>CM040825.1:28812529-30096956 GCA_022828995.1 Vimba vimba | reverse complement strand
AACAGACAGAGGAATACTAACAAAAAAAAATATACCGACTGAGATTAACCTAGATTTTCATTTTCATTTAAGCGTCAATGAAAGCAGTAGATTATTTTAGTTGATTATTTAATACAGAAAACGAATTCGCAACTAAAATGCACGCAGCTTGTTTTTCTTCTTTGGTGGTGGTGGTTCCGGGTTATAGGCACGTAACGTTACTGCCACCTATTTCCTTTTTACTACAGATCTGCCTTGGTTCCAGTGTTGCCAGATCTCACGAGACAAATTTAAGCAACCAGGCCAGTGAAAACAAGCCCAAAACAAGCGACCGACCCCCCCCCCCCCCCCCCCCCCAGATTAAAAATCGTTTTGCAAGACATAAGGGCACAAATTTAATAGAAAACGTGAGTTTCCTTGACCGTGTTGAAAAAACGTTTTTTTTCACCATCGCGTCATATGACGTCACATGAGGTAGTCGTTTGCCAGCTCTGCGATTATGGCAAGCCATTTTAACATTTAAAAGCTAGACTGGATATGTGTTGCAGATATCTGTAATTCAGTTTTGCCTAGTCAAAAATAACATTTCAGATATCCGCAACTACATTCTTCCTATCCATAATTGTAATTTCAGATATCCACAAAGACATTCTTCCTAGGACAAATTACGTCACTTTTGCCATTCATTTGAATGGGGTTTATAATTACAGATATCTACAATTCAGTTGCAGATATCCACTATGTGAATTACGGATATCTGCAATTGAATTGTAGATATCTGTAATTCTAGTTTGAGATATCTTCAATTTGATTCTGACTAGTCATAACTCCAGTTCAAGATCTTTAATTCACCTTAATTCAAGATATCTACATGTTCCTTTTCAGATATCTTAAATTAAGTTTTGACTAGGCGAAATGACGTTGTAGATATCTGTAACTGGAGTTATGACTAGGCGAAATTACGTTGTTGATATCTCAAACTGGAGTTAGGGATAGTCATAATTTAATTGCAGATATCTATTATCAAGTTATAGATATCTTGAAATAAATTTTGATTAGAGATATCTGAAATTTGAGATATCTGTAACTTTCATTCTGCCTAGTCAAAATGTAATTACAGATATCTTAAATTAGAGTTTTGACTAGGCGAAATGACGTTGCAGATATCTGTATGCAAATTAGGCCCGCATCACACTTTAGGCGGGAGCGTTGTTTTTTTAATCATTCAAATCACCTGTTAACTGTTAACTTAATTAGCACTGATTATCACCATGTTGGAGCAGCCAGAGGGCGAAGGAATTTTTAATCGTCTTTTTAATGCTGCAGCCCGTGCAAGACAGGAGCTGGCAGCGAGAAATGATGATTCCTTACTTTCCACAACAAGACGATTATTTCGCCGGCGAGTTCATCGAGGTCGAGGTAATTTTTTATTTTTTAACATCAGAATTGCTAATGTGCTATCAGAGGTTCGGGGTAGTTGTTTAATAACTTAAAGCAAAACAGTTGCCAAAATGCATTATAGGGTCTTTTTGTGAATGTACTCGAGTCAAATGTAGCCTGCTACTTCATTTAAAATTTATATTGACAATAAAAACTTCACTTTTAAGGTCTAACTAATGGCTTTTTGAATGGGTTCGCTAGGTGCACTAGCAGCTAGAACTACTGCAAATATACATGAAAAATAGCTATTTCTTAAATCTCAAGAAGGCACGACAACATGACACTTTGCTTTTAGTATTATAAGGGTCCCTATGAACTCAAGCATTGAGAACATTGTTCGTGTACAAAGACGAGTTTGTTAGCACAAGACCTAGCTCACTTTTTAGGGCCCGAGCACCGATGGTGTGAGGACCCTCTTGGAATTGCTCCGTTTATTAGGGCCCGAGCACCGATGGTGTGAGGACCCTCTTGGAATTGCTCTGTTTATTAGGGCCCGAGCACCGATGGTGTGAGGACCCTCTTGGAATTGCTCTGTTTATTAGGGCCCAAGCCCTGAAAGGGCGAAGGCCCTATTGTTTTCGGTAGGATTATTTATTATTAGGGCCCAAGCCCTGAAAGGGCGAAGGCCCTATTGTTTTCGGTAGGATTATTAGGGCCCAAGCCCTGAAAGGGCGAAGGCCCTATTGTTTTCGGTAGGATTATTTATTATTAGGGCCCAAGCCCTGAAAGGGCGACGGCCCTATTGTTTTCGGTAGGATTATTTATTATTATTATTAGGGCCCAAGCCCTGAAAGGGCGAAGGCCCTATTGTTTTCGGTAGGATTATTAGGGCCCAAGCCCTGAAAGGGCGAAGGCCCTATTGTTTTCGGTAGGATTATTTATTAGGGCCCAAGCCCTGAAAGGGCGAAGGCCCTATTGTTTTCGTTAGGATTATTATTAGGGCCCAAGCCCTGAAAGGGCGAAGGCCCTATTGTTTTCGTTAGGATTATTATTATTAGGGCCCAAGCCCTGAAAGGGCGAAGGCCCTATTGTTTTCGTTAGGATTATTATTATTATTATTATTATTATTATTATTATTATTATTATTAGGGCCCAAGCCCTGAAAGGGCGAAGGCCCTATTGTTTTCGGTAGGATTATTTATTAGGGCCCAAGCCCTGAAAGGGCGAAGGCCCTATTGTTTTCGGTAGGATTATTAGGGCCCAAGCCCTGAAAGGGCGAAGGCCCTATTGTTTTCGGTAGGATTATTTATTAGGGCCCAAGCCCTGAAAGGGCGAAGGCCCTATTGTTTTCGGTAGGATTATTAGGGCCCAAGCCCTGAAAGGGCGAAGGCCCTATTGTTTTCGGTAGGATTATTGTTTATTAGGGCCCAAGCCCTGAAGGGGCGAAGGCCCTATTGTTTTCGTTAGGATTATTTAGGGCCCAAGCCCTGAAAGGGCGAAGGCCCTATTGTTTTCGGTAGGATTATTAGGGCCCAAGCCCTGAAAGGGCGAAGGCCCTATTGTTTTCGGTAGGATTATTGTTTATTAGGGCCCAAGCCCTGAAAGGGCGAAGGCCCTATTGTTTTCGGTAGGATTATTATTATTATTATTATTAGGGCCCAAGCCCTGAAAGGGCGAAGGCCCTATTGTTTTCGGTAGGATTATTATTATTATTATTATTATTATTATTATTATTATTATTATTATTATTATTTTGTCAACCTTTCGGGCACTTTTGGGGCCCTTAACATGCTCGAAAACTCTTGAAACTTTGCACACAGGTCAGAACCCGCGGCCATCAGGGCCGGGCTGAGGCTGGTACCCGGGCGTGGCAGGGGGGCTCGACAGCGCCCCCTGGAACGGGATCCGAACACGTGTCCATAAATCAAACACGCTTGCATGTAATAATATGAAACTCGGTACACATATAGATCTCATCGGGCCGAACAACTTCTGCGCTCTAAGTTATTAGCTCCGCCCAACAGGAAGTCGGCTATTTAGGGTTGTTTGGAAACGCATGCTGTGGAATTTAATGTACTCCTCCTAGAGAATTCATCCAATCTCCTCCAAACTCAGTCAGCATGAAGTCAAGACATTGAGGATGCTAAATTGCGGACGGATTTTTGATATCTCGAACGGTTTGGCCGTGGCGAGGAAACGAATTTATGGCGAAAAAATGAAACAGGAAGTGTGTTATAACTTCTGCATACATTAACTGATCTTGATGAAACTTCAGCAGTGTGTTCGTTGTAAGAGGCCGATCGCACAGATGTGACTATTGTGAGTCAAAGTTATAGCGCCACCAACAGGCAGCAGGAAGTACATCACTATTAAAATGCTTTGAAATCACTGTCTTATTTTTACCAGATTTGCTTCAAACTTTATGTGTACAATGTAGACACACGGCAGATGTAATCCTGTGAAAGGATTATTGATATCTTAGATACTGTTGCCGTGGCAACGCATCAAACTTTAATATTCTTTTTTTATGCTTTTGAGACTCTTAACATACTTGAAATTGCATGAAACTCGACAGACACATCACATTTATTAGCCCGTAGACATGTGCAAAGTTTCAGAAACGGGCGTGGTGAGGGGCTCAGTAGCGCCACCTTTAGTCATAAGTGGGGGGGGGTTAGTTTTATCAACAGCAACAAAACTTGGTATGTGTATTGTTCTCATCAAGACGGACAACTTTCTAATTTACATGATCTATCTCTGACCAACAGGAAGAGAGATATTTTGGTTTGAATGTGGATTTTCTGAAGAATTTTCTCTCCCTCTCTCTGTGTCTCTGTGTGTGTGAGGGGAGGGGGGATTTGACTATTGCTTTTATATTGTTAATCAAGGTTTCAGGGGCTTTTGGGGTCCTTAACATGCTCAAAAACTCTTGAAACTTTGCATACAAGTCAGAACCCCCTGCCATCAGGGACGGGCTGAAGCTGGTACCCGGGCGTGGCAGGGGGGCTCAACAGCGCCCCCTTGAAAGGGGTCCCAAAACTTGGTCCATAGATCAAACACGCTTGCATGAATTAATATGAAACTCGGTACACATATAGATCTCATCGGGCCGAACAACTTTCCCCCGGTCAAGTTTTACGCCAGCCCAACAGGAAGTCGGCTATTATGGGTTGTTTGGAAAACGCTTGCTGTGGAATGCGAAGTACTCCTCCTAGAGAATTCATCCAATCCCCACCAAACTCGGTGTGCATGAAGTCAAGACATTGAGGATTCTAAATTGCGGACGGATTTTTGATATCTCGAACGGTTTGGCCGTGGCGAGGAAACGAAATGATGGCGAGAAAAGAGAAACACGAAGTGGTATAACTTCTGCATACATTAACTGATCTTCATGAAACTTCACCAGTGTGTTCGTGGTAAGAGGCCGATCAGATGGATGTAACTATTGTGAGCCAAAGTTATAGCGCCACCAACTGGCAGCAGGAAGTGTGTCACTTTCAACATGCTTTTGAAAAAAGTGGGGGGGTTAGTTTTACCAACAGTTACAGAAATCAGAATATATATTGGTCTCACCGAGCCGGACAACTTTCTAATTTACAGTTATTAGCTCAGAGCAAAAGGAAGTCAGATATTTTGGTTTGAATGTGGATTTTTTTGGATATTTCAGACTCTGAGTTTTTAGCTACTCTTCCTCCTTTTTATTAGGTTTATTTTATTCACACCAAACTTTTTCAAAATGATGAAAATACATTAAAGATGCTAAATTGTGAACGGATATTAAACATCTCAAACGTTTTGCTATAGTGAGGGACTAAAGTAATGTACAAAAAGGAAACTAAAAGCCTCATCTTCTAAAAATGTAATTAAAAACATTTATTTCTATATAAAAGTATACAAATATCACAACTAAACCCATTTTATTCTTTTTTTTTTTCAATTTAATAATTATTTATAAGTTTAAAAATAGTAATTGTACTATTTAGTCCCATAAAAGTCAAGTCATACATAGGGCTATACTGCTATACTCTTGTGTTCAAAATCAGGTAGGCCTATTGTATCTACATAAAAATATACTAGGTATGTGACGGTGAGAATATTTTACCACCGGTTAATCGACGTGTGACACCGCTGGGGGCTTTTGAATCGCCAACGTAAAGACGAAAGTAAAATATGTTCGTCCGCACTGACATTGATTGTGGTTGAGCCAGCGTTTCAAATGAATTCCTATGGAAGTAGGAATTAACTGAAAAACGTTCACTCTTTTCTGCTCGTTCCTCGCCGTGGATGCGCACCGTTATGAATGCCCGTGCAGCCATGAGCATTTTAGTTTAATTTTCAAATTAGCGCCTTTCGGGGGGTGGATTGCTTGAAATTATTTTACAAAGGCACAATGTTGTGTTTTATTGCGACTGTACACAAATATAAGTTAACACTTTGCAGTTTGAATGTCGTCCTGTATAATGACGGAGTATGTTTTTATGTGTCCACTGTTCAATTGCGCCCATGCCACACACACACACACACACACACACACACACACACACGGTTTACTATCTTTGTGGGGACTCTCCATAGACTTAATGGTTTTTATACTGTACAAACTGTATATTCTATCTCCTCACACTAACCCTACCCCTAAACCTACCTATCACAGAAAACTTTCTGCATTTTTACATTTCCAAAAAAACTCATTCTGTATGATTTATAAGCTTGTTTACCCATGGGGACCTCTATTTAGGTCCCCACTGTGACACGAGTCCCCATGAGTCTGTGTGCATTCAGGTTGAAGTCCGCACAGGGATAGAAAAACATGAACGCACACACACACACAGCACACACATTCCAGCAATGCAATCTTGACATCACAGCCTGTTCATTATAGCCTTAATAAAATATAATAATAAAATAGTCAACCTAACATATAAAAATTACACTGCTCTAAATAGTCAGTAGTACAATTCGTACATTCACAGTAAGCACCGCTCCACTGTGATGTTTCCAAGCACATTTTTGCGCGTGTGAAGAGGATGATTTTTTTCGTCGATATTGGAACACGAGTGAAGAACAAAGCCTATAATAGAGAATAATAAAGAATAGTTTAGCATCCAAATACATCGCAAATGTTGAAACATTTTGATTCTAATAAGAGGGTTACGTTACGTGAGCCCAACACTGCTTACTTTAATTTTAATTTTTACATTAAATTTAAAGGATTTGTTGTGGAATATTTTGAGTGTATCATAAAATCAGAATAAGGTAAGTCAAGTAATATTTCCTGTCTTTTATATATTTATATGTGTGTGTGTGTATATATATATATATATATACACACACACATACATATATATATATATATATATATATATATATATATATACATACACACACATATTATATAAATAAATAAATATAGCTGAGAGCAGCGATGAAGGGCCAAAGCCGGCGGTACCGCCACCCCGGTGGCTTTAGGTAACTAAAGGCACCGGGGTTGCGGTGCCACCGGCTTGGGCCCGTAATCGCTGCTCGCAGCTATATTTAGGGCCCAAGCCCTGAAAGGGCGAAGGCCCTATTGTTTTCGGTAGGATTATTTATTATTATTATTATTATTAGGGCCCAAGCCCTGAAAGGGCGAAGGCCCTATTGTTTTCGGTAGGATTATTTATTAGGGCCCAAGCCCTGAAAGGGCGAAGGCCCTATTGTTTTCGTTAGGATTATTATTATTATTATTATTATTATTGTTGTTCAAGGTTTCGGTGGCTTTTGGGGCCCTTAACGTGCTCAAAAACTCATGAAACTTTGCACACAGGTCAGAAGCTGCGGCCATTAGGGCCAGGCTGAAGATGGTACCTGGGCGTGGCAGGGGGACTCGACAGCGCCCCCTTGAATGGGGTCTGAGTGCGGTCCGAAAACTTGGTCCATATATCAAACACGCTTGCATGAATTAATATGAAACTCGGTACACATATAGATCTTATCGGGCCGAACAACTTTCGTGCTCTAAGTTTTATGCCAGCCCAACAGGAAGTTGGCTATTATGGGTTGTTTGGAAAAAGCATGCTGTGGAATTTGATGTACTCCTCCTAGGAAATTCATCCATTCGCCTCCAAACTCGGTGTGCATGAAGTCAAGACATTGATGATGATAAATTGCGGACAGATTTTTGATATCTCGAACGGTTTGGCCGTGGCGAGGAAACGAATTTATGGCGAGAAAAACGAAACAGGAAGTGTGTTATAACTTCAGCATACATTATCTGATCTTGATGAAACTTCAGCAGTGTGTTCGTTGTAAGAGGCCGATCACATGGATGTGACTATTGTGAGTCAAAGTTATAGCGCCACCAACTGGCAGCAGGAAGTGTGTCACTTTCAAAATGCTTTGAAATCACCCTCTTATTTTTACCCGATTTGCTTAAAACTTTATGTGTATAATGTAAACACACGGCAGATGTAGACCTGTGAAAGGATTATTGATATCTTAGATACTGTTGCCGTGGCAATGCATTAAACTTTAATATTCTTTTCGGATGCTTTTGAGACTCTTCACATGCTTGAAAATGCATGAAACTCGACAGACACATCACATTTATTATCCAGTAGACATGTGAAAAGTTTCAGAAACGGGCGTGGTGAAATGGCTCAGTAGCGCCACCTTTAGTCAAAAATGGGGGCTTAGTTTTTCCTAGAATCACAAAACTTGGTAGGTGTATTGTTCTCATCAAGCCGGACAACTTTCTAATTTACAGTCATAACCTCAGACCACCAGGAAGTCAGATATTTTGGTTTGAATGTGGATTTTCTGGAGAATTTTCTCTCTCTCTCTGTGTGTCTGTGTGTGTGTGTGTGTGTGTGTGTGGGGGGGGGGGGGGTTGTATATTCCATTTAATCTTTGTTTTTCAAGATTTCAGGGGCTTTTGGGGCCCTTAACTTGCTCGAAAACTCTTGAAACTTTGCACATAGGTCAGAACCCACGGTCATCAGGGACGGGCTGAATCTGGTAGCCGGGCGTGGCAGGGGGGCTCGACAGCGCCCCCTTGAATGGGGTTCTAAAACTTGGTCCATATATCAAACACGCTTGCATGAATTAATTTGAAACTCGGTACACATATAGATCTCATCGGGCCGAACAACTTTCGTGCTCTAAGTTTTACGCCAGCCCAACAGGAAGTCGGCTATTTAGGGTTGTTTGGAAACGCTTGCTGTGGAATTTAATGTACTCCTCCTAGGAAATACATCGATTCGCCTCCAAACTCGGTCAGCGTGAAGTCAAGGCATTGAGGATGCTAAATTGCGGACGGATCTTTGATATCTTGAACGGTTTGGCCGTGGCGAGGAAATGAATTTATGGCGAGAAAAGAGAGACACGAAGTGTTATAACTTCTGCATACATTAACTGATCTTGATGAAACTTCAGCAGTGTGTTCGTGGTAAGAGGCCGATCAGATGGATGTAACTATTGTGAGTCAAAGTTATAGCGCCACCAACTGGCAGCAGGAAGTGTGTCACTTTCAACATGCTTTTGACAAAAGTGGGGGGGTTAGTTTTACCAACAGTTACAAACATGAGTATATATATTGGTCTCACCGAGCCGGACAACTTTCTAATTAACAGTCATTAGCTCAGAGCAAAAGAAAGTCAGATATTTTGGTTTGAATATGGATTTTTTGGATATTTCAGACTCTAAGTTTTTAGCTACTCTTCCAAACTGGCTTATTTTATTCACACCAAACTTTTTCAAAATGATGAAAATACATTAAAGATGCTAAATTGTGAACGGATATTAAACATCTCAAATGTTTTTGCTATAGTGAGGGACTGAAGTAATGTACAAAAATTAAACACTAAAAGCCTCATCTTCTAAAAATGTAATTATACACCATTTATTTCTATAAAAGTATACAAATATCACAACCAAACTCATTTTATTCTTTTTTTTTTTAAATTTAATAATTATTTATAAGTTTAAAAATAGTAATTGTACTATTTAGTCTCATAAAAGTCAAGTCATACATAGGGCTACACTGCCCTCTTGTGTTCAAAATCAGGTAGGCCTATTGTATTTACATAAAAATATACTAGGTATGTGACGGTGAGAATATTTTACCACCGGTTAATCGACGTGTGACACCGCTGGGGGCTTTTGAATCGCAAACTTAAAAACGAAAGTAAAATATTTTCGTCCGCACTGACATTGATAGTGGTTGATAATAATAATAATAATAATTTGTTACATTTATATAGCGCTTTTTCTGAGACCTCAAAGCACTTTACATAGATGGGGGGAATCTCCTCAACCACCACTAATGTGCAGAATCCACTTGGATGATGCGACGGCAGCCATATTGCGCCAGAACGCCCACCACACACCAGCTTACTGGTGGAGAGGAGACAGTGATGAAGCCAATCAGTATATCAGTACATGGGGATGATTAGGAGGCCATGATGGATAGAGGCCAAGGGGCAAATTTGGCCAGGATGCCGGGGTTACACCCCTACTCTTTTTCGAAGGACATCCTGGGATTTTTAATGACCACAGAGAGTCAGGACCTCGGTTTAACGTCTCATCCGAAGGACGGTGCTCTTTTGGCAGTATAGTGTCCCCGTCACTACACTGGGGCATTAGGACTCACACAGACCACAGGGTGAGCGGTTGAGCAGGCTTTTCAAATGAATTCCTATGGAAGTAGGAATAAACTGAAAAACGTTCACTCTGTTCTGCTCGTTCCTTGTCGTGGATGCGCACCATGAATGCCCGTGCAGCCATGAGCATTTTAGTTTAATTTTAAAATTAGCGCCTTTCGGGGGGTGGATTGCTTGAAATTATTTTACAAAAGCACAATGTTGTGTTTTATTGCGACAGTACACAAATATAAGTTAACACTTTGCAGTTTGAATGTGGTCCTGTATAATGACGTATGTTTTTATGTGTCCACTGTTCCATCGCGCCCACGCCACACACACACACAAACACACACACACACACACACACACACACGGTTTACTATCTTTGTGGGGACTCTCCATAGACTTAATGGTTTTTATACTTTACAAACTGTATATTCTATCTCCTCACACTAACCCTACCCCTAAACCTACCCATTACAGAAAACTTTCTGCATTTTTACATTTCCAAAAAGACTCATTCTGTATGATTTCTAAGCTTGTTTACCCATGGGGACCTCTATTTAGGTCCCCACTGTGACACGAGTCCCCATGAGTCTGTGTGCATTCAGGTTGAAGTCCCCACCGGGATAGAAAAACATGAACACACATGCACACACACACACACACACACACACACACACACACACACACACACACACACACACACACACACACACACACACACACACACACACACACACACATTCCAGCATTGCAATCTTGACATCGCAGCCTGTTCATTAAAGCCATTTATATATATATATATATATATATATATATATATATATATATATATATATATATATATATATATATATATATATATAGTCAGATATTTTGGTTTGAATGTGGATTTCTTTGCAAAATCAGCCTCTGTATTTTTACCCACTTCTCTTAAGTGGTTTATTTTATTCCCACCAATCTTTTTCAACATGATGAAAATACATTAAAGATGCTAAATTGTAAACAGATAATAAATATCTCAAACGGTTTTGCTATGGCGAGGGATTAAAGTAATGTCAAAAAAGGAAACACTAAAAACCTCCTATCTTCTAAAAATGTAATTATACACCATTTATTTCTATATAAAATTATACAAATATCAGAACTAAACCCATTTTATTCTTTTTTTTCAATTTAATAATTGTTAATTTATTTTGTTACATATATATAATGTATATATATATTTTTTTGTTACATTATATATATATATATATATATATATATATATATATATATATATATATATATATATATATATATATATATATATATATATATATAAATATAGCTGCGAGCAGCGATGGAGGGCCCAAGCCGGTGACACCGCCACCCCGGTGGCTTTAGTGTAACTAAAGGCACCAGGGTGGTGGTGCCACCGGCTTGGGCCCGCAATCGCTGCTCGCAGCTATATTTTATTAGGGCCCAAGCCCTGAAAGGGCGAAGGCCCTATTGTTTTCGGTAGGATTATTGTTTATTATTATTATTATTATTATTATTATTATTATTATTTTTTTCTACTTCTCGGGCACTTTTGGGGCCCTTAACATGCTCAAAAACTCTTGAGATTTTGCACACACGTCAGAACCTGCGGCCATCAGGGCCGGACTGAAGCTGGTACCCGGGCGTGGCACGGCGGCTCGACAGCGCCCCCTGGAATTATGTCGGAAAAATTGGTCCATAAATCAAACACGCTTGCATGTAATAATATGAAACTCAGTACACATATAGATCTCATCGGGCCGAACAACTTTCGTGCTCTAAGTTTTACACCAGCCGAACAGGAAGTCGGTTATTATACGTTGTTTGGAAAACGCATACAATGGAATGTGAAATACTCCTCCTAGGGAATTCATCCGATCGCCACCAAACTAGGTGTGAATGAAGTCAAGACATTGAGGATGCTAAATTGCGAACGGATTTTTGATATCTCGAACGGTTTGGCCGTGGCGAGGAAACAAATTTATGGCGAATAATGGGACACAGGAAGTGTGTTATAACTTCTGCATACATTGACTGATCTTGATGAAACTTCAGCAGTGTGTCCGATCAAGAGTCCGATCATATTGATGTGACTATTGTGAGTCAAAGTTATAGCGCCACCAACTGGCAGCAGGAAGTGTGTCACTTTCAAAATGCTTTGAAATCACCCTCTTAATTTTACCCGATTTGCTTCAAACTTTATGTGTATAATGTAGACACACGGCAAATGTAGACCTGTGAAAGGATTATTGATATCTTAGATACTGTTGCCGTGGCAACGCATCAAACTTTAATATTCTTTTCAGATGCTTTTGAGACTCTTCACATGCTTGAAAATGCATGAAACTCGACCGACACATCACATTTATTATCCAGTAGACATGTGCAAAGTTTCAGAAACGGGCGTGGTGGAATGGCTCAGTAGCGCCACCTTTAGTCAAAAATGGGGGCTTAGTTTTTCCTAGAATCACAAAACTTGGTATGTGTATTGTTCTCATCAAGCCGGACAACTTTCTAATTGACAGTCATAACCTCAGACCAACAGGAAGTCAGATATTTTGGTTTGAATGTGGATTTTCTGGAGAATTTTCTCTCTCTCTCTCTGTGTCTGTGTGTCTGTGGGGGAGGGGGATTTGTCTATTCCATTTAATCTTTGGTTATCAAGGTTTCAGGGGCTTTTGGGGCCCTTAACATGCTCAAAAACTCTTGAAACTTTTCACACAGGTCAGAGCCCACGGTCATCAGGGCCGGGCTGAAGCTCGTACCCGGGCGTGGCAGGGGGGCTCAACAGCGCCCCCTTGAACAAGGTCTGAAAACTTGGTCCATATTTCAAACACGCTTGCATGTAACAATATGAAACTAGGTACACATATAGATCTCACCGGGCCGAACAACTTCTGCACTCTAAGTTATTAGCACCGCCCAACAGGAAGTCGGCTATTATGGGTTGTTCGAAAAATGCATGCTGTGGAATTTGATGTACTCATCCTAGATAATTCATCCAATCGCCTCCAAACTCGGTCAGCATGAAGTCAAGACATTGAGGATGCTAAATTGCGGACGGATTTTTGATATCTTGAACGGTTTGGCCGTGGCGAGGAAACGAATTTATGGCGAGAAAAGAGAGACACGAAGTGTTATAACTTCTGCATACATTAACTGATCTTGCTGAAACTTCAGCAGTGTGTTCGTTGTAAGAGGCCGATCAGATGGATGTAACTATTGTGAGTCAAAGTTATTGCGCCACCAACTGGCAGCAGGAAGTGTGTCACTTTCAACATGCTTTTGACAAAAGTGGGGGGGTTAGTTTTACCAACAGTTACAAACATGAGTATATATATTGGTCTCACCGAGCCGGACAACTTTCTAATTTACAGTCATTGGCTCAGAGCAAAAGGAAGTCAGATATTTTGGTTTGAATGTGGATTTTTTGGATATTTCAGACTCTGAGTTTTTAGCTACTCTTCCAATCTGACTTATTTTATTCACACCAAACTTTTTCAAAATGATGAAAATACATTAAAGATGCTAAATTGTGAACGGATAATAAATATCTCAAACGGTTTTGCTATGGCGAGGGATTAAAGTAATGTCCAAAAAGGAAAAACTAAAAGCCTCAAATTTTCTAAAAATGTAATTATATACCATTTATTTCTATATAAAAGTATACAAATATCATAACTAAACCCATTTTATTCTGTTTTTAAAAAGAATTTTATTCTAATTTTATTCTAAAATTAAAAACAGTAAAGTAAAAAAAAAAAAAAAAGTCATACATAGGGCTATACTGCCCTCTTGTGTCCAAAAGCACATCAAAATAGTATATAAAACTTTTTACCAGGTAGGCCAATATTCTATTTACAGATACATTTATTAGGTATGTGTCTGAGGATATTTTCCCACCGGTTATTCGACGTGTGACACTAGCGGGTGCTTTTAAATTGCTAAGATAAAAGTGAAAGAAAAATACAGACTTCCACACTGACATTGATAATGTTGCACACACAAATCACACACATGTTGGAAAGAATGATTCTTTTAAACAACACTAAACCGCCATTAGGTGTCACCAGGCATCCATCTTAATAAGCGAGTCATTGATTCATTCGTTCAAACGATTCGTTCGAATGAGTCGATCATGATTAAGACAGATGTTTATGGATTGATCATTCAAACTTTGAGTCAACCGATTCCTTAAAAATGCTGAATCGTTCAGTTATGAGAAAACACGTGATGCGTGATGGTTCTGCGGTGATCTTTAACTATTTTCGCTGCTGAAACAGAACAAAAACAGTCAATACTGCATCAAAAATGTAAGTGACTTAATTGTAACTGTTTATTAACCTGTTGTATGAAATCTAGCGGTGGGAGAAAAAAATTGATTCTTAGATGCATCGCGATCCGGACGTGGACGATTCTGAATCGATTCACAAATGTCAAAAAATCGATTCTCTAAAAAAATTGATTTCTAATAACGAAATATTGACGGAACACAAAAGGCGGAACTCTAAGCGGACGTGCGTGCAGTCTGTGGCGCGCACATAACAGAGAAGTTTCTTCTGCTCACCAAGGCTGCATTTATTTGATTACAAATACAAACAAAAACAGTTATATTGTAAAATATTATTCCAATTTAAAACAGCTGCTTTCTATTTTAATATATTTTAAACTGTTATTTATTCCTGTGATCAAAACGGAGTCACTGTCACATGATCCTTCAGAAATTATTCTAATATGATGATTGATGCTCAAGAAACATTCATTATTATTTTAAATGTCGAAAACAGTTGTGTACAGTCTTTGATGAATAGAAAGTTCAAAAGAACAGCATTTATCTGAAATCTAAAGCTTTTGTAACATAACACTACCGCTCAAAAGCTTGGGGTTAGTAATAATTTAAATTTTATTTTTGGGGGAAAGAAATAAAATAAATCAATACTTTTATTTATGAAGGATGAGTTAAACTGATCAACAGTTACAGTAAAGACATTTATAATGTTAAAAAAATTATATTTGAAATAAATGCTGTTCTTTTGAACTTTACATTCATCAAAGCATTTTGAAAAAAAAATCTGTACACAACTGTTTTCAACATTGAAAATAATAATGAATATTTATTGAGCATCAATCATCATATTAGAATGATTTCTGAAGGATCATGTGACACTGAAGACTGGAGTAATGATGCTGAAAACTCAACTTTGATCACAGAAATTAATTACTATGTAAAATATTTTAAAATTGAAAACAGCTGTTTTAAATTGGAATAATATTTCACAATATTACAGTTTTTGTTTGTATTTTTAATCAAATAAATGCAGCCTTGGTGAGCAGAAGAGACTTCTCCTAAAAACATTAAAAATCTTACTATATATATATATATATATATATACACACACACACATACATATATATATATATATATATATATATATATATATATATATATATATATATATATATATATATATATATATATATATAAATATAGCTGCGAGCAGCGATGGAGGGCCAAAGCCGGCGGTACCGCCACCCCGGTGCCTTTAGGTAACTAAAGGCACCGGGGTTGCGGTGCCACCGGCTTGGGCCCGTAATCGCTGCTCGCAGCTATATTTATTATTATTATTCTTATTTTTCTGTCAACCTTTCGGGCACTTTTGAGACCCTTAACGTGCTCGAAAACTCTTGAAACTTTGCACATGGGTCAGAACCTGCGGCCATCAGGGCCGGGCTGAAGCTGGTACCCGGGCGTGGCAGGGGGGCTCGACAGCGCCCCCTTGAACGGGGTCCGAAAACTTGGTCCATAAATCAGACACGCTTGCATGTAATAATATGAAACTCGGTACACATATAGATCTCATCGGGCCGAACAACTTTCGTACTTTTACTTTTTATGCCAGCCCAACAGGAAGTCGGTTATTAAGGGTTGTTTGGAAACGCATGGTCTGGTATTTGAAACACTTCTCCTAGAGAATTCACCCGATCACCACCAAACTCAGTGTGCATGAAGTCAAGACATTGAGGATGAAAAATTGCCAGGGGATTTTTGATATCTCGAACGGTTTGGCCGTGGCGAGGAAACAAATTTATGGCGAAAAAATGAAACAGGAAGTGTGTTATAACTTCTGCATACATTAACTGATCTTGATGAAACTTCAGCAGTGTGTTTGTTGTAAGAGGCCGATCGTACAGATGTGACTATTGTGAGTCAAAGTTATAGCGCCACCAACAGGCAGCAGGAAGTACATCACTTTCAAAATTCTTTGAAATCACTGTCTTATTTTTACCCGATTTGCTTCAAACTGTATGTGTACAATGTAGACACACGGCAGATGTAGACCTGTGAAAGGATTATTGATATCTTAAATACTGTTGCCGTGGCAACGTTTCAAACTTTATTATTCTTTTTTGATGCTTTTGAGACTCTTAACATACTTGAAATTGCATGAAACTCGAAAGACACATCACATTTATTAGCCAGTAGACATGTGCAAAGTTTCAGAAACGGGCGTGGTAAGGGGCTCAGTAGCGCCACCTTTAGTCAAAAGTGGGGGGGTTAGTTTTATCAACAGCAACAAAACTTGGTATGTGTATTGTTCTCATCAAGACGGACAACTTTCTAATTTACAGTAACTAGCTCGGACCAAGAGGAAGAGAGATATTTTGGTTTGAATGTGGATTTTCTGGAGAATTTTCTCTTCCTCTCTCTGTGTCTCTGTGTGTGTGAGGGGAGGGGGGATTTGACTATTGCTTTTATATTGTTAATCAAGGTTTCAGGGGCTTTTGGGGTCCTTAACATGCTCAAAAACTCTTGAAACTTTACACACAAGTCAGAACCCCCTGGCATCAGGGCCGGGCTGAAGCTGGTACACGGGCGTGGCAGGGGGGCTCAACAGCGCCCCCTTGAACTGGGTCTGAAAACTTGGTCCATAGATCAATCACGCTTGCATTAATTAACATGAAACTCGGTACACATATAGATCTCATCGGGCCGAACAACTTTTCCCCGGTCAAGTTTTACGCCAGCCCAACAGGAAGTCGGCTATTATGGGTTGTTTGGAAAACGCTTGCTGTGGAATGCAAAGTACTCCTCCTAGAGAATTCATCCAATCCCCACCAAACTCGGTGTGCATGAAGTCAAGTCATTGAGGATGCTAAATTGCGGAAGGATTTTTGATATCTCGAACGGTTTGGCCATGGCGAGGAAACAAATTTATGGCGAGAAAAGAGAAACACGAAGCGGTATAACTTCTGCATACATTAACTGATCTTGATGAAACTTCACCAGTGTGTTCGTGGTAAGAGGCCGCTCAGATGGATGTAACTATTGTGAGTTAAAGTTATAGCGCCACCAACTGGTAGCAGGAAGTGTGTCACTTTCAAAATGCCTTTGACAAAAGTGGGGGGGTTAGTTGTATATACAGTAACAAAAATCAGTACGTACATTGGTCTCATCGAGCCGGACAACTTTCTAATTTAAAGTAATTAGCTCTGCCCAACAGGAAGTCAGATATTTAGGTCTGAATGTGGATTTTTGGGATATTTCAGACTCTGAGTTTTTAGCTACTCCTAACTGGTTTATTTTTTTCACACCAAACTTTTTCAACACGATGAAAATACATTAAAGATGCTAAATTGTGAACGGATATTAAATATTTCAAACGGTTTTGATATAGTGAGGGATTAAAGTACTGTACAAAAAGGAAACGCAAAAAGCCTCATCTTCTAAAAATTTAATTATACACCATTTATTTCTATATAAAAGTATACAAATATCACAACTAAACCCATTTTATTCTTTTTTTTTTTTCAATTTAAGAATTACTTGTATGTTTAAAAATAGCAATTGTACTCTTTAGTCCCATAAAAGTCAAGTCATACATAGGGCTATACTGCCCTCTTGTGTTCAAAATCAGGTAGGCCTATTGTATCTATATAAAAATATACTAGGTATGTGACGGTGAGAATATTTTACCACCGGTTAATCGACGCGTGACACCGCCGGGGGCTTTCGAATTGCTAACTTAAAAAGGAAAGTAAAATATGTTCGTCCGCACTGACATTGATAGTGGTTGAGTGAGCGTTTCAAATGAATTCCTATGGAAGTAGGAATAATCTGAAAAACGTTCACTCTGTTCTGCTCGTTCCTTGCCGTGGACGCGCACCGTTATGAATGCCTGTGCAGCCGTGAACATTTTAGTTTAATTTTAAAATTAGCGCCTTTCGGGGGGTGGATTGCTTGAAATTTTTTTACAAAAGCTGACTGTTGTGTTTTATTGCGGCTGTACACAAATATAAGTTAAAACTTTGCAGTTTGAATGTCGTCCTGCATAATGACGGAGTATGCTTTTATGTGTCCACTGTTCCATCGCGCCCACGCCACACACAGTTTACTATCTTTGTGGGGACTCTCCATAGACTTAATGGTTTTTATACTGTACAAACTGTATATTCTATCTCCTAACACCAACCCTACCCCTAAACCTACCCATCAAAGAAAACTTTCTGCAATTTTACATTTCCAAAAAAACTCATTCTGTATGGTTTATAAGCTTGTTTACCCATGGGGACCTCTATTTAGGTCCCCACTGTGACACGAGTCCCCAGGAGTCTGTGTGCATTCAGGTTGAAGTCCCCACTGGGATAGAAAAACATGAACACACACACACACACATACACACACACACACACACACACACACACACACACACAGACACACACACACACACACAGACACACACAGACACACACATTCCAGCATTGCAGTCTTGACATTGCAGTCTGTTCATTATAGCCTTAATAAAATATAATAATAAAATAGTCAACCTAACATATAAAAATTACACTGCTCCGTTTAAATAGTCAGTAGTACAATTCATACTATTCACAGTAATCACCGCTCAACTGTGATGTTTCCAAGCACATTTTGCGCATGTGAAGAGGATAATTTTTCCCTTCAATAGTGGAACGTGAGTGAAGTACAAAGCCTTTAATACACAAATGCTTAGCATCCAAAAAATTGAATTATATATATAAATATATATATATTTTTTTTTCTTTTTTTTTAAAAGTGTGTGTGTATATATATATATATATATATATATATATATATATATATATATATATATATATATATATATATATATATATATAAATATAGCTGCGAGCAGCGATGGAGGGCCCAAGCCGGTGACACCGCCACCCCGGTGCCTTTAGCGTAACTAAAGGCACCAGGGTGGCGGTGCCACCGGCTTGGGCCCGCAATCGCTGCTCGCAGCTATATTTATTATTATTATTATTATTATTATTATTTTGTCAACCTTTCGGCCACTTTTGGGGCCCTTAACATGCTCGAAAACTCTTGAAATTTTGCACACAGGTCAGAACCCGCGGCCATCAGGGCCGGACTGAAGCTGGTACCCGGGCGTGGCAGGGGGGCTCGACAGCGCCCCCTGGAACGGGATCCGAACACTTGTCCATAAATCAGACACGCTTGCATGTAATAATATGAAACTCGGTACACATATAGAACTCATCGGGCCGAACAACTTTCGTGCTCTAAGTTTTACGCCAGCCCAACAGGAAGTCGGCTATTTAGGGTTGTTTGGAAACGCATGCTGTGGAATTTAATGTACTCCTCCTAGGGAATTCATCGATTCGCCTCCAAACTCGGTGTGCATGAAGTCAAGACATTGAGGATGCTAAATTGCGGACGGATTTTTGATATCTCGAACGGTTTGGCCGTGGCGAGGAAACGAATTTAT
This sequence comes from Vimba vimba, assembly GCA_022828995.1. NCBI lineage: Eukaryota > Metazoa > Chordata > Actinopteri > Cypriniformes > Leuciscidae > Vimba > Vimba vimba. Next base: position 30,077,188 of record CM040825.1, on the reverse strand, counting down.
GGCGAAAAAATGAAACAGGAAGTGTGTTATAACTTCTGCATACATTAACTGATCTTGATGAAACTTCAGCAGTGTGTTCGTTGTAAGAGGCCGATCGCACAGATGTGACTATTGTGAGTCAAAGTTATAGCGCCACCAACAGGCAGCAGGAAGTACATCACTATTAAAATGCTTTGAAATCACTGTCTTATTTTTACCAGATTTGCTTCAAACTTTATGTGTACAATGTAGACACACGGCAGATGTAAACCTGTGAAAGGATTATTGATATCTTAGATACTGTTGCCGTGGCAACGCATCAAACTTTAATATTCTTTTTTTATGCTTTTGAGACTCTTAACATACTTGAAATTGCATGAAACTCGACAGACACATCACATTTATTATCCAGTAGACATGTGCAAAGTTTCAGAAACGGGCGTGGTGAGGGGCTCAGTAGCGCCACCTTTAGTCATAAGTGGGGGTGTTAGTTTTATCAACAGCAACAAAACTTGGTATGTGTATTGTTCTCATCAAGACGGACAACTTTCTAATTTACATGAACCATCTCTGACCAACAGGAAGAGAGATATTTTGGTTTGAATGTGGATTTTCTGAAGAATTTTCTCTCCCTCTCTGTGTCTGTGTGTGTGTGAGGGGAGGGGGGGATTTGACTATTGCTTTTATATTGTTAATCAAGGTTTCAGGGGCTTTTGGGGTCCTTAACGTGCTCAAAAACTCTTGAAACTTTGCACACAGGTCAGAACGCACGGCCATCAGGGCCGGGCTGAAGCTGGGACCCGGGCGTGGCTGGGGGGCTCAACAGCGCCCCCTTGAACGGGGTTCTAAAACTTGATCCATATATCAAACACGCTCGCATGAATTAATATGAAACTCGGTACACATATAGATCTCATCGGGCCAAACAACTTTACCCCGGTCAAGTTTTACGCCAGCCCAACAGGAAGTCGGCTATTATGGGTTGTTTGGAAAACGCTTGCTGTGGAATGTGAAATACTCCTCCTAGAAAATTCACCGTGCCCCCTTCAAACTCGGTGTGGATGTAGTCAAGACATTGAGGATGCTAAATTGCGGACGGATTTTTGATATCTCGAACGGTTTGGCTGTGGCGAGGAATCGAATTTATGGCGAGAAAAGAGAAACACGGAAGTGGAATAACTTCTGCATACATTAACTGATCTTGATGAAACTTCAGCAGTGTGTTCGTGGTAAGAGGCTGATCAGATGGATGTAGCTATTGTGAGTCAAAGTTATAGCGCCACCAACTGGCAGCAGGAAGTGTGTCACTTTCAACATGCTTTTGACAAAAGTGGGGGGGTTAGTTTTAACTACAGTAAAGAAAAAATAGTTTGTATATTGTTCTCATCAAGCCGGACAACTTTCTAATTTACGTTCAATAGCTCTGGCCATCAGGAAGTCAGATATTTTGGTCTGAATGTGGATTTTTTTGCAAAATCAGCCTCTGAATTTTTAGCCACTCCTCTTAAACTATTTATTTTATTCGTACCAAACTTTTTCAACATGATGAAACTACATTAAATATGCTAAATTGTGAATGGATAATAAATATCTCAAACGGTTTTGCTATGGCGAGGGATTAAATAATGTCCAAAAAGGAAACACTAAAAATCTTCTAAAAACAGGGTTCCCGCGGGGTCTTAAAAAGCCTTAAAAGCATTGAATTTATTAATTTGGAAATAATACCTTAAAAAGTCTTTAAAAAGTCTTGAATTTTGATGTCTGGGTCTTAAAAATTGTGCTGTATGTAACTTCTCCGTATTGTATTTTTCCTCAAAAGTTTCATTTGTCAACCACGATTATTTTTATTAAATAACGTAGTATATATAAAGAGTGGCGGAACCAATAATTGAGAATGCAACGCAGCCCCGGGTCACAGTGCACAGTACTGTGAACACGTGATGCCTTCAACACAGCACACAAAGCGGAGCTCGCTCGCGTGCTACCAGTAGCCCGGGGCTTGATATGAGGTCGCTCGCCAACAGGCAGTTCACATACCGCGTCTTTTTGCGTGCTCAAGTTTATTAAAATGTGGGCATGCGGCAAGCGCTATTGAAACAACGCGCAATTTTTTTCCACCCGCTTGTTGCTGTGGAGAGTGCGTTGTATGGTTGCTTAGCAACGACGCCACAGGAAAATCAGACCAAATGTTATTAATAATATTAGATAAGCGGATGTGCATTGTAAATGTCAGTAATTAATCTTTTTTGACTCATTCTTTTTATAAAAAAAATATTTAAAGGCTGAAATATGTGAGGTTTATCTTTTTATAAAACCATTTTTGTAAAAACTTTATTTGAACTTGTACATATTAGTAGATAACATGTTGCAAGACACTCCTTTAAAATCTGGCCATCATTTTTAATAGTATTTTGATGTTTATGTAAACAAAACTTGCATATTGATAATTTTATGTTATTTGCGGGGTTTCGACAAACTCAGTAAATTGATTTCATAATAATCGTGAAAATAAATGTTCATGCCATTTCATCTCTAGTTATGATCAACTAAAATCAGCTATAATTATGTGTTTTTAGAGTATAATATGCAAACTAAAATTTTCTAAAATAATCTCTGAGCCTGTTCAATCTCTATTAGGCTATTAATATGCTGCTTCGTAATGTAAATAGATATGAGATGAAATATATTATTAGAGGGCAAGTTTGTTTTAGCTTATTTTCATTTTAGGCCTAAGGTTTTGGGCATTTGGCATGTTGTTGTGTGTGAAAGGTTACTAATGTGATTGCTTTGTCTGTAAATTAAATTAATGCTTTTTCAATTACTGAATTCATTGAAATAAAAATATTTTTTTCAGAATTCTTTTAATTATAATTTTTTTTTTTGGTTATGCGCCGTGTAGGTCTTAAATTTCAATCTATTTGGTCTTAAAATGTCTTAAAAAGGTCTTAAATTTGACTTACTGAAACCTGTAGGAACCCTGTAAAAATGTAATTATATACCATTTATTTCTATATAAAAGTATACAAATATCACAACTAAACCCATTTTATTCTGTTTTTGCAATTCAAGAAGAATGAAAAAGTTAAAACAGGCTATTTAGTGCTATTTGGTTCAACAAAAAAGCAAACATAGGGCTATACTGCCCTCTTGTGTCCAAAAGGACATCAAAATAGTATATAAAAGTTTTTACCAGGTAGGCCAATATTGTATTTAAATATACATGTATTAGGTATGTGTCTGAGGATATTTTCCCACCGGTTAATCGACGTGTGACACGAGTGGGTGCTTTTAAATCGCTAATATAATAGTGTAAGAAAAATAATGATAATGTTGCACACACAAATCACACACATGTGGGAAAGAATGATGCTTTTAAACAACACTAAACCGCCATTAGGTGTCGCCAGGCATCCATCTTAATAAGCGAGTCATTGATTCATTCGTTCAAACGATTCGTTCGAATGAGTCGATCATGATTAAGACAGATGTTTATGGATTGATCATTCAATCTTTGAGTCAACCGATTCGTTAAAAATGCTGAATCGTTCAGTTATGAGAAAACACGTGATGCGTGATGGTTCTGCCGTGATCTTTGTTTAACTATTTTCGCTGCTGAAACAGAACAAAAACAGTCAACATTGCATCTAAAATGTAAGTGACTTAATTGTAACTGTTTATTAACCTGTTGTATGAAATCTAGGGGTGGGAGAAAAAATTTATTCTTAGATGCATCGCGATGCGGACGTGGACGATTCTGAATCGATTCACAAATGTCAAAAAATCGATTCTCTAAAAAAATATTTTTCTAATAACGTAATATTGACGGAAGGCAAAAGGCGGAACTCTAAGCGGACGTGCGTGCAGTCTGTGGCGCGCACATAACAGAGAAGTTTCTTCTGCTCACCAAGGCTGCATTTATTTGATTAAAAATACAAACAAAAACAGTAATATTGTAAAATATTATTCCAATTTAAAACAGCTGCTTTCTATTTTAATATATTTTAAACTGTTATTTATTCCTGTGATCAAAGCTGAGTTTTCAGCATCATTACTCCAGTCGTCACTGTCACATGATCCTTCAGAAATTATTCTAATATGATGATTGATACTCAAGAAACATTCATTATTATTTTAAATGTCGAAAACAGTTGTGTACAGTCTTTGATGAATAGAAAGTTCAAAAGAACAGCATTTATCTGAAATCTAAAGCTTTTGTAACGTTAAACACTACCGCTCAAAAGTTTTGGGTTAGTAATAATTAAAATTTTATTTTTTGGGGAAATAAATAAAATAAATCAGTACTTTTATTTATGAAGGATGAGTTAAACTGATCAACAGTTACAGTAAAGACATTTATAATGTTAAAAATATATATATTTGAAATATATGCTGTTCTTTTGAACTTTACATTCATCAAAGCATTTTGAAAAAAAAAAAAATCTGTACACAACTGTTTTCAACATTGAAAATAATAATGAATATTTATTGAGCATCAATCATCATATTAGTATGATTTCTGAAGGATCATGTGACACTGAAGAGTGGAGTAATGATGCTGAAAACTCAACTTTGATCACAGAAATGAATTACTATGTAAAATATTTAAAAATTGAAAACAGCTGTTTTAAATTGGAATAATATTTCACAATATTACTGTTTTTGTTTGTATTTTTAATCAATAAATGCAGCCTTGGTGAGCAGAAGAGACTTCTCCTAAAAACATTAAAAATCTTACTGACCCCAAACTTTTGAACAATAATATATATATATATATATATATATATATATACATATGTATGTGTGTGTATGTATATATATATATATATATATATATATATATATATATATATATATATATATATATATATAAATATAGCTGCGAGCAGCGATGGAGGGCCAAAGCCGGCGGTACCGCCACCCCGGTGCCTTTAGGTAACTAAAGGCACCGGGGTTGCGGTGCCACCGGCTTGGGCCCGTAATCGCTGCTCGCAGCTATATTTATTATTATTATTATTATTTTGTCAACCTTTCGGGCACTTTTGGGGCCCTTAACATGCTCGAAAACTCTTGAAACTTTGCACACAGGTCAGAACCCGCGGCCATCAGGGCCGGGCTGAGGCTGGTACCCGGGCGTGGCAGGGGGGCTCGACAGCGCCCTCTGGAACGGGATCCGAACACGTGTCCATAAATCAAACACGCTTGCATGTAATAATATGAAACTCGGTACACATATAGATCTCATCGGGCCGAACAACTTCCGCGCTCTAAGTTATTAGCTCCGCCCAACAGGAAGTCGGCTATTTAGGGTTGTTTGGAAACGCATGCTGTGGAATTTAATGTACTCCTCCTAGAGAATTCATCCAATCTCCTCCAAACTCGGTCAGCATGAAGTCAAGACATTGAGGATGCTAAATTGCGGACGGATTTTTGATATCTCGAACGGTTTGGCCGTGGCGAGGAAACGAATTTATGGCGAAAAAATGAAACAGGAAGTGTGTTATAACTTCTGCATACATTAACTGATCTTGATGAAACTTCAGCAGTGTGTTCATTGTAAGAGGCCGATCGCACAGATGTGACTATTGTGAGTCAAAGTTATAGCGCCACCAACAGGCAGCAGGAAGTACATCACTATTAAAATGCTTTGAAATCACTGTCTTATTTTTACCAGATTTGCTTCAAACTTTATGTGTACAATGTAGACACACGGCAGATGTAATCCTGTGAAAGGATTATTGATATCTTAGATACTGTTGCCGTGGCAACGCATCAAACTTTAATATTCTTTTTTTATGCTTTTGAGACTCTTAACATACTTGAAATTGCATGAAACTCGACAGACACATCACATTTATTAGCCCGTAGACATGTGCAAAGTTTCAGAAACGGGCGTGGTGAGGGGCTCAGTAGCGCCACCTTTAGTCATAAGTGGGGGGGGTTAGTTTTATCAACAGCAACAAAACTTGGTATGTGTATTGTTCTCATCAAGACGGACAACTTTCTAATTTACATGATCTATCTCCGACCAACAGGGAGAGAGATATTTTGGTTTGAATGTGGATTTTCTGAAGAATTTTCTCTCCCTCTCTCTGTCTCTGTGTGTGTGAGGGGAGGGGGGATTTGACTATTGCTTTTATATTGTTAATCAAGGTTTCAGGGGCTTTTGGGGTCCTTAACATGCTCAAAAACTCTTGAAACTTTGCACACAAGTCAGAACCCCCCCCTTGAAAGGGGTCCCAAAACTTGGTCCATAGATCAAACACGCTTGCATGAATTAATATGAAACTCGGTACACATATAGATCTCATCGGGCCGAACAACTTTCCCCCCGTCAAGTTTTATGCCAGCCCAACAGGAAGTCGGCTATTATGGGTTGTTTGGAAAACGCTTGCTGTGGAATGCGAAGTACTCCTCCTAGAGAATTCATCCAATCCCCACCAAACTCGGTGTGCATGAAGTCAAGACATTGAGGATTCTAAATTGCGGACGGATTTTTGATATCTCGAACGGTTTGGCCGTGGCGAGGAAACGAAATGATGGCGAGAAAAGAGAAACACGAAGTGGTATAACTTATGCATACATTAACTGATCTTCATGAAACTTCACCAGTGTGTTCGTGGTAAGAGGCCGATCAGATGGATGTAACTATTGTGAGCCAAAGTTATAGCGCCACCAACTGGCAGCAGGAAGTGTGTCACTTTCAACATGCTTTTGAAAAAAGTGGGGGGGTTAGTTTTACCAACAGTTACAGAAATCAGAATATATATTGGTCTCACCGAGCCGGACAACTTTCTAATTTACAGTTATTAGCTCAGAGCAAAAGGAAGTCAGATATTTTGGTTTGAATGTGGATTTTTTGGATATTTCAGACTCTGAGTTTTTAGCTACTCTTCCTCCTTTTTATTAGGTTTATTTTATTCACACCAAACTTTTTCAAAATGATGAAAATACATTAAAGATGCTAAATTGTGAACGGATATTAAACATCTCAAACGTTTTGCTATAGTGAGGGACTAAAGTAATGTACAAAAAGGAAACTAAAAGCCTCATCTTCTAAAAATGTAATTAAAAACATTTATTTCTATATAAAAGTATACAAATATCACAACTAAACCCATTTTATTCTTTTTTTTTTCAATTTAATAATTATTTATAAGTTTAAAAATAGTAATTGTACTATTTAGTCCCATAAAAGTCAAGTCATACATAGGGCTATACTGTCCTCTTGTGTTCAAAATCAGGTAGGCCTATTGTATCTACGTAAAAATATACTAGGTTTGTGACGTTGAGAATATTTTACCACCGGTTAATCGACGTGTGACACCGCTGGGGGCTTTTGAATCGCCAACTTAAAAACAAAAGTAAAATATGCTCGTCCGCACTGACATTGATAGTGGTTGAGCGAGCTTTTCAAATTAATTCCTATGGAAGTAGGAATTAACTGAAAAACGTTCACTCTGTTCTGCTCGTTCCTCGCCGTGGATGCGCACCGTTATGAATGCCCGTGCAGCCATGAGCATTTTAATTTAATTTTAAAATGAGCGCCTTTCGGGGGGTGGATTGCTTGAAATTATTTTACAAAAGCACAATGTTGTGTTTTATTGCGACTGTACACAAATATAAGTTAACACTTTGCAGTTTGAATGTCGTCCTGTATAATGACGGAGTATGTTTTTATGTGTCCACTGTTCAATCGCGCCCACGCCACACACACACGGTTTACTATCTTTGTGGGGACTCTCCATAGACTTAATGGTTTTATACTGTACAAACTGTATATTCTATATCCTCACACTAACCCTACCCCTAAACCTACCTATCCCAGAAAACTTTCTGCATTTTTACATTTCCAAAAAAACTCATTCTGTATGATTTATAAGCTTGTTTATCCATGGGGACCTCTATTTAGGTCCCCACTGTGACATGAGTCCCCATGAGTCTATGTGCATTCAGGTTGAAGTCCCCACCAGGATAGAAAAACATGAACACACATATACACACACACACACACACACACACACACACACACACACACACACACACACACACACACATACACACACACACAAACACACATTCCAGCATTGCAATCTTGACATCGCAGCCTGTTCATTATAGCCTTAATAAAATATAATAATAAAATAGTTAACCTAACATATAAAAATTACACTGCTCTAAATAGTCAGTAGTACAATTCGTACATTCACAGTAAGCACCGCACCACTGTGATGTTTCAAGCACATTTTTGCGCGTGTGAAGAGGATGATTTTTTCCGTCGATATTGGAACACTAGTGAAGAACAAAGCCTATAATAAAGAATAGTTTAGCATCCAAATACATCGCAAATGCTGAAACATTTTGATTCTAATGAGAGGGTTACGTGAGCCCAACAGTGCTTACTTTCGTTTTTATTTTTACATTAAATTTAAAAGATTTGTTGTGGAATATTTTGAGTGTAGCATAAAATCAGAATAAGGTAATAAGGTTTCTGTCTTTTATATATATATATATATATATATATATATATATATATATATATATATATATATATATATAAATATATATATATATATATATATATATATATATAAATATAGCTGCGAGCAGCGATGAAGGGCCAAAGCCGGTGGCACCGCCACCCCGGTGCCTTTAGGTAACTAAAGGCAACAGGGTCGCGGTGCCACCGGCTTGGGCCCGTAATCGCTGCTCGCAGCTATATTTATTATTATTCTTCTCCGCATTGAATTGCATTTTTGAGGGCCTAAACATGCTCGAAAACTCACGAAACTTTGCACACGCATCAGAACTGGCGAAAATTTACATCTGATATAGGTTTCAGAATTGGACGGGGCAAAATGGCTCGATAGCGCCACCTATACAAGTTCAACGGAGTGCGCCTCCCGCAACGTTCCACGTACGTGCACGAAATTCGGTACATACATGTAATGACCTAATACCTACAAAAAAGTCTCTTGGAGCATAGCCCTAAACACAACAGGAAGTCAGCCATTTTGAACTTCCTCTCAGATTTTTGTGCAGTTTTTGCCATTTTCAGGCCTCGTACTTTAATGAACTCCTCCTACAGTTTTAATCTGATCATCTTCAAATTTGGTGAGTGTAATCTTAAGGCCTTTGCGACGTTAAATTGCGAAGATCTTGAGTTTTCGTCAAAGGGCGGGTCCTCGGCGGCCTGACAAATTTCGATGTTTCGCCATGAAACAGGAAGTTGCTGTAACTCAGGCATGGAATGTCCAATCTGCCCCAAACTTCACACTTTTGATAAGCGTTCTGTCCTGAACACATGACCATGCTCATATTCAGTTACAGTCATAGCGCCACCTGCTGGCAACAGGAAGTGACATGTTTAACACTGTTATGGACTCCTAATAACATATAAAAAAGTGCCAGCAAGTGCTAAACATGCTAACAACATACTAGAAGCATGCTAAAACATGCTAGCAAACTCTTAGCTAAGTGCTAAAGCATGCTATTATTGCAATTAAATAGGAATTTGCAGTAACTCAGGCATGGAATGTCCAATCTGCCCCAAACTTCACACTTTTGATAAGCGTTCTGTCCTGAACACATCTACATGAGAACATTCAGTTATAGTAATAGCGCCACCTACTGGTAACAGGAAGTGTCATGTTTAACACGTTGATGCCATTCTAGCAACATGTTAAAAATGCCATTGACTTCTAAACATGCTAGAAACATGTTAAAACATGCTAGCAATACTTAGCTAAGTGCAAAAGCATGCTAATTCAATGAAACAGGATGTTGTTGTTACTCAAGAAGGCAATGTCCAATCTGCGCCAAACATCACACTTTTAATAAACGTTCTGTCCTGAACACATGACCATGCTCATATTCAGTTACATTTATAGCGCCACCTGCTGGCAACAGGAAGTGACATGTTAAACACTGTTGTGGACTCCTGATAACATATAAAAAAGTGCCATCAAGTGCTAAACATGCTAACAACATACTAGAAGCTAAAACATGCAAGCAAACACTTAGCTAAGTGCTAAAGCATGCTATTACTACAATTAAATAGGAATTTGCTGTAACTCAGGCATGGAATGTCCAATCTGCCCCAAACTTCACACGTTTGATAAGAATTATGGCCTGAACACATGTCTATGCTCAAATTCAGTTATAGTAATAGCGCCACCTACTGGCAACAGGAAGTGACATGTTTAACACGTTGATGCCGTTCTAGCAACATGTTAAAAATGCCATTGAGTTCTAAACATGCTAGAAACATGTTAAAACATGCTAGCAATACTTAGCTAAGTGCTAAAGCATGCTAATTCAATGAAACAGGACTTTGTTGTTACTCAAGAAGGCAATGTACAATCTACCCCAAACTTCACACGTTTGATAAGAGTTATCTCTTGAACACATGTCCATGCTCATATTTAGTTATAGTCATAGCGCCACCTGCTGGCAACAGGAAGTGACGTTTAACACTGTTCTTGACTCCTAATAACATATAAAAAAATGCCAGTAGGTGCTAAACATCCTACCAACATACTAGAGACATGCTAAAACATACTAGCAAACACTTAGCTAAGTGCTAAAGAATGATATTACTGCAATTAAATATGAATTTGCTGTAACTCAGGCATGGAATGTCCAATCTGCCCCAAACTTCACACTTTTGATAAGCGTTCTGTCCTGAACACATGACCATGCTTATATTCAGTTACAGTCATAGCGCCACCTGCTGGCAACAGGAAGTGACATGTTTAACACTGTTATGGACTCCTAATAACATATAAAAAAGTGCCAGCAAGTGTTAAACATGCTAACAACATACTAGAAACATGCTAAAACATGCTAGCAAACTCTTAGCTAAGTGACTAAAGCATGCTATTATTGCAATTAAATAGGAATTTGCTGTAATTCAGGCATGGAATGTCCAATCTGCCCCAAACTTCACACTTTTGATAAGAGTCATGGCCTGAACACATCTACATAAGAATGTTCAGTAATAGTAATAGCGCCACCTAGTGGCAACAGGAAGTGACATGTTTAACACGTTGATGCCGTTCTAGCAACATGTTAAAAATGCCATTGAGTTCTAAACATGCTAGAAACATGTTAAAACATGCTAACAATGCTTAGCTAAGTGCTAAAGAATGCTAATTCAATGAAACATGACTTTGTTGTTACTCAAGAAGGCAATGTCCAATTTGCACCAAACTTCACACGTTTGATAAGATTTCTGTCCTGAACACACATCCATGCTCATATTCAGTTATAGTCATAACGCAACCTACTGGCAACAGAAACTGACATGGTTAACACAGTAATGCAGTACTAACCACATAATTATTGTGTACTAAGCATGCTAGAAACAGACTAAACATGCTAGCAACACTTAGCTGAGTCATGAAGCATGCTATTATCACCATTATACAAAACATTTTGTAACTGACTTTGACATACTCTTACTATATATACCTCCTTAAATGTACATTTCCCAACCATGCTCTGTCTTCCTAAAGCCACCGAGTGTTGATGGCACGGGTGCGAGGGCCCTTTCATCGCTGCTTGCAGCTTAAATTTTTTTTTTTTTTTTTTTTGCGTAATTATAAATCAGTACAAATGAAATACAGAACCATGAACATGTGGGGATACAGAGATAAGGAAAAACTAAAAGTTACATTTATAAAACGTAAAGCTTTTTTTATTGGAGGGTTTTTTTTTTTTTAAGTGATGACAATAATTGTAAATCATAAGAAAATACTTTGCAGTTAGGTATTTGAATTTATGGTAGGCCTGTCTTGCTTTGTGAATATGATACCATCATACAAAAATTTTATATATCTAGCTTTTTATTTTCAGAGACATCCGAGTGAAAAAGAACCTTACTGACAGAAATATTACACAACTGATGAAATGCAAGATGGAAGCTGAAATTTAAAACCACAATTTAGTCTTCGTGAGCTTAATGTAGTACTGTTTTGATACATTTAAACCATATAGTTCAATAATATCTTAAGAATAAAGTCTCCACTATTGTTTACTAAGTCTGAAACAAAAAAACAATGCCCTTATTAAACCAATTAGGGAAGAAAAATGTTTTACAGGCTGATAATATTGGTTGTGCCATATGATATGAGGAGTAAAATTGTGTTTAAAGATCAGCTTCCATGACATAACATGGAAAGTTTCATAGGTAGTCTCGTACATTTAAAGTCACAAGAAAGCAAACATTTTAAATTTCCACATCTTTTAAAAATCAAATTAGGAATCCAAAACCAGACTGAATTCCCCTTTAAACATTTTTTTCCAACCAGTTTTTTAAAAACCTGGTTCAAGGTAAAAAGTCTAAAACATGCAAACCTTCCTTTGAGTACGGTTGAGTTCAATATTTCCTGCTGGTGTGTTGCCCTTTATTTTTCCATATAAATTTAAAATTAAGTGTCAATAAATTTACAGGCGACCGAATCAACATAAAGGGATATAGAAGGATAAACAAAGTGTGAAATTCCTTCAGCTTTAGATAACAGCGTTCTGCCATATATTGTAAGTTCTCTTTAAGCTAAAGATCTTTTTGGCAGAATCTAATTTAGGGGAATTCAGAGAATTCTTTTTTTCTGTTCTAAGGAAGTTAAGTGTTATTGCAAGAATAACATGCATGCCAGCATCTTTATTAAAGTGTATTAGAGTGAATCTCTCTCATAAATCTTATGTTAACAATAGCTTACAGTAATTTTAAGCATGAATCCCCCCCCCCCCCCCCCCCCCCCCCACACACACACACACACATTTTAGCCAAGAATTACTGCTGACACTCATGTATTTGTGTTTTACAGGAGGATCTGGTGGCCGCAGGGAAAACCCTATTTGGCAAGCAAAACTTTTCCTCCTCCCAGGGCCAGATAATGGTTTTCTGCCCCCCACAATAGAACTTGAGGAACTGGCTAAACATGGATTAGGTAAATGTGAGATTGAAGCAGATAAGAATTGAGTGTTATTTACTTGTACACCTTATCTTACCTTCTTGCAAAGAAAGCTATGGAATGAGCTGCTTTGAATTTTGTTAGCTTGAGCCTGTATGGTCCGATTTGTTGTAATGTCTCTATATTGGGAAACATTTGACTGTTAATACATTTAACATTTTTTTTTAAAGAAATATTGTAGAGCAGTTTACTCTTTGATGCATTTCCATAACAGTTTCCATGTAGCCATTTTAATAGTTACACCTATGCAACACTTTCTCATGTCAAGGCATCACTTGACATCCAGAAATACCTCCCAATGAATCCTTTTGCATTAGCTATCTGAAGTTAGTCAGTGGTGGTTATGGTTAGTGTGAGGATCTGGGTGGTGCATTCAGATGCTAAGGCAAGCTACACCATATATTGTATGTTAATGTTCTTTCACATATGGTCAAATGTGTGATGGCCTTGTGAGTGAGACCAGGCTCTTTCTTCTGCAATTTTCTTAGGAGTGTATGGGTTTGTTTAGATTCAAAGCTGTAAACTTTGTAGAAACACAAATGATCTTAGGTTAACTGTCATACAGGTGTACTTTTGGGGTTTGGCAACACTACGATTATGTCTGAAAATGAGTCCTGAATGCTAGGAGTCCTGAAAGATCTTGCAGCAACTAATGAATGTTACTTTGCCACTAGGAACTGATTATACTGATGTTTACTTTTCCATTTTTAGGAAAACCTGTGCATGAGTCAACGGAGGCCGGATGCACAAACTCAAAGATTGTGTTAAACTGGAGTTTATCTGAATTAAACAACTTTGTTTGCCAAAGCTACCCTCGTATCAGTTTAAATTTGGTAGGCTTTGAATTGGCAAGGACAGGCAAAGGACGCAAGATCCAGAAATTGCAAGTTAGTTCTGTGAAGGAACTAAAAGCTGTTGTTGGCAAAAGCAGGCTTTACATCGTGCCACGAGCCAATGTTTTGCAGGTATGGAATTATGCACAGGGATTTATATCATACTATCATATAAATGTGTTCTCTGTAATGTCTATGCCTATAACTGAAGTTACCCTCTGCTCAGGTAACATCACCACCCTCTGCCATGTCCCAGAATTCATTCCCACCACTCGCAGCTCCAGCAGTAGATGAGACCTCAGAAGTGGTTTCAGATCAGGTCCATATTAAAATGATTGCACATCTAATGATTTTATGTCCACTATACACTTTTTAGTGATGAGTGACAAATACAAATAAAAACCCTTTTGTTATTTTTTTTAAAATGTACAGTATTAAGATGTATCTATTTATTCTGTGTGATGTCTGAGCAGTTACATTCCCTAGGATAACAGTTTTTTCTACAGATGGATATTTTCAGTTTCAATTCAGTTGAATTGGCCTTTCATTAACCTTAATATAAATGATATGTTTTTGCACAGTGCACATTTAATGTTAGGTGATAGTTCAAGTAACTTCTTTACTGTGCAGTGACTAACAAATTCTTTGTCATTATATATTTTTTGTCTTCTCTTAGGTAATGACACCATCCGCAGCCATTCCCCAGAACTCACAACAACCATCCAGCACTACAGCACTTGATGAAATCTCCTTTAGCTCTGAGACTACAGAATCTGTAAATCTCCGTGTGAGTGAAGTTATTTTTGATGTTGTCAATGGTTGTATATATGACTGATTTGTGACTCATAGTTGTACTTTATTTCCTTCAGGAGTGGCGAGCTTTACGTTCCCAGCAAGATGAAGAATATAATGCTTCTTTGTTGGCAGATATAGAAAAGGTAATTTGACTATTCACAGTTTGCTTGCCAAGGTTAAATTTTTGTTTAAAACAAAAAATGTGTATTACATATATGGTATTTCAGGACAGAAGGAGGCACAGCTATGAGGTTCTGGAAGAAAAGCGCAAAAAGGTTAGTGCTGCCACTAAATATTTTATTGTTTAATTTTTAGCGCAATTTTCCACCGGACAAAATTGCGATTGTTAACTCATGATTTCTGTTCTGTCTGTGCGCACCAATCTTGCACTTCTATCTACTCCTCAACCAGACCACCTAGAGACTTCGGGTTTTCGGCATTAAGGAAGGTCTAATCTTGGGAACCCACAAAAAAAAAAAAAAAAAAATCCAGGAAAAGATTTACTATCTCTTAGTGTTGTGATCCCATGAGGTCAGAAAATTGCGCTAAAACACTCACCGAGGTTTTATTACTTGTTTATATATATATATATCTCTATCTATATCCTTTTTTTTTTTTTCTTTTTTTTTTTTTTTTTAGGCCATTGAGGAAAGACGCCAGCGAATGACAGCCCGTGTTGAACCTCTTGATGGAAAATATCTGAAAGCCAAATATCCAAATGGAGATGTGAATAAGAGGAAGTTCATCATGTCTGATCCAATTCAAGTAAGACGTTCATTGTGAAGGATTAAGGTGTTTTTTACATAGATGTTTTATTTAGTTATTTTTCCTCATTTCTGGATATCTTTATTAATATTTGCCATCATGGGCTCTTTGTTTTTAGGTCTTGTTTGATTTTATTGGAACAGATGAAATGGCCAGTGAGGTGTTCAGAATCCAGGAAGCTACTACTTCAAATGCTATAGAAAGCACTTCTACTGGGTCAATTTCAGATCATGGAATCAAACCGTTCTCTACATTGTATGTCCTTTGGACATCCCCTTTTGATTATCTGGTAAGTTACTACGACAGTATCACTTGAACAATTTTTTATTTTTTTTCATAATGATTTTGATTTGGCCATATGCATTACCTTTTATTGATCAGTTATCATTTTTTGGCCTGATTGTCCCTGTTAAGTTTTCTTAAGGCTTGTTAAGAATCCCTGTGTCCCAGTTTACCTACTTATACCATGCCCTAAAAGTATGTGCTCTTTTTGTGAAGAAAAAGTACATACTTTTGAGTGTGTGAGAAGACTAGGCAAGCTTTTGGGACATACTATCCAGTCATAAAACGGACACCATAAACTGGCCTGTCAATCATCTTTTCACAGTTAATATCCTCCACAATTTCATTTAATTTGCTACTAGCCTGAGAGAAAATATTTATGAGCCTTGCATGTAAAGACATTTACATTTATGCATTTGGCAGATGCTTTTATCCAAAGCGACTTACATTGCATTCAAGGTACACATTTTACATTTTGTCAGTTCTTCCTTTCCCTTGGAATCGAACCCATGACCTTGGCATTGCTAGTGCCAACGCTCTACTGTTTGAGCTACAGGAAAGACTCTAACAATGTGAACTTTTATTACACATGAATTCTAGAAGAGTTTTTAGTTAAGATGAAATCTAACATGAATAACATTAAATAAACATTTTTATCAGTTGAAATTTTTATTATTAGTGACTCAAACCCCCTCTCCATCGGTCTTGCATGTTTGAAACCTCGCTATGTGTCCATCCACCTATTTCTGTGCATTTTGCATGAAAACATGCACATAAACTAAGATGGAAACACATTTACCAAATAAAATCCAGTACATGACAGATTATAGCTCATCATGCCCAAATGTATAGTCAGTACAGTTGTGTTCAGTCTGCGATTACAGTCTACATTAATGTCTGTGTGTTTCATTTCAGGAAAAACACTGTGACCCTGTAAATGTTGCCCAGCCTCCAGTGGATTCGCCCTTTGTTCAGTCTCCAGTGGCTCTATCCCCTGCCCAGTCTCCAGTGGCTCTATCCCCTGCCCAGTCTCCAGTGGCTCTATCCCCTGCCCAGTCTCCAGTCGCTCTGGCCTCTGCGGCTTTGTTCACAGCCCAGACTCCATTCATAAATTTTAATTTTGAAGACCAACCTACAGAGCCAATTGTCATTGATATTGATGAAGAGACACCACTTAGTTTTCCATCTCCCCAGCAATCAGACATTGTAGATCTATCCCTAATAGATCAAGGGAGGTCCGTGGCCCTAGATGAGTATGTTCCTATATATGCTTATTTACTTAGTTAAATACTTTTTATGCATTCGCAAATTAACAAACACTCGCACACAAAGCCACCATCTCTTCATTTAAAAATAATGGGATGAGGTTGCTTTGTGACTGGAAGTCCCTGCATCTGTGAGCGGGGCTTTATGCAACTAGCAATATTCTAAAATATACCATAATGTTCAGCATTTGACTAAAAACAATCCAATCTTTGTCTCTTGCAGGGTTGACCTACAGACCATTCTAAAAAAACTGCAAAGCAAAATCAATGTGTAACAGGGACGACGAATGTAGTATTCTATGTATATGTTACTCTACAGAGGTTAAATTTGGCCTAGGTTCGGCTCTGGGAGGATTTAAAAGTAAAAGGGTGGACCAAATCAATTTCAAGTAATTAACAGCCGGCAATTTTATTTACAATGATTCACATTCAATATTGTCACAGTTGACTCTTTGCCTGGTTTCCACTCAACACTATGAACCAACAACAAACATGGTTCATATCAAACCCGAAGTTGAATGGGAATACCAAAAATAAAATAGAATAAAATGAAACAAAATAAAACACAGTCTCAATAATTTGTTCTGGATCCTTTGTATGTTAAGTGCTCAAATGTCCATATGTATAAAACTCAAATGTCCATATGTAAAGCTCCAATGGTCATGTGTGTGTAAAGAGCTTCAATGTCTTTGTGTGTAAAGGCCTTTTGTGTTGCTACCCGGGTAGTGTGTATGTGCTTAGCTCTCTTGTGTACATCCGTGATGGACCACGATGATTCCTTGAGTGGCAGATCAGGTCTGGCTCGCCGTTCAAATGGTAGATCACTTGACAGAATCAGCGTTCAAAAAAAAAACCAATCAGAGTTCTTGTAAAAGAAAAAAACAGTAACCAAAAGCATTGACCGATTGTTTTCCTCAGCAATAGGATAAATAAATGACCTCGACGATTAATATTCTTTATTAAAGAATATGCACATTGCACCGAAGAAACAAATGAAAATTAAATCGTCTTTGCAGCTACACGCTGACCTCGTGCGTGCATATTCAGCAGGCTTCTTCATCTGATTTTTAACATACGTTGACTCTCAACATACCACAGTGTTAACCGCCCTCTAGAGGTTAATGATAGTACCACACCTAAAATACAGAACCTTCATTTTATGATATACAATCTACCGTACTTAATAATAAACATACTTTAGGACTAGGAATAAAGGAAAACTATAGATGTTAAATTCGAAAGGGTTACATCCTCCCCTCCTAAACCTGCATGCGTCTCTGCATGTAGTGTACCTATAAAATAACTGATCTATCAGGGGTAAGTATCCTAACTTCAGGGAAATCATCTGACTCAAGGGCTTGTGTGAAGGCTTTGTTTAAACCACTTAACAGGGATTGCATGACTAACACTAAGGGGTTTCCTAATGATGTGTAAGTTAGTCTATCAGGCGGCTCCCTGATTCTGGTAGAACGTCTGGACTCTGGCTCTGGTATTTCCTGCACAGGGGTATTTCCATTTCTTTCAACATTCTCTTCAATCAGTATTTCACTGTTGTTATCCTCTTTCCTCATTTCACCTCTTTCTCCCTCAACAGGTTCCGTCCTATTCCCGATCAGCTCCTCAGTACACTCATCATCGATGACATCAACGGCCTCGGAATCCAGTTCCTTCACAGGTGAGTTTCCCACATTCTCTTCCAGCGTGTCCTCAGGTAAGTTTGTTTCTCCCTCTTCAGATAAAGCTACTTCTTCCATTGCGTTTCCCCCATCCAATTGCACATGCTCAAATTCAATATCAAGACTTTCCACACCTCCAGAAGGTTCAAATGGTTGTGCATTTGGATTCAATGTTGTCTCACAAGAACTTCCTTCCACTTCTTGTAAGTAAGGCACGTCCTTGACAATTGTTATGGTAGGATATGTCGTATCCTGCATTATTTGGGGAAAGTAGAAATCTGGTTCTCCATCACTTTCATACACTTGTTCATCGTCATCCTCTGGAACTGTTGGCGATTCCCTAGAACAAGTTGTTTTTTCCTTTTCCTCCACCCTGTTGTCTTCATCACTGGAACTGGTGGGGGTTAAGAAACCACAGGGTAAGAGTAAATCTCGATGAAGGGTTCTTTCAGGTCTGTCAGTAGTAAGAGGCTTTACAACATAAACTGGAGAATCAGTTATTTGCTTGACTACTTGGTAGATGATCTTGCTCCATCGGTCAGCTATCTTGTGCTTGCCTCTTATCCCAACATTCTTAACGAGAACACGGTCTCCAGCTTGTAAAGTGGACTCTCTCACCTTCAGATCATATCGTTGCTTATTGCGAAGAGCTGTCTTCTTACTGTATTCAACAGCAATCTTGTAGCTTTCTTGCAGACTCTCTTGAAGCTTTTTGACATACTCGGCATGACTAACTCTCTTTTCCCCTTCAGGCTTGATACCAAAGGCTACATCTATGGGAAGGCTTGGCTGTCTCCCGAACATTAACTGATAAGGGGAAAAACCGGTGGTGTCATTTTTCGTACAGTTATAGGCATGTACCAGAGGCTGCACAAAATCACGCCATTTGATCTTGTCTTCCTCTTGAAGAGTTCCGAGCATTTGGAGAAGAGTTCGGTTAAACCTCTCCACGGGATTTCCACGTGGGTGGTAAGGAGTGGTCCTAGTCTTCTTTATACCCAGAAGAAGACAAAGGTCTTTGATCACAGCCGATTCGAAATCTCGACCCTGGTCGCTGTGCAGGCGTTCTGGTATCCCATAGTGAATGAAGAAGTTACTCCAAAGTGCTTTAGCAACTGTCCTTGCTTTTTGATCAGCTGTTGGAATTGCTACAGCATACTTTGTAAAATGGTCAGTGATGACTAAAATGTTCTTAGTACCTTTACCATCTGGCTCAAGAGAAAGATAGTCCATGCAGACCAGTTCTAAAGGTCGGCTGGTCTCGATGTTAACAAGGGGAAATGCTTTTTCCGCTTTTGCCTTCCTTCTGATACATCTCTCACATGTGCTGACCTTGGTTTCGACATCCAAAGACATCCTTGGCCAATAGAAACGCATACGAACTAAATCCAAAGTCCGCTCCACTCCCATATGACCTACTGAGTCATGCAAAGCTTCTAAGACCACTTCCTTATACTTCTGGGGTAGGACTAACTGATAGAAGGGCTCTCCTCTGTTCATACGCTTCCTGTAGAGGACTCCATCGAGGACTACAAGTTGGTGAACCAGTCGAAGCATAAGTTGGACTTCTCGATTTTCTTGCTGTCTGACCCGGTAAGAGAGACGTTTGCCAGTGTTCAAGAGGTGAGTCACTCTACTAATGACAGGATCATTTGCTTGCTCTGCTGCCCAATCCTGTTGGGACATCCTGGGAAGGGTGCTGGAACCAGGAAGAATTTCAGCTTGGGAGAATTCAACTGGGATGGCATTAGCATCAATGGCGAGACATTCCAGAGCAACAGGTAAATTGGCATCTTTGTCTGCCACAGTGCATCCGTACAGTTGATGCTTTTGACAAACGGCTCCCACTGCTTCCTTAGGAAAGGAAATCCTATTTTCCTCATTCAGAAAACGGGAGATGAACTGGCTAATGCGGTCATCTTCAACCTGGGAACTGTTATCGGTGTCTACCTGATCATGTGGTCGCCTGGAGAGACCATCAGCATCTTGATTTTTCTTTCCAGCTCTGTATTGGATGCTGAAGTTAAAAGTAGACAGGGCCGCCAGCCACCGGTGTCCTGCAGCGTCAAGCTTGGCAGATGTTAATATATATGTGAGGGGATTATTATCGGTCATGATGGTGAACTCGGCCCCATACAGATAGTCGTAAAACTTATCCGTCACTGCCCACTTTAGGGCTAAAAATTCCAGCTTTTGGGTGGGATAACGTTTTTCACAGTTTGACAACCCTCTGCTGGCAAATGAAATCACCCTCATGTGACCATCTTGTTCCTGGTACAAGGCAGCACCAAGACCATGGAGACTAGCATCTGTATGCAAGATGTACGGCAGTTTTGGATTTGCAAATCCCAACACCGGGGCTGTGGTCAGCTTCTGAATAAGTGTCTGGAATGCGGTGTCACACTCAGGCGTCCATCTACCACCAAAAGGCTTCTTGAAATCAGAATTGGAGACAGGCTTAAAACCCTTCGCATTCCTTCGAGGGGGACAATAGCCAACTGTTAGTGCATTTAATGGTTTGGCAATTTTGGAGTAGTCTCTGACAAACCTTCGATAATACCCAGTGAAACCCAAAAAGGACTTCAGCTCACTGATATTTGTCGGCTTTGGCCAGGTGGTGAGTGCAGAGATTTTCTCAGGATCTGTTTCTACGCCTTTCTCCGAAACAATATGTCCAAGATATTTCACAGACTTCATGAAAAAGTGGCATTTGCTTGGAGATAGTTTTAGACCAAACTCTTTCAGCTGGCTCAGGACTTTCATGAGGCGTTCTTCGTGTTCCTCCAGGCTTTTCGAGAAAACGATGAGATCGTCGAGGAAGACAAGGACTTCTTTGAGATGCAAGGTGCCCATGCACTTTTCCATGACACGTTGAAATGTACTAGGTGCATTAGTCACCCCCTGGGGCATTCTATTAAATTCCCAGAATCCCATTGGTGTTACGAATGCAGTCTTGTACTTATCCTCCTCTTCAACCTCCACCTGATAGTAACCTGACTTAAGATCCATGACAGAAAACCATTTGGATCCAGTCAATGCAGAAAACGTTTCCTCAATGTTAGGCAGTGCGTAAGCATCTTTGATCGTCTGATTATTTAATTTTCTGTAGTCTATGCACAGGCGGATAGCACCGTTCTTCTTCTTCACGATGACAATTGGAGAAGCGAAGGGGCTTTCCGACTCATGGATTATGTTTGCATCTTTAAGCTCCTGGAGATGAAGCCTAACAGCTTCATAATCTGAGGGATGGATGGGCCTCACTCTCTGTTTAACCCTCTGGAGTCTGAGCTGTTTTCTGGGCCCTGGAGGTGTTCTGACATGCTCTGACATTTGTGCTTTTTTCAGTTATTTATAAACATATTAATGGCAAAGGTGTAAATTCACTCTATATAGCACAAACAGGGCTACCAAAATATCTGATCAACATGCATGTATATGTTTGAATTTTTAAGAGAATAATGTTTATGCGTGGTTATTGGAAAAAATAAAAATGAAAGTTGCAGAAATAAGACCTCAAAACACATACTAAATATGTGTAAATAAGACTTTTGACCAATGAATTGTGTAGCTTTGAGTTCTGGCTTCAAAATTATGTGAAAATTATCCAGCCTTATCGTTCTCATAAAACAGTACATTGATTTGAACTTTCTAAAACAGTTTTTTTGTCAGAAGAGGTTTATGCATGGGAGGGGTGGCCCATCAATATTAATGGGCCAATGGCCCATCAATATTAATGAGATTCAGACCAGGGGTGTGACATACACTCTTCCAGTGACTAATGGGCCATCAAGTGCCTGAACAAAGAAGAGGAGATTCAAAGGTTTTGTTTTTCAATCTGTTTTATTGTAATTCCTCTATGTGGAGGAACTAAATGTTCTAAATTTGCTCTAAGCAAATCAAATGTGAGCAATTGTGAGCGATAAACAAAAGTAAAGGCAGGTATCTCACAGTAAATTCCTGTGCCCCGTTTATATGCGGGCTACAAGTAAATCAAATGAGCAAAATAAAGAATCCTGAAAAAACTATCACAGGTTATAAAAAATATATATTAAGCAGCACAACAGTTTCCAACATTGATTTTAAAAAATAGTCATCATATCAGAATGATTTCTGAAGGCTGATGGTTAGTGGAAGGTGGTCAGCAGAGCACACACATCTGAACACAGTCACACATCTTTATGCCACTCCTGAAAACAGTTCCTGTTTAACTGAAGACATAAGTGAACATTGCATGCCTGGCATTTCCATGGTGTTAATTGTCTTTTACCGCGCACTGCTGTGCAATGCACACAATTGCGGCGACCAACTGTGGCAGCATCCCTGTCATCTGATGCCAGCTCACAGTCTGCGGAACCATGTCAACATCAGTCTCTGTTTTCCATGCCAGAGTGGACTGCCTGTTGCTTGCCTGCTGGTTAGACTTGGCTCTCTTCGGGACAGGTGCTTTGTACATGTTCATTGTCACATCTGTAAAAAACAAAAACAAAAAAAAAAACACATGAGCATGCTGATAACACAATAAAAGAACTTGTATTATCATTATCAATCACTAATGGCCATGGATAAAAAAAGACAACGGTTTTTGTCATTTCACACAAGAATAGGTATAGGCTACTTTTATATTATTATGATGTAAACACAATTAGGCTACATTTCATCTGTAAAATATTACGTATATGTACTTGCTCAGTATGATTCTCGATCGCACTGAGAACTGACCGACAACTGCGTGCCCCTCTGCGGGGTGCTGGAGAAGGAGAGCTTGAAGCAGACACATTCCTAAAAAAAATAAAATTAAAATAAAACTGTTAGCATACATTATTCAAAGTAAACTGATGAGCAATTGATGGTTATGGACCATTGATGGGCCATATAGACCGCACGCATTTATTGAAGCACGCAATAAACGGATCGTTCGCGAACGACACATCACTAAAACATTACACAGTCTGTATTCAAAAACATCTGCAGCATGATAAATACTGTCATAGGCCAACCAAAACCAGAACATTTATATAAAAATATAATGTATTTAGACAGTATCACATATTTTACCGGAGGCTGAAATACTATAGTTGCACTAAACCACATATAACCTATAAGCAGATATTCGCAAACAATCTACATTATGCATAATGCAGTATTTTAGCATGAATCAGTGTCATAAGCTAATCAAAACTGAGTGAAATATATTTAATATACAAATATGTTTAAAGAGCAATATCACATTTAAAAAAAAGTTTACACTTGAGCATATAAGTTCCACGGATGTTAGGGATATTGTAAGGCAATCGTTCCTGTAAGTTGTCAAAAGCTAGCCAAAACTAGGGAAAATATAGTCTGAAAATTCAGAAATTAAATATATTATAAAGTTCTATATTATCAGAAAAGGAATTATATAACAGTAAACAACTTACTCTGAACTTGTATCCTCTGCGGGATCAATTCGCTCTTGAAAATGCTGCCGTTCTTCGTCTGAATTACAATCTTCCTCTGAGGAAAAGGTGAATTCTTCCTCGCTGTCCAGAATCATCTGAAGGGCGTCTTTACTGCGCGTCCATAATGGAGAAAAAACAGAGCGCATGCCGTTCATTCGTCAATAAACAGAAACCCGAGAAGGAAAAACTTACTAGTATTCCTCAGCTCGTATTCCTCGTATTCCTCATTATTCCTCACAGCGCTGCAAGACGGTGTAAGCAAGTAATGTTCTGAATAAACTTGTGTTTTGGTTTTCTCGAGCTGATGGGGGCGTTCACAGGATTGCGCGGATTACCTCAGCCATTTGCGTTTGAATAGCGTGCGCTCTTCGTGGGCGGAGTCACATTACATTTGAATTAGCTCTAATTAGGTCGACTGGAATCGCTCTCTTTTAATACAGATTTCACAAGATGAGAATATTTGTTTTTTATATAAATTACTTCATTTAAAAGAAGAGATTTCAAGCTTCATAAAGACATATATCACTTGTATGTGTGAGAAGTATTCACTGAGTTATGGTTCATTTTCGGACGCGTTTCAGAATGGACTACACGGACAGAGAGAAGGCAGAACTCGCTTCGTGTTTATTTTTCTTTATTTGACGAAAAGCACAACACTATGTTTTTATTGTGAGTATACATAAAAATAATACACATTTAACAGAATCGATTGATGTATGGAAATCCTATGGAAAATCAAAGTCAACAGAGTATTCATGAGTTTCTTTTACACTGATAAAAAAAAAGCGAGCTGGTATCGCCGGCGATACCGTCGACCTCAGGGGGTTAAAAGGAGTTGGATCTGAAAGCCGAATTCTGTGCTTGACCGCTGAAGTGTGCCCATAATCAAGGTCACTCATTGCAAATACTTCAGGAATGGAGTTGAGCTTTGTTGTAACTCTTTCTTTCCACTCTTCAGGAAGAGAGGGGTCTGTGAAGTCGAATGTGATCTTATTTTCAGGATTGGTGGAACATACTGCATTGCAGCTGACTTTAGTAGGGGAAGGCACAACACTAGGTTTTTTCTCTTTAGCGGAGGTATTCCTTAGCGAGGACAGAGCCGATGGAGCATAGAGCTCAGCTAAACAACAGTTGGCTGGGAGTGTGATTTCATGTGCAGTTTCATTCTGGAGGATTATGGGAACTTTAAATGAGGTCCGTCTGGGACTGGTCAGGACATAACTGCACAAAAGCAGACCACCAGGGAGGCTGGAGTGAGTGGATGGCTCTACTACAAGTGGAGCATCAGCAATCGTTGCCACATTCCTAGCATACCCATCCAGGACCATCTTTTGACCCGCTGGAATGGCGACGCATTTCTGACCCTGTAGTTTTACTTGGCCCACTTTTCCATTGCTTTGCCCCAGGATGTATCTGCGCAAGAGAGTTTTCAAAAGGGGTGCATGTTGGAATTTGTCCTTGGGAGCAGCATAACTGCTGTCGTTAGCAACAAAAGATTTAAACAATGTGTCAAGGGTGTTGGTGCCAACCAATACTGGGACTTCAGAATTGAATTTGTAGTCAGGTATGACAAGTGCAAGAGTGGAAACAGTTTCAGCTTTTCCAGCAATGTTCTCTGGGAAATGTATGCTAACTTCAGTATAGCCCAAGTATGGTACTGTCTGCCCCCCAGCTCCTTCAACTTCAATAAGATCATCAAGAGAGAGAATTGGAGAGGATGACAGATGCGTGTCATAAAAGGACTTGGACACAGTGGTCACCTGTGACCCTGAATCAAGAAGAGATTTGCAAACCTGTCCCTCAATAATGATTTCAGCTGTGCATTTAGGACCAATTATGCCAGAGATTAAATCACTTTCACGAGATGGAAGACATGAGTGAGCTTGACATCTTGCTTCTTTTTGGTTCTGTTCATTGGGACATTCTTTGCTGCAATGGGCCCCAGTATGTCCCGTTACTGAAACCCCGTCCAGTTTAACGGCACTCCATTTTTCACTTTCCATTCATCTTGTTTCGCTTTGAGCTCTTTGTACTTTCGATCCACAAGCACCTTGTTGATGGAACCTTCACATGTCCTAGCTATGTGGCCATCTTCGCCGCATCTGAAACAAAACCAGGGTTTTGGTGGTTTAGCTGTTACCTGTTGAGCTTGCATCTCCAATTTAGGTGTCACCGTGTTTGGGTATTCTGTCAATTTGGACTCGTGTTTCTTCTTTTTCTCAGATTTGGAGGATCTAAGCTGCATCTGGAGATCAGCCACCTGTTTTCTCAAAGCCTCTGTTTCCGAAATGTAGGTCTGCAACACACTTGAGTCACTGTAAGACAGGTCAACAACAGATTGTTTGTGAATTGCAGCCTTGTGTTTTGAACTGCCTAAATGTCGTTGCATTCTATCCAGTTTTGCTGCACGTCTGTCTTCCTCAGTTCTGAGCAGCAGCAAAAGCTCTGCAAAGTCAGGTGGTGTCTTGGCTTTGGCTTCCAGCTGAAGGGTAAGTATTAACGAGTGATCCCAGCAGCCACGCTGAAATTGTTTCAGCAACTGACGATCTGCAGATGACTGCTTTAGACCATTTCTCTTAACCGCAGTACTGAGCAGTGTTTGTAACCTTTGTAAGTAATCAGATGCTTTCTCACCAGGATCTTGGTTGGTGTTCAGGAAACGGGCGAAGATCTCATCACCATCTTCAACTAAGCCGTATGCAGAGTCTAGGAGCTTCACGTAGTCTCTAGGAGGAGCTGTAGAACCAAGCTGTTTAACCACATCAGAAGCTGGTGGCAAGAGGCTTTCTAAGATTTTCCTTCGCTGGATATCTATTGGAAGAGAATCCTGCAACAGAAGGTCAACATGAAGACACCAAGTATCGAAGTCAGCTTCACCTGGGGGCTTTGGTACTTTTCCTGAGAAGGAACGCAGCCATTTGGAGTGTGTCTGTGCAGAAAAAGCATCATTTTTGATGACGTGCTCGACTACAATGCGCTGGATCTCAGGAGGGTTTAGGTCATCATTAGAGAGCGTGTTAAAGGCAGGCTTTGGTGTTTTTTTCCTCACAGCAGGATCAGGCTGGCTGTCTGAGATAAGGACACGTGACTTTGATTTTGGCTTCTTAAGTGGTTGTCTTTTTATATACCTCTTTGGAATAAAGTCACTGTTGTCAGAAGAGACCTCTTCGGGTACAGCATTATCACTGTCATCACTTGACTCAACGGATAACCTTTGTGCTTGGGCATGGGGCTGTGCTGATGGCTGTGCTAGCACTTTGATGTTATCTGCATACCATGCAACTGCTGGGTTTCGCACACTCTTAATTTCTAGGGGGAAATTAGGCTCAAGAAGTGTGACAGGAGTGTGTGCATCAAACTCAACTATAATGATGGGCTGTCCTGTCTGCTCAGTAGGGGGGGCTACTCTCACTACTTTCACGATGACCCCATAATTCTCAAAAGTTGCAATAATGTCATCATCTGTGTCATTATCAGTAATGCCTAACACACATAAAGAATGCCGTGCTTTCACGTTGTAACACTTTTCAATATCAGACATACTCATTGTGCTCAATCACAAAAAAAAATTACTTCAGAGACTAAAGTTTGGAACTTCACCACTCTCAAAATGTACTTGTAACCGGCTATTTTTTTTTAAAAAAATCCTCCTGGCTGGCTCGCCACAATAAGGGATGTAACAGGGACGACGAATGTAGTATTCTATGTATATGTTACTCTACAGAGGTTAAATTTGGCCTAGGTTCGGCTCTGGGAGGATTTAAAAGTAAAAGGGTGGACCAAATCAATTTCAAGTAATTAACAGCCGGCAATTTTATTTACAATGATTCACATTCAATATTGTCACAGTTGACTCTTTGCCTGGTTTCCACTCAACACTATGAACCAACAACAAACATGGTTCATATCAAACCCGAAGTTGAATGGGAATACCAAAAATAAAATAGAATAAAATGAAACAAAATAAAACACAGTCTCAATAATTTGTTCTGGATCCTTTGTATGTTAAGTGCTCAAATGTCCATATGTATAAAACTCAAATGTCCATATGTAAAGCTCCAATGGTCATGTGTGTGTAAAGAGCTTCAATGTCTTTGTGTGTAAAGGCCTTTTGTGTTGCTACCCGGGTAGTGTGTATGTGCTTAGCTCTCTTGTGTACATCCGTGATGGACCACGATGATTCCTTGAGTGGCAGATCAGGTCTGGCTCGCCGTTCAAATGGTAGATCACTTGACAGAATCAGCGTTCAAAAAAAAAACCAATCAGAGTTCTTGTAAAAGAAAAAAACAGTAACCAAAAGCATTGACCGATTGTTTTCCTCAGCAATAGGATAAATAAATGACCTCGACGATTAATATTCTTTATTAAAGAATATGCACATTGCACCGAAGAAACAAATGAAAATTAAATCGTCTTTGCAGCTACACGCTGACCTCGTGCGTGCATATTCAGCAGGCTTCTTCATCTGATTTTTAACATACGTTGACTCTCAACATACCACAGTGTTAACCGCCCTCTAGAGGTTAATGATAGTACCACACCTAAAATACAGAACCTTCATTTTATGATATACAATCTACCGTACTTAATAATAAACATACTTTAGGACTAGGAATAAAGGAAAACTATAGATGTTAAATTCGAAAGGGTTACAAATGGAAACATCTGCCCAACAGCAAACCAAATAAATGTGTTCAGAGAAAACATACTACAGTGCAGCCTGCAAGCTATCAAGCGGCGACGATTCAACCCACAAGCAAAATTAGATGTAGTGTTTGTTGATGCTGAGGAAAATGGGGAAGGGGCAATAGATGAAGGCGGCCCTACTAGAGAATACTTGCGGTTGTTGATGCGGGCCATCCATCAATCAAATGTCTTTCAGGGCCATGAGAAAGACCGGAGTTTGGCTCTAGACACACAAGGTCAGTCCTCCTGTTATAAAAGAAAGCTTTTGTGTCAGGTTATGTTTTAATGCTATTCAGCTATTTGGTATTCATGGAAAAAATGCTTTTTTTTCTCTCTCCCGCCACTAATGGTCAGATGATGCTTTTGGATTCCACCTTAACAGTCAAATAGTCTTTTTGATCTTTTGTGTTTGTATTTTTGAGGGTTCATAAACTGACAAATCAAATTTCCTAAGTTTCACATTGTACTATTAAAACATTCTGCTTGTTTCAGAAATATCTAACTTGGTAGTCCAGTAAAGGGTTTTATTCAAGGGTTTTATTGATTCCAGACTGGTAAAATGTCCGTTATAATGACAGTGCTACACTGTAGTCTCATGCTATTTACACCTTGTTTGCACTATTAGTTATGATAAAATGATTTTGTGAGAACGCAGAAATCATGTTGCAAAGATGAGATCACTGCATTCACTTGATTAATGCTCAGTGCTCGTTCCTGCAACCTTTCAGGTGATGAGGGTAGATCTAAATATAATCCTATAATCTACAACTCACACTGTTAATCTATACAGCTGTTATAATAAAAAATTGTAAAAGTATTCAGTAGTTACACGTGTATGTAACTGTTTCATATGCAAAGATGTTTTTGTTGAAGCTGCCACAAAATAAAAAAGGTAACTGACTTTTTATCTAACAATTCTGACTTTTTGCTCCCAATTCTGACTTTTTGCTCCCAATTGTGCAATTTCTGTTTACTTTAGCTTTGGAGAATAGGTTGTATGCATCAGTGGGGAAGATGATTGCTATGTGTGTCGTCCATGGAGGAGTTGGCCCACATTTCTTCTCTGAAAGACTTTTTCAGCAGATCTGTGGCATGCCAACATCCTCTGCCTCAGTGGATGAGGTTGGAGATCATACATTGAGGGAGCAACTAATCAAGGTACAGAGATGTTTGAGAATTTCAATAATTGTTTAAAAATGATGCTATTATTAAAGATCATGTGTATTTGGAAAATATGTTGACATTCTTCAATGTTTAAAAAAAACATTATTTTTCATATGCAGTGCATTATTTTAGCTCCTCTACTATGCCCAGCCTCTCTCAAATGTGGCGTTTTCTACAAAGCCCCTCCTTCCATCTGCTCTGATTGGTCAGCTGACCCAGTGCATTGTGATTGACAAAATACCCTCAAGTGTGTGTCAGAAATATAATGCCCCTTACCATAATTGTGAGCTACAGCTTTCAAAGTACATATAAAAACAGTTAATGGGTACATGTTGCTCAGCTCTGCTTGAGCAGGCATCAGTGTCATACAGAACACAGGGCATCTAGAGCTGCTTTTCCACCATCAGGCTGAACGTTTCTCTTTGCTTAACAGTTTCATTCTTTTTTTCGCAACTGTTTTAGATACAGGAAGCAACAACTGTTCAGGAGGCAAATTGTGCCATTGCAGAAGCAGCAGACAGCTTAAGTATCATTGGTGCCTTGAGATATATATCACACTTGACAGAAAGGAACTCTCTTGTCCAGTCAGCTGCAGAGTTCTTTGTGAATGGGAGACTGCGGGCTGCCTTGGACCAGTAAGTGATTTAAAGGGTTAGTCTGCCCAAATATTGAAATTCTGTTGTTAATTATTCACCCTCATGGGTTTCCACACCCCAGGGGCCTCATGTATCAATCTTGCGTACGCACAAAAACTTTGCGTACGCCAGCTTTCACACTCACGGTCGTATGTACTAACAGTGAAATTAACGCGAGACTGTGCGTTCCTCCACGCCAATTTCATGTCTAGTGTACGTACATTTCTCATTGTTTTTGTCCGTTGGCGACTCTTACAGGCAATGAAGTGAAGTTGCAAACATTACACAACGAATTGTTCTACAAGTCTATCGCACCACCAACCGAGGGAACCATTGATTCATTTGCAATTTATAAAATAATTTACATATATTGTCACACGAGCCTTATGGGAATATTCTATCAATTATGCAATTAAGAACATATAAAAGCATATGCAAATTGATACAACCCTTAGTCTATAAATAAAATAAAATAAATTTCTAATATAATATTAATAAAAAATTATTTATATATATATATATATATATATATATATATATATATATATATATATATATATATATATATAATATATATTTATAATAATAATAATAATTTATATAATAATTCAGCATTGACGGCATCAGCCAAACTCTCCCGCTCATATTTTTTCCTTTTTTTATTAATTCCGGAGGACAAAGTTCCAAATAAAATATTTTTTCTCGTTTCTACCTCCGATAGTAGCACCTACACACTTTCTGTAAAGTTTCGAATCTTGCCACTTGCTTTAGCCATTTTCTTACTGCTTTCTTTTGCCAAAGTGGACTCATTACCATATTTAAATTGCCCTAATTAAGGGAGGAGACTGGGTGGGGCGTTGTGCTCGTGCATGTGCGCTCCGTTTTACGTTAACTGGGATGTACAAAGAGAATATGTGTGGGATCCTTCGTACACAGAGATTCATACATCTGATTTTTTTTTTTGTGTGTACGCACATTTACAGCTTTGTCCGTACACAATGTTTTAGTATGAATTCCACGCAAGTCTTTGTACATGAGGCCCCAGGACTTTAGTTAG
This sequence comes from Vimba vimba, assembly GCA_022828995.1. Taxonomy (NCBI): domain Eukaryota; kingdom Metazoa; phylum Chordata; class Actinopteri; order Cypriniformes; family Leuciscidae; genus Vimba; species Vimba vimba. Next base: position 30,045,639 of record CM040825.1, on the reverse strand, counting down.
TAAATTAAGCCTTTACTTTTTGAAAACATAACTAATTATCAGCTTGAAACTTCCATTGACTGCTTTGTTTGTTATGCAGGTTTTCAGAAGGGTTGCAAACTCTCGGTTTGCTGGAAGAGATGCAGAAATATCCTGCACTTTTTAATGACATGTTCGTCAATGAGCAGAGGCCCCTTCAAGCAAAGGACCTCTGCAGTCTTTTTTATGTGAACTTTTCCCCACAAGGCAGCAACAGAAGGGCAAAGGAAAACCAGACCATATGCTACTGGAGGGACTGGTTGATCGATGTTGAAGGTATGACATGTTTTTATGTAATGTTAAAGGTATGCCATGTAATAAAAATAAATTCAACATGTTTAAAATTTCTACAGTATAATGAGTGAATACTTAAATCCATTTTCCAAATTGTATTTGTGCCTTGTCCTGAATCATTACAATTATAGTAAATATTTATATTCAGACTGTTTCATTATGAGCAGGACACATTTAAAGGAGCATTTAAATTAATAGCTAGAATGCTAACGCTACTTAATGTAGCTTTTAATTCTCTTGTAATTCTCTTGTCATTTGTATTTGTTTTATGCTATTGTTCCTCTATAAACAGTGATTAATAAAAACAGTGACTTAGATTTAAAGAAAACAAGTGTTTGAAGTGAAAAATTATCAGATTTTTGGTAAATCTAACCATCATGCGGAACAAATACTTAGGATTGTGTTTTTTTTGTTTTGTTTTTTGTAATCAGACAATATATAGAAACCCTCCAGCTAGATGTAGTCATAATTAGACAGGCTGGCTAATTCTGTTTAGAACAAAATATCGCTGTCAAAGAACTGCATGTACCACACATTTTAGGTTAGTCTTTTGAGGTTTGTGATTTTTCTGTACATATATTTTACAGAGGGAGAGACTGATGGAGTCACTCTTGAAATGATGGAGTTTGCCACTGGAGCCTCCACAGTGCCACCTCTGGGTTTCCCCCACCGCCCGGAAATAGAGTTCCTCCATCAAGACAGGAAAATCTTTCCAGAGGCCAATACTTGCCTCATTATACTACGACTGCCGATACACACAGAATATGAACTGTTCAAGACCTACATGACAGAGGGGATCATGCAGAGCCCATATTTTGGTGTTGCATGAAATGTTAAAATGTTATTTTTTTCCTCTTTTTAAGGAATAGTTCAGCAATAAAATAAAAATGTTGTCAATGATTTGACTTACAGAAGTCTCATGCTTTAAGCTTTAATATTAGCCTACCTTTTTACACTTAAGTAATTTTAGGTACAGTCACAACTGAGTACAGCTTTTATAAATTTAAATTTCCATTAAGAAGCACCTTGAAGTCAAATATGTTTGAGATGTGCATCATTGCAAAATAAAATGCATTGTTCTGCATTATGCATGTTCGTGTTTATTGTGGAAAACTGTTACATTGCTCATTAACTGTTCAGGTTCTCTCACTTGTTCACCAGCTTTTCATCGAAAATATTTTTTATTTTCAATGTTAGCATCTAAGTATCTATTAATTTTTCAATAGAGCATTCTTGTAGTTAAAACTTTTACATATTAAAATATTACAAAATAACATTCTTTATAACACTCTAATCTGCAACACTAGTTTACCAAAACATTATCAATTTCTGCACAACAAACCTGAAACTTAATCTTTAAATCTGTAATATGGTCAATACCATGGGAAACCGTTTCCATTTGCTGAGGAGTAAGGTTAATTTGAGTGTTCAAAAGTTACAGCTGGGATTTCTTAATTTTCAGCTGTGGGCAAAGACTCAATGCCATGTGAAGGTTGTTGCTGGGATCAAGCAGTTCAGAATCTTCAAGACTGTAGAATATGCTGTAGAATGATTGTAGCACGTGTAAATATACATCCCTCCACAAACGTTCTATCCTTTGGTTGGATGGATTCCCCAGTAATGTGACTAATGGATTGATGTTAAAGGGATAGTTCACCCAAAAATGAAAATTCTGTCATTTACTCACCCTCAAGTTGTTCCAAACCTGTATGAGTTTCTTTGTTCTACTGAACACAAAGGAAGATATTTGGAAGAATGTTTGTAACCAAACAGATCTTGGTCCCCATTGACTTCCATAGTATACTATGGAAGTCAATGTATTCTGTAGTCAATTATATATTTTCTGTATTCCATAGTATACTATGGAAGTCAATGGGGACCAAGATCTGTTTGGTTACAAACATTCTTCCAAATATCTTCCTTTGTGTTCAGTAGAACAAAGAAACTCATACAGGTTTGGAACAACTTGAGGGTGAGTAAATGATGACAGAATTTTCATTTTTGGGTGAACTATCCCTTTAAGGATTTCCCTTTAAGGATTTTTTGGCAGTTAAACCTGTTGATCTAAAATTTTCATTCAAGCCATTAAACATTCAATCTTTTTTCATACATTACCAGTTTATTCATCTTTTTTTATTCATTTTGTCAATCCCATTCAAAATAGTTAGATCCTTCTCCATTTTTCCAAGGATTAATTGAATTTCTTTTTCATGCATTTCGTCTTGTCTATTGATTCATATTCAATTTAAACCTTAAGATGTTTCACATTTTTCATACATTAAGAGTTCAACATTTAAATCTCATTCATACTAATTAGATGATTTTCTGTTTTTTTTTTCTACAAAAAAGGAACAACAGTAGAAAGGAACAATACAAATATTGTCAGCCAACAATACTACAAAAAAAAAGAAAGACGAAACATAACACAGCACCAACAGTGCTGTTAGCTACTGCCAATGTTTGGACTGGCACCCACACATCTAGCACACCTGACATTAGCTCCATGCATCAGCTGCACCGACCATACCGCCTTATTTGAACAGAAAATATAACTTAAAGCTCTTTAAACTAAAAATGTCTTACAGTCAGTCCTGGATAATATATGCAGCCAATAAACTTTTGTCTCTGGGCTTGGAATTGGACTATACCTGAGTTTGCAAAATACTGATAATTGTAGTACAGCAAGCCTGATATTTTATCTTTAGATCAGAAAGGTGTTGGATTGCATTGTGTACAGATGTCTGTTGTTGCTGAGTGAGGATGAGTTGAGGTGGCTCTACATTAACAGCTGGGAACTCTTCCTCATCAAGTGTAGGCAGTGTTTGAATTCCATACTGCGCTAGGATGGCATCAATGTTTTGGTCGCTGTAGGGATTTTCCCCAAACACATTGTTGACAGCTGTGCTGTCTGTTGCAATGTTTTTGAGCATGCCCTCTGTCCAGAGTTGAGTTGGTGTGCGATTATTTTCTGTTCGCAACGGATGGAGGTTCCAGGCCTGTCTAAACTGCTCCAGTCTTTTTTGAATCTCAGGAAGATAAACAATATGCAGTGAAAGTCTGTGGACATCATCATCTGGGTTTAGAACCTCTGAATCCTCTAAGGAGTAGAACATAAGGTAAAACTGCTGCAACACATGCAAAAATACATCACGCCAAAGGCGTTCAATTCTCTGATTGTGAACTGATTGTCCGGTTATGAAACCTCTGTGTTCAAGTCCTTGAACTAGATGCATGAATAAAGCCACAAGGACATTTTCACCACCATGGTCAGATCTGACTCTTGATGGTAAGGCATAGAGGCATGTTGCTTTCAAAAACTGAGAAAGCACTGTTGTGGCACGATTGTCTGTGCTGCAGTTGAGGTAAGTAATCAGACGGGAGTATCCATCAATTGCACCATGAATCACAAAGCCCCATCTAGAAAGGTTGAAAAACAAATATTACTTGAAAATGAAGATACTATTGACAGTAGACTGCAAACAATATAGCTGTAAACTCCATTTTTTTTATTTGCTGAAGTTCTTTTCAAAATATTAAAAAGGTAATAATAACCTTATGAGACGCATGTTCCCATCAATGTGCCACAAACTATTGGGGTAAGGTACATGATAAACACGTCTTGCAACTGTCTGGCTCCATCTCCTTGCAGCAGCAGTAGGATTGACCCGTGTCAACATCTCACGCACCCTGGACCGTGTAACAAGCACACCCTGTGCGCGCAACAGGGCTCTTATCATCTGCAACAGATTTGTGAAAAGATCTAAATTGACATGATATTCACAAAACAATGGCACACAAATGTGAATTAAATACAGCCTAAAGATAAAGACCTCCAATTACCTCATTTCCAGAATTAGGGTATTGGCTCTGAAGTTGCCTCACACGTTGTTCTAGTTCACCATCATCTATTGCAGACAGCATACTTCTAACAGGTATACCCAGCAACTTTGATTTCTTGTACAGAAATGATGAGGAGCATCCCAGTATTTCAGCAGTTTTTGAAATTGTATGGCCTTGCTTCAGCAGAAATTCAATGTGTTCTCTGGTAACATCAATGGCTGGTCGGCCTCTTCTCCCTACAAAAAGAACAGGGTTTAATTGCAACGTTACTATGCATCAAGTTCAAATTAAGTTGTGACAAAAAAGGTTTTATAAAAAGATAAACCTCACATATTTCAGCCTTTAAATCATTTTTTATAAAAAGAATGAGTCAAAAAAAGATAAATGAATGATATTTACAATGCACATGATTAGCTTATTTTTTATTATTAATAGTAAGATTCGGTCCGATTTGCCTGTGGGCGTGGCGTCTGTCGTTACTATGCAAACATGCGCTGCTCTCCACAACGGACAAAGATTTCCACCACCGAAAAATGCTTGCTGTAGCTTTGCTACAAGATTTATTAACAAATAAGAGAAAAACACCTGTAATGATTGGTTGGTTCTTGTCATATGGTTTGTGGCATTCTGAAAAGTTGCGCCTGGAAAAAATGAGCGCGCTTGTCGCGCGCCTACATTTGAATGAACTTGAGCGCGCAAAAGACGCGATATGTGAACGGCCCCTTGGCGAGCTACCTCAAATCAGGCAACGAGCTACTGGTAGCTCGCGAGCGACGTGTTGGAGACCCCGCTAAATGTTTTAAACGGCCGGATTTCCCCTTTAACGTTAATGCAATGATAATGCAGTGATAAACAGACTCACCTGAACTAATGCGCCTGACAGAGAAACGTCTGTCTTCCCCAGCATGGAAATCTGCGTCTATTCGAGTTTTTAGTTGAGCCAAACTGCTTTTGAGTTCAATGTTTGTGTCTGGTGATAGCAAATGCTCAATTCTTCCGAGATTTCTTTCACACTGTTCAATAGAACGACGTTCTCTCTCTCCACAAATCCCCTGTGTGAGGGCTCGTTGAATTTCATGCCATTTTCTGGTGTTTTTTTCGATTACAGCCAACGCCATGACTGCTTTCTTCTTCTATTCACAGAAATAAGGAAATGAACCCCACTTCTTCTTTGATTAGGGCGGGGAGGGGAAATTACGTATTTATGGATATCTAAAATAGAGCAACGTCATGCACAATAATTTGCACTAGTCATAATGACGTTTGAGATATCTTTAACTTTAATTCTGCCTAGGCGAAACTGCAATTGTCATTTAAGATGTGTGACGAGTTTAAAGAGCATATTGCAGGTTAGAAGACCCAACGAGTCAATGTATAGAAAAATAATGTAGGAACTAGATTTTCTTACATTTTTTAAAAAAAATACGCTACAGTGGCTTCTGGAGTCGTTTTTGTGAGAAAATGTTACTTCCGCATCTGAAAATGGGCGTGACGGGCGTGACGTAGCAAGAGGGAGAACGGTCGATTCAAACAACAGGGAAAAAATGGATCGCAATGACGTTTCAGACGCTGAGGAAATTGTTCATACTTACTCGTATGACGGACCACAGCCATACAATTATGAGCCTGCTAGGCTGCCAAGAGAGCAGGGACAGGCCAGGATTAATGTTAGACAGAACAACGGTCAGAGGAGACAAATTGAGTTGTGGTGTGAGGAGAACCAGTGGAGAACAGGGCAGGTGTCTTGGTGAGAGACCAGTGTTAGCTTATAGATACACGTTCGCTAACAAGATAAACTGTGCTCACAATATTGTACAGATTATTACCATCGTATATCAGTTAATAACAAAGATATTATTGGTCATCTGGGCGTATTGGAACTTACAATAACAGAAACTAAGCTTTGATCAAGCGTTTGTCATGCTTTTTTATACAATCCCATATTACTTAGCAGTTTCTCATCGAGAGACAGAGATATTTTTATTCCTGATACAATTTTTTGTTCCATAGGTGCATGTGTGGGAAATGCGAGGCAATGGTTAAAGCTGAGGAAAGTCAGTGTTGCAGGGAGGTGGATGCATACTGGGCCTTAGTGGAAAATGTCACACCCAGACTTGATGTGCAGTGCCTGACTCTGCACCCAGGCTTTGAGGCTTGCTGTCTGAACCCATATGTGCTACAGATAGCCTATATGCACTTCAGACAGGAGCATGGACCTCTCCAGGCCAGCAGACATGAGTATGTTTAGGGTAGAGATAATTTATTACTTTTGAGCTAAAAAAGATATGTTCTAAGCGATCTCACGCGTTTTTTAGGCCAAAACATTTTTTTCACATACCGCAAACATCGGTATCTCCTCACCATCCGCTAGCTGCCTGTCCCCTGAACACACTGTAAAGAAACGTGGTCTCTTCAGACAGCCTAGTCTCCACAAACGCAGCTAAAACGAACAGCAACAAACAGAGCTAACTCGCAGCACAAAACAAAACTGTTCCAGCCAATAACCGACAAGAATGATGTGGGGTGGGGTTTGGGGGTTATTGCGCGGATGAGGAGGGTCTAGTTAATAATTCTTTATTATAAAGATATACTTTAAAGGGTCTTTGTAATAATTCAAACATCAACAAGAGGTTACGCCAACCGGGATCGCTTAGAGCACATTTAAATGTATAAAAACTATACTTGAGTATGTTTGTATTATACTAAAAACATACTCAAGTAAATTTTATTACATATTTTGCACCTGGGTTATAACAGAAAATTAAAGAATTAAAAATTAAAGATTTTATTATATTTAAACAATCTGAGTAAATTTTTTTTTTTGTTACAAGTTGCTCTATTTAGGGCATGACTACCTATATCACACTATTTGATGCCATTGGTATAAGACTATCAATATTGATATTTCTTCCATGTCTCAAGGCAATACCGCTACACTGCATACCGACAGGTTGTCCGCTGGGCCTATGGCATTCTGGGCAGGCACATCAGGAAGCCCTTACCTGCATGTGTTGTGTCAGCCATTAGAAGACAGTTTCCAGAGGAAGGAGGACTCTATAAAGGGTTTGAATGGCCCAATTTTGTTGACAATCAATAGAAAATAAACAAACAATCACAAATTGTCGTATAAAACTTTTTATTATCATATATACAATTTAATCTTTCGGGTATCACACTAAGATTTTGTTAACGTGTTAAATCGTGAATGCTGTGATAGATACACGCCAACAGCCTCATCCTTGTTGATCCTCTGGAGGGATCTGGAAAGGGGAGCAGGTGTAGTGGAAGACAAAACTGTGCAGCGTTCTCGTAGAGCCTGTGGTGACCTGGAGTATTCCTCTCTCAGAGACTCCATGAGGGCTGATGCATATGCTGGGAGAAGGAAGCAAAAGTGTAGATCACATTCATTGCTAACTCGTGGTCTGACTTGCTTAATATTTAAGAACTGACTGAAACTGCCCACCATATGATGGCTTTTCCTTAACAGGACGGACTACCCAGCCACCTTTGCGGAACCTTGGGTAGCGAACCGCATAACACGCCTCACCATCACTGGTTCGAGCAACTTCTCTGCTGCCATTGTGGTTGAAATGCAGGGCTGCCAAGAGAAGTCTGTAGAAAAAAAAAAAGTCATTTTACCCATTACAAGTTGTGCATATGTAAATAAACCCAGAAGTAAAAAAACTGAAGAAAAAAAAGCATTGCTTACTGCACATTTAATGAAATTTGGGCTGCTGTGTTAGACTGCATTAGTTTGAGAAAGTACTCATTCTTTCACATCACACACTTACCTGCTGTACATCCCAAGAAAGGAGAACCCAGTGTGCTTTGGTGCAAAGTGCAGGATAAGGGAGTGAAATGCCTCCAGTGAAAAAGTCTGATGCTGTGGGGACAACTGCCGAACATCCTTTACCAGCGCTGTTCTAGTAGCTACACTCTCCAGTTTAACTGCTACAGTTGATCCTGCATAAACAAACATTTTGTTTTTAAGTTGTGTACGATCACAATGAGGTGGGATTTTTTTCAGAATCGATCCGATACCAAAAGTTCAGAGTATCGACCGATACCAGCTCCATTTTAAAAACAAAAAATCAAGTAGAATTTATATAACTGTGTGTTGAACTGATAATCACCATTTTGTGTGTTAAACAATCTACTTAATACAGACAACTTCATAAAGAAAAACAACACATCCAAAAAATAATTTATCATAATCTGTGACAAAAATGCTATTATAAACTACATTAGTGGATAAATCAGCAGTAAAATTTAGTCTAGAAAAATCTGAACATTTAGGGGAAGAAAAAAAAACATTTAGTGGGAAACAATTAAGAGACAATAAGTGTAACACCTAATCTGGTAAAACTTTACCCATTGCTCTTTGCATTGTTGTAAAATACATTAATAAAAAACAATTATTTTATAGCCTACTATAAAAAATGTTTATGTATAGCACAGCTGTTTAATGAGGCAGAAACATATGATAGATAGTACAGAACAAGAACGGCTATTAATAATATTTCTTTGAGTCACTGTATTATGATATGAAAGGCTCCAATACAGTGCGGCACAAAGCGCTTATACGATACCCGATCCGGCAAAAATGGCAGTATCGAATCCGATACTCAGCATAGGTATCGGCTTGGCGCATCCCTAATAAACAGTATTTTGTACCTGGTTCCAGCCATTCCTTGTTCCTTGCTTCGCCCTCCAGAAGTGGATGTGCACAGCAGGGAAACGTAGGAGTGCCATGTTCGTGGATGTCCTGAACGTGGTTGACCATGCTTTTCCACTTGGCCTCCATCACATCTGCATCTCCATTAGGAGTGGAAGCGGCAGTCCAGTAGAGGTGGTTAATAACAGCTGGCCTCCACAGCTTCAGTTCTTCACACTCCCTCTCCTTTGCAGCAGCATCTAATGCTTTCCCTAGACCTGTTTCACAACAGAAACACAAAATGTTAAAAAGGAAAATGTAATTATAGACAATATAAACAAAACTACCTTCATCAAGATACATACTTTTTCCAATATGCCAGATGTCAAAGAAATGGCTTGTTCCTTTGGGACACAACTCCTCCCGCACCCACTTGGCAACCTGAAATGTTTGAAAAAACACATTGATTATAAGAACATTTGATTTTAGCTGTAAATAGAGTCAGGGGCAAGATTCATGTGCGTTTCTTTACCTGCCGATTTCTGTCTGTGATCAGGGCTGACACTTGCATATGTTGCTGAGTCAGAAAACTCATGCTGCGCTTTAGGCCCTCTAACTCACACCAGCTGCTACTTGGGACCTCGGAGCTCTGTAAAAAATATTTTGTCATCTCACTGTGTAACATTAAACAGGTGATATGTGTGTTTGATAATATTAACTTACCTGGACAAGTTGAAGATCTAAAACCTTGTTGATTCTGTCCTCAATCAAAGAGTATGTGCCATATTTTGCACAATGGCCAGGAGAATCTGACCTATGAATGTCAAAAACAGTTTAATTCATATGGTTAAGCACAAAAACTAATACACGGGTTTCTTGTATACAAACAATACCGGATGCGCGCGCATCCAGGAGGCAGAAAACCGCTATCTGTTATGCCGAGTTCTGTAAAAGAACATTGTAATTAACGTAGATTTCGCATTGTTTGTAATTTCTTGTTGACTCAATAATAAACTGCAATTTCAGAGTTGGATCTGTTTGTTTGTGTCTCATATTTAAAACGTCCAACTGTTTACGAATCAAAATCCGGACATACTGTGATGCATGTATGAATTATCATGTTAGACTAAGTTAGTAATGTAATAGCCAATGTTAGCAGTGCAGCATCTCTAGAGCCCGAATTTGCTTTTATATAAGTTAACTTTGTTTACGTTACTTTACAACCTGCAACATTTCATGACACATAGCCTAACGTTAAATCAAAGATTTGACGATGGATTATGTGGGAAGCCATTAGTAGCCTACCTCTGACCGTGGCGATTATAATCTATAAATATTAAAAAAACTTAATCTCAGCAATGGTGAGATCTTGCCGGATCCCTAACGTTACGCAATACATGACGATCTTTGGATTGTGGATGACAAGACGTGGCCAGCAATTGTATGGCCTGATATATAATTATCTTATTCAGACACCAAGTGTGTATACAAGAGAAATGATTAGAGCGTACAAATCCATTGATGCATACAACTACGTGCTATGTGGTCATGTGCAGCTCGTCAAATTATGAATAGAAAGAATATAACATACAACTTCCTCCTTCTGTCCCACTCTTCCATTCGCCTAGATTTGGAATTACTTACAACACATATAATTTAAATGAGCAGATAAAACACAACAGATAGGCCTGCATGTAAATAAATTACGCAACAACTCCTTGGCATTTTGACTTAGCGACAACACTACCACTTTGTTACTAGCCTAAACCCTTTACTCCGGTACGAAGACCGCGGGTCTTTTGCCTCTTGGTTGCGCGCGCAAGCAGGGATGACGTCGCCGAGAAACCCATGTATACATTAAACTATATTATCCAGTTTAGACTTGTTTTCCATTTTAATGATATAAGCTGAAGTGTGCTACCTGCAGTCACCAGACAGGATGAGTCCACCCCTCATCTCTTTCAGATCTCTGATGATCCCTGCCTGCTCATTCTGCCATGCCTGCACGATGGTTGGAATCGTGTACAAGCGCTGATGGCGAAAGAAGGTGCTGGCACTGATGCTCTGAAGCCCAAACAGCTTCAACATCCTGATGGTCTGGGTAGCCATGCAACCTGAAAAGTGGATGGCCCCACTCAGTAATAGGTTGCAGGCTGGCATATTTCGATGCAGCATTGGCTGGTTCTGCCAAAAACGCTGATACCCACATGCTGCACAGACCTAAGAGATGTGAAAGGCAGAAAATGACTATAACATACAAACAAAAAAGTATAATAATTAAAACAAACTATACAAGTTATGTTACAACATCATTTTCTACCAGAAAACACAAATAGTTTCTTACTTGCTTTATTTTTACAAAAGTTCCCTCCTGCTTCTCAACATTGCCTTGGGTTTCCCCACAACAGGCTGGGCAAATGGTAAAAAGAGACATCAACTGGCTTTGGCACACAATGAACTTATCAGCAGCACTGAAAAAAAAAGAAAAACATTATTTTTGACTTGACACAATTTGATCATATAAAAAAAAAAAAAAAAAAAAAAAAAAAGTCTTACTTGAGGTCAGGGTGAGATTCCTGCTGTGGTTCCTCATCAGATGAATCACTTGTCATGTCCCCCTCTGGGATCCAAGACATATCACCAGGTTTGTCCATGAAAACAGAGGATGACTCATCATCGGTATGCACAGGACTGGGCAGTGGAGTTGATGTTGATTTCTCAAACCTTTCTGTCTGAGTCCCCACACTGACCATCTTGGGCTGTGCCTGGACAGCTAGAATAAAAATAGGTCCAGTTATACAATTGTGTAACAGCATGTATATGATACATCATAAATATATTTTTTTACTTTGAGCAATGATAGACTATAACGTAACTTGACTCTTCTTAGAAGCAAATAAAAGAAGACACTGGATAGTTCATGTAAAATTATATTTAATGTAAAATATTAATCCACCTAATGAACGATGTGAAGGTCTGAGGTCACACTGTGAGCCAAAGTGATGCACAGATGATTGAGGGGCCAGTGGAGAGAAAAGCTCTTGCTCTGGGTCAGCAACAAACACTGCAGCACTGGCTGAAGATGTATCTCCCACTTCATTACTTGCAATTTCTGCTAAATCCTTATAAACAAACATGACAATAAATTACAAATTAGCTGTGCTAGCAACTAGCATTAGTTATTATGCCTAACAAGCTAGCTCCGGTACTTTACAACAACTTATACACGTCACGTTGCTTCTCATTATTTAAATCATTATGTTGACTGATTTGTTTGTTAGTAAATGTAAAAAAAAAAAGACTTACGGTGCACAGTTCACGTTTTCGTCGAGCTGCATCTCTGACGGATCCGTGACCATCATGTTTCCCGCCAGCGGGAGAACCCGAAGCTACGTGCACTGAAGGAACCGCACCAGCTCTGAGTCTCACTCGGTTCTTACTTCGGTATCCCATGTTGAACTCCATCATATCGCCGGGACGATAATCCTCCGATCTGAAGTGAACGCTACACACGACCGCGTTTTCCGAAGCCGAAGCGGAAGAGAAATCCCGTCTCTTCACCTGCACAAACCGCACCCAGGCACGAAAGATAGCGCCGTCCTTTTTCTTGTTAGGAAACCGGTGGACTCGATGTCCTGACAGGCTGGAGTTTTTGCAAGCTCCACAAACACAATAATTTACCATGACGATGATAAATTGAAATACGAAAACTACTGAAAACACACTGACTCACGACCGCTCTTACTGAATACCAACCTACTCTGCACTGAGCAGCGGGAGAGCACAGCACACATCTCCCTCTTGTGACGTAAAATGACGCGATGTTGAAAAAAAGCGTTTTTTTACGAGCAGTCAAAGAAACGCTCACTTTATCTACTAAATTGGTGTCCTTATGTCATTTTAAACCATTTTTAATCCTGCATTATCTTTTCATATGGTATTTTCATACACTGTTATATATTAATTTAGATTTTTTTTTAACCTGCAATATGCTCTTTAATGTCGTTTTCAATGACGTCATTGCAGATATCTGTAATTCAGTTTTGTCTAGTCAAAACTGAATTACAGATATCTCTATCTGTCGTTTCGACTAGTCACAATTACGTTACAGATATCTTGAATGACAATTCCAACTATCCAAAATGTAATTACGACTAGTCAGAAAGACATTGATGATATCTACAATGTTAATTCCGGATAGTCAAAATTAGCTTTTAAATGTTAAAATGGCTTGCCATATGCGTTCGCTTAGTGTGGAGATCATAGACTGTAAAAAAATATGGACGTAGTGTCCGTGACGTCACCCGTAGGTTTCTGAAGTATGGCAAGCCATTTTAACATTTAAAAGCTAGACTGGATATGTGTTGCAGATATCTTTAATTCAGTTTTGCCTAGTCAAAAAGAACATTTCAGATATCCGCAACTACATTCTTCCTATCCATAATTGTCATTTCAGATATCCACAAAGACATTCTTCCTAGGACAAATGACATCACTTTTGCCATTCATTTGAATGGGGTTTATCATTACAGATATCTACAATTCAGTTGCAGATATCCACTATGTGAATTACGGATATCTGTAACTGAATTGTAGATATCTGTAATTCTAGTTTGAGATATCTTCAATTAGATTCTGACTAGTCATAACTCCAGTTCAAGATATCTTTAATTCACCTCAATTCAAGATATCTACATGTATGGCAAGCCATTTTAACATTTAAAAGCAAATTTTGACTATCCGGAATTAACATTGTAGATATCAACAATGTCTTTCTGACTAGTCGTAAATGCATTTTGGATAGTTGGAATTGTCATTCAAGATATCTGTAACGTAATTGTGACTAGTCGAAACGACAGATAGAGATATCTGTAATTCAGTTTTGACTAGGCAAAACTGAATTACAGATATCTGCAATGACGTCATTGAAAATGACATTCAACTCGTCACACATCTTAAATGACAATTGCAGATATCTGTAATTCAGTTTTGACTAGGCAGAATGAAAGTTAAAGATATCTCAAACGTCATTATGACTAGTGCAAATTATTGTGCATGACATTGCTCTATTTTACATATCCATTTCCCCTCCCCACCATAATCAAAGAAAAAGTGGGTTAATTTCTTTATTTCTATGAATGGAAGAAGAAAGAAGCAGGCATGGCGTTGGCTGTAATCGAAAAAAACACCAGAAAATGTTTTTTATATACAAAAAAAAAAAAAATTTTTTTACAATGCTGTTCATGTTCATGCTTAAAAGGTTGTTGTTGCCGTAAGATTTATGCGTGAAAAAGATTCACACTAATTCACTTTAATAAAGATGCTTACATGCATGCTATTCTTGAAAGTACAATAACATTAACTTCCTTAGATGAGAAACAAAGTTCTTAGTTCAGATTAGTTCTTATTTTTTATTTTATTTTTTCAGTTTGAAACAGCATGAAAAAAGACGATTAAAAACTCTGGTTGCTCCGACATGGTGCTAATCAGTGCTAATTAAAGTTAACAGTTAACAGGTGCTATGTGATTTGATGATTTGAACAACACGCTCTGCTCCCGCCTAAAGTGTGATGCATGCATACAGATATCTGCAACGTCATTTGGCCTAGTCAAAACTCTAATTCAAGATATCTGCAATTACATTTTGACTAGGCAGAATAAAAGTTACAGATATCTCAAATTTCAGATATCTCTAATCAAACTTAATTTCAAGATATCTTTAACTTGATAATAGATATCTACAATTAAATTATGACTATCCCTAACTCCAGTTTGAGATATCTACAACGCCATTTTGACTAGACATAACTCCAGTTACAGATATCTACAACGTAATTTCGCCTAGTCAAAACTTAATTTAAGATATCTGAAAAGGAACATGTAGATATCTTGAATTGAGGTGAATTAAAGATATCTTGAACTGGAGTTATGACTAGTCAGAATCTAATTGAAGATATCTCAAACTAGAATTACAGATATCTACAATTCAGTTGCAGATATCTGTAATTCACATAGTGGATATCTGCAACTGAATTGTAGATATCTGTAATGATAAACCCCATTCAAATGAATGGCAAAAGTGATGTCATTTGTCCTAGGAAGAATGTCTTTGTGGATATCTGAAATGACAATTATGGATAGGAAGAATGTAGTTGCGGATATCTGAAATGTTCTTTTTGACTAGGCAAAACTGAATTAAAGATATCTGCAACACATATCCAGTCTAGCTTTTAAATGTTAAATTGGCTTGCCATATACATGTTCCTTTTCAGATATCTTAAATTAAGTTTTGACTAGGCGAAATTACGTTGTAGATATCTGTAACTGGAGTTATGTCTAGTCAAAATGGCGTTGTAGATATCTCAAACTGGAGTTAGGGATAGTCATAATTTAATTGTAGATATCTATTATCAAGTTAAAGATATCTTGAAATTAAGTTTGATTAGAGATATCAGAAATTTGAGATATCTGTAACTTTTATTCTGCCTAGTCAAAATGTAATTACAGATATCTTGAATTAGAGTTTTGACTAGGCCAAATGACGTTGCAGATATCTGTATGCATGCATCACACTTTAGGCGGGAGCAGAGCGTGTTCAAATCATCAAATCACATAGCACCTGTTAACTGTTAACTTTAATTAGCACTGATTAGCACCATGTCGGAGCAACCAGAGTTTTTAATCGTCTTTTTTCATGCTGTTTCAAACTGAAAAAATAAAATAAAAAATAAGAACTAATCTGAACTAAGAACTTTGTTTCTCATCTAAGGAAGTTAATGTTATTGTACTTTCAATAGCATGCATGTAAGCATCTTTATTAAAGTGAATTAGTGTGAATCTTTTTCACGCATAAATCTTACGGCAGCAACAACCTTTTAAGCATGAACATGAACAGCATTGTAAAAAATTTTTTTTTTTTTTTTTGTATATAAAAAACATTTTCTGGTGTTTTTTTGATTACAGCCAACGCCATGCCTGCTTCTTTCTTCTTCCATTCATAGAAATAAAGAAATTAACCCACTTTTTCTTTGATTATGGTGGGGAGGGGAAATGGATATGTAAAATAGAGCAATGTCATGCACAATAATTTGCACTAGTCATAATGACGTTTGAGATATCTTTAACTCTCATTCTGCCTAGTCAAAACTGAATTACAGATATCTGCAATTGTCATTTAAGATGTGTGACGAGTTGAATGTCATTTTCAATGACGTCATTGCAGATATCTGTAATTCAGTTTTGCCTAGTCAAAACTGAATTACAGATATCTCTATCTGTCGTTTCGACTAGTCACAATTACGTTACAGATATCTTGAATGACAATTCCACCTATCCAAAATGTAATTACGACTAGTCAGAAAGACATTGTTGATATCTACAATGTTAATTCCGGATAGTCAAAATTTGCTTTTAAATGTTAAAATGGCTTGCCATACTGAAGAGCATTTTTGAAGCCTAAAGTGGGCGGAGCCGGCCGTCGCCATCTTGGCCTTGCGTCACTCCCGGATAACAGAAAATAGGCAAACAGGCGGGGCGTGAGTGGAGTTGAGGAGCCTGGCTAGCTATCTGAAATCACCTAGCTCGACGTGATCGAGTTAGCTGATGATGTAAAGCCAATTAAACTTTCCTATTTTTGCCCTTCGAAATATTATAATAGTTAAAAGACATGGCTACAAGTGAGACTGTGTATTACTTCGAGAGTGTTTGTGTGTGACAGTGATTTATGTGCATACATGTCCGTTACTCTTTCATGGTCCGTCAGCGCGGCATTGCTCAAGTTCGTAGAGAGCTTATTCAGTCCATTTTAAATTCTGATTTTGGCCGTCTCTCAAATGGGTTAAACCATAGATATATTGCCTTTGAAGTGCAAGTAAATGCGCTAGAAAATCCACGCTCATTCATGTGCATTTATTGCATGGACGGAGAAAGCGCCGACGCCTGCATGATTTCATCTGACGGTAACTTACATAACGTTAAGCATATTATAATCCATCTGTTCCGTGAGAGCAGAACGAACGAGCATTTATTGACGTTTTAAATTTGAAAACCCCAAAAAGCAACGAAATTGTCAGACATCCATTAGTGCCGTTTCACGGAGGAAAACAACTGAAATACAGCGCTGGTTGTTCTCTCGAACGATAACGACGGAATCCAAAGACGTGGGCTTTGTACCCAAGTATTAAATTGTATGAAATAATCCCGAAAAAAAGCACAAACACTGCAGAGATGGCAAGTTCAGCAGCTAACATTTGCTGAGGTGAAGTGACGGCTAGTAACAGCAGACAAACGGCTAGCACTGACAGCGGCAATCCATCTGTCACTCAAGTGGCCACTGGCCACACCCTTAAATTTAAATATTAATCAACTAAACGGACGAGTTATAAAATATTTCACCCCCCTCACAGTTGTTATGAAGGGCAAAATTAGCTGTATAGACCAAAGCCACATAGAGATCCAGGCTGTAAACATTTTTTTGTGCTGTAAAGTTGGTAATTTTAACATGAGGGAGATACAGATTTGACTCACTTCTGCAGCCAGGCCAAGCGGCCAGTCAATGAATTGCAGTTTAACTCACTTCCGTGTTGGTTTCAAGAGAGAGACGGGGAGGTTGCCGCTTGGTGGAGATAGGTTGGTGTTCAGTTGGAGCGGTCATGATTCAGTGTGTTTTCGGTGCTTATTTTATTTCAATTAATCATCGTCGTGGTAAATGATTGTGAATTATGGCCTGTCAGGACATCGAGTCCACAGGTTTCCGAATAAGAAAAAGGACGGTGCAATCTTCCGTGCCTGTGTGCGTTTTGTGCCGGGTAAGAGACGGGTATGACGAGCGGATAATGCCTTTTCTAAGTCTACCCTGAAGAAGGCGAAGGAGCAGTCTACCCTTTCGTCGCCGTCAGTCCGTGTCTATTTTTGAATGGGATTGATAGAGACGTCAGACGACAGACCGGCGGCGACGTCACGGCGGCGTCACCCCAGATAGCATGTATAATCGGCCCGAGCTCGGCTGCCCCGCGGCGCCTGCGGCTCAGACTCGGCATCGGCGTGTGTTAACCGGGCCGATTGTGGCCCGCAGCTCGCTCTGGCACATGCATTTTTGTTACGGCTGTAAGCACTGGGGCGATTCATGTTCGCCGTAACTGGTAACTCGGCTCTGCTGTATGATCTGCCCAGCTAGCAAAAAATGTGCGGGCCGAAAGCGGCCCGATTAAGGCTGAAACACTCGGCCAATCCTCGGCATGAATCTAGGTCCGATTGCTCTGCGAGCGCTCGGTTTTAACGCGGCCCGATTAAGGCTAAAACACTCGGCCAATCCTCGGCATGAATCTAGGTCCGATTGCTCTGCGAGCGCTCGGTTTTAACGCGGCCCGATTGCGGAAACCCGAGTGAGGACGTAAGCTCGCCTCCAATCCCGTTCCTTATTTGGGCTTATTTGAACTTTGAACTATGATTTCCATTCATATCAGGTTAATACTAAAATTGCTTAGCAGCCAATATTTATGCAAGATAAACAAAGTAAAACAGCACACAAGGAAGACAGGTTTCATGTTTAATGCATTTTTTATTGGACCACACTACAAAAATAGGATAAACACACTTTTTAATAACAGATTTGAATAGAATAGAAATAATATCACAGCATTAATGTAAAATCAAGGAGTTCAAATACAACTTTCCAATATCAACATTTTTAACTTTGAAACATTTAATTCTGGCCCACTGCGTTTGAGTTGTCTACGCACACACACTTTTTAATAACAGATTTGAATTGAAAAGAGTAGAATAGAATACAACAGAATAGAATAGAAATAATATCATAGCATTAATGTAGAATCAAGGAGTTCAAATACCATTTTCCAATATCAACATTTTTAACTTTGAAACATTTAATTCTGGCCCACCGCGTTTGAGTTGTCTACGTTGTCTGCCTGTTCGCCCTCTGGCTTCGGCCAGCATCCCTATCAGAGGCTAACTGCAGCCACCTGGTGATGAGCAGCTCGGTTTCCTCTTCTGTAGAATGTTTGGTCAGGGCATTGCGGCGGACTGCATCTGAGAAAAACACAAGATAGAAGAGGGCAGCATGACCACGTGATGTTACTCAGCAACCACCAAAACTTAATTTGGATGCAGGGCTCTACACTTACATTTCTTTTTAATTTAAAAAGTTTAGGAGCACAGTGAAAAATTTAGGAGCACCTTCTGATCAATGACAAATTAACCTACCCATTAAAAGGCGATATTTGATAAAATTACTTGCCGGGGCATTTTTTTTTTAAAAAGCGCATATTCTTAACTAAATCACAGCCTTTGTGATTTCATGATAGCACTATGCTATATTATGATTGTAAATGGTTTTAAATAGATCACTTAGCCTTAGAAAATGGTGTAATAATGTTATTCATGGATTCTCGTCTGTGGAATGTGCCACTTCCGGTATTTTGCCGGTTACTCAACACGGGTAAATTGCAATTGAGGATTTTTTTAAATCGAGTGCTCGACTTTAATCGAGGAATCGTTACAGCCCTAGTTTCAATGGAGGGTGCACCCATAGAACCTGCTCAGGTCAGTCGCACTGGTGCTCTTAAATACTTTGTCACTGTCACAGCCAGTAAAATAAATAAATAAATAAATAAATAAATAGGTTGCACTGTAGAGCCCTGGGATGTCACCACAGTGCAGTTATCCAGCACTGACACTCACCCAGAACCACACTTTTAAAGAGTCTCGCCAGCGAAGTGTTCATTGCTCTTTTCAGGACCCACCCCACAGTGTCTTTAAAGGGGTGGTTCGGGATTTTTGACATCGGACCTCATTTTTAAGTCAGCCTGGTTGTTATTCATCAGTGGAGACATTTTTTAAAAAAAATTATCCAGTCCTTATATTTGGATAGTTAGCCGATGCTAGGCTAGCGCGAGTCAATAGGTATATGTTAGCCAGCCATTAAAAACCGTTTTACCCACTCCACAGTGCACCAAACGCAAATCAATTATAACACTAGACCAGGGCTATTCAATTGGCGGCCCGCGGGCCACATGCGGCCCGCCAATCATCTCCATGCGGCCCGACGGCACCAACCTCCCTCCTCCTCTTTTCGCTCCGATTGACCTGAGAAACGTTTTACGTGTGAATATTTCAGCAGTTATTATATTTGTCCCGAATTTATGTCGACTGAACCAGCGATAGGCTACCAATCATTCGTGAATGAATCATTCTTTTGGTTCGATTCTTTCTAAACGCGCTTGCATAACGGTCTAAAACTATTCGGATTCATTCGGACTGCTCCGTCACTGAATCATCTGAAGCGGTTTCTCGGTCAGTACAGTTACAACAAATAGCGATGTTTTCAGTTGTTTCACTAGTTGTTTAAACACGGCCCAGTTGCGTTTACTCTCGGTCCCGGACACACTAATATTAAACAGCGTTGCGACAACCAGTGGAAGCGTTTCAGTTCGACAGAAACATTTCTGTTACAAACCACAAATCACTCGATGATTTAATTAGTATTAAATCAGATGAAACAGCCTCAACATTCCAAACAAGACTGATGAGGAAAGCAGGAGAAACATTGTGGCATGAACGAAATTAGAAGACTTTAAATCCCCTAATCACCCTTACAAACATTTACCACATTTACTGTAGTAATTTACCATGGTTGGGCAGAAATGTGCAATATTTATATTGAATACTATGTAGTAATAAATAAATATAGTAAACATATACTATAATATTATATAGTATAATAGTAAATATAGTGATTTATATTGTATTAGTTTTATTAGGGTTAGGTGGGTAGAGGAATATATATTTAATACTTGTTATGAAATTATGTCAGTTTCTTTTAGGGCTGCACGTTTTCAAGTTTTTCATTAACCGTTAACCGAGGCCCTTAGCGGTTAATACTCGGTTAACCATAGTGTGCGCGCCGCAACCCCGAGATAGGCGTAATTTGCGGGTGGGACATGTCTCCACCACTATTTTCTAAGGTCGATATTGTCCCCACCACTTTTGAAACATCTCGCGGGATGAATGACGTTACCAATACAAATAAAAAAACACATCTCCAGTTAACTAGCAGAGCATTCATTTCGTTCGTTTTTTTTAGGCGATCTAGCGCTGAAATATTTTGTTTTTTAAGTGATCAAAGTGCTCGTTGCCGCTGCGATCGAGAAGGGTCTTGTAAAACGTGCTGAGGTAATATTAATTCGTGGCCACGAAACAATTCACCTGAATATTCACCAAGTCACACACACACGAAAAAAAACAAGGAATAAAAAGATGTACGAGAATAGTCGGCCTTCACTGAAGAGCTATTTTCACTAGTAAGAAAAACAGTTTAATAATTATTCATTCGTGGCCACGAAATAATTCACCTGAATATTCACCAATTCACAAAAAATAGGTCTTTAGCATTCACTAATTAATAATATCAAAGTCTGTTTTTTGGCCACGTTGTAATTCGTTTAATCAAAATGAGGGAGGGAATTAGTTCAACGTGTCCACGATTTATTAAAACGAGGGAACAAATAAGTCGTCGTAACAACTAATTATTTAGATCAGTGGACAGGGCGCATAAGAACAAACAGTGAGAGAGCCCCGGCCGCGCGAGCGCGCACTCTCACCGCCTTCAAACAACACGAGCGCTGTATTGCTCTCTCTCCCTCGCGCATATCAACACAATAGTAAAAGGTCGGAAGACCGATTGTGTTTTATTGATTAGTAGTTTGTTCATATAAAGTGTTTGATTAGCAAGTACATGTTTAGGAAATGCATAATACAAAATGTATGGGTTAATGTAACGGTAAACGCATGCGCGGGTAACTGCTGGGGTAAAGCTGTGGCTCTGCGGCTCTGCAGACAGATATTATTGTGCTGCGATCAGTAGCGCGGATACTATGTTTGTTTCTGGCTCGCGCACAGCCTTCACTCTCGGACGCGCGCTTTCTTTGCCCGCTTCATATTAGAAAACTGGTCTAGCGGTCTCTGGTGGTGCAAAAATGTATTACACCTAAATTAACCGAGCAAAATGTTTCACTCGGTTACGCAATTTTTAACGGTTAATCGGTTAACCGGTTAACCATGGACACCCCTAGTTTCTTTGTAAAGGTGCTTAGTTTTTAACTTGTGTTTAGGCATTTTTTATACAGTGGGAGCCTGTGGTTAACAAGTCTCACTGTCAGAATATTTTCATTTAAGCATAACAATTATAAATAAAATTATTATTATTTCTCACCAACAGCTATAAGTTTGTATAAATAATTTATTTGTTCAACGGAAAATAGTTGTACACAGCTGTAAATTATCAAGTTTTTATTTATTATGGTTTTATATATTTGCATACTGTTGGGTACCACATTTCCAAGTAAATACCACACGTCTTTAGGGTTACTTTAACTTATTTATTGAAACTGTTATGTTTCAATAAATAAGATAAACCCCCAAACCAACCCACCGGCCCACCTTAACTTTTCGATTTGATAATGCGGCCCTCGAATGAAACTAATTGAATAGCCCTGCACTAGACTATCGATGTATATGTCCGTTGAGAGAATAATGTTAGAAATCAAACTTACCTTTCATCACATTGCATTAGTTATAATTTGTTCCCTGTAATCATAAGCCTTTGTCTACAGCAGCAGCGGAGTTATATTGATTACCTAGGCAACCGAGTGAGCCGGTCCACACATGATGCAAGAGTACCGGCATTTACCTGCCGCAGGCACACTGTGTCTTTACTTTTTGCCGCATTACTAACCGGAGCATAGTAAAATTCCGCAGCTGCTGAGAAACTAGTTCCTTTGGGATCATTGAGATGAAAGGTAATGTTTGATTTCTAACATTATTCTCTCAACGGACATATACATCGATAGTCTAGTGTTATAATTGATTTGCGTTTGGTGCACTGTGGAGTGGGTAAAACGGTTTTTAATGGCTGGCTAACATATACCTATTGACTCGCGTTAGCCTAGCATCGGCTAACTATCCAAATATAAGGACTGGATAATTAAAAAAAAAAAAATGTCTCCACTGATGAATAACAACCAGGCTGACTTAAAAATGAGGTCCGATGTCAAAAATCCCGAACCACCCCTTTAAGAGTCATGCCTCCAACCATTCCAAGGAGAACAGTCTGAAACAAAGACATGTAACTCGTTAGTTATTTAAGGAATATAGCATGAGTGAGAGTGGGGACTGACTTTTAGGAATGATCTGATTAATGCATAATTTAACTCACCAAATTCTTCTTCTCCTCTGGATTCTTTAACGTCTCCTCCAAACATTGTAGCTTCTCAATAGTTGAAAGTGGGAGCCCAAAATGTGTTGGGTCTGGAATGAAGTCTGGAACTGCTGGAGATTTGTAGGAGCTGCATCAGGATGAGCAACGGCTGCTCTCTGATAGAATCAAGCTGGATGAGGATCTCCTTAGCAATTGCTGTAAGACACAAGAAAAAGCAGGCATAACAGATTAGTAGCAAAACATTGTACGTAGATATGTCAGAGTAAACCAAGAGAGATCACTTTGTAGAATTCCTACCTGTGGGCACAGCCTCCCGAGAAGACCTGTTTTTGTGTCTTCCATGGTGTTGCTTTCCATGGTTGTGTTGACATTTCTGCCTTTATAACTGAGGGGGTTATAATCAGAGGAAGGTTAAGTTTAAAATAAAAATGTTGAATGTAATATATTTTTTCTCCTGGTCCTTATTTTAAATAGGTCATAAAAAATATCAATATTATCGACCGATATGAAACGCTTACCTGTATCATGATACAGTTTTCAGTCATATCGCCCAGCCCTAGGGTAGCTAATAAACTTTTCAAACCTGTCTGTACAGACCGCATTTAGCCAAAGGTAATGTTGATGTTAGCTATAAAGTGCGATTTCAGTTTGCGCCATAAAAGTACAACTAGAGGCCAATTCACACCGCAGACAAACGCCAGCAAACACCAACAAAAAAAGTCACCAACAAAAGTTGGTCGTTGTATTCAGAATGTTATGAAAAATAAGTGTCATGTTCGAACTGCCCCAACAGACACCGACAAACTCAAGCACCCAAGGAAAAACACGAGATATTCATTAATTTTAACCAATACAAGTAAAAGATTGCAGCTTTCAGACACAACTTTCTTCTCGTTTTATATTTTGTTAAATGTCGAGAGTGCATCTGTTACAGGCCCCTGTGCAAAAGGCCATTAAATGCACTTCACGACGTCATACACAGGCGTTCACAAAATGGCGGACGGTCTGCACATAGATCTTAACAACCGAGAACATTAATACACAAAATATTTGCAGCATGAACATATGTTGTATCATACCAAACCAGGAGCAAACGTGTCAGCGTAATCATATCCCCAGCAACTGTGAGGTCGCCGGCGCAGCTGCTCCTCTACCGTTATAAGAGTCCTCAGTTCATTTTCATAATAAAGGCCCGTTCACACCAAGGACGATAACTATAAAGAAAACGATAAAGACCCAGCTAACACAGTTACGTTGTGAAGACGTAACCGGACCGGACCATATTCGTCGTAGCGACATACCACATAACGTTCCAGCGACGTAACTTTGTGATTCCCATAATCGTCGTGGCGACGTTATATATAACGTCTGAAAAATATATAGTGGTACGTCGCAAGAACGTGATGAGGACGTCTCAATGACCAAACTGGCATGTTGCGAGGACGTAACATCAAAGGACCATATTCGTCGTAGCGACGTACCACATAACGTTCCAGCAACGTAACTTTGTGATTCCCATAATCGTCGTGGCGACGTTATAACTGCACGTCGCTAGAACGTGACGAGTACGTCTCGATGACCAAACTGGCATGTTACGAGGACGTTTCCTCAAAGGACCACATTAGTCACAGCGACGTGCCAAATAATGTTCCAGCGACGTAACTTTGTGATTCCTGTATTCGTCGTGGCGACGTTAGTGGTACGTCGCTGGAACGTGGCTGGTACTTCCTAACGACCAAAATACAACGTCCACATTTATTTTTAATATACTTCTCACCTTTACTGCCCTACAAAGGCAAAAGACCTTAAGTCGCTAGAGTGTGGAACTGAGAAAAATGACTTTAAAGATTTTTAGTTGTCCCGTCAAATTAATTATAGGTAGGACACTGGAAATCTGGCAAATAGATGTTTTAGTAATGGAAATTATATACATAAAAAAATCTTGAGGTCAAACTTGACTTTTGACCACTATTTTAAAGTTACTGTACTCTGCCTTTGTATTGTCAGCAAAAAGTGAGAAGTCATGCCAAGGCAAAAGGCAGTAACTTCCACATTATCAATATTTGGTTGCTGATCACCATTAACAAAATCATTATAGCAACACCTGTATAAAATTTAGTGATCATGGCATTTATTTTGTATGATTTACAATTATTTATAGCCATCTACCTATTGCTAGCATGGGCTTTGGTTGCATTCTGATGGCATTATTAATACATTTGACATGACAAAATACCTCCATAGATGTATTAGTCCAGCATTGGCTCGACCGTGTTTAGGGCGGGGCTGAAGGCGCCGGCGAAGTTTTGGCACTCTGCCAGCTAGATGCACGAGTGTTTCAACCAGGTCCTGTACCCGAACTGAGTGAGGCGGGGCTTTAATTCTTGGTTGTATTCATCTGATACGGCAATGTGTAACGTTTTTCTGTCAACTCTGCATAATTCTTCGCGATCGATATAGCACGTTTGTCGACGGCGGGTTCAGACCATATCAAATGTTCTGACCGCAACTGTGCAGGACAAAGCTCTGAGGACATCAGAAGTTAGAGGGACTGATAAGCGTACAATCTGGTAGGTAGCATTATCTGATAGAACACCGGCACAGTAACTTCATATTGACGCGCGGCTAAACAAAGGCAGAGTACCGTAACTCCATTTCGAGCGTTCCAAAACAAAGCCAAAGAGCGGTAACTGATGTTAAGGTGTTCTGCCTTTGTTTCTCATGGGCTTTTGGAAGTTACTGTTAAGACAATTCATTATTTTCTCGAAAAAACAACGGAATTGATTCAAGATACTTATCCCGCGCTCCGAAACACACCGCAACGAGACAAGCAACGTATATTTTGGGCTTCGTGTGCACGTCTAAACGATCGAAAATGTCAAAATGGCTGTCTTGGAGATTCACTTAAACAGTTTATTCACTTAAATACAGTTTATGTCTTAAATGGGCGTTAATAAGTTGGGAGAAAATATGATGCGTAATAATGATTAGATCTGCATTTGGTCTTAAAGAGGCAGCAGTCTAATAAACCTGCTGAAGATTGCTCCATTAATGTGAATCAAACAACAAAAGGCAAAGAGAAAATCAGTCGCAGCTCTTGAATAAATAATTTTGGCTTTTATAACTTTAATCTATCTATGATAAACTATGCAGTGCTATTTTAAATCTGACTTTATTAGATGTCTTTTTAGCCCATATTACTCCTTAACAGTAATGTCAGTAGACATTACTGAAATTAAAGCACTGGGTAATTTGTATATTTGTTTAATTGTATACTTTTTTGTTTGACCATGTGTTTGTACTTTGTTTTTGGTGTTCTATGTCTTCTGAATATAAAACACAAAAGCCTGCACACTTCTGCATAACATGCATGTTTTATTTGTTTTGTTAAAGGAGAACTCCGGTCAATTTTAACATTTTTTTGTACATTTGGAGTGCTGTCAATACAGAGAACAACGACAAAAATCGGTGTTGCCTACACCGTGTTATCCTCTTTTTAAAATTTGCACCCTGTTGACTTCAATTGGGCAAGTTTTAAACCTGCTTTTAGCCTCTTAACATCCTTGATGTGTCATTGCAAGTGCCCAGCCAATGTGAGTGATTCCTTCAGAGTGAACACGGTGAATCTGACTGCAGTAGATATAGTGAAATATATGAATAAAAGTGATATTAATTCGGCCAGCGCTCATACCTGTATTTACTTCCTGTTTTCGGTCGAAGTCCACAGTAGTCGATTGTCGAGTTCTCCACTGTTGCTTAGTTACCTATGATCACGCGCGTGAACTCGACAATCGACTACTATGGACTAGGTTTTTTTGACATTTTTAATAAAACACGTAGATCAGCGGCCCATTGGTTCTTTTCTTGATTGACACTGGGCTGGCCCAATCACATCTTTAATGTGAAGTGTAGAAATTAGTACAAAACTAATTATGAAAGTTTCCTTTATTTTTCAGTGCATTTGTTTTACAATATATGGCTATTACTATCATGGGATTAATATTATAATATTATTATGTAGTAGTGTAATGTAGACAGACACTGTTACTAAAAAAGGATTTAAATTTTTCTTTGTTTAATTTGCACACTGATTATGGGTTGGAGCTTTTAATTTTGAACTCTCAAAGTGCACCAGATTGATGAATTCAACATTAAAAAGCACAAAATTTTCTTACGGGGGAGCATGCCCCTGAACCCCCCTAGAGGGACAGAGGTCCACTCAGCACTGGATTCATCACTGTGAAGTATAGTTCGATTAAGAAATGACAATTTTTGAACAAATTGTTGCTGAATACCCCTCTGACACTGGGTAGTTGCGCCCCTGAGTATTGGTAAGAGTAGTAATACCGTTAAAACCTTAAAGATACCCATCCCTATTGGCAGCAATGAATTACAAGTTATGGCCAATTTAACTTTGATTAAATTCAGTAGACGTCTGCCATATGTTGCCACCCCTCAAAAATTCCTGCCCCCCTCTCGCCACCCCATAAATATTTTTCTAGATCCGCCCCTGCTTATCCACATGATAAAGGAGGTCTTGAATGTGCCAAAAATATAAATAACTCATTTTCGACCAAAAACGAAGTTACGGTCTTTTGCCTTTGCACGGCAGTTTAGTCCTGGGAATTAAGATGTGCTTGATCCATAACCTCGAAATCCACATAGAACTTATAAACTCAAACATTTCATTCTCTGCTGTAAAACCTTATAAATTCGAATAGGGAATTGTGTACTATCGTTTCCAGTTAATACATTTAGGGATCAATACATATATGTAATGGAAACAAATACAAACCCCTATTAAATTCTAAATAGAAAATGGCCCAAAAAACACACTGTATTCATTTATAATCAGAATTTATTCAGTGCTACTTTGTACAATTACTAAGCCAATACATTTTGAACATTAACGATTTTTAACCATGTAAATGAGTGCAGAAATGTAACATCAATTAATTAATCAAAAACAGGCATGAAAACAGGTCAGGGGTAAAAAAGGTGAGAAGGATGCGGCATATCCCCCCCCCCCCCCCCCCCCCCACCACCAAAAATGTAATGAGTGAGTAACGCGTAAGAGTTAATACGAACAGATGAAATTCTCACTTATTAATAGAATTGAACTATACTCCACAGTGATGAATGCCCCCCCAACCCTGTAAGCTGCATTGGCATAGTATTACCAGTATTTGTCACAGGATTTTTGGATCACTGTGATGAGTGGACCTTTGCCACTCTAGGGGGGTTCGGGGGCATGCTCCCCCGTAAGAAAATTTTGTGATTTTTAATGTTAAATTCATCAATCTGGTGCAAATTAAACAAAGAAAATTTCAAAACTCCTTTAGTTACAGTGTCTGTCTACATTACTGCTACAATAATAGTTATAATATTAATCCCATGATAGTAATAGCCATATATTGTAAAACAAATGCACTGAAAAATAGAGGAAACTTTAATAGTTTTGTACTAATTTCTATACTTGAAAGAGAGTTTCTATACTTGAGTTTCTATACTTCACATTAAAGATGTGATTGGGCTAGCCCAGTGGAAATCAAGAAAAGAACCAATGGGCCGCTGATCTACGCGTTTCTTCGGGTTTCAGAGAAAAAAAAAACTATTTACTACTACTATTTATCACGCATTAAAAATGCCCCAAACCAGTCGTCTGTATGATAATCTGAAACAAGGACTGGTACCGTTGTCCTGCTTCACTTCACAGATGCTGAGTGAAAGGAGAATTATAGAATGAAAGGATACTCATTTATATGACACTTTATTCATCAGGAGAACAGCTCGTTCCGCGCGTCATACGTCGTTTCAGTTTCGGTTTTCAATCGATCAAGTTTTTTCACGTTCTCTCTATAAACCACCCCTTTCAATCCAATCGAAATTATTTGTAATAGAAGTTTTTAACGGGTTATGTACTTGTTATTAATGTTTTTATGAAATATCTCTAGTGAATGCATTATCATATCACCGTATTATTTACCGCCATGCGAGCCACAAATTAAAGCTTGGCGAGCCGCATGAGGCTCGCGAGCCGCGCAATGAATAACACTGCACTAACTGTTGTTCCTGCTCGCTCAGCGCTCACGGCGCCCGCGCCCGCTCGCGATATCATCTCGCCCATTTCTATGTCAAAATAATAACATTGGCAACATCGCTGTCTGTATCTGACAGGACAGTTAACATTGTAAACTAACTTACCTCAGGCTTGCTTTCCGACGTGCGGTTCTTTGTTCGGCAGTGTGTGTCCAGTTGTCAGACTCGCGGTGTAAAAGACTTTGAAAACATTTCTGCCCTAACGTTACTCAGACTCGTATTGGCTGTCATGTTTCGGCATTAGGAATGACAATTGTTTTTTAAAGCTGCGAAGTTTATGGTAACTTTATAGGGGATAAAAATGCTGGCCTCGGCCTCGACCCAACCCCCCCCCCCCCCCCCACCCCCACCCCCACCCCCATAAATATTTTCTCATCGGATCTGCACAAATCACGTAGGTGACCCTTTTAGGTTTTAAAACGGCGAATTTCGCCGAAAGGTGAGGAGTTTTCATGCCTGCAAAAAACATAATCAATGAATAATGTAACCAACTATTAAGGCGTATTCTTTTTATTGAAAAAAGTGTTGTATCATCAGGGGTGTAGTTAAATAATAATCAATACTCGTATTGATACTACTCTTTATAATTTGGTGGAAAAACAATAAAGACCTTAAAAAAAAAAAAAAAAAAATTCAGCAGTTTCTTTATTATTAATTTTATTTGCAGAAATAGGTTAAATTGTTTCCTGAGTGTCCTGTGAGGCTCCTGCTACAAATGTCTGGTGGTAATGTGCTTCATTGCTTCACTACCAGTAGCTAAACCTGAACAATGCGAATATTACCAAAGATCTATAGTCCTTGAGCTTCTCTGAAGCTAACAAATAAAAAAAAATATTGTTAGTAAAGAGTAAAGATATGTAAAAAATTAAAATAATTCTCTCCAGTATTATTTTACCCACCCAAATATACATCAAGAGTTTTTTGTTCAAGAAAATGAGCATGATGACTTTCTCAGAGAGAATCTGAGACCTCTCATTCCTGACTGTGTCCCAGCTCGGCCAGCTGTGGTAAACGCTCCTTCAGACAGTGTTGAGGAGGCAGAGGGAGATGATGGAGAGCTGTGGGAGAAGAGGAAGAGTGTCTTTCTTACCCCACCAGCAGAGGGCAGGGTCTTCTGAGGCACGGATAGGAGGAGGGTCTCGCTCTATATATTCACTGGAAGCTGAAAAATAAATTGTACCATGCTATTGTAGTCAGGTTTATAGCTTTTTGTTAGAAAGGTATAAGAAAATTGTCTAACTTACGTGTTCCTCCTCCTCCTCCTCCTCCTCTTCCTTATCCCGGGCTGCACTGTCACCTCATCGTCCTTCTAGGCAGCTAAAACAGAGGAGAACTTTATTAATGTTGCTAATCTACAGCTTTTAATGCTTTTGAAAGTCATTTATGCTCACCAAGGCTGCATTTATTTGAGCGAAAATACAGTAAAAACTGTAATATTGTGAACTTTTATTACAATTTAAATAACTGTTTTCTATGTGAATATATGTTAAAATGTAATTTATTCCTTGTGATCAAAGCTACATTTTCAGCATAATTGTGTGAATATATAGTGAAGATCAGTCTTCAATGTCACATGATCCTTCAGAAATCATTCTAATATGATGATTTGATGCTCAAAAAACATTTATATTACATTCTAACATTTCTAATACTATCCAGTCAAGTAAGTGACGTCATCGATTAACAGCAAATACATTTATCCGTTGGTTAAATTAATTAGCCAACTTCCAATCACCCATTCAACTGCCAGCAAATCCTTTACAAAACTAACAAAAAATCTCACCTACACACAAAGATGTGATTAAAAGCCCAAACTTTTATAAACAAGAGCTTAGGTTAGCCTGACAGTTAACAGCGCTAACAGTAACAGTTAACGTTACCTCTTCAGAACACGGTTGAGATGCTAACGGAGTTTTTCGAAGACACTAAACTATTTCTATGAAGTAACGTAAAATTTTCAATAGATGTGTGTCAATAACACGTAAGAAAAATGTCAGGAACAGTAGTGTGTATTATTTGTGTGATTTTAGATTAAACTCACCTGAAAGTAGTGAAAACAACAGCGAGAGATGGATTTCTGCTTTTTGTCAGTTGCAGTGGTCCTGCGCCGTTTCCATGGCAACCGCTCCAGTGTTTGAAAGCGACTCGCATGTTCAACGCGCACGCCCATATCAGCCAAGCAGCATTTACATAAATAAACATCTAACACATTAGGCTACATTAATAAAAATCTCATGAATTTAAAACTCCTTTTGAAGCTCGACCCGCTCATATGTGCAAAATGCCGCCACTCCACGTGAAGTGTCACTTTTATTTAAGATTTTGTATTGTTGTTTTTACTAACACTCAACCTCTTTAATAATAATAATAAAAAATACATATAATATATATATATATATATATATATATATATATATATATATATATATATATATATAACGTTGTATAACTACTACGATTACTTTTAATGCAATTTTCTGGAAAGGATCTGCGGACCAGATGGGAAAAAATGGAACTTTACCACGACGTCCTCACAACGTTCTCCATGGGATAAACTAGCGACGTCTTTTGAGGACGTGCCCACAACGTTTCTGGAACGTTACCCAAGATTCTAAAAATGGAACTTTACCACGACGTCCTCACAACGTTCTCCATGGGATAAACTAGCGACGTCTTTTGAGGACGTGCCCACAACGTTTCTGGAACGTTACCCAAGATTCTAAAAAATGGAACTTTACCACGACGTCCTCACAACGTTGTCATAAAGTAATGTCACGCTGACCAAATTACGACTAACTGACGACGTCGTCACAACGTACTGTGTTAGCTGGGGATATAATTCTAAAAATCGTTCTCCATATTAAAGAATAACAGAGTTCACACCACAACTATTAACGATAAAGATATGAGGAACGATATCGTTGGGATCACTTTCAGAACGATTTTTTTTCAGCTGTCAAACGATAAAACACTGACAGTCAATCACAATCCATTCTAATTTAAAGGTCTCGCGCATTTAAAATGGGGCGCGCGCGCGCGTGCTTAGAATAAAAAGACCGTTATCGTTCGTTGGTGTGGACGCATATAGTTATCTTTGTCGTTATCTTTATAGTTATCGTGCTTGGTGTGAACGGGCCTTAAGAGTCCCGATCTCACTCAGCAACAGACATGACCCAGCTTTCAGCAGACCAAAGTGAAGTCCCACATCATTCCTCTATTTACCTAAGTAAAATAAATATTTTCTTACAGGATCAAAATGTGCACATACTTTAGGACAAAACGTGTTTGTTGGCGTTTGTCCGGTATGAATTGGCCTTAAGCCAGCTAACATTTGTTCCACTTTATTTTCTTCCACAGATCAAAGACTGTGCTCGTAAATATTATTCACGTTAATTGCATTCAATAAAAATGGTGTCTAGCCTAGCAACTAGGCCTAATTCTTTGCCAACTAGCAGAACGAAAATATGAGCTGCTATAGCGCAAAAACAGCGCAGCTAACGTTAATCAACGTTAGCTTCGTTCGCGCCAGTAGCTTTCATATTAATAGAATTCGAGTTCTGAATTCTTTCTTTTCGTTTCATCTAGGGAAGCACTGTCAAATGAACATGAACAAGGTTTAAACGGTTCGATAATAATCAACATTTAATCAGCAACAGTTCGAAATATGTAGGTCGACGTAACTCGATTGAAACTATGCTCGGCGTGAAATGTTGATGCTTTTTAAGGAAATTGAACACAAGACTTACCTCAAGTTCACTGTAATGACGCAGGATCGAAAAGGGATGATTTTAAGTCAGGCGTTGAGTTTTATCTCACCGAAAGTTGTGCACACGTCTTGCGTGCTGACGCTCGCTGCAGCAACTGTTGAAATCGGCTTCATACTGGTAAACGCATCTGAGCCGAGCGCCCAGAGTTTAACCGTCACTGCTGGTAAACATTTGAAATAGCCAGTAAAATGAATTTTAGACTCAGTGTTAATTTTAGACTAAGTTACCCAACTACTCAGCCGATGCGCGACTGCAATCACTGTGACTGTGCGAGTGATGTCAAGCGTCCATGCATGTTTAAAATACACGTAAAGAATCTTCATGACAACTAAAAATTTTTGCTATGGTTATAAATATTAAAAATTGCTCTGTGCAAAATTACTCTATTATTATTATTATTTACTGCAGATATTTTGTTTTGGACAACGACATTCGACGAGTATAACATCCAAGATACAGTCAGGAATTTGCGTCAATTTTAAAATAATTTTTATGTTAATTATTGCTACATTAAAACCATCCTTGATTTAACCTAAGCCGAGTCATTTCCAGAAGTGGCCAGATAGATAAATAGATAGATAGATAGGCTAGTATAGAGAGAGATAGGCAGACAGCCAGATAGCATAACATAAGCATAGATAGCTAGCAGCTAGAAAGATAAATATATAGAAATATAATAGATTGACAATGGTGAACACTGTGTTTGTGCTGGTGTAAAAACTCTGGATGCTGAGTGAGGCACGTCACATCTGGTCGCGGGGTCCAGCGACTAAAACGCACTCACTTCCCTACAGCACAAGCTTTCCAACACAGTTCCCATGGGACGGCACCGCCGGCGCTCACACAAGCACCTGCCAAACACAGCGACAGACACGCGGCGGCTACGTTTGCAACAACATTTTCAACGGAGGAAGAGATAAACGCTTAGAAACACCCATATAGCAAGCATGATGCCTTCTATTTCTAAATGACAAAGACAAAGTTTACCAGTACTACACTATGACAAAGGTTACCGGTACTTATCTGAACTAACGTCATGATCACTGCTTCGATATAAAGAAAACGTTGATTTTTCACTGTGCTATTCAATGACAGTAAAAAAAAAAGAAAGAAAAAAAGTGTCGTTATTGTGCACTGCTGCTCGTAGACTAGCTCCAGTGCTCATTGCTGCGTTGCTAAATGATAGCAACTCACCAGGACACTTCACCAACTCTCCACCATAGACTGTAAAAAATGCTCTCCACTCATTCTCCTCGGACCATGCATTTAATTATTAAGTATTTACGACATTGTGGTGGCGTTTAATTGCGTTCAACTCGTAAATACGATCTATACGAGATGACTTGAACGCACCATAATACTAGGCTGAGGCTAGCTTTCCTCCACTTCTCCCCAATGTGACGTCATCACCGATTTGCGCAAAAAAAAAACCTTAATACCAAAAACGTAAAAAACTGGGCCCGGTTCCCCAAAACGTTCTTATCGCTAAGTAGTTCTTAACCTATTCCTTAACCTCTCTCTTAACGTTATGGCACGATTCCCGACCCGTTCGTACGCTATATCTTCTGTAAGTCACACTTTCGTAAGGTTGGTCTGGACCACTCTTAGCTTTACCTTATAACTGTTGCAGATCTATAAGAATATAATTCTGAAGTTTTAATACACCCAGACAGTGTTCAATTAGGCTAATTCAAGTGTTTTCATGTAAAGAATAAAATTGTCATTACACTGATTGTTGTTAGATTTTTAATTATATTATTATACAATATTATAAATTTAATTAAAAAGCGCTTTTAAAGGCCAGTGAAAGCATGGGATACTGTCAGTTAAGTCCTATTTGGACGCTAATATTGTTTCTCATGAGCTTGTATGGTATTTTAAACATTTACAGGGGTGAGTCGGTGATTTTAGTGCCGTTCGAATCCATAATATCAGTGTTTTTCTCACCCAACCCGCGTAAAAATCCCTGGCCAAATTAGTACCTGTTTTTTGACAAACAGGTCGTGAGGTAGGGGAGACCGGGGACAGTTGCAACACTTTTTGCATTTCTCTCAATTACTCAGAGACTATTTGGACTAGACCAACCAAATTTGTATATATTAAACTTGCATCTGTCTGCTAATTACCCATACCATTTAAAGATGATTATATATGACATATCGTTCACAGTATTTATTTGAATGGAAGAAGTCAGATGTTGCAACTGACCCCGACCCAGGGGACGGTTGCAACACAACCCAGGGACGGTTGCAACATGATTAAAAATACCTTAAATTTCATTAATTAACTTAAGCTTTTTGTCTCAGTGAGCATATAATTCTGAAAATATTAACTGTTTTAGGCCTACTATAATATTATAGTATTATTTATTTCAATAATATTATTGTAGCCTATTATTTATTTATTTAGTCATATTTATCAAATAACGGTTATTGAGTTTTGTTTGTTCATGTGTAGAACATAGGCCTACATAGATTCAGTGTGCAGGAATTACAGATTCTATTTAATCCCTCCATATTTCAGTGTCAGACAGGAAGAATTGAACAATTTGCAATGCAACAAACTTTTATTAAACATGCAATTTATAGTTTGTTGCAACCGTCCCCAACCCTATCAGCCATGACAGAACATCATACTCCTGCTAGACACACTGACTTTGACACATGCTAACCATGTCACTTAGAAGTCAACAAAACAATAATTCAAACTAAGTAAGTTTTGATTAATTCATACAAAATTTCAGGACAGTATGACAAAAATATATCTAATGAAAAAATTTACTTTCATACCTCCAAAACAAGTTTTGTTCAATAAA
Source organism: Vimba vimba (assembly GCA_022828995.1). Lineage (NCBI taxonomy): Eukaryota > Metazoa > Chordata > Actinopteri > Cypriniformes > Leuciscidae > Vimba > Vimba vimba. The sequence goes on along the minus strand of CM040825.1, from coordinate 30,009,919 downwards.
TGCAGAAGCAGATGTTGAATATGTCTACCGTTTTCTTGGTGGGGGGAGGGTCTAACTGTGCATGTTCAGTATGAGTGTCATCACTCTAGCTTGTTTCTGATTGGAGAAAAATGACATGTTGCAACCATCCCCTGTTACAACTGTCCCCGGTCTCCCCTAATTTAATTGCCGTCTGAATCCACATCTCTGAGTTTACAAGAAGAGATTCAAAATCCACTGTTTAAACCCTTTTTGATCACTGCCAAGCTTTTATTACTGAAATGCTGTAAAGTATTTCCAAGAACAATATTTCATCGCAGTTCCACCTCAGCGAACAAAAATGGGAAAGAGATGAAAGCACGTAAAATTTTAGAATTTTTGAGGTTATTGTGGCAGCAATATATGTTAATTCAATTCAATTCAAATTTATTTGTATAGCGCTTTTCACAATACATATTGTTTCAAAGCAGCTTTACAGAAAGTGCATTTCAGAAATGTACATAGAGAAATACAGTTAGTTAATCATGTATTGATTTAGGGCATAAACATATCGCCAGCGTCGAGTCGTCTTTTCACAGGCGCCGTGACACGAGTCGTCTCTGCACGGGTGTTGGAGAATCTGTAGTTTCCATGAGAGGCTGGATACAAACTGGAGCTGACGATCTGTATTTACCTCGGGACTAGCGTCCCGAGATAACAACAGAAAAGCATATGGGAAATAATTAGCGTAGCTGCTGTTCGCAATATTAATGCATTCAATCTGATTCAACTGTAATATAAAAGGTAACCCAGTCAGCAAATTACCTTTGGCACAGATGTGGGCCAGATAAACAGCTGAGCTGTGGCCCAGATTAGTTTGTGTTTGCCGGCCCAGATATGGCCCACATCTCCTTTGCCAGAACTGAACCAAAGGACTGCCATAACTCCACCAAGCATGAGCCAAATACTACAAATTCATGTGGCCCATATTTGGGCCTGTTATGCAACTTCAGTATGGTTGAGTTCTGTTAAAATCTAACGGCCCTTATGTGGCCCACATGCAGCTGACAGTATTTAAAGTCTTAACTCACAGGTAAATTAAACACTCAACAACAAATGGACTCAAAACTATTTATTTTGACAAGCATTTAAATAATTACAGCTAAAGTGTTGTACTTAATTACAGCAGTATTCAGTTGAAAACATTTCATAAAAATAAATATAATTACAGCAAGAGTTGAATAATAACAGTAGTATTCAGTTGAAAACATTTATCAAAATAAATATAATTACAGCAACAGAGTTGAATTGAATAATTACAGTAGTATTCAGTTGAAAACATTTAAGAATACATAGAATTACAGCTACTCAGTTGTACTTTTTTTAAGTAGAATTCAGTTGAAAACATTCAAGAATACAAATTAATAATATAAATAGCATTCAAAGCTATTTTTTTACACCAAAGTTCAAAACACTCAATCAAAGCTTGTATTAATGTTATGTTTAATTAGTCCAATGAGAGTAATACAAATAAATCACAGTTGGTAAAGAGAACTTTAAAGAGAAATTGAGAAAGTTAAAGCAAACTTGAAAGGTAAAGAGTTGAGAAGTGTGTTGATGTGCAGAGAAGTCTCCAATGAGGGTCGGCAATGCGTTGACCTTTTCCAGTAAGGGGATTCTGCCTGACTGCACCTGCAATAAAGAAGAATTTAAATAATGTTAGCAGCAATACAACCTGGAAGCTAGAGCTGCAGGAGAATAAAAAAAAATCATTAATGTAAATATCCTATAATATTTTAATTGCAATTATTAACAAATTAAACACCTCTGAATTACCAGTGTATGAAAGTTTTTTTCCAGTAAATTTTCAAAAGGAATTGCAAATTGTATTTTTCAATATGTGGGCCAGAATTATACCGTAATTCCTTATGACAAATTATTTCGATTTTTAGAATACTTTTGCACCAACAACCGGTTAAAATTTACAGCACTGCATGTATTCTGCTTCTTTTTAAAAAAAAAGACATGCACACGCTAATGTAAAAACACACCAACACTGATAGCATTAATGTCATGTTTTAGTCCAAAGACAGAGTCTACAAAAATAAGTGTTTTTACAAACACAAAATAAACTCAAGATAATCTGCAATGATGCGAGACAATTTGGAAGCAGAAACACACAAACAATAATGGGCCAAGTACTGATTGCAAGGAGGAACATAAAGGGTTAGTTCGCCCCAAAATGAAAATTCTGTCTGTAATTACCCTCAAGTTTTTCCAACTTCTGGGTTGTACGTCAGAGCGTAGACTCACTATTGGCCGACGCTGGTCATGTGTGGGATGCTGGCCAATCGTGAGCCTACGTTCTGGCGTACAACACAGAAGCGCTGCGCTGTTGCACTACGTTGAATTAAGTCTTTATTTTAGCTTGTTTTGCGCACAAAAAGTATTTTCGACACTTGATAAACTTAAGGTTCAGCCACTGTATTCTTGGACTATTTTAACAATGTCTTTACTAACTTTCTGGGCTGGCAAGTTTCAATAACAGAGAAGCCTATGGAGGAGTGAGAAATCTCTCAGATTTCATCATATATATCTTAATTTGTGTTCCGAAGATGAACGAAGGTCTTACGGGGGTGGAACAACATGGGTGAGTAATTACTGACAGAATTTTAATTTTTGGGTAAACTAACCTTTTAAATACACAGTGATAATGAACTAAATACAGATAGTTGTAGGCATGCGCTGGTATGAGACTTTGACAGAATGATAATCTTATATTGTGATTACAGCTTTATAATGTATGATTGAAACAATATGATTCGCAATATATAAAAAATAACTTTCTTTAAAAACAAAACATAAAACTTCTAAATAAAAAATGCAGTCACTTAAGTGAGCCACGGATGTGATCAGGTAATGACAAAAAAAGTTGTTTGGTTCGATACTGAGATAACAGAAATAAAAATACAATGTTCTGTAAAGCGGTTTTGAAAAGTTGTGAATTGTGCAAAGTGCTATACAAATAAAAGTGACTTCTAAAAAAGGTCTCACCAATGACAACTTCCTTTACGACCAGGCGTTGGACACCAATCTTCCCACTGACTTCTCTCCAATTCATAACGTGCCACAGCAGTTGTAAAAGTGCCTTTCAGCACTCTCCACACGGTGTTATTCAGGTCAAAGCCACCAACCAGACCCACATAGGTAATCTGATAGGAAAAAAAACATTGTGTAAGTGGTTGAAATATGCATTTAAATAGACCACCCTAAAATGAAAGTGCTTTTATATTCAAAAATGAACTATAAACTATTATTTACTCCATCTGAAACCATATTTTCTAGGTTTTTAATATGGAAATTATTGTCATTGCCCCACCCATACCGCACATTAGGGCTGGGCGGTATGACAGTATACCATAGCATGGTATATAAACTATATCGTGAGAAATTAGAGTAATTATAAAAATGTCCTGCCTCTTCCAAGCTTTATAATGGCAGTGAATGACCGTTCAATTAATTGATAGTTAACAGAAATACAGCAATTCATTGTTTGTTCATGTTAGTTCACAGTGCATACTAAAGTTAACAAGTATATTTTTTTTATATTGAATAGTAAATGTTGAAATTAACATTAACACATATTAATATATGCAGTAGAAGTGCAGTTCATTATTAGTTCATGTTAATGTTCAGGTATTGTATCGAAAGTCATAATTTTGGTATTGTGACTTGACACTAACGTTAACATTACAACTTTAATTTTAAAGAGGGAAAGGTCATGAGAAAAAGTCTTGGTTGAATATCATTTCAGAGTTAAATAAAGATACATACAATAATGCACACGTATTAATGTGTTTATTCTTGGCATTTTTATATTATTATGATTAGTTGAATGATTGTGTACACAAATTAGGATTTAGGTTTTCTGACAAACAGTAACACCGACATTGGACCGCGTCGCCTTAATTCACAAATAGGCTAACGTACTACACAATGACAAACTATACTATTTTATTGTGTACGACAGTGAGCTGTTGATTTATAAACAAAAACATCTTAATTTAAAACGGCAAACCAGCGAACTGCTATAGCCTAAGTTAACGGTTAAGTTAAACATTAAACTTTATTGTAAGTTATAGCAGTAAACTGAAGAAAATATTAGCTAGTTCAACCCCTTCCTCGATGGAACGAATAACTAAACGCATAATAACATGCAATATTGACACATAATGCTGCATATTTCATTTATATGACTTTAAAATGCCAAAACATCACTTACCTGAATGTACATAGTCGAGGAAAGCGGCGTCAGCTGGCCAGCGTCGCAGTCAAACTCGCGCCGTAGTCTCTCCACCAATAGGAGGGAAGATGCAGAGCAACCTGAGGTGTGGAACGGCGGATGTTTGCCGCACTTGATTTCAGGATTCCTGTGTTTTTCCACGTATAAGCCAAATGTTTACCACAAGTCGGTGTTTCTCACTGTGTGCCATAGCTCAGCCACATATGGTTCTCATGTGTTCGTTGTTATCTGGGCCATATACCTCAAAATCAGTTGTGAACCAAGAGAGCATTTCCCGCAGATTTTAAAGTTATGGCAAAACAAATATGGCTACGATTTGGCCCATATCTGTTCAGCCATGCCACATCTAGGCCATATGTGCCAGATAATACCCACATGTGGCCCACATGTAATTGCTATCTGGGAAGTATTATGTGAATGCTTGGCTAAAGAGATGCGTCTTTAATCTAGTTTTAAACTGGGAGAGCGAGTCTGAGCCTCGAACAATATCAGAAGGCCATTCCAGAGTTTAGGAGCTAAATGTGAAAACGCCCTCCCTCCTTTAGTGGACTTAGATATCCTAGGAATGACCAGAAGCCTCAAATTTAGTGATCTTAAAGAGCGCGATGGATTGTAGGGCGATAGAAGTTCCGTTAAATACACGGGAGCTAAACCATTTAGGGCTTTATAGGTCAGTAGTAATACTTTGTAATTGATACGGAACTTTATAGGTAACCAATGTAGAGACGACAGAATTGGTGTTATATGATCGTATTTTCTTGATCTAGTAAGAACTCTAGCGGCTGCGTTTTGGACTAACTGTAGCTTGTTTATTGAGGATGCAGGACAACCTGCTAATAAAGCATTACAGTAATCTAGTCTCGAGGTCATGAATGCATGAACTAACTTTTCTGCATCAGAAACAGATAGCATGTAACGTAGCTTAGCAATGTTTCTAATGTGGAAAAAGGCTGTTCTTGTAACATATGAAATATGATTTTCAAAAGACAAGTTGCGGTCTAATATAACACCCAGGTCTTTTACTGTAGAGGATAAAGTAACAGGACACCCTTCTAAATTAAAGTTGTATTGTAAGAGGTTTTGTGGGCAGTTTTTTGGACTAATAAGTAATACCTCCGTTTTATCTGAATTTAATAGCAGAAAATTACATGTCATCCAGTATTTTATATCTTTAACACACTCTGTTAATTTAGATAATTTATTGTTTTCATCTGGTCGTGATGAAATATATAATTGAGTGTCATCAGCATAACAGTGGAAATTAATTCCATGTTTTCTTATAATATTACCAAGTGGTAGCATATTGTTACAACACAGAGGGGACAGACACACGGATGAGGTAAGATGAGTGTTTATTTACAACCAGCAGAGGTAACGACAGTGCAGATGAAGGTGAGTGGATCTTGAATAGTCCCGATGTGGTTGACAGGTATGACTCAGTATGTTTCTCTTTTCCAGATGGGGAACAGAAGGAGATTACCGGAACCAGGGATGACACAGGTGAACACAGGAGAACACTGAAGACGAAGACCCACGAGGAAGACTGGAAGACTGGGAGAGGAGACCACGGAACAGGTAAGTAGTTGAGGAGTCCTGGAGGTAAGCATAAGTTAGTGTCTTGATGCAAACGATACCGGACAGTGAGTGATGGTGAGAGCAGGGTTTAAATGCAGTAAGTGACTGATGAGCTGATGACGAGCAGGTGTGTGTGATTAGTATTCAGGAGAGGAAGTGCGCCGTGATTGAGTGAGGGTGGAGTCTGGCGTGGTTGTAACATTACCCCCCCCTCCACGGCCCGCTCCTGAGGGCCGAGGACCCCGACGTCGTGGCGGTCGGCCTCTTCCCCGGGGTGCGGGTCTTTCCGGATGAGTGGCATGGAATTGCTCGAGCAGGTTGGGATCAAGTATATCATTTCTGGGTACCCATGAACGTTCCTCGGGACCGTAGCCCTCCCAGTCCACGAGGTATTCTAGAAGACCACCACGACGCCGGGAGTCCAAGATGTCCTGAACCTGGTAGGTAGCTCCGTCTTCTAGGATGAGTGGAGGGGGAGGCTCCTCCGCTACGCCAGACTCTGAGGGAACAGAAACAGAGGGATAGTGAGGTTTCAACAGGGAGACATGGAAGGTAGGATGAATTCTGTATTGGGGCGGTAACTGTAGCTGATAAGTGACAGGGTTGATCTGCTTCATGATGGTAAAGGGGCCAATGAACCTGGGACTCAGCTTTCGGCAAGGCAGACGTAACCTGATGTCCCTGGTGGACAGCCAAACCTTCTGACCTGGTTGATACGAAGGAGTGTTAGAGCGGTGAAGGTCGGCTGTCATTCTGCGTCTGCGCAATGCGCGTTGCAGGTGGTGGTGCGCTGAGTCCCAAACCCTCTCGCTCTCTCGGAACCAGTAGTCAACTGCAGGAACATCAGATGGCTCTCCAGTCCAGGGGAACAATGGAGGTTGGTAGCCGAGCACGCACTGGAATGGAGTGAGTCCAGTGGTAGGTTGGCGTAACGAGTTCTGTGCGTACTCGGCCCAACCCAGGAACTGGTTCCAAGAGTCCTGGTGGCCATGACAGAAGGTACGGAGGAAACGTCCGATCTCTTGAATCTTCCGTTCTGTCTGCCCGTTCGACTGCGGATGGTAACCAGAGGAGAGGCTAACGGTCACACCTAGGAGTGAAAAGAACGCTTTCCATACCCTGGAGATGAACTGCGGTCCTCTGTCGGATACAATGTCTTCTGGAATTCCATAGACTCGGAAGATGTGGTTAAACATCAGTTCGGCAGTCTGTATGGCAGTGGGAAGTCCTTTCAGGGGAAGTAGACGACATGACTTGGAGAATCTGTCAATGATTACTAGGATGCAAGAACAGTTATCAGAAGCAGGTAAGTCTGTTATGAAATCAACTCCTAGGTGTGACCAGGGTCTGTTGGGAACGGGCAGAGGCAGTAGTTTGCCAGATGGTAGATGGCGAGGACTCTTCGAGATGGCGCACTCCTTGCAACCTCTCACGTACCTTCTGACGTCCGCTGCCATGTTTGGCCACCAGAAGCGTTCTTTTAGCAGCGAGAGGGTCTCATTGACCCCTGGGTGGCCAGTGCCCAGTGACGAGTGGGAAGTGTGGATGAGGGGAATGCGCCGAGTTCGGGAGATGTAGGTCAATCCTGGTGGGCAACCCGGCGGAGCGTTGGTGGAGACATTGGAGGAGGGCAAGGTTTCCTCAGACCAAGTGATGGGACTTACAAACAGACTTTCGGGTAGGATGGGTTCAGACTCTTCCGTAGTTTCTTCCGGACTATGAAGACGGGATAAGGCGTCAGCCTTGACATTCTTGGAACCAGGGACGTAGGAGATAGTAAAGTTAAATCAGGTGAAGAACAGTGCCCATCTTGCCTGTCGTGGATTAAGCCTCCTGGCGTCTCTGAGATACTGTAGATTCTTGTGATCCGTTAACACCACGAATGGATGTTGTGCGCCCTCCAACCAATGTCTCCACTCCTCAAGAGCCAGCTTGACGGCTAACAGCTCCCTGTTGCCGATGTCGTAATTGACTTCCGCCGGGTTGAGTTTGCGGGAGAAGAAGGCGCATGGATGAAGTCTACTTGGAGTCCCCTGCTGCTGCGATAAAATCGCTCCCACTCCTGTGGTTGAAGCGTCGACTTCCACGACGAAGGGCTTCTCTGGATCTGGATGAATCAAAAGAGGAGCAGACGAGAAGGCTTTCTTGAGGGTCTCAAAGGCGTGGGTGGCAGTAGGTGTCCAGGACAGAGACTTGGGCTTGTTGCGTAGGAGGTGAGTAAGAGGACTGGAGATGGTACTGTAGTTCTGGATGAAACGGCGGTAGAAATTGGAGAATCCGAGGAATCGTTGAAGTTCTTTAATGGTAGTAGGTATGGGCCAGCCGCGAATGGCATCCACCTTCCCCTCGTCCATCCGGATGCCACTGCTATCGATGTTGTACCCAAGGAACTGCACTGAGGGTTGATGGAAGGAACACTTCTCGGCTTTCAGGAACAGCTGGAAATCCCTCAGGCGTTTCAGGACCTCCGCAACGTGGTGGCGATGTTCTGCCATGCTCCGGGAGTAAATCAGGATGTCATCAATATAGACCAGAACTGACTTGTGGAGGAACTCCCGGAGCACTTCATGGATGAAATCCTGGAATACGGAGGGGGCGTTGGCCAATCCATAAGGCATGACGAGATACTCATAGTGTCCAGTAGGGGTCACAAAGGCTGTCTTCCATTCGTCCCCCTCACGTATCCGAATGAGGTTGTATGCGCTGCGGAGGTCCAACTTGGAGAAAACAGTGGCACCTCGGAGATGTTCCAGTGCAGCTGGGACGAGAGGAAGGGGGTAGCGGAACTTGACAGTGATACGGTTGAGTGCACGGTAATCAATACAGGGCCGCAAGCCTCCGTCCTTCTTTGCCACAAAAAAGAAACTGGACGCAGCAGGGGACGTAGACGGACGGATGTAACCTTGTTCCAGTGCTTCCTTGATGTATTCCTCCATGGCCTTCTCCTCCGGCAGTGACAGCGGGTAAATCTTACCTTTGGGCACTGGCTCACCCTGAAGCAGATCGATGGCACAGTCCCATGGCCGATGTGGAGGTAGCTTGGAGGCTCGCTGGGGACAGAAGACATCACTGAAGTGGGCATAACATGGGGGTATATCCACGGAGCGTTTCTCCACTGGGCTTTCGATGGAAGTGGAGCAAAGTGGTAGTCTTTTGGAACGTTGAATCGGAAGTGCAGGAAAACAGCTCGGGAAACAGCATTGGCCCCACTTCAGGATCTCTCCTGTCCTCCAGGAGATGATGGGGTTGTGCAGCTCTAACCACGGACGCCCCAGAATCACATCAGCGGTGGATTCCTCCAGAACCAGTAAATGTAGATGTTCCACATGTAAAGCTCCCACTTGAAGTTGTACGGGTCCAGCACTTAGACTCACCCGTCTCCGACTGAGTGGTTTTCCAGTTATCGAGTTGATCTGGTAGATGGATTTCGTGGCAGTGAACTTGAGCTTGAGCTGACGGCAGAGGGCGCCGGAGATGAAATTTCCTGCAGAGCCTGAGTCGAGTAAAGCGCGGACTGGAAGGACAAAATCAGCAGTAATTAGTTCCACTAGAGTTGTGAGAGGCGTCATTTTCTCGATGGATGGAACTATTGCACTCACCAAGGGACGAGGAGGACGAATAGGACACTTGGTGATGTAATGTTCAGCGGAGCCACAATATAGACATAGATGAAGTGTCATGCGTCTCTGACGTTCAGTACGGGATAGCCGGGCATTATCCAACTGCCTAGGCTCGTGGACTGGTTCTGGAGGGCTGATGGATTCAGGACGGCGGAGGAAATGGAGAGCGAATGACTGGTCTGGGTGCTCTTCGAGACACGACTGCATACGAGTGGCGAAGCGTGTGGAGAGTTGGATGAAGCGTTCGAGCCCGATGGAATCCTCGTATGCAGCGAGATGCAACCGCACTCGAGGGTTTAACCCTTGACGATAAGTGGTGATCAGGGCTTGTTCGTTCCATCCACTTGCAGCAGCTAAAGTACGGAATTGTAAGGCATAATCACTCACAGACATAGTATTCTGCTTCAACTGATACAGTTGTTCACTAATCGATGAATCCCAGGTGGGCGTTCCGAAAACTTCTCTGAAGTGAGTGAAGAAACTGGAAATTGTCTGTATAATGTCACTTTTCTGTGACCAGAGAGATTCAGCCCAACGGAGCGCCTTACCATGCATTTGTGAAATTACAAATGCCACCTTGGAGCTGTCAGTCGGATATAAATGCGGTTGCATCTCCCAGACCAGTGAACATTGCAAGATGAATCCGTTGCAATCCTCCGCCGATCCTGTGAAGGGCGCTGGTCGGGCCATGGGACTGGCGATTACCGGTGGTGAAGAAGTGCTCGTGTTTGCGGAAGTGGCAGCATGCGATGGTGTGGGTAGAATCGGGGGAAGTGCCTGACGAAGATCATCTGCGATGTTATCAAATGGATCTGTAGTGCTCATGCTGGCGTGTGCTGTTGTGGGTCCGGTATTCTGTTACAACACAGAGGGGACAGACACACGGATGAGGTAAGATGAGTGTTCATTTACAACCAGCAGAGGTAACGACAGTGCAGATGAAGGTGAGTGGATCTTGAATAGTCCCGATGTGGTTGACAGGTATGACTCAGTATGTTTCTCTTTTCCAGATGGGGAACAGAAGGAGATTACCGGAACCAGGGATGACACAGGTGAACACAGGAGAACACTGAAGACGAAGACCCACGAGGAAGACTGGAAGACTGGGAGAGGAGACCACGGAACAGGTAAGTAGTTGAGGAGTCCTGGAGGGAAGCATAAGTTAGTGTCTTGATGCAAACGATACCGGACAGTGAGTGATGGTGAGAGCAGGGTTTAAATGCAGTAAGTGACTGATGAGCTGATGACGAGCAGGTGTGTGTGATTAGTATTCAGGAGAGGAAGTGCGCCGTGATTGAGTGAGGGTGGAGTCTGGCGTGGTTGTAACACATATATATTGAGAATAGCAGAGGGCCTAACACAGATCCTTGCGGTACACCGTAGTTTACTGACATTATCTTCGATTTTTCCCCATTTACGCAGACAAAATGGTAACGGTCTGATAAGTACGATCTAAACCAGTTTAATGCCTGTCCCTGAACACCAGTGTAGTTTTTTAGTCTGAATCCTGACTGAAATTTTTCATAGATATCATTTTCTTGCAAGAAAGAGCACAAATATGTTACAATTTTAAAATATGTAGGCTAGGCTATTATAGGCTATTATAGTTTGGATTATTTTTTATAATATCCAATAGTCCTAATAAATGTAATTTCAACTATTTCTGATGTGCTTCATTTATAAAGATCACCGCTTTCTCACATAAACAGTCCCTGCACGAGAGAATAATTGATTCTCGAGCCATCGATATCAACCAATTCAGCACCATCGCCATGGACAGCACCTGGTAACGTCGCACGTAAGAAGGTATATCTTAAGCAGCTTTCTAATGTATAGTTCTGGGAACACACATAGGAACATAAACAACTTTGGTAAGATATATCTTTCGAGTCTTCTTAGCGCGCTATGAGTGAGCGTTATCGGGGAACCGGGCCCTGGTCTTTAAGGCCATTTTTGGGAAATTTTAAAAATTATATACATATCTTGAGTGATTTATGTACCCATTCATCGACAGTGGTGGTTAACCTGCAACATGGCCTTTAAGCCCCGAATGTTTTTAGTAAAGCCCCGAATATTTTTTTAGCTTGTCTTTCTCATAGAGCAAAACAATTAATAAAAAAAAATAAAAAAATAAAAAATGAATAAGATTACAGCAGCCGCAATTACCATGAAAAGTGCATATTACAGTTTTATTTATATTTTTCCCTTTGCATTAAAGATACTTACGACTTGAGTTTGCAGCGTTGAGCATTGTAGCCAATCACTGACATTATTGGCTACAATTATTTAAATTAAAATTGTCATTATTATTGCATATAAACCAAACTTAAGATGCAAATAAAAGATTCACTGCAATGTATTTGATATTCTTGATGCTGTTCTGATGCGCTCCATTACGCACCGCTCTGTTTGGTGTTAGGATGACTAAAAGTTCAGCGGTCTAGCTCTTCAATGTCAGAATGATTAAAGAAGTGAACGAATGCCTGGCAAAATGTAAGTGGAAAACATATAATATTTGACTGTTTTACAATAGAAATGTTCAACTACCGACAGTATCCGGTGACGCGAATTACTCAACTTTTTTTATTTATTTATTAAATTTAGCCTTTTTGAATTGAAAATATGCTATAATTTCCTTGATTCATTTAGAGAGAATGCATGCATAATTAAAAATAAAATATTATTTGCAAATAGTTACAATTATTTCACTAATACAATAAGTATTTCTTTTTCTTTATTCCCTTAAATCGCTTTTATAATTAATTAAATTCCTTTAAATAAAAATACCCCCCAAAAAAGGAATATTGGAACACCCCATTTTAATTATACATTTGTATAATAAGAAAAATATTAGTAGTTAAGTGTCTCTTGGCTGAAGCCCTCCATAAATCACACAAAACAAAAGAACACTTCTGTTGGCCCATTAGATGATTTACTGCAGACTGCATTTAGTAGATTAGGCCTACTCTTTCAAGAAAACATTTGCAAATGGTTTGTAAAAGGTGCTTCTTTGCATATTTAGTTTTCGCCAGCAGGTGTCGCCACCAGCGTGTGGTGTTACGAGCGCTTCGAAACAATGAATCATTTTGCGAAGCATTGGTTATTGATTCAGAGTTTCGAATAGCTTCGTTTCTCAAGTCAAGTCAGTCACCTCACCTTTATTTCTATTGCACTTTTTACAATACAGATTGTTTCAAAGCTTTACAGTGATAACAGGAAAATAATATAATATTTGTTTCTTAGTCATATAGTAGCCTATATATAGTGTCATAGTCCAGTAAGTTCAGTGATGGTTAATTTTGTTGTTGTTTGTGTGTGTGTGTGTTTGTGTGTGTAGGCTATAGCCGCTCTGGAGACAGTCATATCATCGTCCAGCTCAGTTCAGTTCCCATATAATGGTGTCAATGCAGGCAGATCAATGATGTAATCATGGGCGTAGGTTTAGGGGGGGACGCTAGGTACTAGTCCCAATCAATATTTTGAGATGACAAATTTGTCCCCACCAATATTTAGCAAAGCTCCTTTGAACTGCTATTTGGATCTTTGCGCTGCTATTTGGATCGATTCCAACGGCCAAAACAACGACAGTACAAGAAACGCCGTAATTTGATTGGCGGCGGTGTATCTGACAGGCTACACGCGCGGGCCGGGACTACTTTTGTGCTTGCACTGGCAGCGAGCGGGTGGTGGGTGTGTGTGTGTGTGTGTGTGTGTGTGTGTGTGTGTGTGTGTGTGTGTGTGTGTGTGTGTGTGTGTGTGTGCGCGTGTCGACGACGCCGACGGTAAGTTACCAGGGCTGTCTCTCTGCCACATACAAAGGCCAGAGTAAAACATTTTAATATTCCGTTTTTTGCCACTTTTTGTACTTTGTAGATAGATCAGCTATGCCACCCAAGAAGAAGAAAGGGGACATACGAAGCTTTTTTCATAAAGCAGAGTGTAAGTAGTCAAAATAACTAGCCACACAAATAAACTAGCAGTAGTAGTGACTGACCAGGCTTTCAAATGCAGATTCTACTGTGGAAAATAGTATTGGTGATAGTATGTGTTACCCAGGATGTTGTTACAGTTAAACCTAGCTGCAGCAATCTTTCAACTAAGGTTAAGAGTATTGATTAGGCTGTGCAGCACAGCACTGATAGACTCATAGAAGTTGCGCTATCATGATAGAATGCTACGTTAGCAAGTCACTGAATGTTAATTAGCTGACCTTAACTTAGAATCTTGCAGTCAACATAAACAGTGGATCTGAGACATTTTTCGTTTCTACATTCTATTTATGTAATGTATGTAATGTATTTGTGAGTGAGTGTAGCCTAAGAATTTAATATTTAAGAATAGAATATATCAATAGAATTTGATATAGAATAGTATATACAATTTTAGTATTAATGGAATACTGTAATCATGGATAATAATAATAATAGATAAAAATAATGGATTTGTTGTGTTGAATGCATACTATGATACGTGTGTATTTTATTCATTTGTTCATTATTTAATTACATACAGAAAACTCAGACATCTTGTGAAGATGTCACAGAGCATGTTGAGGAAGAAGTAGCTGGACCTATACAGTTATACTAGCTCTTTAGGGACAGTATACAGGATGGTGTATTGGGGTCAGGATACAATATAATGAGATGAAGTAGATTCACTTCTGTATTGTGATATTCTGTATTGCCAACAGTCTGAAATCGCCATTAAAGCGCTGGTATCTTACAACAAAATAATTCCAGGGGGAAGGGGAGGGGGGATGTCCCCACCAAAGCTGAGGCCAAACCTACGCCCTTGGATGTAATATTGTCCCCAGCTAAGCAAATAAGCAACAAACATGCTTGCAATATAAAAATATTTCTTAATTATTTTATAGAACTACATATGGTTTTTTCAAGAATGTATGTTCAACCGAAATCTCCACAATCATAATGGATACTCGAATGTTTTGGTTCCTTCCAAAAAATCCATCAAGGTTACATTAGTGCGACGTGCAGAGTGCCAAATAATGCGTCCTGTATAATTCAGCACTTGCATCTATTTCATTAGAATGAACTAAAATGGGTGATCAAACATAAATGTAAAAAAGGTTCAATATCAGGGAAGAAGTAGGCCTAGCCTACATTAAAACTAGGCTACATTTAATCGTAAAAAAACGAAAGGAGTGGCAGCGGCCGACTGCGATATAAGCAAATGAAAACATCGAGACAAAATGTCACAGGCTCTTTGCCCCACCCTGCTTCATACCACAGTAATGTTAATAAAATTAGCTTGAATGTGACTGATGGTGCGTTCAAGTCATCTCGTATAGATCGTATTTACGAGTTGGACGCACTTGAACGCCACCACAATGTCGTAAATACCAGTGGGGAGCTCGGGATTTTCTCTAATCTCCGATCTTTATGAGTTGGGGGCGTGTCAGTGATTAACATGGCGGAATACACAATATGTAAAGGTATTTAGCTGGGATATTGTCAGGCTTTTCTATTAACAGCTCAGTTAGCTAATCGCCAACACACAATATGATAGTATTATAATAGAACAATGCAACATGTAAAAATGTGTTGGCAGTGGCTTCATAAATTAATTAAAAACATAAAAATACAAAGTACACCTGATGCACATTTCTTTGTTCTTCATTTTCTAGAACAAGAGTTTAACAACCTTACTGTATTTTTGTGTAATTAATTAAGAGAAAGTACTCCGCCATTTTGCTTCGACGAAAGTGACTTGAACTCACATGCCGTTATAAGCACGACTTCCCACCTCGTACGTACGAACTTCCCAGGAGGACTTGAACGCACCATTATGCCCGAGTCTGTCGGATTCCTTTCCATTGGCTGTTGAGCTGAAGACAACGTACTCCCATGTTTCCACCATAGGTTTCCACACTCATTTGCAACGTCATCAAGTCAAGCTATGCCTTTTTTAAAGAAGCGACTTCTAGTGGCAAAACTTATTAATACTGTGCCTTTAAAGCTGCCGTCGGCAACATTTTTTTGAGCAAATTCAGTGAAATTGGCACTATAATCCGACAGAACAACATAAATAAGGTGGTTTTAGATAAAAACCAGAGCTTCTAACTCCACCTGGAGCATGTTATTTGTTTTGCAAAATTCCAACGCAACATTCCACCTGTTCATCTGGTCCAATCAGCGCAGGGGGGTGTGAGATCTGACTGTCAATCACAGGTCGTGCACACGCCACAGATCCCCTCTCCCTCGCGCAGACGAGCACGTTACAATATCACATGCACACGACACGCCTGAAGTTTGGCGGAGAGAAAATCTACTAACAAGCTTCCAATTCCTCGGTTATTGCTATCTATGGATAGATTAGCCAGGGCAGCCTACCTCCGAGTCCATGGTGTTGATCGATGCTGAAGAGACGCGCGCGTTCACAGAAAACCAGGTAGGCCTACACATAGATATCATATAAAGGCTAGATGTCTTAAGGCGGAGTCACTTCCGGCATCACCGGCGGCCATCTTACGACAGGGCTCTGTGAATTAAGGTGAGTGAGCAGCACGCACACAGATCCTCTCATCTCGCTGAAATCTGGACGGATTTACAAACGGTTTGGTTTCTTACAAACGTTATTAACGTGGCTATAATTCTGAATGCTAAAACATTTTGAACATAATTATTCATATGTATGCAGTATAATAGCTACATCTCTGACGTTTATAACAAACCAAACCGTTTGAAAATCGGTAGAAAATTGAGCAAGTTATGGTTATTTAAAAGTACATGCACCATGTTATGAGTGAGCGAGCACCCTGTCGAGCTCCATTGGCCAGCAGCGCGGACGAGACATCTAGCCTTTATATGATATCTATGGGCCTACACACCAAGCGGCAACCTCCCCGTCTCTCTCTTGAAACCAACACGGAAGTGAGTTAAACTGCAATTCATTGACTGGCCGCTTGGCCTGGCTGCAGAAGTGAGTCAAATCTGTATCTCCCTCATGTTAAAATTACCAACTTTACAGCAGAAAAAAATATGTTTACAGCCTGGATCTATGTGGCTTTGGTCTACAGCTAATTTTGCCCTTCATAACAACTGTGAGGGGGGTGAATTATTTTATAACTCGTCCGTTTAGTTGATTAATATTTAAATTTAAGGGTGTGGCCAGTGGCCACTTGAGTGACAGATGGATTGCCGCTGTCAGTGCTAGCCGTTTGTCTGCTGTTACTAGCCGTCACTTCACCTCAGCAAATGTTAACAACAACATCGAGCAAGATGGCGCCTGTGTTCGGCTTTGCCTCTGCTCTGTCTCTGCCCTCACGTATTTCTGTGTTTTTTCTAGTGTTGTTCTTTGTTTTATCAGCCTTGATAACAAATAGCTGTGTCTCAGCTGTTTTAAAATATGATCGTTACACGCTTTTCCGCATTAAGGAGACTATGAACGACTTCTCAGTTACCGGGGCTTGGTCCTCGAAGTTTTTCCCTCCTTATATTGAATATTCTACGTCATCGCCGGTGTACCTGCTAGTCACCAAGCATCGCGGCAGAAGGAGGAAGCGGGGATCCAGGGCTGGTATCCAGGCCAGGTGGAGGAAACAACGTGGAGAGTCACCATGTCCAATTGATCCCGGAGCTTTCTGGGTTGAGCGGTGCTTGCGGTCAATTCCTGTCTGCAAGGTGTTGTGTGCGCCTTCGTTGCTTTGGAGTAACGTTAGTCAATCTGATCGGAGTTTCCCGACTCGGCAGCCCCGAAATCCATTTCCGCGAGAGCGGATTCTGTGTCATGTGACTTGCCAGCTAGCAAATGCAAAACCTGACCCATCTGATCGTGTCCAGCCGGCGCGATTTGCTCTGTTTAACGCGCGCTCCATTGCTAACAAGGCGCTCATACTCAATGATTTATTTACAAAGGAACATATTGACTTTATGTTCCTAACAGAGACTTGGCAGCGAGATATGGAATACACTCATCTCAATGAACTGTGTCCCCCGGACTGTTCTGTGTATGGGACACCGCGGGTGTCGCGACGAGGAGGCGGACTCGCTCTCGTCTACCGGGACCGTTTCTGCTGCAGGTTGATCAATTCGGATTCTTTCGACTCCTTTGAGCTGCAGATGACTAAGGTTGGAAATAATGATTCATTTTACTGTGTCTTAATTTACCGCCCTCCTGGTTCTGCTCGCTTGTTTTTAGCTGATTTTGCCGAGTTTTTATCTTCAATTATCAAACTTGAAAAGGTTCTGATACTTGGGGATTTTAACTTGCATGTTGATGACTCGTCATGTTCTGTGGCATCTGAATTCTTAACACTCACTGAATCATTTAATTTTAAACAATGTGTTTTAGGTCCTACACATATAAAGGGTCATACTCTGGACCTTGTTTTTTCATTAGGTCTGAGTATCGACCATTTGAGTGTTATGGACATAAGATCATTGTTGCATATTTTTTAATCTGTCTTCTAATGTTGACTGTCTTCCATGTAGACCGATGTTGCAAAGACGTATTATTAATCAAGCTACAGCAGAGAAATTTTCGGAGTCATTTGACCCGAGTTCTTTTATTGATTGTAATAATGCTGAATTATTTCTTCAGTCTTTTAATAATCAGTGTCTGTCGGTTTTAAATTTAGTTTCTCCCTTGAAAAGTAAAAGCATATTCCCTAATAATGTGTGCCCTTGGATAAATGATGATATAATGTCTTTCAGGAGAAAGTGCCGTAAAGTTGAACGTCTATGGAAATCCACAAGTTTAGAAGTACATAGATTGCATTTGAGGGAGCTTATCTCACAGCTAAATGTTAAGATAAAACAGGCCAGGTCAGAATACTTTACTAATCTTGTAACTCAGAATAAGAATAATTCTAAAGTCCTGTTTGATACAATATCTAAGATCGTCTCTCCCCTTGCTCCCCAAGTGCCTGTACACTCAAAGAGTGATTGCAATAGGTTTTTAAATGCTTTTGTAAACAAGGTGCAAGATATTAGAAATACTATAATTCCATCTCTTGATGTCATTTCATGTGGGTCAGCTGTCTCATCATACACTTGGGATACTTTTTCTCCAATCAATCTAGATGATATTAAGAGCATATTAAGTAAAATGAAACCATCTTCTAGCCCGCTCGATGTAGTGCCGACTTCGTTGTTATTAAATGTGTTTGATTTACTTGGACCATTTGTTGTTAAAATGATTAACCTTTCCCTTTTAAGTGGATCTGTTCCTAGTCATTTTAAACAAGCAGTTGTCAGCCCTTTACTAAAGAAACCTAATTTGGATTTTTCTGTGCCAACTAACTACAGGCCGATATCTAAATTGCCTTTTTTATCTAAAATTCTTGAGAGAGTGGTCGCTGGCCAGCTGACTACATTTCTTAATGGGAAAAATATACTTGATAAATTTCAGTCAGGTTTCCAGAAATGCCATTCAACTGAGACGGCACTTCTTAAAGTTTCAAATGACATTATGATGGCTGCTGACTCAAGACAGTACACAGTGCTGATTTTACTTGACTTATCTTCTGCGTTTGATACATTAGACCATACAGTCCTGTTAAATCGATTACACAATGAAATGGGTTTTTCTGGTGTTGTTTTTAGATGGTTTACCTCTTATCTGAGCGACAGATCTTTCTGTGTGTCTGTTAATAACATTTTGTCAGATATGACCCCTCTGTCATACGGAGTTCCTCAGGGTTCAGTTTTAGGTCCTCTTTTGTTTTTATTATATATGAGCCCGCTTGGTGAAATAATCAGAAACTTTAATAATGTGTCTTATCACTTTTATGCTGATGACATTCAGTTGTACGTTTCTTTTAATTATTCTGAGTTTGGAAAATTAACGGATTTACTGGAATGTCTGTCGTGCATTAAGTCTTGGTTATATAACAATTTTCTACAACTGAATACAAAAAAGACTGAAACTATGATCATCGCTCCAGAACAAAAAATATCTCAAATTAAACAACACCTCTGTTCTTTAGACTCGTCTTTCAAGACGAGCCTGAGAAACCTTGGTGTTTTGTTTGACCAATCGATGTCCTTGGATGGTCATTCTAGACAGCTGGTCAGAAGCTGTTTTTATCATTTGAGAAATATCTCTAAATTAAGAAAAATACTGCCCAAAACTAACATGGAGATGATCGTTCATGCATTTATTTCTTCACGGTTAGATTATTGTAATTCTCTTTTTACTTGTTTTAACAATTGTTCTTTGAACCGTCTCCAACTGGTTCAAAATGCCGCAGCCAGGCTTTTAACAGGAACAAACAGAAGGGCACACATTACTCCGATTTTATTTACTCTCCACTGGCTTCCGGTAAAATACAGAATTGATTATAAAATTTTAATTTTAACTTTTAAAGCACTACATGGACAGACGCCTCAATATATCACTGACATGTTGACCCCTTACTCTTCGTCTCGTATTCTTCGCTCCTCAGGTCAAAATCTCCTGATGGTACCTAAAACCCGCCTTAAAACTCGGGGAGATCGCTCCTTCCAGGCGACTGCTCCAAAAATGTGGAATGCCTTGCCCTTGTCATTGCGTGTGGCCGATTCTATTGTTTCTTTTAAAAAACAGCTGAAGACACTACTATTTAGACAAGCTTTTAGTTGATTGTGTTTTTATGTTTTATGTTTTTTGTTTGTATGATGCTTTTTAAATTGTATACTGCTACTTGTAAAGCACTCTGTGATTCTTTCTGTGATGGGTGCTATATAAATAAAGTTTACTTACTTACTTTTACTTACTTACTTAGCTGCTGAACTTGCCATCTCTGCAGTGTTTGTGCTTTTTTTCGGGATTATTTCATACAATTTAATACTTGGGTACAAAGCCCACGTCTTTGGATTCCGTCGTTATCGTTTGAGAGAACAACCAGCGCTGTATTTCAGTTGTTTTCCTCCGTGAACCTGCACTAATGGATGTCTGACAATTTCGTTGCTTTTTGGAGTTTTCAGATTTAAAAACGTCAATAAAGGCTCGTTCGTTCTGCTCTCACGGAACAGATGGATTATAATATGCTTATGTACCGTCAGATGAAATCCTGTAGGCGTCGGCGCTTTCTCCGTCCATGCAATAAATGCACATGAATGAGCGCGGATTTTCTAGCGCATTTACTTGCACTTCAAAGGCAATATATCTATGGTTTAACCCATTTGAGAGGCGGCCAAAATCAGAATTTAAAATGGACTGAATAAGCTCTCTACGAACTTGAGCAATGCCGCGCTGACGGACCATGAAAGAGTGACGGACATGTATGCACATAAATCACTGTCACACACAAACACTCTCGAAGTAATACACAGTCTCACTTGTAGCCATGTCTTTTAACTATTATAATATTTCGAAGGGCAAAAATAGGAACGTTTAATTGGCTTTACATCATCAGCTAACTCGATCACATCGAGCTAGGTGATTTCAGATAGCCAGGCCAGGCTCCTCAGCTCCACTCACGCCCCGCCTGTTTGCCTATTTTCTGTTATCCGGGAGTGACGCAAGGCCAAGATGGCGACGGCCGGCTCCGCCCACTTTAGGCTTCAAAAATGCTCTTCAGAAACCTACGGGTGACGTCACGGACATACGTCCATATTTTTTTACAGTCTGTAGGCTTGTTCGACTTCATGCAGCTCTGCGCAGACCGATCGGCGGCTGACTTGAAGCAGTGCATGCCGGTTAGAAATTTTGTCCGACTTGATGCAGCGCCGACGCCACGTGACTGTGACGTATGCCATCAAAGTACCGCGAGGGCAATTCGAGAGTAGCCGGAGAACTCAGCCAGCGCAGCTTCTCAAGAGCGGCTGCATTGGGCTGCACGAGGGCGGATGACGACACAGCTGTTCCACGATTGGCCGGATTCACTGCATGACAACGATCACGTGTGTTTCGTGTTTATTCGAACACCTTTAGTTCTTCTAAAGCTCTCAAATCAGTTTATTATAACAGTAAACACTCTTTTCATGTCGTTGTCATGTTATATTGTGTCATGTTTATCAAATAAAACAGATTAAAAAACGTAGACTCCACTTCATTTATAACAGCTTATGTTGAACTTTATTCTTGTTCAAACAGACGCTGTATGAAGCAGTAGCCTAAATAAAGTATTGAATAAAAATGTATCTGAAAAATCTGTGTATTATTTGTCAAATATTGCATTTATTTCACTTCAGCTGTGGTAAAGTATGCAAATACCACGTGAGCAGTCACTACGGGAACCAGAAAGTGTCCGACTTCACGTCTCCGTTTGCAGCTCCTCCCCGCCTGCACGCGGCTACTCTCGCCGATCGGTTGCATCCAGCCGCAGCCGATGTCGAACACACCTTATGCTACACACGCACTGACAATGGGCGGGTGCTCGTTGGTAGTGGGGGAGGGGCATGAGAGTTGTAAACATTCAACATTTTGGCAAAGTCCACTCAATCTGCCAGACTTGCCGACTGCAGCTTTAACTAAATAGTTCAAGACGGATGAAAGAAAATAAGAGTCAGAAAAATTGACTTGAAAAATCAATATTTATTTGAAAAATGCAACACTTATACAGTAAAACAATACTAACAAAGCAGTTCGGTCAGTATTTGAACCTGCTCCTGCAATTATTTTCACTGACCCCACAACAAATTTTATTTTTATTTTAGCTTTTAGCAACATATTAAAGGGATAGTTCACTTTGAAATTAATTTTTGATATGTTTTAGCTTACCTCAAGGGCATCCAAGATGTAGGTGTCTTTGTTTCCGCAGTACTTTCAATTTTGATATTTTTAGGTCAAACCGTTCTTGTTTGTCAGTCATATAATGCAGGTCGATGGTCACTGTATCAAAACACAAGCACAGAGTCCAAATTAAAACAATTCCCCATCGTCCAAATGAAACAATTCCCCATCATAAGTACACATTGATGGCCTAAGACACGAAACGAGCGGTTTGTGTGAGAAAACGAACAGTTTTTATATCGTTGTTATCTCTTGAAAACAGCACACGTCCAAATGATCTGACGGCACGGGCGGGTATAGATGTATACATAGATGTCGCCTTGGCTACTGCAGTTCATTGGAACGAAACCGTAGCCAAGGCGACATCTATGTATATATCTATACCCGCCCGCGGGCGCCTATAGATATATACATAGAAGTCGCCTTCTCTAATGCAGTTCATTGGAACGAAACCGTAGCCAAGGCGACATCTATGTATATATCTATACCCGCCCGCGCCGTCAGATCATTTAGACGTGTGCTGTGTTCAAGAGATAACAACGATATAAATACTGTTCGTTTTCTCACACAAACCGCTCGTTTCGTGTCTTAGGCCATCAATGTGTACTTATGATGGGGAATTGTTTCATTTGGACGATGGGGAATTGTTTTAATTTGGACTCTGTGCTTGTGTTTTGAAACAGTGACCATCGACCTGCATTAAATGACTGACAGACAAGAACGGTTTGACCTAAAAATATCAAAATTGAAACTACTGCGGAAAAAAAGACACCTACATCTTGGATTCCCTTGAGGTAAGCTAAAACATACCAAAATTTATTTTCAAAATGAACTATCCCTTTAAGTTTAAATACTTCCACACATGCAACGATGATGAAACTTAAGTGTATTTACTGCCATATCAACACTATTTAGAGAACGAAATGCACCAAAATTCAGAAATCTTTGGAAGATATCACTGGACATTTATTTAACCACTGCAAAAGTAAATTTCTAACTTTTTTCTATTTAAGTTTCTTATTTTTTCTTATTTAAGTTTTTTTTTGTGTGTTTATTTAAAAGTAGACCAATCTGATATTATTTTAATCTTATAACGTTTTCTGTTATTTATCAACAGTTGAGATAGTTCTTTAATGCTGATCTAATCAGCAGAAGATACTAGCTTACATTTACATTTACATTTAGTTATTTAGCAGACGCTTTTATTCAAAGCGACTTACAAATTAGGACTAAATTAAGTGAGTCATCGTGAAGAGGCAAAAAAACGCAAGAAGTGCTCAAAATACAAAGTTCAGGTATTGATCAGAGTAGCATAAGCCCGACAAGTGAGGATTTAGAGGAAAAGGAATTTTTTTTTTTTAGCTGGGTTTAAATCCCAGTTGTAACACTGCATTACAATGTTCCCCTATTAGAAACTCTGATATTCTTTGATGTTAGTGATGTAGCCTAATTCACAATATAAACTTTTGTGAATTCTTTTGAGAGAAAGAGGTGAATAAAAACAGAATGAATGTTCAGAAATGATTAATTATGTTCTTTGCTATGTTATATAACTGTGTTTTACAGGGTGATTGTTGTCAAATTGAAAAATTAGTTTATTTTTAATTATTTAAAAATTAGAAAAAGTTAATAATTGTATTTTATTGACAATTTGAGTTTGTCTTGTATATTTTTCTGCTGTTTTTAAGGATTTTAATCTGTTATGTTACAATGTACCCCACCTATGGGCCATGTTGTTACATTTCACTTCTTCCCTGGCAAATCAAGACAAAGTATAATCTTTATTAGACGTGGGAAATGAATGTGGGAAAAAAATACTCTGAACCCTAAGTAGGTTTACACAAACTAAGAAAGTCAAAAAGCGTTAGGTTGTGGTCCGTTCTCCCTTAAACTGAATCGGTGTAGAAACAATTTTACACATAAATCACTAGTAAATTCCACAAATAATTACAAAGAAACAGCAAGTAAAAAATTGAAGAAAACATGACAGCAGTATCTCTAAAACGCCATTGTGTACTGAAACTATGTTCAGTGTTTGCAAGGAAACTTTCAGAGAGAAAATAGAGAGACAGTCTATTCTTGTTTAGAAATATCAGATTCATTAAGGTCTGATGATTTTGTCTGGTCTCTCCTCTCTTGTTCAGCTTTTCTGGATGTGATGTCATAGATGAGAACAACCACAGCAGCCACTGCAGCCACGCCCATCAGAGCAGAGACGACCAATCGCATCACAGCTTCTGCAGAGCCACAATAGCAGATGTTGTCTGAGGAGGAGGGAAAAAACTATGCGATGAAACAGAACCTTCCATTTCAATCAAGATCTGTTTCATAAACCGCTCCGAATGGATCATTGTGACAAACTGGTGTATATCTTATATCAACAGAACCAGCAAAGAACAGAGTTAGGATGACAGATGTGCTGATTTGCAGATTTGTTACAGTTATGAAAGCTAGTTAGTTTCTGCATTGATGCATACTGTTATGTAAAGAAGTGAGCTATGCTGCTAAATGAGAGATCCATTCCAGCTCAGTAATGCTAAAATTACCTGAACCTGTTGGACCTGCGCATGTGTGACAGAGTTGAGGGATGTTGTCCAGATGTGTGGTCTGGTTGCTGATGGGATTGTTCAGCACACAGCTGTAGGTGTTTTTATCCTGATCTTGCACCTCCAGATGTAGAGAGAGACTGATGCTGAGATCACACACACTGATGCTGGACAATACACTGATTCCTTTGTACCAGGAGAGATTCGCCCTTGACGCATTCATCACTGAACACAGCAATGATCCTGATGATGATGATGATGATGAAGGACAGTATCTGGTAATGACAGGAATGGGCAGAGGAGCTGGAAAAAAATGCACACAAAAAAGCATACAAAACAATCACTGAGTATACGAAACAGACAAATTGAGACCCGTGCTATGAGATGGACTGTGCACGGGCTAATTACGAGCTACAACCAAAACAAGGGAAATATGTCAATTTTGGTCGAATTTGAGGTCTTCACAGAAAAACTTCTTTAAGCCCTCATCTAGAGACCTCAAAGCTTCAGATAGCAATTAAACATCTGAAATAATCTTTATTTGTAATATTTCAGAGAGGTGCGCCTTTCTACATTTTTCCTTTGTTTTAATAATTCATGAAAAATTGCCTTTTTCTCTGCTCACTTCTCGACCACTGGTGCTTCCCCTCAGCACAAGTTTGTGAATATTCATAATGAATTCTCTATGGCATGAGTCTTAACCAATGAAATGTGACTTTCAAACTCATGCTGATGTAAACAAAACCAGCTTGTTGCTAACCAGTCGCAATAACGCCTCTGGTGATGAATCAAAACACATTACCGGTGGCGCCTTATTGTATCATGGAAGCGTCCATCTTCTAAAAACACAAAATGAAAACACGCCAGAAACTTCACATTTTCAAGCTTTTAATTATATATTTTGTCGATATGTGATTTGATTTGTAATGTATGGATGATAGTGAGAGAGCTCAGTCGGTGGCTAATGCTTTAAATGCACTGCGGTCGGCGAATCCTGCAATTGACATGGAACACGTAATGACTACTTCAATGATAATGTGCCACCACAAAAACAAGATGATTGTGGACTGTAATGTAGCAAATCTTGAACAATGGTTGGGCATGGACACAATTTAAAACTGTAATGTTTTATGTGTTCATCACTATTAATCTGGCCACACATCCTTGCAGGGATGTGTTTTTTGTTGTTGTTCACTAGTTACATTTGCTCAATTGAAAACAAATAAATACAGTGCATTTTAAAATTGGTTGACAGAATATATAACAACCTTAATATTGTTGAAAACTTTTTCTTCGTCGAAGCAAGAGACCAGGAGACGTTGGGGATCACGTTCAAACAAAGTTATTCTTTATTGAGGACTTTGCGTTGACGCGGCTGCAGTTCTTCCCAAATCATTCTGGCTAACATACTTTACATGGTTTCTTTATAGGCCTTTCAGTGGGCTGTCCTTAAAGGTGCTAAACATACACACAGCCTTAGAGGTAACCACTAAATCTAATCATCTAAAGACAATAGAGGCAATTGCCCCCAACTGACTTCCCCAAATGGTATAAACACAAATGGTCCCGAGAACTAAGACTATGTAACAGTCACACACAGTTCAGCTCTTAGCTGGAAGATCAAAGATGGTATAAACACAAATGGTCACGAGACCTTAGACTAGGTAACATTCACACACAGTCCAACTCTTCGTTGGAAGATCAAAGACTAACAAAACCCATGACTATCACAATGTTTAGACAGCTGACTTCTGATCAGTAAATTGATGCCATCATGTTCACCTTGAATGCCCAATACAGTGTAATTCACCTTAGTTTTTCATGTGATGTGATGTTATGTAAGGAAGTAAGATCAGCAGATCTTAAACATATTCTTAAATTTGGATTCTTCAATATGAATGAAATATTTCCAGATAATATTTTCTTAAATTTGCTTTAGCATTAGTGGCAGCGTAAAAGCCAATTATTCAAGGGTGTAGTTTGGTTTGAAGTGAACATTAGCTTATTTTCCAATAACTGGTAAAAAAAAAAAAAAAAAAAATTACAACAGCACATATTGGTCTGAGTTTCACAAACAAAAACCAAATGTAAATGTAAACCCACCCTCTGTCAATAGATGGCGCTGTTTCCCGATTTCATTCCGTTTTCTGTGTCGCTGCAAAGATGAAGTTGACGATACGGACTCGCCATGAACACCAGAGAGAAATGTAGGCTATTTCATATGGATTACATCGTGGCGGACTGGGACCAAAAAGTGGCCCTGGACTTTCTGACCCACAGCAGCACACCACATCCCACATCATAACACATTGGCACATTAATGAGCAGAATAATTTTTAACACCACTTATAACATAAAAATATAACACAATACAAAAATAAATGCTATTTAAACATTTATTTTAAGTATCAACATATATTAGGTCATATTTGTAAAACAAAGGGAAACAAACAGAAGAACATTAAGACACACAACATTATTAAAACTATCAAGACGGAATATCAGCTAGTCAGGGGGAGCTAGAGCGGCCAGAGCCTGCTGAACTGCTACTGCGTGCCAAATGTATTATGTTAATTTGAAGCATTTCACAGCATCTACCTTTAATGCTTTTTTTAACACGTAACTTCAGCTCCACCTTTTCTTTTCTATGAGGCGCCACGTAGGATTTAAATCAAACTTCGCTTATCAATACATACATAACACACGTGCATATACACCTATAAATTACTCGCATATACATGTATACTATTGGATGTTCAAAATACATATATGAAATACACGTGCACACTAATATGAAATCCATACCAATACATATTATGTTAGTCATGAATGCATATACACTTGTGAATAACTTGCATATACATATAAACTTGACGCACGCATACACCTATAAATACTCGCATATACATATAAACTTCCATGCATATAAACCTATACACACTCGCATATACATATAAACTTCCATGCATATAAACCTATAAACACTCGCATATACATATAAACTTCCATGCATATACACCTATAAACACTCGCACATACATATAAACTTTCATGCATATACACCTATAAACACTCGCACATACATATAAACTTCCATGCATATACACATATAAACACTCGCACATACATATAAACTTCCATGCATATACACCTATAAACACTCGCATATACATATAAACTCGATGCGCGCATACACATCCATAAAACACTCGCGCATACATAACGTGGATGTGTGCTTTGTGTATATATGTATATGCGAGTGATTTCATATGTGTATGTGCGTGAACTTTTCAGTGTAAACGGAAGGCATTTCAGTGTAAAAGGAAGGCATTTCAGTGTAAAAGGAAGGCATTTCAGTGTAACCGGAAGGCATTTCAGTGTAAAAGTCATTTGTGTCATTTTGATAGTTTGTTTTCCAATTTGAAATGAAATAAGCATAAACGAGAAAACGGCCCCTTTATACATTTTTTTTCGTAAAAAAAAAAAGAAAAAAAAAAAGAGATTTCGGCTTGATTTTTAGTTCACAGGCAAAATACAAATAAATTACTTCAAAATACGTTATCCACATGTGGGCGGCCTGACACGCCCCCTTCCGCCGATTGGTCTAGCAAGTCTGAGCATGTGACGTCATCAGTTGTCGCTCGGGTCTGTTCTACAAAATAATAGTCCTCTACTATGGCTACAGATTCTTAAACTGTACAGGGCAGGTCCTATTGAGATTTCTTCTGTGCAACTTTACACGTTTCACAGAAATCTTTACATCAGAGATATTAATTATTAGTCTGCCACCAGCCTGTTTTATTTAGCTGTGCGGAGTTAAATCTGTGTGGTGAAGCTGCGCTTGACAGCGCCGAGCGGGAGAGGCTCACTGACCAATGTTCAGTCAGCAGTCAGAACTTTTCTTTTAGACGCTCCGTTTTGCCACGGGATGGTGATTGCAAATGCTGTAATGCCAATCGGCTGAGGGTGGGTACCGATGATGGTGAAATACATTTTTACTGAAACTGTAATCATATTCGCGACCCGCGAGAATGAGACAGATGATTGACAGGACGATAGCGAAGGCAATTAAAGGTGCAAGATAACTTCTGTTAACAAAAAAAAAAAAAAAACAATAAAAAAGTGTTTAATATAAGTGACTTTGTCTTTGTTTTATTGTTTTGTTGTTTTTAATCAAATAATTGTGAACCACAAACTGAGCCTTCGTTTTAAAGGGCAATTTCCAAATATATTTTATTTATTTGTTATAATATGGGTATTTTATAATACTGAATAAATAAAAACAAACACACTTAATATGTATGCCTATAGGCTAAACACCACAGTTTTTTGGTTTTGTTTGTGTGAACTTTTATCCCCAACCATATTTCTTCATGGGCTCCACGCCAGGGGTCACGCTCAGCACCCCTACTTCCCATGGTACTAACTGTAATTAACAGTATGCTGACCCAGTTTATATGTAAAATCTTTGGTATATGTAATCTATATGTAGGCTAATATCTAAAAACACTTTACAGTGTGATGGAAATAAACTTTTCTTAAAGCGTGTTGTATATCACCACAGATTTATTGTTACCCTTCTGTGTTGTATACTGTAATAGACAATTGTCCTGCAAAATGATGAGGTTTTTTGTAAGAAAAACATTGCGAGCAAATGTCGAATTCTTGTTTGAAATATAAATCAACAACGTAAGAGGCTTTAGGCTTTTTTATTTATTTTTTTACGAAAAAAAAACGAATAAAGGGGCCGTTTTCTCGTTTATGCTTATTTCATTTCAAATTGGAAAACAAACTATCAAAATGACACAAATGACTTTTACACTGAAATGCCTTCCTTTTACACTGAAATGCCTTCCTTTTACACTGAAATGCCTTCCGTTTACACTGAAAAGTTCACGCACATACACATGAAATCACTCGCATATACATATATACACAAAGCACACATCCACGTTATGTATGCGCGAGTGTTTTATGGATGTGTATGCGCGCATCGAGTTTATATGTATATGCGAGTGTTTATAGGTGTATATGCATGGAAGTTTATATGTATGTGCGAGTGTTTATAGGTGTATATGCATGGAAGTTTATATGTATGTGCGAGTGTTTATAGGTGTATATGCATGAAAGTTTATATGTATGTGCGAGTGTTTATAGGTGTATATGCATGGAAGTTTATATGCGAGTGTGTATAGGTTTATATGCATGGAAGTTTATATGTATATGCGAGTATTTATAGGTGTATGCGTGCGTCAAGTTTATATGTATATGCAAGTTATTCACAAGTGTATATGCATTCATGACTAACATAATATGTATTGGTATGGATTTCATATTAGTGTGCACGTGTATTTCATATATGTATTTTGAACATCCAATAGTATACATGTATATGCGAGTAATTTATAGGTGTATATGCACGTGTGTTATGTATGTATTGATAAGCGAAGTTTGATTTAAATCCTACGTGGCGCCTCATACTTTTCTTCTCCTTTTCATCCATAGACAATTAATTTCGCTGTACAGCTGTCAATCATCTCATGTGGCTCAATGTGACCTCTTCTACATGACGCGTCCTGTGTACATTTCCTGATTCTGGACATCCGTGATAACAAAGCAAAAGTGATATCTCTTGAAACAAGAAGCTAATAAATGCGTGATACAAAGTATTTGTGTTTTGTGTGTGATTTTTGTGCGATTTGGGGTTTTCATATGAATAAAGAATGTTTACAGAATGCATATGCTAGGTAATGATAGCCCATAGCTTCATCTAAAATGCTAAATATAACATATTTCAAAATGTTTTTATAACTTGAATCCATTTTAACCCGCGACCGGAATATGATACAAATACTCGATTGTGTTTTAAAGTGAGCTTTAAATAAAAGTGTAATATTAATAAATTCAATTGTGTAATGTAGCTTGAGGCTACCTGTTGTGCTAATGCACCTGCTGCAGGAGCTTTCTATTCCATAATATATATATTTTTAAAAGAATTCGCATTTAAAGTTCCGATAATAGTTTTTTGTTGTTTGTTTTCTAACAAGACTTAAGATAATAGGTGGATTATTCTTGTATGGTGGAATGACAGAAGATGTAAATAGCCAAGCATTATTTATGCCAGAAGAAAGGCTATAATGGCTGAATTCAAACAAAAGAATAAGGATAAAAGAATAATGAAGATCAAGTCTCATTCCAGCAGAGGTGTGAAAGGTTGGTCGATTTAAATGAATAGAGCATGAATGGGCCAGGGCTGCGTTTCCCAAAAGCATCGTAAGCCTAAGTTGATCGTAAAAACGATCGTACGACTGATCTTAATATTACGGTCTGTTTCCCAAAAGCATCGTAGCTTAAGTAGCACTTGAAAATCTTCGTAGATCTACGAGTGCTCTGGAGTAATCGTACATCCCCAAGAGCATCGTAAGAAGACAGATTTATGAGGACACCTGCAGGACAACCGGCAGATTACACCTTGAACTTTATTCAAATGTATGTGATTATAATATAAGGTTTTGATTGTATTTTATTGTACACTTTATTACTCTTTTTTGTTGTTGGTTAAATTAATGTATAAATTAAATAATTAAAAAGGTCAGAAAACAAAACAAAAAAATATAAATAATTTAATCTAATAATTTTTTATCAAAATTAAATGAATGAACAAAAAAATAAATAAAATAAATCCTTTAAATCTGTTAAAAATTACATCTTTGTTTCGCTCTATCTCCTCTAAAAGGACATTAATTTAATCTTTTTGAAAGGTATCTTTTCGTGTGTTTTTTTTTTTTTTTTTTTTTTTTCGGACATTTTGTCAGTGCCTCCGCCTGTAGGTGCTTTATATAGATTATAGACTTGTCTTGATTGCTAATCCACAACAGATGATAATTATTAGGTTAAACGTTCAGAATACGATTCCATATAAGGTTATATTTCAGCACTTCGCAAATGGACAGCGACTCTTAAGTAGCACGTAGAGCGCGTTCTCGCGCGTTCATGTTAAGTGCATTTTTGGGAAACGCTCGTGGAATTGCTGCGAGCGTTCGTAACTTTGCACGTAGAAAGCGCTCTTAAGAGCTAAGATACATCGTTATCGGGAAACCCGGCCCAGGGCTGCGTTTCCCAAAAGCATCGTAAGCCTAAGTTGATCGTAAAAACGATCGTACGACTGATCTTAATATTATGGTCTGTTTCCCAAAAGCATCGTAGCTTAAGTAGCACTTGAAAATCTTCGTAGATCTACGAGTGCTCTGGAGTAATCGTACATCCCCAAGTGCATCGTAAGAAGACAGATTTATGAGGACACCTGCAGGACAACCGGCAGATTACACCTTTAACTTTATTCAAATGCAATGTGATTATAATATAAGGTTTTGATTGTACTTTATTGTACACTTTATTACTCTTTTTTGTTGTTGGTTAAATTAATGTATAAATAAAAAACAAAACAAAAATAGAAATAATTTAATCTTATAATTTAAATAAAAATTAATGTAATGAACAAAAAAAAAAATCATTTAAATCTGTTAAAAATTGCATATTTGTTTCGCTCTATCTCCTCTAAAAGAACATTAGCCTAATTGAATCTCTTTGAAAGGTATCTTTTCGTTTTTTTTTTTTTTTTCAGCCATTTTGTCAGTGCCTCCGCCTGTAGGTGCTTTATAGACTTGTCTTGATTGTTAATCCACAATAGATGACAATTATTAGGTTAAACGTTCAGAATACGATTCCATATAAGGTTATGCTTCAGCACTTCACGAATGGACAGCGACTCTTAAGTAGCACGTAGAGCGCGTTCTTGCGCGTTCATGTTAAGTGCATTTTTGGGAAACGCTCGTGGAATTTCTGCGAGCGTTCGCAACCTTGCACGTAGAAAGCGCTCTTAAGAGCTAAGATACATCGTTATCGGGAAACCCGGCCCAGTTCTCCTCGCCAGACATTTATGAAGGACTAAAAATGACAGAACGAAAAATAAATAAATAAAAGTAGAAATAAATAAATAAATGCAGAAATAATAGTAAAAATAAATACATCTTGGTAATTTAAATGTCTATTTCTGTATTTTTACATGTATTTATTTATTTATTTATTTATGCATTTCTATATGTATTTATTTATGTATTTATACATTTATTTATATATTTATGTATTTATTTATTTATATATTTATATATGTATTTATTTATACATTTATTTATTCCTACATTTATTTATTTCAGTATTTCCACATTTCTACATTTATTTATTTCTGTATTTCCACATTCCTACATTTATTTATTTCTGTATTTCCACATTTCTACATTTATTTTTCCCTGTGCGTGTATGCTAATTGACCAATGACTAAGCCACGCCCCCAAACGCGATGAGCCAATCAGTACGCATAGCTAACCCAATACACTTGTACATTCTCTGCTTCCTCGTCCATTGCAATGCATTGCAGTTAGTCAGTTTTCATTCGTTTTTATGTTTTTTCTTGTCATTGGCTTTTAAACAGCGTGTGTGTGTGTGATTTTGGTTGGGTGACAGTTGTAGGTTACAGTTTGACAAGAGTTTACAGTTTGACAAAAGCACAATGTTGTGTTTTACACAAATATAAGTAGGCTAAACACTTTGCAGTTTTAATTATGTCCTGTATGAACAAAATGGAGTATGTTTTTATGTTTCCACTGTTCGATCGCGCCCGCTCTCTGACACACACACACACACACACACTCCAGCAATGCAATCTTGACATCGCAGCCTGTTCATTATTCTGCGCTCCCACCAAACGCGAATAGAGCGTCAAATTCGCGCGTATCCGCGTCTAGTTCGACGCGTGAACATTTTGAATCCAAAGCGAATAGGACGCGCGTATAAAGCGAGCGTTTGAAGCGAAATAGCACCAAGCTATAACGTTTAGCACACTGTGAACTGTAAATCTTTGTTCTGGAGCTGAAGCTTATCGACCTTCTAAACAATAAAAGTATTAATATAACCCTCCAATGCATATTTAAGGCCCTTTTGGTGACATCGAGATGATATATAATCTTTCTGTCTCCAAAAAATCATCAATTGCCTCCTGTGAAATGTCTCCTACTGTGAAAGCTGCCACTGCGCCTGTTAATGTTGTGGAGGGGGCGTGGCTTAGCCATTGGTCAATTAGCATACATGCGCAGGGAAAAATAAATGTAGAAAAGTGGAAATAGAGAAATAAATAAATGTAGAAATGTGGAAATACAGAAAAAAATAAATGTAGAAATGTGGAAATACAGAAATAAATAAATGTAGGAATAAATACATGTATAAATAAATACATATATAAATATATAAATAAATAAATAAATATATAAATACATAAATATATAAATAAATGTATAAATACATATAGAAATGCATAAATAAATAAATAAATAAATACATGTACAAATACAGAAATAGCCATTTATATTACCAAAATATATTTATTTTTACTATTATTTCTGCATTTATTTATTTATTTCTACTTTTATTTATTTATTTATTTATTTATTTATTTATTTTTCGTTCTGTCATTTTTAGTCCTTCATAGACATTAGTCAGAGATTGTAAATGGGTCTTTACAGGGCAATAAAATTTGATGAGAATCTTGTTAGCCTTCTCTGAAAATTCTATAAATCCTCCCCTGACATGGTCTCACAATATGCTTCATAAAATGCATACTTTTAGAGATATCATTCTCAGATTTGAAATGAAGCATGAACACAGTTATGGCTACACTTTAGTTGTGGTTATAAGTTGCTATCCTAAATTCACATAATATCTTTATATATTTAATAAATATATTCTGAATATTTGTTGTTTTTGGTGTTTTGTTTGAGCTTATATATCAATATTAATAACAGTCTGGTTAATTTTGAGTCTTGAACTATAAACTCTCAAGCGTTGGCTTTCTAAATATATGTTGGTAATGTGTCTATTCAGAATGACTTATGAGCAGCAACCTTTTTATTTTGGGTATGTCATGTATGCAGCACTTGCCAAAATTGGGGGTGATTGTTTTTTTTTTTTTTCAAAGAACAAAGGGAACAGAAAATTCTGCTCAATTACACTGTAATGTTGGATGGCAATAATTATTGTTTAAAATTGGGGGGAAAAATTTAATAATGACATTGGATAATGCCATTAAACAAGTAGCCTATTTAAAAAATACTGTCTTTATGCTGTCTCTACAATAATTTGGAGATTAACTGTGAAATTAGTACCTAATAAAATATATTAACTTATATAAACCTATAAAACATGTACTTTTAATTGTGTGATTAAGCAAGTTATTTTTTTAATTGATTGACAGCACAATATTTTTGTATTCATCATTCAGTGGCTGAACTGTAAAAATACCTGCTACGATGCAAAAAAATCCGATCCAAATCTTTTCTTTTTCTTTTTTTTGTTAGACAAAAGTTTCGGAGGTGTGTAAATGTGATTGACACAACGCGAGGTCGTATTTATTTTTTAACCCTTGTGCATTGTTCAAATTTACAACCTTTCGTTATGTTTCGTGGCTGAAAACAGCCACTACTTTAAACTGCTGTAAAAATATATCAGATAAATATTTTTTCAATTTTTTTTTGCATAAATCTATTAATCAACCTCAGTCCTGCTCAAAAATACTAAATGTTTAAAAAAAATTCAGGATTTTAACTCTTTAATTGCCAAATTCGTAAATGATGTCACTGATTTGGAAAAAAAAAAAAAAAAAACACAAAATGACTCATTTTCAATATAAAATGTGATTTTGGACTGGATTTTTTTTTTACCTTTTATCACAGTCTTGGACATGTCAAAGATTAGAAACAACATTGGTTTTGATGCATTGTTAGTTTTTGTGCAGCATCAGATTTGAACTTTTTCTCCCTCATTTACTGTTCGTGGCTGTTTTTGCCCCATTGACTTCCATTATAACCACATTTTTTGATTGCAAAGCCATGACACCATATAATCATGCATTTTTGATTGTTGGTGGTTTTCCCTGTTGGGAAGAGGTAAAATTTGTAATTTTTACTGTTGATAACCAGGTGGAACCATTAACCCTTTAGATAGGCCTGTGCAAAAAAAAGCTTAGTTTCTGGCTTTTACATGGAGTTATATGGAGTTTATAAGGAGTATAATAGCATAATAAAGTGTGTGTGTGTGTGTGTGTGTGTGTGTGTGTGTGTGTGTGTGTGTGTGTGTGTGTGTGTGTGTGTGTGTGAACTCACCTTGATGCATCTGAGAAAATCAAAATATGCACCTCAGCTCTCAGAACTACATGGAGTAAACAAAAACAAAGTAAGTATATTTATGCATCTGCTGCCTTTTGATGGTGAGAAATGCAGACTAAACAAAAACAAAGCAAGTGGATTTAAACGCGTGCATGCAAGCCTGCTGGTCATTTGATGGTGAGAAGAGCAGCAAGCAACATGAGAAAGGGCTTGACTTGTAGTGAAGTTTTAGAGATGATTATGCAGCCTGACCCTTCCAGCGAGCTGCAGGATGTATCGTCTTCTCCCTCTGACACCACAGACTCAGGAGAGTCAGATCCTGATTTGGATGTGGCACCCTCATCATCTTCTCTAGCTTCCACTAAAGGCGAAGAGGATTCGGAGGATCCTGGATCTGGGTGGATTGGGAGAAACGGCGAAGTGTGGTTTTCCACTAATGCGGAGACAATTCCTTTTCTTCAGCCTGCCAGAGGCGTGACTCCAGGGCCGACGCGCTATGCCATCACAAGGCATAGTCATACATGTTTGTATGACTGTACAAACATGTATGTGTTGACGCAAGTCATGCTGACAATGAGGTCAATCATCTCCTCCGTAAAAAACAGATTGAACACGGAATCCATGTTCTGGACCCTTGCGAAGGCATAGCGCGTCGGCCCTGGAGTCACGCCTCTGGCAGGCTGAAGAAAAGGAATTGTCTCCGCATTAGTGGAAAACCACACTTCGCCGTTCCTCCCAATCCACCCAGATCCAGGATCCTCCGAATCCTCCTCGCCTTCAGTGGAAGCTAGAGAGGATGATGAGGGTGCCACATCCAAATCAGGATCTGACTCTCCTGAGTCAGTGGTGTCAGAGGGAGAAGAAGATACATCTTGCAGCTCGCTGGAAGGGTCAGGCTGCATAATCATCTCTAAAACTTCACTACAATTCAAGCCCTTTCTCATGTTGCTTGCTGCTCTTCTCACCATCAAATGACCAGCAGGCTTGCATGCACGCGTTTAAATCCACTTGCTTTGTTTTTGTTTAGTCTGCATTTCTCACCATCAAAAGGGAGCAGATGCATAAATACACTTACTTTGTTTTTGTTTACTCCATGTAGTTCTGAGAGCTGAGGTGCATTTTGATTTTCTCAGATGCATCAAGGTGAGTTCACAAACACACACACACACACACACACACACACACACACACACACACACACACACACACACAAACACACATTTTATTATGCTATTATACTCCATATAACTCCATGTAAAAGCTAGAAACTAAGCTTTTTTTTGCACAGGCCTATCTAAAGGGTTAATGGTGCCACCTGGTTATCAACAGTAAAAATTACTAATTTTACCTCTTCCCAACAGGGAAAACCACCAACAATCAAAAATGCATGACTTTGCAATCAAAAAATGTGGTTATAATGGAAGTCTATGGGGCAAAAACAGCCACGAACAGTAAATGAGGGAGAAAAAGTTCAAATCTGATGCTGCACAAAAACTAACAATGCATCAAAACCAATGTTGTTTCTAACCTTTGACATGTCCAAGACTGTGATAAAAGGTAAAAAAAAATCCAGTCCACAATCACATTTTATATTGAAAATGAGTCATTTTGTGTGTTTTTTTTCCTAAATCAGTGACATCATTTACGAATTTGGCAATTAAAGAGTTAAAATCCTGAATTTGATTTAAACATTTAGTATTTTTGAGCAGGACTGAGGTTGATTAATAGATTTATGCAAAAAAATGTGAAAAAAATATTTATCTGATACATTTTTACAGCAGTTTAAAGTAGTGGCTGTTTTCAGCCACGAAAAATAACGAAAGGGTAGTAAATTTGCCCACAGTGTACTGTTGAGTTTTTGAAAAATTTCAAAGCATTTTCCCAAAATATGTGTCAAAATAAGATTTGTCACCAAAAATCATTCCATTTGCTGAAACACAGAAAAAGTTATGGCCAAATTTAGACTCAAAAATACCCCATAGTGGATGAAAACATCCCCAACAGCACATAAGGGTTAACGTGCGAAAATTTCAGACTCAGTGTGCAAGAACCTTTAGTCTTATTAAAAAAACTTGGGAAATGGGAAATTTGTTATTGTTATTATTGGTATTTTGTTGCATAATTTTGCTACAAAGATTGCTACATGGGTAGCCCTTTACCAGTGTCATGCTTCTCAAACTGACTGCCAAGGTAACAATCAGTTAGGTAACAATGTTAAATATTTTATTTAAATATTTTCAGTCGTTGATCATATATTTTTCCAATAGGCTAGATAATTGGTTTTGACTTGGTGTGCGACAAATTTGGTGTTATTACCAGGAATTTTAAGGTACGATTTTGTTTTGAACCTTCATAAAACTTAGCTGACTCAGACTTTGTTGACTCTATTGACCTCAAACAGGTGTTGCGCAGTCTTTTTTGGTCTGATTCCAACAAATCATACATCATTTTGAAGGTTTTTTAATGGAGAAAAAACATGCATTTTTGAAAATGTGCTCATGACTTGCCAGCATGGGTCACAATTAATCTCTATATTATACAATATAGCGATGAATTGTATCTATATTTGTATATAAAATAAATAATTTAGAAAATATATGAAATTATTTAATAATATTTAGTACATTTAATATGTCAACAAAAATATACAGCAAAAATAACAAATAACATATTATTATCTACTCACCATAGACCGTAACACTATAGGACTTGCTCAAAAGTTGTTTCAGTTGTTCAGTGATCTCTAGTCGATAAACTCCAGTGTCTGTGGTTCTCGTGTTCTTGATGGTCAGAGATCCAGTCCGATGATCCAGCTGCAGTCTGCCTCTGAATCTCCCACTATCATTATATGAGATCTGCTGACCTTTTTTATTGATTTTAGCTATTACTTCACCTGTAAATGACCACTCTAACGTATGATTTTTCAGTTCTTCAGTAAAATCAGGGTTTAGAGTGACAGAATCTCCCTCCTTCACTGGCACAGTCTTCACTTCATCTTTATCAGCACCAAACACTCCTGCAGAACAACAGACACTGTTACTCAATCATACATTAAGTTCTCATTTGGTTGGTTCATTATGGCACTTATTAAAACATTGCTGTAATTATTATTTTTTTATTATTTAAAACGGAATCATTCTAAAACCTCTTTTATATGTTGCACCAATCTCAGGCCTGGTTTCACAGACAGGGCTTAGATTAAACCAGCATTAGGAGAAGCTGCTCACTGCAGAGCAAATGGGTGGAGCTTACATAACTTCTCCTCGCCAAAGCTCTAGCGATGAGGAGCGAATGTAATTTGGCTCTAATGGGTGGAGCTAGAATACTCCATCTCCATCTCCAACTCCATCTGCTGACTGCTGAAGCTTATATATCTAACAGCAGATGAAGGTAAACATAAATCTCCAGTCCTAATTCATGATTCAGTCCTAATCATACATGCAGTGCATGTTCACAATAACAGTTTAAATAAATAAAATAATGATTTAAACTATGTTTTACTTCTGATATAAATATTTAGATTAAATATGCCATTCTCATAAATTGAGTTAAACATTTAAATAACATGAAATCATTACTGAGAAGTTACAATTTTTTTTCTTTAAATAGAAATTTGTTGTGGATGCGATGCTTCGATCCCTGAAGGTCAGAGGTAATTTATTCTGGAAAGGTCTTAGGGAC
The DNA here is from genome assembly GCA_022828995.1 of Vimba vimba. Classification (NCBI taxonomy): domain Eukaryota; kingdom Metazoa; phylum Chordata; class Actinopteri; order Cypriniformes; family Leuciscidae; genus Vimba; species Vimba vimba. The sequence goes on along the minus strand of CM040825.1, from coordinate 29,970,345 downwards.
CTAATGGTACACAACAGGCTAAAAACAGTGATAGCTCAGAAGCCTGTCTGTCCATGGATTGTGGAACAAAGCAACAACCATGGAAGATAAAACAGTATAAAAACTGCCAGAGCCATTTTTGGCTGTCGGGCGCACATGCACTTTTAGTAAGGATCATACACACAGTTTTAAAAATGAGACCCCTGTTCGGGACTTCAAGTGCAGGCCAGTTTCATCTGTAATTGTAAAGGCTATTGTAGTTTTTGTCTTTGTTCACTTAGTTAAGCATTAAACTGCTAACAACTGCATTACTATCATCACTCACAATACTGTATGCTAAAGAAAATCATTTTGTATTTGTAGAACTGTGGTTATACAAATGGTAATTAACTGCGAAAAAATGTGGTTAGTTAAAATACTTTTATTAAAACCATCATTATTTTTCATTTGGGAAAAACAACACTCATGATAATGCAATAACATGTTCAATATTAGGATTTTTCTATAAAGATATTTTCATGATGTAGTTATTGTACAAATTTTGACATTTAGGCAATTTAGATAAAATAGTTTTATTAAATCTCAAACATTTAAGTCATTTTAAATTAAAACAACACTTGGTTGTAATGTAATAATTTATATTTGAACTAAAATTAATTTATATTATGTACAAACAAATTACAGTGAGGTGGGTGGTTTACAACAAGGGAGAGATAGTGAAAAAGTGAAAGGTACAAGACATTTAGTGAAAAAAGTCAACACACACGTGAGATACAGAGAGATATCAGGGAAAATGAGGAGAATGAAAAGGAAAATGGAAGTGAATGTTCAGAGAATTTACAATTATTTTGCATGTCCCAGCCTAAGGATTTAAACCTTTTTTATGTGATTGTGATGGCCATACAAAAATTTGTTGTGGGTCTATATGGGATGGCCTGGATGAGTGTGAGATTTCCTGGCCTGAAATTTTTTCTCCATCCGCCCTTGAAAGAGGCCTTAGTTAAATTAGAAACTTTTTAACTTTATAAACATGCATTAAAAAAAAAAACATTGTTGGTTTGCATCTTTAGACAAACAATGGCACTGACTGACATATTTTAAGATATGTGTAACGAGTGTAGGATTACAAATTTAAGAATATGTTTAAGATCTGCTGATCCTACATCCTTACATAACATCACATGAAAAAAAAAACTCTTTATTTGTCATTCTTTGATTTTCCTACTGAGAGTTGAACTATGTGTGAATGTTTACGTAGGGCGCTTTCACACTAGCACTTGTGGTGCGCACCCAGGTTCGAATGACGTCAGAGTTCGGTTCGTTTGGATGATGTGAACGCTGTCTTCCGAACTCGGGTGCGCAACCGCGAACCGTACTCGAGTCCGATTAAAAAGGTGGTCTGGGGTACGGTTCATGTGAACTCTGGTACGGTTCGCTGCTGATATGAACGCAATCGAACCAAACCGCGGAAGTGAACCGCTATTGATGACGTATGATGTGTCTTTGGCGGACATGCAGCCCGCTGTCTTTGAAACGTTTTTCAGAATTTTTGCGGCAGACAGACGCAAGTGTGTTTCTGTATGTCTATGTTGAAAACAAAACCAAAGGTAAAAAAAAAAAAGAAAAACAAATGTCAACCGAGCAAGATTATTCATTTGGGCTCCTTTTCATTCGCGGTTACCAGCAACACCATTACGCCAGCTGCAGCCTGATGACGCAAGCGTAGCCTACCGCGGTTCGGATAGAAATAATATAATATGAACACAGTCCATCGGGGGCAGGGTGAGGTGGGAGCAATCGAACTAGGTTCGGAACAGGCAATCGAACCAAGTGTGAAAGCGCCCTTAGTTCTTGTGTTCATACAATTTGAAGGGGTACCATAATCTTCAGTCTGTGTTATTTGTCTCTAATGATGTGTTTCAAGGGTCACCTCTAAGGCTGTGTGTAAGGTCAATACCTTTAAGGACTGCCCACTGAATGTGTACTGTCTTTAGATAATTTGATTTAGTGGTCACCTCTAAGGCTGTGTAAGATCAAACACTTTCAAAGAATGTCAGCACCTTTAAGGACAGCCCACTGAATGCCTATAAGATACCATGTAAAGTTCCCTTAGTTAGACTTAATGATTGCAGCTACGACAGCTCGTGTTCTCAATAAAGAATCCTGCTGAAGATACAACCAAGTCTCCTGGTCTTCGCTTCCGAGTTTCCTACACGAGTGAGCAGGCATGCGACAAAGCGAGAATCCAAATGCAAGCACAAAGGTTTATTAAGAAAACATAAACACAGAAAATCCAAGGACAAGCTCATAATCCACAGAGAGCAGAAAGGCAAGCAAGCAATGACAGGAACACACATACAGGTGCAACGAACAACAAACAACTGAAGCACAGAGGTTTAAATATAGACTGGTTAAGGAGGGATGTTGGCGATTAGATGTCATGGAAACTAATGAGGATAACTATGGCGACAAACAAGGTAAAAGGCAAAACAGGAACCAAACACAGGAAGTGAACACAGAAACAAGGAAATCTATCGGTTAAAGAAAATTGTACGAATTTTAAACCCTGATCTTGTAAATGATAATAGCTAAAAAGCCAAACGTGACGCATGGGTTTCTAGTTTTGTTTTTATCAGCTTTTGTTTGTTTTTTATTGTCTTCTTTTCTTTTAAAAATGAATGAAATTAATATTGCATCCTTGAATGGTGATTTTAAATATATTGTGTTCTGTGTTACAAAAATATAATCAAGAAGAGTTTTCGTTTTTTGGGAGGTGAGTTTAACTGCACTGAATCCAATCTAGACAGGAATCATTTAGAACCTCATATACCTTCTAGAAATCGTTTGATTCAATTTAAGATGCATGAACTGTGTGGTGTATGGAGATGATTAAAAGGCATGCAAAAACAGTATACTTGGACTCATGTGCGTGATAGAATCATTTCTATGGCAAGATTAGACAGATTTATATAATGTTATAAGGAACTGTCACATACCTGTGAGTTTTCTGGCCATTGTATGGTCAAATGTTACATTTTTATAAATCTTTTAAAACCCCAAAGCGCTTATTGGAAATTGAACTCTGCATTATTAAGTGACAAACATTTTAAAGAATGTTTTAACTTTTTTTGGGAGGATTTTAAAACCAAGAAAGGTTTCTCTTTGCAACAATGGTGGGATGTAGGAAAAGCCCAAATTAAGCAACTTTGTGTACAGTTTACTCGAAACATCACTACAGAGACTAATTTTAGAATGAGTTTCTTGGAGACTGATATTTTAAAACTCCAAGAATTGGCAGAGTCTACTGGTACAAGAGGTTTCTTGACCTACTTTTAGATATATATAAAAAAAAACACTGATCTACACTGAGTTGGCTGATCTACTTGGTTCCAGGACACAGGGGGCCCTGTCAGGTCGAGATTTCAAAACGTGAATCAAATGGATGCTTCAACTAAATTCTTTTTTGATTTAGAAAAGAAGAATGGTCAAAGTAGAACCATTCATGCTTTACGATCTGAATCTGGAACTCTTTTGACAGATCCTTCGGATATTCGCCAAAGGGCAGTTGGTTTTTATGGGAATTTATAAAAGTGAAGTTGCTGTAGAGCTAGAAAATGAGGGTGAGTTCTTCTTTGAAAACTTACCTCAAGTGCCTGAAAAGCATCAACACTGGAATTTCTCGCCCTGTGAGTGAGCTACAGAAGGCACTTCAAGGGATGGTGTCTGGTAAAACACCAGGCATTGATGGTATACCAGTGAATTTTCACAAGTGTTTTTGGTCAACAATAGGAGCAGATCTCATAGAAGTGTTGAATACCAGTCTGGCAAGGGGTAAACTGCCTCAAAGTTGCAGAAGAGCTGTGTTGACCCTCCTACCAAAAAAAAAGAGGAGATCTTGGAGACCAGTTTTTTTACTCTTCAGCAACTACAAGCTTTTATCGAAGGTCTTAGCTAACAGACTGGCTAATGTAATGGATAGTGTTATTCATCCTAATCAAGCCTACTGTGTCCCAGGTAGATCGATATTTGATAACAATTATTTTATTTGTGATCTTATCAAAGTCTCCAAGATGCTAAACCTAAATTGTGGTTTTATTATGTTAGATCAAGAGAAAGCTTTTAATCGGGTAGAACGTTGTTTTTTATGGAAGGTTTTAAATGCATTTGGCTTTAGCGAGAGTTTTATTAACTACATTAAAGTCCTTTATAATGATGTTGAGAGTATTTTAAAGGTCAATGGTGGTTTATGTACTCCTTTTACAGTTTTTAGAGGCATAAGACAGGGTTGTGCATTATCTGGCATACTCTTTAGCAATTGAGCCTTTGTTAAATCAGATAAGGTGTAAACTTCAAGTTGCAATTTTACCAGAATGTAGGAATAAATTCATACTGTCGGCCTATGCAGATGACGTGACTCGTGTGTATCTATGGACAAAGTGATATTCAGGCTTTGTTAAATTTGTTGAAAACTAAACAAATATATATCTTTTGTAATAATACAAAAAGCTTTTTTAATAGGGGATTGGAAAAATTATAAACCAAAACTTCCTGGGCCTGGAGTGGGGAAAAATTGGTTTTAAATATTTAGGATATTTATTTATTTTTTATTGGAGATGAAGTAGTTACACAGTGGCTTCTTCGCTGTGGCACAAGTTTGCTTGTTTAGATCCCCCGTTAACCCCGTGATCCCCCGTTAACAAAACTTAACAAAAGCACTGCTTGTGGACTTTTTTTGGGACAAGCTGCAAAGTGTTTTATTTCTGTCCAAAGAAGAAGGTGGTCAGGGACTGATACATCTGCAGAGTATAATAGCTGCTTTTAGATTACAATTTTTGCAAAGACTTTTAACTGTTTCAGATGTTTTTAACTGGAATGCTGCAGCAAAATTTATTTTGAATAGGTTGGGTAATTTTAATTTGGACAGGACAGTTTTTTGATGGATCCACTGAAATTAAGTTTATGTTACCGGTTTTTATAAGAGTGTTTTTAAAGTGTGGAATCTTTTTACTTTTCTAAAAGTGGAAGACTCAAAATCTCTTTACTGGCTTTTAGAAGAACCTTTAATCCATGGGAAGCGTTTGGACTTAACAAACAATTTTTTCTTTCCGAACTAAACAAAGCACTTATTGACAACAAAATAGTGACTCCTGGCTGTTTGCTGGAAGTTGCTGGACTTGATTTTAAAAACAAGGAAGCAACATCTTGATGTCTTGGAATCAATACTCGCTTTATAGCTCAACTTCTTCAGAAATGGGAATCAGCTATAAGTGATCAAGACAGACTTTTGTTATTGGACTATAAAAACAAACTGTGTAATCCAGACCCAGAAGAATGTTTTCCACGTTTTGGTTTTATCTTAAACAAGCTGATTCTTTAAGTTTTGATTTTTTTTCCTGTGACAGAAAGCTTTTGTATAAATACTGTGCAATTGTTTTTAACAAGAAAAAGTTGACTAATAGGATAGATACACGCACCTCCACGTGTTTATTATTATTATAATTTTTTAAATCGAACGAAGACAAAAAAAAAAAAAAAAAACACAGAATGGAGAATCTTTTACAAACCACCATTGACCAAAAAGACAGGAGACTTACAATGGAGAATTGTTCATGGTGTTATTGCAGTCAATGCTTTTACTTCTGTTTTAAATCCTGAAAACACTGATAAGTGTCCTTTTTGTGATGACAGAGAAACTATTTTTAATGCTTTTTGAAACTGTTACAGACTTGAACCACTGTTTTCTGTTTTAAGAGATGTTTTTACAAAATGCAATGAGGTATTCTCACAAGAGATTTTCATTTTAGAATGTAAATATGTCTTAAAGAAAAAGTTTGTGTGTCAACTGGTTAATTTTGTGGTGGGACAAGCAAAAATGGCCATCTATTGGAGCAGAATAAAAATAAATTAACAGGATATAGTACAAAACATTGCTGTATTGTTTTTTAACTTGGTACAATCTAGAATCTTAATTGATTTTTATTATTATAAATGTATTGATGATCTGCTTTTCTTTGAAAATATTTGGTGCTGATATTAAGTTTTTTGTTTTTGTTGTTTGTTTTTGGAGGCTATAATTGTAACAAAATACATTTTTGTAAATAAAGCTTTGTGAATTCTCAAATAAAATATCTCACCCAAGAACAATTCTTTTCACAATTTACAATTGTTTGTGTGAAACGCATACAACATCCATTACCTGTGGAGCTGTTTCTATCTTCCATTAACAACTAAGTGCACCTTAAGTGCAATTTACATGTGAAAAAGAAAGTTCCTCTTTAAATTCTATGGTTTTACAGACAGTATCAGGACTTAATAAAAATCATCTGGTCCTTGGCAGGTCTTAGAATTAGGTAAATACAACTTCAGATTAACAACAACACATGGCATATTACACCATTGTCATTATTTATTTAACATAAACTAGGCCAAAATGGAGAAGTCATGTGTGAAAATCTAAGAACACCCTTGGAATTAAGAGGGCAAGTAGCAGTCGGGCACTGCTAATCACATTTTTGATTAAATGATCATCAGCAAGTGTGATCACCTCTATAAAGTTTTGGCAGTTTGCTGGTCTGGAGCGTTAAGGTGTGTGTAAACACAATGCCAAGGAGCAAAGACAGAAGCAATGTGAGAAAGGATATACAGCCATTATTCTACTGTAAGGAAGATTATTCAAGTGGAAAACATTCAAGCTGCCAATCCTCCTCCCAGGAGTGGACGTCCCAGCAAATTCACCCCATGTTCAGACCATGCAATGCTCAGAGAAATCGCAAAACACCCAAGAAATGGAAGCTTTAGCTAAGTTCTGCCAGGAAGACTCAATCACTACGTCACTTATTACCTTCATCTCTATCCAATCACATCTTTATACTTTCAGTATAAAAGATAGGTACTTACACATGTTTGAGTTCGCAGATGCCGACGCGACAACAACCTCCACCCTCCCCACCACCACCAGGATGGTCCTGTCCATACCTTCTAAGGGGGTCGGCTGCGCCCCTGCCTTCGTCTTCAGGCAGGAGATGCAGATCCGCTACCCTCGGATTACGAGCTATGGACGGAGCCTACGCCAAAGAACTTTACAATGCTTGCCGGGCTTTCAATAAATATATGCTTTGTTACATCACTTTATCTCCCAAGTCTTTCTGGTAGAACTACACCTCAGACTCTACAGGCCTCAGTTAACATGATAAATGATAAAGTTCATGACATTTGTTATGGCAATTGATTTAACTTCAGGGAATGTATGTGCTTGCATGACAACAGACAATAGTTTAATGGAAAATTACTGTATACTGTCCAAATGTGAGCTGAAGATGTCTTTGCAACAGAAGGTGTTACATGTCTACTTGACATCATGTCATTTCTTAGAAACAGTCCCTCTTTCTCTGGGTCAAGAGAATACGACAATAAAATGTCCTTATATGGTATAGATCTTCTTTCTGAATTAACATAACAGGAAAACAGCAGGGTGAGGTGTGAGTGAGGTGTGAAAAGGCAGCGCACTAGGTGGGGTTGCCCTTGGCAACAGAAAACTATAATGTCTGTATGTGAACGGCCTTCTTGCAAGAATAAAGTACTACAAAGACAAGTGTGTTTAGTTTTCATTGCAGTCTCACAACTACATAGATAATTTCCGCAACACAGTACAGTTAGAAAAAGAATTTGGAATGGTTGCCAGGAAAAAGCCTTCTCTCTAAAAAAGAACATGGCTGCGCGGCTTTGCAGGTGACCACAGCATATCTGCTCAAACACCTCATACCAACTGTCCATCACACTGATGGAGGGTTGATGATTTTTGGCTTGTTCTGCAGCCACAGGACCTTGAAACCTCGCAGTCATTGAGTCAAAAATAATCTCCTCTCTATACCAAAGTTTTCAAGTCAAATGTGAGGCCATCTGTCCGACAGCTAAAACTTGGCTGAAATTGTGTCATGCAATAGGACAATGATCCCAAACACCAGCAAATCTACAAAAGAATGGCTGAAAAAGAAAATAATCAAGGTATTGCAGTAGCCCAGTCAAAATCTTCAACCCGACTAAAATGCTGTGGCAGGAGCTTCAGAGAGCTGTGCATAAACAAATGCCTGCAAACCTCAATGAACTGAAGCAACTTAATAGAGAAAAATGGGCCAAAATTCATCCAAAATGATGCGAGAGACTGATACTGTTATACAGAAAATTATTACTTCAGCTTGTTGCGGCTACTTGTGGTTCTACAAGCTATTAAATCATGGGGTGTACTTAGTTTTTCCACTCATGGCTTTTCCATTTTGGCCTAGTTTTTGTAAAAATAATGACATATGTCATGTGTTGTTCATCTGAAGTTGTATTTACCTCATTTTAAGACCTGCTAAGGACCAGATGCTTTTTTTGTCCTAATACATAAAATCATAGGATTCAAATAGTGTGTACTTTCTTTTTTACGTCACTGTATTTGCTTATTAACTAGTGGTTCTCAAACTTTTTTGGTCGCGCCCCCCTTTAAACCTTTAAAAAAATCTGACGCCCCCCCCCCCCCCCCCCCCAAAAAAAAAAAAAAAATATATGCGGAACGTTTTTTTACAATGAAAAACGTGCAATGATAAACTTACAAGTGTCATTGATCTAGGAAATTATTGAAGGCCTGCTTTCTGTATTTCTCCTTGAAAAATGAAAAATAAAAAATTACTAAATAAAATAAAAACGTGCAATGAAAAACAGGAATAGTTTTAATTTGTCATGTCATTGAATCAACAGTAAGAGAGAATAATAAACCAGAACTTTAACTTTTAATTTATAATTAAAAGTTAATATATAGCAGCTTTGGAGAGTGCCTCACGAGCTCAGCTTCTGGTTGGTCTTCTCACCAGAGCGCGCACAGCAGCGGAGTGCCGCGTTCACAATAGCAGCTCGTGATTCGGTCCGCTGAGAGGTTTTTTTCTTTGGCGAGCAACTTCTATGTTGGGCTTGTTCCAACGGTCTGAAGAAGAACGATTCATTGCCGTTCGTTGCCGCTTTATAAAAGAAGAGCGCTATCACTACCGCTTTCATGCACTTGAACGCGTAACGTAACGGCTGTATTTTTATTTATTTATTTTTTGCTGATCTCCCGCGCCCCCCGCCCCACACTTTGAGAACCACTAACTGGAGAGAAGATCCAAATGTATAATTTATTATTAGTCAGGTAAATGTATCATGCCAATTACATAATCAATTTAAAGATAATCAATACAAAACATCAAATGTTCTGAAATAAAGGGCCCTATCTTGCACCCAGCGCAATTGACTTTGTACACCGACGCATGTATCATTCCTATTTTGCACCCGCGCAAAGCTGACTTTTCCCTCCAGAAACGCGCGTCGGTAAGTTAGGAAATACACTCTTGCGCTCCCCAGGGCGGTTCAGCGCAAAGAGGAGGCGTGTTCCAGCGCAAACGTTCCTTCAAGCTATTTTGCAGGTTTAGAAAACAATTGCGCCACTAACCAGGAAAAAAATAGTTTAAAGTCAGTGGCGTGTTGCGCATGTTATTCATATGCTATTTTAAGGGCGTATGCTTGGCCATAATCAATGTAGCGTGTGCACAACGCGCATACACTTTGATTCTCTCATCTACACAGGAGCAGCAGTTTTCATTTTTGCAAATCATACATTATTACGATAGATAGATAGAACGATAGATAGAACGATAGAACGATAGATAGAACGATAGATAGATAGATAGATAGATAGATAGATAGATAGATAGATAGATAGATAGATAGATAGATAGATTACACATTACGCACAGTAGGAAAACTACTATGGAAGTCAATGGGACCCAAAAACTGTCTGGTTACTGATAATCTTCTAAATATCTTCCTTTCTGTTCAGCAGAAGAAAGAAATTCATACTGGTTTGAAACAACATGAGGGTGAGTATATGATGACAGAATTTTCATTTAAAAGTGAACTTCTCCTTTAACTGGAAACACTTCAGGAATGTCGAAGTCGTCATCTGATTGGTTGAATTTTATCGGATTTCCGGGGGGCGCGAGTGTCGCGTTTATTTTCATGAGTTTACATGAGTGACAATGATTTATCAAGATCAGCTAAACGTAGGATTCTCAAAAGTATGCGAGGTTCACGTGCAATTTCAGTTGTACAACTTCTTTGGAAACACTATTGTACCTCATTAGTACACTTCGGCAAGATGTGCAGATCGCCAAACTTGTGTCATGAAGAACGCCAACAAACTCCTCCAGCACAATAGTAAATTCAGCTTTGTCTTTAGAGTCGTGTCCACGAAATAATCTGTGTTTGTTAGTTTTAGATGCTTTGAAGGTCTCTGAACAAAGTCTGCATACGTTTCCTACTGATTTACTCAGTGTTTTGATCAGATGTGGTAATGCAGACGCCATTGTTGTTATACGTGCACGAACAGATCAATGATATACTGCTTGTTTTCTTCTCCTTCTTTGATTTTCTATGCTGACTGACTTGTTGCACGCCGGTCTGTTGTTGTGGGGACATTTCCACGCCCCGAAACGTGATGCTGAACGAAACGAACTGTAATTGGTTGTTTAACATGTCGGTCAAACGGCCTTATGGGCGGGCCTTGGCCAAAGAAAGCTGCTATGAATTCCAGACCTTCAGCAGTCAGTCTGAAGGTCTGGCTATGCGAGACTATCGCTTAGGCTACTTAGAATATTTATTAGCTTTTCATTAACCTCTGTGAAGACAAGACCACACTCTAAAAAGAGATGTGTTAAAAAACAACACAAAGGATGTGTTGATGGTATTTTGACACAATGTGTGTTAAAATGTAACTCTGGATAGAATAGCACTGGGTGGAGGAGAGTTTGTGTGAAAAATTATGGGTATGTTTTATATGGTATCCCATAAAATGCTCTAAAATAAATAAAGCAATACATTCAAATAAATAAATTAAATCTTAATTCATGAAAACTTAAAGATTAATGGGTGTTTTTTTGCAGCCAATCACATCATGCCTCTTTTTCAATGTCTTTTTCAAATGCTGCTTTCACTTGTTATTAAAGCAACAACATGGAACTTTTCCTCTGCGGTCGCCCTACAGGTTGGAAGCGGAATTGTCCATTACCGCTGTCGTAAAATGATTTACGGTTACTGTATATGAAGCATGCAGGTTTTTTTCATATGGGCAATGATAATATTATTAATCTTCCCCCTTTCATAATTTATACATGTTTAGTAGACTAAACATTTTAACTCAAACATTTGCGATTTGCATGTCGATTGCAATGCTCAAATCTGAACGAGAATGATAGCGATAGCATCCTAACCATCTAAAACTACCTTGTTAGTGTTTACTAGCTACCAGATTGATAATTCGCTCATCTACTAGATGATTCATGAAGATAAATAAATGGAGGACCAGATAGTTTCCGTAACGTAGCCAGGCAGACAACAGATTAGAAAAACTAAAGATAGTATGCAAGCAATTTACAGTTACTTACTAGTTCAACAGCATGACGGCCAAGTCAGCATCGGTCTGGTAACTCTCCTCCTCCATAAGCTAACGCCAGCGAGCAAACGCTCGACCCATATTGATCCTCGTCCTGCCTTTCAGTTTATCACTCTCCCTTTTCCTCTTCCGACTCTACTCCGACAAAACCTTGGACTTCTTACGTTTCGCTGCTGCTTCAGCCATGACGAAAACAGACGTACGAAAACAAACGCGCTGGTTGGCCACATTTGAGGAAGTGGTGGGCAAAGTGACGTATGCCGTAAAGCAGTCGAATTTTGTAGTTCTTTTTGAGCGCTGGTTACTACCCGCACCCCCAAGTTACATAGTGCCAGTAAAAGCGATACAGACCCCGTCAGGCTCTGGCAGACGTCTCATTCAACCTATTGTAAGTCGATGTACTATCACAAGGGTCTTGGAAATATATTATGAAGGTTGAAAAGTTACATGTTGTTACTTTAATAACCAGATTGACTTTATTTCTGTCAGACTCTACAGAAGCTCTTATTGAGAATTAACAGGTTTTGGTGTTGACGATTCATTGAATGTTTCATTTAAAGTCACCAGAATCGTGATTAGTGTCAGCTTTATTTGGGCTCTTGACCCTTGTATCTTTAAATTAAACACATTTGAAACAGCAGAAATACTCATTAGAAAAATGTGCTCAGATAATAATTTTAGCTTAATGGACAAACATGTATGATTGGTAAGCTCATCAAGAGTTTAATGTTTGAAAGATGTTTTTAGAAGAATTGGCATACTACAATTAGTTTAAAATTAATTTTTAAATACACAGCTCGTACAGAACCTTACAGTGTATGCTATCAAACAGAGATCAAGAATCAGCGTATGAATCTCAACAATGGTGACAAACAAAACGCTTAATGCAGCAATGCATGCTGGGTGCCACCATAGTACAAATCTCATCCATGACTCCCAGCATGCATTGCTGCATGAAGCTTTTTGTTTGTCACCATTGTTGAGATTCATACGCTGATTCTTGAGGTCTGTGTTTGACTAGTTTCTGCTGGAGTTTAATTTTTTTAGAAAACATTTTTTTTATTATGAAAGATAGCATGATGTAGTGTCACAAGATTGTTATAACTAACAGCACATAAATAAATTAAATGCGCATCATCCATATACTCATAAACTTGATCAGATCAGCACTTGCTGATTATGACATCATCAAGAAACATCTGATCATATTTTTTCTCGCCATCACACATGTATTTTATTAAAATACAGTTAAAGCAGCGAGAGAAAAACTAAAAGAAGAGTAAAGGGTCAAGAGCTCAAATAAAGGAGCCATTAATCATGATTCTGGTGACTTCAAATAAAACATTCAGTGACACATCAACATCTAAACCTCAGTTAATTCTCAATAAGAGCTTGTCTATGTAGATTCATGATGTCTAAACCATCCAAATGTTCAAACAAACTTTTTATTAAAGTCACTGGACTACATTAACACAAGTTAACAATACGTTTCAGTGTTCGTCCAAACACTCAGTTGTAAAAACACAGGAAGTAACTCTGGCAAATACACACCGACTACAGTCACATGTGACACATATCTGACACAAGTTGTGTAACTATAACACATTAGTGTGTAAAAGGTTTCAACACACTCCCTGTGTTAAGAACAATAACTGGTTGAGTTAAAAGTAACACAAAATGTGTTGTCCTTAACTTGACACACAGGTGTGTTAAGATATAACACAGGTTGTGTTGTTTTTAACACATCCGTTTTAAGAGTGCACAGTATCAGTCACTCATTCATTTATCCCCACATTTAATGCAGTATTGAAACAAAATTCAAGTAACAATCAAAAAGAAATGTTTAAGGAAAAGGGGGAAACAACATTGTATTTCCTGGCTAACCAAAAAGTAGGGTACTTAAAAGCTCTGTTCCGGGGAAAAGTTTTTGAGAAAGTACGTAAAAGGTGGTTGCGGTGTAAAATAACTGATTCGATTTCATGAGGATCTGTTTTTGGATAATAGGCCTACTACTGAATACTGTACATTTAAATACTAAATTTTGACTATGTACAAAAACAAATTCATAACTTACCCATCAGATGCCATAAAAAAATCACAACAAATGCATGAGCCATTTTCTTCAAGAGTTTGCAGAACATTCTGAAATAAGAACACTTGAAATTACTTTTTTCCTTTTTTTAATTTAAATTTAAATCTAAAGAAAACCTTATTAATTTGTTCAATAATCACAAACAAATTAAAGGATCAAGCTTAAAGTTTACTGTCATGTGATAAAAACTATGTTTAGGAAAATACTAAAGCAATGTTCTAAAACTCTGAAGACAGAGAACAAATGACTCAAGTGCAATGCTCAGGTTCTGTATGTCTTACACTGTATAATATGCCCTTCCCTTTTACGTCACACAGGTCATTGTGGCCTTTCCAAAATTCCAGCTTGAACATAAACTTTGTACAGTCAGTTAATGTGATGTTTTGTAATATGATGTACTGTTAGTGTTAAAGTGGGACACTTTAGAAACTTCTGAAATTTGGAAACTTTTTTTCTTTGCATTTGTACTTAAGATCCAAATGTAATTTAACCTGAAAGCATACTATAGGATTAAAAAAAAAAAAATAAATAAATAAATAATAATAATAATAATAAAAATTAAATAAAAAAAAATTAAATACTGGAGAGAATAATATTAAAATCCTTCTTATGATTTATTATTATTAATAAAGCCAACTGTTCATAATTCTGAATCATTAAGATTTTTAAATGTTCATAAAGGCTCCATTAGCCTACTTGATCAAAAATGCAGTCAAAACTGTAATATTGTAAAAATTATTACAATATAAAATAACCCTAACCCTAACAATGTGATCACCAACACATTTCAATAGATAAATACTAAATAATTCATCGGAACATAACTCGCAGCGGATTTAATATACAGACGGATTATAGGCTAAACATAAAAATCTAAATAACATCTACTCACCTATGCATGCAAACTTTACCCTCCTCTCCTTCATAAGGTTGATTTATTACACTGTCGTTGCGTCTCACTTGTTTTAAGAGCATTCATTAATTTATGTTTTATCAAAATTGAGTACATTTTAAGTTTTGCTTCGCTTGTCTGTCTCAAAGAGGCAAAAAAAAAAAAAAAAAACTCTGACGATCCATCAAATTACGCAAACTACGAAATGTTTTTAAAATGTGAACAGTTGTAATTAGAGCTTTTCATTGAGACAATTTTTCCCTTTTGAAATAATCCATTCTGGTTTGAAGACCGTACACTAAATCTTCAGTAGCTGCCATTTGCTTGCGCGTTAAGAACACGCCCACAACAGGGGATCGTAAACAAGCTTACATGCGCCACCCAGTGAAACCAAGGGTGCAGGGATTTGTATTATTTTGAAGCACCCCCGGACGCCGCCATTGGCTAACGGAACCCCACCTGCAGTTAGCATCCCATTGACTCCCATTCATTTTGGCGTCACTTTGACAGCGAATAACTTCACATCTGAGGCGTTTAAAGACTCCATTTGTCCATTATTTATTTCTAAAGAAACACGAAAATGTATAAAAGGCTCCATTACCTTGTAGCTTACGTTATGGCCCTGTAGAAGCAGTTTTTGTAAAAGTAGGCTAACGATTGCGTCACAGCCACGCGACTCTCTGTCGCACAGTAGGAAATTACCGTATGGACAGGAAGAGAAGCTCGCGGGCAATCGGGAGGACGTCGAGGCAAAATGACAAAGTAATTAATCAGAACACCTACAAAAAGTTTCTCCTGCTCCAAGATCATGGACAGCTCCTACTCACGCTCTCCGTCTCTGCGAGTTTCGGAAGGTAATGATTCAGATTGATCTTGGCACAGCCACTAGAAGACAGACGGTTTGCTCACGTCACATCTACGTCGTCGAGCTCAGTTTGAGTCTGCGCAGTACGCTGGACCCCCAGGAAGTAAAAGTTTCTAATGGGCTTCACTTTGTCTCCGTTGAATCCAATGGGGTCGCTGTGTCCATTTCTTTTACTGTCTATGAGTGAAACCAATGGTGCTTCTCGAAGTAGGGGAGACCGGGGAGTGTTGTAATGCAAGGGTCAGTTGTAAGAAAAGATATGTGGTAATGTCATCAATATCATAAACTCGCATTACCTTTATGAGTTTACAGGAGAAGTAGAATGTGACTGTGAGCAACATTGTACATTTTATGAAAAAAAAAAAAGATTTTCAGGAAGTACTTTTTTTTTTTTTTGCAGTTACTTAACTTGTAAAATATAAATGAGCAATTTCTTTATTTCAATTTGATGATATGCATTAATGCTGACTTCAAACCCACATGCTAACAAGTAAAAAGTATTAAATTAATATTAAAATTAATATAAATAAGTATGAAAACAATAAAATATAACACTGAGGTTGCTATAGCATTGCCAAAAAATGGCTTGCCATAGCATGTCACTGTGTTTTATAGTAGGTCTATGCATGTTAGAGTGATAGACTTGATGGTTGAGGGTCCAGGATGTGCATAGGCTACATATTGACCCGTATGCCCAGCTAATCAACATTTTAAATTTAATATATCAATAGTCAATGTCAATCCATTGCTTTCCATCATGCATTAGTGCAGAGTTGTAACCTTGACTGAGAGACCAATCATTGTCAGGGATGGTCAGTATTTATGATACATGTAGTTCAAATATGTATTTCAAATGTAAAATAATATTTTGTAATTTGTGATTGATAGGGTTGATGAAAATGGCTCCATATTTTGTATCAAAATACTTTAGTGTTTTGTATTTTTGTAGTTTTAAAATGCTGTAAAATATTTACATAAGTCGACATCATAGAAATGTGGCCTCTGATTTGTGTCGACTCAGTAGTTTGCCCAGACCTGTTGAGATCAGAACAGAAAATTGATCCATATGGAAAAAGTTGGTCAAGGTAAGAAACATACAGGCTGCCAGCTTTCCATAATTTATTTGCATAAATTGCTATCATTTTTAACTGTTCATGTTAAGTTTTGATGTTTGTTTTATTAAACCAAGCAGCTGCCCCACAGTTAACGTTAGCTTGCTACTTTCAGCCTATGTTAAATTTGTTGGTTGTGCAAGAAAAATAAATAAATAAAGTTGCTATAAATACAGGTGCCATCAGTTGTCTGCTTATGAATTACTTGTTTGTCATTAAATCAGTATTGCTGATGCGAAGTATGCCCTTATACCAAACACTAAGTAACTAAATAAGGATACATTTATGTGTCCTTCGCAAATGGTTAAAATGCTGGTATACTTTAAAACTAACCTTCATCTGGGAGATCACAGTGATGTGAATATTTGATCTGTTAACTTGGTCAGATTATTGCATGACTTGGGCAGAGAAAAGATGTTTCTATCAAACATTGTTTACTTAATCAACTGAGTCTGTGTAATTTTCAACAGCTGGAGTGCCCTTTAGAGGCACCAGAGGGCACTCCACACCAAACTATTATCACTCCCTCACAAACTACATTTCCCAGAACTCACTGCCCGGACTCATCATCACTGATTGCATTCACCTGTGTCTCATCACCCTGTTAGTCTCAGCCTATTTATACCATGTTCACTCATTCACTCACTGCAAAGTTTCGTATGTTGTTGCACTGCATTTCCGAGCGGTTTCCCTGGTTTAATGTCTCTTGGTTTTTTAGATTTCTTGCCTGTTCCGTGGGTTACTCTTTTGCCTCTGACCCCTGCCTGGTTTGTTTGTTTGGACGGTCCACATGTGTTTTGACCTATTACCTGTATATTGTATTACGTGTCTGGATTGCCCCTTGATTAAAGCTGCATTTGGATCTTTACCTTTGTGTCTCGGAGCAGTTCGTAACAGCAATGGTGAAGGGACAGATCAAATAGACCAATTGATGGTAGGTTTGTGAAGAAATTTCATGCTCCCTTGTGTAACAACCCCAATCACAAAAGTAATTTACAGGTTCTCTACTGGACCAAAGATTCTCTGTGGCTCAATAACCAAGGAAAAACGCAAGTACACTCTCAGAAAAAAAAGGTACGAAAGCTGTCACTGGGGCTGTACCTAAAAGGAAAAGCTACGAAAGCTGTCACTGGGGCTGTATTAGTACCTAAAAGGAACAAAAGTGTACCTTTTGAAAAGGTACACTTTTGTTCCTTTTAGGTACTAATTTGTTCCTTTTAGGTTCTAATTTGTCCCTTTTAGGTACTAATATGTACCCTTTAGGTACAAAAATTTACCTTTTAAAAAGGTACAGCCCCAGTGACAGCTTTCACACCATTTTTTTCTGAGAGTGTACCCAAAATATGTTAGATTTCAAATGTAACAATTTTATTTTTGTAAAATCATAGTAATAAAACCCAGGGGGGACAGCAGGTTGATGCAATCAGGACAGGTACAATTTAACTGATCATGTATTTGTAATTAATGATAATCGGCAATAAGTTGGCTTAGAGAAAAATAAGTCATCAACAAACAGGATAATGTATTCAGCACAAGGTTTCAAAGGTTGTTAAATACATACATTAAATCAGTTCATGTGATCGCCTAACATGCATAATTTCATTGCACAGTAAACCTCAAAGCCATATACATATCCATTAATAAATCACTTAAATACCACACCAATAAATACACACAAAATATCAATCAGGACATACCATCAATACCATTACTTTCTCATCCATGCAGCCAAGTGATGATGGCTAAATGACAATCAAGCATAGTGTCAGTTCTGGCAGGTCACGTTAGTCAAGCTCGCCTCATCTGACTCTCAGGTGATCCACGTCTACCTGTAGGAATACGACGCCTATCACAGTATACATATACACTCACCTAAAGGATTATTAGGAACACCTGTTCAATTTCTCATTAATGCAATTATCTAATCAACCAATCACATGGCAGTTGCTTCAATGCATTTAAGGGTGTGGTCCTGGTCAAGACAATCTCCTGAACTCCAAACTGAATGCCAGAATGGGAAAGAAAGGTGATTTAAGCAATTTTGAGCGTGGCATGGTTGTTGGTACCAGACGGGCCGGTCTGAGTTTTTCACAATCTGCTCAGTTACTGGGATTTTCACACTAGGGTTTACAAAGAATAGTGTGAAAAGGGAAAAACATCCAGTATGCAGCAGTCCTGTGGGCGAAAATGCCTTGTTGATGCTAGAAGTCAGAGGACAATGGGCCGACTGATTCAAGCTGATAGAAGAGCAACTTTGACTGAAATAACCACTCATAACAACCGAGGTATGCAGCAAAGCATTTGTGAAGCCACAACACGCACAATCTTGAGGCGGATGGGCTACAACAGCAGAAGACCCCACCGGGTACCACTCATCTCCACTACAAATAGGAAAAAGAGGCTACAATTTGCACGAGCTCACCAAACTTGGACAGCTGAAGACTGGAAAAATGTTGCCTGGTCTGATGAGTCTCGATTTCTGTTGAGACATTCAGATGGTAGAGTCAGAATTTGGCGTAAACAGAATGAGAACATGGATCCATCATGCCTTGTTACCACTGTGCAGGCTGGTGGTGGTGGTGTAATGGTGTGGGGGATGTTTTCTTGGCACACTTTAGGCCCCTTAGTGCCAGTTGGGCATCGTTTAAATGCCACGGCCTACCTGAGCATTGTTTCTGACCATGTCCATCCCTTTATGACCACCATGTACCCATCCTCTGATGGCTACTTCCAGCAGGATAATGCACCATGTCGCAAAGCTCGAATCATTTCAAATTGGTTTCTTGAACATGACAATGAGTTCACTGTACTAAAATGGCCCCCACAGTCACCAGATCTCAACCCAATAGAGCATCTTTGGGATGTGGTGGAACGGGAGCTTCATGCCCTGGATGTGCATCCCACAAATCTCCATCAACTGCAAGATGCTATCCTATCAATATGGGCCAACATTTCTAAAGAATCATGCTTTCAGCACCTTGTTGAATCAATGCCACGTAGAATTAAGGCAGTTCTGAAGATGAAAGGGGGTCAAACACAGTATTAGTATGGTGTTCCTAATAATCCTTTAGGTGAGTGTACAAGCTCCTTCAGTATTATCAGCAGCTATTGTGTTTCTCAGGAGCTAATTACACTCCTCCATCCCCAGCTCATCCTCTCGTCAGTCAGGATTTGGCATTCATATTCCCCTTGATTCAGACTAAATTCTTGAATTATGTTGTACATTAAAATCTTGAATTAATGATATCTGCAATACATTCATGTTGGTTCTGTTCTGTTTACCCCCTAAGGGGGGTTATTGCTGCTCTTGCCCAGAACAGAATCATACCGTCAATCCTAACTGTATGCTAATTATCAATCGTATTTGACGATAGTGGTCCTGACAGAAATATAGATAATTAAGTGACACATTTGTGATAATAAGTACAACAATCAATATAGGATTGTACTATTGGTTTTTGGATATTTTAATCCAAAAATCCTATATATGTGCCTTAAAGGTAAATTCTGTAAGATTTCTTTTCAATAGACAGACCTAAAAAACAGCTGCGTGTAACCTCATCATTACATCCTCATTTCAAGAACCGCCCTTTCTTGTCTGTAGACATCCGTGATGACACTTTCGCAAGACTGATAGTGAAGCTTCAGGTTTGGAACAAATTTAAACATCTTATTTAAGTTGTAGACTTACAGAAAGAAATCAATGGTCCTGATGTATTTTCAGTAGAGAATTAAATTATATTAAACAGAATGATATTGTTTAATTGTTAGCAAATTGTGCTCCCAGGATCGGATGGTGCTTGAGCTGAGGGAATCGTGCCCAAAAATTATGGCTTCCTTGCTCCCGATGATATGGATTATGCTCCTACTCCACCAAAGAGGTACTTTTAAGACATACTAAAGTACACACTGACTAATGATGTGAATACATGACTGTATCACTTTCAAATTTAAATGTATGGAATAACATGTATGCCATGTTTATGCTTATTACGAAGAAGCAATGTTAAATTCACTACACTCGGCCAGTGGCGTAGCATCTGGTTATGCAGATTATGCATGTGGCCGGGCGGATTGGGGCCCGCTATGAATGTGATTTTTTTTCTTGCATATGGGCCCAGGGCTGACTGGCTACGCCATTGCTCATGGTCTTGGCATTTAATTTCAGCCCACAATTAAAAGCAATACTGTACTTATTTATTTTCATTTGAAAGTGCAAGTTCATATATATAAAACAATTTTCAGGGATTTTTGGCTTATTTAACTTGTTGAGCAGGAAAACAATATTCATTTTTTTTTACCCCTTATAATGCTGCTCAGAGAGTTTGGTCAACCACTATTGATAATTTCACCGAACAAAGGAGCTGGCTTGTACTGGAACTTTGAATGTCCTTGCAGGAAAAGGTCACATTGTTGTTGGCTTTTTTAATCTATTTAACATGTTTGTCATGTGTCGAGTCTTTCTAAATGTTTGAGCAGCCCTGAATAATATTCCAACAAACTTCATCACCCTGACATAGGTACTTAATCAGCAGGTCGTGAATCAGTATCATGTATTAATTCAAAAGCCTGCTAACTACTTTTGGGAGACTGTTGACTCTCAGGCATGTGATCAGTAAAAGACAAAAAAGGAAAGCCTGCCCCCCCAAAAAGTATTTAATATCATAATAATAAATTATACCATTATACAATGTTATAATAAAATTATTAATAGATTAATATTATTATTATTATTATTATTATTATTATACATTACATGATCAATGACCGCAACCGCTCTCTCTCTGGCAGAGTGTAATTTAGGCAGAGGAATGAAATGAGTCGAATTTGAGAACTGGTGCAACCACGGTTTAAAAAAACGTATTACCCTGGTGAAAGAGGACCCTGGCAAAATCTAACGAAATGTGGGACCAGGGTCTCGAAGGGACTAGCAGTGGTTGAAGGAGCCAAACAGGAGGTTGGATGGAAGTCTTAGAACTGGCACAAACCAAATTGGTGCATATCCTGGGTGATGGATGGCCACCAGAAACCACTGCCTAATAAGGTAAATGTTGTGACTAACTCAATGATGACTTAGGATGACAAGCTTGGAACAATGAACCCAACCGAATGACATCGGTGAACAATGAGACGGATATGTTACCCCATGTAAGGCATCACAGACCTTTGATTAAATTTCCCACACCACCCTGCCCACCACAAGACCTTCAGGATGGGAGCAGGGAAAACCGGATACTCGAATGGATCAAAAATACGGGATAGGAGGACATCAGGCTTGATGTTGTTGGAACCCAGATGATAGGAGATGGAAAACTGAAAATGACTGAAAAACAAAGTCCACAGGGCCTGCCTGGAGTTTAATTGTTCGGCGGGTCGAATTTAGGCCTACTCAAGTTTCTTAAGATAGTTTTATGATAGTCAGTTACAGCTCATGTTAATCAGTTTCTTATGGATTATTAGCACATTGTTCTTGTGAATAAATGTTCTATAATTTGTGTTTTATCGCTGGTAAACATATTATAGGACTGCATTGTTTGTGGAATGTGCTTTACTGCGGAAAAAAAACCGTAAATATCTCTATTAGCTGCAAAGTACTAGTCAAAGGGCACAAGAAAAAAACAACATTTAATATTACACTAAAAACTTAATTGTAATTTAATATATATTTCATTCTTTAAAATTATAAAATAGTTGTTTTACCTTCATTCATTAAAAAGCGTTATATCATCGTCATTAGGCATACAGCAGTCATATCATTACAAAACTAACCTCTAGTAAGTGAAGAATAACACATTTTAAGAATCTATTTCAAATATGCTTCCATACATAACATCACGGTAAAGAATATTGTATTTAGCTTTTAAGGTTAAAATAAGAGTGATAAACTCAGACTGATGGGATTAGCACACAAATGATTCACTGAGAATCTCACCTTTTGTTCTGCAAATGGCTTTCGGAGCCCATATGGCTCTTGGAGCCAAAATGGCTCTTTGAGCCAAAATCCCAACTCCAGACGTTGAATCGTTAGGCTGATTGGATTAGCAATGCAATAGACTGTTATGCTGATTGAATTAGGATTGGCCAGACCCTCAGTCTAGGGTGTTACCTAAACCTGTTTCATGCTTTGTTTTAATTTGTGTCCACTTTCAAAATGTCTATAAGATACCATGTGAAAGTTAATGTACTTTAGACCGTTGGAAGAACTGCAGCTACCATACAGCGAAGTTCTCAATAAAGAATAACTTCTGTTTGAACGCGATCCCAATGTCTCCTGGTCTCTTCTTTGAAGAAGGAAAAAGTTCCCAACCTAGGAACACTTCATTTTTATTTTCATTAAACACGATATTTAATTAAAATATTATTTTTTTCTCTTGATTCATTAAAATGCACAATATCAGTGACGTATGCATACATGCAGTTATAACAGTCATTATAATTCAAGCCTTATCATAACTGGTAAAACCTGAAAGCCAAAGAAAGAAAATATGTTGAAGATTAGCGAACAGGCTGTTGAATACTTAAATGATAAGGTGTTTCCTCACAAAAGCGGTTTATTCAGAGTAGTGAACCCAAACTCAATTCATATCAATTTTTAATAAACGGCCTCTGCACTTCTTTCCTGCACCAGCATTAGCATTAGCTGTTATGCTTTTTTGGCTAAAGGTTGCAGGCTTTTCATCTAGTGGCTGTGTTTCTAGTATGCTGTAAGACCTTCATTAGCTGTTATTAATTGAGGCAGGAGTATAGTGCAGGACAGTGCCTGTTGAGGAGCAGGATTGGTCACCCCTGTTCTATATTATTGGGAAGTGGAAAAAAATTTGTTTACTATTTTAATTATATTACTATTTTTTTACAAGAAAACTACTAAAGTTTGAATATCCAAATATGTATGATTATTTTCATTCCACACAAATCTTTTAGCTTATTCTCTATTCTCTGAACTTTGAACTGATTGGCGAGAGTTGCCGCTTGCAGTCGATAAATAAAAATAAAAAAAGTCTTACAGTGTGTCTATATTTTTCATCAGTTTTATTACAATAAAAATTAAAATATAATATTAAGATTACATGAAAATAGTTTTACTGTTATAAAAACAGATTTGTGAGCATTAGCGAAGGTATCAAAATAAACATGAAACACATCACCATTGTCATCAGTGAATATGGTTAAATTTTAAACAGATGTGCCAATATCAGAGCTTGTGCACTCTTTCTGGAGAAGCCGAGACACTGTTTTATAAAGATTCTATAATATATATATATATTAACAAGTGCTTTAGTGAACCAACCACAGAAATTAATGTATGATTGAGTAACAGTGTCTGTTGTTCTGCAGGAGTGTTTGGTGCTGATAAAGATGAAGTGAAGACGGTGTCAGTGATGGAGGGAGATTCTGTCACTCTGAACCCTGATTTTACTGAAGAACTGAAAAATCATACGTTAGAGTGGTCATTTACAGGTGAAGTAATAGCTAAAATCAATAAAAAAGGTCAGCAGATCTCATATAATGATAGTGGGAGATTCAGAGGCAGACTGCAGCTGGATCATCGGACTGGATCTCTGACCATCAAGAACACGAGAACCACAGACACTGGAGTTTATCGACTAGAGATCACTGAACAACTGAAACAACTTTTGAGCAAGTCCTATAGTGTTACTGTCTATGGTGAGTAGATAATTATATGCCATTTGTCCTGTCTAGTTTTTGTTTTGACAGTCAAATTTATCAATTATATTACAACATGATTTATAGGTTGTTTCCCCTCAATTATGTATATAGAGATTCATTCATGTATTTCATATTTTTCATATCAAAACTAATTTCTTTTGCCACTGATTCAGCAAATTAGTATCATCCCAAGCCATTGCTTGTTTGTCACGTATGCCTCTTATTATTATTATATATATACACTGTATGTTTTTTTGTTTTTGTTTTTTTTTGGACAGGGAACTATCAGCAAAGTAAGACACTTCCATTGAGACTAACACAGAGTTTGGATTTAAGAATACATAAATAAATAAATAAATAAATAAATAAATTTAATTAATTAATTTAAAAAAAAAAAAAAAAAAGGATGAAGACAAACAGGTAGCCGATATAGACATCAAAGAAAAATATACTAAAATAGTAAATATTTTGACAGAGATCTGTTATGTTTTTTAAAACATTTGAAAATCTGAAACAGTTTCACAAACTCACATAGAAATATATTAAAGAAGGGCTTACATTATGGGTATGATATTTCCACATCAATAAAACAAAATTTACAACATCAAAGACGGATTAATTTAAATCAAACTTAAAAAAGAGCACATCTTGTTGGGTTACAATTGTCTCCATTTTTACTGACAATCAGCTATGTAAGCATAATTTTAGAACAAGCAAATCCTTGTTCACACCGCCTGCAACTCACAGTGAAAAAAGCAACATGATCTTGTTCATTTTCAATGAGAGCTGGCTGCTGCAACATGACCAATAGTAACCATTTACAACTGCAGTATATGTGGCTATTACCCACTTGGCTGAGACAAAGTTGACAAAGTTTAACTAATGAGAATAGACTTTAAGCAGCCACTACCAATAGTGAAGACAGAATAGAGCTCACATGATCTGTCTCTTGTAGTGTCAGCACGACAGCAGGTCCAACTTTATACAATATGTGTCTGACAACATATAGAGACAATCATTATGGAAAATGATGGGTGGAAAAACATGTCTGAGAATGTGGAATATTGCTTATTTCTGGTTATATTAGCCATTAATCAATAAGTTTTGACAACATGTTGCACATATGAAAAAATACTATACATACATAATCCCTCTTGCACCTTGTACATAATCAGATTTAATGGGTAACCATACAAATTAAGTAATATAATTACGTAATACACTAACGCATATTACATATACAGCAACTGTGCAGGCATTCCTGTAGGTTAAAGCTAGAGAGAACAGGTCCTGTCTGGACTCACTGTAAGAGGGGTTAATGGATCGCAGTTTATCTGTGATATGGACCAGGCCCCACAGTTGTGCATGTGATTAGCAGATTAATTGTAAAGTTTACCCATCATAGAGTGAAAGTTTATTATTTGTACGTGTTTTCTCTGGACAATTTACACATTCAGATGGTTTTGAACCATTCCTGTGCAAGAAGAGGAAAAATAGCAAAGTAACATTTGCCCCCCACCCCCAATAATTGTTTTCTTTCTGATTGAAAAAATTATCCGAATCGTGAGTTTTGTGATCTGCTGAACCAATACTGTATGAAAATCTTCACAAACTTCACCCTGTAACCAAATATAAAGATTTCATTGGTCATGCCAATCAAAGAGCTGATTGCTTACGCCAGGGATGTCCAATCCTGCTCCTAGAGGGCCTATGTCCTGCTGAGTTTACCTCCAACCAGCTCCAACACACTTGCCTGGATGTTTCTAGAGCTGTGTCTCAGTTTAGAGGCTGCATCCTTTGAAGGCCGCGAAGGTTGGACCGACAGTTGTTAAATGGGACTGTCTAGCCAACAGAGGATTGTTCTTGTTGCCTAGCAACTGTGGCAGCAGCGGAGTGACAGTTTGTATTAGATTTTTTTTTAAAGTTATATTCAACTGTCTAAAAAACAAAACAGGGTTCACAAATTGTCTAAATATGTTCACAATGGTCCATTTCTATACACAATAAAGAATGTAAACTGTATAAAATTGTATCTTGGTAAGATATGTCAACATTTGAACCACTTTATATATATTATATATATACATTTTTTATATATATTATTTTATTTTTACTAAAATGTTTGTATTATTAGATCTTTAAACCCTATACTAACATTAAAAAGTGTAATCTGGCAAATTCTTTAAAAAATCATCCTGTTGACACTGGCGCACAATGAATTCTGTATATCCTTCATTTCCTGGGAAACGAAGGCCGCATTTGAATGAGCCTTCATATTAGGACAGCCTTCATCATGCTGCTGTGGCTCATTCGGCCTTCGAAGGATGCAGCCTCTGAATTGGGGCACATGTTGAAGAGCTTGATTTGCTGATTCAGGTGTTTTTAATTAGGGTTGATAGCTGGACTCTGCAGGATAGTGGCCCTCCAGGAACAGGGTTGGATACCCCTGGGCTACACAGTGCTAACCCTACCCTTCACCCTTATCTTAACCAATGAAACTGGCTGCAGGGCGAAATTTGTTCTTAACTAGTTTGGGTGGAAAAATCATGCCAGAAATGAGCCATTAATTTTTAATATTAATATACAAAAGCTTTTTAAACCTGGTCACTTCATTGGTTTTCTCTGATCGGATATCTATCCGATCATGAAAAGACCAGGAGTAAATGCCCACCGAATTACTTTCAAGATTGCTTTTCAAATTCGATGACTCAAACCACTTCCGGAGGTGGTCTGGGATGCGGTATTCCAGACAAAACTGGAAAGTGTAAATGCATCTGGTTATTGAAACCACATATACAAATTTTACTCCTCACAGAATTTTAAAAAATAGATGTGTTAAAGAGTGTTGTAGGCAACATCAACATGACATGTTACAGCCAGATATGACAGCGCTACTGCAACACGCATCGCATCAGAGTACAGTAGGTCTATCTTCAGCAAGCCAACGCACAAACTGCCGCAAATGAAGCAGATGCTCAAAACACAATCATCTTCATTCAAGGGCGTAGGTTTGGCCTCAGCTTTGGTGGGGACATCCCCCCTCCCCTTCCCCCTGGAATTATTTTGTTGTAAGATACCAGCGCTTTAATGGCGATTTCAGACTGTTGGCAATACAGAATATCACAATACAGAAGTGAATCTACTTCATCTCATTATATTGTATCCTGACCCCAATACACCATCCTGTATACTGTCCCTAAAGAGCTAGTATAACTGTATAGGTCCAGCTACTTCTTCCTCAACATGCTCTGTGACATCTTCACAAGATGTCTGAGTTTTCTGTATGTAATTAAATAATGAACAAATGAATAAAATACACACGTATCATAGTATGCATTCAACACAACAAATCCATTATTTTTATCTATTATTATTATTATTATTATCCATGATTACAGTATTCCATTAATACTAAAATTGTATATACTATTCTATATCAAATTCTATTGATATATTCTATTCTTAAATATTAAATTCTTAGGCTACACTCACTCACAAATACATTACATACATTACATAAATAGAATGTAGAAACGAAAAATGTCTCAGATCCACTGTTTATGTTGACTGCAAGATTCTAAGTTAAGGTCAGCTAATTAACATTCAGTGACTTGCTAACGTAGCATTCTATCATGATAGCGCGACTTCTATGAGTCTATCAGTGCTGTGCTGCACAGCCTAATCAATACTCTTAACCTTAGTTGAAAGATTGCTGCAGCTAGGTTTAACTGTAACAACATCCTGGGTAACACATACTATCACCAATACTATTTTCCACAGTAGAATCTGCATTTGAAAGCCTGGTCAGTCACTACTACTGCTAGTTTATTTGTGTGGCTAGTTATTTTGACTACTTACACTCTGCTTTATGAAAAAAGCTTCGTATGTCCCCTTTCTTCTTCTTGGGTGGCATAGCTGATCTATCTACAAAGTACAAAAAGTGGCAAAAAACGGAATATTAAAATGTTTTACTCTGGCCTTTGTATGTGGCAGAGAGACAGCCCTGGTAACTTACCGTCGGCGTCGTCGACACGCGCACACACACACACACACACACACACACACACCACCCGCTCGCTGCCAGTGCAAGCACAAAAGTAGTCCCGGCCCGCGCGTGTAGCCTGTCAGATACACCGCCGCCAATCAAATTACGGCGTTTCTTGTACTGTCGTTGTTTTGGCCGTTGGAATCGATCCAAATAGCAGTTCAAAGGAGCTTTGCTAAATATTGGTGGGGACAAATTTGTCATCTCAAAATATTGATCGGGACTAGTACCTAGCGTCCCCCCCTAAACCTACGCCCATGTCTTCATTAAAAGTAGTGAGACTAAATAATCTTACCAGTGCTGATGCTACTCTCTCTCTCCTATTGTGGTCTTTGATCTTGAAAATAGCTGTTGATAAATACATGCAAGCACGAATCTGTTGCGGTCTGTTGCTGTCGTTTAAGAGTTGAACTCTGTTAAATTTGCATATAGAGCAGGAATTGAAGATCAGGTTTATTTTCGTTTTGTGGAGGTACATTTATGTGGCCAAGTATAAATGGAACTGCTTTAACAAATTAGATAGATACCCGATCAGAGAAAACGCATGAAGTAACCAAGTGTTGCTGTAATTTAAATTATATTCATATTTTTGTTAAAATGTCCCTTTTTTATTTAATTTAATTTAATTTAATTTAATTTAATACATTTAAATTTAATCTCTATTTAATATTAGAGACAGCAGGGTGACAAAAATTTATGTTGAATTATGCTTTACTATTTTCCAGCCCCTCTGCCCACTCCTGTCATTAACAGATACTGTCCTTCATCATCATCATCATCAGGATCATTGGTGTGTTCAGTGTTGAATGTGTCAAGGGCGAATCTCTCCTGGTACAAAGGAATCAGTGTATTGTCCAGCATCAGTGTGTGTGATCTCAGCAGCAGCATCTCTTTACATCTGGAGGTGCAAGATCAGGATAAAAACACCTACAGCTGTGTGATCAACAATCTCATCAGCAACCAGACCACACATCTGGACAACATCACTCAACTCTCTCACACATGCGCAGGTCCAACAGCTGTTGATTCGACTGTTCCAAAGCGGCAAGATTCTTCACCCAGTAATACATATATATATATATATATATATATATATATATATATATATATATATATATATATATATATATATATATATATATATTTATATTTATATTTATATTTGTACTTTGCAAAGGGTCTTAGCTAATGTAGTTAGCTGCCAATAGCAGGAGGGAAACCATGAAGAACATGAAGAGTATATGTGCATGAAATGTTGAGCATGGAAATGTTGAAAATTTGGCTGGTGAATTTCACAGTGTAACAGATTAGTTGAATATGTGTGATGTGGCATGTAGAAACTAAATAACATTATTTATAGAAATGAAAAATGCCTTTATAAGATAATAGATACATTTAAAATGTTGACAGAGAATGTTTAATGCAATCAAGAGCTACTTCATAACACCCTTAACTTACATTATATGTGCATATGTGAATTTAAAAAAAATGTAAATGATGTGCACGGATAAATGTTTGTTACAAATCAGACTAAAACAATCTTACACTAATACCTGTTTCTCTGTAATTACAGCACAGAACGATACTGAACATTGCAGAACGCTGCTGATATTTGCTGGTGCTACTGTAACTTTTCTGGTCATCGGATCTATTGTGATGACCTGTATATACAGGAAGATTAAAAAATCAGGACAACAAGGCAAGTTATAACTACATTTGCATTTCCCAAAGGAAATACCGGTGTTTGCAAGACAGCAAAAGAATAGTGTTAAATATTTGACAATTTGACTATTTGTTTAAACTGATGTCAACTCCAAAAATCCATGTAATCCAAATATTTGGTAAAAAACAAAGACATTCCAGTATGCAACTATATGACGTCAGGTATAAAACAGTGGACGATTTAAAAACGTTATATATATAGATATTGAAGATTTTCACAGATGAGGCTTGAGTCTAGTCCCAGACTAAAATGCATGTTTGAGCTGTTTTAACAGAAAGCAACTTGAACTGATATATCTTAAAATAAGTCACTGCCATTGATCTCCATCTCAAGATGTACATCAGTAATGTTTTTTTTTTCTAACTGATTTTTATAAATGTTACTTAAATGTCCTATTTGAACTAAAAACCTAATCCTGGCTTAATCTAAGCCCTGTCTGTGACACTGGGTCTAAGAGTTTTGCATTTTACTGTATTGTAGAAACAGTTCAGCGTGAGGAAGAGATAACTTATGCCGATCCAACATTCTACAAACAAAAAATGCGCAAAGTGGTAAGATCATTTATTACTTTGTGTCTCTGACCTATTCTCCGGAAACAGTTGAATTTGTGTTTGAAAATGTCAGGAAAAATAAAACTTTATTATAATATAAAGTAATAATTATTATATAATTATTATATTAATATTTGATTGTGTGTTTGTGTTTTCTTACAGAGAGTCCAAAAAGAGGCTGATGTGGTGTATGCAGGTGTTGCCATGAGTCGTTGATCTAATTCTCCTTTTATTCTGTTACCTTATTAATGCAGTATAATTATGTATTTTGTGAATGTGCCCTGTAGATTTCTAAATAATGTTTGAGTCCATTCTGATTGTAATGGTTGATCAATTTAGATTAAATTAGTTTAGCTAAAAAGGTCAAACATCATCACAAACTGATCATGTGATGTCAAATGGATTTTTGTCAGGAACATTTTTTTTGTTGTTGTTGAGAATCTCCATGCATTTCTTCATGCACAACACCGCTGAAGCGCCACCTTGTTAATGAACATGGAAACATGTTGCTAATTGTTCTGTCTTCAGATACTTAGTGTCAAAGTTCTAAAAAAGCCGATATGCAAGTTTTTTATATTTGTAATCAAATTATTTTCATTATCTTTAAGTACATGATTACACATTCTTGAGATGGAGTCATGCGATCACTTACCAAGCCCTAATTTTAATGATATTTACAATACATTTGACTTCTTATTGATTTTATCATTGACAAAATGTAATAAGTTGTAAAGTAGAAAAGTTTTTTCCTCTCAGAACAGATGTCATTTGACTGAATATAAACAGGTCCTTCTCAAAAAATTAGCATATTGTGATAAAGTTCATTATTTTCCATAATGTAATGATAAAAATTTAACTTTTAGATTCATTGGACACCAACTGAAATATTTCAGTTCTTTTATTTTTTTAATACTGATGATTTTGGCATACAGCTCATGAAAACCCAAAATTCCTGTCTCAAAAAATGAGCATATCATGAAAAGGTTCTCTAAACGAGATATTAACCTAATCATCTGAATCAACTAATTAACTCTAAACACCTGCAAAAGATTCCTGAGGCTTTTAAAAACTCCCAGCCTGGTTCATTACTCAAAACCACAATCATGGGTAAGACTGCTGACCAGAAGGCCATCATTGACACCCTCAAGCAAGAGGGTAAGACACAGAAAGAAATTTCTAAACGAATAGGCTGTTCCCAGAGTGCTGTATCAAGGCACCTCAGTGGGAAGTCTGTGGGAAGGAAAAAGTGTGGCAAAAAACGCTGCACAACGAGAAGAGGTGACCGGACCCTGAGGAAGATTGTGGAGAAGGACCGATTCCAGACCTTGGGGGACCTGCGGAAGCAGTGGACTGAGTCTGGAGTATAAACATCCAGAGCCACCGTGCTCAGGCGTGTGCAGGAAATGGGCTACAGGTGCCGCATTCCCCAGGTCAAGCCACTTTTGAACCAGAAACAGCGGCAGAAGCGCCGGACCTGGGCTACAGTGAAGCAGCACTGGACTTTTGGACAAATGTTGCATGTCATTCGGAAATCAAGGTGCCAGAGTCTGGAGGAAAACTGGGGAGAAGGAAATGCCAAAATGCCTGAAGTCCAGTGTCAAGTACCCACAGTCAGTGATGGTCTGGGGTGCCATGTCAGCTGCTGGTGTTGGTCCACTGTGTTTCATCAAGGGCAGGGTCAATGCAGCTAGCTATCAGGAGATTTTGGAGCACTTCATGCTTCCATCTGCTGAAAAGCTTTATGGAGATGAAGATTTCATTTTTCAGCACGACCTGGCACCTGCTCACAGTGACAAAACCACTGGTAAATGATTTACTGACCATGGTATTACTGTGCTCAATTGGCCTGCCAACTCTCCTGACCTGAACCCCATAGAGAATCTGTGGGATATTGTGAAGAGAAAGTTGAGAAACGCAAGACCCAACATTCTGGATGAGCTTAAGGCCGCTATCGAAGCATCCTGGGCCTCCATAACACCTCAGCAGTGCCACAGGCTGATTGCCTCCATGTCACGCCGCATTGAAGCAGTCATTTCTGCAAAAGGATTCCCGACCAAGTATTGAGTGCATAACTGAACATAATCATTTGAAGGTTGACTTTTTTTTTGTATTAAAAACACTTTTCTTTTATTGGTCTGATGAAATATGCTAATTTTTATGAGATGGAACTATAAAAGACCTGAAATATTTCAGTTGGTGTGCAATGAATCTAAAATATATGATAGTTTAATTTTTATCATTACATTATGGAAAATAATGAACTTTATCACAATATGCTAATTTTTTGTAAAGGACCTGTGTGTGTGTGTGTGTGTGTATATATATATATATATATATATATATATATATATATATATATATATATATATATATATATATATATATATATGACAAGTGTGATATTAAGTCAAAGTATATGAACCTTAAAAAGTCTTTTGAAACATTAATTTCATTGTGGCTGTGCTGTTGAAAACACTGTTGAACTGTTCTAGGAAGTTGTAGTCCACTGTAGTGGAAAAAACGTTGAGAGAAATGAGAAGCTGAGAAAAAAAATGACCACAAACACACGGTCTCAAGTCATTTAATCAGTTTCTTCCACTTTGCTCTTAGTGTCATCTTTATCACTCATCACAACTATTTTAGCACTCCAGGTGTTTGATTTAGCACTCAGGTGTTTGATTCAGAACAATGTCTGCATGTCTTTAACTGCCAGTTGCTTTTGTGATTACCTTGAATGTACATGAGTGACTAAAGCTCAAACATCAGTCTTTTGTATGAAATCACAACCTGACTGAAAGGATGTAAGTATTCTCAATAGCAACCTGTGTGTGTGTGTGTGTGTGTGTGTGTGTGTGTGTGTGTGTGTGTGTGTGTGTGTGTGTGTGTGTGTGTGTGTGTGTGTGTGTGTGTGTCAAGAGAGCAACCATAATTTGTTACTTGATTTATACCAATTATCATTTAATATTTTTTTCATTTGATTTATACAATTTATTATATATTCATTTTGTTATTAGATATTGTTTATTGTAGATATTTATATAATTCAATGTTTTTATTTTACTTATTTCCTTGCTATTGTTGTTTAATCTTATGATTGGGGATAAAGGGATGTTTGTGTTCATAGGAGAAAGGAGAATGTCTCCATTTCCAGGTTTTTAATGGTTTTAAAGTTTTTTTAAAGGTTTCAGTTTTTTTGCTTTGTTATAATTAATGTTGGATTTGTACTGGTCAAATGAAATCTGGGCACTGAAATACATATACAACTAAGATTATTCAATAAACTTGTTAGCCTTCTTATCATCATCATCACTCTGTCTCCTGCTTCTGCTGTTCACAGGCTTTCTCAGTCCAACTGATAGAAGACTAGGTTTAATAGAGTTTTGGGTACTAGCAAGAGTTTCTGTTGATGAGATTTACTTGTTTTGGACACCAGAAAAATATTGGTTATTTTTTGACAGGGCCAGATCTGACATAAATCAAACTGCCATACTCTTCATCCTAATGTAATGGCCCTAACCCCTCATTTACACTGCACACGTGTGCGGTGCATTACGTCTGCGACAAGGTTTTATTCCGTCCTCCACGCGGTGCCAACTCACACCAGGAGCATTTCAGAAGCGGAGCGACTGGATGCACGAGACCACGTGATTTGCCTGTCTGACGTGGTTTTTCTTGATTTTTGGGTTTCTACCATACGGTCTATGGTTTCTACCAAGGATATTGGTGTGTAATACGTTTGGGAGTTTGCACAGGGTGTTTATTTTGAATTTGACAATGTTTTTTTTTTTACTTTTATTTTGTATTCCCGGTGCGACTTGGACGCGTATTGTGCTTAGAATCAGACATCAGGAAAGCACAGACTAACAAAGAAATATTGATAGCTGTGTTTTTTGATGTTGAAAAAGCATATGATATGCTCTGGAAGGAAGGATTACTTATTAAGTTGAAGTCATTGGGTATTGGAGGTAGAACATATAATTGGGTTATGAACTTTTTGTTTGACAGGGAAATCCAAGTAAGAGTTGGCTCAGAATACTCCAGTGTATATAAGGTGGAGAATGGCACTCCGCAAGGTAGTGTGTGTAGCCCACTGCTATTCAACATAATGATAAATGATATCTTCTCTCAGCTTGAACAAAGCGTAGGGAAATCCTTGTATGCAGATGATGGGGCTCTGTGGGTAAGAGGCCGTAATGTATTGCATGTCAGTAAGAAAATGCAAGCTGCAATAGTTGATGTGGAAAAATGGGCAAACAAATGGGGATTCAAATTGTCTGTAGAAAAAACAAAGGTGATTTGCTTTTCAAGGAGGCATAAAGTCACGCCGATTTCCATGAAGTTGTATGAACAACCACTTGAGCTAGTTAAGACAGTTAGATTTCTTGGAGTTTGGTTCGATGAGAAGCTCACATGGAATACTCATTTAGACAAAGTCAAAAATAAATGTAAAAAGGTCATAAATATACTTCGCTGTTTGTCAGGACAAGAGTGGGGAGCAAGTAGAGTAGCCCTACAAAATATATACTGGGCATTAATGAGGTCGGTTTTTGACTATGGATGTATTGCGTACATGTCAGCAGCAGAATCAAATCTTAAGAAGTTGGATGTAATACAAGCTCAGGCTTTGAGAATTTGTAGTGGATCTTTTAAAACTTCTCCTGTATCAGCAATGCAGGTTGAAATGGGAGAAATGCCGTTAGGAATCAGGCGAGTAAAATTAATGATGGCATATTGGGTAAATATCCAGGGGCATTGTGAGTCTCATCCTGCCAAGAGTCTTTTAATAGATTGCTGGGAACACAATAAGACAAATTTCATAAGTTTTGGGTGGATTGGTGATGCAAAGGCAGAAGTCATAGGATTAAGACAATTTGATTACAGCTCTACAGTGATACAGTCTTCAATTCCTCCCTGGTTATTCTCAACACCACGTGTAGACCTAGACATACAGCAGGAATTGAAGGATATGTCAAAGAAACTTCCTGAAAGCAGAATAGTACAGAATTATTTTGATTTGCATTTTGCAAATTCCATGTTTATATTCACAGATGGTTCCAAAGATCCTGATACAGGGCGTGCAGGTGCAGCAGTTTACATCCCAGCAAGTGAGTCATATATTAAGAAAAGAATATCGGATCATGTGTCAGTATATACCACAGAATTGATTGCAATATTATTGGCCCTGCAGTGGATAGAAGAGAGGGAAACAAATAATACTGTTATTGCATCTGATAGTTTGTCTGCACTTATGAGTATTAAATCTGGTAAATCATTATTTAGATCCAATATCATCAATGACATATTCCTTATGTTATACAGGATGGAGCTAAAGGGTCTATCCACATGCTTTCTTTGGGTTCCTGCTCATGTCGGTGTGGAGGGGAATGAGAAGGTGGATATGCTGGCCAAAGGATCACTCAAAACTAAACATGTAGACTTAAAAACCCCATTAAATAAAGAAGAAGCCAAATCAATTATCAGGAAGTATGCACAGTCTGTTTGGCAGGGGTATTGGGATAACAGTGAAACTGGAAGGCATTTATATAATGTACAGAGACAGGTTGGTGCTGGGAGGATGGTGGGCTGGAAACGGAGGAAGAAAGTTTAATAACTCGTTTGAGAATAGGTCATACAGGTCTAAACCTTTCATTGTATAAAATAGGTAAGCACCCAACTGGGAAATGTACATATTGTAATCAACCAGAAACAGTGGAACATGTTCTTCTTCAGTGTAGGAAATACAATAATAATAGGGAGCACCTCTTTCAGTCACTACGGAAGGCAAAACATCATGACGTCTCATTGTCAGGTCTCTTGGGGAAAACAGCAGGTCAGATATACTGTTATATAATTAGGTTTCTTAAAGAAACTGAATTAATTAAAAGAATCTGAGTCTAATAAGGATTTTTTTTTATTTTTTTTTTTATTATTATTATTATATTTTTTATTTTTTCTGCTTAATCTCTCGTTCCACACTCCAGTCCAGTTGGTGGCGGTAATGCACCGTTAAATGGTTTGCCAACCGCCATTAAACACAAGAAGAAGAAGAAGAAGAAGACTTGGACGCGCGTCCGTCAAATATAGAATAGGCGCCTATATTTAGCGAAGCGGCGCGGAGAGCCGCTTCTGGGAAGCTTCTGAAACGCGCCGCGTCGCGGCCGGTGTAAACAGCATTGACTAGAATGGGCGCGATCAGCTCCGGTAGCCGTGTCGCAGCCGTAACCCCTCATTTACACCGCACACGTCTGCAGCGCATTACGGCTGCGACACGGCTACCGGAGCTGATCGCGCCCATTCTAGTCAATGCTTGTGTTTACACCGGCCGCGACGCGGCGCGTTTCAGAAGCTTCCCAGAAGCGGCTCTCCGCGCCGCTTCGCTAAATATAGGCGCCTAGTCTATATTTGACGGACGCGCGTCCAAGTCGCACCGGGAATACAAAATAAAAGTAAAACAACATTGTCAAATTCAAAATAAACACCCTGTGCAAACTCCCAAACGTATTACACACCAATATCCTTGGTAAAAACCATAGACTGTATGGTAGAAACCCAAAAATCAAGAAAAACCACGTCGGACAGGCAAATCACGTGGTCTCGCGCATCCAGTCGCTCTGCTTCTGAAATGCTCCTGGTGTGAGTTGGCACCGCGTGGAGGACGGAATAAAACCTTGTCGCAGACGTAATGCACCGCACACGTGTGCAGTGTAAATGAGGGGTAATGCGCTGCAGACGTGTGCGGTGTAAATGAGGGGTAAACCTCATCGATGCAAACAGTATCACCTGGGTTTGGGCCCGTCTTTCAGTTTGCTTCAAGCCCTCTTGGTTTATAAATCGACTGTAAGGCCCAGACACTTTCAAACATCAAAATGACATTTATTAATATGTATTCGTGTCAAAATGTCATATAAACATCCTTTCCTATTCAATTTTGCTTGGAAACGCTTCCAAGACGCTTGCGTGTCGCGTGAAAAATAGGCGTCGGTTCTATTTCTAGAATGCACGCGTTTTCCGCGCGGCTCGTGCCGCGCCTGAGACGCGCGTGTCACGCACGCAGTGTGCAAGCTCTAACCTGTTAATATGGGAGCCGAAATAAAAACGGACACGCCACGCAGCTGAGACGCTTACCCCTCATTTACCCCTCATTTACACCGCACACGTCTGCAGCGCATTACAGCTGCGACACGGCTACCGGAGCTGATCGCGCCCATTCAAGTCAATGCTTGTGTTTACACTGGCCGCGACGCGGCGTGTTTCAGAAGCTTCCCAGAAGCGGCTCTCCGCGCCGCTTCGCTAAATATAGGCGCCTAGTCTATTTCTGACGGACGCGCGTCCAAGTCGCACCGGAAATACAAAATAAATAAATAAAAAAAACATTGTCATATTCAAAATAAACACCCTGTGCAAACTCCCAAACGTATTCACACCAATATCCTTGGTAGAAACCATAGACATATGGTAGAAACCCCAAAATCAAGAAAAACCACGTCGGACAGGCAAATCACGTGGTCTCGCGCATCCAGTCGCTCCGCTTCTGAAATGCTCCTGGTGTGAGTTGGCACCGCGTGGAGGACGGAATAAAACCTTGTCGCAGACGTAATGCACCGCACACGTGTGTAGTGTAAATGAGGGGTTACACCGCACACGTCTGCGGCGCATTACGGCTGCGACACGGCTACCGGAGCTGATCGCGCCCATTCTAGTCAATGCTTGTGTTTACACCGGCCGCGACGCGGCGCGTTTCAGAAGCTTCCCAGAAGCGGCTCTCCGCGCTGCTTCGCTAAATATAGGCGCCTAGTCTATTTTTGACGGACGCGCGTCCAAGTCGCACCGGAAATACAAAATAAAAGTAAAAGAAAACATTGTCAAATTCAAAATAAACACTATGTGCAAACTCCCAAACGTATTACACACCAATATTGGTAGAAACCATAGACTGTATGGTAGAAACCCAAAAATCAAGAAAAAACACGTTGGACAGGCAAATCACGTGGTCTCGCGCATCCAGTCGCTCCGCTTCTGAAATGCTCCCGGTGTGAGTTGGCACCGCGTGGAGGACGGAATAAAACCTTGTCGCAGACGTAATGCACCGCAGACGTTTGCAGTGTAAATGAGGGGTTACGCCACGCATCCAGTGTGTCACCGGCCTAACTCTGTTCCACTATTACAGTGACAATCTAACATTACTCATTGTAATTCCAGAATTCATCCAAAAATCATGTGCAGGGCTGATTTGCCTCTTTATTTACTTACATGAGCAGTCTTGATAATGAATTTTGCTACATGACTGATCAATTCCTGTATATTAGAACTAAAAAAAAAAAGGAGAAAAAACATGCAACTGATGCCACTGAAGAGCCCTAATTCATGATGCAACACACAGTGTCCTATTATACCATCAAAATCAATGTGCTGCCAATCACATATTCATTTTAATTATGTGAAACAAATAATTTATTTTTGCTTCTAGTCATTTCAACATGTTTGTAAGTTTATTACATTCATTCATTAAGCAAATGTGTTCATACAAAATTAAAATAATTCAAACTCGACAAGTCCTTTTGAATATAAGGGCTATGAAGAAAGAGAAAGAAACCGATTCTCAAAATCTATGTATTTTAATATTCTATGACTGAACATTATCATTAAATCAATAAACTCATCAAGGCTGTGGTTGATTCTTCTAAAAACACTGTTAGTTCTTAGAAGTTGTAGTCCACTGTAACACTGAGTGTGATATGAGAAGCTGTGAAGAAAAGAAAAATGACCACAGACACATGAACACAAAATTTGCTTCTGTGCTCACTTTGATCTTTATCTCTCATCACTATTTTAGCACATTTGCATTCATGACTGTTGAACCACATGATCCACAGATGTTTGGCCTGATCATATCTCCATTGTTCAGTTAAAAGATCTCAGGCTCAGATCTGTCCACACAAACCACATTTAACTAAACCACAGGCACCAAGTGCATCGGCCAGCTGACTCACCATGAAATGATTTTCAGCAAAATAACCACAGATGAGTTCAATACACCAATCAATACAATTGATTCTTTCATATTTGTGCAAAATATAGTAGCAAATGATCAACTAAGATCAAATAAGAGAAAAGAACTGTAAGTGCAGAGACACTAAACATGCTGTGGTTTAATGTACTTCTGCTAAAAAAAAAATGCTGATAAGCAGTCCTTCACGAAACTGAAGCTGTTGAAAAGTGTTGAAAAGTGTTGAAGAGCTGCAGATACTTCTGCTTTTCTGCATGTGAACGAGTGTGTGTAAGAGATGAAGTGTGAAAACAAGAGCAGAAACTGACCAGTGCAGTGGAAACTTTGTTTTTAATACTGAACATTTACATTCATATCTCCATTATATCACATAGCCTAATCATACCATGTCGATACATTACATAAAAAAAAATAAAAATAAAAAATGGAACAGTCATGGCATCAAACTTTTCTTCTGAAATTGTCGGTGCCATTCTTGAAAATGACTGAAACCTTGTACATGATCGGCACATCTGTGATGACTGCAGAGAAAAATTAATTCTGATTAATCAATATAAGTCACTTCTGCAGTATTATCGTTTTAAGCCTGAACCATTTAGAATTTGAATTTTTTTTATATTCTTATTATGATCCTGTATGACATAGTGTGATTAATTTTGACAAAAGGTCAAAGGTCTCACAGAGAGAGCTGATCATCATGGGATAATTAAACTGATTCTTATCAGGGGTTAATGAACAAAATACATGTCAGAATCATTTTAATCTCCAGATTTAACTCTAGCTGACATTTTTGTCATTTTAGCTGGAGCGCCAATTAGTGGCTGAACATGGTAAACATGTTAGTTCATGGTGTCAAAGGCTTTAAAAACTGATATGTGGAAACTTATCTTCTCTTTTTTTATGTGTACATTAAATATGAAATATTTTAATAATCTGTTCAAATATAGTTATGTGATTTTGATTTTGATTCAGATTCAATCTGATCACCATCAACAGAAGCTGCAGTGAAAACGGTCAGTAGGCATTCAGTGATCTTCAGTGTGTTTGATCAGGAAATATCAACAGACTTTATTATACAACAGCTCAATTTCCTCACTGAACTCTGATTAAATGTCTTTAATATTTATCACACT
This sequence comes from Vimba vimba, assembly GCA_022828995.1. Classification (NCBI taxonomy): domain Eukaryota; kingdom Metazoa; phylum Chordata; class Actinopteri; order Cypriniformes; family Leuciscidae; genus Vimba; species Vimba vimba. The sequence continues at coordinate 29,929,814 of CM040825.1, read as the reverse complement.
GAAGGTGATTGAAATCATTATTGTCTCTAGAGATAAATGCCTGAAATGGTCTCCTCCCAGTGATAATGTTCTTTCAAAATACAAGGACATTCATAATACTGTTTTTATTTTTTACATTTTGAGGATTTTCACAGTATATGTATTTATTTTCACAGTGTCATGGTGGGGTTAGTATTGTATCCTGACCTGTTTGCCCCTGCTGGTAGATGTTGTAACTACACGTATTATCTGGGAACATGAACATCTTCCTTCTTTGAAGAATATTCAAACGTAAATGTGTAGTCTGATAAAAATTTAAGTATTTGCAAGCAACATATACAATTGCAAATATTTCAATATATTAGGCTATTATTTTATCAGTGACTAAAATATATATTTTTGGATGCTTTCAGGGTGATGTCACCCACGCTGCTTAAGCTCCCCCTTGTGACTGAATGAAATCACATTATGTTTTAACTGTTGTGATATTTTAGGCAAACGATAGACTTTTATCTCCGGTGGTAAAAAAAAGAAAAAAAAAGAAGCCAATCACCATCGAGTATTTCACTCTCAGCATAGAAGCCAATCACTAATTTGTGTATCCTTGTTTCCTTTTCTTGCTTACTTTTCTCGCATATCAGCTCCACCCCACTTAGGATGCGAGGGAAGGCTGCAAGGGAAGAGGACAGAGGAATTGAAGGAAATCTTATTTTTATATTAGGATATTCTTGATCACTCAGCTTGTCTTCAGCTGTGCTCAAAGGATCTGCCATTATGTTACTGAAGTTTGTTTTTTTAAGAAATTCATAAATAATAATAATAATAATAATAATAAAGCCATAAATAATGATGCCCTTGTTCCCTGGGTCCATACGCTTTCTCCGACGGATTGGACTGATGACTGCAGAGCAGCCCTGGAGAGTTTGAAGTCTAACTTGGTTAGCAAGGTTTTGCTTACGCACCCAGATTTTTCGAAAACCGTTTCTGTTGTCTGTGGATGCCTCCACTAGTGGGCTTGGGGCCGTTTTGTCACAAGTTCAGGAGGGATGTGCTGTGGCAAGGCCCATTGCCTTCGCGTCTAAGTCTTTAAATCATGTGCAGTCGAAGTACCCAGCACACAAACATGGGAGCATGGTGCAGCCATTCGAAGTATGTTGTATGTGCAGCATTTTGAGAGTTTGGCGGACGCAGAGCAGAGTGAGCACCGTAGCCTGACCCATAATGAATTGCTGGAAAAACAAGGTTAGGATCCTGCAATTGACAGAGTAAAGCTATTTGTGGAGAGAGGAAAACATCTGTCTCGCAGAGAAAAGTGTTTGAGTCTAAAAAACTGTGTAGATACTTATCAATGGGGTAAACTTACCTTAAGGTTGGGTGTTTTGTGCAGTTTCTAAGAATCCAGTGTCTAAGAAAAATACTTACCAGTTTGTGGTGCCAACAGCTCTTCGAGGTACTGTTCTGAAGTGGGTGCATGATAACGCTGGTCATCAGGGTCAGCATCGCACTCTATGGTTGGCTAGGCAGCAGTTCTTCTGGGAGTCTATGGAGGAGGACATTAAGACATACGTTAATGAGTGTAAGAGGTGCATTTTGAGTAAGAGGCCTGAGCCAGAGGCAAGGACTCCGCTCGTGTCGATTCACACAATTGCCCCTCTTGAAATGGTATTGTAAGTTCATTGTTGTGGGAAGAAGGAGGCAGGAACCGGCGAACATTCAACAGACCTTAATACCATAAATAAAACAAATATCTGCAAGTCCTGCTCGCCACAGGTGTGTATTGACTTTTGGTCAGCAGAGGATTTTAACAACAAGACGGTTGATGTGTTAATGGTCACTGACCATTTCACAAAGTTTGCTTGTGCTTATGTGTGTCTGAACCAGACTGCAGAAGCTGTTCTCTGTCCACGTGTCTTGTGGAACATGTTTTTCTGTATTTATTGTTTCCGTGACAAATACAATCCGACAGGGGTTAAAACTTTGAAAGCTCCCTTATGGTCGAACTGTTGAGATTGTCGGGTGTGGGAAAATCGCACACATCCCATGGGTAACGGACAAACAGAGAGGTTCAACTGTACCCTGGGTGATATGATTAATTCACTGCCTCCAAGATCTAAAGTCAAATGGCAGGGTAAAGGTCATTCTCTTGAGTTGGGGGACAGAGTACTCCTTGCGAATAAAGGTGAACTTGGGAAAAAGTAGTTAGCTGACTGATGGGAAAAGGTGGTGTGTGTTGTTGTGGGGAAAAGCGGTGCTCTGAACACTTACCAGATAAGTAATCCAGGGATAGGTCACACCAAGACGGTAATCTATTAATCCCTGTCAATTTCCTGCCGGTGCCAGCTTAGAATGATGGTAGTGATTGTGGTGATAGTGTTGACGATTCCACTGTCTGTCTATCATGTGCCGGAGATGATCAAACTCAGTGATCGAATCTCTCGCTTGGTATCCAATCTTAATGCCACAACAGAAGTGACACAAATAGAGTCTGAGGAGTGCTCTAAAAATGCAATGCTGTGGAATGTGCAGCTGAGATGGACAGAGTACCTGTTTATAAGACAAATTCGGACTTTGTCTGTATGTTTATTGGTGTCTGATGATTTTTCTGTATCAGCAGTTCTAAGTGATGAGTGCTTCTGAAATTGATGAGTGTACTTAAACTGTCGCAGAAACTCCTATGACAATGTCAAGTGTGCAAGATCGCAAGATCAAGTTTGCATCCTCTTATTAAAAGGTAATGATCACAGTATGCATGTCGGCTGAAAAAAATCACTGTATTGCTTCTGGATTCTGCATTTATTTACATTTATTTACAGAAATATTTATATTTCAGAAACTTAAAATAAGTACTAGAGAAACTACAAGGCCATTAGGAAAAACTATTCGATAAAAATAATGAATTGATTCAGTGAATTCATATTCAAACATTAATCTCATCATGGCTGAAAGAAAAACAAAAGTGACCAATCACACAGTCGCAAAAAAAAAAAAAAAAAAAAAAAAAAAATGTGTGAACTTTAGTCCCCTCAGTATTTTCCACTCTGCTCAGCTTGATCTTTATCTCTCATCATCACTATTTAGCCCATTTCGGCATTCATCTCTGTTGAACCCTGAGATCCACAGGTGTTTGGCCTGATCAAGATTCTCCATAGTCTTTTTATCAGCTGTTTCTGAATCAGTTGTGTCTTTGGGTTGAGATCTGTGCACACAAACCACACTGAACTAAACCACAGTCATCAGCTTCATCAGTCAACTGACTCGAGACAGCTTTACAGTAAAACAGAGTTCAATACAGCATTCTGAACGATTTACATCAACAAAACATGCGTTTCTGTGCAAATATAAAAGCAAGTGATCAACTGAGAGCAGATGAGAGAGAAGAACTATAAGTGTAGAGACACTTTAACCGTAAACGCTGCGGTTTAATGCGCTTCTGACAAAACAAACATTAATAAACAGTGTCACATGAATCTGAAACTGTCAGGAGCTAAAAGTGTCAAAGAGCTGCAGATACTTCTGCTTTTCTGCATCTGAACGTGTGAGAGATGAAGTGTGAAAACTAGAGCAGAAACTGACCAGTGCAGTGGAAACTGTGTTTTTAATACTGAACAATGACATTCAGATCTGCTTAATATATCATAGTCATATTAAGTTGATAAATAACATTTTTAAAGAATGTAGAAGCTGTGTTTATTGTGATCCTGGATGTCACTGTGCATGATTAAGACTAAAGGTCAAAAGGTCAAAAATCTTACAGAGAGCTGATCATCATGGGACATTTCATATTTATCAGCAGTTTATGACCAATATACATGAAACAGAATATTTTTTAAATTTCAGATTCAGTCATTTGAACTCAGTTTAATGGTGTACAGACTCTCTTAAAGACCCTGCTGGAGTGCTAAAGACTGAAAGTGTATATTAAATATATTTAATATTTCAATAATCTGTTAAAAATATAGATATGTGATCACAGCCCCATCATATTTTTTATTCAGATTCAATCTGATCATCATCACTAGAAGATCCTGCGAAAACGGACAGTATATTATTCTGTTTGATCAGGAAATATCAACAGGTTTATTATACAGCAGCTCAATTTCCTCACTGAACTCTGATTAAATGTCTTTAATATTTATCATAGTGATCATTGATTCATTAAATGGTCTCCTCCCAGTGAAAATGTGCTTTTAAAATACAAGTACATTCATAATACTTTTTAACAATTTGATGATTTGTTCACAATATATGTGTATTTATGCCTCATGGTGTGTAAAGTATTGAACGGCCTATTCGCCCCTGCTGGTAGATGTTGTAACTACACGTATCTAAGAGAACACAAGGCATCTTACTTCTTTGATGGCCATTCAAACGAAAATGTGTAGTCTAGATAAAGTTACATATTTGTAAGTAACATATATTGCAAATATTTCAATATATTATACTTTACCAGTGACTAATTTGGGTTTGGGTTTACAGTAGGCTATATTCTTGGGTTATCTCCGGCCAATTTTTTACCGTCAAATCAGCGAACCGAGGGAGTGGCTGAGAACGATGACGTTAAGGTTGTGTGATTAGGCTTGTTTGAGATGAGCAAAATCTGCGCAGAATCGATCACCGGTGATCAGCGCGAGATGCATGACGGTTAGAAATGTGTCCGAGTGTGGTCCGCCTTGCTCTGATGTCATGCTGACGTATGTCAAAAATCTCTCGCGAGCGCAAGGCACACCTGTCGGATTCTGCAGTCGAGCGCAGTTGCTCTCCACCGACTGCGCTGATCAAAAGCATGATGGGAAACGACTTACTGACGACACAGCTTAGGGCAATTCCACGCAAAACTGTCACATCCATAACGCCAACACAATGCCATGGTATTTAGTTGGCGTTATGGATGTGACAGTTTTGCGCGGAATTGCCCCTTAATGTTCATTGGTTTAAACAACCGTGATGTATTGTTCTCTTTTAAAATGTTTGATTTTAAAACTTTGATATCATGTTTTATGTGTATATGTTATATGTGAATATTCCCAAACTATCTGACAGTGCGATCTCTATGGGTTATGCAATGTAATTTTTTATTAAAAACAAAACAAAACAAAACAAAAAAACACATATGTCTGTTTTAAAGAAAAAAAGATTGATAAACATGTTTTTGGAATAGAATAAAATAAGTAGGCTACTTTGGGTGTCTTGTTCATTATATTTATTTTCATATAAAAGCAACAGAACTTAAATTGCATCCAGTTTATTAGCAACACTGTGCATGAGCGTGAATCCCGCGATATCCATCTTTGATCTCACAGGTGTCAGATCCACTGTGAGAAGAGAGAACTGTCCGGCTTGCCTGCGCTTTTTTCACTCCTCCTCTCACTGCAGCCGCCTACTCTCGCATACATTTCAGGCGAGGCAAGGCGCATCTCAAACAAGCCTCTTGTTTGAGTTGTAGGTTTACGTCACGACCAAACATTAGCGATTGGTTATGGCAGATCCAGAGTGGCTCTGGGCAGATCCAATAGTTTTAAACTTCAACAGAGTACCCGCCTACAAGGAAGTTAATGCTTGTCAGTGGGGAGTGGCCAGACTCTTTGTACAAATGATATGTAGGCTACAACAGTCTGGAAGGACCAGGCTAGCCCTGTGTATCATCACCTTTACTGTGATACTGTTTAGACCTTTAAAACCTGTTATGGTAACTTTGTGAATAATCACTTTGCTTATTTGAATGTTTGTGTATAATATACGTATGATATACATATGTCCTCATGTAGGACACCACCGCCATATTGTCTGACCGGACCAAGATGTGGTGCCCTGTTAGGTCTAGGGTTTGAGGGCCAGAAAAAAGGCCATCATTTGGCTAAAAACTTCTTAAAAGTGTGTGGTGCCAGAGACAGTCCGAATGGTTGGACCGTGTACTGGTAGGCCACCCCTTCGAATGCAAATCTCAAAAAGGGTCTGTGATGGAGGGTTATTTGGATATTGTTGAAAACTTTTTTTTCGTCGAAGCAAGAAACCAGGAGACGTTTGGGATCACGTTCAAGAAGTTATTCTTTTTTGATGACTTCGCGTTGACGTGGCTGCAGTTCTTCCAAAACAGTCTAAATCTAATACAGTATGCAATTGTAGTTATAAACATTCCAAGGGGGAGGGATTTACATAGAGGTGGAGACTCTGAACAAAGCATGCAAATGAAGTAGGAACACACCCTACTCTGAGAGCGCTACCAGTTTCATTGAATATGCGTAACTATTCAAATGCTGATATTGGCCAGGGACTCCGGTTCCACGAGCCATCCCAGAGCCATTAAAGACAAAAGGTGAAAGTCTTCCCTACAGCTAATTCAATCAACTCAACCATTCAACGTCTGGAGCTGGGACTCGAGCCATTAAAGACAAAAGGTGTCTTACAATAGAGAAAACAGGTCTGGCAGAAACTGTTGATACCATTATCCTAACCTAACCTTAAAATGCTAACTTCAATGTACTCAACTTTTACTGTTGCAAACTAAATTAAACAATTTAATAAATTTGTAATCCAACAATATGAAAGTATGCATGTTCTTCAATTGGTGTTGGTTTGTTAATTGGTTCTGTTCTCCTCCGTTTCCGCCTGTTTGTTTCCTTGGTTACAGATTCATTTGAGTTTTTATCTCATTAGAATAATTATTCTCTTTGTTTGCCCTGTGTATTTAAAGGGTTAGTTAACCCAAAAACGTTGTTCCAAACCCATAAGACTTTCATTCATCTTCGGAACACAAAGACATGATTCGTATCTTCCTCTGTGCTAGGTATTAGTTCTGAGCTGGTTTTCGCGTGTATGAATGATTCTGAAGACATTATTTATGCCAAATACTGATTTCAAGGTTAGAATTATGGCCAGTAACAGAAGAAAATGCAAACACGAGCCAGATGTTTTCGGCTACATTTGGGGGTTTTATTGAAACAGCAACAAAATTCAATGGAGTGAAGATATTTTTCCACTTCTTTGCAGACTGTTAATGTGCATTTTAAATAAAAAATTAAATACATTAATGTTACAATTTAAATAAAATTTGACATTTGACTGCTTTTGTTAAATAGGTTATGCATTAAAGCTGAAATATATAATTTGGAGAAAAAAAATCATCAAATTTGGTAATAGGAGGCATTTTTTGCAAATTAGCGGAATTTTATTTAAGATGCAGGTAATAAATGAAATCACCTTGGCAAAAAAAAAAAAAAAAAAAAAGTCAATCCTTTCTGTGATTCTAAACTTCCTAAAAAGTTATAGGCTTACTTTATGTCTCCTTTTGTACAATATTAAATAAACATGCTTTAATATATCCTTTAAATTCTTCTGCCTCATTCTTGACCTTTGCAGACATCACAAATACAGCTCTACTCTTTGTTTATTTGATTCTACATCTTTATTCTGTTAGTCTTGAAATATAAATACATGAAAAACAAAAACTGATTCAGATTATGAGTCTTTATGTAGCTTTCACATGAGCATCAAACAAGACTATAATATAAGAATATCCCTCTGACAAAAACATCCACTGCTTTCTATGATATAAAACAAAATCACTTCATATTGCTTCTGGATTCTGCATATATTTACATTTATTTATTTATCTTTTAAAAGGTGACAAACATTAATCTCATCATGGCTGTGGGGGTTTCTGTTGAAAACACACTGTTAAACAGTTCTAGGAAGATGTCGACACTGCAGAGGGAAATAACAATGAGTGTGAAACTGAGAAGAAGAAGAAAAAAAAACTGACCACAATCGCATCACGGTGCAAAAAATAAATGTGTGAACTTTAGTCCCTTCAGTTTATTTTCCACTCTGCTCTTAGCTTGATCTTTATCTCTCATCATGACTATTTTAACACATTTCGGCATTCATCTCTGTTGAACCCTGAGATCCACAGGTGTTTGGCCTGATCAAGTTTCTCCACAGTCATTTTATCAGCTGTTCCTGAATCAGTTGTGTCTTTGGGTTGAGATCTGTGCACACAAACCACACTGAACTAAACCACAGGCATCAGCTTCATCAGTCAACTGACTCAACACAGTAAAACAGAGTTCTGAACGTGCGTTTCTGTGCAAATATAAAAGCAAGTGATCAACTGAGAGCAGATGAGAGAGAAGAACTATAAGTGTAGAGACACTTTAACCGTAAACGCTGCGGTTTAATGCACTTCTGAGAAAACACATTAATAAACAGTGTCACATGAATCTGAAGCTGTCAGGAGCTAAAAGTGTCAAAGAGCTGCAGATACTTCTGCTTTCCTGCATGTGAACGTGTGTGAGAGATGAAGTGTGAAAACTGACCAGTGCAGTGGAAACTTTGTTTTTAATACTGAACAATGACATTCAGATCTGATTAATATATCATAGTCATATTAAGTTGATAAATAACATTTTTAAAGAATGTAGAAGCTGTGTTTACTGTGATCCTGGATGTCACTGTGAATGATTTAGACTAAAGGTCAAAAGGTCAAAGATCTCACAGAGAGCTGATCATCATGGGACTTTTCATATTTATCAGCAGTTTATGACCAATATACATGAAACATAATCATTTCTGAACTTCAGATTCAGTAATTTAAACTCAGTTTAATGGTGTACAGACAGTACGTCTCTCCTAAAGACCCTGCTGGAGTGCCAACTAGTGGCTGAACATGGAAAACTGTCAGTATATTATTCAGTGATCTGCATGTTTGATCAGGAAATATCAACAGACTTTATTTTCCTCACTGAACTCTGATTAAATGTATTTAATGTTTATCATAGTGAAGGTGATTGCAATCCAGATATGTTTTTTGTTTCCAGATATGGATTCATGAAATGGTCTCTCACAATGTGCTTTTAAAATACAAGGACATTCATAACACATTTTTTTTTAAATGAGAATTTTAATTGTATATGAAACACACAATAGTGGCTCACGTGTTGATCTATGTGATTTGTATATGTTTTCTAATTGACTGTGATCATGAAGTGGGTGGAGTAACATACACAGGTGTGCAATCATTAATAAAATGGCCGCAGCTCGCTTGTGTGGGTGTGCAGGCTAAAACGCCAGATAATGTCTGAGTCGTTCTTCTATCCTTCGTCATGTAGCCTACCGGTTACCTAGCTCTAATAGAGATGGCAGCGCCAACATCACGTGTGTATTGTTTTGTCTTCTGGTTAGTATTGAACGGCCTGTTCGCCCCTGCTGGTAGATGTTGTAACTACACTTATAGGAACACAAAGCGTCTTCCTTCTTTGAAGGCAGTTCAGACATATGTGTGTAGTCTAGTAAAATAAAAGTATTTTCTAGCAACATATAAAACTGTAAATATTTCAATAGGCCTGTATTATATTTCAAGCTACTATTAGAACAGCAGCTACAAAATTAAAAATGATTGAGGATGATTAAGTTGCAAATAGCCCTACAGCAATAATTTTAATGCACTCTTATAACACATATATGTAAAAGGACAGGATGGATTTCTTCAAGTGATATGTGAGTGAAATTACTTTTAACAGTATCTTGCCGAGGACAAAAACACACACAAAACAAAAAGCTAAACCCAGCCTAAGATGTTTGGCAGGTCTTGGTTTGTTTCCAGTCTGGCTAAGCTGGTGTTCAGCTGGTTGCAAAAAATAAATAAAAAATGTTTAAAACCTCTCTAAAACCACTCTGCTAAACCAGCCATGACCAGGATGGAAGCCTCATCTGATCCTCTCCAAACTCCAGCAATCGTGTTCAGCTCCATCAGTTACATTGGAGTCAGTGAGTGTTTGTTGTTCAATGATATTCTGACAGCCACAAGATGGCGCCAAAACAGTGTCTGTATTAGGAGAAACATCTGAACTGTTTATCTTTACTACCGACAACATAGTTAATAGCAGACACAATCCTTACATTACTGTAATTGTGATTGGAGACGGGTCTGTGTTCCAGTGAGTCTTTTGGAAGTTTTTTAATTAATATGGAAAACTTGTAGGCCTATATAAAGTGGTCTGGTAAAAGGTATAAGGTAGGCAATTTTGGAGAGGCTAGCAATAGCAAGCTAGCTTTGAAATCATATCTTCTAAAAGACCAATATCATTATTATGGTGTTGTTTATTGTGTTTGATTTTTGTTAATATTTACCTTGCATGCATGGCCTCAACATTTTTTTTTTTTTTTTCAACACCACCACCTACACAAATAAATGCAAAGAATAGACTCATGGAAATTATCTTTTTTATTATTATGTCTCCACCTTACTTAGGGGGGTGAAATGCTCATTTTCACTCAATCTCCTGTTAATCTTGAGTATAGAGTAGTATTGCATCCTTCATATGTCCAAAACGTCTTTAGTTTTATTATATTTATAAAAGAAAGATAGGCTGTACCGAGTCTTTCCGGAAAAAACCGAGCGGCTGGAGGCGGGCCGTGTGCTATAGCTGTGCTAACCGAGCTAACAACAACAACAACACAGAGAGACATTTGAAGCACTTTACTCACCGCATGCGACCGCGAACCTTTATCATTGTGACTGCTCGATCCTTAAGCATTAGACGATCTGCAAATCCGTCGATCTGGGCTTTGTTTATAAAACAATCATTGTCGAAATGCAGGGAACAAAGAGTCTTGCACAACCTCCGTTGATGCTCTGGAAAAACAAACTCCATCCACTATTCCCTTAACGCTGGGTTCTTTGGGAATCTGGTTGTCTTGCCCTGGCAACCAAAAACCCACTTCTTTGGTGACATTGACTTCCCTAAAAGTCGAGCATAGCGCTTTGAGGTAACGTACTGCTTTCGCTCTCTTCTCTCTCTGGTCTACGAGTGCGCGCGCGCCCGCGGAGAAGTGCCCTTAAGGCCGATTTATACTTCTGCGTCGGACCTACGCCGGAGCCTCTACGCTGTAGGCAACGCGTTGGTTTTCATTTATACTTCTGCGTCGTTGTCCGCGTTCACGCGCGCAGAGGGAGCATGTGAAACCCGAGGGAGCGGTCATAGCAGACCAATCACAGCGCTTGCGTCCGCGTAGAGTTGACGCGTTGTTACAATTTTGGAGAGGTGCACGTCAGGGTACGCCGAAGGGTACGCGCGCTACACACAGCCTACGACGTAGCTACGGCGTAAGTTCGTCGCAGAAGTATAAATTGGGCTTTAGGACCCATAAGGAAATTCCGCCCTATCTTACATAAGACAGAGCCATAGAGAGCCTAAGTCCCGCCCCTCCGCTTCCGGCTCATGGGACCTTATCATAGACAGTAAAAGAAATGGACACAGCGACCCCATTGGGACTCAATTGAGACAAGTGAAGCCCATTTTTAGCGATTTCTTAGCACTTCCTTTCCTGACGCGCAGACTCAAACCGAGCAAAGCGTTACACGGACCACGTGAGCAACCCGTCTGTCTTCTAGTAGCTGTGCCAAGAGAAATCTGAATCATTCCCTTCCGAATCTTGCAGAGACGGAGAGTGTGAGTACGAGCTGCCCATGAGCGATGAGCAGGAGAAACTTTTGCTAGGTATTCTGATTAATTATATTGTCATTTTGCCTCCACGTCTCCCCGATTGCCAGCGAGCTTCTCCTCCTGTCCATACGGTAATCTCTCTAATGTGCGACAAAGAGTCGCTTGGTTATGACGCAATCGTTAGCCTACTTTTACAAAAACTGCTTCTACGGGGCCATAACATAAGCTACAAGGTAATGGAGCATTTTATACCTTGTCGTGTTTCTTTAGAAATAAAAAATGGACAAATGGAGTCTTCAAACGCCTCAGATGTAAAGTTATTCGCTGTCAAAGTGACGCCAAAATGAATGGAAGTCAATGGGATTGCTAACGCAAGTGAAGTTCCGCTCAAGATGGCGGCACCCGGCCGACTTCAACTTCCGGTCGACTTCCTTCCCGCTTGGACCTTATAGAGACAGAGCGCAACGCGTCATAATCTGAAGACCACGCCCACCGGGGGGGAAAACAGTCCAACGGTCTCCATTGACTTTGCATTGCGAGAGGCTGCCTCCTTGTCATATATTGCTTCTAACAAAAGACAGAAAAATGCCTAAAAGCTGCTATGTGACAAGGTGTACTGCAAACAAGCTAAGAAACCCAGAAATAAGTTTTCATAAGCTGTCGACCCCAAAAAACGAGCATTTGAGGACATAAAAGTGGATACAGGCTGGAACGAATGGGTAAATTGTGGGATCCTGACACTCAGTATGCACTAAAAATACACTACGTGTGCAGTAAGTTAAACATTTGGTCACTGGTGAGTCAAATATCCAAATGTCAGTTTTATATATTATATTTCTGTAAGATAAACTATCCTGTGTTGCCGATTACGGTCTCCTCCAGCGGGCGTACGTTAGTTCTCAGAGTAATGAGACACTGTCTTAACTGCCTGTATCCACTTTTATGTCCTAAACACTCGTTTTTTGGGGTCGAGAGCTAATAAAAACGTATTTCTGTTTTTTTTAGTTTGTTTGCTGTACACCTTGTCACACAGCAGCTTTTAGGCATTTTTCTGTCTTTTGTTAGAAGCAAGAAATGACAAGGAGGCAGCCTCTCGCAATGCAAAGTCAATGGAGACGTTTTGATTGTTTTCCCCCTGGGTGTGGGCGTGGCCTAAATACGCTCTGTCTCTATTTCGGAAAAAATATGTATGGAAGTCAATGGCGAGAGATAACTTATCTTTTTATTCCGTCTGAACTGTGCCCTGAACTACACATATGATGTTTGTCAATTTAAAAGGTAATTATGAAAGTCAAGAAAGTCGCAGTTTGTCATAAAACAGAAGAGTAACGTTTAGTTTTATGTGAAAATCGCTCAATGAACTACATCTCTCGTCTCGCACATTGTACGTCACAAGATCCGTTGCTCGCATGTGTGTATTCTGGCTCAAAACACTCAGGCATGACGGCGTTACGTTAAGATTATAATGTAAGACTATAGAAAAAATGACAGACGTTAGCTTCAGTAAAGTTAGCTTCATTCATTGAGAGAAAAGGTATGACGTCGCATGTGCGCCTTCTGGGTTTGTAGTCTTTGTAATTACGTATTTTCACAGTCTTATACCTCAACAGTTTTTCATCAAGCTGTGACTTTCTTGACTTTAAAATGTATCTTTTAAATTGACAAACATCATATGTGTAAATCAGGGCACAATTCAAACGAGATCAAAATATTTGTTGTCTCTCGCCATTCATACAATATTTTTCCGAAATAAGGTCCCATGGTGGTCGACCGGAAGGGGAGGGACTTAGGCTCTCTATACTCGAAAAAAACCCTCCGAAACTTGTGACAAACCGGACAAACTCCTTCAAACGTACAACTTAACTTTTGAAACTTTGTCCATGTTTATCATGGGAATCCAACTCTTTAACCGTGTAAAAAACTCAGTATGCATGAAACAGCAATTCACCCCCCCTTTAAGGTAAAAGAGGGCATGACCATTTTAAACTCGAATGTGCGAGTCTTTCAGTGTCAGACCAATACCAGTTATTATCTGTGCAAAAACAGTTCATTGTGCTGCTGGTAGGTCAGGCTGTTAAACTTGTGACCTTTGACCTGAAGGATCCAAATTTAAGAATATGTTTAAGATCTGCTGATCTTACTTCCTTACATAACATCACATGAAAAACTAAGGTGAATTACACTGGATTGGGCATTCGAGGTGAACATGATGGCATCAATTTACTGATCAGAAGTCAGCTTTAAGTCAGCTGTCTAAACATTGTAATAGTCAGGGGTTTTGTTAGTCTTTGATCTTCCAACTAAGTGTTGAACTGTGTGTGTGAAGGTTACATAGTCTTAGCTCTCGTGACCATTTGTTGTTTATACCTTTTGGGGAAGTCTTTAATCTTCCTACTCAGAGTTGAACTGTGTGTGAATGTTACTAGTCTTAGTTCTTGTGACCATTTGTGTTTATACCATTTGGGGAGCTCAGTTGGGGGTAATTGCCTCTATTGTCATCCCTAACTAAGGCTGTGTGCATGGTCAGCACCATTAAGGACAGCCCACTGAAATGCCTATAAAGAAACCATGTAAAGTATGTTAGTTAGACTGATTTGGGAAGAACTGCAGCCGCGTCAACGCGAAGTCCTCAATAAAGAATAACTTTGTTTGAACGTGATCCCCAACCTCTCCTGGTCTCTTGCTTCGACGAAGAAAAAGTTTTCAACAGACCCCTCACATGCAGCATCATATTACACTGTTCTGACTAGAGCTTTTCATGCAAGATGAGTCAAAATGTGTTGGTCTGTTTCCCAAGAGGAAGATTTTCCTAGTATCTTTTCTTAAAGATGGAACTTCAAATTAAATGTAAGTGGTCATACTTAGGATGGATTAATTGGTTACAGTGATTAAGAGGATACGGTAACACTTTAAAATACGGATCCTTCGTTAATGAATAACTACACAGGAACAAATGAGAAACACAATATTAACAATCTAGTAACTACAATTAACTAACAAGTAACTCTGATTAACGAATTAGTAAGTAATAGCACACAGATTTAAGTGGTAGTTCACTATTAACTAATCAATAACTACTATTTTTTAATACTTCACAGAGAACTACTGATTTTTTTTTACAGATTTAAGTGGTAGTTCACTAATAACTAATCAATAACTACTATTTTTCAATACTTCCCAGAGAAATAATGAAAATAATTCACAATTCATGCAAAACTAATTAATAACTAATGCAGGACAAATTACTAGCACTAGATTAACATTACTGCTAGATACTGTACACTAATTATAAATATGTAATAGCGTAGCAGACTTATGATTTTGGAAAGCTGTCAATAATTAGCCTATGCACTGCTGTCTTTTAGAGAACTATTCATAAACTAAATAATTTTTAAGAATTGTTTTTATATATGCACTTGTCTGGAACACTTACTCTGTGGCCGATTTTCCGGCATTCCTCTGGACTGGCTTTGAATAACTAGACTCATCATGGTGAGTACTGGAACATACTGAGTCATCAGCCATCCAAATACCAGTTATTTTATTATAGCTTGAGTCATTTGAGACACTAGAGCAGTGGTTCTCAACCTCTCCTGCAGGGACCCCCTGACAGGCCATGTTTCTGTTTTAACCCTGAAATGGCACACCTGACTCAATTAATGAGTAGTTATTAGAGTAGGAAGAGCAGGAGTTAGTCAATTAATCAATTAGTCAACTACTCATTAAGCCTTTAATTATTTGAATCAGGTGTGCCATTTCAGGGTTAAAACAGAAACATGGCCTGTCAGGGGGTCCCTGCAGGAGAGGT
Source organism: Vimba vimba (assembly GCA_022828995.1). Taxonomy (NCBI): domain Eukaryota; kingdom Metazoa; phylum Chordata; class Actinopteri; order Cypriniformes; family Leuciscidae; genus Vimba; species Vimba vimba. The sequence continues at coordinate 29,914,586 of CM040825.1, read as the reverse complement.
TGAGAACCACTGCACTAGAGTCATTACTAGTTAGTTAACATGATCTTCACTTTAGAATACGGATCCAAATAATTAGTAGTTCCTATAGAGGTATGTAGTAACACTTGAGTCATTACTAGTTAGTTAACATGATCTTCACTTTAGAATACGGATCCAAATAATTTGTAAGTCCTATAAAAGTATGCATTAACACTTGAGTCATTACTAGTTATCATGATTACATGCTGTAGTTACTAATGAAGAGCCAACCCGAAAGGGTAGAATCATCTAATCATTCACAGGATATACACACACATATTTATATATATATATATATATATATACATATGAACAAAGAGACATACATAAAAACAATTTTGAGAGGTAGGTTAAATAATAAAATAACTGGTATTTGGATGGCTGATGACTCAGTATGTTCCAGTACTCACCATGATGAGTCTAGTTATTCAAAGCCAGTCCAGAGGAATGCCGGAAAACAGGCCACAGGGTAAGTGTTCCAGACAAGTGCATATATAAAAACAATTCTTAAAAATTATTTAGTTTATGAATAGTTCTCTAAAAGACAGCAGTACATAGGCTAATTATTGACAGCTTTCCCAAATCATAAGTCTGCTACGCTACTACATATTGATAATTAGTGTACAGTATCTAGCAGTAATGTTAATCTAGTGCTAGTAATTTTTCCTGCATTAGTTATTAAGTTTTGCATGAATTGTGAATTTTTTTCATTATTTTTCTGGGAAGTATTAAAAAATTGTAGTTATTGATTAGTTATTAGTGAACTACCACTTAAATCTGTAAAAAAATCAGTAGTTCTCTGTGAAGTATTAAAAAATAGTAGTTATTGATTAGTTAATAGTGAACTACCACTTAAATCTGTGTGCTATTACTTAATAATTCGTTAATCAGAGTTACTTGTTAGTTAACTGTAGTTACTAGATTGTTAATATTGTGTTACTCATTTGTTCCTGTGTAGTTATTCATTAACGAAGGATCCGTATTTTAAAGTGTTACCGAGGATACTTTATAATAAAATTATAATTAAAGGATACATAAAAGGATTATAAAAGGATAATTAAAGTCAATTAGAGGATAATTTAGTTTTTTCTGTGTTTGGTCAGATTATGGTTTGAAGTACAAACTCTCTCTCTGTGTAATTCTCCAGATTTCTGCTGTATCTGTAGTCAGATTCAGTCTGGTCTCTGATATATATATATATATATATATATATATATATATATATATATATATATATATATATATATATATATATATATATATATATATATATATATATATATATTTATATTTATATTTATATTTATGTTTGTCTGTATCATGTCTGCCCTCTAGTGTGCAATACTGATACAGCGGTTCAGTTTTTTATATATATGACAGATATATCTTTTAGTCCAGTGGTATAATATCAATATCTTAAACAAACATTTATTCATTTAACAAAGCATTTTATCCAAATGACATACAATAAAGAATAATACAAACAGAAGTAAATTTTTAATCACAATACAATATGATATCATACCACATTACTGTAAGTACTAAAGTTGAGTCAGTGCAAGTGCAAACAAACAAAAAACTATTCCAATACTATAGCACTAATGGTGTCAATTCAAAGTTCAGATAACATCATCCAATCCAACAATAGGCATATGCTTATATAACAATAAAATAGTTGTGCTACATTCATGAAACCTCGGATGATTTCAAAAACATAAAATGTTCCACTGTAATGTACTCATGTAAAACACTGCCATATTCCATAATTATTTACATATGATGGCTTTCATTCACTTGTACTTTATTTACTCCTTCACAACTTATTTTTCTGTGACTGTCTATGGGATAGTTCACACAAAAATGAACATTCAGTGATTTACTCACTCTGATGTTGCTCTAAAGCCATATTACATATATAGGCTAATGTTTTTCCATGTGAAAAAATGTATTCATGTATTAAAATAGCTTGAATGTAATAGGTTGGTTTCACGTGACGTCACGCTGCTGCGTCGCGAGAGTGCGAAATTCAGATGGAGCGCATTTTTGAGACTGTCTTTTTACACTTATGAATTTACACATGGTTTGTCTTTAAGCATTTTAAAAACACCACATAGACATATAAACAACATTAAAAGCTGGTTTTCACCACAAGGGGGTCTTTAAAAAAAAAACATGCCATACAATAATCTCATGTGTCGCGTTGCATATATTCCAAATGTTCTGAAGGCTTTGAGAAGAAAGAAACTATTTTTCCTTGATTTAAAACTGACATGTACCTAAAATATTATATAATGCAAGAGCATCTCCACTTACAATCCAACACGTTCTCACTCCCACCTCACGAATTGTCACTCTCCGCGTCACTTTTACCAACAGCACAGGGGTCATTTCTCACTTCAATGGACAGATTCTAAAGGCTGATAAAAAAGACGGAGCTCAATTGTTGATGATGTCAGAGTGATTGACACTGGTTGTGTGTGTGTTATCTCATCAAACTGAACTCATCCCCTGATGTACTCCATCAGGAATCTGTGTCATCACTATACTTGCTGATTCATTCAGTCCGTTTCCAGTGGAATCTGAAAAACAGAGACAATTAGAGAAATTAAAAAGAGAGATCTTAGACGTCAGAAGCGATGTTAACACTTTTCCATTAATAACCAATTACCAGGTTCAGTCTTATTTGGGTACTTTTCATGTTCATTTGTAAGAAAAGAACATATATTATATTTGTGAACTCAGTCACATACCTTCCTTGTAGTCAATAATTGTATCTCTCAAAACTCATCTTTGATCATCAAAATGACATTTAAATGTTTTTTTCCGTTAAAAAAATTCTTTATGCCCTAAAATAGCTTGAATGTAACTTCATGAATGGCCAATGGCCATGAATATGCAAATTAGCCCCGCCTCCACTCACTCACACCATCCTCTCGTTGACGTTAACAGGTAGTTTGTGACGTCAGAAACACCAGCCATTTTAAACTGTGTTCGCCTTCTAAATATCAGCATCCTTAGAAACCGTTTGAACAACTTTAGTGGAGAAAGGTATATAGTTCATCATAACATCATAATATACAACATACACCAGCTAGACTGCTAAATCTACCCGATTTTTTTTTCAATTAACAGAAAAATATACCAGGACAACCTGGCTTCTTGTGAGACTCCCCTGCTAGTTCGCCTTTAATGCTTTGCTAAACCCCGCCGGCACGTTAATCTGGAGAATCACGTTAATTTTAAGGAGAATATACTCAGTAATGGTGTTGACTTATGAATTTGAACATGGTTAGTCTTAAAGCATATTAATAACACCACATATACATATTTAAACATCACTAAAAGCTTGATTATCACACAGGGGGTCTTTAAAGTTAAAGAGATTCAGTGCACACAACAGATTCTCACCTGCTTTGGTTCATTTCCAGGAGCTTTTCTATCTGATCCTGTTTTAACAGCAATCACAGACTTATTAGATAATGCACAGTCAATTCTTTAGACATTATGGTCACATCAAAAACTAGAAAAAAACATGCTTTGTATGTGTGGCAAGTGGCAAATTCTTTCAATTTACTGGAATTAGAGGAAGGCGTTAGTCGTGTACTTGATCTACTTCCTTACCGCTCGTCTCCTCGCTCACTCTCCCATTGCAGACTTTACTTTATCTTGCCTCCCTTGCCGCAGTATGAAATCAGTCAAAACCCATAAGACATTTAATGGTCTCTGAATCATAATATTCCCTTTAGAATTTTTTTCCATCCATTGAAATTCTACTTTGACTTTCATTATTTAGAAAAGCATTCAACCCTAGTAAACTAAATATGAACCCTCTTTCATGTTCCTCAAAAGATAAAGCCATACATCGACATGAGGGTGAGCATAGTATGTATTATTTTGCAATGAAACAACTGAAGCCACTTTTTAACCAGGATCAGGGTATCATATTGGAAGAGTTGATTTACTCACCACTGACAGTAACACTGAATTCCCAGCAAATGTTCTTTCCGCCTCTGCTGCAGACGTTTAGCTGATAAACTCCAGTGTCGCTGGTTCTGGTGTCTTTGATGGTGAGAGATCCAGTTTGATGGTGCAGCTCCAGTCTGCCTCTGAATCTCACATCAGCACCGTATGAAGTCTTACTGATGTCTCCATTCATTCCGGCTGAGAGAATTTTATCTTCAAATCTCCACTCCACCGCTTCATCTCTTTCTATGTTCAAATCAGTTATTAAAACTAAACATTCTCCCGCCATCACTGACACTGTCTTGGGACCGGACTCACCTGGAGAACAAACAGAGAAAGTTACTCAGATTAAACTGATATTACACTGTCAGTAACCGATGCAACTGAGGTCTCATGTCTACATTTACTGTAGTATTAATGCATCTTTATACATATTTAATGTGATGTTATAAAGGCATCATGGGATTTCAAAAATTATATTGGCTTAATTAGTCTTTAATTAGTCCAAATGGGACCCCAATTTGAAAACATGTTCCTACAATTTTGGATAAAAAAATAGACACACCAATAATGAAATTCGAAATAAATTTTTTTTTGGTTATAACTAGAGCTATAACTAACAATTATTTTGATAACCGATTCATTTTTTGATTTTGATAACCAGTTGATTATTTCTACGATTAAACGGGTAAAAATTTTGATGTACTTTCTTTATTTTAATTAAAAATATGTTATTCCACACCCTGTCCAAGGTTGTCCTCTAAACAATGTGCAAATCATATGCTCTGATAACAAATACAGTGACTCGCTAGCTGTCAGGACGAAACTTTATGCAAAATGGAAATGCTTTTTGCATTAAACAACATACAAATCTGTCAAAATTCCTGATGAGAAAATACTGCATTATTAGCGAAGACCCCATCTATATTAGCAAATGAAACGGAAAGACTCACAAGAATTGAAAACTCTGAAGTTCCTGTAAGACGTCCTCTTGCTGCTGATGATCTGTAGATTATAAGGTCCAGATGTGATGTTACTGATGGTCAGAGCTCCAGTGTTCTTGTTCAGCCTCAGTTTGTCTCTGAATCTCTCGTCTGCATCAGCATATGTCGTCTCTCCGGTCTCTCCGGTCAGTTGAGCGATGAGATTGTCCTGATCTCCAAACATCCACAGGATCAGATCATCTCTCTGTACTTTAGTATCAGGGTTTAGAGTCACATTCTTTTCCTCCTTCCCTAAAATCATCCTCGCTTCAAAAATTGCAACAAAAGATCATTCAGATGCCAATTTATCAGTTTGACAAGGACATTTTTTCTTCATCTTCAGCTTCATATTACACAGAAACTTCATATTACTGTTTCAGTTTGCTGAATCATGCAACATTTAGCTTTATTTAATCAGTCTGGATCTAAATGAAAGCTGTAGGAAATAGCAAACAGAACATTTCAATATATACTTCAGTGGGAGATTTTTAATCTTCTTCAATCAGATTTCTAACAACTGAAATGATCTAAAGACTGTAGTCTGTACATTAAAGGGCTTGTTCACCCCAAAATCAATATTTTGTCATTTAATCACCCTCATATCATTCATCATCAAAACACAAATGAAGATATTTTGGAAACCATTTACAATAAGGTTACATCTGTTAACTTTACTTAATATAAGAACTAACATGAACTAACAATGAGCAATTCATATGTTACAGAATGTATTAAGCTTTGTTAATATTAGTTAATATATATAGTGGTTAATTTTTCATGGTTTCACAGTGCATTGAATAATGTTAACAAATACAACTTTTGATTTTAATAATGTTTTAGTAAATGTTGAAATGAACATTAAATAAGATTAATATTAATAAATGCTTTAGATTTTATGTATTTGTATGGGATTGTTTTATGTTATGTGTTTGTATGCTGCAACCAAATGGCCTTTAAATTAATAAAGATGAACTGAACTGCTGTAGAAATATTGTTCATTCTTAGTTCATGTTCACTTAAGTGGTTAACTTATGTTAACTAATGTAATCTTATTGTAAAGTGTTACTGATATTTTTAATTTTCTCTCTTCATTTCGTATCCATACATTGAAAGTCTAGACAATCAAAACCTTCATGCATTAAAAAGTACAGAAATAAGTTTTTAAAAGTAATCCATATTCAGTTTTTGGTGACAGTGACAGGTAAGCTGTACATTTGCACATTGAGTAGATGGTGATAAGCAGATTGATCTGAATAATCTGCAGAATTAGAATGGATGAGGTACAACTGTGATTATTCTTACTTTGACTAGAGCAACTCACCTCTGACAGAAATGAAGAATCTCTTGATCATGGCCTCTTTACCGCGGTGAAGCTTCAGTTTATAAAGTCCCGCAAGATCATTTGTGGTGTTTGTGATGGTCAGAGATCCAGTCTTCTTGTCCAGCTCTAGTCTGTCTGAATCTCCCATCACGAACATCATATATAATGATTTCTCCAGTCCCTCCACTGATTTCAGCTATGAGAGCATCTTCATCTCCAAACAGCCACAGTATCTGATCGTTTTTCTGTTTTTCATCATCAGTCTTGAGGGTAACATCCTCTCCCTCTAGCGCTGACACTTTCTTCACTTCATGTCACATGTAACACATAGAAATGAGTAGATTATAACAAGAGAGTGAGTAAAGCAGTGGACAAAGAGATAGAGAGTATCTGTATTTATACAGATGATGATGATGACATGCAACTTAATTATGTGACATAATTAAAGCATATTAAAACAAAACAGGTTTTAACAAATAAAATATGAATTATGTACATGTACATTATTTATGATTCTGTGCAGTAATGTCCTGCATAATATTGGATAAATTAAGGGACAAAGTACAATTATACACTATAACATTCAGTGTTAACTATTACAATTATTTTTTGAGTAAATCTAGTAATTTTAGTGCTTAAACTTAAACTTATTTCATTAAATTACCAAGGCAACATTTTAAATTTTCATTAGATTCCAATCAAATATTTATCTGCTTTTATTTCAGCTTTATTTTCAATGACCGAAAACTTTTTTACTACTCACCATGGATTACAACTTTGAATTTCTTGTATGACGTCCCTCTGCTGCTGCTGATCTGTAGTTTATAAGGTCCAGAGTGTTCAACTGTGGTGTTACTGATGGTCAGAGATCCAATCTTATTGTCCAGCTTCAGTCTGTCTCTGAATCTCCCATCAGCAAAGTCATGTTTCTCTCTGGTCTTTCCCATCATTTGTGCTATGAGATTGTCCTGATCTCCAAACATCCACAGGATCAGGTCATCTTTCTGTACTTCAGTATCAGGGTATAAAGTGACAGATTCTTCCTCCATCTTTAATACTGTTTCCTCTCAACACAGGAATAAGGAAACAAATAAAACTCAACAACAGACAGGATGCTGAAACTAAATGGATCTACAGTATTAACTCTGACTGGAGTCTGAACATTAAGAGGTTGAGTTGAATTACCTGTAGACAAATTAAGAAGAACTTTAATTTTCATTGTAGAAAGACCCGATATACTCACCTCTGACAGTAATAATGAATATTTGATACAAGGTTCCTCTGTTGCTGATGGCCTGTAGTTTATAGACTCCAATGTGTTCAGCTGTGATGTTTGTGATGGTGAGAAATCCAGTCGTCTTTTCCAGCTTCAGTCTGTCTCTGAATCTCCCATCAGAACCATCAAATGTCTCTCTGGCTTCTCCTCTGATATCAGCGATATGAGTCTCTCGAGGTCCAAACATCCACAGGATCTGATCATCTGTCTGTACTTTCACATCAGTGTTTAGAGTGAGATCCTCTCCCTCCTTCACTATCACAGTCTTCTCTTCAACTGAAAAAGTAAATGTTGCCATTAGATCTGCATATCACAGGTAATTTTTACACTGCCGAGTGAACAGATGATACTGCTTACTATTAATATTTTGCCTAGCCCCATTTATGATTTTTCCCTATAATGTGCTGGATCCTTCATTGAAAACTGAAAATAATTCACTCCTACTGAATGTTTACTCTTCAAACTCAGGAACACTACAAGTCAACATTATTGTGGCTAAAAGTTTGCTGAGAAGTATTTCCTTCTCAATCAAGGCGGCATTTTGACTCTGGTCAAGCCTATTAAATAGTTGCATACTGGGAATGGCATTGGACTGCAACATGCCCAGTGGATAATGGTGGTGAAGGTTTCCTGCCAATTTGGCAAATGGGAAGACAACCATTTTTCTGTTTTCTCTAGTCAGGTAGCACCGATTAAAAAAAAAAAAAAAAAAATATATATATATATATATATATATATATATATATATATATATATATATATATATATATATATATATATATATATATATATATATATATTGCTACCAACTTGTTATCCAAGTATTATTGAAAAACCATTTTGCAATTAACCCTTTAAATACACTGGCTCTGAGGAATCAGAGCTTCAACGGAATCAAAAGCATGCGAAGTGTGAACCTATTTGAGCTGAATAACCTATAGAAAAAAACTTAATCTATGAGGAACAACCATGATGATTATTACATTTAAAGTCTTGATATACTCACGTCTGACAGTAACAATGAACCTTTGATACAAGGTTCCTCTGTTGCTGATGGCCTGTAGTTTATAGACTCCAATGTGTTCAGCTGTGATGTTTGTGATGGTGAGAAATCCAGTCGTCTCGTCCAGCTTCAGTCTGTCTCTGTCTCTTCCATCAGAACCATCAAATGTCTCTCTGGCTTCTCCTCTGATATCAGCGATATGAGTCTCTCGAGGTCCAAACGTCCACAGGATCTGATCATCTGTCTGTACTTTCACATCAGTGTTTAGAGTGAGATCCTCTCCCTCCTTCACTATCACGGTCTTCTCTTTAACTGTCACAGCAGCACATAGAAACAGAGAAATGCAAAGATATTAGATCAGTGATAATCTTTACACTGCCAAGTGAACAGCCTTTGCTAAAGATGAAACGCTGTATAAAAGCCATACTTAAATACTCTGGGACAGTCTTCTAGAAGTGGCAGAGAGCTTGGGAGCGGACGCCACAAGGGAGGGTCCGATGGGATAGTGTGTCCAGAAACACAAGATGGGGGTAGCCATAATAATAATAATAATAATAATAATAATGATTTATTACATTTATAAAGTGCTTTTCTCTGCACTCAGTGTGCTTTACATATGAAGGGGAGACTCTCCTCAACCACCACCAGTGTGCAGCAACAACTGGATAATGCGACGGCAACCATATATTGCGCCAGGACTCCCAACACACACCAGCTTACTGGTGGAGAGGAAACAGAGTGATAAAGCCAATCAATTTACAGTATATGATTAGGAGGCCATGATGAATGGAGGCCAATGTGCAAATTTGGCCAGGATGCCGGGGTTACACCCCTACTCATTCGAAGCACATACTGTTATTTTTAATGACCACAGAGAGTCAGGACCTTGGTTTAACGAAGGACGGTGCTTTTTGACAGTATAGTGTCCCCGTCACTATACTTGGGCATTAGGACCCACACAGACCACAGGGTGAGCACCCCCTGCTGGCTTCACTAACTCCTCCTCCAGCAGCAACCTAGTTTTCCATGAGGTCTCTCCTCCAGGTACTAACCAGGCTCAGCCCTGATTAACTTCAGTGGGCAACCAGTCTTGTGCTACAGGTTGATATGGCTTCTGGCTAAGCGGAAGTACTCGAGAACGGTGAAGAACCTTTGGGACCTCCAGACAAGAGATCACAGGACATGGGACATTCGTGGCAGGTGTGGTCCGTGGCAAGACAAGCTACATTGGAAAAATATTTAAGGGTCTCTATAGAGGCACTGTAATATCCCAACAGTGCTGTATCCCACATCAAATGAAGAGTATAATAATCTCAACCGGGGATAGGCGGCACTTACTGGAAGGGAAGACTGGATCTCAAATGCTTGTCCAGACCTAGTCTATAAATGCCCTTCAGAGAGATTAAATGCTCTATAAACTTCTCAGTGGTGCGTCCCTGCTGCCTGAGACAGCAGTGCCTCAGCTCATAAATCCATTTATAATCCAATCATAAATAAAACTACAACCATCACGGGAAACAAAAAACAATTTTAAATGCTGCAGTTTGAGCTGACTAACCTGCAGAAAAAAAACTGAATGTACAAAGAAGAACCGTGATAACTATTACATTTAAAGACTTGAGCTACTCACAACAGACAGTAATAATGAATCTTTGATTAAAGGTTCCTCTGCTGCTGATGGTCTGTAGTTTATAGACTCCAATGTGCTCAGCTGTGATGTTTGTGATGGTCAGAGATCCAGTCTTCTTGTCCAGTTTCAGTCTGTCTCTGAATCTCCCATCAGCACCATCATATGTCTCTCTGACTCCTTCTCTGATTTCAGCAATATGAGTCTCTCGAGCTCCAAACGTCCACAGGATCTGATCATCTGTCTGTACTTTCACATCAGTGTTCAGAGTGAGATCCTCTCCCTCCTTCACTATCACAGTCTTCTCTTCAACTGTCACAGCAGCACATAGAAACAAAGAGAAAACAAAGTAAATCTTGCCATTAGATCATCATATCACATGTAATTTTACCACTGCTTAGTGATGAGATATTACTTACATTCAATAAATCGCCCAGCCCTATTTACGATTCTTTGTAGCCACAATGTGCTGGAACCTTCATCGGAAACCAAAAGTAACTCACTCCTATTGAATTTTTACTTTTTGAACTCCTAACTAACTAATTACCCTCCTCCATCCCCAGCTCCACCTCTCGACCACAGTCAGGACTTGGCCTCTAATAATTCTCTTCAAATAAGACTGTCAAATAAGATTTAACTTGATTTAGGTTGTTACATTAAATTATTGCATAAACGAAGAACCAAGAGACAAATTATAATCAAATCATGTTATTTTTTGCTCATATACCTATGCTATATTATAGAATGTTATTTTATTTTTTATGTGATTGGTCTGAGACACTCCATCGCATGATTAAAGCATTGTCTGGTTACTGTTCCAATAGCAAAAGAACAACATGCATGGCATGAATAAACACTACATGCAACTACACGATTGATACTTGACCCCCCTTTTATTTTGATTAAAATTATGATTTTAATTAGTACTTAATTAGTAGTACTTTAAACATTTCTTATTTAATTCACTTTTATTTTAGTTTTAGTACTTTAACTTATTTCAGTTAATTGTCAAGGCAGCATTTCTAATTTTCAGTTTTTCCATCTAATATGTATATGTGATTTCAGCTCATTTCAATTACTGAAAATTAGTTTTGGTTAACAGCAACAATACGATTTTAAACAGAAAGAAATTCTTTAATTTCATGCATCTTAATGAACAATCAGATTTAAACTACTTTAGCACAGTAAAGCTCATTTTACTCTTGCTGTAACAACTGCAATACTTACATATTTGACTTATTTTTTCAGAGATTAAAGTTAACATTAATGTGAGCACAAGCAGCACTTCTTGTAAAATAAAGTATAAATATTAAACTTTAGATGGCCACGGTCCTTAAGGTTTATCCCTGTTGAGAGTTTAAATGACATCTATTTATCCACGGATACTGGTGACTCTGTGGCTCTTGTAGTTTCAGATCTATCAGCAGCTTTTGATACTGTCAACCACTCTATCCTGATATCCAGACTAAAGCATTATGTGGGGCTAAAAGGTATCGTCCTCCAGTGGTTCCAGTCTTATCTCTCGGGTCGAACTTTCAGAGAAAAAGTTAGGAAATTGTTCCTCTTCCGTTGCGCATCTAACCTGTGGTCTTCCTCAAGGATCTATCTTAGCGCCGTCTCTTTTCTCTCTCTATATGTTACCACTGGGCACCATTCTAAGAAGACATAGGGTATCCTTTCACTGTTATGCAGACGATACACAAATGTATGTACCAATCAAGAGAAATGATCCTTCTGCCCTTTCATCATTACTAAGTTGTCTAGATGAAGTTAAATTTTGGCTGGACCAAAATTTTTTATTTCTAAATGAAAACAAGACCGAGATCATCGTCTTTGGGTCTACTGTTAATCCTCAGGCTGCCACCTTCGACCTAGGCAGACTATCGGCTTTTAGATCCTCATGTGTACGGAACCTGGGCGTTCTACTAGATGAGTCTTTAAACTTTGATAAACAAATCTCCTCTGTGATAAGCTCTAGATTTTATCAACTTCGTCTGCTGTCGAAAGTCAAACCTTTCCTTAATCACAAAACTCTTGAGATGGCTGTAAATGCCTTCATCTCCTCATGCTTAGACTACTGCAATTCACTTTACTGCGGTATTTAAAAAAAACTCAAATTGCTCGTCTCCAAATAGTGCAAAATGCTGCTGCAAGATTCCTCTCAAATAGTCGAAAAAGTGACCAAATCACCCCAATTCTGAGGTCTCTTCATTGGTTACCCATTCATTTCAGAATTGATTTTAAAATCCTTTTATTTGTACATAAATCTCTATGTAGCAAAGCACCAAGCTACCTATCTGAATTGCTACAACCATACACTCCATTAAGAAGTCTGAGATCAAGCGATAAGAACTTGTTATTAGTCCCACATTCCAGACTCAAACGCAGAGGGGATCGAGCATTCGCTGTGGTTGGGCCTCGGCTATGGAACAATTTGCCCCTAGAAGTTAAGATAGCCCCTTCCGTGATTTCCTTTAAGTCACTTTTAAAAACGCACTTGTTTTCCTTGGCCTATAATTAAGGTTGGTTAGTTTTATTATTTCTCCATTGAGTCTGATACTGCCATTTTTGTTTTATTATTGATGAGTCTGATACTGTTTTGCCATTTCTGTTTTCTTATTTTTTATTTTAAGTCCGACAATGTTTTTGCTACTCCTGCTTAAGGCTGCTCTTAGATTTGCTGTATCTGTGCTGCTATGCATGGTATCATTGTCTTAATCTTGTAGTTCTGTAAAGCACTTTGGTCAGTCAGTGGCTGTTATAAAATGTGCTATATAAATAAAAATGAACTTGAACTTGAACTATAAATATTTATTATGAAAAATCATGTACTTTTTCATACTCCATTGTCACACAGTAAAGCTTATTTTTCGCTTGCTGCTTAACAGCTGCAATACTTACATTTTTGACTAAGTTCTTCAGAGATCTTGCCTTCATCTGTCACAGCTGCACATAGATATAGAAAATTATAACCGGATGAAAACATCAGAGACACTGAAGGACTGAGAAGATCTGTAACAATTTGCAATAGCGTTGCACGTGCTAACGTAGTAGCATCTTTCATTAACGTGATTTAACAGTATTTTCCACAGCATTGATTGGTTAATTATACATTTATTCATTTAGTTACACGTTATTCAATAGATATGACAACAATACCATTTTAAAAATGTTTTAAACAAAAGGAAACAACCTCTTTTAAAATTGGTCATTTAGATAAAAATTAACAAAAAACAATGTATGAAACTGAAATGCATAAATAATTAACAAATCTGTTTCTGCACAGACATGTTATATATCACTAAATGTAACATTTAGACTTTTACTCACCTTCATGTTCTTCTAAACACATATGGCTTGATTTTGCAGAGTCTTCAAGCCGCTCTTTTCCATCCAGTTGCAGTTCCTCATGACCGTCTTTGTGACGATCAGAAAATGACATGCAGTTTGTGCGCTATATAATTCTTCTGAACTCACACAATCGCTTTATGTAAGTATAAGTGGTTATTTGCTGCAACTCTCCAATGTTATTTTCTACACTCAAACTCATGTCTGTGTCTATTAAATATGAAACTGCTAATTCTGTCTGTCACCAATGTTAGCAAATCTGGTAATACGTTTGTAGCCCAAATACCTTTTATGTTGTCCTCTAGATCTTCTGTGATCAGTGAATATTGACTCCTATATCTGTCCGTATTGTTTACTGCATCTGCATTTTAAACAGAGAAATGAATTCATCAATACACAGACTTCATTAATTATTGCACTTAAACAATCATTAACAGAACTTATTGGAAAATGGTAGAAATACTGACTATGAAAAATCATACTATACATTTTCACTGTATCAGCTGAAATACTTACAGTTTGGCCTTTCTAGTTTACAGATCTTGTAGCGATAGTAAAAAACACCAGAGGCTCCAACTGCAAACACCAGCAGCAGAACACCGACAACTATGACTGCTACAACACATGGATACAGACCTAATAAACAGATTTAACAAGTTCCATTGTAACATTAGTCTGAAGAATGATCATATCTCCCACCATCATTGACTCTTCTGAGTAATCACAAAGAACCCATCACTGAGTTCTTTATTTCAACTTTACCAAAATTAATGTCAAATGCCTCTAAAAGAAAAAAACAGATTCACAGAGAGAGATTATACATATTTGACATTGTTAGGAGTAGAACTATAAGCTGAACTATACAAGAACTAGCTGGTTAGCTCTGCCTGCCGTTCCTACATAAAGGACATACAAGGACATCAGTTTGACACAGATCGAGTCAACTACTTTGACTGACCATGTGGCATCTTATTTCATATAACAACACAGGGATTGTTTACTGTTTGTATCACTCTATCTGTCTGTGTTCAATTATAAATTCCTTATTCCACAGAACAAATGATCTTGCTTTGAGTTGTTTTGGAGTTATAACTAGTGGTGAATTGAAACAAAAAATATCAGGTCACATTGTGAGTGAGATATACATCAATCAATGTTCATTGCCTCGTCATCACGCTGTAGTTCTGAATATCAATCATGTGATCACCTTCAGCCCAATCACAGCTATGATGATATTCAAAACAACAGCATGACTGTGATTGTCACAAAATGAATTATTTTTTTAACCAGAAAATAAACTCAGATAATCTCTACGTAACAGCGTGTCTACACACAAACGATAACCGGCCATGAACTGAGGAAACTAAGGAACTTAAGTATACAATGCTAACGAACTAAAAGACTAACAGGTGATCAAATTAATTGCTTAGAGAGCGGGAAACTAGAACAAATACCAAAGGAAATAAAGAAAAGCAAACTAAAAGTCATGAAAATGACACTAAACAAACAGATGATTAAATAATCATGATAGTGATATTGTGAAACAACAATTATATGTAAGTCTAACACATGATAACTATATTTGCTGGCTCACATTTAATTTGTAAAACAAAAACATTTAAAAATAATAAAAATAAAAAAGTATCCTCACCATAGACAGTAACATTGAACGTCATATTAGGGGTCAGATTGTTGTAGCTGATCTGTAGTTTATACAGTCCAGAGTCATTGATTCTCATGTTCTTGATGGTCAGATATCCAGTCAGATGATTCAGCTGCAGTCTTTCTCCAAATATATCAGTTTCATGGAGATATGAGCTCTTATTTCCATCAGTTTCAGCAATGACTGAAACATTATATCCAAACCTCCACTGTATTAGATTAAATCTCTCTATTTTATCAAGATCAGTCTTTAGAGTGACAGATTCTCCCTCCATCACTGACACTGTCTTCACTTCTGCTTCAACACCAAACACTCCTGCAGAACAAACAGAAAAAGTTTCTCAGATATTAAACTCATATAACCTAAGTAACACTGATGGTCATGTTAGGGAACAGATAGACATTTAGTCTTGTCTTATAAACAATGAATTATTCAGCTGTAAATAAAGAACCGACAGTCTTCCTGCCAAACTAATGAGATAAATCTCATGTTAGTTAATCTACAAAATACGATGTGCTTTAATTATTTTATAATTCATTCATGCAGATGCTTTTATACAAAGCTGTAAAATGAGAAATACAATATGTGTAGGGCTGAGTGAATATGTGCAACTCTTAACTGCCCAAGTACAACAGCAATATCTTTAAAAATTATACTTGTGAATTAATCATCATGTGCCCTTTGCTTCACAGGACACATGTGCTTCTCACTACTATTAATTTTCTAAACATGTAACTATGTCATGTTTGGTCTCATCTGACAGCTGAATAGAGTTGTGGTGAACTTAATAGAGATATTAAAGTATCCATGCACAATCTAGGAACTGTTGCTTAAACATGCATTGAGGAGAATATGTGCTTCTCCCCATAGATCATCACCACACATTCACCTTCAGGATAATGGTCTTTTGCAGTGTTGCCAACTATTTTCAATGCTAAGTACTGTAACTAAAGCCCACTTGAAAAGTTGCTAGATGCTGTAATGCACCAATTGTGGGTACTTTACATCTGTTTTTCTCTCCTAATCCATGCTCACATAATTTAATATACAATACATAGATGAATGTCAGACAACGGAACAAGTACAATATAGTGTATGACTTGCGTCTTTTTTTTTTTTTGGCGTCAGATCTAGCAACAATGTCTCTAAGTTGGCAACACTAGGTTTTTGGTTAGCTGTCAGTTGGTTTTAGGTGTCTGTATTCATGTTCAGCAATGCTTTGTTCATATTGAACACTGACGGAGAAACAGCGTTTAAATAAATCATAAAAGCGGTTTGTTTGTTTAAAAATCGTATATAAGAGATAGCGAGGGGGGCCTTTTGCCCCATGCACCCGCGGGGTTAAACCAGCATGGGGCAAAATACAGTATTTATACAAATACTTTTACTATATTTAAAATATTGTACTATTTTCGGTTAAAACAATTAAAACAATTCATTTTTGTTCAATAAATACAGTCATTAAAAATACGTTAAAAAAAATTATATATTTTTTTAAAAGTAAAGATTATGAAAGCGTTGATTGAGATTCCATAATAATTTAATATAGCTTTACAGTATAGTAAATGATATATAATATGATGAATGTCATATTTTAAATATGATGGTTTCATTATAAATGTGGTGATTATGTCAAAGGTGGACACCCAACTTAATATATTAAGTTTATATATTATTAATATATATATATATATATATATATATATATATATATATATATATATATATATATATATATATATATATATATATATATATATATATATATATATATATATATAATACATTTGTCTAATAATTTGTCTCATATTCAATAATTTACCGCTTCTCATTTGCTTAATAAATCTACAACATTTTAATAAACATGAAATATTAGATCAAATTAGCGCAGAATGAACTTTGTGCTGCTGTCCGCAATCGCGTCATGCACCATTGTGGTTAATAAAAGTGCTCAGCTGAATTTTTGTACCATCTAGTGGTTTAAAAGAGAATGTCAAATGCGACTTTTCTCTAGTGCAGTGTGTCCGACTGTGTCCCGCAATTCTACAAACCAGATATAAACCCAAATAATTACGCCCCCTATAATGAAACTGATGCAAGCTCTGCAGACTTCTTGCCAGCAGTCAAAAAATGGTGTTACGTCACAAAAGTGCGGACTCGTAGAAAGACCTTGAGTACTTTGGTACAAATGAGTACCATTTGGGACAGTGCCAATATCGGGTGCTTCAGTCGGGTCCTAGTAATAAGCCTGCATATCTCGGCTGCCACGTCATTAAACGTCGCTGAAGTCTCAATTTGATGGATCCTTAGAAGGCAGCCTTCGTTTCATGTCTTTCTTTCAGCCAGTTTTGAAGGACACATCAGATGTATCCTTCGCAGCCTTAAATCACCCACAATCCTTTGCATACATTTAAATTCATGAAAATAAACTGACGGAAAACGAGTTGGTACTGAGCTTGTCTTAGTTTATTATGAAATGTAAGACAAAAATAATGTTTTCGGACATGAAAGCATAGATGTTTTGCTGTAAATTAATTACTAACACTAAACTGCCAATAATGTAAACCACTGGGAGACCAAAGACGCTTGTCATTCACTGTATTGCATTTATAGAAAACCAGTAAATATAAAGATTTGTAATGCAAAGTACTTTTCCTAAATTAAGTTTTGATAGTATTCAAAACTATCAACTATCGTGCGGTGACGGTGTGAGCGGGAACATGTGTGATGTGATCTGGACGAATGTCATCAATGTTATTTATTAGCCTACTATGAAAACTTAGGAACAATGAACAGAAATCATACACTTACCCCACGTTAGTATAAAAAGAGAACAGTCTTGAAAGTGTTCTTCATTGTTGCTGATTTCATCTGATATTGATGGATACTATTAATACTCGTTGTGTTTGTTTATGAATAACACTAAAGACATCTGACAGTGAAGCTTAGGCACAGTTCAGTCTCCAGTGAAGCCCCTATGTTTGGTGTGTGTTGGTGTCAGGGTCACATAAACAAATGAAGCTTTGTCTATGTCTGTCCAATCCCTTGTGCGAATATGGACTAACAAAGACATAGGCTACCATTCTATTCTATTACTATTCTAATACAGCTACTTGGTTCAACAAAAGATATTATTTTAAAGATTATTGAGAGATTATTAAGTCATTTGGTAAATTCCAATGGATAGCCTATTTGTTATCATATACTGAATTACTACAAACAATTAAATTAAAAGCAAGAGAGTTTAGTATTGTTATAAGCATGATTTTAAAGAGTGTCATGTTACTTTTAAGGAACTCTAATTTAGTAGGATCAACATGGATAATCTTTGTGGAAACATTTTCATTGATAATGCTGATGTTTTAAAACAACAATGTAGCAATAAGGTTATAAGAAATGTTCTTTGTTCTGTGCCCTTTCCTGCAGCAAGATTTTTTTGGTCTTCTTTATTTAGTTGGGTCAAAGCATGCAACTGCCAAACAAGTTTTGTGTCAATAACAAAATTAAGGAAGTGTCTTATAAAATACTTCACAGAAATGATCATGCTTGGCATGTTTTGGAAAGCTTTAAGTTTAATATTTCATATATTTTTTATATTATCAAACAAAATGGAGGCTAGCTAGACCCTCCCTCCTCCTCATCCGCGCACTAACCCCCCGAACCCCACCCCCACATCATTCTTGTCGGTTACTGGCTGGAACAGTTTGTTATGTTTTGTGCTGTGGGTCGCTCTGTTTGTTGCTCAGTTTGTTTTTGCTGCAGTTTGTGGAGCCTGTGGTGTCTGCAGAGACCGTGTTTTTTTTTTTTACAGTGTGTTCAGGGGACAGGCAGCTAGCGGATAGTGAGGAGATGTTTGCTGTATGTGAAAAAAAAATGTTTTTCCCTAAAAAACGCGCGAGATCGCTTATAGCACCTTTAAAACATGTCATCCACCGATATTGATCAAAATCTGGACTTATTATATTTTTACACTTTATTGCAGAGCTCATTTGCAACATAGGATACTGTCTCGCTCTCAAATCCAAATCTGTTAGTCTTTGAGCAAGACGCGAACGGGATTTGGCAATTCAGTAAATTCAGTGGAAATGACTTCACAGAAAAAATAAAACTCAATATATTATTTTAATCCAAAAATGAACAGTATTCCAATATTCTTATAAGAATATGAACAGCAATATGTTCACAGGGATATGAAAATAAAATAGAAATATAATTTATTTCTGGGGAGAATGACTTAAAGTTTGATGGAATGGTCAATGACACTACATAGGACATATCTATCATTATTCGTCCCTGTACTAGTTTTATTTATTGATTTATTTACTCCAATTTAAGGCCCTAAACCTAGCAAAAACAATCACAGGGGAACTTGAATTTGTGCCAGTGCCGAATTTTAGCCCCAGTCCAGTCCAGCCCTACCACTAACCTTAACTTTAGTATAATTATAAACTCCACCCTAACAAATGGCTAACCCTACTCCACCCCTAACCCTATGAGCAATAATCTCAACACTGTGCAATTGTGTAATTTTAATGACCTCATCTGTCATCATGATGCAGCAGAATCGCATTTAGTCTCTTGTACATTATGTCAGTTGTTCCTGGAGGACCCCCAGCACTGCGCAGTTTACTGAAGAAGAATCGTTAGCAAGATTTTTATGTTGTAGTTTCTAAGAGTTCGTTCACCACAACATGAAAAATCTGTGATCGTTTACTCACCCTCATGTAATTCTGAACCTGAAAGACTTTCGTTCATCTTCAAAACACAAATGAAGATATTTTTTATCAAATCTGAGCGATTTCTGTCGCTCCGTTTTACGCAACTACAACTTTGAGGCTTGAAAAAAATCATCAAGAGATTGTAAATCTAATGCACCAAAATGGAGCGGTTTAGTCCAAATTTTCTGGAAAGACGCGATCACTTTATATGATGTAAAGATACAACTGGTCACTGGTTAATCTCATTGGTTCTTTCTGAAGCTCAAACGTGCTGCGTAAAGCCGGGTGCACACTGTGCGATTTATAAAAATCCTTTACAATTGTTGCTTGTCAGACTGTGCAAACATGATCATAGCTGTAAGCCATGTCACACTGTTAGATCTCAGTTGTCATTGATGCTGTACGGCAGTCAAGACACATTAAAAACGGACGCACGCAAGAAAACTTGTCCGGAGTTTTACATCATCAATCAATGATGTGTTCAGTGATTTGAGCTGGGTTACACGTGGGATTGAAATGCTGGCTACAAAGAAATTTCTAACATTCATTTTGGTCACGACTTGTCATGAAAAACGAAGACAATTTGACGTTCGTCGTTGGAGAAGTCACACTGCAAGACTGTGAGACAAATTTTCTGAAACTGCTAAAATTTGAGCACAACAGTCATATATCGGCTGTCGGTGAACATGTCAAACTAACGATAACAAAGACTACAGATTTTAGCCTAGGATCAGAGGAATCTTTTAGGATATACAAAATTTGTCTCAGACGGCCAAATCGTGGTCAAAATTGCATAGTGTGCACCTGGCTTTACACGAGAATGAACCTCTATGTTTGCTGCGGTTTGAGTCCGAGTGCGATTGTTGCCGGTTGACCACTGCGAGCATTGGTCTGGTCTTCAGTTCTAAATATGTCTAGGTGAGAAGTTGTTTAGACACTGAAAGGAGGTGCATGGAGATTATTTATTCACATTGAGCATCTGGCCGTTCTGAAACGGTTCTGATGTTTAAAAAGCTAAAGAAAATGATTCACACAATTTTCCGATTGTGCTTGTGGTGTTTAGTTGGTAAGTTATAAGTGTTTATGGGGCCCTATTTTAACGATCTGAAACGCAAGTGTCAAAGCGCAAAGCGCAAGTAACTTTGTGGGCGTGTCTTGGCGCTGTTGCTATTTTCCCGGCGGGATAAATGACTCTTGCGCCAGGCGCAAATCTAAAATGGGTTGGTCTGAAGAGCTTCATTATTCATAGGTGTGGTTTGGGCGTAACGTGAAATAAACCAATCAGAGCGTCATCTCACATTCCCTTTAAGAGCAGGCGCGCTTGTTCTAAAGCGGATTCCTATTATAACGGCGGATTCGCCAGGCGCGCGCCAGGAGCGGTTCTATCTATCTATCGTAATAATGTATGATTTGCAAAAATGAAAACTGCTGCTTCTGTGTAGATGAGAGAATCAAAGTGTATGCTCGTTGTGCACACGCTACATTGATTATGGCCAAGCATGCGCCCTTAAAATAGCATATGAATAACATGCGCAACGCGCCACTGACTTTAAACTATTTTTTCCTGGTTAGTGGCGCAATTGTTTTCTAAACCTGCAAAATAGCATGAAGGAACGTTTGCGCCGGAACACGCCTCCTTTTTTGCGCTGAACCGCCCAGGGAGCGCAAGTTCATTCCCTAGTTTAGCGACGTGCTTCTGTGGAGGGAAAAGCGCGCTTTGCGCGGGTGCAAAATAGGAATGATACATGCGTCGCTGTACAAAGTCAATTGCGCTGGGTGCAAGATAGGGCCCCATGGTGTCAGTTTGAACAGAATCAGTGAAAAGATTTAGCATGTGCTGGTAATCAATCAGTCTGCTTCAAAACTCAAGTTAGCAAGAACAAGTATTTACCTTGATCTTACTAATTTTATGAAAATGTGAACTTATTACAATTATGCATTTCATTAGGTGTGTTAAGTATTGATGCAGTAAAGACAGTGTCACTGTGTCAGTGACAGTGAGGGAGATTCTGTCACTCTAAACACTGATGCTGCCGAAATACAGAGAGATAAGGTGATTGAGTGGAGGTTTGGACACAACGAAATTCTCATAGCTCGAATTAACAGACAGAACAATGAGAGTACACTTTATAATGGTAGTGCTGATGGGAGATTCAGAGACAGACTGAAACTGGATGAGAAGACTGGATCTCTGACCATCACAAACACCAGAACCACAGACTCTGGACTTTATAAAGTAACTAGCAGCAGAACAGAGACCCCGCTCAACACATTCAGTCTTACTGTCTATGGTGAGTATCCCCTGCTCGGGATATATATATGGGTGATTCTTCAACTATGGTACTCTTTGAGCTAGACAGTTTCAGAAAATAAAAACATTTCTACAAACAGTTTTTTAGTATCAGTTGGTTTCTCAATCTGTCTAGAAACCTTCCCTTAAGTTGGCTGTGATGATTTGTATTGAATAATATATATATTTTGCCATTTTTATCTGACAGTCCAAGAAAACGGTCATTTCCATCACATAGCAAAACATGTGTTTTGAAGAGAAAATAATAAAATATATTCTGTTATAAATATATTTGATTAAATAGCACACAAATCTCTGATCAAATTTGTAATTTATTTATTTTTCAGAAATGTAATTGTAAAGATTTTACAATGTTTACACTAAAAAACACCTAAAACTAGATCACTGGAACATTTCATTTACTTATCATAGCTCAAAATCATGTATTTCTCAAAGTGTATACACATATCTTACCCATAACTGCACAATTATCAACACCACTGAATATAGTTGTTTTGATTGTATGTTTTTTATATGTTTTACTTTAAAATATGTGTTGTGGTGGAAATGACATGGCGTGGCGGAAGAGACAGTGTGTGGCGGAAATGACATAGATAGGCAACTTCCAATTAAAAACAAATTTTCTACTGCTCTATGTGGTGAACCAGAGCAAATCAATAAGCAACAGCATTAGTGAACAAAAAAATATAATCAATATTTTAAAATGAAAAACAATCCAAAAAAAAAACAAAAACATAAATATGTGTCAAAAATCAGCAAATAATTTCTTCACTGCTTACATGCTGAACTAGGACAAACTAGAGCAAACTAGAGCAAACCCTTTATGTCATCATTCCCTTAAAGGTATAGTGGAGGATTTTTTACTTCCGGGTGGATCACCTATACTATTGGTCCTCCTAATTGTCAATCATTCTGGTGAATCAATCAAACTTTTCAAAAAGTGGAGAGGGCGGGTCTTATCTAAAATTCAGAAAGATCCTCCGCTATACCTTTAATATAACCTTAATATAACCAGTTGAATATAATGTTGAATAACAGATATAAAATAGGCAATATTTTGAAATGAACACCTTGTTGCTTTTTCTTCAGGTATCTTTCTCTGTCCTTCTTGAGGGACTCTGCATTTTTAAGTGGATCTGATTTTATTCTTTATCTATATTTTTGCAAAATCGTACATATTTTACAAATTGAATTATACGAATTCATACGAATGACCTACCCCTGACCCCGGGCCTAAACCTACCCATCACGTGGGTTTAGATAAATTAGCCACCTTTTTAATCATTTGTACGAATTCGTACGAATTGTTCGTGAGATAGTGTTAAATGGACACATTTCTATCATAGCCCTCCTCTGAGAAAACCTAGCGATACGTTTTTATCAATCTCATCTTGAATGAGCAGTGTTGGGGGAAACGCATTACAAGTTACATGCATAATGCATTCAGATTACTTTTTGATGTTACAAGTAAAGAAAAGCATTACAATAACGTGCATTATGTAATCAGATTACTTTTTGATCTAATTACATTATGTAATCACATAACCTTTTTGATGTCAATGAAAATTACATTCTAATAATACAAATACATTTATTTACAGTCAAAAAAGTCACTGCAAATTATGTATTTTCAAAAACAATATTCGCAGTATAAGTATGAATTGTAGCTGAAATATAGCCATTGATGCATGAAGTTCACTAGTGGACAGATGATTAATCAGATTTTTCTCCCAATCTAAAATCAAAACTTGGAAAATTTAACTGTGATATGACTCATTAGATATAGCTTGATGCTGCAATATATATATTTTTTTACCTGCAAGAGTCTCCTAGGATAGAAGGAATGGGTGGATATTCCAGAGCAACTTGGCATTTCTGACTGACCATTGGCCATCTTTGTTTGGAGGGGGAAAAAATCGAAACACAAAGGCTTGCCACTTGGTTGCAATGTATAGGATGATGCACCAGGGTCCAATGAAGAGGATGATGTGCAACTAAGCCATCAAAACCCGTGCAAATTTAAGAAAATGTTTTTTTAATAGCTGTCCACTGCAGTGACCACTATGCATGAAAGGGTTAAATAATTATATGTTTTTTTTATATTAAAGTTTTAGTATTATAGCCCAAATAATTCGCTGTTTAGCACGAACAATGTCATTTCCACCACAACCTGTCTTTACCACCACAATTAACACCGTGGTGGAAATGACTGTGGTGGAAATGACATTTCCCCCCTTTTCTCTCTAAAATATCTCTCTAAAATATCATGCTAATATTAATTTTAGAGTTAGCATTAAATATACACAAATTACACATTATTAAATTAAATTAATCTAGTTATTTGTACGTCCATGTGAAATATGAGCCGTTTGGAAATGACGACTAATAAACATACTCTCAGTTTTAGTCATATTTACCTAGATTTTTCTTCTTTTCATTACCCCCTAAAGAGGTCACCCTTTCACCCAGCCTTGTGTTCCACTGTGGGGTTTCTGTTGCTATGATTACTAAGTATACAAACCTAAAACAATGATCCCAGGATTCTATTTTGTACAGTGTGGTGGAAATGACAGTGAACCCAAGGGACAAGGGTTCTACTTATGAAAAATATAGGAAAATGTGAATAAATATTGCAATATATATTATGTATAATTGAATTAGACATTATTTTATCATTTGTACTTGAAATCTACATTATTTAAATATTTAATTTAGAATTAAGCAAGGTTGAAGGTACAAAGTCTGGCTTAGGGACAGAGGGAAAACAGTAAAAACCATAAAAGGACTCGTATTATATAAAAAAAAAAATTATTGAGCCATGATACATTTTTATAAGTTCCCCTTGGGGTGAAGTAAGTGTGGCAAAAACAAAAAAGAAGAAATGTTTTTTAGTTTTTATTATTTCATCCAGGGACAAAAAAAGTACCATAGTTAAAGAATCACCCATATATATATATATATATATATATATATATATATATATATATATATATAGGCCCTACATTTACCTTTTAACATTGTAAATCAATAATTAATCATGATTATTCTGATTATGTAATGATATGATTTTGTTATTCATTTGTGCACATTTTTTATTAAGTATAGCCTGTTTGTTGTATACATTTGTGTAATCAACATTTTACAACACGTGTTTCTTTTAATGATTTAATACAAATCGTGTAGAAACGTTTCTATCTCACTCTTGGTTGCTCCCGTTAGGGATTATCACAACGGATCATCCACATGTTTATTTGCCACCGGTTTTACCCCGGATAAATCTCATAAAAGCATTATCTTTTCAAATCACAAACAAATGTCAGTGGATATAGAAGTATTTTACACTGTGATTCGTACCCGAAGCAGAGAGATATCATAAGTGTATAGCTTACATCATATAACGTGTTGTCACTAGTCTTCTGTAGGCTGTGTGAAGTCTCTCATGGACGTTGACGTGAACGTCACTGACACGAAACTCGCTCTTTATTTGCATGGAGTTGAACTTTTTTTCAATGGCAACATCTGATCTTCGTCCCAATTCGTCTACTCATATTATGCCCTAAACATAGTCTTCGTGTGAAGAAAAGTGCAGACTTTAGTGCAGAAGCATCTCTATACACACATTCTGTCGCTGTCGAGGATGTCGCATGTGTGGACGCTTTAACCTAATTTAATTTATTCTGTAGTTTTTCAGAAATGTTTTTCCGTTCCTGTCATAACAAGATTCTTTACACAGTGTCCTTCATCATCACACCAGAATTGTTCATGGCTGTGTTCAGTGATGTGACAGTCATGTGACTATCTACTGGTACAAGGGATGGGCTGCATTCACACTGCTAGCGATTTTACGGGGTCGAGACAAAGTGGGGATATGGGGTGTTTCTGCTAGTAAGGCTGCATATCTCGGCTGCCATGTCATCAAGTGCAGCTGAAGGCCTTCTCAATTTGAAGGATCCTTGGAAGGCTGCCTTTGTTTTTCATTCTTCATTCAGCTCACTTTGAAGGATGCATCAAGTGTCATTCAGTCACCCACAATCGTTTGCACACATTCCAATTCACAAAAAAGAACAGATGTAAAAAAAGTTGGCACTGAGCTTGTCTGAGTTCATTATGAAAAGTAAGACAAAAATGTTTTCGAACATGAAGGCATACATGTTATCTTTTGTCTTGGTGAAATTAAACTGACAATAAAGTAATCCACTGGGAGACCAGAGACGGCTGTCATTTACTTTATAATAGAAAGCCAGTTCATATAAAGGTTTTTAATAACAGTGTCGTGTTGTACATAAAATGTATTTCCGTGCCGGGAACATGCGTGACGTAGGATCCAGCCTTCCATTTTAAGAAGCACCAATGTTTAACTTTATGCAAATGAAGAGCGACTGTGTCTGCAGCAAGATGGAGGGAAAGTTATTTTAGTGGTCAGAACTTTCCTATAATTTATTATGTCTTTGTAAATTGTGTACATGTTGGTTCTCGACGCTGACTCTGAGCTGGAATGTTTTTGTGAACTCAGACCATGCTTTCGCTGCAGATGAATAACTGTAATCTTGTTCATCTTAAAAATGTAAGCATTTTATGAACTCATTCTATTTATATTTAGTGTTTCCCTCCAAATTTTTTGTTTTTCTCAGCAAGAAAGCTAATCAGTGTCTACAGCATGGAATAACATCTGTGAATGTCATTCATAAACATTACTAAACTGAAGTTGTGGGAATGCCTACTTGTGGTCTTACCGCCATGTTCCGGGTGTGATGAAAGGTATATAGGGGTGTGGAGAAAGCTATCATTGGTCGCAAAAGCTGTTTGTCCAGGTGTATGTTTGGGTTAAGGGTTAGTTTCTGTGGAAAAGTTGTTGGCAGTGTGAACGCAGTTTTAGACGAGGGCACTTTGAAGCTGGATGTGCGGACACTTTAATCGAATTTAATTATTCTGTAATGTTTTCCAGCTCCTCTTCCCAGACACTTTACACGATGTCCTTCATCATCAAAGCAGAATTGTTCACTGCTGTGTTCAGTGTTGAATGCGAGTCATGTGACTCTCTCCTGGTACAAAGGAAACAGTTTATTGTCCAGTCTCTCTCTATCTTTGGAGGTGGAATATCAGGATAAAAACACCTACAGCTGTGTGCAGACTCAACATCTTAACAAAAATGAGTGTCAGGAAGGCCTACGTCATCTGTGATATTAGTGACTATAGCCAATATTAGGTGCGTTCATCCCATGTCATAATTGCAAGATTACGACTTATACAAAGTGTTTACGTGCTCATAGAACTAGACAGCTTGTAACTGGGAAGTTTTTGAGAGCTCAGATTTGTATCACCTGGCTGCTGCAGATTTTTATTTTATTTATGAATACGAATAACATAAACTAAATGGTCTATTGCCTTGTTCCATTTAGATTTATACAAAATGTTTAATTAAGCTCTATTTTGTTTGTTTTTACTCATTTAAATTATTAATTCATAATATATAAGAATTATTCATACAATTTGATGAAATTTTACTATTAATTGAATTAAGTGAATCTTGAAAAAGGCTTACTTTTTTGAGTGCATGTATACAGATCATGGATTTAGGGGTTTATAAAATTGCTCATTATTTCTTCTCTCATAAGGCTGTCTCTGTTGTGGTGTTACTGAAAGTGTGATCCGATTGGTCCACTCTGCTCTGGCGGGCGTGGCCACAGTCATTCTGGTTTATGAATTCAGATCCAGATGTCTTCGACAGAGGAGGAGTGTGCAGACGTCGCCATCAAACACTGTTTGACTATCTGATTAATCAGGATTTTATGAACAGCTGAAACTAATATATCACAATGTATATAAGTAAATATCATTTAAGAGACTGAAAGTAAACTCTACTTAATAAATGCTCTATTAAAAAAGTGAAAAGTTTTACTTTAGAATTTATCAATTCTTTTTTTATTCAGTTGTGTTATAGCACTTTTCACAATACAAAAATAATTCTAAAACACTCCTTTTTTTAATGTGTGGCAGCCATCAAAAATGTTTTTATATTTACAAAATACAATTGAAACCATTGGAATCTATTCTTTATACTTTTTTCAGTTAAATTAATTTGAAAGAAAATGAACAATTCACAGATTATTGATTTTATTGCATTTTACAAGATGTCCAAACTTTTCTAGATTTTATTGCAGCTTCATACTCTCATTTATTTTCAGGGCAAGTTTGTAATCTCAAACGATTCTAATATTATCAGAAGGCCAATACATCACATCTTAATAGGCGGATTATTACTACATGCAAATTATTACTTAATGTTACAGAATAAATTGGAAGTTTGTGCATCAGTGTCAGACTTATCTGCTAGTACTAGAAGCTTGGATGTGACGACTTCATCTTAAAGTGTTGCAATGCAAGATATATCTGTTTTTCATAGTCCTTTATGCCTCTTTTTGTCCAATATAAAATAAACATCCATTATTATATTCGTTGGCCTCATTCTTGACCTCTAGGGGGAAAAAAGTGGTCAGCTCTGTTCCCTCTTGATATGATTCTGCATCTTTAGTTAATCTTGAAGCATAAATCCATTTATGGTTTTTCATTGTCAAGTTTGCTGCATGAATAGAATATAGTATAAAAACGTTTTTTTTTTCAGAATATGGTGTCTTTATGTAGCTTTCACATGTGCACCAAAGAATACTAATATAACCGCTGAGAATAACATATCTATGAACAAAATCTTGTTCACTTCTTGCACTGCACTTCTTTCATTGGGTAGAACACAAAATAACTCTATATTTCTATTGGATTCTACATTTTGGATATTGGACACTACTGACAGTTTTACCCACAAAATGAATTCTAGACAATACCAGGCCATTCAAAAGAAAAGCTAGATGAAAAGAAAACGTATTTTAAAAGGTTTAAAAATGTTTCCAGGAAAAACACAACGTTCTGAGAAGTTGCTGAACACTAGATGAGTGTGAAATGACAGAATGAAAAAAGAACTGAACACGCTCACAAAAATAAATGTGTGAACTTCTCAGTTCTTCAGTATATATTTCACTCTGCTCTTAGTTTGTCTTTACCTCTCATTACGATTATTTTAGCACATTGTTGTATTCATGCCGGTTGAACCACGAGTCTCCTGACACATATTGATCCACAGATGTTTGGCCTGATTAAGTACCTCCACTGACCTTCAGCTGTTAAAATCAGCTTAAATGTAGCTGTTTGGTTCAGTTAGTGGCTTTCTTCTTCCAAATTCCCACAAACCATAATGAAACTCCACAGAACAACTAAACCACCAACATCAGCTGCATCAGTCACTGAATCACTACATGAAAAGCTTTCCAGCAAGAGACTGTCATCTCTTACCTCTGTGTGTGTGCCAGTTTATCTCATCTCATGAAAGGCTACCATTGTTCCACTTACAGACTGACAAAAAAAATTGAGGGCGGAAGATTGCAGCCGAGAACGAGAAACAACGAGGTTCATTCAAAAGCCAAAAAATGACCAGGCTTGTTTTTCACACAAATGCACCAAAGCAACAAAGTTATGATTTCTCTCTGTGGTTTGAGTATTGCACGACGTCCGCAGGCACTTTCCGTCCTCAACTGAAATGCATCGCAATGTTGGCCGTGTGTCAGTAGGCTAATATCACAGCATTTGCTTGCAGTGTAATTGTGTCTCTTAGTCACTGTTAGAGTTCCTGCTTGACTGTATATCATGCAAGGTATCATGTGATCTCCACTGACTGTACATTTGCAAAACAGTAGCTTTTGCAAAATTTTTATTTTATTTTGTCACCGCCAAATGCTGTTGGCTGTCTGAAATCGGGAAATAGAGCACTATTTGAAGGGACAGCCATTTGTGGTGGTGTCTGAAACATTGTATATAAAGTGCACTCATTCAATCCCAAATGCACCGCAGTA
Source organism: Vimba vimba (assembly GCA_022828995.1). Classification (NCBI taxonomy): domain Eukaryota; kingdom Metazoa; phylum Chordata; class Actinopteri; order Cypriniformes; family Leuciscidae; genus Vimba; species Vimba vimba. The sequence continues at coordinate 29,884,454 of CM040825.1, read as the reverse complement.
ACGAGAGTGTACAACCGACGTACACTCAAAGTCTAGAGAATTAACTCATGATACACTGTGAGGTCAGGCCGAATGAATTCCCGCGTCTGAATCCTCCCATTTCTAAACCGCTGGTCCAATGTGGCTACAGTGTATCATGCTGGCATAAATAACTTTTTATTTAATTATTAAATTGTTTAATTAAGGTTTACACATGCTAGTTGATATGGCAGAGTTCAAGATAAATCTTTTCATTGTACTTCTGGAGCTGCCAGTTTGCTAGTTTCAAATGATTATTAAAAAGCAAGCACTAAAAGCATCTAGTGCAAAAGCGGGCAGCCCTTCTGACGCTAGGTGTCTGAATTTACTCAATTTACTCAAGTAAACTATTAGTGGAGAAATATAAGGAATAGTGGATGAGTGTATAGGCTACACAGCTGTTGTGACTATAGTGTTGGCTGTATCACCAGCTTTTGTTAAAAAATAAACAACCTTTTTTTATACTCAAATGTCTATTAGTGAGTGCATTTACACATACAGTGAAACACTGATAACTTCTAAAAATTCTCATTTAAAAAAAAAATGCAGTACCAACGTCAGCACCACCATACTTCTGGTCTGACTCAGTTGACTGCTATGACGTGTGCAACTTATGACATGTCTGATAATAACACTAAGAAACGACCTGTTCCAAGCACAACACAGACTCCAACACAAACTCATATTGATAAAAGGCCGGACGTGAATCGTAACAACTTCTGACGAAAACACGGATCAACATCGGCAGGGCATTTGAATCATGGAGAAACCTCCGCTTTGTTTTGGGTATACCGGTAAAAACAGACCCGGAGTTGGCTTTTCAGTAAACTTATTGGTTGCAATCTGAAACATCACCGCTAGAGGCCGTTGAAAACTACATTTAGCCCATGTAAGAATGAATACAAAGGCACTTCAGATCACATTTTCAATTTGACATTCAGATTTGATCACAAAAACGTGAGCATTCATATGAACACGAGCATTAACCAAATACTGGTGTTAAAGGTTTTAAATTAAAAGGAATTAAATTCTGTCATCATTTACAACATAACAGGCTTCTGTCACTGCAGCTGGGCACCTGACTCGTCTGTACTTTTCTTTGTTTTTCTAACCCAATTTAAATTGCCAATTTTAAATGTATTTTGTCTGGGAATGGATGGATTTACCAGATTTATGAAAAACGGCAGCAAATGTTTGGTGTTTTTGTTACTCAAGTCAAACCTCCTGAAGTTTGGATTTTTTCCTTGATAAAGTTATACTTGTATATTCTAGATGTCCAGATGAAATTATCTGGAAATTTAACGATCCCTAAGCAAGGTTTACTTTTAGGCACTTTCAGTGAAAACTATTTTTATTTTTTTTACTGACAATACAGATGTGTCCAAAAAAGTTCAGAAAGTAAATGGAAACATTGTTATATAACAATAGAACACTGAAGCAAAGTGACTTATATATATTGTGATGATTAAGAGGAAATTAAGTGATTGAAGCACACGCCCCCTTGGTCTGAACAAATGGATGGATGTGTAATTAAATCAGTGCGTACAGGTGAAGGGGGAGGAATGGAGGAATATTTATTGAGGTGTGGAGTTCTGCTCGAGAGAGAGGTGGGAGAGCTCTCACTTGGGTACCCGTTTGACGGCCGCTCGCGGTAATTAGTACCACCGGCGGTGAAGATAGCCAGCCAGTGGGGGGTAAATGTAGACAGATAGGGACTCTGCTGGGATTTAGGAGAGCTCTGGACCCATGTACTCTGTTATCAAGTTAAAGAGACTGGAGAGGCCGATCCTGTTTGTTTAAGGACGGTCCCCGATTCCTGTGTGCATCTATTGGATGCGAGCCCGTCTACGTGGACCTGTTGAAAATTGAGGATTTCCGGTAGCCGCCCCTCCTGGTCGGACGTGAGCTGGACTGTTGCACGGGACATTGTAATCACCAATCCAAGGGGGGTAACACGTTTTTTAAGAGCTTATCATGTTTTAAGTTTAATAAAGAATTTTGTACGTTTCACATACCATCCGAGTGTGTTTGATCTCTGCTTCCCTAGCATTTTGTTCGGTTGTTACAATATCTATATATATATAGTAGTGTAAACACTTGTGAAAACTCTCTTGTGCAACAAAAATACAAACAAGTGTAAAACTTTTTCACAAACTAAAAAACACCAGCAGCAGAACAACAACTATTCCTGCTACGTCACCTGAAGACAGAACTGATTCTGTAATAAAGACAGCAGTCAGTAACAAACACTATAAACATCAACACTACATAATTTTTACATTATTATGGGAAGCCTGACAACAGTCAGTATTTATCACAGAGGTGTCAATAATTGTAGACGTTTACATCAAGCTGTTTTAGCAAATAATATTTTGGGGAAAGGAGCTTTGTGCTTTGAAAGTTACTGTATGACATTATTGTAAAATGAATTATATATGAAAATTAAAGACACAGGCAGATATTAAACATATTGAACCCTGTTATTGGAGGAAAACAATCTATATTTGAATAAATATGTATGTTTGTATAAAAAATCAGCATCACACTCATGTGGTTGTGAATATCGGTCATGTGATCACCTGCGGCCCAATCACAGCCGTGATGATATTCAGAACAACAGCACGACTGTTATATTGTGAATCTAAAACTCTGCTATATTATTGGATATGGTGTATCTAATATTGCTTGTTGCACTTTGAATCTAAATAAAAGACAACTTAAAATATCTAAATTATTAAAATAATAAAAGTATATCCTCACCATAGACAGAAACACTGAATGTTATACATTGGGTCCCAGAGTTGTAAAATATATAAATGCAGTAAACTCATATCATAAAATAAAGTAAATAAAGATCAGCTAATTAATACATGAACATGTAGTGTATCTAGAATCTACTGATTATGTATAATATATATACATAATATATTATATTATGTAGGGGGGGCATTCAAATACATTTTTCCTACAGAGGCAGTTACAACTTTGTTTTTGTTTCATTTCACAGCAATTACTGCTTCTAGTTATAGACTGATTAAAAATAAACCATTCTCATCATCTTTTGACAGACTCCCCTTTTCAAGATGCCAATAACATTAAGGTTGTTTGATCATTAAGCTGCTGTGCTGTTACTAAGGGTACTGTATAGTGTATGCTTTAAAAGGTAATAAAAAATATAAGGTAACATAAAATATTACAGTACTAGGTTAGGTAAAAAGTCAAACAGAAAGTTTAAAGAATAAAGAGAAATCGTAGGCTACACTTCACTTATAATACCACATTACTAGCAAAGACAAACCGATCTTGAAAATGCTCTTCATAATGTTGCAGATTCCAGCCTATTCATAAAAAGAGTTTGCCTAGATAAAGCAGTAAAAGTTTTAGCAGTAAAAGTTGAAACCTTTCCACAAAGCTGCTGAGACCAAATTTTACAAAGGACCAGAGAAAAGAACAGAGTGTCATGAGTGCCTGTTTATTCTTAAACCAGAGCTGGAAACATCTCAAGAAATGGACGTTTAAAGATGTGACCTGTAAAGCGCTCTAAATATAGAATAATATATATACATAACCTATTGTAATATGAGAGGGGGGAAAACACAACTTCACATTGAGCTTAGGGGGAACGAGCACTCTTGGCTCGTATGCTGGAAAATCCCAGTCTTTCCAGCTGAGAGGAAAAACAGCTGAACACAGTCACATCAATTATTGTATGAACTTTAGTCAAGTTTATATTACGCAATGCTCTTACTCAGCTACACATTTGTTATGATCTGTGATTTTTGTTCCAAGAAAGTTGTGCTAAAAATGAAAACGAATGTTAGTGATAACATTCTTATAAAGTTTTTAGCGGGAAGCTTCCCATTTGCCATTGGATGTGGACTCAAATGTTGCTCAGATGTCAAATTTTGTTGAAAGTGAAAACAAAACCTTTGCTTGACATCAAGCTCTAACGTCATTAAATAACTCCAAAAACAGCATTACCAGCTTCACTTATTATAAACCAGATTGACTTTATGTCATACGTCTACAAAACTTCTTATTGAAATTAAAAGAGGTTTAGATGTTGATGTTTTATTGAAAATAATAGTTTGGGTTCACCATTATGGTGTTCAGTGTTTGCTTTAGGTGGGTCAAACTGACTTCTGATTTTTAAAAAAAATAATAATTATTAATAAAAGACTTTTATTAATGCTAATGTTTTGCTTGTTGATGATAAATATATTATCATGTAGTGATCTGATCAACTGATCTCATGTCTAATCTATGTTATTAATAGCAATATGCAATATGCGTTTCAAAAAAAATTCCTGAATTTTAAAAACTCATTGCTCACATATCATTTTGAACAGTTGAAGCTCTTAGACACTGTAGACATCAAGAATCAGCATATAAATCTCAACAACGGTGACATGCATCCTGCAGCAATGCATTCTGGGAGCCATAGATGAGTTTTGTATGATGCACCCAGAATGCATTGCAGCATGAAGCATGTGACCATTGTTGTTGATTCTTGACATCTGTGTGTCTTAATGACAAAGGAGTTCATGACCCTAAAAAGGATGTGAGAATTTTTTTTAACAAATGATTTCTTATTCGTTATCGGTCTATAACAAAAACAAACATAATCCTTAGATTTTAGATACACTATAAGTGATTTCTTTCTTTAATTTGTCAGGAAGACTGTCTGATTATTTACTGAATAATTCATTGTTTATAAAACAAGAAAAATGATCTCAGTTAGATCTGTTCAGTAACATTACCATCAGTGTTATATATGAGTTTAATCTCTGAGAAACTGTTTCTCTGTTTGTTCTGCAGGAGTGTTTGGTGTTGAAACAGATGAAGTGAAGGAGATTCTGTCACTCTAAACCTTCATCCTGAAATTACCGCATTCATAGTAATTCCAACGCTATCTCACGACCAATTCGTACGAATTCGTACGAATGATAAAAAGTTGGCTAATTCGTACTACCTAGCTCGTACGAATTTGTACGATTTGTCTAAACCCACGTGATGGGTAGGTTTAGGGGCGGGGTCAGGGGTAGGTCATTCGTATGAATTCACACGAATTGGCCAATTCGTAAAATATGTACGATTTTGCAAAAATCGTACTAATTCGTACGAGCCAGGTCGTATGAATTCGTACGAATAAGCCACCTCGTAGAATTTGTACGTTTTCCCGTGAGATCGGGCTCGTAATTCATAGATAGAGACATTTGCCTCCGAATTAAAAATTAAGGAAGACGGAAAAGTTGTGTAAAGCAATAATCTCCATTAACGCGCTCTTTTAACACAGATATTTAAAAGGACAGGATGGATTTCTTCAGGTGAGTGAAATTCTTTATTGTCATTCATACACAAATTGATAGCCTATCATCTTTATATTAATGTTTATTCAAATGACTTACAAATGGCCATAATACTAATTCACAATGGTGAATAATCAAAGGCATAAACACACATTTCTTTTAAGTTACAAGAGTTGATTAAGTGCCAACAAGCTTTTTTTTTAAGTGCAATAAGGCGATTTTATCATGCAAATACTTAAGAATGAATACAATGGCACTTCAGATCACATTTACACATTGACATTCAGATTTGATCACAAAAACATGAGCATAAATATGAACATGAGCATTAACCCAATACTGGTGTGTGGTGTTAAAGGTATAGTTCACACAATAATCAAATTCTGTCATCATTTACAACATCACAGCCTGCTGTTACTTTATCCCTTAAAGCAACACTATGGAACTTTTTATCTGCGGTCCCCCTACAGGTTGGAAGCGGAATTGTTCATTACCGCTGTCGTAAAGAATTTCACTGCCGCAGCTTATTGTCACACGTCCACTGCACCATTCAGCACCGGCTTTAGAATGAATGATGTCCACAGACAAGGTAGAGTATGATGATCAGAAACGAAGAAAAACTAAATCATGACTATTGTAACGCTTGCCATAAAGCAAGTCAAAGTTGTAGTCTCATTAGAACTACAGAAAAGCGACCCGATCTGGCGGCAATGTTAGTGTGGTTATAGCAGATAAAGGAGGCATAAGTGCCTTTCACCCTGTTACGACTTGATGAACCACTGAAACGATTTTGGAAACATTATTTTAAGGTAAAAAATTGTACAAAGTGTTGCTTTAAAGACCTAGAACATTTTTGGGCCACCTGACACGTCTGTACTCTTCTTTATTTTTCTAACCCATTATAGCAGTCAGCATCAAGTGCCACACAGTATATCATTTTAACCAGAACATATCATTTTATATTTTTTTTTTAATTTACTGACAATGTAGATGTGTCCAAAAGAGCTCAGAAAGTAAAGTAAATGGAAACATTGTTATATAATAATAGAACACTGAAGCAACGTGACTTTATATATAGTAGTGTAAACACTTGAAAAAAATACAAACAAATATAAAATATTTTCACAAACTATATAAGTATTATTTAAATTTAGAAACGGAAATCTAGGCTGCGCCAGTTATCTCCATTTGACACAATTCCACTGGGTCATTGTGTAGCGACTCGTTTGAAAACATACATTTAATTTCATATAATTATTTTTGATTTGTGTTGTGTCAGAGAGTGCAGTAAACATGTCCAAATAAAGATGCTAATTGGCAGTGCAAAAGACCAAAACCTATGTTTATTGGGTGAGTAAACCAATCTGGGGACGGGGGTGAAACTAAGCATCAACAATTGTTCATATTTGGCTCAGAGAAACAAACCGCACGTGATTCTCTGACAAATCAATGCTGATCAAAACTTGATGATGCAATCATGTTTACTACGGTGCCTCTTCAACGAATCTCCTTTACAATACTTTTTTAAAACATACAGATTGGATTAGCAGTTCAAAAGTTAAAACATTTAAGAACAATAGTTATTTAACGCCACATGTGACTTTTTCTGTCTTTAAGGGTGTCAGATTACATTTACATTTATGCATTTGGCAGACACTTTTATCCAAAGCGACTTACATTGCATTCAAGGTACACATTTTACATTTGTCAGTTCTTGCTTTCCCTGGGAATTGAACCCATGACCTTGGCATTGCTAGTGCCAGCACTACTGTTTGAGCTACAGGAAAGCCTATAATTAAATGTAAAATGTGCGGTCCAACTGTGCCTCATTTCAGTCCTCATAATTAGCAGTTGAATTAATGATGACCCAGCACCATAGACTGTAAAACAATATGGACTTAGTGTCTGTGACATCACCTGTAGGTTTCTGAAGAGCATTTTTAAAGCCTAAAGTAGGCGGAGCCGGCCGTCGCCATCTTGGCCTTGCGTCATTTCTGGATAACAGAAAATGATCATAGAGGCTGGGAGTGGGGAGGTAATGCTATAACCTTATGCTACTACTGACAGTAGCAAGTCTGCAACTGCACAGGGCCTCGCGCTAAAGTGACAGTTGATGATGTAAAGCCAATTAAAAGTTCCTATTTTTGCCCTTCGAAATATTATAATAGTTAAAAGACATGGCTACAAGTGAGACTGTGTATCGTGATTCTGTTCAATTCTGCTAGTTGAAAATGTATTATGCAGTAACTTAATATTACTCTGAGAGTGTGTGACAGTGATTAACAGTATGTGCATACATGTCAGTCACTCTTTTTTTATATTCTATGGTCCGTCAGCGCAGCATCGCTCGTCAAGTTCGCAGAGAGCTTTTCAGTCCATTTTAAACTCTTATTTTGGCCGCCTCTCAAATGGGTTAAACCATAGATATATTACCCATGAAGTTCAAGTAAATGAGCTAGAAAATCCGCGCTCATTCAAGGATGTGCATTTATTGCATAGACGGAGAAAGCGCCGACACCTGCAGGATTTCATCTGACAGTAGACCTACATAAGTTAAACATTATAATCTATCTGTTCAGTGAGAGCAGTCGAACGAGCCTTTATCAACGTTTTTAAATCTGAAAACTCCAAAAAGCAACGAAATTGTCAGACATCCATTAGTGCATGTTCACAGAGGAAAACAACTGAAATACAGCGCTGGTTGTTCTCTCGAACGATACTCGACGACAACGACGGAATCCTAAGCCGTGGGCGAAGTGATGGGTGTATTAAATTGTATGAAATAATCCCGAAAAAAAGCACAAAACACTGCAGAGGTGGCAAGTTCAGCAGCAAACATTTGCTGAGGTAAAATGACGGCTAGTAACAGCAGACAAATGGCTAGCATTGACATCAGCGGCAATCCACCTGTCACACAAAAGAGGACACACCCTTAATTATGTAGAACTTTAAATATTAATCAACTAAACGGATGAGTTATAAAAAAAAAAATCACCCCCCCCACAGTTGTTATGAAGGGCAAAATTAACTGTATAGACCAAAGCCACATACAGACACCAGGCTGTAAACACGTTTTTTTTCTGCTGTAAAATTTGCCATTTTAACATGGGGGAGATACAGATTTGACTCGCTTTTGACAACAGCCTCAAGTGGCCAGTCAACGAATTGCAGTTTAACTCACTTCCGTGTTGGTTTCAAGAGAGAGACGGGGAGGTTGCCGCTTGCCCAGCGCTGAGGGAGAAAGTTTCTCAACTTTACTGCCTGTCATGATTCCTGTCTGTGTTCCCTTGTCTTTTTCCATGTTTGATAGTTCCCCGTCATGTTTAATGTTTAACTCGTCTCCTCAGGTGTTTTAGATTGGCCATGCCCCCTTGTTATCTTGTTTAGCTTGTTTTCCTGTGTATTTCAGCCTTGTGTCTTGTTCAGTCTTTATGAGTTCATGATGTTGCATGTTGGTTGTCCTGTTCCCTATTCTGTGTCTGTTAAGTTGAGTTTTAATAAAAGATTTCTGCTGCACATGGAGCCTGTTTTCCTTTATGTTTCAACCGCATCGCTACACTGCCACTTTGTCATTGTCATCGAGTATATGTAGTAAGAAATGAATATGAGGGGAGTTACAGAGTTAACCAATAAGAGTACATACCTTCCGTCATCTAGGAATAACATTTATGGCTAGCTTGCCACTACTACATCTGCAGCCAAGAGGACCTTATCAGGGGCGATTCTAGGATTCTCATTTTAGGGAGGCTCAGCCCCCAATGAGGGTATGATGTAAAAAAAAAAAAAAAAAAAGTTAGTTTATGGTCTAATGCTCATTATTAAGTAGTTTCATTCATTCATCCAGTAACATGCATATGGCAGGGTTTTATAATTACTGAGGTACCGAATGTTAGGTATCTAGGGGAGTTCGGGGGCAAGCTCCCCCGAGAAAATTTTGATTTCTCTGATCTACATATGTGCATTTTAAGATGTTTTGAAGGCCAAAAAAATTGGATGACAATAGCTTTAAAACCATGTGCGGCCAGCTGTTTTTTTCTCACCTCATCAGCATCACACTCTTTTTCTCTTTGTTTTTATCTTGCTCTGTCTTTTCCCCTCCTAAAGCTGAGCTTTGACTGATTTAGGCTTTTCATTTTTGTCTGTCAGTGAAGAAAGTAAACATAGGGTCAACTGATAGGTTGATTTATGAATCATTTTCTCAGACAAAGCTACCAGGAAAGCTAGGTAAGTCCATCTACAATGAAATATAAATTATTTTATTTTTTAAGCTTTTTAGCCTTTGTAATCAACAATACGGTTGGTTATTCATCAAGTCACCCCGTGAAAATCTATTTAATTTCAAATCATTTAACTAACCAGCTAAACGTGTTTTAATGTAACTGTCTATTGGCAATATGATTAATCTGTTCTATATTTATTTCTATTTATTAAAAATAACAACATGAATTATCAATTTGCCACTTCTTTAAATCAAGTACTTAAAAGAAAATCACAAATCCCTTTACTCTACTCTTACTCTAATATATGTATCATGATACACTCCTCCTGATTCATTATTACTTAATACAAAACTATATTTATTAATACAAAACAAAATAACTCCACATGATGTTTCTCTCTCTGGGCCATCTAGTGCTTTCAGACAATGATGTGTCTTTAATCATTTCTGTGCATGGCAGCATAATGTAATGCCGAAATACAAAATAATATGTTTTAAAGTTTAAAAAGTAAATTAAAATAAATCATGATCGTTTTCTAAAGTATGTTTTCATGGGTGTTAATCGCTTCATTTTTGTAGGAATAAAAAACAACTATCACACACTGATAAGGGCTGAAGGTGAACGCAGCGAAACGTATCGGTATTGGATGAGAAACCGAACCGTCCCGTGTTGCTCCCAATGCTCCAGTAACATTACATTATGTAAACTGCAATGCATTTATGACAAAGAACTGCACCGATGCAGATGTAATATCATAGCAATCTATCAATAAATGCACTCACGACACACCTTGTACTCTCTGATGTTCGCTCTGCTTGGCGCCCCTGCAGATTGAAAAATGCGCTAAATCCAAGCAGACTCAGATAAGGGGTGGAGCCGAAACTTGACGCAGCTTGCCGCCGTTTCAAATGAGTTTTTTTAAAGGGGACTGAAGCGATCAAAAATGTATTAATCAAATATTTTTTAGGGGGGCTGGGCAGAAGTTTAGAAAAAAAGGGCCTAGTGACGCCCCTGGACCTTATTATGTATTATAATAGGGAAAAATAGGAGGCCATTACCCATCCTAACCTAGAGGTCCACATAATGAAGAACAGATGTGCCCCCCAAGCACAAAAGTAAAATGCCTATGCTAGTGTCTTCTGATCAAACTGGACTCGTGGCCTGCTGCATATTCACTCAAACAGGAACCTCTCAATTTATCTGTACAATTGCTGAATTATTCAGTCGATTTCCTCTAGAATCTGAAATACAAATTAAAAAAACATTAAAAAAAAGGAAGACTTGTCAGACATCAAAACTAATGACAAGAATTTACCATAAAATGACAAAGGACCAAGTTTAGTCTTGTTTGAGCACTTGCTCTTTTCTAACAAATTAACACGATTTGTGAACTCAGTCTTCCGAAGTTGAGTGAATAATCTACATCTCACACCAAGTAACACATGACTTTAATAGACTTGGAATTTAGTGCATATGAACTTCTTTTTGGAGACTGACACTAAACAGAAGAATATACTTTCATTAATTGGAAAAAAGCAGAAAGAAGATACTTCCACAGAAGAAATAAAGTTAAGTTTAGCACAACATAAGAGCAAGTAAACGATGACAAAATGTTTATTTTTCAAAGAAATGGCTGAAGTCACTTTAACTGATAAAAAAGTCATATTGGAAGAATTGATTTACTCACCACTGACAGTAACACTGAATTCCCAGCAAATGATCTTTCCGCATTTGCTGCAGATGATTAGATGATAAACTCCAGTGTCGCTGGTTCTGGTGTCTTTGATGGTGAGAGATCCAGTTTGATGGTGCAGCTCCAGTCTGCCTCTGAATCTCACATCATCACTGTATGAAGTCTCACTGATGTCTCCATTCATTCCGGTTGTGAGAATTTCATCTTCAAATGTCCACCCCACTTCTTCATCTCTTTCTATGTTCAAATCAGTGATTAAAACTAAACATTCTCTCGCCATCACTGACACTGTCTTGGGACCGGACTCACCTGGAGAACAAACAGAGAGTTACTTGTACAGACACTGATATTAAACTATCAGGTTCAACTGATAATATCATATTAACTGATAATATGATATATTATATCACTTGATATGGCCTAAATTTACAGTATATAGTATTATACATGTGAACAATATAAAATGAGATGTTATAAAGACATCCTGGTGTTTCCAAAATTATATTGGCGTAATTGGTTCCTGGACCCCAATTTGAACACTTTTTGGACAATTGGACAATCCAAATTCCGAAAATTAACTTGATGTGCATATGCAAACTGCCGCTCGTTCACTGAAACTTTTTGCAAATGGAAATACGTGTTACGTTCTTGCATTTACAGATAATGAATGATACAACCGTAAAATGTAAGTTATGTGCTGAGCAAATATGTATGAAACATTAAACAGATGCACACATCTATCAAAGCAACTGACGGGAAAAGGCGAAGACGTGTTAAAGTATTAGTTTGTTTGAAATGCTTGATATAAAGCATTCTTAGCTTGCCTTGTATCGTGTATTTTCATCTCACTCCATGTCCTCCGGTACTTTTCTGATACCTTTTGTCTATAGAAATACGTTAATTTACTACTGTAAAGTGACGTCTTTTGTGAATGATTTCTGTTCACTGTATGCAGACCTGATTAATTGATAATCAAATTCGTTGTAGATTGGTTCGTTCAGTTGTTTTTGCTGAGCTTTTCATGTTTCATTTAATTTGGTGCAAGGAGGGGACATACATTTAGCTCATTTATTTAGCAATTATGTATTGCAATAATAATAGTACTAATAAAACTTTCTTAAAAGGAAATCGAAAGACTCACAAGAATTGAAAACTCTGAAGTTCCTGTAAGACGTCCTCTTGCTGCTGATGATCTGTAGATTATAAGGTCCAGATGTGATGTTACTGATGGTCAGAGCTCCAGTGTTCTTGTTCAGCCTCAGTTTGTCTCTGAATCTCTCGTCTGCATCAGCATATGTCGTCTCTCCGGTCTCTCCGGTCAGTTGAGCGATGAGATTGTCCTGATCTCCAAACATCCACAGGATCAGATCATCTCTCTGTACTTCAGTATCAGGGTTTAAGGTCACATCTTTTCCCCTCATCCCTATTGTCTTCAACACTGTCACATTTGTGACAGCAGCACAAAGAACAAGAGAAATATAGAGAAACAGTTTGCATTATATAAGTTCCTGCAAATGTGAACATCAGAGTTTGACAGTACTTCACAAAGATTATTCAGATAGGGATTTAAAATCAGCTTAAAAATTAACCTTACATATTTACTTTGCTGCCTCAAAGACCATTAATCCAGATGGGAAGACTGTACAATTCAGCTTTATTTACAGAATTCTGCTCTAAATAATAACTGACTGAAATACTCATGGAGGTAAAGCAGCAACAGAACTATTTGACAATGCAGTTCAGTGGGAGATTTTGAAGCTTGAATCTTAGGGTGTGTTCACACTTGGCAGGGTTTGGTTCAAATTAACAAATCAAATTAAAAAAGAAAGACTTGAGACTCACCTCTGACAGTAACATTGCATCTCTGCATGTTGTTCAATTTACTGCTGATGATCCTCAGAGTATAAACTCCTGCATGTTCAGTTGTGATGTTTGTGATGGTCAGTGATCCAGTCTTCTCGTCCAGCTCCAGTCTGTCTCTGAATCTCCCATCAGTAACGTCAAATGTGGAGATCTTTCCAATCCCTTCTTTGATTTCAGCAATGAGAGAGTTTTCATCTCCAAACAGCCACAGCAACTCATCTTTTTTCCGTATTGCAGCATTAGTCCTCAGAGTGACAGACTCTCCCTCCTTGGCTGACACTTTCTTCACTTTATATCATGGTAACAAATACAAACAAAGAAATTAGGAGATTATGCGACATATGAGTCAGTAATGCTTCATTGAGGATGTGTGTGTACAGTTAGAACAAACTACAAAAATATATATGTTTAACAAATACAACATATATGAGCCAAAACATAAATGACAAGTCACTGGTGAAGCAAATTTCTTTGATCATCTCTTAACAAGGCCACATATTAAGGTCTGGGTAGATTAGATGGTAATCAAACAATCAGTTCTCATAAAGTGTTGATGCATGAGAAACGGGCAGCAATAAAGTTCTGAGCGACTTTGACAAAGGCCTTATTGTTATGGGAAGGCGACTGGGTCAGAGTATTTCCGAAACAGCAATAAACGAGTGTGTGTTCTAACGGTCAGTGTTGAGAATTTTCCAAGAGTGTCCAAGGAGGGACAAACTATAAACTGGCGACAGCTGGGCGTCAGGGGATCATATCACTTGAGTGTCTGGTGAATAAAGAGCAGCAGCCTGACTGCTATGTCCAAAGTAAACTTGAGAAAAATAAAGTAATAAGGCATGGTTTAACGGCAATATAGTCCTAGTTTACCTCACATGTGCACTTTGTAACTTTATTTTGCATCACCTGCAATTTTGTTTATTTTGATCCCTTAGAAAGGGCTGTTGAAGGGGCTGTTGATGGACAGTGGTACATTGTGTGAGAAAGTATTTGCTCCAAGTGAGAATGTTAGTGTGAAATTGAACACTACAGAATATGCCAAAGTTGTTTTCAATAAAAAAACATTTACAGAAAGCAAGCCGATCCACTTTTCCATGTTGATAAGAGCATTAAAATGAGAAAAAAAATAATGAGACAAAAAGAAATCAAGGGACATTTAGAATAGATATCAATGTGTGATTAATTGCGAGCTAACTATGAGATTAATACGATTATTCGCGATTAAATATTTTAATCATTTGACAGAACTATTAGTTAGAACCAAGCGTACCGCACAAGCCCTGAAAAGTGAAGCCAAAACGCCTCGATCGCCTAGTCCTAGTAGGCTATAGGTCATAAACCCCGCCTCCCCGTGTTATTCAACGGGACTTGAGACCAACTAAACAATTTTATTACACTTCAAATATCTTTTTTCCGAAGGTGCCATTTACGTCATTTACTGTTGTTTTTATCACGCTGATGTAAATTCAAGTGTTTGTTTTTAAAATAAGTTTGTTTTTAGTTAGTTATTTGATGCTATAATGGTGGTGTGACGTCATGATTGACAGCTGTGATTGACAGGTTTTCTGAGCGAAGTAGTTACTGAAGCACCAACATACTTTTTTTCGGGATCTTCGGAGGACAGAGGAGAATAGAACTATAAATTTAATATATAAATTTCTATAATTAATTATTTCTCACTGATAGTGAGGGCGGGGCCTTGATTTCGCGGCTTTACTTCCTGCTCACTACTGCGCAGGTCTGGTCCCAAAATCGCTACTGCGCAGACTCAAACCCCATGATGTCAATGCCATTTCGGGACACTGGCGGCTTCACTTCTCACCAATGGAAGAGAGCGAAGGGGCATCATCTATGGTTAGAACTGTTATACATAGAAAGTAGACAGTAATGAAAAGTTGCCGTGTGGCTGATGTCCAGTGTTGCTAGCTGAGCAGAAATACACAATCATGTTTCTCCTGGTCCCCTCAAAGTCACATTGGATTTTCTCATCAGCGTAAAGATTAACAGGTCCATCTATCAGTTTTCCATGTTCGTAGAGTTATTATCTGGAGTAAATATATAGGCTTTAATCTGTGTGTTTACACAGCTTTTTTTTTTTAATGGCGGGTACTAGTGTTTTGCGTGTGTTCGGCTAATCAGTGTACACCAACGTCACTGATAGTTCCAATTGTGCTGGTTTAGACCAGGGGTTCCCAAATTTTTCCATTCCAGGACCCACCTAGACAAGAATAATCTCTCTCAAGACCCACCAAAATATAAAATAATTTTAAAGCATGAATGTGGGGTGGGAGGCGTTAGTTCTCTTTGGAACAGTTTTTTTTCCTTGTTATAGTATGAATGACAATTTTAATTGCAATACAAACTTTTGGCACATTATCAAAAATTGAGAGCCTAACAGCCTAATGGCTGTTGAAATAATGTGAAGAATACTGAGTATTTTTTGTCTGCTGCCTCAACTGATTTACCAGACATGGCAGAACAAATTTAAAGAAATGAAAAAAGATTTTAAAAGTAAGCTTAACCAAAGGTTTGATATGACAAAAATCAGAATATAAAAAAATATAATAGACTAATAATTTTATTTGACAGTAGGCCCAGGACCTAAAATTTCAATACTAATAAAAATGCTGCGAGTGTTGTTAAACGCATTGCGTTGTTCAGCATAGAAAACGCTTTCGTGCTCGTGTGTGTACATGTGAAATAGGGAGAGCGGGGCACAACCTAAAGCTTTTTGACTTTCTCAGTTTGTGTAAATCTACTTATGGTTCAGAGTATTTATTTTTTTCCCACATTAATTTCCCACATGTCTAGTATAATTATGTGTTTTTGTTTTATTAATACAGTATATACTTTTTTCTTGATATACCCCGAAAGAATGGAAGTGAAATGTGACAACATGCCCCATAGGTGGGGTACATTGTAACATGTGTGGGGCACATTGTAACATGACCATATGGCAGCTTAAAATGTTATCTGATCTAATAAAAAATATATAAAAAACAAAACTAAAATATTTTCTAAATAAAATACAATTAAAAAACTTTTTCATATAAAATAATGGCAATTTTTAATAATTAAATATAAACTCATTTTTGAGTTTTGACTACGAACACATGAAAACACAGCTATACAACATAGTTCAAAACAAATAAATAATTAGTAATTTCTGAACATTGACTCTCAGTCTTTATTCACCTTTTTCTCACGTTTTCTCAATAAAATTAATAAAAGTATAGAATATAATAGCATATTTCTAATAGGGGCACATTGTAACGCAGTGTTACAACATGCCCCCGCCTGCACAACTGGGATTTAAACCCTGCTAGTGTCTTCTGCTAGTTAGCGAAGCATTAAATAACTATCTCAACTGTTAAATAACATCTTGGAGATTAAAATAATATCAGATTAGTCTTATTTTAAATAAACACAAAAAATAGAGATGAAAAATTAACTTAAGTAAGAAATGTACTTTTGCTATGGTTTAATAAATGTCTATGGATATCTTCCAAAAAAAAAAAAAATTGGCGGATTTTTTTTTCTATATAGTGTTGATATGGCAACTAGTAAATAAACGAAGTTTCGTCATCCAAGCATGTGCGGAAGTATTTAAAACAAGCGTGTTACAACTAACCCCGCGTTAGGTTGTGCCCCGCGCTCCTACTTTTTACATATAGGCTATATTTTTTTGCGTTGTAGCAAAATGCATGCAAGGGAACGCAAACAACGCACTCTTACGACGACCATATCTCTGAAAGACAACAGTGCTGTGTTGAACAGACGACAGAGAAATCAGTGCGATTTGTTTCATGAAGCGCGCGCTTGCGACATGTTGTGTTAACAATTTCAGCGCCTCAGAGCGGCGCGGTTCATTAAGCAGTTATGTGCACATTATTAACAAGAAGAAACTTCAGTGTTTCCCACACATAGACTAATATAAACTGTTTGAAATAAATTTCTAAAAAAAATGCGACTTAGTCCAGTGCGACTTAGGCTATAGGCCTATATGTTTTTTTCTTCCTCGTGGCGCATTTTTTAACTGATATGCGACTCCGGAGCAATAAAATAAAAGGGACTCCGGAATAAAAGCAGAATTAATTAAGTCAAAAATGTGATGTGCAGTCAGGTTTGAGTGTGTGCGCGTTTTTTGAGGAGTTTTACAGTCTTGATATTGTTTCTTATTCAAAAGGTTCTTATTCAAAATTTATGACAAATCATGTATGCTTGCGAACTTATGATATTAAAATAATAACCTGCAGAGAACGTTCCCAGAACGTTCTCTTTAGGTTATAAAAATATAACCTAAAAATAACCTGCAGGGAACGTTCTGGGAAGGTTCTCTACAGGTTATAAAAAGAAAACCTACAGAGAACGTTCCTAGAACGTTCTTATTTGGTTCCCAAAAAAATAACCAATGGGAACCATATGGGAACGTTAGGGGAACGTTCTGTGTTTACTGGGAAAACCCTTTAAATAAACAAAACAAAACCTATCCAATGATGAAATGTTTTCTGTGTTGACAAATCTTGTGCAATGTCCTAACTGCCAGTGCCAGGATAATCACACACGTTGTACAAGTCCGCTATGACACGTCCGATTCGCGAACTAATGATTATTGATTAATGATAACTAATAACTAAAATCTGTGGGAAACACTGAACTCGTTTACTCCAATCACTGCTCTGCATTCTGCATGAGATCGCATTACACCGGATAATTCAAATGTCACGAAAGGCTGATTCAGGTCTCCGCTGCGTTTCCCAAAAGCATCGGGAGCTAAGCTGATCGTAGAGACCATAAGTGGCAACGGTTTTATGATCTACTTAGGCATACGATGCTTTTGGAAAACGCAGCGCGTGACATTTGAATTCTCCTGTGTAATGCGATCTCTTAGCAATTTATATTTAACGTTGGTACATCGTGCAAAATGTTTGTGTGTGTGTCCTTCATGAAACGTAAATTTAGCTGCAGCCAATAGTGACTGCGCGACCCACCTCTTCCCAATCTGCGACCCACAGTTTGAAAACCCCTGGTTTAGACCCTACCCTGAAGTAGGAGCTAAATTTGTTCCTCCAAAAGAGCTCCTAGAACTAAAATCGCTCCTATTTCCTGCGGTGCGAACACGCCAAAAACCGGGAACTTCCCCCAATAGTTCTAGGAACTATGAAAAGATTACTCTGGTGTGAAATCCCCTCATTATGACCCCTGTCCACCATCAAAATCACTTACAACGGGCATGTGAAAGTCGTAACTGGACCCGGAACTGGTCAGAGCTGTTTTGGCAACACATGAAGTGCCAGCATTTCCGGAAGATGATCAGAATGTTTTGGCTCATTATCTATGATTAACTGGGCCAGTTATTTCCTATACTGCATTAATTCATCATTTTGTACACCATAGCATTTAATAAATTGAGGAAAATACAAAAGGAATGACATCAGTAACTCACTATGCACTTTAACTATTAAAATTCAGTTGTGTTCATTTTGATGAATCACACAAAGATAAATAAACTAAATAAACAATTACTCACAATTTATGGCAACTTTGAATCTCTTGTTTGTGGTTCCTCTTTTGCTGCTGATCTGTAGCTTGTAAAGTCCAGAGTGTTCAGTTCTCGTGCTGTTGATGGTCAGAGATCCAGTCCTCTCGTCCAGCTTCAGTTTGTCTCTGAATATCCCATCAGGACCTTCATGCGTTTCTCTTTTCTTTCCAGTCATTTGAGCAATGAGACTGTTCCCATCTCCAAACATCCACACTATCAGATCGTCTTTCTGTATTTCAGTATCAGGGTATAAAGTGACCGGTTCTCCCTCCACCACTGATATATATGCGACTTAAAATTTGTGACACATAGAAAGATAAAAATACAAAGAAAATGTTTCTATTAGATCAAGTCTGCCAAGTGTAACCAGCTAGTCTATTTGAAGTCAAATATAGTGCCGCAAAATATATGCTTAAAAACATTACCCAACTGTGAACCAATTTGGTAGAAATATATATATATATATATATATATATATATATATATATATATATATATATATATATATATATATATATATATATATATATTAGGGCTGGGAATCGATAAATTTTTTTTTAATTAATTGCACAATTTGCTGTAATTAATTGCATTTCCCTCAAGCTTGTTTAAACTTAGAATCACCTAATTAAATTAAACAACACAGGAAAAAAAAGGAACAGAAAATAGCCCTATATTAAAATAATATTAAACATTAATATATCAATATATTTTTCTTTTTCAATAATCAATCAACATAATCAATTTAACTGAATTTTTTTTTTTTTTTTTTTTTTTTTACAAATTATCAAAATAAAATATAGTCCTACAAAGCTATCATATTGTTACCAGAGCATGTGATCAGAGCAGGCCATTTTACCATTGTTGCCCAGCAGACTTAGCTTTTCCAGTGCGTGATCAGTACATGATTGGACCGTTTGGGCCGTTAACGACAGAGCAGAGAGTGCAGCGCGCCGACACACACACACACACACACACGGAACGGAGAGCGCGTCGCACACACGGAGCGGAAAAGACCTGCTCATGAAAGCTACGCGAGAATGAAACCTGATCGCCGAACACGGAGGGGCGGGACGGCATATTTTCGGCCTTTTCAATAGCATTTTTAACGCATTAAACATTTCAAATTAATCGCAAAGATTAACGCGTTAATTCCCCCAGCCCTAATATATATATAGTATGTTTATATATATATATACAGTGCCCTCCACAATTATTGGCACCCCTTTTTAAGATGTGGTCATGGACTTCTTTTTTTTTTAAACAACATAGAACCCAAATGCAAAAAAAAAAAAAGAGTAAAATCCAACCTTTCATTTAAATACATTACTTTGGTGGTAAAAAAAAAAAAAAAAAAAAAAAAAATCACACATTTAAAAAAAAAAAAAAAATGAAATCATGTGTCCCACAATTATTGACACCCCTAACAATTCCGCTGAAAAATTACAAAACAATTTTTTTTATATATTTTTTCTGTGGTTGCTAAAGTTGGTCAGGGTATCAAGGAACTTTTAATCAGTAATTCATGACTTCCTGTTTCCCTGGGGTATTAATATGACGTGACACAAAGGCCTAATTCTCTTACCCATTTGTCAACATGGCAAAGACAAGAGAACACACCATTCAAGTAAGGCAGATTTGTGTCGACCTGCATAAGTCAGGCAATGGCTACAAGAAAATAGCCACTCGCCTTAACTTGCCCGTATCTACAGTCAGAGGAACCATTAAGAATTTTAAAACAACTGGAACAGTGACAAACAAGGCTGGAAGAGGTCCCAAGTTTATCTTGCCACAACGCACAGTGAGAAGGATGGTAAGAGAAGTAAAAAAAAGTCCTAAGCTCTCTGTCACAGAATTGCATCAAAGAGTGGCATCTTGGGGTCACAAAGTCTCCAAAACAACCAACAGATGCTCTCTACATGCCAACAAGCTGTTTGGGAGGCATGCAAGGAAAAAGCCTTTTCTCACTAACACTCACAAACGTAAACGTCTGGAGTTTGCTAAGCGGCACTGGGACTTCAACTGGGATCGTGTGCTTTGGTCAGATGAGACTAAGATTGAGCTTTTTGGCAACAAACACTCTAAGTGGGTCTGGCGTAAAACAAAAGATGCGTATGCCGAAAAGCACCTCATGCCCACCGTGAAGTATGGTGGAGGATCTGTGATGCTGTGGGCCTGTTTCTCTTCCAAAGGCCCTGGGAACCTTGTTATGGTGCATGGCATTATGAACGCTTTGAACTACCAGGACATTTTAAATTAAAACCTGATGGTCTCTGCCAGAAAGCTGAAGATGGGTCGTCATTGGGTCTTTCAGCAGGATAATGATCCAAAACATGTGGCAAAATCTACACAAAAATGGTTCAGCAGTCACAAACTCAAGGTCCTCCCATGGCCATCTCAGTCCCCAGACCTCAACCTGATTGAAAACCTGTGGGGCGAGCTAAAAAGGAGAGTGCATAAGAGAAGACCCAGGACACTGGATGATCTAGAAAGATTGTGCAAAGAAGAATGGTCCAAGATCCCTCTCTCTGTGTTCTCCAATCTTGTGAAATGTTATAGGAGGAGATAAAGTGCTGTCTTGTTGGCAAAAGGGGGTTGTACAAAGTATTAACATCAGGGGTGCCAATAATTGTGGGACACATGATTTCAAGTTTTTTTTCTTCTAAATGTGTGATTTCTTTTTTACCACCAAAGTAATGTACTTAAATAAAAGGGTTCTATGTTGTTTAAAAAAAAAGAGAATTTTTAGAAGTCCACGACTACATCTTAAACAGGGGTGCCAATAATTGTGTAGGGCACTGTGTATATATATATATATATATATATATATATATATATATATATATATATATATATATATATATATATATATATATATATATATATATATATATATATATATATATATATATATATATAGTGGTGGGCCGTTATCGGCGTTAACGTGCTGCGTTAACGTGAGACTCTTATAGGGCGATAAAAAAAAATATCGCCGTTAATCTATTCTCAAAGTTGGGTTGGGAGCTGGGTCTATACTACGCAAGCTATGATGACTTTCACCTTGATATTTTAGCACGGATATACCTAGCCGAACTCGGTTCGGTGTTCGGTACGCATTTTCAAACCGAACGGTTCGTTGGACCATTTTTCCTGCCGACCAAAATTTCGTTATTTCAAATGTAGGCGCGTTGCGCGTGGCACGCGCGCTCATAATGTAAGAGACGCTGGCGCAACCACAACATTGTCCGACATCAAATGGCAAACGTAATGTAAGCGGAACGAAACTGAGCTACTCGTTATTGTGTGGTTGACGGACCGTTGTTTATCAGTTTGGACCAAAGCAGCGCGAGCCGATCATGATCATGCGACACTGTTACTACACAGCGCTAATAAGAGATCTAGTAAAGAAAGCATTTGAATTCGCCACAAAAGTAATAACATTGCTGCAAGATCTAGTGAGAAACACATTTCTCCGTTTTTAACGGATCAAACAGCGCATGAAAACCAGGAAGAAACATTGTGCCATGAATGAACTATCCAGTGTCCACAGATCTGCAACATTCACCATGGATTTACAGTAGTAACACTAACTGCAACCATGGAAATTTGGCAGGAATAGTTATGTCGGTTTTATTTTGACATTATGAATACAATTGCTGCCCTCAAAGGTTAATCTGAACTAAAATAAACCTTTGTTTAACTACTTGCCTACAATATTACATTTCATTTTTTGTTTTGTTTTATATGCTTCTAAGAAGAGACAATTATAGCTCTAGAATTGCTCAAAGTAAAAAAAAAAAAAAA
Organism: Vimba vimba; assembly: GCA_022828995.1. Lineage (NCBI taxonomy): Eukaryota > Metazoa > Chordata > Actinopteri > Cypriniformes > Leuciscidae > Vimba > Vimba vimba. Next base: position 29,862,008 of record CM040825.1, on the reverse strand, counting down.
AAAAAAAAAAAATACTTTATGATGTTAGTTTTAATAAAAAAAAGAATGAAAAAAAAAATTAAATCAAGGACATTTGTCTGGCATTTCGTTCTTTATGCTGTATCAAAAACGTATCGAACCAAACCGTGACACAAGTGTATCGTATCGTATCGAACCGAACCGTGAATTTTGTGAACCGTTACACCCCTAATATATATATATATATATATATATATATATATATATATATATATATATATATATATATATATATATATATTGCTCTTGCATTCTTTCTTGTGGCTCAGTGACCTTTGCCATTAATATGTTTATAAGCAACTGAAAAAAGCATGAATGTCAGGGCATGTCAGAGCATCTCAAGGACCCCAAAAACACCTTAGACCCCAGAGGGATAAATACGAATAGTGTACGCAATTACTCATGAATAAGACCCAATGTTCCTTCGCAAGTACTCGAACTTGTAGTTACAGTATATCCTTCAACCACTAGAGAGACACAAGTTACATATGACCAGTCCAAATACACACATTTGCAGACATTTGAGAGCGTGTGTACATGACAGGAAGTAAGTGTGAAAGACTCTCCCATGTCTTAAAATTGCCAAAGTGCAGTGCCCTAAACACACACTAAACCCAAGTTTAATCCTAGGTGATTAATCCTAAATTTTCGTCAGGACAGAATTTTTTTACTTTTCATAGATTTCCTATACACAATCCTGAACGATTGAAACTGTGGTTGCTCGCGCTGCACTTGGATATCAACACACCCTATGCTCTAATATGTATGAGAGTGTGCAGTGATAACTTTTTTGATGATGATTTCAAGCGTCAAGCGTGACCTTTTCAACGTAATTGCGTATTCCATGACGTCACGAACGCGCATCACTGAACAGAGCAAGGCGAGCATTTGTGCTTATAAAACTTTAACTTTTTAATTTATTTTTGAAATGACGGATCGTTTCGCTAGATAAGACCCTTATTCATCGTCTGGTATCGTTTAAAGCCCTTTGAAGCCGCACTGAAACTGTCATTTGGACCTTGAACCGTTTGGGGCCCATTGAAGTCCATTATAGGAGGAATGTTTTCATCAAAAACCTTAATTCCTTTTCGACTGAAGAAAGAAAGACATGGATATCTTTAATGACATGGGGGTGAGTAAATTATCAGCAAAAGTTTTTTTTTAAAAGTGAACTAATCCTTCAATGAGATAATGACTCATTTGCATAATTAAACATACAAATTTCAATGTAATAATTTTTTTATATACTTGTGTAAGTAATCAACTGAGCAGGTTTCATGGTGATACCTATTATTTAAAAATGTTACCCTATTCACCTGTAGTGTCTCACCTTAATGAGTGAAATAACTGCCAATAAAGACGTGTGATCATTATTATACTGAAAACCTTGAGCTACTCACTTTTGACAGAAACAATGAATCTTTGATATAAGGTTCCTCTGCTGCTGATGGACTGTAGTTCATAGACTCCAATGTGTTCAGCTGTGGTGTTTGTGATGGTCAGAGATCCAGTCTTCTTGTCCAGCTTCAGTCTGTCTCTGAATCTCCCACCAGCAACATCATATGTAGAGATTTCTCTGGTCTCTCCTTTGATTTCAGCTATGAGATTCCCTTGAGGTCCAAACATCCATTGTATCTGATCATCTTTTTGTATTTCAACATCAGTATTCAGAGTGACAGACTCTCCCTCCTTTACTAATATGGTCTTATCTTCATCTGTCACAACAGCACATAGAAACAGAGAAATGAGGAGATTTAGTGTGTGCCCTAAACACACACTAAACAAACACCCAGGCTAAGCGTATCCCATTATGTATCATGTTCTTGAACTTACTGTACATGCCCAGAAACCATGAGATGCAGAGGAAAACATTCCACTGCAAGTTAAATTAATTAGATAATAAATATAATTTAGTAGTAAAACAACGTTTTTCACATTTTATTGGTGCAAATATGGTATGTCTATTTTTATACAACATTTGCAATTGCTTTTTATCAATTAATTAGAAAAACTGTGTAGTCTGTCACATCAGTTTATTTTAAGATGCAAAGTATTGAAAATCAAAATGTGTAAATAAAGCTCTGTAAATATTTTTACAACACTACTGTAAGTGTGTCCCATCGGGTAATCAAATGTTCTATGCACACTTGCAGTCTTTACGCCTACTTGAACACTTGGGCCAAATCCATGAAATATGTCATGCAAGTAGACAAGTGGTCAAGTTCAAAGACTACAAGTTTGGTTATTTGGACAGGCCCATAGTGTGTCTCAAGACTGCCTTCCATTCATCAGAGCTGTGCCTCTCCTCATCCAAACAGATGTGAAGAAAACAGATCAACTCAACTGGCGGAAAACTCAATCTGGCAATTTTACGGTAATTTATCAAGCTTAAGGCGAGACACGGCAGGCAAAAACATCGATTTTTCATGCAGTGGTCAGTTTTGAGATTTTGGGCTAGTTTACTCCTTCAATATGTGTTCTTTCAAGCTGCTATAAAGAAAACGTTGAAAATATACACTAAGATGTTTATTTTATTACATTTTGTTTGTAGTCAAGTTTCTCCCGAATTTACCAAGAAGTTAGAATTCCAACGCGACACGCCGAGTTCCGTCCGTCTACTGAAGTCTGTCATGACCGGGATCGTTGTAAAGCTCTGAGTCTCCTGCACAACGCTATGTAACCCAAATATGGGCATTTCTTTTCTATCAATAACCAATCGTGAATGTCCAAAGGGGGGTTTAAAGCAAATGAAGAAATCTCATTTAAATCGTTAAACGCCGTTTTCTCAAAATGAGTTTTTTGTCATTCTCCAGTACAAACATCTCAGCCTATGTACACCAAACTTTCCAGTTATACACTTAGCAGTATTCTGAAGATATTTTCAGAGGGATTTGTTAATAAATCATTCCTGGCCTGATTTATGTGACATTTTAATAAAAAAATATGGCGAAAATCGTGTTTTTTTAAGGCATTGGAGTATGGACAATATATTTTGATTTCATAGGTAATGAAAGCATATATCCTGAAATCCTTATGAATTTTTTTTTCCATCTTGTGTGTAAACAAAATGAAAAAAGAATTTTGCACCTGGCTTTATCATATGTTCAGATCTATCTACCGAAAATATATGCAAAATCTCGCATATTTAAAGGATTAGTTCACTTTTAAAAAAAACTTTCGCTGATAATTTACTCACCCCCATGTCATCCAAGATGTCCATGTCTTTCTTTCTTCAGTCGAAAAGAAATGAAGGTTTTTGATGAAAACATTCCTCCTATAATGGACTTCAATGGGCCCCAAACGGTTCAAGGTCCAAATGACAGTTTCAGTGCGGCTTCAAAGGGCTTTAAACGATACCAGACGATGAATAAGGGCCTTATCTAGCGAAACGATCGGTCATTTCAAAAATAAATAAAAAAGTTTAAGTTTAATCCTAGGTGTTTTAATATTAAAATGATGCCTAAAAGAAAATTTTCGTCAGGACAGAATTTTTTTACTTTTCATAGATTTCCTATACACAATCCTGAACGATTGAAACTGTGGTTGCTCGCGCTGCACTTGGATATCAACACACCCTATGCTCTAATATGTATGAGAGTGTGCAGTGATAACTTTTTTGATGATGATTTCAAGCGTCAAGCGTGACCTTTTCAACGTAATTGCGTATTCCATGACGTCACGAACGCGCATCACTGAACAGAGCAAGGCGAGCATTTGTGCTTATAAAACTTTTTTATTTATTTTTGAAATGACGGATCGTTTCGCTAGATAAGACCCTTATTCATCGTCTGGTATCGTTTAAAGCCCTTTGAAGCCGCACTGAAACTGTCATTTGGACCTTGAACCGTTTGGGGCCCATTGAAGTCCATTATAGGAGGAATGTTTTCATCAAAAACCTTAATTCCTTTTCGACTGAAGAAAGAAAGACATGGATATCTTTAATGACATGGGGGTGAGTAAATTATCAGCAAAAGTTTTTTTTAAAAGTGAACTAATCCTTCAATGAGATAATGACTCATTTGCATAATTAAACATACAAATTTCAATGTAATCATTTTTTATATACTTGTGTAAGTAATCAACTGAGCAAGTTTCATGGTGATATCTATTATTTAAAAATGTTACCCTATTCACCTGTAGCGTCTCGCCTTAATCTGTGAAATAACTGCCAATAAAGACATGTGATCATTATTATACTGAAAACCTTGAGCTACTCACTTTTGACAGAAACAATGAATCTTTGATATAAGGTTCCTCTGTTGCTGATGGACTGTAGTTCATAGACTCCAATGTGTTCAGCTGTGGTGTTTGTGATGGTCAGAGATCCAGTCGTCTTGTCCAGCTTCAGTCTGTCTCTGAATCTCCCACCAGCAACATCATATGTAGAGATTTCTCTGGTCTCTCCTTTGATTTCAGCTATGAGATTCCCTTGAGGTCCAAACATCCATTGTATCTGATCATCTTTTTGTATTTCAGCATCAGTATTCAGAGTGACAGACTCTCCCTCCTTTACTGATACGGTCTTATCTTCATCTGTCACAACAGCACATAGAAACAGAGAAATGAGGAGATTTCTAAAACTGGGGGTTCTTGCCTTCTCTAAAATTGTGTTATTGCTTTAAAAGCTGTAATTCTCAGTATTCTAAATAAGTATAACTCATCTTTATTAAGTAGCATTGGTCCTAGAACCAAAACTATTATTTGTATCTTTATTATATTTGATTTCTTAAACAATTCTTCCATTACCTGAATTACCGTCCAAAATTATTTGATCATTTTACAAGTATAAAATATATGAGAGTAATGGGCTTTAAGTTCTCTAACATCCTAACATCCTAAACATAAATTATCACACTTAGAAGATTTTTTCACATTTTATTTTTCCAAGCATATTCTTGGCAAAATGAAGAATGTATGATTCTTAAAATAATTTCTTAAAAAGAAATTAAGGTTTTTGATGAAAACATTCCTCCTATAATGGACTTCAATGGGCCCCAAACGGTTCAAGGTCCAAATGACAGTTTCAGTGCGGCTTCAAAGGGCTTTAAACGATACCAGACGATGAATAAGGGCCTTATCTAGCGAAACGATCGGTCATTTCAAAAATAAATAAAAAAGTTTAAGTTTAATCCTAGGTGTTTTAATATTAAAATGCCTAAAAGAAAATTTTCGTCAGGACAGAATTTTTTTACTTTTCATAGATTTCCTATACACAATCCTGAACGATTGAAACTGTGGTTGCTCGCGCTGCACTTGGATATCAACACACCCTATGCTCTAATATGTATGAGAGTGTGCAGTGATAACTTTTTCGATGATGATTTCAAGCGTCAAGCGTGACCTTTTCAACGTAATTGCGTATTCCATGACGTCACGAACGCGCATCACTGAACAGAGCAAGGCGAGCATTTGTGCTTATAAAACGTAAACTTTTTTATTTATTTTTGAAATGACCGATCGTTTCGCTAGATAAGACCCTTATTCATCGTCTGGTATCGTTTAAAGCCCTTTGAAGCCGCACTGAAACTGTCATTTGGACCTTGAACCGTTTGGGGCCCATTGAAGTCCATTATAGGAGGAATGTTTTCATCAAAAACCTTAATTCCTTTTCGACTGAAGAAAGAAAGACATGGATATCTTGGATGACATGGGGGTGAGTAAATTATCAGCAAAAGGTTTTTTTTTAAAAGTGAACTAATCCTTCAATGAGATAATGACTCATTTGCATAATTAAACATACAAATTTCAATGTAATCATTTTTTTTATATACTTGTGTAAGTAATCAACTGAGCAAGTTTCATGGTGATATCTATTATTTAAAAATGTTACCCTATTCACCTGTAGTGTCTCGCCTTAATGAGTGAAATAAATGCCAATAAAGACGTGTGATCATTATTATACTGAAAACCTTGAGCTACTCACTTTTGACAGAAACAATGAATCTCTGATATAAGGTTCCTCTGTTGCTGATGGACTGTAGTTCATAGACTCCAATGTGTTCAGCTGTGATGTTTGTGATGGTCAGAGATCCAGTCGTCTTGTCCAGCTTCAGTCTGTCTCTGAATCTCCCACCAGCAACATCATATGTAGAGATTTCTCTGGTCTCTCCTTTGATTTCAGCTATGAGATTCTCTTGAGGTCCAAACATCCATTGTATCTGATCATCTTTTTGTATTTCAACATCAGTGTTCAGAGCGACAGACTCTCCCTCCTTTACTAATATGGTCTTATCTTCATCTGTCACAACAGCACATAGAAACAGAGAAATGAGGAGATTTCTAAAACTGGGGGTTCTTGCCTTCTCTAAAATTGTGTTATTGCTTTAAAAGCTGTAATTCTCAGTATTCTAAATAGGTATAACTCATCTTTATTAAGTAGCATTGGTCCTAGAACCAAAACTATTATTTGTATCTTTATTATATTTGATTTCTTAAACAATTCTTCCATTACCTGAATTACCGTCCAAAATTATGTGATCATTTTACAAGTATAAAATATATGAGAGTAATGGGCTTTAAGTTCTCTAACATCCTAAACATAAATGATCACACTGTAGCGTATACGACTCTGGGTAAATGTGAATTAGCTCAAGGATATAGGGAATTTTGGAAATATTACTAATCATAACTCATGGTCATAATTCATAAGTCGCATACATTTATTTTATCAATTATCGAGATTACCTTGTTCTATAACTGGTCTAATCATCAGTTATTCGTCCAGCGAATAACTGTAAGATCATCACAGTTAAGAAGGGGTATTTACAAACTCCAATAAAGTTTAGGTTCTGGCCACGAACAGTAAACTTTATGAGTTTATTAATTAAAACTACTGAATGTAGTCTAATATCGAGCTTGTAGCTGGATCTTTTGTTTCATTGACTTTAGAATGGTGGGTTTTCAAACACAGAGACAGTGAAAAGTATAAATGGATTTTAATAAATGTGACTAAAGATTATATGAGCTACGAATAGAAACGTACGTAAAAATGCAAACAATAAACACAAACAAACATTTAAACAATAATAACATACGTGATAAGAATAAAATGAAATGAAAGAAAGAAATAGAGAGAAGGGAAAAGCTAGTAATTGTTACATACAGAAACCTAAAAGCCGGACCCCAGAAAAGCAGCTTTTATCAGATAAATATACTTGCAAGTCTGTTCTCTGTTTGGTTGATGCTGAAAGCGCGGACGAGGTCCTGTTTCGACTGCGTCTTCCGGTGTCGCGGGAAGCTTGAAAAGGCTCACTGAAATGTAACGTTACCGAGAAAGTTCGTCTTCATCTTCCGTGAAGGTAGAGGCAAATATAACTTAGTTGCAAAAGAACGGCAGCTACGACTTGAACATGTGTTTGTCCGAGGCCTTCCGGGATGTTCCTCGGGGAAGCGTCGCGCCGGGAGAAGAGGAGGAAGGATGAGAGCGAGGTGAGAGAGTGAGGTGAGAGAGCCCGCTGTGTTTTGAAGGAGCTAAAGTCACGCCCCCTTGCGTGCGTGACCCAATCGCCGGGGAGGACGTATTGTGGCCATGTCCTCAGTGTTACCAGGGGGGCAGCGTTTCATATTTTATTGAAGGTTCCCCGGGCGCCGCCATTGGCTATCAGACCATCACCTGCTGTTAGCATCCCATTGACTCCCATTCATTTTGGCGTCACTTTGACAGCGAATAACTTTACATCTGAGGCGTTTAAAGACTCCATTTGTCCATTATTTATTTCTAAAGAAACACGAAAATGTATAAAAGGCTCCATTACCTTGTATCTTACGTTATGGCCCCGTAGAAGCAGTTTTTGTAAAAATAGGCTAACGATTGCGTCATACCCACGCGACTCTCTGTCGCACAGTAGAGAATTACCGTATGGACAGGAGGAGAAGCTCGTGGGCAATCGGGGGGACGTGGAGGCAAAATGGCAAAGTAATTAATCAGAATACTTAGCAAAAGTTTCTCCTGCTCCAAGATCATGGACACCTCCTACTCACACTCTCCGTCTCTGCAAGTCTCGGAAGGAAATGATTCAGATTTCGCTTGGCACAGCTACTAGAAGACAGACGGGTTGCTCACGTCACATCTACGTCGTCAAGCTCAGTTTGAGTCTGCGCAGTACGCTCGACCATCAGGAAGTAAGAGTTTCTAATTGACTTCACTTTCCTCCGTTGAATCCAATGGGGTCGCTGTGTCCAGTTTATATACTGTCTATGAGTGTTACCAACTTAGCAATTTTGTTGCTAGATTTAGCAACTTTTCAGACTACCCTAGCAACTTTTTTTTCAAAAAGCACCTAGCAACAAATTTAGCAATTTTTAAAGTTTATTTGGCAACTTTTAGCAACTTTTGGAAAGTGACTCTAATCCAAACAACACTCGCAAGGGCGTGGTGAGCTGGTAAGGGCACCACAACTTCCAATAGGAAATTTGAACTGCAGTAGTCACCGTTCTACCTGAAGAGGTTGAACAGCCTTTTTACAGCATATATTGTAGAATTAAAACACTTTATACCCAAATGTCAAATAAATTACTTGAATAAATGAACAGCATTAATAAAGCCCCAGTCTTACAGATCATTAACTAAAAAAAGTTGTTTTAGGTCTTAAAGGTGGGGTATGTGATTTGCAAAACGGCCGGCAGATTTTGAAAATACACAACTCAAATGGTCCTTCTTTCCTTTGACTCCACCCATTCGAAGAACATGGACATGGATGGGGGAGGGGGAGGGGGGATGGTACGACCGTTTGATTGACGCACTTACTGTCCAATGATTCTAGGTGATCTTGGAAATGATTGGCTGGAGTTTTTCGAGTCCTGCCTGTTCCACAGATGATTAAATTGCTTAATTTTCATTTCAGTGCTTCTAACTCAGTGGCTGTAAGGGGGTTAGGAATAGGATTTCAAGTGATTTTGAAAAAAAATGGCCAAAAAAGATAATTACATACCCCACCTTTAACTAAAAAAAGTTGGTTTAGGGTTTAGTGGGTAACTAAACCCTAAACCAACTTTTTTTAGTAAAAAAAAAAAGTTTATATATTTATATATATATATATATATATATATATATATATATATATATATATATATATATATATATATATATAAATTTATTTAACAAACAATAATATCTACGTATTTCATAATGGCGTAGTTTTGCGTTGCGATTACGTAATGACGTCATAACGCAATGACGTCACAACGTCATTTAGCAACTTTTAGCAACAAATCGATCTGCCTTTAGCAACTTCCCCTGAAAATTAGTTGGCAACACTGCATGTCCTTTCATTTGGAAAGGTACACGCCTCTTCTAACTAATGCTGGCGGAATAAACTTCGTTCATAAACATTTATAAAACTGGTATTAATCAAATAATGCATCCTCTAATATTCTGTGCTAAATATTCAACACCGTTGTGTTCTTCTGAACAAAACAATACCGCGAATGACAATTCTGTTAGTCAACAACACAAAGAAACAGGATTTCTCGTGATTACATGCATATTAAACTGATTACATATCAATAAAGCTTATAGATATCGTATTTCGGGTATAAGGATCATAAGCACAGCAAGAAATACATTTTAAACATTTTAAAAAGGTACTTTTGACCACAAGTGGTCGGGCATGATAAGGAGTCTGTGTTTTGTGTGTGTGTATGCAGAGTCGTGCACACGTGGAACCACGTGGCGAACTTTGTCCTTCCTTTTCAGTGTGAATATCTTCTTGAGTTGATGAGATTACCTCAGGGGACCTGACCGAGCATCTGCTAACACTGTTGTTTTGTTTTGAGGGGTTAATCAGTACCTTTTGTTTGTTGATTACATTTGATTAATCAACAAAAAGGCACTTAGAAGATTTTTTCACACATTATTTTTCCAAGCATATTCTTGGCAAAATGAAGAATGTGTGATTCTTAAATTTCCTTTAAAACTTTGTTGCAATCTCCTTCTGTTATTTTATTGTCTATTAACATTTCCCATGTAATTTTAATATTATGTAAACCCGTACCCTAAATTTCTATGAATATATTATATATTCATCCTATCAAATTATCTACTCTATTAATTTTACTAACTTTAATCAAAGCACAAAAGAGGGTGAATATCATCCAAAGTTTTTACGTTCATTCCATCCTTTAAATAACTTCTTATTTGAAGATAATATTTGTAAAATAGTTTTCTAGACAATACGTATCCCCCCCCTAAATGTCTCCATCTCATTGTCTTCATACATTTGATAAAATCTTATAAGAAATAAGAATTTCAGGAGCGCACTTATTTTAATAGTTTTACATTAATACTTACATGTTTTACTTGGCTGTTTAGGTATCGTTTCTTCCTCTTCCACATCAGTGGCTAGAAACAGGGAAATTAGAAGATTTTAAGTGAGTTTAAAGATGAAGATAATGTTTGGTTCACCACAAGCGCTTTTAATAATCAAACATGTACAATAACGTTTTATGTGTTAACATTAGCTTTCATTAATGTGAACTAACAACAAACAATACATGAAAACAATGTATGCATGTATATATTGTTTAATGGTCATGTATACATTTTTTATATTAACTAATAATAGCAGTATTTAAGGATATTTCCATCATACTGTTAATATTCCTTCATTAATTAAATTCATTAATTTTGTCATCATTTACTTGACCTAATGTCATTCCAAACCTGTTTGAATTGCTTCTGTGGGACACAAAAGAAGATTAATCAATATCTTTCCTTTGGTGTTCCATAGAAAAAATAACAGCAAACAGGATTGAAATGACATGAGGGCGAATAAATCATTTTTATTTGTGGGGCAGCTATTCATTTAAAGGTGCAGTAAGGGATTTCTGAGAAATATCATTGATATTTGAAATCGACCCTTCAATACCCTTCAATGCTCCCAAAACACTGTAACACAGGCAGCGACTACAGCTTGAGCAAGTATGGTTTAATTAATCAGTTTTTCTCTTGGTTTATTTCAAATTTGCTAGTTAATAATTTATTTCTTTATTTGTAGGATTAGTATGAAGGTGGGTGCCATTTATTTTGGATTTGATGTTTTTCTTCTGTTTATGTTAGTAAGGGAGTTAGCTTATTTTGCTGTACTCTTGTTTTCTTTTCTTTTAGTTTAAGTAGTTTGGTTAATTAGGAGTTAGACTGATTATGTTTGTTCTTTTGGCAATACCCCCTTCTGAATCTGATACCCCTAGTTTGTAAATAAAACTACTTTCTTTAATGAGATAATTATGTGGTTATTGCGAAACAATTCTGTGTGTGGAGACGGGGTGGCTTCATGCTGTTGCACATTCATTTCACCACCATCCATTTTTGCTGTTGCTTTCCTTCCCTAGCCTAGACCAATCAGGAAATCATAACAATTGGCACAAACACACAAAATTCACTTAACTGTTTGTTTGGGCGTTGATTTCAGTTTTCAGCAGTATTTCTCAGAAATCACTTGTTTAAAAAATGGCTTATTGCTTAAATATTGATAATTAATACTACTGATCAGATATGATGAGATAAACCAACTCACTTAATATTATCCGGAAGTATCAAATCATAAAATAACACAAGTGCAGCGCCATCTTCATGGTTTCTGTGTTAAAGTCTGAAAGAATAAGCCAAATGAAGCCACACACAATGAACAGCCACAGCAGTTTAGGGTTTCATGTTAAACGTTTCTCAAACTTAGATTTAGTTCTGTGAGCTTCATAAGCAGTAGTACAAACATTACATGGATGTTAACATGCTCTGCCTCTAGAAACACAAACAGGCACAATCAAACAGTCTTAATGTAGTTGTGGTTAATTTTGCATTCTATAACAGAAATTCAGTAATTAGTATATTAATATCATGCCACTCAATATTGGACAATCACATGCTTCATTGATTATTGCACTAAACTAATCACAAACAGAACAGGTGGTAAAAAGATGTAGAAATGCTGAATATGAAAACTACATTAAAACTCTACTGTCAGACAATAATCAAATGTTTCTTGCTGTATCAGGTTTAATACTTACACGTTTCTGGTTTCTGTTTAGATAACACATCTTCTTGTCAGTCAGCACATAGAAACAGAGAAAATAGGAGATAATATTGAGCAGATGTCAATAACACTGGAGAACTAAGAAGATATGGTTTGATTTTTCATCTTATTTCTTCACCAACACAATTTTTGAACTCATTTGATAGCTTTATGTACAGTTTAAGTGGTTATTTGCTAAACATATTCCACTTTGCTGCAACGATTAAATATTATTCTTCACACTCAAACTTTTGTTGTGATTCACTATAAAAACATACGACAACCAATGCAATTTACCATGAATTTTTTTTGACAGAAATGGTTTCTATCAACTATCGTTACTTTTTGGCAGTTTTTTTTTCTTGAACAATCCCTTTAAGTATGCATGAACAACTCAAACTAATGACCAGATAAGAGGTGATGGATTCACTGACTCACAAGACATATATCAGTGTCATTTACACAATGTCATGCAATATCATTCTCTTATTTTTCAAATACATTTGTGAGGCGCTAGGCAGTCCAGATAAAATTCAAAATAGCCAAAAAAGACAGCAGGATTATGATTTTAGGCCAACTTTTGCAATCAAAATCACAAGCAGAACTTGTGGTAAAAATAATATATATATATATATATATATATATATATATATATATATATATATATATATATATATGGAAAATAGTTTTGGAAAATGTTTTACATTGGAAAATCTCTAGTTGTATGAGTTGTTATACTTACCAAATAAAGGTTTTAGAGAACAGATTATGGGGCGATAGTAAAAAACACCAGCAGCTGCAACTGCAAACACCAGCAGCAGAACAACAACTATTCCTGCTTTAGCACCTGAAGACAGACCTGGTTCTGTAATGATAAAGAGAGACCGTCAGTAACAAACACTAGAAAGATCAGTAGCACTCTATAACCTTAGAGAAGATCTGGTAAGTAGAACTTTATGTTAATGATGGTTATTTAATTGCATCTAAACATTAAAATCAAATATGGAGATTAAAGTTCATGTAGTCAGTATTTATCACAGATTTATTTACAGGTGTCAGTAATTTAAGACCATTCAAGCTTGTGGCCCAAGCTCAGCTGTGATAATATTCAGAACACCATGAGAGTTCAAAAATTCTGTAACAATGTCAAACACATTATAATATTCGTTGTGCTGCACTTGCAGTTTTATTCCGTTTCATCTGTGAAACAAAAACGTGAAAAAATAATTCCTCCTTTTTTAACACTATGCAAGCTGCTGTCTATGATCATGGTGCATATATATTTATTATAGTTATTGAGTTATTGACAAACGTCCAGTAAAATATATTTAATGACAGCTGATTCTTTCTGACAATATGAACACTGGGGAATTTTTGATTGATGTGCAAGTCTGTAATTGTGTGTAAATTACTTGATCAATGTGATTATTCAAATGAAATGCAATTATTTCAGGTAATTTGTTGTTTAAAGGGGGGGTGAATTACTGTTTCATGCATACTGAGTTTTTTACACTGTTAAAGAGTTGGATTCCCATGCTAAACATGGTCAAAGTTTCAAAAGTTAAGTTGTACGTTTGAAGGAGTATTTTTGTTCCAAAAATTGTCCTTCCGGTTTGTCACAAGTTTCGGAAAGTTTTTTTCGAGTATGGCTCTGTCTTACTTAAGAGAGGGCGGAATTTCCTTATGTGGGTCCTAAGGGCACTTCTCCGGTAAGATCGCGGGCGCGCGCGCACTCGTAAAACAGAGCAAGAGAGTGAAAGCAGTTTGTTTTCCTGAGCATAAACGGAGTTGTGATAGACTGTTTGTTCCCTGCATTTCGACGATGATTGTTTTATAAACAAAGCCCAGATCGATGGATTTGCAGATCGTCTAATGCTTAAGGATAGAGCAGTCACAATGATAAAGGTTCGCGGTCGTGCGTTGGAACGGTGAGTAAAACTGTTGAACAAATGTCTCTGTGTGTTGTTAGCTCGGCGCGTTAGCACAGCTTTAGCTTCGCCCACACGGCCCGCCCCCAGCCGCTCGTTTCTTTCCGGAAAGACTCGGTACAGCCAATCTTTCAATTAAAAAATATAATAAAACAAAAGACTTTTTGGAGATATGAAGGATGCAATATTACTCTATAGGTACTCAAGATTAACAGGAGATTGAGTGAAAATGAGCATTTCACCCCCCCTTTAAGCACTGATCCTATTCTGACTGCCATTTATTTTGGCATATGCATTGATTGTTGGTTTTAGATCTGTGAAAGGTATAGAGTATTTTACTGGTTCTGTAGATAATGCCTCTATTGAAAACAACTTATTCAAAAAATAATAAATGTGTCCTCACCAGAGACAGTAACACTGAATGTCATACGTGAGGTCCCAGAGTTTTGGCTGATCTCTAGTTTATACAGTCCAGTGTCATTGATTCTCGTATACTTGATGGTCAGAGATCCATTCTGATGATCCAGCTGCAGTCTGTCTCCGAATCTCTCAGTGAGATGGGGATATGAGATCTCCTTTCCATTGAATTGAGCGATAATGGAACCTTCAAACTTCCACAGTATATCATTAATTCCCTGTATTTTAGTAGGATCAGGGTTTAGAGTGACAGATTCTCCCTCCATCACTGACACTGACTTCACTTCATCTGCATCAACACCAAACACTCCTGCAGAACAAACAGAAACAGTTTCTCAGAGATTAAACCCATATAACACTGCTGCTGATATTAGTGACAGATTTAACAGATCTAAAGACCTTTAGTCTTGTCTTATAAGCAATGAATTATTCAGCTGTAAACAGACAGTCTTCCTGACAAACTAATGAGAGAAAACACTCTTCATCTACAATCTACAGATGTGTTACATTTATTCATTCAGCTTTTACACAAAATTAAATAAAACCAATCAGTAAAACAAGGTACTCTACAGCACAACTATTCATGCTGCATTGCATGCTGGGTACCTTCACATATGCACTGTAGAAATAAGAGTATGATATTGTTTACAGTAATTTGTGTTACCCACAGTAAAAATAAGCTTTTTATAGAACAATTGTGAAAATTATTTGTAAATGTTATATATGATTACTTTGCAGTAATGCAATTAACATAATCGTGAAAACTAATGTATATCCTCTTGGGACCCAGGAATAGACTTTTGTCTACTGTAGTGGACATTATATTTTAGTGAATTTCTCTGACATCATACACGTCACATGTCACAAGCTAGGTGTCCTGTAAAGAGCACATTCAGGGCTTTTCAGAGACACCAAATGTTTGGAGGTTTCACCCTGAAAACAACTTCTCCTTGGTCTTTAAAAATGCCTGACATTAATTTAGTGATCAATAGCACTCTTATGGAAATATAACATATTGTAATTATAATTTAAATCTGACTACTTTTCAAATTGTTTTAAACCAACATCTCAGGAAAACGTTATGGGCTTTCAAAAAAAAAAAAAAAAAACATATAATTTCATGTCATTTTATTTTTAAAACAACTGAGTCCTGGGGTTCACTATACAGAGGACATAGCATAACATATGAATAAAATATAATTTTTCAAAAATGTTATTTTTTATCATTATTTTTGTTTTTTACCATGTGTTTCTTGTGCTCTAAACAATGTGATGAGATGAAAAAAATAAATAATTTTTTTCCTGAGTCTCAATAGGGTATGACTGGTCAGAAATCCACAAAAGCTATGCATGAATGCTTGATTTGTTGTTGCCACCAGGGCTGGAACGAATACAAAACGAATGGGCCACCGATGTATGAGTTTTATGGGCCGTTAAGAAATTATGAGATGTATCGGTCCAAAAAGCACGTCGACCCACCTGGCATTTGCCCGGTATGCCAGATTACAGGGGTTCAGCGAAAAAATTGGCAGCTGGCAGCAGAAAGTAGCAGCTGTTGACAGCCGGAAGCCCTGCCATATTAGGAGGCATAGATATATACATTAGATGTCGCCTGGTATACGGCAGTTCATTGGAACAAATGCGTCAATAGAGCCGCCATCTTGGAACAGGGGAGCCCCTCCTCTTTAATGCATCAGCGTCAATGTAGACAAAGGTATAACGGAAATAAAATCACCAGAAATCGTCATGAATGCGATTTTCTAGTTTTTATGGTTCGTTCCAACGGTCAGACATGCATTTATCATTGAGTCCAGAGGAAATTTAAGGTTTTGATATAATTACTTATTTTTCAAAATATAATGCATTTGCTAGTAGGCCTAAGTTTATTAGTCACATTTTTCCACTTGAGTAAACTTAGAATAAACTATCACTCTATATATATATATATATATATAATATATATATATATATAATTAGCAAAACTTGGCCACTAAATATTTAAAATTCAATTATTTTAATGATCACAGTTAAAGTTTTAATTTTATTAAATTGAACAAGCGCAACATTCAGCATTCAATAAAATATTTTAAAATATGTTTTATTAATAATAATGTTATTTCAACATAATTTCTCGCTTTTTCGACATATGTGTGCGTGCAACAAGCAAAAACGTGCAATGTAAGTGACCGCGCGGGCGCCTCCATGATTATATTAACAGGCAATTTGTTGATGAATAAAATTAATTAAAATTAAGATTTATACAATTTATACAAAACGAAATTCACTTTAAAGAAAGGCTTTAAACAGTTGACATTTTCAAAAATTCAAGTGTCCTTCCACACCTCCATCCCCAGTTTGCAAGGAAGAAACAAGCCCTTGAGCCCACTGTATCCATGTGCAAAACTCACACATAATATTTGTGGAATTCTATGTAGGCTATAATAATCATGGATGTACTGTTTGAAGATTGACAGGGAGAGGATAAGCATACTATTAGGACTGTACTTGCAGGTTACAAGCGTCACACTGTTATTTCCATTAAAAGTATAGCCTACAATCGGTAAAAAATCAAATGTTAGGAACAATACAGCACAACACAGCCAAAAGTGGGTAGCCTATTGAGGATCAACTCCTGCATATTGTACATTCTAAACACAAGGGTTATTTCAAATAATATCTGAGTACAGCCAGGGCCGTAGTTTGTGGGGGGGATGGGGGGGAGATAACCCCCCAATATTTAAATCTATGCATTACAACCCCCCCAATATTTATACTATGATCACAATATCAGGAGGCATACCCAAACTTCAACCCCCCCCAATGTTCAAACCAAATTACGCCCTTGAGTACAGCACATTCACAGATCATTTTCTGTGCGAGAATCACAGTTCATTTTCTTCCTCCAAGCAGAGAAATGTACACTTAACTTATAAAAAAAAACTATTTGACTACTACCATCCACAGAGTAAATGTAATCCCATGCTGTCTGGTTTAGATTTCGTTCGTGTGAACATCCATATGCAGCACAAAAGTCCGGCATCATCCATGAATACGTAGTACAGGCGGAGATAGCAGCGTTAGCTACTTCCTATGACAAGACCCCTGTTCCAAGATGGAGGCGAACCCTAGGCGACATCTAGTGTATATATCTATGATTAGGAGGGACCTGCCATTTCGTGGCAGCCAATCAGTATCGTCCAACACAGTAGCAACCAATCACATGTAACTGGAAGTCAAGAGACAGCAACCAATGTTCAATGGTGGTGCCAGCCATAACCATACTAGAAACATTGTAAATAATGTTAAACCACGCTAGAACATTTTTTAAACTGTTTAAAACTTTCTGGCTAGGCTTTTTCAAGCCAACTTAAAGTTTTTCTACGAACTTTACCATCTAGTTCAGGACTGTTGTCGATCATTCTGATTTCAGAACAACAAATACAAAGCCTAAGTTACAGCTGCTTCATTAAACAAAGACAAAGGCAAAATATGATCTTAAATAAAGGTAGCCTAATTGATGAGACAAAGTTCTTTTTCTTCTTCTTTTAGACAATATTTTCATTATTTAAGTTAAAGTGTTGCATATGTATAAAGAATATATATTTAATAAATACAATATGATTACATAGGCATTTCTTTCTGTATGTAGGCTATAGATTCAATTATTTAACAAACATGTATACTCATTAATAAATTATATTTAGCCTACACATGTACAAATTCATAATTTTTTATTGTGTAGCTATAATGTGTTTTTTTTTCGTTACTTGATTCATATTTGATAAACCTTTTTTAATCAAATAATATGAAATAATTACTAATATATGTATTTTATTTAAATAAGTACTAAATGTTATATTCATATTCTAACTTATTTGCCTGGCTAAAAGCGGCATCCACCTCCGACTTCCGATTAGCCTACTAGCGGCAGCTGATGTTTTTTTTTTGTTTTTTTGTTTTTTTTTTGCTACAAAACAAGCAGTAAAAGAAAAACAACAACAAAAAACAACAACAACAAATGAACAAAACTTAAATGTTTCAAGTAAAGAAAATAATTTAAGGGCTTTCTTTTCCTCCACAAGTTTAAGAGATTTACTTAGAAGATGCAGCTCATTTCTCCAATGAAGCGGCAGCTGATGTATTTGACAGGTGGCAGATATTTTGGAGAGCCCCCTCTTCAGATTACCAGTAGGCTAAGTGTCAGAGCATTGGGAATGTTTTTTTTTTTTTTCTTTTCTTTTTTTACTCCGCCTGGGCCCGGGGTATTATTATTATTTTTTAATAACGCAGGTTAAAATACGGGAGATTTACGGGAAAATACTAATACGGTAGGACGGCGGGAAAGAAGGGTAAAATACGGGACATTCCCAAATGCTCTGTCACTAGCCTCGCTTTAACTGCCATGCAGTAGCCGTAGGTGGCAGTTGTCGCGAGGTTATGTGTGAGTTCAGATGATAAGTGACAACGCGAAAAAATAAATAAATAAAATAAATAAAAACAGAGACGGATGATGGACACGACAGAGACGGAATGGCACTCCTGCCAAAAAAACAAAACCCTCATGTAATTTAATACCGCGAATGCAAAGTCTGCAACAAATTTGTACAATAAAAGAGTAAAGAAATGAAATGAAATGAAAAGAAAAACTGTAAAAGAAAAGCAATTTGAAATGAAAAGAATGTGTGGAATGAAAATAAAATGTAAATGTAAAGACAAGCAATGAACAGAAAATACGCAAACGCCTTTAAATAGGCTAAATGCTCTTCATATTGTGTTTTCATTTAGGCTATAGCCTAGTGAATGTTCACTGCATGTCAAGTGGTGATTGTAGCTTTCTTGTATAGGCTACACCTGTCTTAAAATGTAAGGGATAGGCTACTGGAGCTTGGTTGGGGTGGTGGGACTGCTCGCGGTGGGCGCCGGAAAATTTCCCTTATTTTCAAATCCAAAACTTGACAGGTATGCAGACTTATAGTCCTTAACTTTATAAATCTGCCATTGAAACATTCAAAATACTTATGCTGTGTCAAAGTAAAAACTGAAATTAACAAGTCAAACTTACCGCACAGTAGTAATAAAAACAAAACGGGATTTAAAGTGCTCTTCATACTGTTGTAGATTCCAGATCCAAAATCTGATTTCGATGGAAGTTAATAAATAATCCACGTAGTGTTATCACCCACCAGACTGACAGCGACGACTGTTTACTAACCCCACTAAACCGAGAGATTTTAAAACGTTGTGATTTTAATGTGACGTTCTAATGAATCAATTGATGATTTACAAAGAAAGAAAAACCGCACGTTATTACATTCGCAGATAGTGATGTTAGTGACACTGAAGCTTCGATGCGCGTGTAGCCTATTGGTTTATAGAGTGAAGTGATCGATGTCTCACTTTCTCTTTCGCTTTGGGTGTCAGAAGGCTCGAACTCCAGATCGTATAAGGAGTCTTTGCTGCCTCAGTCTGGATGATGAGTTTGTGAGGAGAGTGCTGTACTTTGAAAGTTAATCAATATATTAGCCTACATTTAAATAAGCAAAATTTATTTTTCGATACATAGGCTATTATTTTTTGTTGTTGTGTCTTTTTGTTTTTGTAAAATCTTTGCACTTTTTGGTGATTTTCGGTAATTTGGTGTTGGTATTTGGGTTTAGGGAAGCAATAATAAGCGTTTAGAAATAAACAACTTCAATAAACAAGAGAGTGAGAAAAAATTATCTAATTTTAAACCAATTAGGCTACTTTAATTCCTCCAGTCAGCTCATATTGCTTTAATATATTTCATAATAGGACTATATTATTTTATCTTGTTCTGCATGCACTTTCAAAAGGCTTTCCATATTTAATGATTCAACACCCAACTTTCTTACTTCCTTCATATTTTATACATTTTATTAAAACATGTTCAGTTGTTTCTGCCTGATCACAATAATTACATTTACCTGTTTTGTTTTCCTATTATGAACAAAGAATGATTTAGTCTAGTGTGCCCTATTCGAATGCAAGAAATAATTGTATCTTCTTTTCTACTCCTAAACACTTCTTCCATTTCGTACTTGTTTCTGTATACTATATGTCTACCCTTGTTATCACTGTTCCATTCTTGCCTTTTGTTGTTTATGAATTCTTTATTTTGACCTTTAACCTATTTTTTGCTCAAAGTCACTTGAATATTTATCTCGTTATGTTTTACAGCTTGTTTATAGTTTATCAACCACTTATTTAGCCTCCACTCACATATGAGCAGGAACCCACAAGAACACTATTAAGCTTACACTACTTATTCTTAACAAACTTGCAAGAATCTCAAACACAATCTCATGAAAGTGCGTATCTATACCACAAATTTAATTTCTCGTGCCATTTATACACCAAAAAATGTTGTTTTTTTGCATGCATATGCTACGCACTGTAAACGCACTGCAGATCAGGGGTGTTGCGTGCGTATTAGCCTACACGCCATGAAGTGTGTATCATAATAACGCGAATATTGCGTATCATATACACGCAAAAACTTTGTCTTGCCTTGATGATTTATTTCCACTTACGAGGCTATAGTGATTGCTGCATAAGAATCAGAACATATTACTACTAATCTTGGTTTTACATCCACTGGAGTGCTACTATCTTGGCAATTAATTCCGCTGCAAACACAATACATGATCAGTTATTCTTTTCTTAATACTTGTATGAAATTTAGGAATATATACAGCAGCTGCTGTTCTTCCAGAGAGCCATCAGTATATGCAACCATGACGAAAAAATCTGATCTAAATACTGCTGTGCAATAATGTTCTTTGGGGTTTCTCTCTCATTCTTGATTTTCATTTGAATTTCATTTGAATAAGTCAATTATTGGCATTGGAAATATCCATGGTGGTGTACTGGATAAGGGCTAAAATCACAGTCTGCAATACCATTGTGCTTCCCTGTGAACAAGCTTCCCCAAGCGTTTAATATTTTTGTTCCCATCTTCCGTGCATTCTTTTATCACTCCCTTTATGTATAACAAATGTCAGCCTAGGTTCCACCCACCGAGATATTTGACACTGAAACTTGCTCCAGATCCACGCAGGAGTTTTCTTCTTCTTTGTAACAGCGGATCACAAAGTTATACCGCCCTCTGCTGTTTCTTCTTCCTCTTCTTCTTCTTCTTCTGTTGTTTATATGGCGGTTGGCAAACCAACTGTAAGATGCATTTTCTGCAACCTACTGAAATGAGTATGGAGCACAACTTAGTTGAACACACACACGAACACACACGAACGAACACACAAACACACACACACACACACACACACACACACACACACACACACACACACACACACACACACACACACGGAACTAACTTTAACCGTTCTCTATTATTTGCTGTACATTCCAGCAATGTATCAACATTCATCACAATTACCAATCAATCAATCAATCAATCAATCAATCAATCAATCAATCAATCAATCAATCAATCAATCAAAGTCATACAGACTCAAAGTCCAAATTTACCAGTATCATGTTTCCCTATTTTATAATATAATATATTATAAACTTTGATTTAGTGTTGTATAATCTTGTCATTACCAACAGTTGTCAACAGTTCTTTTTTCCACCCCCATATTTCTGTGTATAGGCCTACTATAGTGATGCCTTCCTCATATTTCATAGTGCCATATCCTCTGCCGCCTCTTTTTCACTTCAGTTCCCATCAACCCCTTCATTTCCTGTTTACTCATCTTTGATGTTAATCTCAAGATCCTTAACAACGTCTTTGCCAGTGTGTCATTCGCCTTTACTCCGACATGGACTGGAAGGGCTAGAGAACCCACAAACAACTCACCCTTACACCTAAGTGCTTTATGCCCTATCATTTCTCTAATGTTTCACATAAAATATCTTGTCTTGCTGAGGATGTTCCAAACTTTCCAGAGCTGATTGTGATTCTGTACGTCTGCTGTTTGCGTAGACCAAAGACTTAAATTTCTCTGTTTTTCAAAGGTATTAAATACAGAATATAAAACATAGGTAATTAAATGATGTTTTATTAACAAAGTTCGGGAGGAGCAGGTTCAGATAATTAACCAAATTATGCACAGCTGGAGATTAATCAGTAATCAACTCAATGACAGAGTATAAATTCACAGCAGACCTATCTCTGTTCATTGAAAGTTTGTCAGCATCCCTCCTCCACCCCATCTCCTCACTTCCAGTTCCATCTACACTTACCAACTGGGGGGAGTACTCTGGGTTCGGGCCTAACTCCGAGCTCGGAGCCCTCCCCCCGGACAGCACGCCAAATACGCATAAACTTATTGTACTAATTATATGTAGATGTGAACTCGTGAAATAAAAGAAAAAAATAAATAAAGAGACGGAACAGTGTTTGCATTTGATTTCTTCTCTTTTTAATGGGACTGAATCCAAAATAAGGTAATTTTTGTTGATGTTTAAGACAACAAAAGGGAACAAAACATGGGATAAGATTCTGCCCACGTGTGTAGTGACTGCGATTAATTAAAGGGATTTTCACCCAAAAATGAAATTCTGTCTAGATTTATTCACCCTCATGTCGTTCCAGCCCTGTTTTTGCGTAGTGTGTCAATGGAGGGACACAAAGCTCTCAGATTTCTTCAAAAATATCTTCATTTGTGTTCCAAAGATGAACGAAAGTCATACGGATTTGGTTCGACATTAGGGGGAGAAAAAGTTTTGACAGAATTTTCATTTTTAGGTGAAATGAAAACTTTAGCATAAAGTTCTTAATTGTTACGTCACTTCACCTCTTCATCTATCCAATCACATTCTAATACTAGCCTATAAAAGATCGGTACTTACTCATGTCTGAGTTCGCAGATGATGGCGCTCCAATTCACCGCCATCCTCCCCACCACCTCCAAATCGAATCCTTCCCTCCATCCTCCCCACCACCACCACCAGGATGGTCCCTCCCATACCTCACTGGGGGTCGGCTGCGCCCCTGCCTTGGTCTTCAGGCAGGATATGCAGAGTCCGGACCCTCAGATTGCGAGCTACGGACGGGGCCTACGCCAAAGAACTTTATTGCTTGCTGGGTTGTAAAAAAATGGATTATTGTCACAGTGTTTATTCTCCCGAGTCTTTCTGGTAGAACTATATTTATCTTTTATGAAAATATTTTGCATCCACACTATAGATTTGATGAAGCTGGTTTGTGTGTATGAGATGAGATGTGAAGTGTGTATAACTTGCACAAGAGAATGTGGGTACGTAACACTTTATTTTACATTGTCCTTGTTATTGTTATTGTTATACATGTATTTACCATAGTAATAACAGTAAAGTATGCAGTTACATGCAAATACCCCTCAACCAAATACTAATCCTACTCGAACCCTATAGTACATACCTTGTTAATTAATATTACTCAGTACTTAAATATATAATTACTCCATAACAACGACACTTTATAATAAAGTATAACCAGAATGTTCCAGGTCTGAGGTCAAATTTGCTAGGTCAACATCACATCATACTAATATACTAATACACATACACATATAAATAAGCCCATAGCATAAAGGGGCAGTCAAACCAATCTTAAAATATCTCATGGGAGGAACAAGAGTCTGCAGCATCTAAGACTTCATTTCTATGTAAGTCCATGTGAGAAGGTGTACAGACTCTGAAAGGAGAAGCAGAGGTATTTATTCACACTGAGAACTTCAGCTCAGACTGATATCTCTCATCTTTAGCTCTTCTGACGGTAGAATTGAAGTCTTTCGTTATTTGAAACGGTTCTGACGTTCAAACTGCTGAAGAAAATGATTCACCCGATTTTCCTCCATTTGTGCCTGTGGTGTTTTGTTGGTAAGTTATACTTGTTTCATGATGCACAGTGTACTATTCTAATCAGTCAGAATAGATTTTGTATTTGCTGTTAATGTCATAAATTATGATGACTGTAAATCAACCAATCTAATTCACAAAAATATATATCAAATTAGTTTGAAGCAATTATTTCTGTTTGTTCGGCAGGTGTTTTTGGCGTTGCAGATGAAGTGAAGACATTGTCAGGGATGGAGGGAGAATCTGTCACCATACAGCCTAATGTTTCTAAAATACAGAAAGATGATCAGATAAGATGGAATTTTGGACATAAAGACATTCTCATTGCTCAAATCAATAGACAGGACAATAAACCGATATTTTATAATGATAGTGCTGATGGGAGATTCAGAGGCAGACTGGAACTGGATCAGAATGGATCTCTGACCATCACAAACATCAGAACCACAGACTCTGGACTTTATCAAGTCAAAACCACCAGATCAGAGACGCCGCTCAACATATTCAATCTTATTGTCTGTGGTGAGTATACCAGCTGGATTATTCGATATATAGGATATACTCAGACAGCAACATAGTGTCGGCTCACGGCCAAGATCCGGCCCCCATCTGGTACTTGTGGACTCAACGCGTTTGAGTCCACAAGTACCAGATGTGGGCCGGATCTGGGCCAACACTATTTTTCTGTCTATTAACCTTTTAACACGTAAAACAAGTTCATAATTAGTCTGATAATGAAATAAGTGGTTTTGTGATGACAGAATCATTTGTGCACATTTTTTAGATGATTTTACAACATTTCTTTCTTTAAGAATTTGATTCAAATTAAATTCAAAGAAACGTAATCTGCTCTTTGCGTCGTACAGCTGAACAATACCCAGGCAGCAACACAGTTTTGGCCCAGATCCGGCCCACATCTGGTACTGGTTGAATTCACATGCAGATGTTGGTCGGATACTATGTTGCTGCCTGGGTAAATAAAGCTATCAGCTTCAAGACTCACAAGGAGTTTGTAGGTCGCTCTCCATACATTCACATTTCTACAACAATTGTACCTTACACCTACATCATTACTTCAGGTTGAAGGATTCTGATTGGCTAAGAACTAGATAAACATAGAAATTGTCCACACATGGATTGATATATACAATGCATATCCACACTGATTATCAGGCTGACCCTGAGTTAGATATATGTTTTAACACATGTTGGGTGCCTTTCTCAAAAACATGGAGAGAGCACATGCATTAAACTAACATGTAATTCTATAACTATACAAAACTCATAAGCTTAAAGAATCTCTGGTGATGAAGGGTTTTGAGCGTATTGTAAGGAGGAGTTTACTTTGCATGACTCAGAGCATGATTGACCCATTACAATTCACATATTTACCAAGTAAGGGGGTTGAGGATGCACAGCAACACTGCTGGACTTTATTACTGGACATTTGGAGGGCAAGAAGTTTGTGTTTTGTTGATTTTTCATCAGTGTTTAATTGTATGCAGCCCCATATTCTTGCTAACAGACTATTGCAATTTCCTGATATTGACATTGGTATAATATGCTGGCTGGTTGACTTTCTAACTATGAGGTCACAGAGGTCCCGGGTAAATAACACTTTATCTGAGGTCCTAATGTGTTCAACAGGGTCACCTCAAGGGTGTTGACACCACTCTTATTTGTGCTTTACACCAATGACTGTCAGAGTATTGTTTGAATCGAGGCATATCATTAAGTATGCTGATGATTCTGTGATGATTAGTCTTCTGCAAGATCAGGAGGAGGGCCATGGACTCATATCTATGGTGCAAGGACTCATATCTCCACCTCAATGTCTCTAAGACCAAAGAATGTTGATAGATCCCTTCTGAAAGTTTTTTATTCATACTTTGTTGAGTCAATTTGAACTTTTACTATGATCTGTTGGTTTGGCAATTTGAGTGTAACTAACAAAAACAGATTGGGAAAAACTGTAAGCATATGTCGGAAAGTAATTGGTACTGATCTTAACAGTATTGAGCATATGTACGAGGCCAGAGCTACACAGAGGGCAATGGCCATTTTGGCTAACATCACTCACCCACTACACAATGAGTTTTGCCTCCTACCATCAGGAAGGAGGTACCTATCGAAAACGTGCCAGGTCTAACAGATATCTGAGATCATTTGTACCATTAGCTGTTGAGTTTCTCAACAAACTATAGGTACATGTGTATTTATGGGTTTTTTATCCATTTCTTTTTTTAAGGTGTTTTTGTGTGGATGTGTATGTGTTGGCTATTTGTTGTGAACAAAATTGCCCTTAGGGGACATTAAAGATACTTCAATCAATCAATTCAATCAAGCTTAAAGAAGTCATTCAAATTGTTTAGAAGGAAAAAATATTGATTAATACCTTGATTATATTCACTTATTAGATATACATTGAAGCAGCAGTGGATGTCAGAATCCAGCCCTTATCTGTAAAGAGGACTTATCTGATTATGTCAAAGAGGCCCTCACAGGGAATTCTCTAGTAGACAGGATCTCTTGTTTTGGTCATGAATCATAATTATGTTTTCTAATGTTGCTCTTTTCTTCTCTCTTAAGAAAGTCGCTGTTGTGGTTTCACCGAAGCTGTGATCCGATTGGCTCTCTCCTCTCTGGTGGGCGTGGCTGCGGTGGTCGTTCTGATTTATGAATTCAGAACCAGAAATCTTCCACGGCTGAAGATTGTGAAGAACGCAGCAACAAACACTGATCAACCAGATGAGGATTACCGTGAATGTCTGGTGCCATTATATGACAAGAACTCCTAACTATCATTTCAAAGATTCTTTATTTTTTCCAAAAGCAAACTGAATTTTTCATGCTGTTTGTTTCACACTCTTAAATCATAACCGTAACTGCATTAATTTCACTTCTACCTATTTGCAGGTGCTTATGTCGTGTCTCAGCAAGCAGGTTAATTCCACATTTAGCTTAATGTTAACTATCAATTAAAGGGACAGTTCACCCAAAAATAAAATGTCTTTCATTAATTACTGACCCTCCTGTCGTTCCAAGAAAGGAAGTAAAGACATTGTTAAAATAGTGACTCCATTGGTTGAACGTTAATGATATGTAGCGACCCCAAAAAATAACGACTTTATTCAACAACCTCTTCTCTTCTGTGTCATTCTCCTACACTGCTGACGTAGTGTAAACCGTGCAGCGCTTCCAGGTTCTACGTAAGAAGGCCAGCTCACTATTGGCCAGTGTCTTCACTGACATCTCTAATCTCTCTCTTGCTGTGATATTTTAATGTAATAAATCTTAAAAATTGACAAACAAGATATTCAAAAATGTATTTGCAGTTTTTTATTCATGCTGTTTTTTTACCATATCAAATAAACATATAATCTTTAAATTATTTGGCCTGATTTTTAACCTGGAAAAAAGAAACTTGTTTGCAAACACAACACCATCATTCAGCTGTGATCATACATCTTTAGTCTGTTAGTCTCAATAATTCCAAGATCAAATATATCCTTGAACAGTTTTCCATTATAAAATTTCTGCATGACTAGTGAACTCTAATAAAAAAAGTGATAAAAAAACACTTTAGCATGTGGTGTATTCAGGTTGCTTTCACACCCAGTAATAACAGATCTATACACAATTCACTGGCAATTAAAAAATATTATTAAAACTATATCACTTCATATTGCTTCTGGATTACATTTACTAATTTAGCAGACACTTTTATCGAGAATATACAAGAGACACTACCAGGTTATTCACAAGAAAACGGCAGCATAACTTAAATACATCATGGACGTGGGTGTTGCTATTAAAAACACTGTTCTGAGAAGTTTCGGAATAAAACACGGAGTGTGAAATGAGAAGACGAGAAAAATACCCGAGCAGCGCTGTCACACAAATAAATGTGTGAACCTTAGTCAGATCTTCAGTTTATATTTTAACCTGCGCTTAGGTTGATCTTTATCTCTCATCATGATTATTTTAGTGCATATTTGCATTCAGGGCTGTTGAACCCAATGAGTTTCCTGACACATAGGCCTACTCGTTTTCAGATGTTTGGCCTGATCAAGTCTCTTACTGTCCTTCAGCTGTTAAAGTCATTGTTTGATTTAGTTCAGTGGTTTTCTGCTCCTTACAGCCATAATGAAACTCCACAGAGCAACTAACCCAGCAACATCAGCTGCATTAGTCACTGAATCACTACAGCAAACACTTTTCAGCAAGAGATGAGTTTAATATGACAATCTGAATGCTTTACACATATTAAAACATATTTTTGTGCAAATAAGTAATCAACTAAGAGCAGACTGAGATCATTTTTTTTTGTAGTTTATAGATCAGGCTACTATTTCACATATCATATGAGGAGACAAATGAATCCTGAATTAATGTGATTCTTTTCTGCAGTATTACTATTTTAAATATGACTCAACTTGCCTTTTGTGCTGTGTATGTGTTTATTGTGAATGTTACTGTGTGATTAATTTAGACAAAAGGTAAAAAAAATATATGGGTGTTTCTGCAACTACGGGCACTTTTGACTATCCCAATTTAAAAAAAATCAACCTCTATGAATTTCAATTTTAACCATCACAGTCTGTAATACATATAAAAATGTACACAAAATAGAATGTAGTCGTTAAGATTTTAATCTGGATCATGTTTATTTTTTATGTTTTTCGGGTCATCTTCTTTAACAGTGTCCTTACCGCAACATTACAATAACTTTCATTTTATACATTTTTCTTTAGTAATTTCTATAAAAAAAATCAATATATTTAAATAGCTTTTTCAAATTTGATGCAGTTTTGTAAATACTGATATTAAAAAATAATATACAAAATAGGGAATTTCATGTTTTTTTCTATGCCATGTAAAAAATTTACAGTAACCTTAGATGTCAATTGTTTCCATACACACAAAATATAACATAATTAACTTTTTATGACAGATGTTGCAATTTCAATGTGTTAATCATCTCAACTTAAGTGTAAAAATATTTTTTTTGCAAATGAAAATGTGAAAAAAAAATGAAAATAGAGCAGTGCTGCGGTAATGACATCTTGTGTCGGTAAGGACAAAATATTTTTTTTATGTAAAAAATGGCATGTTTATATATATATTAATATATATACACTAATATATACTTCAGTACTAATAATATACTGAATATTTGTAATTTAATATACAGTAAACCTTGAATTTGTCTCTACCGCAACACAAGGTCTTTACCGCAACACCTAAATTTGCTGCGGTAAAGACATGTTGCGGAAATGACATTTTTGCTAATATTTTAGCTAATTGGCAGCTAACAAGTCCTACCACATTAGTTTTGACTCTTAGCATCTTAATATACATGAATTCAACAGTAATATACATTGATTTTTAAAATGTAGTTCAAAATACACAATTATTAAGCTGAATGGTAAGGACGCATAATAAATACTAGAGCAGAAAAGATGATGTTTACCTTATTTTTTTGGTATCTTGTGAGTGAGGTAGTGTGGTGGCCCAGTCTGTCAGCAATGTGCTCAAGTGATAATTTCTGTTTCCATAGAAAATAGACTTGTTTGTGTTTGATAAAATTTCATAATAAAAGCTTTTTTTCATTGTTTCGGTAAGGACTCAAAAGTGTGGGACAGGCACATTTAGTTAAAAAAATCATAAAAATTATCAGTAAATAATACAAAGAATTTTAAGATGCTGTAAATGAATCTGTATATTAAACAATTCCATTTGAAATAATGTCATATTGTAAAAGATTGAGCTAATTTTAAGTATCTCAACATTGAAACCACGGGTGTGGGACATGAGCAAAAATGGTGTTTGGACCTATAAATGCTTCATAATTTTACATTAAATCATATTATTTATTCATTATTTTTTATGTCAAGGTGTGTATTGACACTACGTTTATATTTATGAAACATCAAATGACAAATTTTAACATGAATTTAAAATTTCACTCCTGGGACTTAAAAGTGCCCGTAGTTGCAGAAACACCCATATACTTATTAGAGGCCCGAGAAATAAACAGTAATTTGTTGGCTCATAAAGTCTGGAGGAAAGGAGACCAGTCGTTTATACATAGATTACATGCTAAACGTGGATAATCTAAAAGTAATCAAATTTGATCTTATAGCGCAGAGCAATGATGGATCTCCGAGTGAAAGAGGGGCATACTATCCCAAGATTCCCGACCCAATTGGCTCATCAGAACTCCAGGAGGGGGATTGCGGCCCGGGGGAAGGTAGAGATACCGAAAGCCCAAATTCCGGCTCTCAATTTTTGCACAAATTGTTTGATTGACGGAAGGGGCCACACCTTTATCTGTGAAACCCCTGGTGGACAATTGATTGGGGCCTGTCTACATGAGATAACGAATGGCAAACTAATGCGAGTTAAATTTGGATGCTATTTGGTTATAATAAAAGACAGTACAGAAATCTGGCCTTCTGGAACCCCTATACAGGGAAAAGTTATTGAAAGTAAACTAATTAAACTAAAGAATAAAAGGCCTTGGGTGGAGCACTATATGAACATTTTTCAAATGAATGTCTCTACTGAAACAGGTCAAGTATATGCTAAATTGGCAAAATATGACAAAAAGAAAGGGGGTTACATGATTTATTTGACTTTGGAGATAAAATAATAAAGTTGCATAAAGGGGCGTGTTGGGTGAAATATGCAATTGATTCTGTTATTATAAATGCCTCGTATTAGCCTGGCTAACGTCAGACCAAGTCTCATTGAGACTTGGTCTGGGAACTACGTGTGCATTTTCTCGTATTTGAGGCGTGGTTTACGAATGCCCAGAGCCGTTTATTGGGCGCTATGAATGTCTATCAAATGCGCCTGTACGTAGCTCATAGCCAATCGCTTCAATTATACCAGATGACGTATGTAGAGTGACAGAAATTCGACGAGGAAAAAGACGATGGGTCAAAGATTTATTTGTACACGATGGCGTTTAGCGAATATTACCGTTTGTGCAAGATAAACATGAGGGTAGAAGGTAACGTCGAGTCTGATATAAACAAACTGCTTCGGTGTCGTCATCATCTTGCTGCTCCCTCCCCGTTCTGTGATTGGTTCCCTTTTTCAGGGGAAAAATTGTTCCATGGTGTCCAGACTGCCTAGCAGCGTGAATAGAATCGCGCTGCGAGCAAGGCAGTATGGGGAAACCCAGGCTAGCCTCGTATAGACAGGCTTATGTTTTTATAAGAATATGGAAAGGAGGTTTTTTTATAAGAAATCTCCATGTATCGGAAAACAATGTAAAGAGGTTTTTATAAGAAACCCTTGAATCTGGTTAATTAGAAAAGACACAGACTTGTTTTTTATAAACATGTTTATTAAGAAATTGTCATTAAGAAAGACACCACCGTTTTATTAAGAAAGTGTTATATAATATAAGACACTTGTAATAATCATTGTAACCATATATTGAGAAAATGGTTTATGAAGAAAAAATACCACACTGAATCTTGTAAGCATGTATTAAGCATATGGCAGAGTAGAGAGAAATTGAAAATGTATTAGAAAGAGCTTTGCCAAAGAAAGAAGAAAAATGCAAGCATTACCGTCTATGTGTGGCGGATGAGATACAGAATGCATCGAAGGAAAGGTCACAAAGAAGGAGGACAAAGAGGTAAAGGCTTTAATAAACAAGTCCTAGGGGGGTTTCAGGAGGGGATTACCAATGAACAAATTTAGGGAGTTTCCAGGAGGGGATTTCTGAAGATGGGCTTTAAAAGGACTGGAGAGATAATGTCCAGGCAGACACGGATTCAACGGGACCACCTATTAGTTTCTTGCCATGGGCCTCCTGCAGTCAAAGTTTGTAAACTGCTTGTTTTTGATTTGATTCGATTTGATTTTATATATTAGTATTTTGTATGTGAACTAATTAACCTAAATTTAATAAAA
The DNA here is from genome assembly GCA_022828995.1 of Vimba vimba. Lineage (NCBI taxonomy): Eukaryota > Metazoa > Chordata > Actinopteri > Cypriniformes > Leuciscidae > Vimba > Vimba vimba. Next base: position 29,829,880 of record CM040825.1, on the reverse strand, counting down.
CTACTTATTTTTGATATAAAAAGAACCAGCCTGCCATAGTCTCTGTTTTATGAAAAATTAGCTGAACTAACCACGGAGAAGTCTTCTGACTAAATTGTAAATATGGAAATTTAAATACTTATTGCTTAGAACGGATTCGACTTACTTTACCTAACCTGAGAAAAATCTAAATAAGGTAGAAGGTGTCTTTAATTAAGAACCACGTAGGGGGTTAGATTAAGCACCATAAAACAAAACATGCATATTGGATTAGCAGTTCAAAAGTTAAAACATTTAAGAACAATAGTTATTTGACACCACATGTGGCTGTTTCTTTCTATCTTTAAGGGTGTCAGATTAACTGTAAAATTTGCGGTCCAACTGTGCCTCATTTCTGTCCTCATAATTAGCAGTTGAATTAACGATGACCCAGCGCTGAGGGAGAAACTTTCTCAATTTTGTCATGATTCCTGTCTGTGTTCCCCTGTCTTTTTCCATGTTTGATAGTTCCCCGTCATGTTTAATGTTTAACTAGTCTCCTCAGGTGTTTTAGATTGGCCACGCCCCCTTGTTATCTTGTTTAGCTTGTTTTCCTGTGTATTTAAGCCCTGTGTCTTGTTCAGTCTTTATGAGTTCATGATGTTGCATGTTGGTTGTCCTGTTCCCTATTCTGTGTCTGTCAAGTTGAGTTTATTTAATAAAAGATTTCTGCTGCACGTGCACTGAAAAAAATGATTTTTTGGTGAAGTAAATACTACTGAAAAAAAAACAATGTAATTTACATGAAAAGGTTAGTTCAGGCAAGAATTTAAAAAAAACTAAGTAAATTCCATATCAGTACTTAATTCAAGTGAGTAGAAATGAAAGCGTAAATATCAACTCAATAAAATTAAGTAAAAATTACTCAACTTTTCTGATACTGGGGTTCCCATCATGCACTGGACCTTGAATAATTAATGAGGTTCATTTTTCACTGGTTTCCAGCTGTATTTACACTGTTTTATCATTGCTTTTGTTGTCAGGATTAGTAACTTGCCATTTTGTGACATTTCGAGTAAATTTTCTGCTCAAAATGACACATTCAAACACAAAAATGATCCATCAGATGTTACCGTCATTGTGTATTGTCTACCAAGTATTGAGGTCTTTGCATTCACATGATGCTTAACATCTGACATGATGTAGTATAAATTACTTAGATAATCTAAGTAAAGCACATACTATAAATGACTGGTATAATTCAATATTATTGTTTGAGTGAAATGTAATACAAAGGAATTTTCAACTAAATCGATATTAATCAACCTTTTACTAGCCAAGTTAAAATTACTTATTTTCTTTGTTACTTTCACTTAAAGGAGAACTTGGTAACTTTTTTAACTTAGTAAAACTGTCTAGAAATCATTTGAATGGTTAAACAACCTGTTCTGGTGATATTGGTGACTTTCCCCGCTCCCCCCAGCGTTCCCAGGCGGAAAACTAACCTTGCAACTTGTTCACTACCGTCCCGGCAAGATAGAAATTGGAAGTCTCGTGAGAAGCGAGAACTAGAACGAGAACGAGCGCGAAACACAAATTGCTTTACGGCAATTCGACATAAACACACACGCATGTATGATGTATTACCAGATTACCCACCTCGGTAGACACTGCTCCACACGATACAGTTGGCTTGCTCCGATCAAAACAAACGCACATGAGCAGCGGTAGAGAGGGGGAGGAGGCCGCCGCAAGTGAGTTTTTTACGACTGTGTTGTGAAATATACGCCCTCCCACAGCTGTAGGGGGAGCTCGTGGGGAAAACATGCGACAACAAAATGGAAAATCAGCGAAGAAGTGACTGTAGTTCGCTAGAGTTACCGAGTTCTCCTTTAACTAGGTTAAGTAAAGTTTACTTTTTCCATATTCCATGTAAATTTAACTTAAAGATTTCTAATTAAAGCTACTGATAAATATGTTTAGGTTTTTACTTGGCAAATCTTTGTAAATTTACTAGCATTTTCTGAGTGGAAAAAGTTGCCTAGCTTTTTTCAAGTAAATCCTACTCCAAATTTTTTTCAGTGTGGATCCTGTTTCCTCCTATGTTTCAACCGCATCGCTACTTTGCAAAAGCGTCTGCTAAATGTAAATGTAGTCTGTATTATAATAGGGAAAAATAGAAGGCCATTACCCATCCTAACCGGTCCACATAATGAAGAACAGATGTGTCCCCCAAGCACAAAAGTGAAATGCCTATGGCTAGTGTCTTCTGATCAAACTGGACTCGTGGCCTGCTGCATATTCACTCCAACAGGAACCTCTCCATTTATCGGTACAATTGCTGAATTATTCAATCGGTTTCCTCTAGAATCTGAAATAAAAAGACATTAAAAAAGGAAGAGTTGTAGTCAGACTTCAAATCTAATGACAAGAATTTACCATAAAATGACAAAGGACCAAGTTTAGTCTTGTTTGAGCACTTGTTCTTTTCTAACAAATTAACACGATTTGTGAACTCAGTCTTCCGAACTTGAGTGAATAATGATCTACATCTCACACCAGGTAACACATGACTTTAATTGGAATTTAGTGCATATGAACTTCTTGGTCCTTTTTGGAGACTGACACTAAACGGACAAATCTACTTTCATTATTTGGAGAAAAGCAGAAAGAAGATACTTCCACAGAAGAAATAAAGTTAAGTTTAGCACAACATAAGAGCAAGTAAACGATGACAAAATGTTTATTTTTCAAAGAAATGGCTGAAGTCACTTTAACTGATAAAAAAGTCATATTGGAAGAGTTGATTTACTCACCACTGACAGTAACACTGAATTCCCAGCAAATGTTCTTTCCACTGCAGATGTTTAGCTGATAAACTCCAGTGTCGCTGGTTCTGGTGTCTTTGATGGTGAGAGATCCAGTTTGATGGTGCAGCTCCAGTCTGCCTCTGAATCTCACATCAGCACCGTATGAAGTCTTACTGATGTCTCCATTCATTCCGGTTGTGAGAATTTTCTCTTCAAATCTCCACTCCACCTTCTCATCACATTCTACGTTCAGATCAGTGATTAAAACTAAACATTCTCCCGCCATCACTGACACTGTCTTGGGACCGGACTCACCTGGAGAACAAACGGAGAGTTAAGTGTACAGACACTGATACTGATATGTCACTTGATATGGCCTAAATTTACTGCATTTAATAAATATAGTATTATACACGTGAACAATATTAAATGAGATGTTATAAAGACATCCTGGTGTTTCCAAAATTATATTGGCGTAATTGGTTCCTGGACCCCAATTTTGAAAACACATGTTCTGTACAATCCAAATTCAGAAAATTAACTTGATGTGCATATGCAAACTGCCGCTTGTTCACTGAAACTTTTTGCAAATGGAAATACGCGTGACGTTCTCACATTTACCGATAATGATACAACCGTAAAATGTAAGTTATGTGCTGAGGAAATATGTATGAAACATTAAACAGATGCACACATCTATCAAAGCAACTGACGGGAAAAAGGCGAAGACGTGTTAAAGTATTGTCTAAAATGCTTGATATAAAGCATCCTTAGCTTGGCTTGTATCGTGTATTTTCATCTCACTACATGTCCTCCTGTATTTGTCCTTTTGTCTATACAAATACGTTACTATTATTTTACTACTGTAAAGTGACGTCTTTGGTGCAAAAGTACATGTTTACTACATGCCAATTATTGCTTTATCTTACAGAATAAATTGGAAGTTTATTCATCAGTGTCAGTGACCGGTTACTACTATAGAAGCTTGGATGTGACAGCTTCATCTTAAAGAGTTGTAATGCTAGATATATCTGTTTTTCATAGTCCTTTATGCCTCTTTTTGTCCAATATAAAATAAACATGCATTATTATATTCTTTGGCCTCATTCTTGACCTCTAGGAGGAAAAAAGTGCAATTCCCTATTGATTTGATTCTGCATCTTTATTGAAGCATAAATCCATTTATGGTTTTTCATTGTCAAGTTTTCTGCATGAATAGAATCTAGTATAAAAACTTTTTTTTAGAATATGGTGTCTTTATGTAGCTTTCGCATGTGCATCAAAGAATGTTAATATAACCGCTGAGAATGAGAATAACATATCTATGAACAAAATCTTACTGACAATAACATCCACTTCTTTTCATTGGGTAACACAAAATAACTCTATATTTCTATTGGATTCTACATTTACTACAGACAGTTTTACCCCGAAAAATAATTCTAGACAATACCAGGCCATTCAAAGGAAAAGCTATTAGATGAAAAGAAACATCTTTTAAAAGGTTAAAAAATGTTTCCAGGAAAAACACAACGTTCTGAGAAGTTGCTGAACTCTAGATGAGTGTGAAATGAAAGGATGAAAAAAGAACTGAGCGCGCTCACAAAAATAAATGTGTGAACTTCTCAGTTCTTCAGTATGTATTTCACTCTGCTCTTAGTTTGTCTTTACCTCTCATTGCGATTATTTTAGTACATTGTTGCATTCATGGCGGTTGAACCACATGAGTCTCCTGACACATATTGATCCACAGATGTTTGGCCTGATCAAGTATCTCCATTGACCTTCAGCTGTTAAAATCAGCTTACATTTAGTTGTTTGGTTCAGTTAGTGGCTTTCTTCTTCCAAATTACCACAAACCATAACGAAACTCAACAGAACAACTAAACCACCAACATCAGCTGCATCATTTACATTACATTTACATTTATTAATTTAGCAGACGCTTTTATCCAAAGCGACTTACAAATGAGAACAATAGAAGCAGTTCAACTAACAGTAGGACAACAATATGCAAGTGCATGACCCTTCTCATTTTAATCTAACACAGTAATTTTTTTTTTTTTTTGAATAGAATAGAATAGAATAGAATAGAATAGAATAGAATAGAATAGAATAGAATAGAATAGAATAGAATAGAAGAGAAAGTGTTTACTGGATCAAGTGCTGTCGAAAAAGCATCAGTCACTGAATCACTACATGAAAAGCTTTTCAGCAAGAGACTGTCATCTCTTACCTCTGTGTGTGTGCCAGTTGATCTCATCTCATGAAAGGCTGCCATTGTTCCAATTACAGACTGACAAAAATTGAGGGCGGAAGATTGCAGCCGAGAACGAGAAACAACAAGGTTCATTCAAAAGCCATTCAAAAACAAAGGCTTGACTGTTCCCTCTTGACTGTATATCATGCAAGGTAACATGTGATCTCCACTGACTGTACATTTGCAAAACAGTAGCTTTTGCAAAATGTTTATTTTATCACATCACCAAATGCTGCTGGCTGTCTGAAATCTCCCCCTATATCTATAAATATGTCACTATTTGAGGGGACATCCATTTGTGGTGTTGTCTGAAACATTTTGGATATCAAGTGCACTCGAAAAACTTTTGACTTTCATCCGTCAACTGCTTTTTGTTTCTGATTTTTGGTTCAAAATAACATCGTAAGCTTCCAGCCTTACACAAACAGACATAATCAAAAACGGATCTTAAATTCACAATTTTAAACAGACAGAGATTCAGTAATTAGTTTATTAATGTAATTCAGCTCATTACTGGACAATCACACACTTCGTTAATTATTGCACCAAATCAATTACAAGGTAGAGCAGGTAAAAAGTAGAAATATATTTTTTCTATTGCTGTATTAAATGTAAGTTTACACGTTTGATTTTGTTGTTTAGGGACCTTGTGGAGATAGTAAATCACACCAGCAGCAGCAGCAGCAGCAGCAGCAGCAGCAGAACAACAACTATTCCTGCTACAGCACCTGAAGACAGACCTGGTTCTGGAATAGCTAAAGAGAGACATTAGTGTGAGTGTGTCTGATCTATAACACACACTATAAAACATCAGCACTATATAACCTGAGTGAAGATCTGATACTGTAATGATGAAGACAGACATTAGTGTGAATGTGTCTGATCTATAACACACACTATAAACATCAGCACTATATAACCTGAGTGTAGATCTGATACTGTAATGATAAAGACAGACATTAGTGTGAATGTGTCTGATCTATAACACACACTATAAACATCAGCACTATATAACCTGAGTGAAGATCTGATACTGTAATGATAAAGACAGACATTAGTGTGAATGTGTCTGATCTATAACACACACTATAAACATCAGCACTATATAACCTGAGTGTAGATCTGATACTGTAATGATAAAGACAGACATTAGTGTGAGTGTGTCTGATCTATAACACACACTATAAACATCAGCACTATATAACCTGAGTGAAGATCTGACAAATAAATGTTAATGATTGCTAATTACATAAACATTAAACTCTGTAAGGACCTCTGTCAGGTGTCAGTAATTTTAGACGTTTTCATCAAGTTGTTTTAGCAAATAATACTTTTGGGAAAGGAGTTCTGTGCTTTGAAAGTTACAGTATGACATCATTGTAAAATGAATTTTATTTTAAAATGAAAGACACAGACAGAGATTGAACATATTGAACCCTGTTATTGAAGGAAAACAATCTATATTTGTATAGATATGTATGTTTGTATAAAAAATCAGCATCACACTCATGTGGTTGTGAATATCGGTCATGTGATCACCTGTGGCCCAATCACAACCGTGATGATATTCAGAACAACAGCACGACTGTGATATTGTGAATCTAAAACTCTGCTATATTATTGGATATGGTGTATCTAATATTGCTTGTTGCACTTTTAATCTAAATAAAAGACAACTTAAAATATCTTAATTATTCAAATAAAAAAAGTATATCCTCACCATAGACAGAAACACTGAATGTTATGCATGGGGTCCCAGAGTTGTGGATAATCTGTAGTTTATACAGTTCGGTGTCATTGATTCTCATGTTCGAGAAGGTTGTTTGATCATTTAGTTGTAGCTCTGCTGTTACTGAAGGTACAGTATAGTGTATTATTTAAAAGGTAATCTTTTTTGAGAATCTTTGAACCCAAGGTTTATTCCAAAGTAAATGTATATCTGAAAATCTCATCATAAAATTATCATAACATCATAAAATATAAGGTAAAAAGAGAAATCGTACACTTTACTTACCACACATTACTAGCAAAGACAAAGCGTTCTTGAAAATGCTCTTCATAATGTTGCAGATTCCAGCCTGTTCATAAAAAAAGAGTTTGCCTAGATATACCAGTAAAAGTTTTTACGTACTCTTTTAAAACTTTTCACAAAGCTGCTGAGACCAAATTTTACTAAGGACCAGAGAAAAGAACAGAGTGTCATGAGTGCCTGTTTTATTCTAAAACCAGAGCTGGAAACGTCTCAAGAAATGGGCATTTAAAAATGTGACCTTTAAAGCGAAAGACCTACAACACACTCTAAATATGGAATAATGAATAAGCTATTGTAATATGAGCGGAGGAAAAATGAGATTCTTCTTGCAGTCACTTCTCACAGCTAGATATCTCTAAATGAGAGACATTTGAATATTTATGCAGGATTAATTAGCCATTTTATTGAACAAAGACAATTAGTTTTTACTGTTTTATCTTCTAAGCCTGAACATATTCATCCAGATAAAGTGCATACAGTATGAACAAGAGATTTCACATGACCAGATTTTTCCTTTTTTGCGTTTACAAGAACAAAACTAGAAATGTGGCACAAGTAATAGCGAACCAAATCATCCTTCACTGGGGTGCCATCTAAAACTGAATCTGATCATGGAAGTAAATTTACAAGTGGGGTGTGAAATGCTAAACATCAAATACCACAGTCTTTACAGGTCATAGAGGTCTGCACTAATCCAATGCGTGAACGACAACATAAAACAGCAGCTAAGCGGACAAGACCAAAACAGGCGAACTCATTTCTGCCCACAGATCTGACTGTAGTGAGAGTAAATGGAAGTAAATCCATGGGAATTCCCATTGGAATTCATGACAGTATGAGTGATAAAAAGCATGACTGGAGTCTCTTATGCTCACGACACAGCAGACAGTGAAGAACAGCTTTAGGTGTGACTATAGGGTTGCAAAGGGGAAACTTTCCATTGGAAATGAATCTGGGGGAATTAGCCCAGACCTGCTTTAAATTAAAATTCAACGGGTTTAAACTTTCTGATTGTTATTGGGGTGGTTTCTCCTGGTTTCTCAACATATCACTTATATCAGAAACATTATCAAAGCAGTTAGATCTTAAGTGCATGCACTTCAGTCAATCCACTGACAAAACTTACAATTTGACCCTCCCATCGACTGACTTGCCTGCAAATGTTGAAGCTAGTTTGATACTGTTTAGTTGTTTATGTTTATGTTTTGTATTTATATATATACAAACTCTGATTAATCAGATACTCAGGAAGGTGTTCTTGAACGACTGCTTTGAGTATATAAATGTAGTAATTATAATTTATTAATAAATGGCATTTAAGTGATTATACAATAATTTTTACTCCATTATAAAAACTACTCTGTTAAAATAAAAATAAAAACATTTATTTTTCATTTAAATTGTTTTTTTATGCTTTTTTACAATACAAAGTTTTAAAGCAGCTTTACAAAAAAATAGTGCTTTACAAACCTGTGATTAATCTGACAATCAATAAATACAATCTTTTTTTGTATTATTGTAAGATTTTGTTTTGCATTTTGTAAGTCTTGTTGCAGAAGAAAATGATCGGCATAACAAGATACAGCTGGCATTTTTAATGACATGTGTATTGCACAACTTCACATTGAGCTGAGGGTGAACGGGCGTCCTTGACTCGTATGCTGGAATATCTCATTCTTTCCAGCTGAGAGGAAAAACAGCTGAACACAGTCACATCAATTATTGTATGAACTTTAGTCAAGTTTATATTACGCAATGCTCTTACTCAGCTACACATTTTTTATTATCTGTGATTTTTGTTCCCAGAAAGTTGTGCTAAAAATCATTCAACAAATGTTCATGATAACATTGTTAGAACATTATCCCATAACATTCTTATAAAGTTTTTAGCGGGAAGCTTCCCATTTGGCAGTGGATGTGGACTCAAATGTTGCTTGGATGTCAAATTTTGGTTGAAAGTGAAAACAAAACCTTTGTTTGACGTCAAGCTCCAAAGTCATTAAATAACTCCAAAAACAGCATTACCAGCTTCACTTATTATAAACCAGATTGACTTTTTTTCTGTCATGTCTACAAAACTTCATATTGAAATTAAAAGAGGTTTAGATGTTGATGTTTCATTGAAAATAATAGTTTGGTTTCACCAATATGGTGTTCAGTGTTTGCTTAAGGTGGGCAGTTTGACTTCTGATTTTTATTTAAAAAAATATTAATAAAATACTTTTATTAATATAAATGTTTTGCTTGTTGATGATAAAGATATTATCATGTAGTGATCTGATCAACTGATCTCATGTCTAATCTATGTTATTAATATCAATATGCAACATATGTTTTTAAAAAAAAACTGAATTTTAAAAACACATTGCACACAAATCATTTTGAACAGTTGAAGCTCTTAGACACACTGTAGACGTCAAGAATCAGCGTATGAATCTCAACAACGGTGACATGCATCCTGCAGCAATGCATTCTGGGAGCCATAAATGAGTTTTGTATGATGCACCCAGAATGCATTGCAGCATGAAGCATGTCACCATTGTTGTTGATTCTTGACATCTATGTGTCTGTCTTAATGACAAAGGAGTTCATGACCCTAAAAAGGATGATGTGAGAATGTTTTTTTTTTTTTCTGTGCCTTAAATTATTTCTTATTCGTTATCTGTCTATAACAACAACAAACATAATCCTTAGATTTTAGATACACTATATGGGATTTTCTTTCATTAATTTGTCAGGAAGACTGTCTGATCTTTATTTACAGCTGAATAATTCATTGTTTATAAGACGAGAAAAATTATCTCAGTTAGATCTGTTCAGTAACATTACCATCAGTGTTATATATGAGTTTAATCTCTGAGAAACTGTCTCTGTTTGTTCTGCAGGAGTGTTTGGTGTTGAAACAGATGAAGTGAAGGAGATTCTGTCACTCTAAACCTTCATCCTTAAATGACCGTATTCATAGTAATAGATGAACATGTATTTTCAAACTGCGGCTGGCTTTTCCACAGTGTCTAACCGGCTAAAATCCAAGAATCCAGTCAAAATTTGATCTCACCATGAGCTCCCAGGATACTCATGATGTCATCACAAGTGAGGTCCCAGTGAACAAAGTGTAAAAGCACTGTGTGCTCATTCTGTGAGCTCAACACGTGAGTCCAGTGTGATATCCATTGTGTTAAACTCTCATTCTGTTCGTTTAGTGCGAGTTCACTGTGATCTAAAATTTCTCTAATATTGGTCAGTTTTATCACAAACAACATTATTTTGTATTCTTTTCAGCCTGGTGTTGGCATTTGACAAATATCTTCTTGATGGGTGCATTCAGATTCAGTTGTTGTTTTGCTGACTCCTTTTCGCTTCTTAACCTCCATTTCCTTTTCCCTTTTACAAGACTAGACATATCCTTAAACACAGAGCAATATAATGCATTGTGGTGTTAGGCCGAATTGATTCCTGCATCTCACCTGAAGATGGTGCCCACTGTCTAATCATCCATCCATCCATCCATCCATCCATCCATCCATCCATCCATCCATCCATCCATCCATCCATCCATCCATCCATCCATCCATCCATCCATCCATCCATCCATCCATCCATCCATCCATCCATCCATCCGCTGGTCTAATGTGGCTAACAGCATAATATCATGCAGGCATAAATTGCTTTTTAATTGATTATCGAATTGTTTAATTAAGGTTTATATATGCATTTCCATGACAGAGATCAATATATATCTTTTCATCTTACTAGAGCTGCCAGTTTGATAGTTTGCCAAGTTTCAGATGATTATTATATTAAGCACTAACTTTGAAAAGTTCGGAAAACTGTTACTACGGCGATAGAGACGTTTGCCTCCGAATTAAAATTAAGGAAGACGGATAAGTTGTGTAGAGCAATAATCTTAATTAGCGCGCTCTTTTAACACAGATATTTCAAAGGACAGGATGGATTTCTTCAGGTGAGTGAAATCTTTAAGTCATTCATACACAAATTAATATCTTTATATGAACGTTTATTTAAATGACTTATGGGCATAATACTAATTCACAATAGTGAATAATCAAAGGCACAACACACATTTCACAAGTACAAGAGTTGAGTAAGTGCAAACAAGCTTTTTTTTTTTTTAAGTGCAATAAGGCGGTTTATCAGGCAAATACTTAAGAATGAATACAAAGGCATTTCAAATCACATTTACAAATTGACATTCAGATTTGATCACAAAAACATGAGCATAAATATGAGCCTGAGCATTAACCCAATACTGGTGTTAAAGGTATTGTAGGGCTGAACAAATATGGGCAGAACTCTTTACTGCCCTAGTACTTCAAAAAGCATTTTAAAGGTAAACATTTGAATTAAACGTGGCACAATGGCCTTCATCATCACAGTATGCTAATGCATATGTAGTGCAAGGGATTCATCAATATGCTGACTGAAGACTGTTGGGACACTCCAGGCACAGGATGGTTCTGTCGGGACTCGGGAGAGACAGAGTCATTTGCACCTCAATGACATGTCTGCACCATTTGCTTCACAGGACATACAGTACTGTAGATGCTTTCAACTACATACTGTTTATTTATTAGTGTGTTCTAATATGTAACTATGCCATGTTTGGTCTCATCTGACAGTCTATAAACTGAAATGAATGTTGGTGAACTTAATAGAGATATTAAAATATCCTAATGTACAATCTAGGTACTATTGGTTAAACATGCATTGAGGAGAATATGTTAATGTTCTTCTCCCCCTCTTAATCACTACCCATTTGCCTCATCTTTTGGTTTCGGTATTCCACTCATGTTTAATAATGCTTTGCTCAGGGTATAAGAAGAAAAGGTAACTGTTGATCTAGGAGAAAGGCTTTAACCCTGTCACTCCCGCACACCGGTGCATAACCTCATACTACAAGAAAGGCTTTTATGGCCTATTCTTCTTCATTATTTGTTACAACTGAGTTTCTATACAGTATGTTGTTCCATTATACTGTCTGTATATTTAAACATGTAACTTAATATATAACTTTGCCTGCTTTAAAGGCTTTGAGAATCTTTCCTTTTATCACTGATTACTTTGAAAGCTAAAGTGATTATAACTTTCTTTATCTAAACGTTCAGGTTAAATCCTATGTTTTCCTATCAGTTCTAAAGACCTTTACCTTTAAAGAATAAGAGGTTAAAGAATAACAACAACTTTAATGGAGTCAGATTAATTATATTGGAGTCAGATAAATATTTGAATTATCCTTCAACTGCCTTTTGTTCCGATTATTGGTTCAAAATAGCAGCGTAAGCTTCCAGCCTTACAGTATAGTTCACACAAGAATTAAATTCTGTCATCATTTACAACATAACAGGCTGCTGTCACTTTAACCCTTAAAGCAACACCAAGGAACTTTTCCTCTTCGGTCGCCCTACAGGTTGGAAGTGGAATTGTCCATTACCGCTGTCGTAAATAATTTCGCCGCCCGCAGCAAACTGTCGCACGCACGCTCGCTGTTTATCCAGCACCGGCTTTAGAATGAACGATGTCCACAGACAAGGTAGAGTATGTTGCATGATTTTATGAAAGTATGATGTATTGCGACATCAGAAACGAAGAAAAACGAAATAATGACTATTGTAACACTTGACGTAAAGCAAGTCAAATTTGTAGTTTTCTTTTGTCCCATTAGAACTACAGAAACGCGACCCGGTCTGGCAATCTTACATTGCGTGGTTATAGCAGATAAAGGACCGCAAAGTGGAGGCATAAGTGCCTTTCACCCTGTTACGACTTGATGAACCACTGAAACGATTTTGGAAACATTATTTGAAGGTAAAAAATGTTACATAGTGTTGCTTTAAAGACCTAGAACATTTTTGGGCCACCTGACTCGTCTGTACTCTTCTTTGTTTTTCTAACCCATTATAGCAGTCAGCATCAAGTGCCATATATCATTTTAAACAGGAGAACTTGAACTTTCAATCTAGCTCATTCAAATTCCCAATTTTAAATTTATTGTGTGTAAATTTGTTTTACTTTTCTTAATTATTAAGAAAAACATAGAAAGTTACAACATATATAGAAAGTTATACTTGGATATTCTAGATGTCAAGATGAAATTATGTCGACATTTAACGATCCCTAAGCAAGGTTTGCTTTTATTACAATATTATTATAATTATAGGCACTTTTCAGTGAAATTTCAGTTATTTACTGACAATGTAGATGTGCCCAAAAAAAGCTCAGAAAGTAAAGTTAATGGAAACATTGTTATATAATAATAATAATAATAATATATATGTATAAGTAGTGTAAACACTTGTGAAAATTGTCTTGTGCAACAAAAATACAAACAAGTATAAACTATTTTCACAAACTATATAACTATTATTTAAATTTAGAAACGGAACTCTTGGCTGCGCCAGTTATCTCCATTGGACGCAATTCCACTGGTTCACTGTGTAGCGACTCGTTTGAAAACACACATTTCAGTGCCTCATTCGATGTGTAAAGCAGTTGTATAATTGTTTTTGATTTGTGTTATGCTGTGTCAAAGAGTGCAGTTAAAACGTCCAAATAAAGATGCTAATTGGTGGTGCAAAAGACCAAAACCTATGTTTCTTGGGCGAGTAGATGATAGTTAAAACCAATCTGGGGACGGGGGTGAGACTAAGCATCAACAATTGTTCATATTTGGCTCAGAGAAACAAACCGCACGTGATTCTTCGACAATACAATGCTGATCAAAACTTGATGACGCAATCACGTTTACTACGGAGCCTTTTCAAAGAAATCTCCTACTTTTATAAAACATACAGATTAGCAGTTCAAAAGTTAAAACATTTAAGAACAATAGTTATTTAACGCCACATTTGGCTGTTTATGTATTTAAGGGTGTCAGATTAACTGTAAAATTTCCGGTCCAACTGTGCCTCATTTCAGTCCACATAATTAGCAGTTGAGTGAACAATGACCCAGCGCTGAGGGAGAACCTTTCTTAATTTTACTACCTGTCATGATTCCTGTCTGTGTTCCCATGTCTTTTTCCATGTTTGGTAGTTCCCACTCATGTTTAATGTTTAACTAGTCTCTCCATGTGTTTTAGATTGGCCACGCCCCCTTGTTATCTTGTTTAGCTTGTTTTCCTGTGTATTTCAGCCCTGTGTCTTGTTCAGTCTTTATGAGTTCATGATGTTGTATGTAGGTTGTCCTGTTCCCTAGTCTGTGTCTGTCAAGTAATAAAAGATTTCTGCTGCACGTGGATCCTGTTTCCTCCTATGTCTCAACCGCATCGTTACACTGCCACTTTGTCCGAGTATATATAGTAAGAATACGATGGGGATTACAGTGTTAACCAATAAGAGTACATACCTTCCATCATATAGGAATATTATACATTGAATAAGTCCATATATGGTCAGTTTCTGGCTAGCTTCCCACTAGTACATCTGCAGCTAAGAGGACCTTAGTCTGTATTATAATAGGGAACAATAGGAGACCATTACCCACCCTAACCTAGAGGTCCACATTATGAAGAACAGATGTGTCCCCCAAGCACAAAAGTGAAATGCCTATGGCTAGTGTCTTCTCATCAAACTGGACTCGTGGCCTGCTGCATATTCACTCCAACAGGAACCTCTCCATTTATCGGTACAATTGCTGAATTATTCAATCGGTTTCCTCTAGAATCTGAAATACAAAGTATATCTGTAGTCATATCAAAACTTATGACATCTCATTCTCACACCAAGTAACATGACTTTAATAGACTTGGAATTTAGTGCATATGGACTTCCTGGTCCTTTTTGGAGACTGACACTAAACGGAAGAAAATACTTTCATTATTTGGAAAAAAAGTAGAAAGAAGATACTTCCACAGAAGAAATAAAGTTAAGTTTAGCACAACATAAGAGCAAGTAAACGATGACAAAATGTTTATTTTTCAAAGAAATGGCTGAAGTCACTTTAACTGATAAAAAAAGTCATATTGGAAGAGTTGATTTACTCACCACTGACAGTAACACTGAATTCCCAGCAAATGTTCTTTCCGCATTTGCTGCAGATGTTTAGATGATAAACTCCAGTGTCGCTGGTTCTGGTGTCTTTGATGGTGAGAGATCCAGTTTGATGGTGCAGCTCCAGTCTGCCTCTGAATCTCACATCAGCACCGTATGAAGTCTTACTGATGTCTCCATTCATTCCGGCTGAGAGAATTTTATCTTCAAATCTCCACTCCACCTTCTCATCTCTTTCTATGTTCAAATCAGTGATTAAAACTAAACATTCTCCCGCCATCACTGACACTGTCTTGGGACCGGACTCACCTGGAGAACAAACTGAGTTACTTGTACAGACACTGGTATTAAATTGTCAGGTTCAACTGATACATCACTTTATATGGCCTTAATTTACTGCATTTAATAAATATAGTATTATACACGTGAACAATATTAAATGAGATGTTATAAAGACATCCTGGTGTTTCCAAAATTATAGTGGCGTAATTGGTTCCTGGACCCCAATTTGAAAACACATGTTCTGTACAATCCAAATTCAGAAAATTAACTTGATGTGCATATGCAAACTGCCGCTCGTTCACTGAAACTTTTTGCAAATGGAAATACACGTGACGTTCTCACATTTACAGATAATGATACAACCGTAAAATGTAACTTATGTGCTGAGGAAATATGTATGAAACATTAAACAGATGCACACATCTATCAAAGCAACTGACGGGAAAAAGGCGAAGACGTGTTTAAGTATTAGTTTGTTTGAAATGCTTGATATAAAACATTCTTAGCTTGCCTTGTATCGTGTATTTTCATCTCACTCCATGTCCTCCTGTATTTTTCTGATACCTTTTGTCTATAGAAATACGTTAATTTACTACTGTAAAGTGACGTCTTTTGTGAATGATTTCTGTTCTGATAATCAAATTCATTGTAGATCGGTTCGTTCAGTTGTTTTTGCAGAGCTTTTCATTTTTTAATTTAATTTGGAGCAAGGAGGGGACATACATTTAGCTAATTTATTTAGCAATTATTTATTGCAATAATAATAGTACTAATAAAACTTTCTTAAAAGGCAATCGAAAGACTCACAAGAATTGAAAACTCTGAAGTTCCTGTACGAGGTCCTCTTGCTGCTGATGATCTGTAGATTATAAGGTCCAGATGTGATGTTACTGATGGTCAGAGCTCCAGTGTTCTTGTTCAGCCTCAGTTTGTCTCTGAATCTCTCGTCTGCATCAGCATATGTCGTCTCTCCAGTCTCTCCGATCAGTTGAGCGATGAGATTGTCCTGATCTCCAAACATCCACAGGATCAGATCATCTCTCTGTACTTCAGTATCAGGGTTTAGAGTCACATTCTTTCCCCTCATCCCTATTGTCTTCAACACTGTCACATTTGTGACAGCATCACAAAGAACAAGAGAAATATAGAGAAAAAGTTTCCATTATATACGTTCCTGTACATGTGAACATCAGAGTTTGACAGTACTTCAGAAAGATTATTCAGATAGGGATTTAAAATCAACTTGAAAAATCACCTTACATATTTACTTTGCTGCCTCAAAGACCATTAATCCAGATGAGAAGACTGTACAGTTTTGCTTTATTTACAGAATTCTGCTCTAAATAATAACTGACTGAAATACTCATGGAGGTGAAGCAGCAACAGAACTGTTTATTTGACAATGCAGTTTAGTGGGAGATTTTGAAGCTTGAATCTTAGGGTGTGTGTTCACACTTGGCAGGGTTTGGTTCAAATTAACAAATCAAATTAAAAAGAAAGACTTGAGACTCACCTCTGACAGTAACATTGCATCTCTTGATTTTGGTCAATTTACTGCTGATGATCCTCAGAGTATAAACTCCTGCATGTTCAGTTGTGATTTTTCTGATGGTCAGTGACCCAGTCTTCTCAAGCTCCAGTCTGTCTCTGAATCTCCCATCAGCAACTTCAAATGTGGAGATCTTTACAATCCCTCCTTTGATTTCAGCAATGAGAGTGTTTTCATCTCCAAACAGCCACAGCAACTCATCTTTTTTCCCTATTGCAGCATTAGTCCTCAGAGTGACAGACTCTCCCTCCTTGGCTGACACTTTCTTCACTTTATATCATGGTAACAAATAGAAACAAAGAAATTAGGAGATTATGTGACATGTGAGTCAGTAAAGCTTCATTGAGGATGCGTGTGTGTACTGGTAGAACAAACTACAAAAAAATATATTTTTTAACAAATACAACATATACACTGATGAGCCAAAACATAAATGACAATTCACTCGTGAAGCAAATATCTTTGATAATCTCCTAACAAGGCCACATATTAAGGTCTGGGTAGATTAGATGTTAAGCAAACTATCATTTCTCATAATCAACGTGTTTATGCATGAGAAACGGGCAGCAATAAAGATCTGAGCGACTTTGACAAGGGTCTTATTGTTACTGGGTCAGAGTATTTCTGAAACGGCCAGCAGTGGTGTGAATTTTCCAAGAGCGTCCAAGGAGGGACAAACCATAAACTGGCGACCGGATGTTGTGCGTCAGGGGATCATACCACTTGAGCCTCTGGTGAATAAAAGCAGTAGCCTGACTGCTATGTTCAAAGCAAACTTGAGAAAAAGAAAGTATTAAGCCATGGTTTAACTGCACTATAGGCAGAGTCCTAGTTTACCTTACATGTGCACTTTGTAATTTTATTTTGTATCGCCTCTTTTGATCCCTTAGAAAGGGCTGTTGAAGGGGCCGTTTGTGTGACAAAGTTTTTCCTTTTATTGATGGACAGTGGTACATTGTGTGAGAAATGATTTGCTCCAAGTGAGAATGTTAGTGTGAAATTGAACACTACAGTATATGCCAAAGTTGTTTTCAATAAAAAAACATTTGCACAAAGCAAGCACTTTTCCATGTTGATAAGAGCATTAAAATGAGAAAAAATTAGACAAAAAGAAATCAAGGGACATTTAGAATAGATAACAATGTGTGATTAATTGCGAGCTAACTATGACATTAATGTGATTAATCGCGATTAAATATTTTAATCATTTAACAGCACTATAGTTATTAGTTAGAACTGTTATACATAGAAAGCTGACAGTAATGAAACATTATTAGTGTTTGCCGTGCAGCTGATGTCCAGTGTTGCTAGCTGAGCAGAAATACACAATCATCCTGGTACCCTCAAAGGCCATGTCCACACTAATACGTTTTAGTTTGAAAATGTATATTTTTCTCTCCGTTTTGGCCTTCCGTCTACACTCAGACGACGTTTTTATTAATAAAAATTAAGTTTTTTTGAAAACACACTTCAAAGGGGATACATTTGAAAACGCTGTTTTCACGTTGAAGTGTGAACTGTGAAACCGGTGGTTTTTAAAAACGATGACGTAAATTTAGTCATGTGACACATATTGTACCAATAGATATTCATGTTTATACCAGTATTGTGCCTGTTATGTGCTATTCACTTTCACACTGTTGCACAAAATATTGTACATTGCACACTCTTCATATCACAGTCCTGCAAAGATGACAGAATTTACTCACATTTGCTGTCCTGGGGCAATACCAGTGACCAAACATACAGTGACTGTGTGCGACCTGGACCGCATCAGTGAATGGTGAGATATTTTACTAAATAAAATTATCCTGTCAGAAGAATTGCACGATAACTTTATTTATGTTTCCATCTGAATCATATCAGTGATCTTTTGTGGGGTGTTACGCATGCGCAGTAAGGTGAATTTAGCGTTTTCAGGTGTTTTTCAAAAGTTTCTCATCCACACTGAAACGTCTGAAAACGCCTGAAAACGCTAGTGGGGACAGAGAGCTTTTATAAACGAAAATGCTGTTTTCAAATGTATCCGGATTAATGTAGACGTAGCCAAAATTGCATTGGATTTTCTCATCAGCATAAAGATTAAGTGGTCCATTTATCAGTTTTCCATGTTCGTAGAGTTAGTATCTGGAGTAAGTATATAGGCTATAATCTGTGGTACTAGTGTTTCGTGTGCGTTCGGCTAATCAGTGTACACCAACGTCACTGATAGTTCCAATTGTGCTGGTTTGGACCCTACCCTGAAGTAGGAGCTAAATCTGTTCCTCCAGCTAAGTTCCTAAAATCGCTCCTATTTCCTGCGGTGCGAACACGCCAAAAACCAGGAACTCCCCCCAATAGAAAAGATTCCTCTGGTGCGAAAGCCCCTTATTATGACCCCTGTCCACCGTCAAAAGCACTTACAATGGGCATGTGAAAGGCGGAACTGGACCTTGTCAAACAGGTCAGAGCTGTTTTGGCAGCACATGGAGGGCAAGCATTTCAGGAAGATGATCATAATGTTTTGGCTCATTATTTATGATTAATGGGCCAGTAATTTCCTGTACTGCATCAATTCATCATTTTGTACACCATAACATTTAATAAATTAAGGAAAATACAAAAGGAATGACACATTACAGTAACTCAGTGTGCACTTTAACTATTAAAATTCAGTTGTGTTCATTTCGATGAATCACACAAAGATAAAAAAACTAAATAAACAACTACTCACAATTTATGGCAACTTTGAATCTCTTGTTTGTGGCTCCTCTTTTGCTGCTGATCTGTAGCTTGTAAAGTCCAGAGTGTTCAGTTCTCGTGCTGTTGATGGTCAGAGATCCAGTCCTCTTGTCCAGCTTCAGTCTGTCTTTGAATCTCCCATCAGTACCTTCATGCGTTTCTCTTTTCTTTCCAGTCATTTGAGCAATGAGATTGTCTTCATCTCCAAACATCCACACTATCAGATCGTCTTTCTGTATTTCAGTATCAGGGTATAAGGTGACCGGTTCTCCCTCCACCACTGATTTACATGCAACTTAAAATTTGTGACACATAGAAAGAGAAAAATACAAAGAAAATGTTTCTATTAGATCAAGTTTGCCAAGTGTAACCAGCTAGTCTATTTGAAGTCAAATATAGTACAAAAAAATATATGCTCGAAAACATTACCCCCCCCCCCCACATCTTGCCCAGTCCCTTCAATAAAGGTTTACATAAACTGACTCGTTCTTAAATCTAAATCGTAAATCTCCCTAACTGTCTGTAACCATTCTGCAAGTGTTGTGGCATTTTCTACTTATTAGCATCTAGGAGTATTCATAAAAGATACATATTCTTTTATCACTCCGTATTAAAACTGTCTTAACTCCCAAAAGTGATATTAAGGAGTCTCTGAACAAACTAACTCGAAAAATGTTATTCATGAGCAAAAATACAGTTCAATAAGGATCTAGAATGGGACCATGGAAAAAGATATGAGAATGTGTAGCCATTTGTTTTCTAAATTTTTTGTGAGAAGTTCAAATGTGCGTATAAATACGAATAGTGTACGCAATTACTCGTGAATAAGACCCAATGTTCCTTCGCAAGAACTGTAACTTGTAGTTACAGCATATCCTTCAACTGTTAGAGAGACACAAGTTACATAAGACCTGTCCAAAATACACACATTTGCAGTCGTAGCCATTTGAGAGCGTGTGCACGTGACAGGAAGTAAGTGTGAAAGACTCTCCCATGTCTTAAAATTACCAAAGCGCAGTGCCCTAAACGCACACTAAACCCACACACAGGCTAAGCGCATCCCATTATGCATCATGTTCGTGAACTCGCATGCCCAGAAATCATGAGATGTCGAGGAAAACATTCCACTGCAAGTTAAATTAATTAGATAATACATATAATTTGGTAATAAAACAAAGTTTTTCACATTTTATTGGTGCAAAGATGGTATGTCTATTTTTTTACAATATCTGCAATTGCTTTTTATCAATTAATTAGAAGCACCACAATTACTAAACTGTGTCGTCTGTCACGTAAGTTTATTTTTATCATAAGTAAATATTTTTACAACACTATACTGTAAGTTTGTCCCATCGGGTAATCAAAAGTTCTATGCACACTTGCAGCCTTTACGCCTACTTGAACACTTGGGCCAAATCCATGAAATATGTCATGCAAGTAGACAAGTGGTCAAGTGCAAAGACTACAAGTTTGGTTATTTGGACAGGCCCATAGTGCATCTCAAGACTGCCCTCCATTCATCAGAGCTGTGCCTCTCCTCATCCAAACAGATGTGAAGAAAACAGATGTGCTATACACAAATTAACAGGTGGAAAACTCAATCTGGCAATTTTACGGTAATTTAACAAGCTTAAGGCGAGACACGGCAGGCAAAAACATAGATTTTTCATGCAGTGGTCAGTTTTGAGATTTTGGGCTAGTTTACTCCTTCAATATGTGTTCTTTCAAGCTGCTATTAAGAAAACGTTGAAAATATACATTAAAGGGATAGTTCACTTTGAAATTAAATTTTGGTATGTTTTAGCTTACCTCAAGGGCATCCAAGATGTAGCCTAGGTGTCTTTTTTTCTGCAGTAGTTTCAATTTTGATATTTGTAGGTCAAACCGTTCTTGTCTGTCAGTCATATAATGCAGGTCTATGGTCACCACCTCAAAGATCATGCACAGAGAAGTCCAAAAGTCCGAAGAGACGAAACGAGCGGTTTGTGTGAGAAAACGAACAGTATTTATATCGTTTTTACCTTGTACACAACTACGTCCAAGTGATCTGAGGGCGCGCGCGCTTCCTGGTGTGTGACGTGTGCGCGCGTTCTGGCTTAGTCTGCGCAAGCGCCGGAAAGCGCCATGGTTGTGTACAAGAGGTAAAAACGATATAAATACTGTTCGTTTTCTCACACAAACCGCTTGTTTCGTGTCTTAGGCCATCAATGTGTACTTACGATGGGGAATTGTTTAATTTGGACTTTTCTGTGCATGCTCTTTGAGGTGGTGACCATAGACCTGCATTATATGACTGACAGACAAGAACGGTTTGACCTAAAAATATCAAAATTGAAACTACTGCGGAAACAAAGACACCTACATCTTGGATGCCCTTGAGGTAAGCTAAAACATACCAAAATTTAATCTCAAATTGAACTATCCCTTTAAGATGTTTATTTTATTACATTTTGTTTGTGGTCAAGTTTCTCCCGAATTTACTAGGAAGTTAGCATTCCAACGCAACATGCCGGTATTGTTGTAAAGCTCTGAGTCTCCTGCACAACGCTATGTAACCCAAATATGGGCATTTCCTTTCTATGTAAAGGAAATGCCCAATTCCTTTTCTATTTCCTTTCTAGTAACCAATCGTGTCCAAAGGGGGATTTAAAGCTAATGACGAAATCTCATTTAGAGCTATTTAAGTCTTTAAATGCCATTTTCTCAAAACGTGTTTTTTGTCATTCTCCAGTACAAACATCTCAGCCTATGTAGCACCTATGTTCACCAAACTTTCCAGTTATACACTTAGCAGTATTCTGAAGATATTTTCAGAGGGATTTGTTAATAAAACATTCAATTTTTTTAAGGCTATGGACAGTATATTTTAATTTTCAAGGTAATGAAAGCATATATCCTGAAATCCCTCTGAATTTTTTTTTCATCTTGTGTTTAAGTATCATCTTGTGCTTTATCATATGTTCAGGGGCCTCATTTAGAAAACTTTGCGTAGGATTTGCGTCAGAAGTGGCGTACGATTGAAACGTAGGACGTGCGTATGCACAGAAATATTCGGATTTATAAAACCGTGCGCACGCACATCCTACGCAGTTTTCCCTTAATAAATCACAATCAATTCTAAATGTAGCACAGCTTTTGCGGCTTCATGTCACGCCCATAGTTGCCCATAAATAGTCCGTGAAATGCCCACAAGTTAATATTCATCGATTGCGAAATCATGGCAAACACAGAGAGGAAAACCAAGAAACATAACTTCACTCGCGCAAGCGTGAAGCGCAAGATCAGCCATTGTGCGTCATTACGCATTGTGATGGCATCATGGCATTTTATTACCATCCATTTGATTGCATCTGACAAGCTGCTGATGTGTTATGATGATGAATTGCATAACATGCCATAAAATAGACTAAACATATTTCACTTTTCTTTTTGCAAATGTGTTAATTTGTATTTCTGTTGTAATCTTCATTTGATTTTGTTTGTTTTACACTGCAGATCGATCAAACGGGTATTTGTGTAGGCTGTTAATTGTAAGACTTGCTTTGTGAAGTCTTCATGTTATTTATGAGAGGCAGTATTGCCATTTCTTTTACACAACGGTCTACAGTTTCACACACTTTCACGTGTTTCTTCCATCTGCCGACGGTGTCGCCATTTCTCATTTCAACCGTTTTTGTGCGTTCGCCTGGGTCAGAGTTTGCGTGAAGGACCACACATTTTCCCGTCAAGTTTGCTTTTTATAAATACCAATTATTGCGTAGAGAGCGGCGTACGCCTTCTTTTGTGCGTACGCAACGTTTATAAATGAGGCCCCTGATCTATCTACCGAAAATATATGCAAAATCTTGAATATTTAATGAGATAATGACTCATTTGCATAATTAAACATACAAATTTCAAAAACTTGTAATTATTTTAATATACTTGTGTAAGTAATCAACTGAGCAAGTTTCATGGTGATATCTATTATTTAAAAATTTTACCCTATTTACCTGTAGCGTCTCGCCTTAATGTGTGAAATAACTGCCAATAAAGACATGTGATCATTATTATACTGAAAACCTTGAGCTACTCACTTTTGACAGTAACAATGAATCTTTGATTTAAGGTTCCTCTGTTGCTGATGGTCTGTAGTTTATAGACTCCAATGTGTTCAGCTGTGATGTCTGTGATGGTCAGAGAACCAGTCTTCTTGTCCAGCTTCAGTCTGTCTCTGAATCTCCCATCAGCAACATATGTAGAGATTTCTCTGGTCTCTCCTTTGATTTCAGCTATGAGATTCTCTTGAGGTGCAAACATCCATTGTATCTGATCATCTTTTTGTATTTCAGCATCAGTATTCAGAGTGACAGACTCTCCCTCCTTTACTGATACGGTCTTATCTTCATCTGTCACAACAGCACATAGAGAAAGAGAAATGAGGAGATTTCTAAAACTGGGGGTTCTTGCCTTCTCTAAAATTGTGTTATTGCTTTAAAAGCTGTAATTCTCACTATTTTAAATAAGTATAACTAATCTTTATTAAGTAGCATTGGTCCTATAACCAAAACTATATTTTGTATCTTTATTATATTTAATTTCTTAAAAATTTCTACCATTACCTGAATGACTTCAGTCCAAACCTGTTTTATTATTTAACAAGCATAAAATATATGAGAATAATGGGCTTTAAGTTCACCGCAGCTTCTCCAACATCCAAAAGATAAATGATCACACTTAGAAGAAATTTCTGGTGTCATAAAATATCACATATTAATTTTCCAAGCATATTCTTGCCAATCTGAAGAATGCGTGATTCTTAATTTTTCTTTCCAATCTCCTTCTGTTATTTTATTCTCTAATACATTTTCCCATGTTATTTTAATATTATGTAAACCCATGCACTTAATTATCTACTCTATTCATTTAACTAACTTTAATCAAAGCACAAAATAGAGTGAATATCATCCAAAGTTTTTACTTTAATATCATCCTTTAAATCCTTATTTGAAGATATTTGTAAAATAGTATTCTAGACAATACATATTTTACCCCTATGTTCTCAAATGTCTCTATCTCATTGTCTTCATACATTTGATAAAATCTTATAAGCAATAAGAATCTCGGGAGTACACTCATTTTAATTTTTTTAAAGAGTTGAAATACTTACATGTTTTACTTGGCTGTTTAGGTATCATTTCTTCCTCGTTCACATCAGTGGCTAGAAACAGGGAAATGAGAAGATTTTAAGTGAGTTTAAAGATGAAGATTATGTTTGGTTCACTACAAGTGCTTTTAATAATAAAGAATTTACATTTTATGCGTTAACATTAGCTTTCATTAATGTGAATTAACAATAAACAATACATGAAAACAATGTATACATGTATATATTGTTAAATGGCCATGTATACATTTTTAATATTAACTAATATTAGCAGTATAAGGATATGTCCACCATACTGTTAAGTATGTTAAGTGTCCAGGTTGCAGCACAAGGTGTATTCAAGTAAATATTTCTTCGTTAATTAAAAAATTAGTACCTAAAAATGTCAATTTTGTCATCATTTACTTGACCTAATGTCATTCCAAACCTGTTTGAATTTGTTCTGTGGGACACAAAAGAAGATTAATCAATATCTTTCCTTTGGTGTTCCATAGAAAAAATAACAGCATACAGGATTGAAATGACATGAGGGCGAATAAATAATCTGCTATTCATTTAAAGGTGCAGTAAGTGATTTCTGAGAAATATCATTCATATTTGAAATCGACACCCAATCAAAACACTACTATTAAAGTGGGACATAGTTCTTTTTTTAAAGTCGACATTTATGTGATGAAAGTCGTGTTGACTAGTCGCTGATGCTGTCTTTAATGTACTAATAAGCCTGAACCATTAATAAGCGCTGCCCACAAGGCTATTGCTCTAACAGCTTCTTTTTATCTGTTCTTTAGGGTCATTATATTTCTCACAGATTTCTTCTCATTCTAAATCAGATACAGATAAAGTTGCACAGAAAGATTACATTTATCTAAATGGATTAGTGAGAGTGCGACTGGGTGTGAATTAATTCTCCCTGACAGCGTCTCTCTACTAATTTTGCAGCTGTGGGTTTTAGTTACTATCAAATATATGCTAGAACTTTTCAGTTAAAAAAAAAAAATATTTTTATTGATAAATCACAGAACAGTGTTGACAATACATTTCTTCACTACTGAATGATTCTGAGCGTGTGCAATCTGCGCGTGATGTGCTATGTGTGTGCGTTACAATGCAGCCTTCTGAAGCAAAGTGATGAGTTTGTGTAAGAACAATATTCATATTTAACATGTTACAAACTGTTACATTCCAAGTGTGTTTGTGTATTTTTCTCTTTCTTTTGTGTTTGTGTTTCTATTCGTTATTCCTAGGTGGTGTTCATTGGTTGCCCATAAGAGATGTGACGTCACGACGTTAAAATCAGAACTGACGTTCCACCAATCCACAGACGTTCTGCTGGTTTAAAAGGCCCAGTCACCAAGAGTGAGGAAGATCAGCGTCAGATCTCAGCCAACTTCCCATGACTTGAATTGTTTGTCGAAACCATGATCATGATCACGTTTACGGCTATTTATGGTTATGTTTTTGTTTTTGCTTATGCAAGGGTTCAGAGATTAACATTCCTTTGGGGGTTTGTTAGTATTGCTGCCGATGGAATGTAGCCTGTGAAAACCCAGACAACTTCCGGCAAATTTAGATTTGCTCTGCAAGTAGTCTGGTAAAGAGCTCATTCAAGCCCATTTCTAATCCGTCGAAATCGTGGCACCAATCAGAAATGTTGAGGCGGGCTTTACACGATGACGATCGCTCTGATTGGTTTTAGGTCTAGCCTATCCAATTGCGCCCAGAGGCATTTGAGCGAAGTCCACTCCGACGTCCGTTGGTGAAGCGCACCAACTTTTAAATGCATTATTATATTCAAATTGCAAACACAAGAGGACAGTCTCCATGAAAGACCCACTGGCAGATGAACGTGCTACTACATTTCTCTCCAAAACGGTAGGAAATTAAATTAGATTTAGTAGAGGATTTTAACTGTGACAAGATGATTGACAGGGCAGTTTACGTGACAGGATGCACGCGACAGATCCGTCCGATAAAGATGACGAAGTAGTATGTCCCAAAGCTTGCCTACTTTTTTGCTACACATTCAAAAGTAAATACCTTTTCTTCACAAAAAGAGTACATACTTTTATGGCGTAGTGTAACTTAGACGAATTGGGACGCAGCATATGGCTTTACACGATGACGATCGCTCTGATTGGTTTTAGGTCTATCCAATTGTGCCCAGAGGCATTTGAGTGACGTCCGTTGGTGACGCCCCTTTGGAAATGAGTTATTAATGAAGCTTTGCCAGACCATAACTCAGTTACTACTGAGAATGGTCTGGTTTTAACCAGGCTAGATGGAATGCACTGTTTTAGAGTTAGAACACTAGAAGTGTGTAGTGCGTGTGACCTATGCGTGCATGTTCCATCTTTAAAGACCACGGTAGTTAATATTGTTTTCTGTTATTTAGTCAGAGAGTGATCGCCATGCATTGTATTTATTGTTTTTTATTTAGTCAGCGTAGTTTATTTAAGGCGGCGTATACGCTGAAGATTTCGGGTTTTGTTTCTGCATTTTTCTTTTGGTAGATAGTTTTAGAGGTTTGGGTAAAATAGTTATGGGAATTATGTTTTTATTATTTCATTTGATTTGGCGACACTCTTGTTTTCTTACTTTACGTTTTCCTTTTACATTTTATAATTTTTCATGTTTTGTAACGTCATTCATACCTTTTCAAATTAAACATTTTCAACGTTAACTTTGGTATTCCTGGTTGTTTCTGCTATGTGCACACATGGCAACAGTATCTCATGTAAATGTTGCGCAATCATCTCGTTTACATCTTAAACTCGTAACACAAAGTAAAATTCTAACTCCCGGCTAAACGCCTAAAGCGCAACTTATGTTTCAAGTCAGAAGCAGTGAAGTGCGTATTCGCATATGTTGCGCTTTAAAATTAAGTGGAATCCGTATGTTCGTTTGACCGGAAGATAGTCATTTTACTTTATAGAGTTTTAAATATGGATATTTTTCTTACACAAACTCATCGCTTTGCTTCAGAAGACCCTTTATTAAGGCACTTTTATGATGGATAGATGCACTTTTATGGACTTCAAAACTTGAATTGTATTCGTCTGAAAGAAGAATGTCAAATACACCTAGGATGACTTGAGGGTGAGTAAATCATGGGCTAATTTTCTTTTTTGGGTGAACTATACATTTAACTGTTTGACTACCAATATTTATTATCCTGTTGTGCTTTATATAGGCCATGACTAGCGACTAGTCGAAGTCAAGTTTAAGCGTCATGGCTGTGCATTGGCACACACACAGAACAGACATCTGGCAAAAATTCACTTACATTTTTGTTTGGGCGTGATTTCAATTTTTAACAGTATTTCTCAGAAATCGCTTGCTTAAAAAAATGGCTTATTGCTTAAATATTGATAATCAATACTACTGACCAGATATGATGAAATAAACCAACTCACTTAGTATTAACCGGAAGTATCAAATCATAAAAAAAACAAGTGCAGCGCCATCTTCATGGTTTCTGTGTTAAAGTCTGAAAGAATAAGCCAAATGAAGCCACACACAATGAACAAATATAAGTCAGACAGCCCATGTTAAACTCAAAACAGCCACAGCAGTTTAGGGTTTCATGTTAAACGTTTCTCAAACTTAGATTTAGTTCTGTGAGCTTCATAAGCAGTAGTACAAACATTACATGGATGTTAACATGCTCTGCCTCTAGAAACACATACAGGCACAATCAAACAGTCTTAATGTAGGTGTGGTTAATTTTGCATTCTATAACAGAAATTCAGTAATTAGTATATTAATATCATACAACTCAATATTGGACAATCACATGCTTCATTGATTATTGCACTAAACTAATCACAAACAGAACATGTGGTAAAAAGATGTAGAAATGCTGAATATGAAAACTACATTAGAACTCTACTGTCAGACAATAATCATTTTTTTCTCGCTGTATCAGGTTTAATACACGGTTCTGATTTCTGTTTAGATAACACATCTTCTTGTCAGTCAGCACATAGAAACAGAAAAAAGGAGATAATATTGAGCAGATGTCAATAACACTGGAGAACTAAGAAGATATGGTGTGAGTTTTCATCTTATTTCTTCATCATCACCACCATTTTTGAACTCACTTGAAAGCTTTATGTGCAGTTTAAGAGGTTATTTGCTGAAAATATTCCACTTTGCTGCAACGATTAAATATTATTCTTCACAGTCAAACTTTTGTTGTGATTCACTATAAAAACATGTGACAACCAATGCAATTTACCATGAAAATTACTAACCATGAAATTTTCCTTTTTGGCAGAAATGGTTTCTATCAACTATCGTGGCATTAAAAAGAGCTCAGTATGATGACATTTTTACTTTTTGGCAGATTTTTTTCTTGAACAATCCCTTTAAGTATGCATGAACAACTCAACTAATGACCAGATAAAAGGTGATAGATTCACTGACTCACAAGACATCAGTGTCATTTACACAACACTCTCAATATCATTCTCTTAGTTTTCAAATACATCTGTGAGGCGCTAGGCAGTCCAGATAAAATTCAAAATGGCCAAAAAAGACAGGATTATGATTTGACTTGTGCAATCACAATCACAAGTAGCAGAACTTGTGGTAAAATAGTATATATAACTATTGACTATGGAAAATCTCTTGTTGTACGAGTTGTTATACTTACCCAATAAAGGTTTTGGAGAAAATATTATGTGGCGATAGTAAAATAAACCACCAGCTGCAACTGCAAACACCAGCAGCAGAACAACAACTATTCCTGCTACAGCACCTGAAGACAGACCTGGTGCTGTAATGATAAAGAGAGACCGTCAGTAACAAGCACTAGAAACATCAGCAACACTATATAACCCAGGGCTCCAGACTAACTTTTCCACTGGTTGCACTGGTGCTACCAACTTTCTCAGTTGGTCGCACCTTTTGCTTTTTTTTGCTACATGCCATGGGATTAATCAATGCATGCTGATGAATAGTGGTCTTAATCTGCATACCCTAGTTTTGCACTGATGTAAAAAGACTGACAGTGACACAAGACCTCATGTTAGCGAAATGTTTTTTAACAAAAAAAACATGTATGTTCTTTAATATTTGATTATAATTTTACTGTCTTCACATAGGGATGGGAATTGATAAGATTTTATCAATAATAATGCCACTGATGATTCTGATTATCGATCCGATTCTTTAACGATTCTCTTATCGATTCTTGATAGCACTGTGTGGAAAAATATAATCATATGCTTTTCAAAAAAACAAGTGGTTTTATTTATTTTAAAGCTTAAGCTTGAGTAAGCAAACTGTACTTTTTATGTAATTTATGTAATAAATAGAATCTTATTGTAAAGTGTTACTGATTAGTTATACACCGATTCAGACGTCTCCTGAGTTCACTGTTGGAAAGATCAGTTGTTTTATCCATTCATTAAAATGAATCGGTTCAAAGGAGTCATTAGTTCGCGAATTGGACGTGTACGCGCGTTTGTGATTATCCCAGCAGTTAGGACATGGACATCCAAGATTTCTGTCAACACAGAAAACATTTCATCACTGGATAGTTTTTTTCGTTTAATTAAAGTGTTGTTTTATGTCAGCTGAATGTCCGGAACGCTTTTCAGAGAAGATAAGGCAACGTATTTAGCACAATTCACAGCCAGCGGTAATTCAGGGGGAAAAAAAATCTCCGAATGCTCCACATGAAACTTTGGTCTTCCGACCTTTTATCACCGTGTCGATTTATTTTGATTAATATGTGCGAGGGAGAGAGAGCAAGACGGCTCTTAGTTTGGAGACGGTGAAGTCTTGTTTACACTTTCGCCTGGCTCCGAAGAGAGAGAGTGCGTGTGCGCAACCGGTGTGGTGAATAATTTGGTTACTCGGTGTATTGGGTCCGGGCGTAGGACCCAAGCAATCCGATTGGCTCAAAGCCCGTTTTATGGGTAATCGTTTTAGTGCCTGGTTACAAATCATTCAAAATCATTTTATTATAGAAGACGTTTGTACTACGTTATAACGAGTCATTAATGTATTTAATGTATTTTAAATTATACGTTTCATATACTAGTATTTAACCGAAGCTATAGATTGTGAAATTAAACATTTCTCGTTGTTCGTGTGTTTTTTAGTTAGCTTAGATATAGCATAGCATACAGCTAACGTTATCCCATGATCGTGCTATGAGCTTATACTGCACTGATACTGCCTTACCGTATTCACAGCCTACTGGCATACTAATGGGGTCCTACGCCCGGACCCAATACACCGAGTAACCATATTCGCCACACCGGCTCTCTCTCTTTCTCTGCTCGTTCTTTAAAGTCCGCGTGAACCGGAAGTTGCAAACGACTTTTCTCCAGTGTTGTGACGTATTTCCCAGTGAAAAGGAATATTGAACAGAGGGCAGGGTTTTACT
This sequence comes from Vimba vimba, assembly GCA_022828995.1. NCBI lineage: Eukaryota > Metazoa > Chordata > Actinopteri > Cypriniformes > Leuciscidae > Vimba > Vimba vimba. Next base: position 29,798,713 of record CM040825.1, on the reverse strand, counting down.
CTAGCGCTCCTCCTATCCATCTCTGCTCATAACAGACTAACGGTTTGAGGGGAGTGGTTAAGCGTTTCCCAACCCAAGTCCTCAAACCTACGTCATCAGGGAAGGTCCTCCAATGCAGAGGGGAGGGGCATTTTCAGATTTTGATTAAAGATTACGAAGCCAAAAAATTTTTTGGTGTGGATTGACTTGCATGTATGAATTGTTCACCACAAAACGATCAATTTAGGCAAACAAAGTAAATATGGTCAATTTTGATTTCATGTGGACTTTAAGTTAAACATGAGCCCTGTCACAAGCGCAGCAGTTCATCTACATTACTCACCGATCAAATAAGACTTTGGCGGGACAAAAAATCACTTTGGCGGGCGCTAAAACAAGTTCAATGCAGGAAAATTCATGCGTGAATTTAACTGAGTACATGACCATGCACTCGCACAAATCGGACCACATAAAATTTTAACTCGCACATTCTCAAAAAATGGTCGCAGTCTGGAACCCTGTAACCTGAGAGAAGATCTGGTAAGTAGCCTAGATCTTTATGTTAATGATGGTTAATTAACTGCATGTAAACATTAAAATCAAATCAATGATGGATATTAAAGTTCATGTAGTCAGTATTTATCACAGATTTATTTACAGGTGTCAGTAATTTAAGACCATTCACATCAAGCTGTTTTAGCTAATAAAAAGGTCTGGGGAAGAAGTTTTGTGCTCTGAAAGTTGTTGTTGTTGTTGAATATAAATTCCTCATGATTTGAGTCCTTTATTGTCACATCATCTGAATTATTTGCAGACAGCTAATAAACAATCATAACTTCAAAGTCTTGAGTTACTCACCACTGACAGTAACACTGAATCTCTTGTATAACGGCTGTTTGCTGTTGCTGCTGATCTTCACTATATAAAGTCCAGAGTCTGCTGTTCTGGTGTTTGTGATGTTCAGAGATCCAGTCTGATTATCCAGATGCAGTCTGCCTCTGAATCTCTCATATAATTTTGAGCTTTTGGCCTCTATATCACATTTAGCTATGAGTTTTCCTTCATCTCCAAAACTCCACACTATCAGCTCATCTCCATGTGTTTCAGTAACATTAGTCTGAAGGGTGACAAAATCTCCCTCCATAATGCTCTTCATTTCAGTTTCACCAGCATCAATAACAGCAACGGTTGGAAACTCTACAAGAAACAGATTCACAATCAGATATTAAACATATTGAACACTGTTACTGGCAAAAGTACAATCTTTCTAGTCCTGGCCTGTATTATAAAATCAACATCACAAATCTGTCATTCGGTTGTTCTGAATATCAGTCATGTGATCATCTGTGGCCCAAGCTCAGCTATGATAATATTCAGAACAGCATGAGAGTAATATTATGAACCTAAAATTCTGTAACAATGTCGAACACATATAATATTCGTTGGCTGCACTTGCAGTTTAATTCCGGTTGTGGCTATGTTCATGGTGAATATATTTTATAGTTATTGAGAAATAAATAAGTTTTAGTTTTATAAAAATTAAACTAAATAATATTTATGCTTTTTTTTTTTTCAAACGCATCAACAGAATAAAACAGAAAAAAAGTTCATAAGAGCAATAGAAGCATTACAGTCCAGTAAAATATGTTTAATGACAGTTGATTCTTTCTGACAAGATGAACACTGGGGAACTTTCTCCTGATTTTTTGATTGATGACAAAGTCTGTAATTGTGTGCAAAGGACTTGATCTCAGTGATTATTATAATGAAATGCATGTCTTGTCCCAACAACAAGGTTTATTTCAGGTAATTTGTTGTTTAAGCACTGATCCCATTCTGACTGCCATTTATTTTGGCATATGCACTAATTGTTGGTTTTAGATCTGTGAAAGGTATAGAGTATTTTACTGGTTCTGTATTGCCTCAATTGAAAACAACTAAAAAAAAAGAAACAAGTGTTCTCACCAGAGACAGAAACACTGAATCTTGTAACTTCAGGCCCGTTGTTGAGGTTGATTGTTAGTTTATAAAGTCCAGAGTGTTTGTTTCTCATGTTCTTGATGGTCAGAGATCCAGTCTGATGATCCAGCTGCAGTCTGTCTCTGAATCTCTCAGTGTGATGGAGATATGAGCTCCTCTTTCCATCAGTTTGAGCAATGATTGAACCTGACTCTCCAAACCTCCACTCTATCAGATTAAATCCCTGTATTTTAGTAGGATCAGGGTTTAGAGTGACAGAATCTCCCTCCATCACTGTCTTCACTTCATCTGCATCAACACCAAACACTCCTGCAGAACAAACAGAAACAGTTTCTCAGAGATTAAACTCATATAACACTAATGGTCATGTTAGTGAACAGATTTAACAGATCATTTAGTCTTGTCTTATAAACAATGAATTATTCAGCCGTAAATGAAGAACAGACAGTCTTCCTTCCAAACTAATGTGAGAAAACACTCTTCATCTACAATCTACAGATGTGCCACATTTATTCACTCAGCTTTTATACAAAGCTAATTAAAATTATAAATTAAATACATTTAGCTGAGTGAATATGTGCAACTCTTTACATCAATAACTTTAATAGTAGTTAGAGGGAAACATCTGCAAAAAAAAGTAGTCAGCGTCTGATTGGAAAAACTAGTTAGTGCAAAACAGATCACAATATTTTATATTATATTGGGTTACACTGTAAAAAGGACATTAAAGAATCTTATAATATTATTTATAAGCTTGTTTGATGATGATAAATGGATAATTTTTCATTTTAAAATGTATCACTTTTTGTACAAGTTTCTTTTTCAATAGTGAAGCAGACATGAATATTTGACATACAAAACACGACACGTGACACTCAACAAATTAAAAATATAAAAAAAGGTATTACAAAATAGACCAACAACACATACTGCTAAAAGATAACCAAAAAATAAGTTCAGCAGCACAGATAAAACCAACTAGTAAAAAACGTACTCCACAGCACAATCTATTCATGCTGCATTGCATGCTGGGTACCTTCACATATTATGCACTGTAGAAATAAGAGTACAATATTGTTTACAGTAATTTGTGTTACCCACAGTAAAACTGAGCTTTTTATAGAACAATTGTGAAAATTATTTGTAAACGTTATATATGATTAATTTGCAGTAATGCAATTGTTAACATAATCGTGAAAACTAATGTATATATCCTTCTGGGACCCAGGAATAGACTTGAATTTCTCTGACAGGATACATGTCACATGTCACATCCTGGATGTCCTGTAAAGAGCACATTTAGGACATTTCAGAGATACCAAATGTTTGGAGGTTTCACCCTGAAAACAACTTCTACTTGGTCTTTAAAAATGCCTGACATTAATTTAGTGATCAAATCTAGCACTCTTGTGGAAATATGATAATATATTGTAATTATAATTTAAATCTGACTAATTTTCAAATTGTATTTAAATCAACACCTCAGGAAAATGTTATGGGGTTTCAAATCAAAAAATGTAACAGGACATTGATTTCATACATGTCCACTGTAGAGGACATCAGGACTTAAATCATGTTTATCAGGCATTTTGGGAATCACAACAAGTGAATATGGAAATAAATTATACCACTGAACATTTCAATGAAATATTAGATATTATTATTAAAATGTTGCTAATTATTACTCCAATTATTATTTATTACACTTATTTTTTTCCTAAATGTTGCTCCAAGAACACATTAATGTGCAAATTAGTGTATAGCATTGCATTGAATGTGAATATTAATTTATGGCCATTTTACACACATATTGCTTATAGTAAAATGGTATTTTTTAAACAACTGAGTCCAGGGGCTTATACCATGAAGCCGGTTTAGGTGGCTACCCAGCTATGTTTCAGTTTAGTTTCCGCCAACCCTGGGTTTTAGGTACTATGAAAGTAGCTTGGCTTTAATCGGAGTTCGTCGCCATGGTATCTTACGCTGCGCGGCTAACCTGCTCCGGGGCAGGTTATGTTCTGGATTCGAGATCTCAGACTGAAGTTTGACCAATCAGCTGTGAGCAAAGTGACACGTCTGATGCGATAAAGTCACTCCACCTGTTTCTGCTCCAAATTAAAGGTCACTACACAGCAAATGATTTTTAAAGACAAAATCGTCTGGCTTATAGTAATGCTAATTTAGAATAATACATTTGTATGATTTAAATATTATTTATGTAATTATTATAGCCTAAAATCAATCACAGGTACAATTTTAGTTCATATATTATTACGCAGAGTTTAAATGAATACATATATAAAGGTCATATAAATACGCTTTAGAATCAATAGATGAAGCTATAAAATTACTAGCCTACATGTTCAGTTCAGTTCTCTCTATACCTTTTATCAACTGTATTTTTGGACATTAAGTTTATAAACTAACTTCACAAATTTTAATTGCACTGATATACAGTAGCGAGACTTTTACTTTTAGTTGTCCTCTTATAGACAGCTATTTTCTTCTTGCTATGTAAATTTGTTTAAATTCTTAATATTTTAATTATTTTATTTAATATGTGAATCGCGCTGCTTCTCTCGCGAGAAATGAATCGCAGTTTCACTATTTCTCAGCCTGTGATTGGTTGTTCGCTACTGACGTCACATCTAAACTCAGGATCAAAGCCTGAGTTGACGATCAGCATCATGGTACCAACAAAGCCTGGTTGGATTGGTTTGGTTTTGTCAACTCGAAACTAATCCTGCAACCCTGAGTTTGTTCAACTACCATCATGGTACAGGCCCCTGGTGTCCACTACAGAGGATATAGCATATATGGGAAAAAAAAAATAAAATAAAAATAATATATATATATATATATATATATATATATATATATATACACCATTTGTTTCTTATGCTCTAAACAAAAAAATTCGCGCTATTTCTCTGCACAATACTTGCGTGACAAACACTTATTTGGCCACAATTGTTATTATTATGATAAAAGAAACGTTAAAGTATCACACAGACATACCTTTGCTATTACCAGGAAAAAAAAACTGACTTGTTTTGACCAATGCATTACTGGCACTAACCCAGCGTCACCAATTAGCCTAAGCAATACAAAACGAATGGGCCGCCGATGTACGAGTTTTATGGGCCGTTAAGCCAAAAAAAAAAAATAATAATAATAAAAAATTATGAGATGTATCGGCCAAAAAAGCACGTCGACCCACCGGGCATTTGCCCAGTATGCCAGATTACCAGTCCGACTGTCCAAGCGGGCATGGTTGCCACCCCTTATAGTCCACATGCCAAACTATAAATAACGTTATAATTCCGCCACTGAAACTCTCAAATACGTCTACGTCAAAGTAAAAACTGAAATTAAGTCATACACTTACCGCACAGTAGTAATAAAAACAAAACGGGATTTAAAGTGCTCTTCATTGTAGCTTCCAGATCCAAAATCTGATTTCGATGGAAATTAATAAATAATCCACGTAGCTGCTATTGTGTTATCACCCACCAGACTGACAGCGGCGACTGTTAAAAAAAACCCCCACTAAACCGAGAGATTTTAAAACCGAATGTGACTTTCTATTGAATCAATTAATGATTTGCAACGAAAGAAAAACCGCAAGTTATCACATTCACAGACACTGGAGTCTTCTTCTTCTTCTTCTTCTAATGGAGTTTTATGGCCGTTGCAAAACAACTTTTTGTGCATTACCGCCACCAACTGGACTGGAGTGTGTTCTTTGGGGTTTCTCTCTCATTCTTGATTTCCATTTGAATTTCATTTGAATAAGTAAATTATTGGCATTGGAAATATCCACGGTGGTATACTGGATATTATAACAGTTGGGCTAACATCACAATCTGCAATACTTCTTGTGCTTCCCTGTGAACACTCCATCCCAAGATTTTAATGTTTTTGTTCCCATGTTCCCAGCATTCTTCTATCACTCCCTTTACTGGATGACTCTCTTTATGACCTTTTAAATTAACCCAAAAGTCAGTCTTATTTATACGAAGCTTTAAAGGAGCTTCACCAACTTCTACCTGTAAAGCTACAATGGGAGATGTTCTGAACGCACCACAGCATATTCTTAAAGCTTGATTTTGTATTTCTTCAATCTTTTTAAGTATAGTTTCGGTTGCAAATCCGTAAATTATACTTCCATAATCCAAACTTGATCTGATTAATATAATATTCTTTTCAACGAAAATCTACAAGTTCCCATTCAACCCCTGATAAACATCTTAAAATATTTACTCCTATTTTAGATTTTTTTATTTTTTTTACATTTGCATGTATAGCGAGGTTATACACCGAGATATTTGACACTGAAACTTGCTCCAGATCCATGCAGGAGTCTTCTTCTTCTTCTTTGTAACGGCGGATCGCAAAGTTACTTACCGCCCTCTGCTGTTTCTTCTTCTTCTGTTGTTTATATGGCGGTTGGCAAACCAACTGTAAGGTGCATTTTCTGCAACCTACTGAAATGAGTATGGAGCAGTAGCCTTGCTTTCCTTTAGTGACTGAACTAACTTTAATCGTTCTCTATTATATGCTGTACATTCCAGCAATGTATCCACATTTATCACAATTACCAGTTTCATGTTTCCTTATTTTATATAAACTTTGATTTAATTTTGTATAATCTTGTCATTATCACATCCTTTTTAATGTTATCAACAGTTCTTCTTTCCACCCCCATATTTCTGTATAGGCCTACTATACTGATGCCTTCCTCATCTTTCATAGTGCCATATCCTCTGCCGCCTCTTTCACTTCAGTTCCCATCAACCCCTTCATTTCCTGTTTACTCATCTGCACTCTGATGTTGATCTCAGGATCCTTAACAACTCCTTTACCAGTTTATCATTCGCCTTTACTCCGACATGAACTGGAAGGGCTGGAACCCACAAACAACTCACCCTTACACCTAAGTGTTTTATGCCATATCATTTCTGTTATGTTTCACATAAAATATCTTGTCTTGCTGAGGATTTTCCACTTGCTAAACTTTCCAGAGCTGATTGTGATTCTGTACATCTGCTGTTTGCATAGACCTAATACTTAAATTTCTCTGTTTTTCAAAGGTATTAAATATAGAAAATAAAAACATAGGTAAAAAGAAAAGAACTTAAAAAAAGAAAAACTACTTAAATATAAAAGTATGCTGTAACAATGACACCTTATAATAAAGTGTAGCCAGAATGTGCCAGGTCTGAGGTCAAATTTGCTAGGTTAACATCACATCTTACTAATATACTAATAGATACACATATTAATAAGCCCTAGCATAAAGAGGAAGTCAAACCAATCTTAAAATATCTCATGGGAGGAAGTCTGCAGTATCTAAGAGTCCATGTGAGAAGGCGTACAGACTCTGAAAGGTGAAGCACACTGAGCACTTCAACTCAGACTGATATCTCTCATCTTTAGCTCTTCTGATGGTAGAATTGAAGTCTTTCGTTATTTGAAACGGTTCTGACGTTCAAACTGCTGAAGAAAATGATTCACCCGATTTTCCTCCATTTGTGCCTGTGGTGTTTAGTTGGTAAGTTATACTTGTTTTATGATGCACAGTGTACTATTCAAATCAGTCAGAATAGATTTTGCATTTGCTGTTAATGTCATAAATTATGATGACTGTAAATCAATCAATCTGATTCACAACAAAATAAATCTTTACCTTTATCTTACTTGTAAGAAAATGTGAACTTATTTCAATTATGCATTTAATAGTGTCAAATGTTTGTGTTGCACTATTTAAAAATATATTGTATATATCAAATTAGTTTGAAGCAATCATTTCTGTTTGTTCGGCAGGTGTGTTTGGCGTTGCAGATGAAGTGAAGTCAGTGTCAGGGATGGAGGGAGAATCTGTCACCATACAGCCTAATGTTTCTAAAATACAGAAAGATGATCAGATAAGATGGAATTTTGGACATAAAGACATTCTCATTGCTCAAATCAATAGACAGGACAATAAAACGATATTTTATAATGATAGTGCTGATGGGAGATTCAGAGGCAGACTGGAACTGGATCAGACTGGATCTCTGACCATCACAAACATCAGAACCACGGACTCTGGACTTTATCAAGTCAAAACCACCAGATCAGAGACGCCACTCAACATATTCAATCTTATTGTCTGTAGTGAGTATACCAACTGGATTATTAAATACATAGGATATGCCCAGACAGCTACATAGTGTCGGCTCAGTCACGGCCCAGATCCGGCCCACATCTGGTACGTGTTGAGTCCACAAGTACCAGATGTGGGCCGGATCTGGGCCGACACTATTTTTCTGTCTGGGTATTAACTTTTTAACACGTAAAACAAGGTCATAATTAGTCTGATAATGAAGTAAGTAGTTTTGTGGTGACAGAATTTTTTGCATGATTTTACAACATTTCTTTCTTTAAGAATTTGATTCAAATTAAATTCAAAGAAACGTAATCTGCTCTTTGCGTCGTACAGCTGAACAATACCCAGGCAGCAACACAGTTTTGGCCCAGATCCGGCCCACATCTGGTACGTGTCGAATTCACATGCAGATGTGGGTCGGATATGTTGCTGCCTGGGTAAATATAGCTATCTTAATCACACTCACTAAGACTGTTGACATATTATTTTTGGGCCTAAACATGTGTGTGGCTGAATTTAAGTCTCTCCTTAAATTCACTGTCATGTTTTGACAAACTCAGTTGTCACTGGATTGCGATAGGAGCTTCATTTCCATAAAGTTAAACTTTTCACGACTTTCTCTCTGTCCTATTTATATTGTGCCGAACAGTTTTTTTAAGAAAAAGTGTAGTTACACCAAGCTTACACTGATAGCATCCAGCAACTTTCTGCAAATAATTTGCAGAAAATAAATAGGCCTACAGCTGTGAGGCTCAGGTATGACGTTTGTCATGAGCATTGAAAAATGCAGATGATGATCGAGCTTCCTCTGGTTTTAGTGCGTAAATCATATTCTATACAAAATGGATGAATTGCAGTTGTTAGATATATGCTAAATATTGCTGTTTGGTTGTAATTTATGGAGCCCCTAAACTTGGAACATGGTGATGGAAAAAAATATTAGATGGGAGGAAAAATTATGTCATAACTTTTCACAAATTTTCTTGGAGGTATGTAAAAGTTTTGTGAGGGAGCACAACGAATGCAAAAGCAATGACATTTTTTGAATTTTTTTTATTTTTATTATTGAAACTTTTTCTTCCAATGTCATATTTTTTCCATCACAATGTCCATTTAGGGATTCCATAGTAACTAGACTGTCTGTGTTCACATGTTGTTGTTTTTTTCACACTGTCTTTACATTGGTCATTCAAAAAAACAAGACTTTCCTTTCCACTTAATTGTGTGTATATATGACGATGTTGGACCCGTACTGAAAAAATCCCAATCAATCTGTTCAGGTACACAGAGATCTTCTGAGCTGATCTATGGTCATTTATATAACCAGGCTCAGTCGGGGGCCAGCTCTCCTCTAGCCAAGGAACAAACACGTGTCATTATGATTCAGGCTGCATCACAAGTCAGAATTAAGATCGGGATCGGTAGCATTCAAATATTCATCCAGTTCCTTTAGCTTGAAGATCGATTCATCACACCAGTGGAGCCCAAGCTGGCCCTAGGGTCTGTTGTAGGGGATTATACAATAGACCCAAGGACCAGATATGATGAGTGAAGAACTGGAGTCAGAAGTGCAGTTAACTGAAGACATTTTTTTTACTGAAGATAGTTTGTAGTTTCATCAGGCAGAAGTCAGCTTCAAGACTCACAAGGAGTTTGTAGGCCGCTCTACATATATTCACATTTCTACAACAGTTATACCTTACACCTACATTGTTACTTCAGGTTGAAGGATTCTGATTGGCTAAGAAATAGATAAACATAGAAATTGTACACACATGGATTTATATGCAGGTGCATATCCACATTGATTATCAGGCTGACCCTGAGTTAGATATATGTTTTAACACATGTTAGGTGCCTTTCTCAAAAACATGGAGAGAGCACATTCCATTAAACTGACATGTAATTCTACAAATCTCATATGCTTAAAGAAGTCATTCAAATTGTTTAATATGTAGAAGGAAAAATATTGATTAATACCTTGATTATATTCACTTAATAGATATACATTGAAGCAGCAGTGGATGTCAGAATCCAGCCCTTATCTGTACAGAGGACTTGTCTGATTATGTCGATGAGGCCCTGACAGGGAATTCTCTAGTAGACAGGATCTCTTGTTTTGGTCGTGTCTAGGTGTAGGTCCAGCATCTGATCTAGATAGGGATCTGACTACGGTAACCTCAGGATAGACAGAGAGACTAATATCCATGTGGATGCCATTCTTCTTAAGATGTAACAAGTACATTGGGTGTTATGGGAAGTGTTCACGGTTCTGATTGATCTAATTTATGCAACCTAACAATCTTTTAACAAATGGGCATTACAGAAATCTGATAATGTGTTATGTGTATGCCAGTGTTGACAGAACCGGCTAATACTGTGTTTCAAACATGAATCATATTTATGTTTTCTAATGTTGCTCTTTTCTTCTCTCTTAAGAATGTCGCTGTTTTAACAGTAAAGCTGTGACCCGATTGGCTCTCTCATCTCTGGTGGGCGTGGCTGTGGTGGTCGTTCTGATTTATTAATACAGAACCAGAAATCTTCCACGGCTGAAGACTGTGAAGAACGCAGCAACAAACACTGATCGACCAGATGAAGATGACCGTGAATGTCTGATGCCATTATATGACAAGAACTCCTTTGAGTAACTATCATTTCAAAGATTCTTTATTTTTTTCAAAAGCAAACAAAACTTTTTATGCTGTTTGTTTCACACTCTTAAATCTCTCCATATGTGGTGATGTTTTAGTATAAACAGACAGACATTAAAGAGTGCAAATCACATAAACGCAACGGCATTAATTTCACTTCTACCTATTTGCAGGTGCTTATGTCGTGTCTCAGCAAGCAGATTAATTCCACATTTAGCTTAATGTTAACTATCAATTAAAGGGACAGTTCACCCAAAAAGAAAATTTCTTTCATTAATTACTCACCCTCATGTCGTTCCCAGAAAGGTAGTAAAGACATCGTTAAAATAGTCCATGTGACTCCATTGGTTGAACATTAATGATTGTAGCGACCCCAAAAATAACGACTTTATTCAACAATCTCTTCTCTTCTGTGTCATTCTCCTACACTGTTGACGTAGTGTAAATGTGTCGCATGTGTCGTGGTGCTCACGTGACTAGCGTCGGCCAATAGTGAGCCGGCGGTTGAACCCAGAGATTCTACGTCAACAGCGTTTGAGAATGACGTGGAAGAGACGAGATTGTTGAATAAAGTCGTTATTTTTAGGGACGCTTCATAATATTAAGGTTGAACCACTGGAGTCACATGGACTATTTTAAGAATGTCTTTACTACCTTTCAAGGCCTTGAAAGTTGTAATGACGTTGCTGCAATGACTGGTTAAGAAACTTCTCGGATTTCATCAAAAATATCTTAATTTGTGTTCTGAAGATGTACGAAGGTCTTACAGGTTTGGAACGTCATAAGGGTGAGTAATTAATGACAGAATTTTCATTTTTGAGTGAACTAACCCTTTGATATACAGTATGTCTCTGTTAATATACAGTAGTTGCTGAAGCTCCACCTAGTGGTCTTTTTTTCACTGACATCTCTAATCTATCTCTCGCTGTGATATTTTAGTGTAATACATCTTAAAAATTGATAAACAAGATATTCAAAAATTGATTTTTTTTTTACCATACCAAATAAACATATAATCTTTAAATGATTTGGCCTCATTCTTGACCTGGAAAAAAGAACAACACAACACCATCATTCAGCTGTGATCATACTTTAGTCTGTTAGTCTCAATAATTTCAAGATCAAATATACCCATGAACAGTTTTCCTTTGTAAAGTTTTCTGCATGAAATCATGAAATCTAATATAAAAAGTGATAAAAAACCTCTTTAGCATGTGGTGTATTCAGGTTTCTTTCACACCCAATAATAACAGATCTATACACAATTCACTGGCAATTAAATTATTATTATTATTATTTTAGTAAAACAAAATCACTTCATATTGCTTCTTGATTACAATTTAGCAGACACTTTTATCGAGAATATACAAGAGGCACTACCAGGTTATTTACAAGAAAATGGCGGCATACCGTTATGGACGTGGGTGTTGCCATTAAAAACACTGTTCTGAGAAGGTTCGGAATAAAACACTGAGTGTGAAATGAGAAGATGAGAAAAAGACATGAGCAGTGCTGTCACACAAATAAATATGTGAACATTAGATCTTGTTTGATTTAGTTCGGTTTTGGTCCAGTGGTTTTCTGCTCCTTGCAGCCATAATGAAACTCCACAGAGCAACTAACCCAGCAACATCAGCTGCATTAGTCACTGAATCACTACATAAAACACTTTTCAGCAAGAGATGAGTTTAATATGACAATCTGAATGCCTTACATGTATTAAAACATATTTTTGTGCATATATTTATCAACTGAGAGCAGACTGAGATTTTTTGTAGTTTATAGATCAGGCTACTCTATTTAATATTATATCATATGAGGAGACAAATGAATTCTGAATTAATGTGATTCTTTTCTGCAGTATTACTATTTTTTTAAATATGACTTAACTTTTGTGCTGTGTATGTGTTTATTGTGAATGTTACTGTGTGATTAATTTAGACAAAAGGTACAAATGTGTAAAAACATGTACTTATTAGGGGTTTATGATCCATCAACATGTTTTCTTGTAATCTATCAGCGATAATACATTTTGAGCTTCAGATTTAGTAATTTTTACTCAGATTAATGGGCCTATCTCTCCTAAAGACCCCGCTGGAGCGCCTACTAGTGACTAAACTTAAAAACAACAGTGTAGAATCCTTTTGAATAATCTGTAGGCCCTATTTATGTCCCGTTCACCCCTGCTGGTGGATGTTGTAACTTCAGTATCTGGAAGCAAGTTCTCCTACAAAAAGTCCTCAAAAGTCCTCAATCATATCCATAATCCGTCTGTTTTTAATAAATAAAATGATTTGCAAGCTACATACACCTTTTAAGAAAATATTACTTTATATTATAGGCTTGTCTTCATTTAAAATCTTTTAGCAGTTATAGTGACATATTTTTTTCTAATTAAACATCCTCTGTGGGCAGTTGTGGTGTAATTGTTAGATAGACAGACATGTAACCTACATTTCCGGCAGGGGAAGAGAATGAGCATCGCTCTCTTACACTCTCATTACTCAAACATGAGGTGCCCTTGATCAAGACACCGAACCCCCAATCGCTTCCTGGGTGCTGCAGCAAAAATGGCTGCCCACTGCTCCGGGTGTGTGTGTGTGTGTGTGTGTGCACTTGGATGGGTGAAATTCAGAGCATGGGACATCATACTTGGCTACACATCACTTTCACTTTCTTCCAACCACTAGATGGAGCTAGATATCTCTAGATCATGGGGGCAACGGGCAACCCTGCTCCTGTAGGGCCGCCTTCCTGCAGACTCCAGTACAACCTGCTCCAACACACTCACTGTTGCTGTTACACCTTTAACACCTTGATTTGCTGATTCAATTGTGTTTGATTGGGGTTGAAGCTGAACTCTGGATGGTTGCACTCGAGGAGCAGGAGTTACAGATCCAGATGGAGAGACGTCTGAATAATTATGGTGGAGTAATCAGACATTTTATTGAACTAAGTCAGTGAATGATTAAGTTTTTACTGTTTTATCTCTGAACATATTTAGTCAGATGGTTATTTATAGTGGAAACTGTCTATGATTTTGTGCATTAGTTATTGAATATATCAGTGGTTCTCAAACTCTTTCAGTCTGTAGGATGCATGATGCATCTCCTTATACTCTTGTCTGCAGCAGCCACGAAACACTTACAATTTTAATTCAACTAAACACATATTCAATTATACAATGCTGGAAAATCAATTCTGTTGGTTGGTAGAAAGTTAGCACTTTCATCTGAAACAACCAGTCATTTTATTGTAGAAGTTAGTGCAGCACCTGGACACATAATGAAATGTGTAGTAATGACCCTAAAATGGATGATGTGCGAATGTTTTAATTTTCAGTGCATTAACAAACTCTTTTCAAACTTTTTTTTTATCAAACTTTTTATTTTTTATTTATCTATGTGATATAAGCAGGTAGCCTATACGCCATAGCCTAGGAAAGGCCAAGGATTTCCGTATAACCACTTAAAAAAAGTGTGAGGATACGTTACAATTTTGTTTTGTCAGAACTTCCACACTTTCATTCATAAATTCACGCCGTCCGTGTTTGCGAAGCGACACATATCGAATCGCGGAATCCAGTCACAAATGGAACTTGCTGTATAAAGCAGTAGGCTACGCTACGTCACAGAATTTGGCCATTTTTGAATGGCTGTACAATGAATCAAATCTCGATATGGACTAGTGTCTAGTGAATATTAAAGTTCAAAGAGACTGCAATTGTTTTACGCGTCACAGGGAACGAGCACTCAATGTGCACCCCACTACACACACACTGAAGCATGCATGTAGGCCACACATGTGACCTTCATGGCAGAGCTGCTATAAGAGTCACTTCACGATAATTTCACCATTTAATTTGATAAAAATATTGTCATTCATTCGTATCAAATACAGACAGAAACTGTTATGTCTTTACAACAACCTGTCAAAATAAAAGTTCGGTATAACTTGAAGAAATTATAACAGAAATATTACTATTGCACAGTAAAGTACATCAAGTAGGCCTAATAAACTCAAATGTCTACAACCCACCAAAATAAAAGTTCGGTCTAACTCAAAGAAATTATGAAAGAAATTGCACAGTAAAATGTAGCCTACTTTAAAATAATAATAATAATAATGAAATCTATTAAAATTATATTTTAAAGGAATATCACACATGTTTTCTTACATTTTTTTATTTAAACAGCGAACTTGCCAAAACAATAACACCTTTTTTCCCACAAAAGCAAATTTGTATTTGTGCCTATAATGTTTTAATATGTCATAATATTTGAATCATATCACGTTCTCTGCTCTTCTTTCTCATTTTGAGAAGTCATAAAGGCCTGTACAGTCTGTTGTGGGCGGTGCTACTGCAGGAGTTTATTTAAACCCCTTCACTACAGACCGGCAGCACATTTAACATCTCAAGAGCGCCAGAACTGGTTATTATAAGATTTCTATTGTGAAACTCTTTTGCACACTTCTGAAAAAAAAATGTCCAAGGTGTTTTTTTTCTTTTGTTTGTGCTCATGGAGTCTGTCTGGTAAGTATTTTTATGGCTTTACTTCAGTTTATATTATTTGTCCACACATTCTTCTGCTCATTATTTTCATCATCAATGTTTCCCATAAAATGTATGTTTTATTAGACTAAAATACTTTTGTGTTCATATTGCTGTTCTGAATGGTGCTGATTTTCCCTTCCAGTATGAAAGGTTTTATTTATTGTGAATTATAGAATTATAGATTGAAATGAGTGCAGTGAAAATTTGTTTTTCCTTGACAAAAATGAGTTCAAATAGTTTCAAAATTGCTAAAACCCTCTTTCCGAGTAACTGTTTCTGTTTGTTTCTCAGGAGTGTTTGGTGTTGATGCAGTGAAGTCAGTGTCAGTGACTGAGGGAGAATATGTCACTCTAAACTCTAATACTGAAATACAGAGAGCTGATCTGATACTGTGGAGTTTTGGACACAACAACAGTCTCATAGCTAAAATCAACAGATGGAAGAAAAGGGCAGAGTTTCCTGATGAGAGATTCAGAGACAGACTGAAGATGGATCATCAAACTGGATCTCTGATGATCACAAACACCAGAACCACAGACTCTGGAGTTTATAGAGTAACCAGCGCCAGATCAGAGACGCCGCTCAACACATTCAATCTTACTGTCTATGGTGAGTTAAAACACTTTTCACAATTTCAGTAATTTAACAATGTCTGTACATCATCATTGTCATTCTTATCTTTTGTCAAAATGTCATGACCATTTCAACTGAGTGTAATATTTTCAGGTGTCAATGACACCAGGTGCAACCTAAGTCAGGTCCGTAGGGGAAAAATCTACCACAGATGTCTGACTTAATTTTGACTTCTTAGACAAGCAGTGGCTTCATGTTATTTCCTTTATTTCATGGGGATTTACTGACTGTACATCTGTATGTCTATAACTGACACACTCAGTTCAATTCATGGTCCTCTCTTTAGTACCACTGGCCTAGAGATTCATGTTGGTTTTAATAATAGAAAATGTGAACATTTGAATCATATCACGTTCTCTGCTCTTCTTTCTCATTTTGAGAAGACATAAAGGCATGTATAGTCTGTTGTGGGCGGTGCTACTGCTGGAGTTTGTTGACACTGAGTGTAGAGTTTCACTACAGACCGGCAGCACATTTAACATTTGCGCCAGAACTGGTTAAGATTTCTATTGTGAAACTCTTTTGCACACTTCTGAAAAAAATGTCTGAGGTGTTTTTTTCTTTTGTTTGTGCTCATGGAGTCTGTCTGGTAAGTATTTTTATGGCTTTACTTCAGTTATATTATTTGTCCACACATTCTTCTGCTCCTTATTATTTTCATCATTAATGTTTCACATAAAATGTATGTTTTATAAGACAAAAGTACTTTTGTGTTCATATTGCTGTTCTGAACGGTGCCGATTTCCCTTCCAGTAAGAAAGGTTTTATTTATTGTGAATTATAGAATTGTACATTGAAATGAGTGCAGTGAAAATTAGTTTTTCCCTGACAAATATTTAGTTCAAATAGTTTCAAAATTGCTAAAACCCTCTTTCCGAGTAACTGTTTCTGTTTGTTTCTCAGGAGTGTTTGGTGTTGATGAAGTGAAGTCAGTGTCAGTGACTGAGGGAGAATCTGTCACTCTAAACACTGATACTGAAATACAGACAGATGATCTGATAATGTGGAGAACTCTACACAACAACAATCTTATAGCTATAATCAAAGAAAATAACTATAAGACAGATTTTCCTGATGAGAGATTCAGAGACAGACTGAAGATGGATGAGAAGACTGGATCTCTGACCATCACAAACACCAGAACCACAGACTCTGGATTTTATAAAGTCAAAAGCACCAGATCAGAGACACCGCTCAACATATTCAGTCTTACTGTCTATGGTGAGTTAAAACACTTTTCACAATTTCAGTCATTTAACAATGTCTGTACATCATCATTGTCATTTTTGTCTTTTGTCAAAATGTCATGACCATTTCCAGCATGGTTAATATGATGTATTGTGTTTGATAATGTTCTGTGTCAGTGACTGTTATAGAATTTGAGACATTTTAGAAATGTATTTGCAGTACATTTCTATGTAATGAATTGTGTGACACTTAAACTTTAATGTCAGTGTAGCATGAATCCTTTATGTTGAGAGAGACTCTCACATCAAATAAAGACCAATAAAATGAAAATGTTCTTACTGTAAATTAGAGCTCTCATGTTTTTGTTCTCAGCTCGTCTGCCTGTTCCTGTCATATTTAGTCACACTTGTTCATCATCATCATCATCATCATCATCATCATCATCATCATGTTCATTGGTGTGTTCATCAGTGTCGAATGTGAGTGATGCGACTCTCTCCTGGTACAAAGGAATCAGTATATTGTCCAGCATCAGTGTGTGTGATCACAGCATCAGTCTCTCTCTACCTCTGGAGGTGGAATATCAGGATAAAAACACCTACAGCTGTGTGCTGAACAATCCCATCAGCAACCAGACCACACATCTGGACATCAACACACACTGCCACACATGTGCAGGTGCATCTATGAAGAAGAAGAGCGAGCAAACATCATCATCAAACTCTGATTAATCAGATACACAGGAAGGTGAAAATGTTCTTGAACTGCTTTGACTATATCATTTTCTTGAGTAAATATCATTTATTATAAATATCATTTAAGTGATATTTTATTCCATTCAAATAAAATACAAATATTTTGAATTACAGTTGTGTTTCTTTATTACTTTTAACAATACAAATATTCTAAAACAAAAATAGTGCCTTACCCGCTGTGTTTAATGACAATCAATATATAATGATCGTATTGTTTTGTATTATTATAAGCCTTGGAATTGAATAACACGATAAGGAAAAGGATTTGGATTGGGATAACAAGATACAGCTGAGAGTTTTAGCAGTGTTGTGCAGTAAACCAATCCATGTTTCATTTGTATTGTGCTTTATACAACTTCACTTTGATCAAAGGTAAAAAACAAACAAAAGCCTTCTACTCTCTCGCATGTAACACTGGAAAATACCATTCATTCTAGTAAATCGGTTTGGTTTGTTTGGATGTTTCTTTTAAATAAACAGATTCCAAAAGATTCAGTGACTTTGTTTTTTCAGTACTTGTCACTGTGCATCTTCGAATCAGTCCCTCCCTATAAATGAGTATTCATGTTTTTAGTTATTTAGTGTAACATTATCTGTCATCACCTTAATTTGAGTTGTTCATTCAAACCCTTATTGATAGGCCTATAGTTATAAATTATATAATTAAATAGATTAGTTATAATATATATATATATATATATATATATATATATATATATATATATATATATATAAAGGCCATTCATTGGCTTCAGTGCAGTAACTCACCATGAGTCTTGCACTGTCAAGTTTTCTGCATGACTGATCAAATATTTTGCTTTCCAAAATACAATATCCAACTAACCTTCAGAAGAGACATCCCTCATTTCTTTGTTCTGGTCTCATTTATCTTTTGAATGTATTTTTACTTACACTTATTTAGCAGACATTTTTATTTAGAAAATACCAGAGATACAATATGCCACTCTCTGCGATAAAAAATATATAAAAATACATATGACTTGGATATACCTATTACATGAAAAGAAGGGAAATGCACATTCAAACCTATAAAAATGTCTTTTAAAAGTTGGCAAACATTAATCTCATCATGGCTGCTGGTGTTTCTGTTGAAAACACACTGTTACACAGTTCTAGGAAGATGTTGACTACTAGAATAGGAACTTGAGAAGCTGAGAAGTAAAACAAATGACCCCAGTCACGAACACAAAAATAAATGTGTGAACTTTAGTCAGTTCTTTAGTTTATGTTTCTCCCTTCCCTTAAATTGATCTTTATCTCACAACTATATTTGACCATATACACATTTTGACACTCCTGTCTGTTGTGAATCCCATGACTCACAGATGTTTGACCTGATCAAATATATTCTCCATTGTTAAATTCATTACCAAATTTAGTCTGTGTTTTTCTGCTCTTCACAAACCAACATCAGCTGCATCTGTCACTGAATCAAATGCCTTTCAGCAAGAGATGAGTTTAATACAACAATCTGAATGATTTACATCAACTAAAGACGTATTTTGTCCAAGTGATCAATTGAGATCAGATGAGAGAGAAGAACTGTGCAGACACTTTAACCTCTAAACACACTGCGGTTTAATGCACTTCTGCTAAAATACAAAATGCTGATAAGCAGTTCTTCATAGAAATGTCAAGAGCTTAAAGTGTCAAAATATATGCAGTTACTAATGTATATATATATATATATATATATATATATATATATATATATTTTTTTTTTTTTTTTTTTTTTTTTTTTTACATGTGAATGTGTGTTCATGTCATTCAAATTTTCGTCTGAAATAATCTAAACCATGTTAACTGGCAACACAGTCTCACTCCCTACTCGTCAAATGTCTGACGCATGGTCAAGGACCCCTGGCGTCAAGTTTCAACGAAAGAGGTCCCAGCAAACACAGAACGTTGGCACGACGTAGCCAACCTTCTAACAACGTTTTATCAACATTAGAAAAGGTTTAAGAAACAACAAATGATTGATAAAATGTTTGATTTAGGGTTAAAACCAACACACACATACCATTGCGAATATTTGCCTTGGCAGCTATCCGTCTCCTCCGGGTACTTGTCCTCAAACAATAATGGGCTGACTGAGTCCGAAAGGTCCTTTTGGTCTTTTCAGCTGAAAAAAGAGAAAAGAAAATATCATTATGTAAAATATTTTTAATAATAGTAAAAGAAAAATGACTGATTTACCTTACAAATATTGGATGTTACATTATTAAGCATTAAAAGCATGTTAAGTGTTGTGGTTAATATGCATTTACAACAAATATCACTTTAAAACTACCAATACTGAGGTAAAAGCATGGTAAGTTTTGTTATTACTGTCCTTTACTACACCCATCACGGTAAAATTAATGTTACTGAGGTTTAAAGCATGATAAGTTTTGTGGTGGTTACTGTCCTTTTACCACACCTATCACAGTAAAACTAGGGTTACTGTGGTAAAAGCATGGTACGTGTTGTGGTTACTGTGGATTTACAATAAGTTTTACATTAAAACTACCAAAAGTGTGGTAAAAGCATGGTAAGTTTTGTGATTACTGTCTTTTTTTTTACTACACTTATCACAGTAAAACTAATGTTACTGTGGTAAAAGCATGGTAAGTGTTGTTTTTACTGTGCTTCTACTACAAATACAACTTTGGAACTGATAGTACTACTTTAAACCTGATATGAATATGATGAACTGATTGAAGGTCTGGGCCTTAGCCCTATCACGTCACGTGACAGACAGTATCACCCTGTTTTGAATTAGAAAACGTAGAGCCTCCGTGGAGATGACAGATATAATGTATCGACAAACAGAAAAAGGCATATCAAACATTATTAGGACAGCGTATTTACCAACGATTTACTAGCCTACCGTATTTACTAACGTTACTTACCAACATCTGGCACATGTGAACTGATGCCAAATATCGCGATGTGTTCGGAATGAGACTTCTTCAGCGCGATTTCCTACTGATAAAATATAATTGTAAACATATCAATAAACAGCAAAGCAATCCAGCTTCCCTGGCAATAAGACCTAAATAATAACATTAAAAGAAATATATAAACATAAGTGAATAAATGTTGATTAAACAGCTTCTCTGCTGCAGCCCAAGGCAGAAAGAATCGTGCTGTGATCACGAAAGATGCTTCCCATTGAAATACTTTAGTTTTAAAAACGTGCTGACATCACGAAAATAACGAAATAAATTTACAAAATCAATAAATGAAATTACGTGACCAAATCACGAACTGCCGTGAGACTGGGTTGGAATGTCTATCTGACAGACCTCCACGTCGAAAAACAACGCAAATGGTACACCTCTTTGTTTACATGAATGTCTATGACGGACCCCCGCGTCGAAAAACGACGTCAAGGGTACACCTCTTTCGTTGAAACTTGACGCCAGGGGTCCTTGACCATGCGTCAGACATTTGACGAGTAGGGAGTGGGACTGTGTTGCAACTGGAGACAAATAAAAACAAAAATGATTACTGCAGTCTTTATGTGACACATTAAACACATTACTGTCACATTAATCACAGTAACATCAACTATTTGATGTGCATTTTACATCTGGAAGACGTATTTTTAAGAGTGTTTGCTCATCTGCAATACGTCTATAGGACGTTTCCTGTCAGATGTCAAATAGACGTTTAGAAGATGTCAGTTTAACATACATTCTAAATCATTACATCTTAAAGACATCTAAACGTCTATTTGACATCTGACAGGAAACGTCCTATAGACGTATTGCAGATGAGCAAACACTCTTAAAAATACGTCTTCCAGATGTAAAATGCACATCAAATAGTCGGTGCTATCTGGGATATGTGTTTAATGTGATCCTGAATGTCACTGTGTGAATGATTTAGAGACTAAAGGTCAAAAGGTCAGACATCACACACAGTTAATCTTCATAGTGTATTAAATGCATTTTTTTCAGGGGTTTATGACCAATATACATGTCAGAGTTTTACAAACTACTGACTATATATGGAAAAACAACACTTTTAAAGGCATTAAAACTGCAAAATCATTTTGAATATATAATTCACCCCTGTTGGTGGATGTTGTAACTTCAGTATCTGGAGGCACATTTTCTGAATTGCTAAAACACTAAACCCAATTCTCTGAACCAAATTCTCAATAGTCTAAACCAATTTGTTGAATAAATCACTCTTTCCGTAAAACATTAAACAAGTTCAGGTAGTTACTGCAAATCTCATGCACTCTTTTTTCAAAACTCTAAATACATTTTCACTCACTAAAACACATTTTGCACTGTGATGCACTTCTGTTTCAAAATGCTAAACACTACAGTTGTCATCATTTCTAATGATGTGACCAAACAATATAAAAATGTGAGAGGAGGAAGAGAATGTGTAAGAGATGGTGAACAAGGAGGAAGAGGATGAGAAAGAGCAAGATGTTGAAAATGTTGTCAAGGCTGGATCTGGCTTTAGGGTTTTTCCCTTTGTCTGCAGAGATGACTGTGATTTGGACAAAGTCCTCCGGCCGGACCAGCATGAAGACATGATGCTGAAGCAGAATCAGTCTCTCACTCACCTTGATTTTGCAGTTGCACAACTCCCCTGATTGACTGTGACCAGTGCCGCTGCTAGCCATTTTGGTGCCCTAAGCATAATTCCTTTATGATGCCCCCCACCCCGACCCCGAGAAAAAAAACGTTTGTTTTTGCCAGTTTAACTTTTTATTACCAAACAATGGCAGCACCACATAAAACTTAAGAACACTAAAAAGAGAAAGTAAAATCTTCACAGCTTTGCTGACTTTGTAAACATATGTAGAATAGCCAACACACTACACATTTTAAAGTGCAAACTTTTCTTCAGTAAACAGAATAGCAAAATAAAAAAACTATCAAAATAATCCAGACATGTTTTTCCCAAATTCAATGTCACTTTGAATAAATTACATTTATTAGACAAAATATTCAAAGAAAGAATCTCATACGGGAAAAAATTATAAACATTTAAAACTGAAAGCATGGCAGCCAAGGAGTTCTCCCCCTTTATTCCTTATTTATCAACTATTTGATAAATATAATATAATATAATATAAAAGCATAATAGAATGAGGTGCAATAATGCACACAATTAAACAGTATTGTTTGCTTTACATCATTCATATTGACATTTTATATTTTTTATATATTTAACAGGAATTGTTAGCCTACCGGTACTTTCTAGACTAGAGCAATTAAATGATCTTGTTCACACTTTTTTGTTACATATACATGGCTAAAATGTGCCTAATAATATTTCTATAGGCTAATGAAATAATATCGGCATTATAATTTTTTTTTAATTAGGCTATTTTTGGTGCCCCCTCAGCACTTGGTGCCCTACACACAGCGCGTGATGCGCGTGGTGGGAGCGGCGGCGCTGACTGTGACATGCTTTTCTTTAGAGTTTTTTTAATGTAAGCTTTTTGGCTTTTGCAGTTGGCTCAATGTATTTTCGCAGTATGCAAGTAGTGAATATACAGACATTCGATAGGCCTCGTATTCAATATTCAGTACAATACTATACTTGCAGTATACAATTTATTCACCTTACTAATGCAAGTTGTCATACTTTTTTACGCAATTGCATTCAATACTTTGTTACAATATACTTTTTTTCTGTAACTGCATGCTTTGGATTCAGTGTTCTCCATTTTTCGATGTAGTGTCTAATGCCGGGGTCACCAAACTAAGGCCCGCGGGCCGACTCAGGCCCGCCACCCCCCTTTGACTGGCCCCCCAGCCCCTCTGCCCCCCACTACTTGAACCGGCCCTATGAGGCAATCCCCAAAAGTCGTCATGGACGGTACGTCATGGTACGGGCGTCACAGTTTGGTGCATACATTTACACGGAGAATACACGGTATAAAAATAAATAAAACTTGCGTGCAATTTAATTAATGTAATGCGGAACTACTGTTAGATACGCGGATTCTTAGGGACACCTAATCTGTAGCTCCGATTAGCTCTGAAGCTCTGAAGCAGGCTGTGGTGTAAAGATTGCAATGCTGGAATATGTTGAGAGAGAGGTGTGGGCGCGATCGAAAAGTCGTAAAGTGTATACTTATATTTGTCTGTGTGTGTGTGTGTGTGTGTGCGTGCGTGCGTGCGTGCGTGTGTGTGTGGCGCGGCCGCGATCGAACAGTGGAAACATAAAAACATACTCCGTCATTTAGTTTATGCAGGACATCATTCAAACTGCAAAGTGTTTAAGTTACTGTTAATTACATTTTTAAGGAAAACAAATGTTAATCTGAAATGTAGCAGATTAATTTTCAATTAATTCAGGTACAATTACCAAACATATCAAGGTATTTTTATTAATTGAATTAATGAATTAATTATATAAATCTATTGTCAGTGCACTACAAATAAACTGGTTCTATGCCTTTTCTTTATTAATAAAACTTATTTTTTTTAAAAATACAAGGCTTAAGACATTTATTTTTCTTTTGGTGGTCCAGCCTAAGACACAAGCCTTCTGCATTTTTGTTTTGCTTTTCCCTTCATTGTACCCAACCGTGATGTCTGAACCGAGGTATGAACCGAACCGTGACTTCTGTGTACCGTTCCACCCCTAAAAGAGAGTGCAGAGTTTTCAAAGAACAGTGGACCAACGATTATTTGTGAAGAATAACTTTAAATAAAACAAAGTGTGAAGACTCGATTACAACTTTTGCAAACCACTAGTAAAGATAAACAAATATGTGCCACGAATCAAGTGTTGATATAGTAGTGTGGATATAGTAGTGGGGATGGCTGTGCCAGGCTAGTAATCTCTACTACACAATGAGGCCTGCTGGTGGTCATTTTGGTCTGGGTCATACAATTCTATGTTATATAGCTGACCCGGCCCCGGCCCCCCATCACAGTCAGGAACGATAATGTGGCCCCCAGAGAAAAAAGTTTGGTGACCCCTGGTCTAATGAATGATCTGTAGTGTTTATAATTTTGACTCGCTGTGTGTATGATCTGCGAGCATTGTTTGATTTTGAGCACAGATAAAATGGTTTTGAGGCAATTGTTTGATTTTGCTTGTCAGAGGTTCTGTGAATGTGGTTTTAAAATTTGGTTTTGTGTTTAAGGTTTTGAGAAAGTGAGTGATGGTTTCAAGAAATGTGTTTTAGCAATAGAGTTGGGGTACTCGAACTCGGACTCGAGTCCAATTTTGAATGAACTCGGACTTGTCACGCACTCGGATGAATTTGCACTCGGACTGGACATTTTAGACTCGGAAAATTTGCCGAGTAGGCTACAGTCGAGTCCGGGCACTGGAGGACACAATATTATTCAAAAACGAAACGAAACGAAACTGCTTAGATTGTGTTGTGTCAGTGTTGAGCATTGTAGCCAATCACAGATATGTATATTAAGCGCATGAACACAGTGGCCAATCAGAGGCGTTTTGAGTCACCATGCGGAGAAGTCGAGAATCAATCAGCGCGAGTTTTATCCTTTCGCAAATCTCCTCACAAACAACAAAGTCTTGACGCGATATAAATAAGAGATTCGGGGCCTGTACCATGAAGGTAGCTGAACAAACTCGGGGTTACAGGATTAGTTTTGAGTTGACAAAACCAAACCGATGCGATCAGGCTTTATTGGTAGCCTACCATGATGCAGCTCATCAACTTTCTTTGTCAACTCAGGCTTTGATCCTTAAGCTATGATTACTCCACGCGCGCGTGCACATAAAAGAGTGACGTCGACACTGAACAACCAATCGCGGGTAGAGCGAAAGCGATATATTTTTCCGCGGAGGAGCAAGAGATAATAGGCTTGTTCGACTTCATGCAGCTCTGCGCAGACCGATCGGCGGCTGACTTAAAGCAGTGCATGCCGGTTAGAAATTTTGTCCGACTTGATACAGCGCCGACGCCACGTGACTGTGACATATGCCATCAAAGTACCGCGAGAGCGATTCGAGAGTAGCCGGAGAACTCAGCCAGCGCAGCTTCTCAAGAGCGGCTGCACTGGGCTGCAGGAGGGCTGATGACGACACAGCTGTTCCACGATTGGCCGGATTCACCGCATGACAACGATCACGTGTGTTTCGTGTTTATTCGAACACCTTTAGTTCCTCTAAAGCTCTCAAATCAGTTTATTATAACAGTGAACACTCTTTTCATGTCGTTGCAATGTTATATTGTGTCATGTTTATCCAATTAAAACTGATTAAAAAACGTAGACTCCACTTCATTGATAGTATCTTATGTTGAACTTTATTCTTGTTCAAACAGACTCCGTATGAAGCAATACATAAAGTATTGAATGAAAATGTCTCTGAAACATCTGTGTATTATTTGGCAAATATTGCATTGATTTATTTCACTTAAGCTGTGGTAAAGTATGCGAACACCACGTGAGTGGTCACTACGGGAACCAGAAAGTGTCCGACTTCACGTCTCCGTTTGCAGCTCCTCCCCGCCTGCACGCGGCTACTCTCGCCGATCGGTTGCATCCAGCCGCAGCCGATGTCGAACACACCTATTCATTCATAATTACGATTAATTTAAATATGTATTTCAAGCTCGAAACAATATGGTCTCTGCTGCCAAAGCAAGAGAAGACTGTTGGAGAAAGATTGCTGATGGTTAATGTGTAAGTTAAACAAACGTTCTATATTTATGTAAAATTATGTATGTATATAGGCTATGTATGCCTATATGTGTAATATAGCCTATAGATTATTTTTATAATATATAAAAAATGTGCATGTATGTACTAAGAAAGATTAATATTCATTGATTTTTAGATTTTTAGATGCAACCCCAATTCCAAATGTTCTTGGCAGCAGATAAAGACAAAATATAAAAATATTATTCAAAGTGGTTATTTCAAGGAGTTAATTCAAAGAGTATTTACCACAACCTTTTATTACTTTTGTGAATATTTTATCACACTTGTTTGCAGCAAACAGAAATAAAGAATTAAATTCAGAAAACCAGAATACACTGGCGGAGGAGTTGGCTCTGAGTATAGGCAATAAGGGATGGATGATTATGGATGGGATTACAGGTGCTGTACAGTCTGACCCTGGTGCTGGCTCCTCTAAGCAAGTAACACTGGGTACGTGTGCAATACATTACTATTTTTTAAGTTTTAAATATGGCTGACTGTATGTTCTGCAGGGAAATACAGTGTCCCTGTTGAAGCTAACACACACACACACACACACACACACACACACACACACACACACACACACACACACAGTCTCCCACACAGAGGTCAGTATGCAGCAGACAGAACACCAAACATAACCTGCTTTACAACAGTTATGCTTTACATTGGCCTACTTTTATTTATTACTGTGGAGGAAATGAAGACACTCTGTCTGTGTGTTCTCAGACAGTTGCTGATGTGAATGCACTGGGCTTTTTATTATGGCAAACATTTGAATGTGTGGCATAAAAAAGGGACTGGCCCTTACACATCTCTTTTGTAGGATTTTTCACAACCTGACCCAGAAACTGAAGCCTCTACCTCAATGGGCTTCAGAAGAAATGTGTAAGGATTTAAAACCCTTGACATAAATTACAGTCAGTCCTGTGTTTGTAGGAAGTCAAGGAACTTTTTGTGATTTTGATGAGCCTCCAGAAAACTTGTAATGATCATGTTTGTGGTGGAATTATGTTTCAGGTGGAAACAGACTCAGTCAGGGCCCTGTACAAAAGGAGTCTTGAACTAGACTGCACACTAAAGGAGTCTTGAACTAGACTGCACACTAAAGGAGTCTTGAACTAGACTGCACACTAAAGGAGACTTGAACTAGACTGCACACTAAAGGAGTCTTGAACTAGACTGCACACTAAAGGAGTCTTGAACTAGACTGCACACTAAAGGAGACTTGAACTAGACTGCACACTAAAGGAGCTAACTGTGAGCTGAGGAGGCTCCAAACAAAATCAAACAGCTGGATAAAACTGATCTCAGTATATATATATATATATATATATATATATATATATATATATATATATATATATATATATATATATATATATATATTAGTAACTTATTTAACCAAGTAACACTTTAGTATGAATATTTATTAATGCAACTTTCTCTTGCTCTCTTTCTCCCTCCCATCCCACAAAACCAATAAAACAGTTTGAGACCTATCTGCAGTTTCAATGTGCTTTTATTAAGTGTAATATTGTATGGTGATTGCATCTACATCTGCACCAGCTTGGTGGTCAAGTGTGATCGGGTCAGTTTCATCGGGGAGAAGCTGGTTTTGTGTTGTTTCTCGCTCCTTTCTACTGGTGGCTATATTGTGCAGAATGGCACATGCAGCCACTATCTGTGATGCCCGCTCTGGTGACTCTGAAGCGCCGAACACAGTTGAAATGTGCCTTTAGGAGGCCAAAGGTCATCTCTATCTTCACTCTGGTTTTACTGAGGGCCACACTGAAGCAGTGCTGTGGCCCTGTCTGAGGGTCATGATAGGGGGTTATTGTGTAGGTTTTTCTATCTCAGTTTAAATGAACAGTGTTTTGTACTGTACCAAATTTAACTTGCTTTCCTCAAAGCGCTGACACAACACAGACTCACGGAAAATTTGTAAGACAAGCATTGGAGCCAGGCCATTTGGCATCCAAACTTGATCATATGTTCATGACCAGTCGTCTGCAAATGAAATGTTTAGTAGATCATTGTTATATCTGTTAAAGTTACTATTAATTTAAAGATTCATCTCACAGAAAATAATCATCTCACATATTCACATCATCTCTACCTGAACATTAAGGCTGTGATAGGACTTCCTATTAACACAATCTGCCTCATGTTCCCTAGAGCAGTGGAGACTGCATACATGTTGCAATGACTTGGGAATCCTATCATAAGATTATCAGAAGAATAATAAAAAAGATTCAAAATAATTCTTAACATGTATTATATTGTATAGTACATTTGTGAAATTTGCTTTTTGAGAAAAAAAAAATGTTCATGATGTGATGTCACCCTATCAATATATCTTACTGGCAATTTTATAAAAGCCCTCTTTTATGGACATGGTCGATAAATGTCCGGGGAACATTATTAATTAAACTTTTCATGTACTCCTGCAGAGCGAGGACCACCTTGCGAATGGTTCGACAAACATATGTTTTCCCCCAGCTTCTGTGCGTCACCCACCGTGCAAGAATGTAGCCTACCATTTGCAAAAAAATAAAAAAAAAAAAAAAAAAATACAATTTGCGGTACATTAAGTGCATGAATTCGACGTGTTAAATTCTTTATGTGCGGCTCGAGAAGTTCGCAAAGATAAGACATTCCTTCCGCGGAAAATCTGTATCTTTCATACAAGTAACTATCAGTTAAGGCAAGGGGATTTTGTCTGGCTAAAAACTCTTTCTCTACGAAGTGCTCGTCAAACAATTTGCGCTGAGATGTCCACCGGATTGGGAAGAAAAGGTGAAGTCATTAGGCTTGTTCGACTTCATGCAGCTCTGCGCAGACCGATCGGCGGCTGACTTGAAGCAGTGCATGCCGGTTAGAAATTTTGTCCGACTTGATGCAGCGCCGACGCCACGTGACTGTGACGTATGCCATCAAAGTACCGCGAGGGCAATTCGAGAGTAGCCGGAGAACTCAGCCAGCGCAGCTTCTCAAGAGCGGCTGCATTGGGCTGCACGAGGGCGGATGACGACACAGCTGTTCCACGATTGGCCGGATTCACTGCATGACAACGATCACGTGTGTTTCGTGTTTATTCGAACACCTTTAGTTCTTCTAAAGCACTCAAATCAGTTTATTATAACAGTAAACACTCTTTTCATGTCGTTGTCATGTTATATTGTGTCATGTTTATCAAATAAAACAGATTAAAAAACGTAGACTCCACTTCATTTATAACAGCTTATGTTGAACTTTATTCTTGTTCAAACAGACGCTGTATGAAGCAGTAGCCTAAATAAAGTATTGAATAAAAATGTATCTGAAAAATCTGTGTATTATTTGTCAAATATTGCATTTATTTCACTTCAGCTGTGGTAAAGTATGCAAATACCACGTGAGCAGTCACTACGGGAACCAGAAAGTGTCCGACTTCACGTCTCCGTTTGCAGCTCCTCCCCGCCTGCACGCGGCTACTCTCGCCGATCGGTTGCATCCAGCCGCAGCCGATGTCGAACACACCTATTGCAACAGACACTGGGAATAAGTTACGTCACCTATATGTTTCTTTGCTCTCAGCTGATTGGTCAAACTTCAGTCTGAGACAGAGCCATAGAGAGAAAAGAGGCTTGTTCGACTTCATGCACCTCTGCGCAATCCGATCGGTGGCTGACTTGAAGCAGTGCATGCCGGTTAGAAATTGTGTCCGACTTGATCCAGCGCCGACGCCACGTGACTGTGACGTATGCCATCAAAGTACCGCGAGAGTGATTCGAGAGTAGCCAGAGAACTCAGCCAGCGCAGCTTCTCAAGAGCGGCTGCACGAGGGCTGATGACGACACAGCTGTTCCACGATTGGCCGGATTCACTGCATGACAACGATCACGTGTGTTTCGTGTTTATCCGAACACCTTTAGTTCCTCTAATGCTCACAAATCAGTTTTTTATAACAGTAAACACTCTTTTCATGTAGTTGCGATGTTATATTGTGTCATGTTTATTCAATTAAAACTGATTAAAAAACGTAGACTCCACTTCATTGATAGTAGCTTATGTTGAACTTTATTCTTGTTCAAACAGACGCTGTATGAAGCAGTACATAAAGTATTGAATGAAAATGTCTCTGAAACATTATTTGGCAAATATTGCATTTATTTCACTTCAGCTGTGGTAATGTCGTCATCAACATTGAGCTGATAACACCTCAATCTTTTTCTAGGCTTTCTCTGCTACAACAATTGTGTTACACAAACAAAATTTTACAGCAGTCAAAGAAAAGTTAAAGTAAAAAGAAAGGGGACCAAGAGCCAAACTAAAGCAAACACTGATCACCACAATGGTGACACTTCAAATTAAACAAATATCAACATCTAAACCTCTGTTAATTCTCACTAAGATCATCTGACAGCAATAGTCAAAGTAATTATGTCTAAATGAGACCATAAATGATGTTGAAATATGTCCACAATGGCCACATCTGAACTAGTTTTAACCTGGTACGAAGGTTCGATGAACGTCTATATTGGACGTGCAGAACACGTCAAAAAAAGACGTCATAAAAACTTTCATTCTGGCTCCTCAGTGGACGTCATTTCAACGTCCGATTTTTGTAACAAAGACATTGAAAAGACGTCTTTCGGACATCATTTTGCTTAGTGGGATAGCTGGCTAGCCACCTAATCCGGCTTCATGGTACAGGCCCTCGCTGTACAGTGCGGACAACTTCAGTGTTTATGACGAGAGTTTCAGTGAGAGTGCAGAACGCGGTAAGTATAAGTGATGGCTTAAAGTGAGCGCTATTGACAATCTAAATTAAATATTTTTTCATGCTTGTAGAGGACCAGTGGTTACGTTCACACTGTAAATTAAAAAGAGTGATAACTGCATTTAAATGTGGGAGAGAATCCGCAGAATTGTAGTCCTGTGAGTCATGAAATTGCAATGATTGACACAGTAACCATAGCAACATGAGAACGCGATAACCAAAGCAGCATTTTGGCGTCTAATAATGTTATGATTTTTGTTACATTGATTTAGCCTACACTTTAGTCATAAGTTTACATAGACCTTGCAGAATCTCCAAAATGTAATATTTATTTATTTTTTTATTTTTTTATTTATTATTTATTATTTACTGCCCTGAAAAATCTTTTTCACATAATGAGTGTTTAATAGCCTAGTCCACAAGAAAAAATACAAACACAAAATACAAGACAAATTACATAGGCTTGATTTTAATATTGTGTTTCATTACCTGAATGATCCACAAGTTGTTTTGTTTTTGTTTTTTTAATGGTTGTTCATGAGGAAAAATCCTCCAGCTCCTGCACATTCTTTGCTTTTCCATTCTTTGCTTTTCCAGCATCTTCTGCATATTTGACTCCTTACTAGCAGTGACTATGATTGTGAGATCCATCTTGTCACACTGAAGACAACTGATGGACTCATACACAACTATTACAAACCCCGCAAACATTTAGTGATGCTCAAGAAGGAAGCAACCATTAGGAGCTTTCATTAATTTTCATTAAAATTCATTAATTAATTTAGTCCTGCCATTTAGAGGCTAAATAAGATATTAGCATGTAAAACAAAATAAGATAATCAAAATAAATAAAAATTTAAAAATCAACGTCATCTTGCTCAAAAGTTTACTCCTGGCTCTTAATGCATCGTGTTATATTCTTGAGCATTACCTTGCAGAATCTGAAAGATGTACGATAGGTAAACGTATGACTGTAACTATACATTGGAATCATTTTGTAATGTTTAACATATTAATTTAAGAGCTCAGTGTTGAGACCTTTCAAATTTGATTGACATGCGATCTGACCAATCAGAATGCATATACCTGCCATTTTTGTCCGACAAACAAACCAAACCAGATAGTAAATTAAAGTCATTGGACTTGAACTTGAAAAATGGTGTGTATCAGAGCATGTGAGCGGAGTGGAGCGGTGAGAATCCCCGCTCGTCGCTCAATGAACTGTTCACCCCTCCGCTCCCCCGCTCAAAGCTACATCAGGCCGCTCCGCTCATTTTCCGCTCAGCGCTCAACGCAGTTTGCTTCGCGCTCCACTCAAATCACCCCCCGCTCGCTCCAAAAAAGGAAAAAAATCTACATGAAGCCTATATCAATTGTAGCGGTCCCCAACCTTTTTTGCGGCATGGACCGGTTTAATATCAGACAATATTTTCACGGACCGGCCTTCAAGGTGTGTGGCGGATAAATACAACAAAAATAAAATGATACGACTAGCTGGCATAAAAACTGGGGTATTTTTTAAATAGCCTATAATAAAAAACGTGAATCCAATGTGGCTTACTCGCAAGTCGCAACTTTATTAACAGCGTCCTCTAACATCGCGCAGGCAAATGAGAAAGTCTGAACACAAACAAAATGACCCCAAAAGAAAAAAATCTCGTTCATGTAACATGTAAGGGTGGCGCTGCCAGTAAAGCACCTAAAAGCTGTCACAACGAACCGGCAAAATTAATAATTATGAATATGTAAAATATAGCAGAAGACATTTTTTTTTTTTTTAGGTCTGTCGGCTGGAAAGATGCTGACTCGTGTTCTTCGCAGTAGTGAACGCGCCTGAGAGAAATGCACATTTCATACGGGAGAGCAGTCTGTTTTCTTTCGTTTTGAATTGTTCTGTTTAAAAGTAGACATTTCAAGCTTTATATATATGTGCCGGGTCTGTGAGGCAAGTAGGCTATACGCTGAGTTTCGGTTCATTCATGAGACAAACTCCAGGTTCACGCCGGCGCCTTCGTATCATGGTTATCTATTTCTAATATATTTAGCCTACTTCTTAAATCCAGACAATTGGTTGATGAAACCTTGATTAAAATTAAGATACAATTAATACAAAACAAAATTAAATTTAAAGACAGGCTTTGTGCTTTCTGTTTGAGGTCTCAGTGAAAGTTTTAAAGCAGTCTTAGTGCTGCTTGAGCGCTCACGTCCGTAACGGAGAACTGTCCCTTCCATAACTTTTTTTTTTTTTTTTTTTTTTTGTATAGATTTCTAAATAAATGCGACTTATAGTCCAGTGCGAGGCTAGGCCTATATATGTTTTTTCTTCTTCATGGCGAATTTTTTGACTGATGTGCCTTATACTCCGGAGCGACTTATATTGATAGGCTACACCTGGCTGTATGAATTCTCATTTTACTTTTTGAATTCCATTATTGAGCCGAGTTTTGCCTAAAAATAGTCTGCTGTTGATGACTGTGCAAGACAAATGGAGTCAGGCTTGACTGAGCATGCTTCAGACTCGTGGTGTGAGCCATAGCTAGACTGTAAAAAAATAGGTGTGAGCGGAGCGAAATTGGAGCGGGAAATGCGACGCTCCGTCCTTTTGAAATTGCCGCTCTGCGCTCTGACCAAGATTCGCCCGCTCGCGCTCCCCGCTCGCTCCCGCTCCACTCCGCTCACATGCTCTGGTGTGTATTGAATTCTTTTTGCAGTTCTGATGTTCATTCATGTTTAATTCGTAACTAGAAGATATTATCAGTTCATGTGCTGCTTGAGTTGAGGCCTATATTAAAGTCCCCGTGAACCGGAAGTTGCAAATAACTGTTGTGACTGAAATGGCGTTCCTTTTCTGATGATGTAGGCTTGGCGGCTTAGGTTGAAAAACACTTAACCTCTCCCCTCAAATCGTTAGTCTGCTATGAGCGAGAGATGGAGAGGAGGAGCGCTGACACTAAAACCGTGCCCTCTGTTCAATATTCCTTTTCACTTGGAAATGCGTCACAACAGTTATTTGCAACTTCCGGTTCACGCGGACTTTAAAGCACCACAAAACGGTGTGTATTGTTTTAATTTCATAAAAATTACAAAATTTGAAAGCTGAGACTTTAATTCATACCAGAAGTAGCCTTGTCTTGTCTGTTGGCTCATTGTCAGTGTCCTCTTTGCTCCGCAATATATATTTCACTGTGTGAAAACATGTGGAGTGAGAGCAGAATGGCTTGTCGGACGTAGCGACAGTAAGAAACCTTCCTAGGAGCGGGTCTTTGTGAAAGGTCAATTTAAAACCATTTAAATCTTTGTGGACTCGGCCGGACTCGAATGTTAAGGACTCGGACTCAAGTGCGACTCGGCCCTCTTTGGACTCGGACTTGGACTCGGACTCGATTGTTAAGGACTTGGACTCGACTCGGACTTGACAATGGTGGACTTGGACCCAACACTAACGATGTCCACAGACAAGGTAGAGTATGATGCATGATTTTATGAAAGTATGATGTATTGCAACATCAGAAACGAAGAAAAACGAAATAATGACTATTGTAACGCTTGACGTAAAGCAAGTCAAATTTGTAGTTTTCTTTTGTCCCATTAGAACTATAGAAACGCGACCCGGTCTGGCAATCTTACATAGCGTGGTTATAGCAGATAAAGGACCGCAAAGTGGAGGCATAAGTGCCTTTCACCCTGTTATGACTTGATAAACAACTGAAACGATTTTGGAAACATTATTTGAAGGTAAAAAGTGTATAGTGTTGCTTTAAAGACCTAGAACATTTTTGGGCCATCTGACTCGTCTGTACTCTTCTTTGTTTTTCTAACCCATTATAGCAGTCAGCATCAAGTGCCATATATCATTTTAAACAGGAGAACTTGAACTTTCAATCTAGCTCATTCAAATTCCCAATTTTAAATTTATTTTTTGTAAATTTATTTTACTTTTCTTAATTATTAAGAAAAACATAGAAAGTTATAACATATATAGAAAGTTATACTTGGATATTCTAGATGTCAAGATGAAATTATGTCGACATTTAACGATCCCTAAGCAAGGTTTACTTTTATTACAATATTATTATAATTATAGGCACTTTTCAGTGAAATTTCAGTTATTTACTGACAATGTAGATTTGTCCAAAAAAGCTCAGAAAGTAAAGTAAATGGAAACATTGTTATATAATAATAATAATAATAATATATATATATAAGTAGTGTAAACACTTGTGAAAACTGTCTTGTGCAACAAAAATACAAACAAATATAAAATATTTTCACAAACTATAAAAGTATTATTTAAATTTAGAAACGGAACTCTTGGCTGCGCCAGTTATCTCCATTGGACGCAATTCCACTGGTTCATTGTGTAGCGACTCGTTTGAAAACACACATTTCAGTGCCTCATTCAATGTGTAAAGCAGTTGTATAATTGTTTTTGATTTGTGTTATGCTGTGTCAAAGAGTGCAGTTAAAACGTCCAAATAAAGATGCTAATTGGTGGTGCAAAAGACCAAAACCTATGTTCATTGGGCGAGTAGATGAAAGTTAAAACCAATCTGGGGACGGGGGTGAGATTAGGCAATCATCAATTGTTCATATTTGGCTCAGAGGAACAAAACGCACGTGATTCTTTGACAATGCTGATCAAAACTTGATGACGCAATCACGTTAACTACTCTTCAACGAATCTCCTTTACAATACTTTTTTAAAACCTACAGATTTTATTAGCAGTTCAAAAGTTAAAACATTTAAGAACAATGGTTATTTAACGCCACATATGGCTGTTTCTAATGATGTCAGTTTAACGGTAAAATTTGTGGTCCAACTGTGCCTCATTTCAGTCCTCATAATTAGCAGTTGAATTAACGATGACCCAGCGCTGAGGGATAAAGTTTCTCCATTTTACTGCCTGTCGTGATTCCTGTCTGTGTTCCCGTCTTTTTCCATGTTTGATAGTTCCCCGTCATGTTTAATGTTTAACTAGTCTCTCCAGGTGTTTTAGATTGTCCACACCCCCTTGTTATCTTGTTTAGCTTGTTTTCCTGTGTATTTAAGCCCTGTGTCTTGTTCAGTCTTTATAAGTTCATGATGTTGTATGTAGGTTGTCCTGTTCCCTAGTCTGTGTCTGTCAAGTAATAAAAGAGTTCTGCTGCACGTGGATCCTGTTTCCTCCTATGTCTCAACCGCATCGTTACACTGCCACTTTGTCCGAGTATATATAGTAAGAATACGATGGGGATTACAGTGTTAACCAATAAGAGTACATACCTTCCATCATATAGGAATACGATACATTGAATAAGTCCATATATGGTCAGTTTACCACTACTACATCTGCAGCTAAGAGGACCTTAGTCTGTATTATAATAGGGAAAAATAGGAGACCATTACCCATCCTAACCTAGAGGTCCACATTATGAAGAACAGATGTGTCCCCCAAGCACAAAAGTGAAATGCCTATGGCTAGTGTCTTCTGATCAAACTGGACTCGTGGCCTGCTGCATATTCACTCCAACAGGAACCTCTTAATTTATCTGTACAATTGCTGAATTATTCAATCGGTTTCCTCTAGAATCTGAAATACAAAGATATAAAAAAAGGAAGATCTGCAGTCAGATTTCAAAACTTATGACATCTCATTCTCACACCAAGTAACATGACTTTAATAGACTTGGAATTTAGTGCATATGGACTTCCTGGTCCTTTTTGGAGACTGACACTAAACGGAAGAAAATACTTTCATTATTTGGAGAAAAGCAGAAAGAAGATACTTCCACAGAAGAAATAAAGTTAAGTTTAGCACAACATAAGAGCAAGTAAACGATGACAAAATGTTTATTTTTCAAAGAAATGGCTGAAGTCAATTTAACTAATAAAAAAGTCATATTGGAAGAATTGATTTATTCACCACTGACAGTAACACTGAATTCCCAGCAAATGTTCTTTCCGCATTTGCTGCAGTGCAGATGTTTAGATGATAAACTCCAGTGTCGCTGGTTCTGGTGTCTTTGATGGTGAGAGATCCAGTTTGATGGTGCAGCTCCAGTCTGCCTCTGAATCTCACATCAGCACCGTATGAAGTCTTACTGATGTCTCCATTCATTCCGGTTGTGAGAATTTTATCTTCAAATCTCCACTCCACCTTCTCATCTCTTTCTATGTTCAAATCAGTGATTAAAACTAAACATTCTCCCGCCATCACTGACACTGTCTTGGGACCGGACTCACCTGGAGAACAAACAGAGAGTTACTTGTACAGACACTGATACTGATATGTCACTTGATATGGCCTAAATTTACTGCATTTAATAAATATAGTATTATACATGTGAACAATATTAAATGAGATGTTATAAAGACATCCTGGTGTTTCCAAAATTATAGTGGCGTAATTGGTTCCTGGACCCCAATTTGAAAACACATGTTCTGTACAATCCAAATTCAGAAAATTAACTTGATGTGCATATACAAACTGCCGCTCGTTCACTGAAACTTTTTGCAAATGGAAATACGCGTGACGTTCTCACATTTACAGATAATGATACAACCGTAAAATGTAAGTTATGTGCTGAGGAAATATGTATGAAACATTAAACAGATGCACACATCTATCAAAGCAACTGACGGGAAAAAGCGAAGACGTGTTAAAGTATCAGTTTGTTTGAAATGCTTGATATAAAACATTCTTAGCTTTCCTTGTATCGTGTATTTTCATCTCACTCCATGTCCTCCTGTATTTTTCTGATACCTTTTGTCTATAGAAATACGTTAATTTACTACTGTAAAGTGACGTCTTTTGTGAATGATTTCTGTTCACTGTATGCAGACCTGATTAACTGATAATCAAATTCATTGTAGATCGGTTCATTCAGTTGTTTTTGCAGAGCTTTTCATTTTTAAAGGGGGGGTGAAATGCTATTTCATGCATACTGAGTTTTTTACACTGTTATAGAGTTGGATTCCCATGCTAAACATGGACAAAGTTTCAAAAATTAAATTGTACGTTTGTAGGAGTAATTCTGTGCCAAAAATTGTCCTTCCGGTTTGTCACAAGTTTCGGAAAGTTTTTTTTTTCGAGTATGGGCCTGTGTGACATCAGTTGGGGCGGAATTTCCTTATATGGGTCCTAAGGGCATTTCTCCCGGAATAGCGCGGGCGCGCGCACTCGTAGACCAGAGAGAGAAGAGAGCGAAAGCAGTACCTCATCTAAGCGCTCTCCACGGCTTTAGGGAAGTCAATGTCACCAAAGAAGTGTGTTTTTGGTTTCCAGGGCAAGGCAACCCTGCACAGATTCCCAAAGAACCCAGTGTTAAGGGACCAGTGGATGGAGTTTGTTTTTCCAGAGCATCAACGAAGTTGTGCAAGACTGTTTGTTCCCTGCATTTTGACGATGATTGTTTTATAAACAAAGCCCAGATCGACGGATTTGCAGATCGTCTAATGCTTAAGGATCGAGCAGTCACAATGATAAAGGTTTGCGGTCGCAGGCGGTGAGTAAAACTGCTTCAAATGTCTCTGTGTGTTGTTAGCTCGGCGCGTAAGCACAGCTTTAGCTTCGCCCACATGGCCCGCCTCCAGCCGCTCGTTTTTTTCCGGAAAGACTCGGTACAGCCTTAGCCTGGTAATACCAGACTCTGCTACTTCACTTTGCTTCGTAGACAGAGTCTGGAATAGCATAATAGAGAAGTGTTTTCTCTCTCGCGGGGGGCGCTTGTCTGAAGTTTAAAATCATTGGTTACCCGTAAGCCAATCACATAACGTTTGGTTATGGCGTGTGTTATGCGCATGCTCAGCAGCATCTAACTTCCACTGTAAACACATGTATGATGCGAAAACAAAACCATCGAGCGAAATACCGGAGTGAACATGGCTGTGCGCGACTTTTGCAGATTATGTGAAGTAAAAATCTACGCATCCACGGTACAATCAGCATCTATGTCACGGCTCTCAGCCCGCCCTCTGTTCGTTGATTGGCCCGGCTGTTTTCAGGCGG
This sequence comes from Vimba vimba, assembly GCA_022828995.1. Taxonomy (NCBI): domain Eukaryota; kingdom Metazoa; phylum Chordata; class Actinopteri; order Cypriniformes; family Leuciscidae; genus Vimba; species Vimba vimba. Next base: position 29,759,396 of record CM040825.1, on the reverse strand, counting down.
TGGAAAACTGAAAGATACGCTGCTATCTCAGACTGACTACAGAAGCGAAATGAAATTGAGCGGAAGTAGGAAGTCTGACGTAGTCAGGCTAGTACAGCCTATCTTTCTTTTATAAATATAATAAAACTAAAGACTTTTTGGAGATATGAAGGATGCAATACTACTCTATAGGTACTCAAGATTAACAGGAGATTGAGCATTTCACCCCCCCCCCCCCTTTAATTTAATTTGGAGCAAGGAGGGGACATACATTTAGCTAATTTATTTAGCATTTATGTATTGCAATAATAATAGTACTAATAAAACTTTCTTAAAAGGAAATCGAAAGACTCACAAGAATTGAAAACTCTGAAGTTCCTGTACAACGTCCTCTTGCTGCTGATGATCTGTAGATTATAAGGTCCAGATATGATGTTACTGATGGTCAGAGATCCAGTGTTCTTGTTCAGCCTCAGTTTGTCTGTGAATCTCTCGTCTGCATCAGCATATGTCGTCTCTCCGGTCTCTCCGATCAGTTGAGCGATGAGATTGTCTTGATCTCCAAACATCCACAGGATCAGATCATCTCTCTGTACTTCAGTATCAGGGTTTAGGGTCACATTGTTTCCCCTCATCTCTATTGCCCTCAACACTGTCACATTTGTGACAGCAGCACAAAGAACAAGAGAAATATAGAGAAAAAGTTTCCATTATATAAGTTCCTGTACATGTGAACATCAGAGTTTGACAGTACTTCACAAAGATTAATCAGATAGGGATTTAAAATCAGCTTGAAAATGAACCTTACATTTTTACTTTGCTGCCTCAAAGACCATTAATGGGAACCAGATAGGAAGACTGTACAATTTAGCTTTATTTACAGAATTCTGCTCTAAATAATATCTGACTGAAATACTCATGGAGGTAAGGCAGCAACAGAACTGTTTATTTGACAATGCAGTTTAGTGGGAGATTTTGAAGCTTGAATCTTAGGGTGTGTGTTCACACTTGGCAGGGTTTGGTTCAAATTAACAAATCAAATTAAAAAGAAAGACTTGAGAGACTCACCTCTGACAGTAACATCATATCTCTTGATTGTGGTCAATTTACTGCTGATGATCCTCAGAGTATAAACTCCTGCATGTTCAGTTGTGATTTTTCTGATGGTCAGTGATCCAGTCTTCTCAAGCTCCAGTCTGTCTCTGAATCTCCCATCAGCAACGTCAAATGTGCAGATCTTTCCAATCCCTCCTTTGATTTCAGCAATGAGAGTGTTTTCATCTCCAAACAGCCACAGCAACTCATCTTTTTTCCCTATTGCAGCATTAGTCCTCAGAGTGACAGACTCTCCCTCCTTGACTGACACTTTCTTCACTTTATATCATGGTAACAAATAGAAACAAAGAAATTAGGAGATTATGTGACATGTGAGTCAGTAAATCTTCATTGAGGATGTGTGTGTGTGTACTGGTAGAACAAACTACAAAAAAATATATTTTTAACAAATACAACATATACACTGATGAGCCAAACCATAAATGACAATTCACTGGTGAAGCAAATATCTCTGATAATCTCCTAACAAGGCCACATATTAAGGTCTGGGTAGATTAGATGGTAAGCAAACTATCATTTCTCATAATCAACGTGTTGATGCATGAGAAACGGGCAGCAATAAAGATCTGAGCGACTTTTACAAGGGTCTTATTGTTACTGGGTCAGAGTATTTCTGAAACGGCCAGCAGTGGTGAGAATTTTCCAAGAGCGTCCAAGGAGGGACAAACCATAAACTGGCGACAGGATGTTGTGCGTCAGAGGATCATAACACTTGAGCCTCTGGTGAATAAAGAGCAGTAGCCTGACTGCTATGTTCAAAGCAAACTTGAGAAAAAGAAAGTATTAAGCCATGGTTTAACTGCACTATAGACTGAGTCCTAGTTTACCTTACATGTGCACTTTATCATTTTATTTTGTATCGCCTCTTTTGATCCCTTAGAAAGTGGGCCGATCCACTTTTCCATGTTGATAAGAGAATTAAAATGAGAAAAAATTATGAGACCAAAATAAATCAAGGGACATTTAGAATAGATAACGTGCGATTAATTGCGAGCTAACTATGACATTAATGCGATTAATCACGATTGAATATTTTAATCATTTGACAGCACTAGTTATTAGTTAGAACCCCATACAAAAAAGAAATGTATTTGAAATATATTTTCAGAATATATTTTTGGAATATATGCAAGTATTTGAAATTGGCCCAATAAATATATTTTAGTTAAATATATGTAAATATATTTTGAAATTTAAAAAGTCAACATTTTCACAAACAAAAAACACATTTTTAATTTATTTTTTTAGATAGACCACTTCAGCCATGGATGTGGGCATGGGAAAGCAGTGCTCTACTTCACCCACCCACATTTTTCCTACTGGTCAGGGATTGAACCGGCAACCCTTTGGCTACAAGCCCAAAGCCCTAACCAGTAGGCCACGGCTGCCCCTTTGCTGACTTTATTGGCCGAAAATGACAATTTTATGTAGGAAACAACACACAGAATGCAGTTTTTTCCCTATTTTTACAGAATTGAATACAGTTATTTAATAGTGTGTGTATGCAGTGTTAGACACTGAGTTCTATCTATTGTGCACTTCACTGTTGGAGTGTCACTGTTATACTTGCATCATAAATATTGTGCATGTTTTCAATATTTAAATGACTTCAGGAAAGATGTCAATAAAACAACAATAAATCTAATAATTGCACTTAGTGTTAGGTACGTGCCACCTAATATGGCCTAATAGTCCTAGGAAAGCAACTATCTGTCATTTTACATTGCAGTCATTTAAATGTAAGTACAGTATTTATTATAGCTGTGTGTCATAATACAGTAGTGAAATATGGTAGCCTACTGTTGTGTATTGGGGAAAAGGTAGAGGAATTACTATGATCAAAATACATTTTCGACCCTTCTTTAGCAAGCTAAACATTTTGACCATATATTTTGTCATATATTTTACATGTTATAAATGTAAATATATTTCACACTTACTCATATATTTTTGTTATATTTCAGAATATATTTCAAAATGAAAAATATAAGTGGACAACGTCAATGTATTTGGAATATGACACATATATTTTTGACACTTTAAAATATATTTACATATATTTCGTTTGTGTATGGGACTGTTTATACATAGAAAGTAGACAGTAATGAGAAGTTATTAGTGTTTGCCATGTGGCTGATATCCAGTGTTGTTAGCTGAGCAGAAATACACAATCATGTTTCTCCTTGTCCCTTCAAAGTTGCATTGGATTTTCTCATCAGCGTAAAGATTAAGAGGTCCATCTATCAGTTTTCCATGTTCGTAGAGTTAATATCTGGAGTAAGTATATAGGCTATAATCTGTGTGTTTACACAGCTTTTTTTTTTTTTTTTAAATGGTGGGTACTAGTGTTTCGTGTGCGTTCGGCTAATCAGCGTACACCAACGTCAATGATAGTTACAATTGTGCTGGTTTGGACCCTACCCTGAAGTAGGAGCTAAATCTGTTCCTCCAGCTAAGTTCCTAAAATCGCTCCTATTTCCTGCGGTGCGAACACGCCAAAAACCAGGAACTCCCCACAATAGAAAAGATTCCTCTGGTGCGAAAGCCCCTTATTATGACCCCTGTCCACCATCAAAAGCACTTACAATGGGCATGTGAAAGGCGGAACTGGACCTTGTCAAACAGGTCAGAGCTGTTTTGGCAGCACATGGAGGGCCAGCATTTCAGGAAGATGATCATAATGTTTTGGCTCATTATTTATGATTAACTGGGCCAGTAATTTCCTGTACTGCATAAATTCATCATTCTGTACACCATAACTTTTAATAATTGAGGAAAATACAAAAGGAATGACACATTACAGTATTAAAATTCAGTTGTGTTCATTTCGATGAATCACACAAAGATAAATAAACTAAATAAACAACTACTCACAATTTATGGCAACTTTGAATCTCTTGTTTGTGGCTCCTCTTTTGCTGCTGATCTGTAGTTTGTAAAGTCCAGAGAGTTCCGTTATCGTGCGGTTGATGGTCAGAGATCCAGTCCTCTTGTCCAGCTTCAGTCTGTCTCTAAATCTCCCATCAGTACCTTCATGCGTTTCTCTGGTCTTTCCAGTCATTTGAGCGATGAGATTGTCTTCATCTCCAAACATCCACACTACCAGATCGTCTTTCTGTATTTCAGTATCAGGGTATAAGGTGACCGGTTCTCCCTCCACCACTGATATATATGCGACTTAAAATTTGTGACACATAGAAAGAGAAAAATACAAAGAAAATGTTTCTATTAGATCAAGTTTGCCAAGTGTAACCAGCTAGTCTATTTGAAGTCAAATATAGTACAGAAAAATATATGCTCGAAAACATTACCCCCCACATCTTGCCCAGTCCCTTCAATAAAGGTTTACATAAACTGACTCGTTCTTAAATCTAAATCGTAAATCTCCCTAACTGTCTGTAACCATTCTGCAAGTGTTGTGGCATTTTCTACTTATTAGCATCTAGGAGTATTCATAAAAGATACATATTCTTTTATCACTCCGTATTAAAACTGTCTTAACTCCCAAAAGTGATATTAAGGAGTCTCTGAACAAACTAACTCGAAAAATGTTATTCATGAGCAAAAATACAGTTCAATAAGGATCTAGAATGGGACCATGGAAAAAGATATGAGAATGTGTAGCCATTTGTTTTCTGAATTTTTTGTGAGAAGTTCAAATGTGCGTATAAATACGAATAGTGGGTCTCATTCATGAAACACGAGCAGAACGAATTTTTGTGTAAATCGTGTGTAAAGTGGTTCTGGCGTAAATTTTCGGATTCATTAAAATGTTCGTATTTCCCAAATGTTAGTTGGTACGAAAGAAATCTACACCTGCTCCCAGCCACGCGTAAATAGTGCGTTTAACATCCGAACGTTTGCTCATTAATAAGGCTGCCTTTAATTCACCGTAATCGGGTACATAGGCTATTTACACAGCATTTTGAAAAAATATTATATAGTAATTACATACGGTTTTTCTTTTTACTTTTATTACGAGAGCCAGTAATAGCATCTGCAAACGGAACACAAGTCCGCAAGTCTTGTTTTAAATTTTTTTATTTATTTATTTATTATATTCAAGCTGTTTTTTTTTTTTTTTTTACAAGTCCGCAAGTTACAAGTGTTGCAGACAAGCTTCATGTTGAACCATTTTCTTTTCACTTCTGGGACTGTTCGATTAACAGATGAAACTCCATTAACTGCTGTAATATGCTGCCAAGCATTTTTACCTAAGCATTATTACCTAAAAAAAAAACATTTTTTAGGACCTGATATGCCACTATGTACGCTTGAAAATAAAATGTGGCGTTTTGAATGAACTTCTGATAATAAAACTTCAATTTCTGCATCTGAGAAATTTCTCTTCTTCATTCGCTTTTGAGAAGACATGTTGAAATCCTTCGTTTCGTGTCATAATATGATGCCCATAGTTGTCAGTCGGTTTTAATGGGCGGGATTTATGGTAATTAAGAATGAGCGTGCACGCGCGTCCCATTTACGACTGATTGGAATTCATTAACCCACACACACATTTCACTATCAAATCTGACGTTTATGAAGTATTTGTGAATCAGGAGAAGAATTTTCGGGAATGTCTCTTTACGCGCAAATCACTCACATATTTACTCGTATATTTACGAATGTTTCATGAATGAGACCCAGTGTACGCAATTACTCGTGAATAAGACCCAATGTTCCTTCGCAAGTACTGTAACTTGTAGTTAGTACAAGTTCTACTCCTTCAACCGCTAGAGACACAAGTTACATAAGGCCTGTCCAAAATACACACATTTGCAGTCTTAGCCATTTGAGAGCGTGTGCATGTGACAGGAAGTAAGTGTGAAAGACTCTCCCATGTCTTAAAATTGCCAAAGCGCAGAGCCCTAAACGCACACTAAACCCACACACAGGCTAAGCGTATCCCATTATGCATCATGTCCGTGAACTCGCATGCCGAGGAAAACATTCCACTGCAAGTTAAATTAATTAGATAATACATATAATTTGGTAGTAAAACAAAGTTTTTTCAATTGCGGATTTATACAATATCTGCAATTGCTTTTTATCAATTAATTAGAAGCACCACAATTACTAAACTGTGTCGTCTGTCACGTAAGTTTATTTTTATCATAAGTAAATATTTTTACAACACTATACTGTAAGTGTGTCCCATTGGGTAATCAAAAGTTGTGTGCACACTTGCAGTCTTTACGCCTACTTGAACACTTGGGCCAAATCCATGAAATATGTCATGCAAGTAGACAAGTGGTCAAGTTCAAAGACTACAAGTCTGGTTATTTGGAAAGGCCCATAGTGCATCTCAAGACTGCCCTCCATTCATCAGAGCTGTGCCTCTCCTCATCCAAACAGATGTGAAGAAAACAGATGTGCTATACACAAATCAACAGGTGGAAAACACAATCTGGCAATTTTACGGTAATTTAACAAGCTTAAGGCGAGACACGGAAGGCAAAAACATAGATTTTTCATGCAGTGGTCAGTTTTGAGATTTTGGGCTAGTTTACGCCTTTAATATGTGTTTTTTCAAGCTGCTATTAAGAAAACGTTGAAAATATACATTAAAGGGATAGTTCACTTTGAAATTAAATTTTGGTATGTTTTAGCTTACCTCAAGGGCATCCAAGATGTAGGCTAGGTGTCTTTTTTTCCGCAGTAGTTTCAATTTTGATATTTTTAGGTCAAACCGTTCTTGTCTGTCAGTCATATAATGCAGGTCTATGGTCACCACCTCAAAGAGCATGCACAGAGAAGTCCGAAAGTCCGAAGAGACGAAACGAGTGGTTTGTGTGAGAAAACGAACAGTATTTATATAGTTTTTACCTTGTACACAACTACGTCCAAGTGATCTGAGGGCGCGCGCGCTTCCTGGTGTGTGACGTGTGCGCGCGTTCTGGCTTAGTCTGCGTAAGCGCCATGGTTGTGTACAAGAGGTAAAAACTATATAAATACTGTTCGTTTTCTCACACAAACCGCTCATTTCGTGTCTTAGGCCATCAATGTGTACTTACGATGGGGAATTGTTTAATTTGGACTTTTCTGTGCATGCTCTTTGAGGTAGTGACCATAGACCTGCATTATATGACTGACAGACAAGAACGGTTTGACCTAAAAATATCAAAATTGAAACTAGCTACTGCGGAAACAAAGACACCTACATCTTGGATGCCCTTGAGGTAAGCTAAAACATACCAAAATTTAATTTCAAAGTGAATTATCCCTTTAAGATGTTTATTTTATTACATTTTGTTTGTAGTCAAGTTTCTCCCGAATTTACCACGAAGTTAGCATTCCAACGCGACATGCCGGTATTGTTGTAAAGCTCTGAGTCTCCTGCACAACGCTATGTAACCCAAATATGGGCATTTCCTTTCTATGTAAAGGAAATGCCCAATTCCTTTTCTATTTCCTTTCTAGTAACCAATCGTGTCCAAAGGGAGATTTAAAGCTAATGACGAAATCTCATTTAGAGCTATTTAAATCTTTAAATGCCATTTTCTCAAAACGCGTTTTTTGTCATTCTCCAGTACAAACATCTCAGCCTACGTAGCACCTATGTACACCAAACTTTCTAGTTATACACTTAGCAGTATTCTGAAGATATTTTCAGAGGGATTTGTTAACAAAACATTCAATTTTTTAAGGCTATGGAAAGTATATTTAGATTTTCTAGGTAATGAAAGCATATATCCTGAAATCCAGGATAAGTATCATCTTGTGCTTTATCATATGTTCAGATCTATCTACCGTAAATATATGCAAAATCTTGCATATTTAATGAGATAATGAATCATTTCAAAATTTCAAATTTCAAAAACTTGTAATTTTTTCAATATAAATATTAAAATATAAATATATTTTTTTTACCCTATTCACCTGTAGTGTCTCGCCTTAATCTGTGAAATAACTGCCAATAAAGACGTGTGATCATTATTATACTGAAAACCTTGAGCTACTCACTTTTGACAGTAACAATGAATCTTTGATATAAGGTTCCTCTGTTGCCGATGATCTGTTTATAGACTCCAATGTGTTCAGCTGTGATGTCTGTGATGGTCAGAGATCCAGTCTTCGTGTCCAGCTTCAGTCTGTCTCTGAATCTCCCACCAGCACCATCATATGTAGAGATTTCTCTGGTCTCTCCTTTGATTTCAGCTATGAGATTCTCTTGAGGTCCAAACATCCATTGTATCTGATCATCTTTTTGTATTTCAACATCAGTGTTCAGAGTGACAGACTCTCCCTCCTTTACTGATATGGTCTTATCTTCATCTGTCACAACAGCACATAAAAACAGAGAAATGAGGAGATTTCTAAAACTGGGGGTTCTTGCCTTCTCTAAAATTGTGTTATTGCTTTAAAAGCTGTAATTCTCACTATTTTAAATAAGTATAACTCATCTTTATTAAGTAGCATTGGTCCTATAACCAAAACTATATTTTGTATCTTTATTATATTTAATTTCTTAAAAAATTCTACCATTACCTGAATGACTTCAGTCTAAAACTGTTTTATTATTTAACAAGCATAAAATATATGAGAGTAATGGGCTTTAAGTTCACCGCAGCTTCTCCAACATCCAAAAGATAAATGATCACACTTAGAATAAATTTCTGGTGTCATAAAATATCACATATTAATTTTCCAAGCATGTTCTTGCTAATCTGAAGAATGCGTGATTCTTAATTTTTCTTTAAAAATTTGTTTCCAATCTCCTTCTGTTATTTTATTCTCTAATACATTTTCCCATGTTATTTTAATATTATGTAAACCCATACACTTAATTATCTACTCTATTCATTTTACTTACTTTAATCAAAGCACAAAATAGGGTGAATATCATCCAAAGTTTTTACTTTAATTTCATCCTTTAAATAACTTCTTATTTGAAGATATTTGTAAAATAGTATTCTAGACAATACATATTTTACCCCTATGTTCTCAAATGTCTCCATCTCATTGTCTTCATACATTTGATAAAATCTTATTAAGAATCTCGTGAGTACACTCATTTTAATTTTTTTAAAGACTGTTTTTACTATATATCAATGATATATGCAACATTTCAAAAACATTAAAAATAGTATTATTTGCAGATGACACTAGTTTTTTCTGTTCTGGGGGAGATTTGCATGAACTACTGGGGAGGATTACTTCTGAAATGTGCAAAATGAAATTGTGGTTTGATAGAAACAAATTATCAATAAACTTAAGTAAAACCAAATTCATATTATTCAGTAATTGTAATAAGAATACACAGGTACAGATACAAATAGATGGGGTGGGCATTGAAAGAGTAAATGAAAATAAGTTTCTTGGGGTAATAATTGATGATAAAATAAATTGGAAGTCACATATAAAATATGTTCACAGCAAATTGTCAAGGAGTATTTCTGTTCTTAGTAAAGCAAGACACATTCTGGACCACAAATCACTCCACATTCTCTACTGTTCATTGATTTTACCATATTTACATTATTGTGCAGAGGTTTGGGGCAATACTTATAAATGTTCAATACAATCACTTTATATTGCAGAAAAGAGCCATACGAATAATACATAATACTGGTTACAGAGAGCACACAAATTTACTTTTCTTAAAATCAAAAACATTAAAATTCATTGATCTGGGGCCCGTTCTTCGTACGTCGCTAACTCAGTTAGCTGGATTTGACTGTTGGCGATTTGGCATGATCTTGGATTGTTTGGTTCTTCAACACTCATCCTGGACTTGCTGTCATAGCAACATGTGCGCAAACTTAAACCTGCTCGGGAGCAGCTTATTTCATGTAAACAGGATTAGATCCCGGCTTTATAAGCGGAGCTGATACGGGAAGTCCAGCGTAGCGCGATAGTGCACTTTCTGAGATATATATTTTTTCTCGTGACTCGTGAGATTGTCGTTTTGTCGCTTTTAGGTTTAAAAAACAGTTTTAGGTTTTTTTTGTGGCATTTCCAAGTCACTTAAGACCCAATGTTGTAAAGCAGTTTTTTTTATTATTATTATTCTTTTTTTTTAGGCTATCATAATTTTTATGAAGATCATACAATCTTGACCATGCCGATTACAGATATGTCACTCAGGCTTCACTAACGTGATTGGTACCATAGACTATAGGCTATAGACTGCCATCAAGGCCTCAATGAAGGGGATTATGTGAACAGAAAGGGGGTTCACAATGTAAATGTGCAGCCCAGTTACTATTGGGATTCTTAATATTCCAGATTAGTAATATTATATCAAATAAAAAAAGGCATTTGACTAAAATCTTCCATATCACAAATGTGCAAGCAAAATGGCCAGGATCTGTGCATGACTTAAGAATCTTCAGAGATTCACATTTATGCACATTATTTTAAAGTGGTAAGGAAAGTTCCACAATTAAATATTAAGCTCACTGTATTACATACACTTATGCTGATCCTAACAGAACTGCATTTGTTCATAGGTGATTATGACATGTTCCTGCCTGCAGACAGGTGTTTTATGACTCCATTCCCTGACCCAAACCAGTTACAATGCAGCTCTAGCCAGGACAAGGGCACACAATGAAATGAACTTTGGATAACTAAAGGGAAGATTTCAGTGTCTGAAAAGTCTGAGGGTTGCACACCTGACAGGGCCTGTGACATTATTGCATGTGCCATATTACACAACATTGCCAAAAAAAAAAAAAAAACACTTTTCATTAAATGTTTAATAAAAGACAAATATGCTTAGTTCCTTGAGTTTTATTTCAATTGTTCTTTGTAAAGAAAAGCCAGTGCTCAAGTGCCTGCAACAAGAGATATTAGACACATGCCTCATGCAACAAATAAAAAGGAAAAGTTGGCTATACACTGCCCACCTGTAGGCCTATGTCTCTGTCTGTGCAGACTCTTCTGTAGGACTTTCTGTAGATGTGGAATCCTGCAACTTATATTGCAGACATAAAGCATACAAGTATAAATGAAGTAAAGTTATTTATGCACTTGCAGGTAGGCTAGTTCCTCCATATGACAGTTATCTGAGAGGGTTTATTCACTGTCCAGTGCAATGGAAACAAATGGACATTACAAAGTCTTATACTTTCTTTCCATTGGAAAGTTAGAAAATGTCCACTTACTGCACATATTTCAGCCACCACTTTCTTGGGAACACATACAAGTGTTGGTGTATTGTGTAAAAGTGTACAAAAGAGGAAAACACAATGTCATTACAATGAACTACACTCTGGAAAAATGTGATCAATAACTCATGGCAAAATATTTTTACATTAACATATCAGTTTTCACTTTCATAAGTCAAAGCAATTCATCATTACTCAAGATTTAACTGTTGAAATGACTATACTGCCTTAATTTAATGCAGCAAAAATTATTTTACAGTGTACCGGTAGGCTACTAAGATCTTTTCTATTTTTCTCTCAGCCTTTTTCTTGGTTGCTTTTATAAACAGAACACCATTTATTTAACAGTGCCTTTTATAAAAGAGACTATAATATAACTAAAAATTACCATTGTGTAGAATATTTTTGTACTTCACTTTTATTTGTTCCCATGTTCTAGTGTGGTGACTGACATTACAATGCACAAAGTAATTATGCAATTATTAAAATACAAAAATATAGGCTAATAAGTGATAAAAACATCTAACATGGCCACTTCTAACGGATTTAAATTGTCTGCTACTTTTTGCCAGCCCTCTCTCCTGGCTTTTGCAGACTTTGAGGTGTTCCCTGGCATTTTGATTAAACATTAAAATTCCGAATAAACTTCGACTATTAGTTCTTGCTCTGCTGAGGAGAAAAACTGAGCGCGCTCTTTGGCCACGCTGAACAGCCAATAGCAGCGTTGCTGATCAAAGTTTCTACTATCGATACATATCCCCTTTTAACCAGCGCATGAACGCGCAATTATCTCAGATAACTCAATCCAGCGATACTAATCATATCCGGCAAGTGTGTTCGAAGAACCGAGTTAGCCAGATCATGATTCGCAATTTCGCACGATGATATCATCTTGGATGTGTCATTTGATCTCGGATGTAATAAGCAACGTACGAAGAACGGGCCCCTGGTTCATTTTCAAACAGCACAAATCATGTACAAAGCAATACACAATAAACTTCCTGGAAATATTCAAAAATTGTTTTTTAACAGAGAGGGGGGTTATAACCTGAGAGGGGAGTTGAATTTAAAACATCAGCGGGCACGTACAACTATAAAAGGTTTTTGTGTTTCTGTTTGTGGAGTGAGGTTGTGGAACAGTTTGGGTGTGGAGCTTAAGCGATGTCCAAGCATGACCCAGTTTAAGAAGCAGTACAAACACATGGTTTTCACAAGGTACATGGAGGAGGAAGTGATTTAGCAATCGGGTGTTTTTTGGGGTTTTTTTTGTAAATAATTTATGTATTTGGTTTCTTAATTTATTTATTTTTTGTAGATAGGTATTATGTAAATATGTTTATTAGGGAAAACTGATTGTTTATTGAATAGTGGAGAAGGGGTAGGTTTTAATAAGCTTATGCTTCATCCTACTCCTTTTCGGACATGTTGGTTTCATATTATTATCATTAATTGTTTGGTTTGTTTGTCTTTTTATTTTCAGTTTACTTTCATTTGTTACTTGTTTTATGTTTGTTCGAAATAAAGCATTCATTCATTCATTCATTCATTCAAAGAGTTGAAATACTTACATGTTTTACTTGGCTGTTTAGGTATCATTTCTTCCTCGTTCACATCAGTGGCTAGAAACAGGGAAATGAGAAGATTTTAAGTGAGTTTAAAGATGAAGATAATGTTTGGTTCACTACAAGTGCTTTTAATAATAAAGAATTTACATTTTATGTGTTAACATTAGCTTTCATTAATGTGAATTAACAATAAACAATACATGAAAACAATGTATACATGTATATATTGTTAAATGGCCATGTATACATTTTTAATATTAACTAATATTAGCAGTATAAGGATATGTCCACCATACTGTTAAGTATGTTAAGTGTCCAGGTTGCAGCACAAGGTGTATTCAAGTAAATATTTCTTTGTTAATTAAAAAATTAGTACCTAAAAATGTCAATTTTGTTATCATTTACTTGACCTAATGTCATTCCAAACCTGTTTGAATTTGTTCTGTGGGACACAAAAGAAGATTAATCAATATCTTTCCTTTGGTGTTCCATAGAAAAAATAACAGCATACAGGATCGAAATGACATGTGGGCGAATAAATAATCTGCTATTCATTTAAAGGTGCAGTAAGTGATTTCTGAGAAATATCATTGATATTTGAAATCGACACCCAATCAAAACACTACTATTAAAGTGGGACATAGTTATTTTTTTAAAGTCGACATTTATGTGATGAAAGTCGTGTTGACTAGTCGCTGATGCTGTCTTTAATGTACTAATAAGCCTGAACCATTAATAAGCGCTGCCCACAAGGCTATTGCTCTAACAGCTTCTTTTTATCTGTTCTTTAGGGTCGTTATATTTCTCACAGATTTCTTCTCATTCTAAATCAGATACAGATAAAGCTGCACAGAAAGATTACATTTATCTAAATGGATTAGTGAGAGTGCGATTGGGTGTGAATTAATTCTCCCTGACAGCGTCTCTCTACTAATTTTGCAGCTGTGGGTTTTAGTTACTATCAAATATATGCTAGAACTTTTCAGTTTTTTTTTTTAAATATATATTTTTTATTGATAAATCACAGAACAGTGTTGACAATACATTTCTTCACTACTGAATGATTCTGAGCGTGTGCAATCTGCGCGTGATGTGTGTGCGTTACAATGCAGCCTTCTGAAGCGAAGTTTGTGTAAGAACAATATTCATATTTAACAAGTTACAAACTGTTACATTCCAAGTGTGTTTGTGTATTTTTCTCTTTCTTTTGTGTTTGTGTTTCTATTCATTATTCCTAGGTGGTGTTCATTGGTTGCCCATAAGAGATGTGACGTCACGACGTTAAAATCAGAACTGACGTTCCACCAATCCACAGACGTTCTGCTGGTTTAAAAGGCCCGGTGACCAAGAGTGAGGAAGATCAGCGTCAGGTCTCAGCCAACTTCCCATGACTTGAATTGTTTGTCGAAACCATGATCATGATCACGTTTACGGCTATTTATGGTTATGTTTTTGTTTTTGCTTATGCAAGGGTTCAGAGATTAACATTCCTTTGGGGGTTTGTTAGTATTGCTGCCGATGGAATGTAGCCTGGGAAAACCCAGACAACTTCCGGCAAATTTAGATTTGCTCTGCAAGTAGTCTGGTAAAGAGCTCATTCAAGCCCATTTCTAATCCGTCGAAATCGTGGCACCAATCAGAAATGTTGAGGCGGGCTTTACACGATGACGATCGCTCTGATTGGTTTTAGGTCTAGCCTATCCAATTGCGCCCAGAGGCATTTGAGCGACGTCCACTCCGTTGGTGAAGCGCACCAACTTTTAAATGCATTATTATATTCAAATTGCAAACACATGAGGACAGTCTCCATGACAGACCCACTGGCAGATGAACGTGCTACTACATTTCTCTCCAAAACGGTAGGAAATTAAATTAGATTTAGTAGAGGATTTTAACTGTGACAAGATGATTGACAGGGCAGTTTACGTGACAGGATGCACGCGACAGATCCGTCCGATAAAGATGACGAAGTAGTATGTCCCAAAGCTTGCCTACTTTTTTGCTACACATTCAAAAGTAAATACCTTTTCTTCACAAAAAGAGTACATACTTTTATGGCGTAGTGTAACTTAGGCGAATTGGGACGCAGCATATGGCTTTACACGATGACGATCGCTCTGATTGGTTTTAGGTCTATCCAATTGCGCCCAGAGGCATTTGAGTGACGTCCGTTGGTGACGCCCCTTTGGAAATGAGTTATTAATGAAGCTTTGCCAGACCATAACTCAGTTACTACTGAGAATGGTCTGGTTTTAACCAGGCTAGATGGAATGCACTGTTTTAGAGTTAGAACACTAGAAGTGTGTAGTGCGTGTGACCTAGTATGCGTGCATGTTCCATCTTTAAAGACCACGGTAGTTAATATTGTTTTCTGTTATTTAGTCAGAGAGTGATCGCCACGCATTGTATTTATTGTTTTTTATTTAGTCAGCGTAGTTTATTTAAGGCGGCGTATACGCTGAAGATTTCGGGTTTTGTTTCTGCATTTTTCTTTTGGTAGATAGTTTTAGAGGTTTGGGTAAAATAGTTATGGGAATTATGTTTTTATTATTTCATTTGATTTGGCGACACTCTTGTTTTCTTACTTTACAGTTTCCTTTTACATTTTATAATTTTTCATGGTTTGTAACGTCATTCATACCTTTTCAAATTAAACGTTTTCAACGTTAACTTTGGTATTCCTGGTTGTTTCTGCTATGTGCGCACATGGCAACAGTATCTCACGTAAGTGTTGCGCAATCATCCCGTTTACATCTTAAACTCGTAACACAAAGGAAAATTCTAGCTCCCGGCCAAACGCCTAAAGCGCAACTTATGCTTCAAGTCAGAAGCAGCGAAATGCGTATTCGCATATGTTGCGCTTTAAACTTAAGTGGAATCCGTATGTTCGTTTGACCGGAAGCATTTTACTTTATAGAGTTTTAAATATGGATATTTTTCTTACACAAACTCATCGCTTTGCTTCAGAAGACCCTTTATTAAGGCACTTTTATGATGGATAGATGCACTTTTATGGACTTTAAAACTTGAATTGTATTCGCCTGAAAGAAGAATGTCAAATACAACTAGGATGACTTGAGGGTGAGTAAATCATGGGCTAATTTTCTTTTTTGGGTGAACTATACATTCAACTGTTTGACTACCAATATTTATTATCCTGTTGTGCTTTATATAGGCCATGACCAGCGACTAGTCGAAGTCAAGTTTAAGCGTCATGGCTGTGCATTGGCACACACCTAACTGTTTGTTTGGGCGTTGATTTCTCAGAAATCGCTTGCTTAAAAAATGGCTTATTGCTTAAATATTGATAATTAATACTACTGACCAGATATGATGAGATAAACCAACTCACTTAGTATTAACCGGAAGTATCAAATCATAAAAAAACACAAGTGCAGCGCCATCTTCATGGTTTCTGTGTTAAAGTCTGAAAGAATAAGCCAAATGAAGCCACACACAATGAACAGCCACAGCAGTTTAGGGTTTCATGTTAAACGTTTCTCAAACTTAGATTTAGTTCTGTGAGCTTCATAAGCAGTAGTACAAACATTACATGGATGTTAACATGCTCTGCCTCTAGAAACACACACAGGCACAATCAAACAGTCTTAATGTAGGTGTGGTTAATTTTGCATTCTATAACAGAAATTCAGTAATTAGTATATTAATATCATACAACTCAATATTGGACAATCACATGCTTCATTGATTATTGCACTAAACTAATCACAAACAGAACATGTGGTAAAAAGATGTAGAAATGCTGAATATGAAAACTACATTAGTCAGAAAATAACTGTCAGAAAATAATCAAATGTTTGTCGCTGTATCAGGTTTAATACTTACACGGTTCTGATATCTGTTTAGATAACACATCTTCTTGTCAGTCAGCACATAGAAACAGAGGAAATAGGAGATAATATTGAGCAGATGTCAATAACACTGGAGAACTGAGAAGATATGTTGTGATTTTTCATCTTATTTCTTTCTTCATCATCACCACAATTTTTGAACTCACTTGATAGCTTTATGTGCAGTTTAAGAGGTTATTTGCTGAAAATATTCCACTTTGTTGCAACGATTAAATATTATTCTTGTAGATTTAAAAATCATGGTTTCCCCTTTATGGTTGAATCACGGAAGCTACACCAGTTACTTTTGCCAAGAGATTCAATTTATTATGTATCATGTGTCAGACAGAGAGAAACAGGCATATAAGAATAAGGCTACATAAGAGGTCTTCATTCCAGATTTCTCTGTTTCCCATTTCTTTATCTTCTCATCCCATCATGCTAGATGTAAATGGTTTCTCTGGCTTTATGCTTCTCTGCCATTAAGTTTCTCTACCCTCATGCCATTGTTTCTCATGCCTTTGTTTCTCATGCCTCACATCTCTTAGTTTCTCATGCCTCTGTTTCTCTGAGGTGGTACAGTAAAGTTGAGCTTATATACATTACAGAGCAGCTTCCTTTTAAGGTAACAAACTATGTTGCTTAAGCTTTAAAAATGGAACATATAATGTCATACGAACACATGGCACAATTCACTTCCATATTAAGAAACTATCTTTGTTGCTTACATCTGCATCAGTTGCAAACATGTTACATTGTACACACCCTCTACAAAATATAGCTCATCCACCTGTCTCATGTGACATGATCTTCACATGGTTCCATTCTATCTATAGTCTACTCATGTACTCAACACATACATAACTCTGGCTTGACAAAACACATTGTGAAATTATGAATAAAAGAAAAATAATACAAATACATAACATTAAACAGTAAATTTTAGTCTTCAATTCTTCACACTCAAACTTTTGTTGTGATTCACTATAAAACATGTGACAACCAATGCAATTTACCATGAAAATTACTTATTTTCCTTTTTGACAGAAATGGTTTCTATCAACTATCGTGGCATTAAAGATTTTTTTCTTGAACAATCCCTTTAAGTATGGATGATGAACAACTCAAACTAATGACCAGATAAGAGGTGATAGATTCACTGACTCACAAGACATCAGTGTCATTTACACAACAACACTCTCAATATCATTCTCTTAGTTTTCAAATACATTTGTGAGGAGCTAGACAGTCCAGATAAAATTCAAAATGGCCAAAAAAGACAGCAGGATTATGATTTTAGGCCAACTTGTGCAATCACAATCACAAGTAGCAGAACTTGTGGTAAAACAAATATATATAACTACTGACTTTGGAAAATCTCTTGTTGTATGAGTTGTTATACTTACCCAATAAAGGGTTTGGAGAACAGATTATGGGGCGATAGTAAAACACACCACCAGCTGCAGCAGCAAACACCAGCAGCAGAACAACAACTATTCCTGCTTTAGCACCTGAAGACAGACCTGGATCACCTGGAGACGGATCTTCATCATCTGGAGACAGAGGTGGTGCTGTAATGATAAAGAGAGACAGTCAGTAACAAACACTATAAACATCATCACTATATAACCTGAGTGAAGATCTGGTAAGTAGATCTTTATGTTAATGATAGTTAATTAATTACATGTAAACATTAAAATCAATTAATTACATGTAAACATTAAAATCAGCTGTGATAATATTCATAACAATATGAGAGTAATATTGTGAACCTAAAATTCTGTAACAATGTTGAACACATTATATATAATATCCGTTGGCTGCACTTGCAGTTTAATTCCGTTTCATCTGTGAAACAAAAATAATTCCTCCTTTTTTAACACTATGCTAGCTGCTGTGGCTATGTTCATGGTGAATATATTTTATAGTTATTGAGAAATAAATAAGTTGTAGTTTTATAAAAAGTAAACAATAATATTTATGAATTATTTTTTCTAAAAACCTTAAGACCACATTTTTGTTTGCTTGGTTGAATTTTTTTTCAAACGCATCCACAGAATAAAACAAGTTCCTCAGATCAATAGAAGCATTACAGTCCAGTAAAATATGTTTAAAGACAGTTGATTCTTTCTGACAAGATGAACACTGGGGGATTTTCTCCTACTTACTTAACTTACTATTTTCACCTGATTTTTTGATTGATGTGTAAATCTGTAATTGTGTGTAAATGACTTGATCTCAGTGATTATTCAAATGAAATGCATGTCTTGTCCCAACATCAAGATTTATTTCAGGTAATTTGTTGTTTAAGCACTGATCCCATTCTGACTGCCATTTATTTTGGCATATGCATTAATTGTTGGTTTTAGATCTGTTGAATGTATAGAGTATTTTACTGGTTCTGTAGAAATGCCTCTATTGAAAACAACTTAATAAAAAAATACTAAATGTGTCCTCACCAGAGATCGTAACACTGAATGTCATAAGTAAGTTCCAAGAGTTGTGGCTGATCTTTACTTTATACAGTCCAGTGTCATTGATTCTCGTATTCTTGATGGTCAGAGATCCATTCTGATACAGCAGCAGTCTGTCTCCGAATATCTCAGTGTGATGGGGATATGAGATCTCAGTTCCATCAGTTTGAGCAATGACTGAACCTGACTCTCCAAATCTCCACTCTATCTGATTAAATCCCTTTATTTTAGTAGGATCAGGGTTTAGAGTGACAGATTCTCCCTCCGTCACTGACGCTGTCTTCAATTCATCTGCATCAACACCAAACACTCCTGCAGAACAAACAGAAACAGTTTCTCAGAAATTAAACCCATATAACACTGCTGCTGATATTAGTGAACAGATTTAACAGATCCTTTAGTCTTGTCTTATAAACAATGAATTATTCAGCCATAAATGAAGAACAGACAGTCTTTATGCCCAACTAATGAGAAAACACTCTTCATCTACATACAATCTACAGATGTTAGCTGTTTTATACAAAGCTAATTAAAATTATAAATTAAATACATTTAGCTGAGTGAATATGTGCAACTCTTTACATCAATAACTTTAATAGTAGTTAGAGGGAAACATCTGCAAAAAAAAAGTAGTCAGCGTCTGATTGGAAAAACTAGTTAGTGCAAAACAATTCACAATATTTTATATTATATTGGGTTACACTGTAAAAAGGACATTAAAGAATCTTATAATATTATTTATAAGCTTGTTTGATGATGATAAATGGATAATTTTTCATTTTAAAATGTATCACTTTTTGTACAAGTTTCTTTTTCAATAGTGAAGCAGACATGAATATCTGACATACAAAACACGACACGTGACACTCACCAAATTAAAAATATATAAAAAAGGTATTAGAAAATAGACCAACAACACATACTGCTAAAAGATAACCAAAAAATAAGTTCAGCAGCGCAGATAAAACCAACTAGTAAAAAACGTACTCCACAGCACAATCTATTCATGCTGCATTGCATGCTGGGTACCTTCACATATTATGCACTGTAGAAATAAGAGTACAATATTGTTTACAGTAATTTGTGTTACCCACAGTAAAACTAAGCTTTTTATAGAACAATTGTGAAAATTATTTGTAAACGTTATATATGATTACTTTGCAGTAATACAATTGTTAACATAATCGTGAAAACTAATGTATATATCCTTCTGGGACCCAGGAATAAACTTGAATTTCTCTGACAGGATACATGTCACATGTCACATCCTGGATGTCCTGTAAAGAGCACATTCAGGACTTTTCAGAGATACCAAATGTTTGGAGGTTTCACCCTGAAAACAACTTCTCCTTGGTCTTTAAAAATGCCTGACATTAATTTAGTGATCAAATCTAGCACTCTTATGGAAATATAACATATTGTAATTATAATTTAAATCGGACTAATTTTCAAATTGTATTAAAACCAACATCTCAGGAAACTGTTATGGGGTTTCAAATCAAAAAATGTAACAGGACATTGATTTCATACATGTCCACTGTAGAGGACATCAGGACTTAAATCATCTTTATCAGTCATTTTGGGAATCACAAAAAGTGAATATGTAAATAAATTATACCACTGAATATTCCTATGAAATATTATATATTATTATTAAAAGGTTGCTAATTATTACTCCAATTATTATTTATTACACTTCTTTTTTCATTAAATGTTGCTCCAAGAACACATTAATGTGCAAATTAGATACAGTGTATAGATGCATTGCATTGAATGAGAATATTAATTTATGGCCATTTTACACACATATTGCTTATAGTAAAATGGTAGGCCTATTTTTTAAACAACTGAGTCCAGGGGCTTATACCATGAAGCCGGTTTAGGTGGCTACTGGCTACCCAGCTATGTTTCAGTTTAGTTTCCGCCAACCCTGGGTTTTAGGTACTATGAAAGTAGCTCGGCTTTAATCGGTGTTCGTTGCCATGGTATCTTACGCTGCGCGGCTAACCTGCTCCGGGGCAAGTTATGTTCTGGATTCGAGATCTCAGACTGAAGTTTGACCAATCAGCTGTGACCAAAGTGACACGTCTGATGCGATAAAGTCACTCCACCTGTTTCTGCTCCAAATTAAAGGTCACTACACAGCAAATGATTTTTAAAGACAAAATCATCTGGCTTATAGTAATGCTAATTTAGAATAATACATTTGCATGATTTAAATATTATTTATGTAATTATTATACCCTAAATAAATCACAGGTACAATTTTAGTTCATCTATACGCAGAGTTTAAATGAATACATATATAAAGGTCATATAAATACGCTTTAGAATCAATAGATGAAGCTATAAAATGACTACATGTTCAGTTCTCTCTATACCTTTATCAACTGTAAACTAACTTCACAAATTTTACTTGCAATGATATACAGTAGCGAGACTTTTACTTTTAGTTGTCCTCTTATAGACAGCTATTTTCTTCTTGCTGTGTAAATTTGTTTACATTCTTAATATTTTAATTATTTTATTTAATATGTGAATCGCGCTGCTTCTCTCGCGAGAAATGAATCGCAGTTTCACTATTTCTCAGCCTGTGATTGGCTGTTCGCTGCTGATGTCACACCTAAACTCATAAACTCAGGATCAAAGCCTGAGTTGACAGAGAGAGTTGACGATCAGCATCATGGTAACAAGTAACAACAAAGCCTGGTTAGATTGGTTTGGTTTTGTCAACTCGAAACTAATCCTGCAACCATGAGTTTGTTCAACTACCATCATGGTACAGGCCCCTGGTGTCCACTACAGAGGATATAGCATAACATAAAAAAAAAATAATAAATAAAAAAAAAAAAAAAATTAATAATAATAATAATAATAATAATAATATATATATATATATATATATATATATATATATATATATATATATATATTACCATTTGTTTTCTTATGCTCTAATCAATGTGATGATATCAAAAAAATAAATAAAAATAAAAATAATTATGAGATGTATCGGCCCAAAAAGCACGTCGACCCACCGGGCATTTGCCCAGTATGCCAGATTACCAATCCAGGCCTGGTTGCCACCCCCTTATAGTCCACTTGCCAAACTATAAATAACTTTCCGCCACTGAAACACTCAAATACTTCTGCGGGGTCAGAGTAAAAACTGAAATTAACATAAGTCATACACTTACCGCACAGTAGTAATAAAAACAATACGGGATTTAAAGTGCTCTTCATACTGTTGTAGATTCCAGATCCAAAATCTGATTTCGATGGAAATTAATAAACAGTCCACGTTGTGTTATCACCCACCAGACTAACAGCGACGACTGTTAACAAACCCCACTAAACCGAGAGATTTTAAAACCGAATGTGACTTTCTATTGAATCATTGATGATTTGCAACGACAGAAAAACCGCAAGTTATCACATTCACAGACACTGGAGTCTTCGTCTTATTCTTCTTCTTGCTTTTTTACGGCGGATCGCAGACAAATATGTGCATTACCGCCACCTATCTTAGAAATGGACCATTGGCCTGTGCTTCTTCTTCTTCTTCTTTTCGTTTTATGGCAGATTGCAACCATGACTATAAAGGTGCATACCGCCACCTACTGTATAGGAGTATGTAACATGAGACAATATTATCATGACTATATCATTTAAAAAAAAAAAAATAGATACTACCTAAATCCTATTATATATTCCTATATTTTTCAAATATTGTACAACTGCTTTCTGTGCATCCTTTACCCCATCTCCTGTTGTGCCTAACAAACCTTCAATATTCCACTTTCTTCCTACCTGATTTATCTTTTGATTTAATCTCATCCTCTCATCCCTATATTTCTTACAATGCAATAATACGTGTTCAACATCTTCCTTGGATCTACATTCTATATATTCATCAGATTGACTTTTACCCATTAAAAACAATGTTTTATTTAAACCTGTGTGATCAAACCTTAGCCTGGTTAAAACACTCTCCTCTCTTCTGTTACTTCTATTCACCCCCTGTGCATTAATAGATTTTTGCAAACTGTAATATTTCCTTCCACTTTTATCCACATCCCACCTGTCCTGCCATTTTTTCATCATTTCTTTTTTGATTATTGCCTTAGCCTCTCCTTTTCCAAGGGGTATATTTATTGTATCATTTGTCCTGGTTGATTTTTTTGCTATTTTATCTGCTCCCTCATTCCCTTTTATTCCTATATGAGCAGGTACCCAACAGAATCTCACATCTATCTGTAGTCTCTGTAATTGACCTGTGCTGCGTTCCAGTCCACTTTTAGACACGCACTTGCGAACTTCCCTAAGCACTTCCCCTTGGGGGAATCCCTGCCGCCATTTTGAAGTGCGTTCCACTTCGTGAAGTGGACGAGGGAAGTTTATATGGACAGACCCTCGTTCCCTCGATTTTGACCGAGGGAGCGAGTCTGCTTCAAGGGCGTTTCTTCAACTAGGGGCACTTTTAGGCTTGTGAAGTTGAATAAAAAAAACTTGTTCAAAAGTCACGTAACACAGTCTCATAAGTTTAAATAATTTGTCTAGTTTTAAGGTCTGTAAGAGGACAAACTTAGATTACAAGAGAAATTGTTAATATTTTACATTTTTTCCGACCTGCAATGAACAAATGTCATTTCCACCACATCTCTATATACAGCTGTTATTTAAAAACAGAATAACTTATGCCACTCAATAATTGTCTAAGATCATTTTTGTAACTAGTTTTATCAGTTTTTCCACAATGTACAATAATTATATATTTGTCAATGAGATAAATTAACTGCCCTAAGGACCAAATGGTGAACTGTACACCTGTCACACTCTGAAATTTAATATTGGTTTGGGCAAGAGCTTATTAGAAAATAAATAACTTGAATTTTTATATTAAGTAGAGCATGATCTCGTAAATTGTGGATACATTTTTAATGTGTGATGAGAACATTTTAAATATTTTTCAAAAATGTGTGTGGTGATGGAAATGACAGGGTGGTGGTGGAAATGACAATGAATTAACGTGAATGTAGAGAAACATTAATATTTAGAGAAATATTTATTTGAAAAACTCTTAAACTCATCACACTCAGTAAACTCAATTCACAAAGTCAATCTACTCTTGCAATCCATATCAATTGTACTTTGTAATCATAAATGTCATTTCCACCACATGCTGTCATTTCCACCACAGAGGGCAGTGTGGTGAAAATGACATTTCTGTAGTTTTTTGTGAAAAAAATGGAAGATAGCTTCACTAATCAGCTTTGAATTAATACTCAGCATTTCATGCATGCAAAATATGTGTATTTAACTTAAACTTTTTTACTTTTTAAAAACACCCTTGATGGTACAGCATGTTTCCACTACATGCTGTCATTTCCACCACAGAGGGCAGTATGGTGGAAATGACTGTGGTGGAAATGACATTTCTGTATTTTTTTTGTGAAAAAATGGAAGATAGCTTCACTGATTAGCTTTGAATTAATACTTAGCATTTCATGTATGCAAAATACTCTTATTTA
Organism: Vimba vimba; assembly: GCA_022828995.1. NCBI lineage: Eukaryota > Metazoa > Chordata > Actinopteri > Cypriniformes > Leuciscidae > Vimba > Vimba vimba. The sequence goes on along the minus strand of CM040825.1, from coordinate 29,734,768 downwards.
ACTTAAAATTTTTAACTTTTTAAAAACACCCATGAAGGTACAGCATGTTTGGAAATGACGTAGAATAAATATATTAACTGATCAAGCAATATTTACCTTGATTTTTCTTATTTTGTTCTTGATGAAAATTTTAAATTACCTCCATGTCCAACATGTGCTCTGATGTCACTGAACATTTCCATAGAAACCACCTAAACAATCTTTCACACAAACTTTTTAAAGGGACATTACAGTGTTGTGGTGGAAATGACACCAATACTGTGCGACAGCTATATTTTGTATAAAAAGTAACATTGATGGTGGTCTCACATTAAATACTATAATGTATTTTTATTATTTTACTAGTGCTTAATTTAGGTATATTAATAGTTACCAGATAAGTCATACTTTTAAACTGTATTTTCATTGTTGAAGTTAAAAAGTCTGGGTGTGCGACAAGGATAAAACAGTGATTTTGACACCTATAAGGAGGTTGAAAAGTATGAAAAAAATCATAATAGAAAGGTAGTAAAAAGTTTTTAAGGAGGTTTTATTGTTAGTTTGAAAAAGAAAGAGGATTTTGTCCAAAATTATATGTATTTTTAAAAATATGACCAAAGTACATAAAAGTGCCTATAGTCTAAGAATCACCCTCAAATGTACACTTCAGGCACCTATATGTCCCACAATGCAGTACGATTGTGACGTCACCACATATCTCATCTAATTACCACCACAACAGACAACTCTATGATATATTAATTATATATATTTTTTGTTTAAAACAACCCAAACACACATAAACATTTGGATGCTGCATTAAACAAATTCTTAAAGGAAAAAAAAAAATGTAAATAATAAATCAACTCCACAGCTGATTCCAAGTGATCAAGGGCTTAGGACGTTCCAGTTCAGCCCATTGCAGTTTCCGCCAGTAGTGGGCCCTCGCAATGACGTACATCCGAGTGAACGAGACGGAGGGAAGTTTGCGAGTGAAGGGCATGACAGTTTTGGACTGGAACGCAGCATGGAACGCAGCATCGGAGTCTTCTTCTTCTTCTTCTTCTTCTTCTTCTAATGGAGTTTTATGGCGGTTGGCAAACCAACGTTTTGTGCATTACCGCCACCAACTGGACTGGAGTGTGAAGCACTGATAAACGTGTAGATAATGTTCTTTGGGGGTATGTCTCTCATTTTTTATTTTCATTTGAATAAGTCAATTATTGGCATTGGAAATATCCACGGTGGTATACTGGATATTATAACGTTTAGGCTAACATCACAATCTACAATACCAGCTTCTTGTGCTTCCCTGTGAACACTCCATCCCAAGCTTTTAATGTTTTTGTTCCCATGTTCCCAGCATTCTTCTATCACTCCCTTCACTGGATGACTCTCTTTATGACCTTTTATATTAACCCAATAATTCAGTCTTATTTTATGCCTACGAAGGTTTAAAGGAGCAGCACCAACTTCTAATTGTAAAGCTACAATGGGAGATGTTCTGAACGCACCACGGCATATTCTTAAAGCTTGATTTTGTATTTCTTCAATCTTTTTAAGTATAGTTTCGGTGGCAAATCCGTAAATTATACTTCCATAATCCAAACTTGATCTGATTAATATACTATATATTCTTTTAAACAGTAATCTACACAAGCTCCCCGTTCAACCCCTGATAAGCATCTTAAAATATTTACTCCTATTTTACATTTCTTGATCAGTTTTTTAGTATAGCAAATGTCACCCTAGGTTCCATCCATACACCGAGATATTTGACAACTGAAACTTGCTCCAGATCCACGCAGGAGTCTTCTTCTTCTTCTTCTTTGTAACGGCGGATCGCAAAGTTACTAACCGCCCTCTACTGTTTCTTCTTCTTCTTCTTCTTCTTCTTCTTCTTCTTTCTTCTTTCTTCTTTCTTCTTTCTTCTTCATATGGCGGTTATTGGCAAACCAACTGTAAGATGCATTTTCTGCAACCTACTAAAATGAGTATGGAGCACAACTTAGGCTAGTTAAACACACACACACACACACACACACACACACACACACACACACACACACACACACACACACACACACACACACACACACATCATATTGACCAGTATCATTCAAAAATCTGAATACTTCCTCACGAATTCTATCATTTGTTTCTTCTCCTAATACACCCCTTTCCTTTAGTGACTGACCTAACTTTAATATTTCTCTATTATATGCTGTACATTCCAGCAATATATGATTTACTGTTTGTCGGTATCCACATTTATCACACATTACCAGTTTCATGTTTCCCTATTTTATATAAACTTTGATTTAGTGTTGTATAATCTTGTCATTATCACATCCTTTTTAATGTTATCAACAGTTCTTCTTTCCACCCCCATATTTCTGTGTATAGGCCTACTATACTGATGCCTTCTTCATCTTTCATAGTGCCATATCCTCTGCAGCCTCTTTTTCACTTCAGTTCCCATCAACCCCTTCATTTCCTGTTTACTCATCTGCACTCTGATGTTTATCTCAAGATCCTTAACAACTCCTTTGCCAATTTTTCATCAAAAATATCCTAATTTGTGTTCCAAAGATGAACAAAAGTCATACAGGTTTGGTACGATATGAAGGTGAATAAATGTTGACAGAATTTTCATTTTTAGGTGAACTATGTCTTTAATGAAAACATTTTGCATCCACACTATAGATTTTATGAAGCTGGTTTGTGTGTATGAGATGAGACGTGAAGTGTGTATAACTTGCACAAGAGAATGTGGGTACGTAACACTTTATTTTACTGTGTCCTTGTTACATGTTGCATGTATTTACCATAGTAATAACAGTAAAGTATGCATAGTTACACGCAAATACCCCTCAACCAAATACTAATCCTACCCGAACCCTTTAGTAAATACCTTGTTAATTAATATTACTCAGTACTTACGCTGTAACAATGACACCTTATAATAAAGTGTAGCCAGAATGTTCCAGGTCTGAGGTCAAATTTGCTAGGTTAACATCACATCTTACTAATATACTAATAGATACACATATTAATAAGCCCATAGCATAAAGGGGCAGTCAAACCAATCTTAAAATATCTCATGGAAGGAAGTCTGCAGCATCTTTCATTTCTATACAAGTCCACGCGAGAAGGCGTACAGTCTCTGAAAGGAGAAGCACACTGAGCACTCAGACTGACATCTCTCTCATCTTTAGCTCTTCTGACGGTAGAATTGAAGTCTTTCATTATTTGAAACGGTTCTGACGTTCAAACTGCTGAAGAAAATGATTCACCCGATTTTCCTCCATTTGTGCCTGTGGTGTTTAGTTGGTAAGTTATACTTGTTTTATGATGCACAGTGTACTATTAAAATCAGTATAGATTATGCATTTGCTGTTAATGTCATAAATTGTGATAACTGTAAATCAATCAATCTGATAATCTGAAAATAAATGTTTACCTTTATCTTACTTGTAAGAAAATGTGAACTTATTTCAATTATGCATTCAATAGTGTCAAATGTTTGTGTTGCACTATTAAAAAAAATATATATATATATACTGTATATATATATATATATATATATATATATATCAAATTAGTTTAAAGCAATCATTTCTGTTTGTTCGGCAGGTGTGTTTGGCGTTGCAGATGAAGTGAAGTCAGTGTCAGGGATCGAGGGAGAATCTGTCACCATACAGCCTAATGTTACTAAAATACAGAAAGATGATCAGATAAGATGGACTTTTGGACATAAAGACATTCTCATTGCTCAAATCAATAGACAGGACAATAAACCGATATTTTATAATGATAGTGCTGATGGGAGATTCAGAGGCAGACTGGAACTGGATCAGACTGGATCTCTGACCATCACAAACATCAGAACCACGGACTCTGGACTTTATCAAGTCAAAACCACCAGATCAGAGACGCCGCTCAACATATTCAATCTTATTGTCTGTAGTGAGTATACCAGCTGGATTATTAAATACATAGGATATGCCCAGACAGCTACATAGTGTCGGCTCAGTCACGGCCCTGATCTGGCCCTCATCTGGCCCTCATCTGGTACGTGTTGAGTCCACAAGTACCAGATGTGGGCCAGATCTGGGCCGACACTATTTTTCTGTCTGGGTATTAACTTTTTAACACGTAAAACAAGGTCATAATTAGTCTGATAATGAAGTAAGTGGTTTTGTGGTGACAGAATTTTTTGCATGATTTTACAACATTTCTTTCTTTAAGAATTTAATTCAAATTAAATTCAAAGAAACGTAATCTGCTCTTTGCGTCGTACAGCTGAACAATACCCGGGCAGCAACACAGTTTTGGCCCAGATCCGGCCCACATCTGGTCGGATATGTTGCTGCCTGGGTACATATAGCTATCTGAATCACACTCACTAAGACTGTTGACATATTATTTTTGGGCCTAAACGACATGTGTGGCTGAATTTAAGTCTCTCCTTAAATTCACTGTCATGTTTTGACAAACTCAGTTGTCACTGGATTGCAATAGGAGCTTCATTTCCATAAAGTTAAACTTTTCACGACTTTCTCTCTGTCCTATTTATATTGTGCCGAACAGTTTTTTTAAGAAAAAGTGTAGTTACACCAAGCTTACACTGATAGCATCCAGCAACTTTCTGCAAATAATTTGCAGAAAATAAATAGGCCTACAGCTGTGAGGCTCAGGTATGACGTTTGTCATGAGCATTGAAAAATGCAGATGATGATCGAGCTTCCTCTGGTTTTAGTGCGTAAATCATATTCTATACAAAATGGATGAATTGCAGTTGTTAGATATATGCTAAATATTGCTGTTTGGTTGTAATTTATGGAGCCCCTAAACTTGGAACATGGTGATGGAAAAAAATTTTAGATGGGAGGAAAAATTATGTCATAACTATTCGCAAATTTTCTTGGAGGTATGTAAAAGTTTTGTGAGGGAGCACAACGAATGCAAAAGCAATGACATTTTTGGATTTTTTTTTATTTCTATTATTGAAACTTTTTCTTCCAATGTCATATTTTTTTCCATCACAATGTCCATTTAGGGATTCCATAGTAATTAGACTGTCTGTGTTCACATGTTGTTGTTTTTTTCACACTGTCTTTACATTGGTCATTCAAAAAAACAAGGCTTGCACCTTTCCACTTAATTGTGTGTATATATGACGATGTTGGACCCGTACTGAAAAAAGTCAATCTGTTCAGGTACACAGAGATCTTCTGAGCTGATCTATGGTCATTTATATAACCAGGCTCAGTCGGGAGGCAGTTCTCCTCTAGCCAAGGAACAAACACGTGTCATTATGATTCAGGCTGCATCACAAGTCAGAATTAAGATCAGGATCGGTAGCATTCAAATATTCATCCAGTTCCTTTAGCTTGAAGATCAATTCATCACACCAGTGGAGCCGAAGCTGGCCCTAGGGTCTGTTGTAGTAGACCCAAGGACCAGATATGATGAGTGAAGAACTGGAGTCAGAAGTGCAGTTAACTGAAGACATTTTTTTTACTGAAGATAGTTTGTAGTTTCATCAGGCAGAAGTCAGCTTCAAGACTCACAAGGAGTTTGTAGGCCGCTCTACATATATTCACATTTCTACAACAGTTATACCTTACACCTACATCGTTACTTCAGGTTGAAGGATTCTGATTGGCTAAGAAATAGATAAACATAGAAACTGTCCACACATGGATTGATATGCAGGTGCATATCCACACTGATTATCAGGCTGACCCTGAGTTAGATATATGTTTTAACACATGTTGGGTGCTTCTTTACTCAAAAACATGGAGAGAGCACATTCCATTAAACTGACATGTAATTCTACAAATCTCATAAGCTTAAAGAAGTCATTCAAATTGTTTAATATGTAGAAGGAAAAATATTGATTAATACCTTGATTATATTCACTTAATAGATATACATTGAAGCAGCAGTGGATTCCAGAATCCAGCCCTTAACTGTCCAGAGGACTTGTCTGATTATGTCGACGAGGCCCTCACAGGGAATTCTCTAGTAGACAGGATCTCTTGTTTTGGTCGTGTCTAGGTGCAGGTCCAGCATCTGATCTAGATATGGACTAGATACGGCTGACTACGGTAACCGCAGGATAGACAGAGAGACTAATATCCATGGATGCCATTCTTCTTAAGATATACAAGTACATTGGGTGTTATGGGAAGTGTTCACGGTTCTGATTGATCTAATTTATGCAACCCAACAATCTTTTAAACAAATGGGCATTACAGAAATCTGATAATGTGTTACGTGTATGCCAGTGTTGACAGAACAGGGCTAATACTGTGTTTCAAACATGTTTTCTAATGTTGCTCTTTTCTTCTCTCTTAAGAATGTCGCTGTTCTAACAGTAAAGCTGTGACCCGATTGGCTCTCTCATCTCTGGTGGGCGTGGCTGTGGTGGTCGTTCTGATTTATTAATACAGAACCAGAAATCTTCCACGGCTGAAGACTGTGAAGAACGCAGCAACAAACACTGATCGACCAGATGAAGATGACCGTGAATGTCTGATGCCATTATATGACAAGAACTCCTCTGAGTAACTATCATTTCAAAGATCCTTTCTTTTTTTCAAAAGCAAACAAAACTTTTTATGCTGTTTGTTTCACACTCTAAAATCTCTCCATATGTGGTGATGTTTTAGTATAAACAGACAGACATTAAAGAGTGCAAATCACATAAACGCAACGGCATTAATTTCACTTCTACCGATTAAATGTGTTTATATGTCATGTCTCAGCAAGCAGATTAATTCCACATTTAGCTTAATGTTAACTATCAATTAAAGGGACAGTTCACCCAAAAATAAAATTTCTTTCATTAATTACTCACCCTCATGTTGTTCCCAGAAAGGTAGTAAAGACATCGTTAAAATAGTCCATGTGACTCCATTGGTTGAACATTAATGATATGTAGCGACCCCAAAAATAACGACTTTATTCTTCTGTGTCATTCTCCTACACTGTTGACGTAGTGTAAATGTGTCGCATGTGTCGTGGTGCTCACGTGACTAGCGTCGGCCAATAGTGAGCCGGCGTTTGAACCCAGAGATTCTACGTCAACAGCGTTTGAGAATGACGTGGAAGAGACGAGATTGTTGAATAAAGTCGTTATTTTTAGGGTCGCTTCATAACATTAAGGTTGAACCACTGGAGTCACATGGACTATTTTAAGAATGTCTTTACTACCTTTCTGGGCCTTGAAAGTTGCAATGACGTAGCTGCAATGACTGGTTCAGAAACCTCTCGGATTTCATCAAAAATATCTTAATTTGTGTTCTGAAGATGTACGAAGGTCTTACAGGTTTGGAACGTCATAAGGGTGAGTAATTAATGACAGAATTTTCATTTTTGAGTGAATTAACCCTTTGATATACAGTATGTCTCTGTTAATATACAGTAGTTGCTGAAGCTCCACCTAGTGGTCTTTTTTTTACTGACATCTCTAATCTCTCTCTCACTGTGATATTTTAGTGTAATACATCTTAAAAGTTGATAAACAAGATATTCAATTTTTTTTTTTTTTTTTTTTTTTTTACCATACCAAATAAACATATAATCTTTAAATGATTTGGCCTCATTCTTGACCTGGAAAAAAGAACAACACAACACCATCATTCAGCTGTGATCATACATCTTTAGTCTGTAAGTCTCAATAAATTCAAGATCAAATATACCCATGAACAGTTTTCCTTTGTAAAGTTTTCTGCATGAAATCATGAAATCTAATATAAAAAGTGGTAAAAAACCTCTTTAGCATGTGGTGTATTCAGGTTGCTTTCACACCCAATAATAACAGATCTATACACAATTCACTGGCAATTAAATTATTATTATTATTATTTTAGTAAAAACAAAATCACTTCATATTGCTTCTTGATTACAATTTAGCAGACACTTTTATCGAGAATATACAAGAGGCACTACCAGGTTATTCACAAGAAAACGGCGGCATACCGTTATGGACGTGGGTGTTGCCATTAAAAACACTGTTCTGAGAAGTTAATATGACAATCTGAATGCCTTACATGTATTAATACATATTATTGTGCAAATAAGTGATCAACTGAGAGCAGACTGATAATTTTTTGTAGTTTATAGATCAGACTACTCTATTTAATATTATATCATATGAGGAGACAAATGAATTCTGAATTAATGTGATTCTTTTCTGCAGTATTACTATTTTAAATATGACTTAACTTTTGTGCTGTGTATGTGTTTATTGTGAATATTACTGTGTGATTAATTTAGAAAAAAAGTAAAAATGTGTAAAAACATGTACTTATTAGGGGTTTATGATCCATCAACATGTTTTCTTGTAATCTATCAGCGATAATACATTTTGAGCTTCAGATTTACTCATTTTTACTCAGATTAATGGGCCTATCTCTCCTAGACCCCGCTGGAGCGCCTACTAGTGACTAAACTTAAAAACAACAGTGTAGAATCCTTTTGAATAATCTGTAGGCCCTATTTATGTCCCGTTCACCCCTGCTGGTGGATGTTGTAACTTCAGTATCTGGAAGCAAGTTCTCCTTCAAAAAGTCCTCAAAAGTCCTTAATCATATCCATAATCTGTCTGTTTTTAATAAATAAAATGATTTGCAAGCTACATACACCTTTTAAGAAAATATTACTTTATATTATAGGCTTGTCTTCATTTAAAATCTTTTAGCAGTTATAGTGACAGATATTTTTTTTCTAATTAAACATCCTCTGTGGGCAGTTGTGGTGTAATTGTTAGATAGACGGACATGTAACCTACATTTCCGGCAGGGGAAGAGAATGTACATCGCTCTCTTACATTCTCATCACTCACAACTGAGGTGCCCTTGATCAAGACACTGAACCCCCAATCGCTCCCTGGGTGCTGCAGCAAAAATGGCTGCCCACTGCTCCGGGTGTGTGTGTGTGTGTGTGTGTGTGTGTGTGTGTGTGTGTGTGTGTGTGTGTGTGTGTGTGTATGTGTGCACTTGGATGGGTGAAATTCAGAGCATGGGACATCATACTTGGCTACACATCACTTTCACTTTCTTCCAACCACTAGATGGAGCTAGATATCTCTAGATCATGGGGGCAACGGGGCAACCCTGCTCCTGTAGGGCCCAGGGGGGCAGCGTTTCATATTATTTTGAAGTTTCCCCGGGCGCCGCCATTGGCTAGCAGACCATCACCTGCTGTTAGCATCCCATTGACTCCCATTCATTTTGGCGTCACTTTGACAGCGAATAACTTTACATCTGAGGCGTTTAAAGACTCCATTTGTCCATTATTTATTTCTAAAGAAACACGAAAATGTATAAAAGGCTCCATTACCTTGTATCTTACGTTATGGCCCCGTAGAAGCAGTTTTTGTAAAAATAGGCTAACGATTGCGTCATACCCACGCGACTCTCTGTCGCACAGTAGAGAGATTACCGTATGGACAGGAGGAGAAGCTCGCGCGCAATCGGGGGGGCGTGGAGGCAAAATGGCAAAGTAATTAATCAGAATACTTAGCAAAAGTTGCTCCTGCTCCTAGCTCATGGACACCTCCTACTCACACTCTCCATCTCTGCAAGATTCGGAAGGGAATGATTCAGATTTCACTTGGCACAGCTACTAGAAGACAGACGGGTTGCTCACGTCACATCTACGTCGTCAAGCTCAGTGTGAGTCTGCGCAGTACGCTCGACCATCAGGAAGTTAGTGCTTCTAATTGACTTCACATTCCTCCGTTGAATCCAATGGGGTCGCTGTGTCCAGTTTATATACTGTCTATGGTAGGGCCGGCTTCCTGCAGACTCCAGCACAACCTGCTCCAACACACTCACTATTGCTGTTACACCTTTAACACCTTGATTTGCTGATTCAATTGTGTTTGATTGGGGTTGAAGCTGAACTCTGGATGGTTGCACTCGAGGAGCAGGAGTTACAGATCCAGATGGAGAGACGTCTGAATAATTATGGTGGAGTAATCAGACATTTTATTGAACTAAGTCAGTGAATAATTAAGTTTTTACTGTTTTATCTCTGAACATATTTAGTCAGATGGTTATTTATAGTGGAAACTGTCTATGATTTTGTGCATCAGTTATTGAATATATCAGTGGTTCTCAAACTCTTTCAGTCTGTAGGATGCATGATGCATCTCCTTATACTCTTGTCTGCAGCAGCCACGAAACACTTACAATTTTAATTCAACTAAACACATATTCAATTATACAATGCTGGAACATCAATTCTGTTGGTTGGCAGAAAGGTAGCACTTTCATCTGAAACAACCAGTCATTTTATTGTAGAAGTTAGTGCAGCACCTGGACACATAATGAAATGTGTAGTAATGACCCTAAAATGGATGATGTGCGAATGTTTTAATTTTCAGTGCATTAACAAACTCTTTTCAAACTTTTTTTTTATCAAACTTTTTATTTTTTATTTATCTATGTGATATCAAGCAGGTAGCCTATACGCCATAGCCTAGGAAAGGCCAAGGATTTCCGTATAACCACTTAAAAAAAGTGTGAGGATACGTTACAATTTTGTTTTGTCAGAACTTCCACACTTTCATTCATAAATTCACGCCGTCCGTGTTTGCGAAGCGACACATATCGAATCGCGGAATCCAGTCACAAATGGAACTTGCTGTATAAAGCAGTAGGCTACACTACGTCACAGAATTTGGCCATTTTTGAATGGCTGTACAATGAATCAAATCTCGATATGGACTAGTGTCTAGTGAATATTAAAGTTCAAAGAGACTGCAATTGTTTTACGCGTCACAGGGAACGAGCACTCAATGTGCACCCCACTACACACACACTGAAGCATGCATGTAGGCCACACATGTGACCTTCATGGCAGAGCTGCTATAAGAGTCACTTCACGAGAATTTCACCATTTAATTTGATAAAAATATCGTCATTCATTCGTATCAAATACAGACAGAAACTGTAATGTCTTTACAACAACCTGTCAAAATAAAAGTTCGGTATAACTTGAAGAAATTCTAACAGAAATATTACTATTGCACAGTAAAGTACATCAAGTAGGCCTAATAAACTCAAATGTCTACAACCCACCAAAATAAAAGTTCGGTCTAACTCAAAGAAATTATGAAAGAAATTGCACAGTAAAATGTAGCCTACTTTAAAATAATAATAATAATAATGAAATCTATTAAAATTATATTTTAAAGGAATATCACACATGTTTTCTTACATTTTTTTATTTAAACAGCGAACTTGCCAAAACAATAACACCTTTTTTCCCACAAAAGCAAATTTGTATTTGTGCCTATAATGTTTTAATATGTCATAATATTTGAATCATATCACGTTCTCTGCTCTTCTTTCTCATTTTGAGAAGTCATAAAGGCCTGTACAGTCTGTTGTGGGCGGTGCTACTGCAGGAGTTTATTTAAACCCCTTCACTACAGACCGGCAGCACATTTAACATCTCAAGAGCGCCAGAACTGGTTATTATAAGATTTCTATTGTGAAACTCTTTTGCACACTTCTGAAAAAAAAATGTCCAAGGTGTTTTTTTTCTTTTGTTTGTGCTCATGGAGTCTGTCTGGTAAGTATTTTTATGGCTTTACTTCAGTTTATATTATTTGTCCACACATTCTTCTGCTCATTATTTTCATCATCAATGTTTCCCATAAAATGTATGTTTTATTAGACTAAAATACTTTTGTGTTCATATTGCTGTTCTGAATGGTGCTGATTTTCCCTTCCAGTATGAAAGTTTTTATTTATTGTGAATTATAGAATTATAGATTGAAATGAGTGCAGTGAAAATTTGTTTTTCCTTGACAAAAATTAGTTCAAATAGTTTCAAAATTGCTAAAACCCTCTTTCCGAGTAACTGTTTCTGTTTGTTTCTCAGGAGTGTTTGGTGTTGATGCAGTGAAGTCAGTGTCAGTGACTGAGGGAGAATATGTCACTCTAAACTCTAATACTGAAATACAGAGAGCTGATCTGATACTGTGGAGTTTTGGACACAACAACAGTCTCATAGCTAAAATCAACAGATGGAAGAAAAGGGCAGAGTTTCCTGATGAGAGATTCAGAGACAGACTGAAGATGGATCATCAAACTGGATCTCTGATGATCACAAACACCAGAACCACAGACTCTGGAGTTTATAGAGTAACCAGCGCCAGATCAGAGACGCCGCTCAACACATTCAATCTTACTGTCTATGGTGAGTTAAAACACTTTTCACAATTTCAGTAATTTAACAATGTCTGTACATCATCATTGTCATTCTTATCTTTTGTCAAAATGTCATGACCATTTCAACTGAGTGTAATATTTTCAGGTGTCAATGACACCAGGTGCAACCTAAGTCAGGTCCGTAGGGGAAAAATCTACCACAGATGTCTGACTTAATTTTGACTTCTTAGACAAGCAGTGGCTTCATGTTATTTCCTTTATTTCATGGGGATTTACTGACTGTACATCTGTATGTCTATAACTGACACACTCAGTTCAATTCATGGTCCTCTCTTTAGTACCACTGGCCTAGAGATTCATGTTGGTTTTAATAATAGAAAATGTGAACATTTGAATCATATCACGTTCTCTGCTCTTCTTTCTCATTTTGAGAAGACATAAAGGCCTGTACAGTCTGTTGTGGGCGTTGCTACTGCTGGAGTTTATTGACACTGAGTGTAGAGTTTCACTACAGACCGGCAGCACATTTAACATTTGCGCCAGAACTGGTTAAGATTTCTATTGTGAAACTCTTTTGCACACTTCTGAAAAAAATGTCTGAGGTGTTTTTTTCTTTTGTTTGTGCTCATGGAGTCTGTCTGGTAAGTATTTTTATGGCTTTACTTCAGTTATATTATTTGTCCACACATTCTTCTGCTCCTTATTATTTTCATCATTAATGTTTCACATAAAATGTATGTTTTATTAGACAAAAGTACTTTTGTGTTCATATCGCTGTTCTGAATGGTGCCGATTTCCCTTCCAGTAAGAAAGGTTTTATTTATTGTGAATTATAGAATTGTACATTGAAATGAGTGCAGTGAAAATTAGTTTTTCCCTGACAAATATTTAGTTCAAATAGTTTCAAAATTGCTAAAACCCTCTTTCCGAGTAACTGTTTCTGTTTGTTTCTCAGGAGTGTTTGGTGTTGATGCAGTGAAGTCAGTGTCAGTGACTGAGGGAGAATCTGTCACTCTAAACACTGATACTGAAATACAGACAGATGATCTGATAATGTGGAGAACTCTACACAACAACAATCTTATAGCTATAATCAAAGAAAATAACTATAAGACAGATTTTCCTGATGAGAGATTCAGAGACAGACTGAAGATGGATGAGAAGACTGGATCTCTGACCATCACAAACACCAGAACCACAGACTCTGGATTTTATAAAGTCAAAAGCACCAGATCAGAGACACCGCTCAACATATTCAGTCTTACTGTCTATGGTGAGTTAAAACACTTTTCACAATTTCAGTCATTTAACAATGTCTGTACATCATCATTGTCATTTTTGTCTTTTGTCAAAATGTCATGACCATTTCCAGCATGGTTAATATGATTTATTGTGTTTGATAATGTTCTGTGTCAGTGACTGTTATAGAATTTGAGACATTTTAGAAATGTATTTGCAGTACATTTCTATGTAATGAATTGTGTGACACTTAAACTTTAATGTCAGTGTAGCATGAATCCTTTATGTTGAGAGAGACTCTCACATCAAATAAAGACCAATAAAATGAAAATGTTCTTACTGTAAATTAGAGCTCTCATGTTTTTGTTCTCAGCTCGTCTGCCTGTTCCTGTCATATTTAGTCACACTTGTTCATCATCATCATCATCATCATCATCATCATCATCATGTTCATTGGTGTGTTCATCAGTGTCAAATGTGAGTGATGCGACTCTCTCCTGGTACAAAGGAATCAGTATATTGTCCAGCATCAGTGTGTGTGATCACAGCATCAGTCTCTCTCTACCTCTGGAGGTGGAATATCAGGATAAAAACACCTACAGCTGTGTGCTGAACAATCCCATCAGCAACCAGACCACACATCTGGACATCAACACACACTGCCACACATGTGCAGGTGCATCTATGAAGAAGAAGAGCGAGCAAACATCATCATCAAACTCTGATTAATCAGATATGCAGGAAGGTGAAAATGTTCTTGAACTGCTTTGAGTATATCATTTTCTTGAGTAAATATAATTTATTATAAATATCATTTAAGTGATATTTTATTCCATTCAAATAAAATACAAATATTTTGAATTACAGTTGTGTTTCTTTATTACTTTTAACAATACAAATATTCTAAAACAAAAATAGTGCCTTACCCGCTGTGTTTAATGACAATCAATATATAATGATCGTATTGTTTTGTATTATTATAAGCCTTGGAATTGAATAACACGATAAGGAAAAGGATTTGGATTGGGATAACAAGATACAGCTGAGAGTTATAGCAGTGTTGTGCAGTAAACCAATCCATGTTTCATTTGTATTGTGCTTTATACAACTTCACTTCGATCAGAGGTAAAAAACAAACAAAAACTTTCTACTCTCTCGCATGTAACACTGGAAAATACCATTCATTCTAGTAAATCGGTTTGGTTTGTTTGGATGTTTCTTTTAAATAAACAGATTCCAAAAGATTCAGTGACTTTGTTTTTTCAGTACTTGTCACTGTGCATCTTCGAATCAGTCCCTCCCTATAAATGAGTATTCATGTTTTTAGTTAGTTATTTAGTGTAACATTATCTGTCATCACCTTAATTTGAGTTGTTCATTCAAACCCTCATTGATAGGCCTATAATTATAAAAAAAGGCCATTCAATGGCTTCAGTGCAGTAACTCACCATGAGTCTTGCACTGTCAAGTTTTCTGCATGACTGATCAAATATTTTGCTTTCCAAAATACAATATCCAACCAACCTTCAGAAGAGACATCCCTCATTTCTTTGTTCTGGTCTCATTTATCTTTTGAATGTATTTTTACTTACACTTCTCTATTTAGCAGGCATTTTACTTAGAAAATACCAGAGATACAATAGGCCACTCTCTGCGAAAAAACAAAAACAAAACAAAAATACATATGACTTGGATATAACTATTACATGAAAAGAAGGGAAATGCACATTCAAACCTATAAAAATGTCTTTTAAAAGTTGGCAAACATTAATCTCATCATGGCTGCTGGTGTTTCTGTTGAAAACACACTGTTAAACAGTTCTAGGAAGATGTTGACTACTAGAATAGGAACTTGAGAAGCTGAGAAGTAAAACAAATGACCACAGCCACGAACACAAAAATAAATGTGTGAACTTTAGTCAGTTCTTTAGTTTATGTTTCTCCCTTCTCTTAAATTGATCTTTATCTCACAACTATATTTGACTATATACACATTTTGACACTCCTGTCTGTTGTGAATCCCATGACTCACAGATGTTTGACCTGATCAAATATCTCCATTGTTAAATTCATTACCAAATTTAGTCTGTGTTTTTCTGCTCTTCACAAACCAACATCAGCTGCATCTGTCACTGAATCAAATGCCTTTCAGCAAGAGATGAGTTTAATACAACAATCTGAATGATTTACATCAACTAAAGACGTATTTTGTCCAAGTGATCAATTGAGAGATGAGAGAGAAGAACTGTGCAGACACTTTAACCTCTAAACACACTGCGGTTTAATGCACTTCTGCTAAAAATACAAAATGCTGATAAGCAGTTCTTCACAGAAATATCAAGAGCTTAAAGTGTCAAAATATATGCAGTTACTCCTGTATTTTTTTTATTTTTCATGTGAATGTGTGTTCATGCCATTCAAATTTTCATTTGAAATAATCTAAACCATGTTAACTGGCAACACAGTCTCACTCCCTACTCGTCAAATGTCTGACGCATGGTCAAGGACCCCTGGCGTCAAGTTTCAACGAAAGAGGTCCCAGCAAACACAGAACGTTGGCACGACGTAGCCAACCTTCTAACAACGTTTTATCAACATTAGCAAAGGTTTAAGAAACAACAAATGATTGATAAAATGTTTGATTTAGGGTTAAAACCAACACACACATACCATTGCGAATATTTGCCTTGGCAGCTGTCCGTCTCCTCCGGGTACTTGTCCTCAAACAATAATGGGCTGACTGAGTCCGAAAGGTCCTTTTGGTCTTTTCAGCTGAAAAAAGAGAAAAGAAAATATCATTATGTCAAATATTTTTAATAATAGTAAAAGAAAAATGACTGATTTACCTTACAAATATTGGATGTTACATTATTAAGCATTAAAAGCATGTTAAGTGTTGTGGTTAATATGCATTTACAACAAATGTCACTTTAAAACTACCAATACTGATGTAAAAGCATGGTAAGTTTTGTTATTACTGTGGTAAAACTAATGTTACTGAGGTTTAAAGCATGGTAAGTTTTGTGGTGGTTACTGTCCTTTTACCACACCTATCACAGTAAAACTAGGGTTACTGTGGTAAAAGCATGGTACGTGTTGTGGTTACTGTGCATTTACAATAAGTTTTACATTAAAACTACCAATAGTGTGGTAAAAGCATGGTAAGTGTTGTTTTTACTGTGCTTCTACTACAAATACAACTTCGGAACTAATAGTACTACTTTAAACCTGATATGAATAAGATGAACTGATTGAAGGTCTGGGTCTTAGGCCTATAGCACGTCACGTGACAGACAGTAGGCTATCACCCTGTTTTGAATTAGAAAACGTAAAGCCTCCGTGGAGATGACAGATATAATGCAGTGACTATCGACAAACAGAAAAAGACATTGGCCCTGTCCCATTTCTCCCCCCTTAAAACTTCCACTTGGTTTTGAGTGCCCTCGAAAGTAAAGTCCCCTCTGCGAGTGAAGTGGAGTTGAAGATCTTTCCCTATGAAAGCTGTCAAAAGAAAGTCAAACCCTTGTTGCTTGTTGTCGCCACAGAAAGAGTCGGTGCACAGAAGGGGGTAGAGTGACCTCTGCTGGTTGAGCTTCCACATAGCAAGAAGGGCTATGTTACAAAACTAAAATGTAAATTAAATAATAGAAACTTATAAATAAATAGGCTACCTGCTGCTGCTGTCCTAAGCTACATATAAAATGAGTTCACTTGTCTTAATCTGAAGTTACAGGTCACCAATGGTCTTACAAATGTTCTCCCTAACAGCCAGAGTTATTATTTTATTAGTTTTAATTTTTATTTCAGTTAGCTAAAGTGTTTTTTTTTTCACACCCAGTGCTACTTTAGTTGTACTAAAAAACGTTATATTAGTTCAGTTTTAGTCTACAATCACCTCGCTAACTATTACTTTTATTTTGAAAGTGTTACCGGTTACTTTCTCTTCCAAAAAAGGAATAGACCACGTGACTTCCGTTTTTGGTTTATAAACGAAAAACGAATTGACTGCAGTTCAAAGACTTCATTCTTCATTCTTTGTTCAAAAAGGAATAACGATAGAATGATCGGCAAAAACGAAAAACGGGCCGTTTTTTTTGTTTTTTTTGTTTGTTTTTTGATTCTGACACCAAAAACGGTAATTTGGTTTTTCGTTTTGAAACAAAAAACAGAAAAACGGTATTTTCGTTTTATAATTACAAACGAATTATGGATTATCCAGAGATCTGGGCCCGGTTTCCCGATAACGCTCACTCTTAGCGCTCTAAGAAAGCTCGAAAGATATATCTTACCAAAGTTGTTTATGTTCATAAGTGTGTTCCCCGAACCATACCTTAGGAAGCTGCTTAATATATACCTTCTTACGTGCGACGTTACCCAGCGCTGTCCGTGGCGATGGTGCTGAATTGTTTGATATCGATGGCTCGAGAATCAATTATTCTCTCGTGCAGGGGCTGTTTATGTGAGAAAGCGGTGATCTTTATAAATGAAGCACTTCAGAAATAGTTGAAATTGCAATTTATTATGATTATTGGATATTATAAAAAATAATCCAAACTATAATAGCCTATAATAGCCTAGCCTACATATTTTAAAATTGTAACATATTGCTGGCACAATAACCTTTTCAAAAATGTACGTGCCTTCTTCTCTTTCCCATTTTTGTTCGCTGAGGTGGAGCTACGATGAAATATTGTTCTTGTAAATACTATACTCGGCAGTGATCAAAAAGGATTTAAAGGAACACTCCACCATTTTTTGAAATAGGGCTTATTCACCTTCTTTCCTACATTTAGATAGGTGGGCAAATGCATTTTTTTCTCAGTGCATGCATTGTTTTAGTTTGACAGGGTCGGTGCTAGCTTAGCTTAGCATAATGAATGGAATCCTTTGTTGCCAGCTAGCATGTCCTGAGTAAAAGTGATATACATTTTTTTTAAAAAACACCTAATTACTTCTTGTGGCCTGCGTATTCACAACAAGTACAAATAGCAATGCAGATTAACACTAGGCGATTTCCTATGCAGATATTGACTTATATATTAAGGACTATATTAGGGGGAAGCACAGGCGAAGCACTGCTACTTGGGCATGATATCTCTGCGCCCAAGTAGCAGTGCTTCGCCTGTGCTTCCCCCTAATATAGTCCCAAGTCAATATCTGCATAGGAAATCGCCTAGTGTTAATCTGCATCGCTATTTGTACCTGTTGTGAATACGCAGGCCACAAGAAGTAATTAGGTGGGTTTTTTGTTTTTTTTATATCACTTTTACTCAGGACATGCTAGCTGGCAACAAAGGATTCCATTCATTATGCTAAGCTAAGCTAGCACCGACCCTGTCAAACTAAAACAATGCATGCACTGAGAAAAAAATGCATTTGCCCACTAAATGTAGGAAAGAAGGTGAATAAGCCCTATTTCAAAAAACGGTGGAGTGTTCCTTTAAACCGTGAATTTTGAATCTCTTCTTGTAAACTCAGAGATGTGGATTCAGACGGCAATTAAATTACCACACGACCTGTTTGTCAAAAAACAGAAGGTACTAATTTGGCCAGGGATTTTTACGCGGGTTGGGTGAGAAAAACACTGATATTATGGATTCGGACGGCACTAAAATCACCGACTAAAATACCGGACGAGCCCATGAGAAACAATATTAGCGTCCGAATAGCACTTAACTGTTCGTAGTTGTATAGTGAGATTACCGGCGCCACCAGTCCGCCCTAACTCGAGCCAGTCCGGGCTCCTCGTCCGCGGCAGGCAGGTCTTCTGCCTCGGCTGCTCTTCGCTATAATGCGGCTTGTAAAGGTAGCCACAAATACCTGATTCAAGCATCAGACTTCCGAAATCCTCTTCCTCTATATCATATTGAGCACTCTCCTCCGTTATTGTCATAACTTTACATCTGTCTCCACAGCGCCTGTTAGCTTAGCTTCAAACAAGATGGAGGATATTGCTTTCAGTTTCAGAGAGTAAAGTCCCACCCACTGATCTGTAATAGGTCTGTAGCGTGAGCGGGTCCCGCCCCCTGGGAAAGATGAGGAACTACTTGTAGTCTCAACAGAAATCCCCCCCTCTTACACTTCCTCCGACAATGACGCAAAATGACGATTTTTGCGTAATTGTGGGAGGAAGTGTAAGAGGTAAATAACGGATTTCTCCCGTCTCAGGGGAAAATGAGAGAGTTGCACGACCATTCAATAGTATGACTGGGTTTCTAACAATGCAAAGCTTAATGCAAATGGGTGGAGTGTCCCTTTAAGCAGCTTCCTAAGGTATGGTTCGGGGAACACACTTAGGAACATAAACAACTTTGGTAAGATATATCTTAGAGTGAGCGTTATCGGGAAACCGGGCCCAGTCCTTTTATTGTAGAAGTTAGTGCAGCACCTGGACACATGATGAAATGTGTAGTAATGACCCTAAAATAAAATAGATGATGTGTGAACGGTTTATTTTTCATTGCATTAACAAACTCTTTTCAAACTTTTTCTTTATCCGTCAAAAATAGTGGCAATTGTAATGAAGTGAAAAAAAAAAAATTACTGCCTTTGTGAGGAAATGTTGTTTTTCTCATTTGTCCTCTGGATTTGTCATGTTCAGCGTCATCATAAAGATTTAGACCTACAAGTCTTTGTTGTTTAATGAAATTCTTCTTACAGCCACTAGATGGAGATATAGATATCTCTAGATGGAGAGACAGCTGAATAATTATGCTGGACTAATTAGCCATTTTGTTGAACTAAGCTAGCAAATAATTAGATTGTATCTGTCTTGGTTTGTAAGTTTATAGAGCAGCACATTCACTCCTCCTGCGATGTGTAATATACATTTTAAACATGTTTCTAACATCTAACCTTACCTAACATTCTAACACTTTGAAACACAATGTACTAATATGTTCTGTCATGTGTTTTTGTACCTTGCCTTCCCCCATTTGACTTTGGTTGTGTGTGTGAGTGTGTGTGTAAAAATAACATATATGGTAAATGAAACCTTGTGATTAACAATGAAGTATCGTTAAAACAAAGTTTGCTTCACCTAGTAACAGAAGGGTTTGCAAATGAAGAACCAATCAAATTCATGTCATTTTGACATACCTCTCAATTCTATAAAAACAGTTGTAACTGTGTGTTTGGTGTGATTCTCAATGGAATTTGTCTGAGATCCTCCTTGCTTCTTCTTGGGAGAGATTCCCTGAGAACTGCTCTGGGAACTTCCCTGAGAAAAAGCATTTAAAGGACATTTGCTGAAGTCTGTTTGTCGATTATTGCTGCGCAGCAAGAAAGCTAGTTAGGGAGGGAAACAAGTTATTTAGGGAAACACTAGAGACCTTACAACCAAGTGATAGTGTGGATCGCATTAAGAACACTAGAGACCTTATTCCCAAGTGATAGTGTTCGATAGGGGGCGAGACGTCGTTCGACTCTTTGTGAGACTCTTAGGCAGGGTTAGATTGCAGCTTAGGCATCAACTCGCGCGTTCAGAGGTAACTCAACTGAGTATAATATTTTCAGGTGTCAAGGACTCCAGGTGCAACCTAAGTCAGGTCCGTAGGGGAAAAATCTACCCAGATGTCTGACTCAATTTTGACTTCTTAGACAAGCAGTGGCTTCATGTTATTTCCTTTATTTCATGGGGATTTACTGACTGTACATCTGTATGTCTATATCTGACACACTCAGTTCAATTCATGGTCCTCTCTTTAGAACCACTGGCCTAGAGATTTAAGTTGGTTTTAATAATAGAAAATGTGAACATTTGAATCATATCACGTTCTCTGTTCTTCTTTCTCATTTTGAGAAGTCATGTGGCTTGTACAGTCTGTTGTGGGCGGTGCTACTGCAGGAGTTTTTTGACACTGAGTGTAGAGTTTCACTAAACCACTTCACTTCAGACCGGCAGCACATTTAACATTTCATGAGCGCCAGAACTGGTTATTATAAGATTTCTATTGTGAAACTCTTTTGCACACTTCTGAAAAAAATGTCCAGGGTGTTTTTTTTCTTTTGTTTGTGCTCATGGAGTCAGTCTGGTAAGTATTTTTATGGCTTTACTTCAGTTATATTATTTGTCCACACATTCAATGTTTCCCATAAAATGTATGTTTTATTAGACAAACATACTTTTGTGTTCATATGAACGGTGTTCTGAATGGTGCCGATTTTCCCTTCCAGTATGAAAGGTTTTATATAATTATAGAATTATAGATTGAAATGAGTGCAGTGAAAATTAGTTTTGCCCTGACAAATATTTAGTTCAAATAGTTTCAAAATTGCTAAAACCCTCTTTCCGAGTAACTGTTTCTGTTTGTTTCTCAGGAGTGTTTGGTGTTGATGCAGTGAAGTCAGTGTCAGTGACTGAGGGAGAATCTGTCACTCTAAACTCTGATACTGAAATACAGACAGATGATCTGATAATGTGGAGAACTCTACACAACAACAATCTCATAGCTATAATCAACTATAAGACAGATTATCCTGATGAGAGATTCAGAGACAGACTGCAGCTGGATGAGAAGACTGGATCTCTGACCATCACAAACACCAGAACCACAGACTCTGGACTTTATAGAGTAACCAGCAGCAGATCAGAGACACCGCTCAACACATTCAATCTTACCGTCTATGGTGAGTTAAAACACTTTTCACAGCTTCAGTAATTTAACAATGTCTGTACATCATCATTGTCATTCTTGTCTTTTGTCAAAATGTCATGACCATTTCCAGCATGGTTAATATGATTTATTGTGTTTGATAATGTTCTGTGTCAGTGACTGTTATAGAATTTGAGACATTTTAGAAATGTATTTGCAGTACATTTCTATGTAATGAATTGTGTGACACTTAAACTCTAATTTCAGTGTAGCATGAATCCTTTATGTTGAGAGAGACTCTCACATAAAATAAAGACCAATAAAATGAAAATGTTCTTACTGTAAATTAGAGCTCTCATGTTTTTGTTCTCAGCTCGTCTGCCTGTTCCTGTCATATTTAGTCACACTTGTTCATCATCATCATCATCATCATCATCATGTTCATTGGTGTGTTCATCAGTGTCGAATGTGAGTGATGTGACTCTCTCCTGGTACAAAGGCATCAGTGTATTGTCCAGCATCAGTGTGTGTGATCTCAGCATCAGTCTCTCTCTACCTCTGGAGGTGGAATATCAGGATAAAAACACCTACAGCTGTGTGCTGAACAATCCCATCAGAAACCAGACCACACATCTGGACATCAACACACACTGCCACACATGTGCAGGTGCATCTATGAAGAAGAAGAGAGCGCAAACATCATCATCAAACTCTGATGTGATTAATGACAATCAATATATAATGATCATATTATTTTGTATTATTATAAGCCTTGGAATTGAATAACAAGATAAGGAAAATGATTTGGATTGGGATAACAAGATACAGCTGAGAGTTTTAGCAGTGTTGTGCAGTAAACCAATCCATGTTTCATTTGTATTGTGCTTTATACAACTTCACTTCGATCAAAGGTAAAAAAAAAAAAAAAAAAAAAAAAAAACTTTCTACTCTCTCACATGTAACACTGGAAAATACCATTCATTCTAGTAAATCAGTTTGGTTTGTTTGGATGTTTCTTTTAAATAAACAGATTCCAAAAGATTCAGTGACTTTGTTTTTTCAGTACTTGTCACTGTGCATCTTCGAATCAGTCCCTCCCTATAAATGAGTATTCATGTTTTTAGTTAGTTAGTTATTTAACATTATCTGTCATCACCTTAATTGGAGTTGTTCATTCAAACCCTCATTGATAGGCCTGTAATTATAAATTATACAATTAAATAGATTAGTTATTGCTATATAAAAAAAATAATAATAACTGGCCACACTGTCAAGTTTTCTGCATGACTGATCAATTATTTTGCTTTCCAAAATACAATATCCAACCAACCTCCAGAAAAGACATCTGTCATTTCTTTTGTAAGTTTAGAGTATTTAAGTTAATCCATAAAAAATAATTAATTTATGAGGTAAAATAACAAAAAAAGTTGGCACTATAGTAAAAATGAATCAACACAATAATTAAACAACCCACTTTGCTGTGTAAAATTAACCCAACATGTGTTCTGTCCTATATTTACCCAGCCCTTGAGTTGAAAACATCCCAAATTGGCTCTCTCAAAAAAACATTCCTGAACACAAAGACCATTGCTTGAATATAATGAAAAAAAGTGTTTGCATATTCAGTCACAATGTGGCGCTAAAGCAGTGTCATCTGCATTGGGGAAGTATGATGTACACAATTATTTTCCTAAGACATTTTCCTGGCCAGGATTTCTAAATTGCATGAAATATCTGGGATTTGGCTGTGGTTCCCTATTGATGTGCTCTCTATAGCCCTCATACTTGCTTTGTTTGACTGTTTTCTGTAGATCCCAGGGCATTGGTCGATTATGTACTATGCCTGGAAGAAACTTCAGTCATTACCTTGAGCAAGTATTAAAACAATAGGGGGGAAAAAAAAGAAAAGCCCAAGGAAACATTTGGAAAAATCTTAGCCAGGACATGTCAGGAAAATCTGTCTGTTAGTCATAGTCACTGGTAAAACTTCTAATATTTAAAGAAATATTTTTTTTGAAAATATGTATATGCCGCTTACAAATAATCAGTCCATTTTATGATTCAGCTTGTTTTGGGGGGAAACGGACATAACATTTTTAGTGGCAGAGACAAAAGACATTCATCAGTGACAAATGCAAAAGCAAACGTTTTAGCGCCGATAAAACAGATACTTTAGTGCCACCTTGTGACTGAATATGAAAATATATATTTTTTAACTTTCCTGTAGCTCGAACAATAGAGCGCTGGCACTTGTAACGCCAAGGTCATGGATTTTGATTCCCAGGAAAAGCAAGAATAAATAAGAATGTAAATGTGTACCTTGAAGTGCAATGTAGTCACTTTGGATAAAAGCGTCTGTCAAATGCATAAATGTCGAATGCAAAAGCAAACGTCTGTCATGGTATGTTCATGCATCAGTCTAATCCTGCATGTGCTACAAAAGAGTGGCTTTAGACACTCTACGTCTGCAGTCCAGATCTTTCTCTTTTTGAAAATGTACAGCCAACATGAAAAGAAGAAACAGACAACGACAACACACTGTGTAGCAGATGTATCAGATGAGATTTTAAAAATAAATCACTTGAAAAATGGCAATGGTAACAATTGGTATCCTTCATTCCCAAATGATTAAAAAGCGTAATTAAAAGGAGATGATGTGACACAGTGATAAACATTCCTCTGTCCTAACATTTTTGGAGTATGTTGTAGCCATCAAATTCTAAATGTGCTTATATTTATAAAATATATTTAAGGTGGTCAGTAAAAAGACCACATTGGAGATCTTTTCTTATTTTGTTAATTAAATAAAGTATCAAGAGAATTGACAAATCTCATATTCTTGATTTCATTGCATTTTCAAAATTGTTACAACTTTTCTGGAAATGGGGATGTATGTAAAACAGAAAATAAAAATAAACAAAGAAGAGTTCCCTTTTGAGAGGTCTCTCCTATTGCACAAGTAGCTTACGCTAAGGGAAAACTCATCTCAGGGAACCGAGGTTACATTAGTAATCGAGATGTTTTTTCTGCAAGCTGCTGCTATGGAATCGCAAAAGCCTGTCTGGACTTTGCCCTTTTGAAACACTTACAGTAGGATTTCCCTTTTGTGACATAATCATGAGTGCTGAAGTGACAGTGGGGGTTCAATCTTCAGCTGGCTGGCAGGAGCAGCCACTGGCATGTCACGTGACCTGTCAGTGGCTGGCTAGTCAGTTTTTATGTTTTGTAATGTTTGGATCTTTTGCATGTTTGGCGTTTTAGAGAATTTTAAACCAGTCAAATGGCTGTGATCAGGCAGCTGACTGACACTTTGCTGGACGCTTAATCCAGTAAGCCCTGGCTGAACTGCGAGTTGCCTGACACTCTCGCTGTAAGGAAATAAATTGTTTTCTTGTAACGAATATAATTTCATGCATGTGTTCTTTAGTATGATTGGAGATGGTTATCCCAATTAAACCAGTCAAATATGACCGTGATCACGACTGGCAGCTGCCAGCCGTGGAAGGGAAGTGACAACGCGCCACTCACATTTCACTTCTCGGAACAGTGTGGAATTCTCACAATTGGGAGGGGTGCTTCTTAACAGAGGGTGGTAGTGGGTGGCTGGAACTGAAACCGGGAGGGTTTAGGGTTTTTGGATGTGTATGAGGTTGAGGTTTTAAATGAGTTTGAAGTGCCACTATCTGTAATTGATTCTGTGGTTTGTCACCAATGGAGTGAGTAAATTCACGTAGTGCTCTGTGTAGTTCTATGGCTTTCCAGGTTGTGTTTAGTCTGTCCCTGTAGTCCCCTCTAATAATAAAACAACATATTTTGATTGAAGTTGTGGTGGTGTGTTGTGTGTATACTGGCTTAAATAATTACAGGTGGTGGCAGCAACCGAGTAAGTAAAAGTTATTCTAATATTGTACTACATTAATCTGTGTTATTTATTTGAGAGTTTAATCATGTAGACTATGTCTTAACTGAAATCTAGCTGATTTTTGAATATTGTAATAATAATAATAATAAAAAAAAAAACTCAAATGTTTCTATATTGCATTTAATAGGGACTTCCCTTAATTTCCCCACTAAGATGTCTATTTATGGTTCCAAAATGCAGCTAAATTTGTCTCATTCATCTATCATCATTTGATTGTTACATATAGTATGTTCATTTATATTGTTTATTTACAGTAGTAGTTATGCCAAACTCCTCTACAATGATCGACTCATGTCATGTTTCGTCTGGAATAAAAATCTTTAAAGAGCAAGCAATTTCTAGTTCATGTTTGATATTAAGCGTTTATGGACATTTCATTTACGATATTCCCCTTTCAAAATGTTCATTTTTAGCGGTGAGAAAACGTAATCAATGTCAACAACATTGACAGCCACTTCTGTCACTCATAAACGTTACTAGGCAACCAGCAATGGGATGTGGGAACGCCTACTAGCGACGATCTCCGGGATCTGACGACATGATGCAGCTACAAAAATCGGGATCATTTCAGTTTCAGACATTTACATCGTGGTTAACAAACGGACAGGGAAGATGGTTAACGCTTTTGTTTTGTTCTGTTTGAGCTTGTGTCGTCTGGTTGGTAAGTTATGAATGTGTTTTTATGACTTAACTTAACCATCGAAAATTAACCATGTTTTTATTATAGTAAAACCATGTTTATTTGGTGTACTGATTGCCCTTTGTATAATCACAAAAATATCATAGTTAATTATTTTTTTTATTTTTTTGTAACGAAACCATGGTTAATTTGTGGTTACCATGGAATAACCATGCTTTTTTCGTAAAGGAAGTTTTGTCAGATAGCCTATATGTTTACAAGAGTAGGCTATTTTTTATTAGTTTTGGAGTGTGGTTAGTAATTTTGGAATTCAACTAGAAACATACCAAAACAAAGTTTATCTTGTAAAACACTGAAAATGGACAAATTCGAAATAAATTGATGGACATTTTAGTGAATTTCTCTGGCACGATACATGTCACATGTCACAACCTGGGTGTCCTGTAAAGAGCACATTCAGGGCTTTTCAGAGATACCAAATGTTTGGAGGTTTCACCATGAAAACAACTCCTTAAAAATGCTTGACATTAATTTAGTGATCAAATGTAGGAAAAATGATAATATATTGTAATTATAATTTAAATCGTACTAATTTTCAAAGTGTATTTCATACACCAACATCTCAGGAAAACGTTATGGGGTTTCAAATCAAAAAATGACTTTCTGTTACAGAACAGGGCATTGATTTCATACGTGTCCACCGTAGAGGACATGTTGGGAGACACAACAAGTGGAAATAAATTATACATCAATATTTCTATGAAATATTAGATATTATTTTTAAAATGTTGCCAATTATTATTTCAATTATTACACTTCTTTTTTTATTAAATGTTGCTCCAAGAACACATTAATGTGCAAATTAGATAGTGTATAGATGCATTGCATTGAATGGGAATATTCATTAATGGCCATTTTACCCACATATTGCTTAAAGTAAAATGGTGTATCAATTCATTCCGTTATATCTTTCATAACATAGTTGAGAATCATCTTTATACAAATTTTGGGTTAAAAGAAATCCTGAAACCCCAAAATTTATTGGTGATTGAAAAAAAAAAAAAAAATAATCCTATTGTTTTTGCCTATACATATAACTTCATGTCATTTTATTTTTTAAACAACTTAGTCCTGGTTAGTCACTACAAAGGACATAGCATAACATATGAATAAAATATTTTTCAAAAATATATATATTTTTTTCACCATTTGTTTCTTATGCTCTAAACAATGTGATGACATGAACAAAAAAAACGAAATTCAAAACCCTTTTTTTTCTGGGTCTCAGGAGGATATTATTAACATGTTTTCAAAAGGCATTTACCTAATTTAAGGTGGTTTATAACATTTAATTTCCTCAGTATGAAAACTAAATTAGTCCATGAACTATCAGTGAACTGAATTAGATTCAATCAGCTGAGTGAGTGTTTTATGTTTCACTTCTGTTAGCACGCAAAAACGAGTGCTGAAGAAATATCACGTGCCACTCAAAAAGAAGAATTGATTGTGTCCATTAATGAGGAACAAATAATTTCAGAACCACCAAAACAGCTTGACCTGTGTTGACCTGCAGTTCTGCAGTCTTGCAAATACTCTTCAAAAGCACAGACCTTGTGTAAATGATATTTATTGTACATAGGGATGTATTTTAGACTGGGGCCAGAGCCCAGGGGCCCTGGAATATGGGCTTTGTTGTCCTTTGTGTGCCTCAGAGCATCATTATGTGTCTATATTTTATTAAAGTTGTCGATAAAAGGTTTTCCTCAATTATACTGAACAGCCTAATTGTGTAATTTTAGGTATTTGTAATGTAGTTATTGTTAAATCTTTGTTGATATCATCAACAGACCTTTAGTATGTGACAAAATATATTTCTTTCTTTTTTTCCAGATGTGACGGATGCAGTGAAGTCAGTGTCAGTGATGGAGGGAGATTCTGTCACTCTAAACACTGATGTTACTGAAACACAGCAATATTTGATGATACAGTGGACGTTTGGAACCACAAGAATAACTGAATTTAACAGACTCACGCAAACCAGCAAAACCGACTATGAAAATAGATTCACAGACAGATTGAAACTGGATCAAACCGGATCTCTGACCATCACAAACATCAGAACCACAGACTCTGGACTTTATAGTGTAACACTTAGCGGCGATGAGACCAAATACTTGAGTTTCAATGTTACTGTCAATGGTGAGTTTACCATTATGGCTTAATTTACACTAACCTTCATTTGAATTATATTGGTCATTGCATAATTCTTAAATGTTACTTCTCTATTATTTTCAATATTCTTTACATCCACATTTTATGCTATTGGCTGAATAAAAGTGTGTGTGTGATGAGATTAACGTCACAGTATCATCTGTCATTACCAGAATCTCCACGAAGTACTTCATCACCGGAAAGATCGCCAAGCTCAAATTATGTGACGTCCGGCTTTGTGATGAACAAATCAACAGACAATCAAATGGAAAATAACAACAATACTGAACTCCATAAACCAAGTTCAGGTA
Organism: Vimba vimba; assembly: GCA_022828995.1. Lineage (NCBI taxonomy): Eukaryota > Metazoa > Chordata > Actinopteri > Cypriniformes > Leuciscidae > Vimba > Vimba vimba. Next base: position 29,705,675 of record CM040825.1, on the reverse strand, counting down.
CTATACATCACTGATGATTAGCTTTTATTTACAGAGCAGAACTCTGTTAGATGTGTTCAGTTAAATCAGTGTGATATTAGGTTTTCACTCTGAAATCCACTGTAAGTTCATAGTGGCCTGATTAAAGTCAAAACCCAACACATTTTAATTGGCGTAGTATATATTATTCATATTTCTGCTTGTGATTGGCCTATAATCGACTGCATAAACCAATTAAAACTTGCCTTTATGCATTTGGAAGATGCTTTTACCCAAAGTAAATTTACATTGCATTCAAGGTTTTCGTTTGATCAGCTCATGTATTGATTTGATCAATACATGTATCATGTATTCCCTGGGATTTACGGTTAATGGATATTGGGTGTTTGAAGCATTTGCTTGCTTTCTTTTCGGAGTTTATAAGAATGGAGAACAGACAGCAGACAAGCGTTAGGGAAGTGTTGCGTGTATTGCAAAACAAATTTGCACACATTGTCAACCTACTGGATATTGGAACTCCTAATAATAACCCACAAAACTGTCACCTGTAATTCGGTTTAAAAGAGATTTAATGCATGATTCTGATTCTGTGTTTTTATGTTTTTCAGATCACATCCACTGTTGTAGTTTCACTGAAGCTGTGATTCGATTGGCTCTCTCTTTTCTGCTGGCCGTGGCTACCGTTGCTGTGCTGCTTTATGACATCAGATCTACGAGAAGACAGCTGATCAGACTAGGAGAGACTAAACGTTACCACCAGGCTGATGAGGAATCAGACCATCATTATGAATTGTGCAGAACATTAAGTAATAATGTTGAGAATTAAAGCAAACCACACGTCAATGCGTTGCACATTTCCTATTCCTTTCACAGCTATTTATTAACAGATGTTAAACATTTTTCACATTTTTCTTTATTTAATAAAGATTTGGTTTTACAATACCGTGGAGCTTGTTTTTTGTTAGATCTGTTCTACTGTATTTTTATGATGTCATAAAATGATAGAGCATTGATCATATTTTACAACTGCTAAATGATTCAGATAGCAGTTGTGTGGATATGTGATTCACTGATTTCACGTGATTTACTTGAAGGTAAGTTTGCGAGTGGAAGTGAAACTTGCTGTGGTCTCAGTTGTTTACATCTTTACAGAAGGGCATTCGTGGGCTGCGAATTCGAAAGCTAAATGCATCCCGCCTGCAACCCTAACACAATTTCTGCAGATTTCCCCCCTAGAGAGACTGTCTGTGTTTATACATCATGACACAGCGTCTTGTTCTCTACTCCGTGAACAGGAGTTACATACGTAATCCTAATACTTTTTGCTACCACACTCCTTTACACTGCTAATCCTACCATGCAGATTATTGGATAATGATCGCTACCAATGGTTGACTGATCTAGTATTTCCCTTCCCACTGACATTTTACAGCTGTTATTGCTGAAACTATTGTTAAATCTATACAACTTCATTAGATCACTTATACCTTGTTCCATTCCTATCGTTTAAGCATACTAAAGACATTTTCCTTCATATGTTCTTCCAGTTCAGTGCCATTTTTATCTGTTTGAGCTTCCCCATGTTATTATGTGCATTGAAATCCTCATGCCATATCACCATACCTTCTTCTTTACTCTAAGTTTAGTTTGACTGAAATGCTACGGAAAAAGAGGCAGAAAGGCTTCCAGCAAATAGATCACAATTTTCAACATAAAACTTAACAATACAGAAACATAATTGCTATTTTATAAATGTTGAATTGGAAAAACAGCTCTTTTTGTGATTATCACTAATATTTCAGATCAAACGCCACACAAAAAGTTAATAATTGTTGGATATCAGAGTTATTTATCAGGGGTTATTATGCAAAATTACATGCCATGAAAAATGACTTCTTAACAATAAACCTAGATATTCTTTTACATTCTCTTATCTTAAAGTCAACACGACGCACTACAAAATACATAAAACAGTAACAGTGTGTAAAAACATTTTATTTGCCCCCTCAATATCATATGTGAAAAGATTTGAATAAATACAATGATTCAAAAGACAAACCTTTATAATATTATTTTAATTGTTTTTTTGTTTTTTTTTCTGTCATGTGTTATTCTTCAAAGAACCTTTAACATCCATAGAACCTTTCCATTCCAAAGATTTTACATTAAAAGGATTTTTACACCAATAGAAAACACGAAATCTCCCCTCGACCCACCGTCTACAAGAAGTAAATGGCTTGTGAGATAGGTGTCTGTACAAGTATCTCAGTTTAACACATCTCTGTCTTCATTGTCAAACTATGTGCCACATCACAACCCTGGGTGGTTTCTGCCGCGACCACTTTACTCTATTTTGGTCATGAGCCACTACCGCTATTTATATTACTCAACTCCTGTAAAAGGTCTACCTTATGGATTCAGGAGGAGTCAGGTATTGTATAATATTCTCTTCTTTTATTATAATATCTCATCTCTACTCTGACCTCTACCGTACCTCCGTAGGCATACGGACCAGGTAACAACCAAGCCTGGGTGGTGTGGGTTAGCCTTTCGATTAGTGCACCACAGCTGGATCTTCCCCCTCAGAGGACAGCTATGCCTGCTTATGCACTCCAAGGGCCACACTGATGCAACTGGTTGGCAAACTTGACCGACTTTGTTATAGTCTGTCGGGATATGTATAGAAAATTGTCTTCCTCAGACAGTCAGCTCACGATACCACACTCTAAAAAACACTGGGTTAAAAACAACCCAATTGGGGATGATTTCAACCCAGGGGCTGGGTAAATAAAGGACAGAACACATGTTAGGTTCTTTTTAATTAACTTTTAATTTATTTAATTTTTACTTCATATATCATTTACTGTTTATGGATTAACTTAAATCTTCCAAACTTTTTTTTTTTTTTTTTTTTTTTTTTAAATAAGCTACTCCACACAACCACTGGTTTGCATGATAATTCCTTTATTTTCGATCATATTTAACAGTGTAGCATATTTTATATAGTTTTGAATATATATTGCATACATTTAAGCTCATTTAACAAATATTAATAAATAATATAAAATGTACACAAACCTGTATTTTACCAAAGACCAAACCAATTTGATGGAATGCACTCCTCTCTCCAGAAGAGGTCACAAAAAGCATGCGATAAATAACTCAATCCCTGGTTTGTTACGTCTGCCTCAGATCTGGCTATATCAAAAAAACTACCCAAACATTGGGTTGTTATGTCAGACTCAGGAGCTGGGTAATAGACTGGGACAACAACACTACACCACTCTATGCCGCTAAGCTGAAAGTTCCCATGGGCCAGAATACACATCAGTTTAAGGCGTACCCAGTCTCTGTTCAGTAGCCTATATGTGACCCTGTACCACAAAATAATGGGCCATTTTTTTTAAATTGAGATTTATCATCTGAAAGCTGAATAAATAAGGTTTCCATTAATGTATGGATAGGATAGGACAATATTTGGCCGAGATATAACATATACCTGGAATCTGAGGGTGCAAAATATTTTAATATTGAGAAAATTGCCCATTTAAAAGAAAGTTGTCCATTTATGTTCGCAATTGTGCTGCATTCACTGACGAAAATAAATGTTTTATATATTTACGGTAGGAAATTTACAAAATGTCTTCATGGAACATGATCTTTACTTAATATCCTAATGATTTTTGGCATAAAAGAAAATCAATAATTTTTACCCATACAATGTATTGTTGGCTATTGCTACAAATATACCTGTGCGCATACATGCCAACCCTCCCGATTTTTCCGGGAGACTCCCGAATTTCAAAGCCCCTCCCGAAAATCTCCCGGACCGACCTTTCTCCCGATTTCCACCCGGACAACAATATTGCTACAACAGCCGTTTCAGACCAAACGCTTGCGCTGCCATGGCGTCTGTCGTTGCTATGCAACCAAACTGCGCTCTCCATGATGACGACGAAGAAGTATCAGCAAAGGATTAATTGATTTCTAGCCCTCGCATTAGCTTTACTACTAGATATATTTCTGGAGATGAGAAGGAAAAACCCGCCTGGAAAAACTAGCGCACCACGTTGCTTCCATTATGAGCGTGCTCACCGCGGCCGCGCGCCTACAGTTGAAATAACGACCTTGAGCGTGAAAAAGACGCGATATGTGAACGGCCCCTAGAAGCAGATGTCTGAAATGAAAGGCAAGAACAGCTATTTATTTAGCTTTAGACTTACATGAAAATTTAAAAATGAAATGTCATAATTATAATGTTTTGAGAGTTTATTTATGTAATTGTTGCATTAGGCTATGAATTAATAAATGTTTATTGATAAGATCTAGCTATTTCTTGTCTTTTCATTTACAGTAGCAAACAAATTAGGGTCTAACCTCCTGAGGAGAGGCCTTAAGGAATTGAATTTGTCAAATAAATGAATTACATTTTTCTTTGCGTCCCCCCCCTTGTTGAGGTTCCATCGTAGTAGTTTCGTCTGCGCGTGAACGTCATGGCAACGTACAACACAAAGTTCCTCACGCGGAAAACACTTAACATAACACGTAAATGCGCGTAACTAACGTAAATCAAACAAGCTAGTATTCATAGGCCACGAAGTGTTGGCGAAATAACACTTCATCCGACCGGAGGGAATAATATGGAATTTTTCACAGAAAACTTCTTGCTCAGAATAAATTCAAGCACTTTCAAGGACCTGTATCTGTGTGTGTTTATTTTCCAAAACTTTCCTGGGCCTTGAATTTTTTTTTTTTTTTTTTCAGATTCACTAACTTTCAAGGATTTCAAGGACCCGTGGGAACCCTGCTAAGAATGTTAGATGCCTTGTTTGATCTTCTGATGTTTTGGTTTTGTAGCTGGCTTCCGCTTGCTGCTGCTTGTACAGCTGCTGCTCTCTCTCTCTCTCTCTCTCTCTCTCTCTCTCTCCCCATTTTTATAATTGCATATTAACTACATTTGTGCATGTCACTTCTACTTGCGTTAACGTATTTCCTCCTTGTGTTAAATGTTACATTACTTGTGTCAATTGCTTTATTTGCCATGTGTCAATACATTTCTTGCTTGCATTAAGGGCATTTAGCAATACACATTTTTTTTATTTCACATTCTATCAGATTTCTATCTTTCTAGACTTTTCATTCCTAACTGTCTTAATATTTAGTAGTTATACACAACAATGCTCTTGTCTGCCAGAAACCGTGTTCGCCCACACACATAATGCAACATACTTTATGCCATCATTACAGGATGTGGTATATGTGTGTGCACAGTGTTTTTGTCACCTTATGAAAACTTCATGCCCCCAAAAGAATCTCCAAGATCTTTCCTTATAATTTAGATCTTTGTCTAATTGTTTGGAAGAGCTCACTCCATTTCTCTTGAGAAGTATTGACAAGTTAATACAGTTTTTCTCAATTGCTTAGAAACAATTCTGGGAACAACTCAACATTTTCTCTAATCTTCAAACACAATTTTAAAAACTCACACCCAACGGTAAAAACGGCTCACTTTTGAATCCCAATTCAAACTTTGCCCTCAGACAATACACTCAAAATCTCAAAAACAAAGACTAAATGAAAGTTTGTAAATATTTTGGAATATTTTGGAACCCTGACAAAGATGCAAAACAGTACTGTAACAAATACCAGTTACAAAAGTGGATAAAACAATGGTGCTGTACGTGCTGTTTTGGACAGCCTGATCTTTGAAAGGAAGAGTCCATGCAGGATACATGTGTGTTATCTGAGTTCACATTGTGACACTTGAGGTAATTATATTATGTGTTTGTGTTTCCTGAATGAGAACACAGTTAAACCTGCAAAATGAGGAAATTTTTGCAGAAAACATTGAAAAAAATTGGAATGTATGTGAAATGCGTTAAACGTTTTGAGAAACGTGTCTTTGTTTCGAGAAATGAAAGCTTTACATTTACATTTATACATTTGGCAGACGCTTTTATCCAAAGCGACTTACATTGCATTTCAAGGTACACATTTACAGCCTTATCAGTTCTTGCTTTCCCTGCAGAACCGAACCCAGTTATGGAACCCAGTTACTTTATTACTTTAGCGTATATTCTGCCAGGAAGACTCAAATGTTATGTCACTTATTACCTTCTTATCTAACCAATCATGATCTAATACTCATAGTATAAAAGATCGGTACTTACACATGTCTGAGTTTGCAGATACTGACTCCAACAACATTCACCTTCATCCTCCCCACCACTACCAGGATGGTCCCAGCCCATACCTCCCACAGGGTCGACTGGTCCTGCCTTTGTCTTCAGGCAGGAAATTCAGATTCTGTTACCCTCGGATTGCGAACTACGGACGGGGCCTACGCCACAAATAACTTTAGAACTCAATATTTGCTTGCTGGGCTTTTAATAAATTTATGCTTTGCTATGTTATTTTGCCTCCCCGAGACTTTCTGGTAGAACTTAATTAATTTGGAAATTGGGCCAACTGAATCAGTTATAGAAAAAAACTGTAAAGTAAGTGGGATGCGTATACAGTTGCTATTTAATTATGAAAGAGTTTCATACGCGTTTCCCTGGTCATCTAAAAATGTTTTACATGTTGGTGAGTTTACCAGCTCAACAACACACATTTTTCCCTTTCGTAAAATCTGAAAAATGTTGTTGAGCTAAAATGCTGATGATGTCACAGTGATTGACATTGGTGGGCGTGGCTTATCACTCATTGATTTATCACACTTTGTCCAACAGCAGCTTCTCTGCAGTTATTGAATCAATTCGGTTGTTCTCCCGTGGGACCTGAATGAAAATACAGAGAGAATTACAGAAACTGAAGAGAGAAAGAAACAATTGTGCAAGTACATCTTTACACTGTAATTTTTTTTCATGTTTTGTTATCACAACTGTTTTTCTTGTCATAATGACTAAAGAAAATTAATGTTGTTCAGATAGCACAACAAAGTTTCTATTGTTGAAACTAAACTTTTTGATGTTAACTCAAATTTTTTGTTTCAATGAACTCAAAATTTTAAGACACCCATGTTAAATCAACATTTTTTTTATAATGAGTTTGTATGATGTTACATCTACACAATAAGAGCACATAATTATATTAATTAAAAAAATATTGGGACTTTCATTTTCTACTTTGCATCAGAAGATGTTGTTGATGGAGGAGATTTAGAAGGGATGATTCTATTCCTCACAAAAAGCATTTTAAGACTTAAGGACAATTGAATTATAATACTTCTATGGTGTTTTGTCTTCTTATTGATTGGCAAACTTGGTCACTGAACATGAACTGTTCCTGTTGGGATTAACTTATAATGCTGTAATGTGACATTTCATGGAAGGTCTATACCATGGATGGGCAACTTCGGTCCTGGAGGGCCACTGTCCTACAGAGTTTAGCTCCAACCCTGAAAAAATCACCTGCCTGTAATTTTCTAGTAATCCTGTGGACCTTGATTAGCTTGTTCAGGTGTGTTTGATTAGGGTTGAAGCTAAACTCTGTAGGACAGTGGCCCTCCAGGACCGAAGTTGCCCATCCCTGGTCTATACAGAACCTTTTGTCCAAATGAAAGAATCCATATATGTTAAAAACTCTGCACCATCAGTGCCAATAAAGGACCTGTATTTTTAACAGTGTATTGTGTAAATAAATATATAGTTGTTAGAATTCTACTCACCAGTGACAGTCACATTGAATCTCCTGAATGTGGTATGTTTGCTGTTGATGATCTGCAGTTTAAAATGTCCAGAGTCTTTGTTTTGGATGTTTTTCATGGTCAGAGATCCAGTCTGATGATCCAGCTTCAGTCTGTCTCCAAATCTCTCACCAAAAGAAGTCGCTGAATCAGCTTTAGCAACGAGACAGTTTTCAGGTCCAAATGTCCACAGTATTAGATCACCTGGCTGTTTCTCGGTTTTAATTTCCAGAGTGACATATTCTTGTCCCTCCTTCACTGGCACTTTCCTCACTTCATGTCAAACAGCACACAGAAATACAACAGAGAAAAATGTGACTTAATTAAGTTTGCATTTTCAATAGCACTTACAGTTTGTTTACAAATTGACAAATAGATGTGTTAGATAACCTAATTAGACAAAGGCACATAGTCAACTAATGTTTAGTCAGCCTAAAAAAAATCTAAAAGTAGTTCAAATTTCACTGCACTTTGTCTTATATTGAGAGTATCTAATATGTGCATACAGTGCAGTATCATTGATCTACTCACTTTCGACAGTAAGAATAAATCTCTTGATGGTTCTTCTGGTTTTGCTACTGATTTCTAGTATATAGAGTCCAGAGTGAATAGGCATGGTGTTATTGATGGTGAGAGATCCATTATCATTCAGCACCAGTTTGCTTCTGAATCTTTTTTCCAAACCATCATATGTCTCTTTGGTCACTCCATTGATTTGAGCAATGAGATCGTTGTCATGTTGATACCACCACTTTATCTTATCATCCTCCTGTAGGCCAGTTCCAGTCTCTAAATTGACAGAATCTCCATCTTCCACCGACACTATCTTCTCTTCAATTTGTTCTGCACAGTAAAATGTGTTCATGAGATCAAGCTAAACTTTACAAAGAGATGATACATTTTCACTTTGTGACAAAAGGTGCATTTATACCGTTTAATCCTCTAAATCATGACATGTGTAATATTCAGAGATATAAATTTTTTGGAGATTTGTTTTTTAATTAAAAAAGTGGGCAAGTATGTTTCTTTAATTTGTTTCACTGCTGACCGATATGTTTTTTTGAAGTATCTAATTCATAGTAGAGGATATGTTAGGAAATCCACCAATGAAGATGCATACCAATTTTCAACCTCATGAATCATACAGATGTGGAGTTATAAAGGTTTTTAGTTGTAGTGTTTTGGCTTGGACGCCAACTAATCTGTTCACACAGTGCAGGATCATTGATCTACTCACTTTCGACAGTAAGATTAAATCTCTTGATGGATCTTCTGGTTTTGCTGCTGATTTCTAGTATATAGAGTCCAGAGTGAATAGGCATGGTGTTTTTGATGGTGAGAGATCCAGTCTTATCCAGCTCCAGTTTGCTTCTGAATCTTTCATCAGAACCATTATATGTTTTTGGGGTTATTTCATTGATTTCAGCAATGAGATCGTTGTCATGTAGATACCACCACTTTATCTTATCATCCTTCTGTAGGACAGTTTCAGTCTCTAGAGTGACAGAATCTCCGTCTTTCACAGACACTTTCTTCACTATAAAAAGAGATTATGAATTTTCACTTTGTGACAAAAGATGCATTTATACTGTGTACATACATGTGTATACATGTGTAATAATATTCAAAGATACATTCTTTGGATTTTTTTTTTAAATCAAAAAAGTGGGTAAGTATGTTTTTTTGTTGAGAATCATGCTAAATTATTCTTTCATTTACTTTTTAAAAGCCTTAAAAATGTTTGGAAATCAAATATGCATGCATTTATACAAAAATTGCAATTACACAAGTAATGTTATGAAATGATTTAAATATAAACTGTACGAAGACACGTAGTGAGTCATTGTGGGAAATCTGTCATTATATGTATTGCAAATGAATTTATTCACTCAGAATCAGGATGGTATGATAAAACAAATATTTGTGCATAAATTCAAAAAGTGTGAAAATTTTCATGCAGAAATTTTGATTTATCAATAAAATTTACCAAAAACAAATTTAGAACCAACTGAAAACACACATATGAATAAATCATACACTCTTTTCATTTTGCCGCATCAGCTGTACTACTCACCCACTTCTAGCCCAGAGATCTTGCGGCGATAGTAAATCACAACAGAGGATAAAACTGCAGCCACAAGCAGAGCAGCAACAACAACAATCCCTGCTATAGCACCTGGAGACAGACCCGGATCTAAAACAGCTAAAGACAGACAATGAATGTGATCTAAAAACACTGTTCATAAAAGTTCATAAATAGGCTTAAATGAGGTCCTTTGGTCAATACAGTAAAATGGACCAATGCGATTTTTAATATTTGTAGTATTCACTAATATAAATAGTAGTATTTATTAATATTTTGAATTCGCTTTTATTTTTAAATTTGCTAATAATTTTTATTATTATTATTAATTATAAGTAATTTTGTTATGTGCTATTGTAAGTTTTATTAGTTTTTGTATATACAGATTAGTCATTTTAAGACTTAAGCTTAAACTTATTTCATATACACTATTGTAAAAGTTGTAAATAAAACAAAGATTAATGGAGTACTCTTTAAGTTTTTCCAAATTTCATGTATGATTAGATGTGATACTTGCCGTATTTTGTAAGTTTGTGAAATTTACTGAGTGAATATTGTTTGTACACAAATTTTGTGTTTTTGATTTATTTTCCATTATATATACAAATATAGCCTACAATATATTTTACTTCAGCTTTAGTTCAACTACGAAAACACCAGCTATTCCTAATTGGTCCAAGTACATAAGTGCTAACCAAACTAATACTTTGAAAGACTTGTTTTATAGACTCACCAGTGACAGAAAGAAGGAATCGCTGTGAGCTCTCACGGCCTATGATCTGTAGTTCATAAAGTCCAGAGTCTGTGGTTCTGGTGTTGTTGATGGTCAGGGATCCAGTTTGTTGATCCAGTTTCAGTCGGTCTCTGAATCTCTCATCAGCTTCGTATAATGAGGTCTTGTTAGTTTCTACATCAATTTTAACCAGGAGAATTCCTTTATCTCCAAACCTCCACACAATCAGATCCTCTCTCTGTACTTCAGAAACATCAGTGTTTAGAGTGACAGACTCTCCCTCCTTCACTGAAACTGACTTCACTCCATCAGTTTCACCAACCACATCTGGGAAAAATCAGAGCTGGAATATTATAATACTGCTTTTACCGTTTGCAGTGTTGCATTACATAGAAAAGATACTCACGAGATACTCACCAAAAACAGTAACATTAAATATCTTTATCGTAGTCTTTTTTCTAGAGATAGAGAGTTTATATTGTCCTGAATGTCTGATTCTGGTGTTTCTGATGGTGAGAGATCCAGTGTTTTGATCCACCTGTAATCTGCCTCTGAATCCCACATCGTCTGTGAAATAAATTGAGTTCAAGTCGCCCTTTCTCGTTATTTGAGATATGACGGATTGTTTAGGTCCAAACAGCCACAGTATGGTATCATCGTTCAGTACTTCAGTAAGATTTGTGTGTAGAGTAACAGAATCTCCCTCCATCACCATCATTGTCTCCTCTGTTTCTGCACCAACCACTCCTGCCGAACATAAATGATCAGTTATAGATATAGCTTAATCTGAAAACACACTAGTAACCTCAGTTTCAGACGATTCAAACGAACACTGTCTGAGACAGATACGGCATTACTGTTCAGAATGTAAATGAAGAAAATTGAAAATTAAATAGTTTTAATTAATGTAACCATGAGTTCTTCAATGTGGCAGAAATTGTGGTCCAAAACAGTTACTTCACGTTAGCTGAAGGTTACTGTAAACTTTGACATGACTGCACTGTTTTCATTAACAGCACAGATGTAAACATTGTGTAAATTATTTGCAAATCTCTGATTTCACTTCTCTCATCAACTGTCTGGAAAAAAAAGCATGTTAACTTAAACAGTAATGTAGTTTAGGAAATCTCTGAAAGCTTGTTTGGGCCACAGAATAAAAAAAAAAGTTAATAATTTTGTTTTATTTTATCTTAGTTATGAGTAAAAAAGTCAGAATTGCAAGTTTGTCGTAAGTTTTTCTCGATTGCTAACACACAATTCATGAATCAGATCACCATTTTCTCACAACTATAGAAACAATTTCGTAAATACACACCGGCTTGTACAAACCTCAAACTTCCAAGTCAAAATCAAATATTTCAGTCAAAAACTTATTTACTTCTGTCAAAATCAAACTTTGGCCTCAGGTTACACAAAACCTGCAAATACACAGACTACTTCCTGCCCAATGAACACTAGTGAGATCAATTCACACCACTGTAACAAAAATACCTCTTATTGGGATTCAAGAATACTTTGGCAGCTCAGTGTCAATTACAGTATACAACAGAAATGAAAGATTGCAGACAGAGTAAAATGCAACAATGAGCTTTATAAAAAATATTTTCATTTCACTTCAGTAATGTGATCTTACAGTAGATGGAAGTACTTGATCTTACAAGAGAAGAAAAGTTCACAAACCAAAGAATGGTGTATGCAACAGTATACTGTAAATCACAGTAATACAAAAATAAATAATTGGCCATCCTCTGCACCTTCAGTAATAGGAGTTTCCTGGTCTTCTGACAAAAGACTTTCTGTACCTTTCTTAGGCAGTCATCTCTCAGTTCTGCAAAAATACAGAACACACAACACACTTGCTACACATAAATTTGACAATCACGATTTTCTCTACACACATTTTCACACCTTAGACACAGTTAAGGATTGTGAGGTTACTTCCTTGTCATTACAAAGCCCCGGATTGCCAATGACAACACTAATGAACGAATTGGATAAACACAAACACCAGGTGTGGAAGCACACATGTGCTAATTTGAAAACGCAGCACTCAGGTGTGCTATAAAAGGCAGCAGGTGAGTTCACCTGTCTTCAACAAAGATGGAAGGAGCTAGAAGTAAAAGAAGAAGAGTGAGAATGAGAGGGGGAGCTCAAAGAGGAGATGAAGGAGGTAGTGGAAGAGGAGAAGGAGGTAAAGGAAGAGGCCTAGGTAGAGGAAGAGGAGAAGAAGGAGATAGAGGAAGAGGAGAAGAATGAGATAGAGGAAGAGGAGAAGAATGAGATAGAGGAAGAGGCCTATGTAGAGGAAGAGGAGAAGGAGGTAGAGGAAGAGGCCTAGGTAGAGGAAGAGGAGAAGAATGAGATAGAGGAAGAGGAGAAGAAGGAGATAGAGGAAGAGGCCTAGGTAAAGGAAGAGGAGAAGGAGGTAGAGGAAGAGGCCTTGGTAGTGGAAGAAGAGAAGAAGGAAATAGAGGAAGAGGAGAAGAATGAGATAGAGGAAGAGGCCTAGGTAGAGGAAGAGGAGAAGGAGGAGATAGAGGAAGAGGAGAAGAAGGAGATAAAGGAAGAGAAGAAGGAGGTAGAGGAAGAGGCCTAGGTAGAGGAAGAGGAGAAGGAGGTAGAGGAAGAGGCATTGGTAGAGGAAGAAGAGAAGAATGAGATAGAGGAAGAGGAGAAGAAGGAGATAGAGGAAGAGGCCTAGGTAAAGGAAGAGGAGAAGGAGGTAGAGGAAGAGGCCTTGGTAGTGGAAGAAGAGAAGAAGGAAATAGAGGAAGAGGAGAAGAATGAGATAGAGGAAGAGGCCTAGGTAGAGGAAGAGGAGAAGGAGGAGATAGAGGAAGAGGAGAAGAAGGAGATAAAGGAAGAGAAGAAGGAGGTAGAGGAAGAGGCCTAGGTAGAGGAAGAGGAGAAGGAGGTAGAGGAAGAGGCCTAGGTAGAGGAAGAGGTAGGAAAGGACTTATGCCATAGTGTGATGTGGATGAAATCTTATGGCCTGATCCAGCCAGACGGAGAGATGATGAATAGTTACAGTATTATTGTTGCTTTTACAGTAGTTTTTCTTCAGAGTCAAAGTGTATGTACTTCATGCAGTAATTTTTATTTGTCTACAGATTTTATTTATTTCATTTATTTTTATTGTTTTTATTGATTACTGTAACTGATTATGGTAAGAAATACTGTGTAAGTATTGAAATAAATACTTGAAATATTCATTCTGCAGCATCAGTGTTGTGCAGTGCTTGGTAAGTTTATAGTAGGCCTATTTGTGTACATTCTCCCTATATCTCAAACTAATCATGAAGAATGTTGTGGGTATGTCACTATTTTTATTTTTTTGTCATCTAAATTATCCCTTACATAACAATGTCTGGCCAAAAATCTAGCACATGCTATTTCCTAAAATTTGTTTTTTTACAAATGTGTTTTATATTTATTAGTGGTGTCAACAATAATCGATTCGGCGATGCATCGCAATGCGGGGCATACACGATTCAGCATCGATGCGGCAAAGTGCCATAATCGAGTATGTCACTGTTTTAGGGGTAACGCGTCTTCGTACTAAACCGTTCGGTACAAGGCACGCATTTTCAAACCGAACGGTTATTTCAAATTTAAGCGCGTCGCGAGTGCGCTCATAATACAGGAATAGTATAGGCTATAATGCTTTCAAGTAACGTTATGTCGGATTTATTTCGACATTATGAATAACATTGCTGCCCTCAAATGTTAATCTGAACTAAAATAAACATTTGTTTATAAGCACAAAATATTACATTTAATTTTTTAAAATTTAATGTTTTGTTTTATATGCTCCTAAGAAGAGTCAATTATAGCTCCATCATTGCTCAAAGAAAAAAATGTCATACTTTATGATGTTAGTTCTAATAAAAAAATAATAACAAAAAAAAAATCAAGGAAATTTCTCTGGCATTTCTTTCTTTTTGCTGTATTGAAAACATACCGAACCGTGACACAAGTGTATCGTATTGAACCGAACCATGAATTTTGTGAACCGTTACACCCCTACACTGTTTATTTTCTGGCCCTGAGTTGAACAATAAAGTTGAAATTTAATTTCAAATGGTTCTCAAGCAGAGAGAAGAGAAACATTTCTCATTCAAAGCACTGAAAGCAGTGATTTATGCTTTCTTTTTCAGGTTTGAAAATGCCATATCCAATACCCTGTACCATTCAATTTTATTTTATTTAATGACATTTATGTCAAAGATACAGGAGAGTGATAATACACACATAGCAGCCAATAAAATCTGTTGTTCAATATCTGACTGCTTGTATTGCCTCATGACTGATGAAAATTTTGCCTTGTTGTGTGCAGTAGAATTTTGATGCATCGCAATGCATCGTAGAATCGAATTAAATCGAATCGTTACCTGGTGAATCGTAATCGAATCGAATCGTGAGAAAGTTCACTTTAAGAATTAAACATGTGGTCTTGCTGAGTTTTGCTGTAAGAACAGTGCAAACGAAAAGAAAATTGTATATAATTATATATGATATACATATTATATCTACAGTATGATGTACTTAAGTCAGTCCGCAGAAAGTCAAATATATCTCAAAATTATCTATACACACTCTTCCAGCATGTACTGTAAGTCATAATGCAAATAAAAAACAACACATCTCCACTGCATAATCAAAAGTCTTAATACAGGCACATTCTACATTAAACCACTTGGGTTGGTACATTAAACCACGTTAAACACTTTCACTTTCAACGTTTTCTACCGAGTCCTGCTGCAGTGAACACAGGATAAAGATGAACACATAGTAATTACACACACACACACACAAAAAAATTCAGCAGATGTTGACGCGACTGACTGAAGTGTGATATGAATGCGCTCAACGGCAATGCATTTGCTGCACAGCTGATGTCTAAAATGAAACCAAAAAAAAAAAAAAAATCATTTCAATAGCCAAGAAAGAAACCCACTTACCGCCCAAAAGCAACAAGGAAAGACACAGTAGTAACATCCTCTCTATGTTTTTGTAGAGCTCTGTAGATTCTGAATGTTGCTAATATACAGGTGATCAATGGAGATTATTTAGGTTAGATATAATTCGGTTACTCTTAATCTCCACTGCGCTCATCATACATGAGCTGCACCCAAGTGGCTACAGCTTCAAATATACACACCCTAACCCATACCCTCAACTCTATCTCTAGAGGAGGAGCTGGAAGTTGTTTGATCTGCAGTGAGTATGCACCACTTGGAGAAACTGAGACCGTGTAAACACGTGTAACAATATCCCAGCCCCTTATTGACACAGCTTGTTCGACTTGAACCGGCGCTGCACAGACCGATCGGTGAATGAAATCAAAGTAGCCTATCGCGAGAGCGAACAGAGAGCAGACGGCTGCTTGCTTTTGAATCCCTCTCGCGGTACTTTGATGTCATAAACCAATCGGTCGCTGCACTGGTTCAAGTCAAACAAGCCTATGGCAGAAGAGGCTAAAGTGAAAGTGATCTGACATGTCGCCAAGTAAGAATTTGTGCTCTGCATTTATCCCATCTAAAAGCAGTGAGCAATCAAAGGCGTTTTATGTAGTCTAACAATCATTGTTAAATAAAACGCCTTTGACAGTGGTTTCAAAAATGGTTTGTGTGAGTCTGTTGAATTCAGCTATTCTTTTGCTCCCAAACATTCACTGCATCAACAAATATTTCTGTAAATTTTCTGTACTTTTGTGTTTCTGTACTTTATTTCTGTATATTATGAAACATAATATCGGGGGCCTGTTTCAATAAGGAGGTTCAACCAACTCTGAGTTAAAACTTGAACTCTGAGTTGACTTACCCTGAGATGGGAAACTCTGAGTTTTCGGTTACAGAACAGCTGAAATGAGTTAGTTCAATCAACTCTGAGTTGACCTACTCTGAGTTAAGCGCGTACACCACAACTATAAAAAGCCATTATCAATGGAGCGCAGATATTACGAGTCACCATGGCAACAGCGCCAAACAAAAAGAGGAATTACTGTTATACAGTGTTGGGTGTAATTAATTACCAAGTAATCAAAATATTGTGATTTAATTAAAGGGATAACTCTTAATTCTTCTGTAATTTAAAATAAAATCTGATGTAATTACATTAAAAAGGCTACTGCATAGACTATAGAGAACAATTCTGTATAAAACAATAGTGGATTTAACATACATTTTTAAAAGGTATATTTTTTATGTAACCTTCTCCCTCTACACACTTTGGTCAATTCAAGAAAAGTTCATGCAATTGTATATTGTTTATTTGAAAGCATTAAAAGTGCAGTTTCTTGTCTCTCCTTGTATTGTTCAAGTGGTTGAGGATTTAGTAATTAGTAATAAGTAGACCAATACTTTCTAAAGATAGTAATTATTACATTAATCTAATTACACTGTTGAAGATAACATTGATAACTATTTTAGAGTAACTTACCCAACTGTTATAATATCAGAGGTGAAACTGGAAGAACAGCATGTTATTCAACCTAATTTTAATTTTCATGTGGAGCAATCCTAAAGGCATTAAAAGAACATGGCAGCAGCTGAAAATTAAATATAAAAACATAATTCAATCAGGTAAGGCTTGAGCATATCATGGGTGAAGGCTACCTGACTTTACAAACATTTGACATATTAAATAACTAAATAGCATCCAGTGTCTAGCAGTGCAGCAGCATTTTTGGCTGAAGGAATTCCTGGAGGGACTTCAGAGCCAGTCACTCCCAAAGATCCAAGGGCCTTCATAAAATGTTAGAGGTTTACATATGTGTAATTTTTTAGATAGGCTATTTTTGATATTTCCATTTATTTTACTTTGAGGTTGGGTTTTTTGTTGGTCCTAACAGATTCTGATGGTAATATCTGTCTTTTGGAGCCTCCTGTCCCAACAGAACCCCAGGCAGTTGTAAGTCGCCTACTCAATACACCAGAAATGATGACAAATAGTGTTATAAAGTGTACTCAACCAAATGCTCATCTTCACAGGACGATGGGGATAAATAGTTTCTGCTGCCACAGAGAGGCCTACAGAGGTAATGTTAATATTATGTGTCTACACATCAAACAATCTACCCATTCAGATTTTTTCAAATTTTTATGTGGATAATCTAAGTTTAAATCTAAGTATAAACGGGTATTCTTATCTCTCCCTCCGCCCTCAGAGTGTGGAAGAACAGCAGGAGGACGGTCCATCAACTTCTGTTGCACAGATGAACACAGCAGTGATTCTCAGTAAATTCCACAGTTTAATTCTGTAGAATTTGTTTAGAACTACATTATGTAACTCTAATCTACTACTGTATTTTCAGTCGCCAGTTAAAGAGTTATATAGACTTCATCTTATTAAAAAAAAAAATAGAAAAAAACTGCAGTAAAAATATTTTTTATATTAAAAATTAAAAATATTAATTGTATTAATAAAAATTTACTGAAAGAATGAATGAGGTGTTTAAACACCGCTTCCCCTTTAAAAAAGGGGAGGAGACCGATAGAAACTCTGGGTTTACTGAAGAAAACCTGCTCCCGACCAGGTTAGGTTCACAGAGTAAGTTACCATGGTAACTGACTCTGAGTATAAGTTACCTCTCTTTCAGAAACGGGCTTGACTTACTCTGCTTTCTCAGGTTTAACATACCTCCCATTCTGAAACAGAAAACTCTGAGTTTCCCTCATTTCAGGGTTAACATACTCAGAGTTTTCACTTAACCTCCTTTCTGAAACAGGCCCCTGATGTACAGAAATATTTGTTTGTTTTGTTGTTGTATGGTCTGTTTTGCAATTAACACAAATCATGTAAGCCTCTATAAATGTTTCATTAAAATGTCTAAACTTTTCACAGTGAATGTTCTGGAAAACGATAGGAACCTATATTAATAAAAAACTGAAGTCTAAGATAGAAATGTTTTTTTAGGGCTGTCAAAAGATTAATCGCGATTAATCGCATCCAAAATAAAAGTTTGTGTTTCCTATATGTGTGTGTACTGTGTATAATTAAATTTGTATATATAAATACACACACATGCTTGTATATATTTAAGACAAATGTGTAATTTATATATAAAAAAAATATATTTATATATAATATAAATTATATATAAATATATACAGTATATGTATGCCAATATTTCTTAAATATATACATGCATGTGTGTGTATTTATATATACAAAATAATTATACAGAGTACACACACATATATTATGTAAACACAAACTTTTATTTTGGATGCGATTAATCGCGATTAATATTTTGACAGCCCTAGTTTTTTTATGTGCTTTTTTATACTTAGAATGACTATTTGGAATTATGCATTTTTTTTTATATAAATGACTTATGTAAATCTTTTGAAACAAACAAAAAATAAAACAAAAAAATAACTGTGACAAATGTGGACAACCAATATAAAGCTTCTAAAATGCATGTGAAAGAGAAAGACTTCTGCTATACCAAAAATGAGGTCTAATGGAATTAAAAGACAACCAGGAGTAAATAAAAGCATTTGATCTGTTTTCTCATTTTCTCTCTCACTTTTTCTCTCTTCATTATCCCCTCATTAAGCTGTGCTCTTCACACTCCAGACCAGTGGGTGGCGGAACGGCACGCTTTAAGTTGGTTTCACAAAGCGTCAAAAACTGAAGAAGAGGAGACGAGCTCTGAACAACAGCTGATTCAAAACAAAAGATTTGCAAAGTATTTGAACCTTCACGAATCAGTTTTTTAAACGATCACTATTTACAAGTGAAGAGATGCATTCAGACCAGCAGGAAGAACAGAAACCTGTAAAAACTGAGCTTATTGAAGATTACAGTGAGAATAGGAGTGATCCTGATCAAGATTTCCTCAGAGTGAAGCTTGAAGAGACTGAAGAACAGATAGGTTGGTGTTTATTCTTGATTCTTCATTAATGATGCTGTGAAACATTAAAGTTATAAAACTTTAGCAGTCTTTTAATGGTCATCCAGTCAACATATCCATTCATCAAACAGGTATAAATTCTGATATAATTTACTCACTCTTAACTTTAAAAATCTGGATGAATTTCTTCTGCAGAACACTAAAGATTTTTTTGTGTGTTTGAAAAATCCCTAAATATAACATTGAGATGTTAAAAAAAGAATACCTAAATGCTTTAAACAACATGAGGTTACTACCATGCCTAACCACACTTTTTAAAACTTTTTAACTTTCATTTTAGACCTGACAGTAGACATTAAGGAGAGTGAAGAACTGGATGAAGCGGAGGAGGAACATCGTGTCAAAACTGAAGAAAAATCTTTGAGTTGCTTACAGACCAGAAGTAAACTTGTACTGAGAAGAGCCATCAACAATTTCACTTGCTCTCAGTGTGGAAAAATATTCCCACACAAGCAAAGTCTTAAAGATCACATGACAGTTCATGGTGAAGAGAAGCCGCACACATGTGATCAGTGTGGGAAGAGTTTTTCACAAGGATACCTTAAGTTTCAAATGAAAATCCACACCAGTGAGAAGCCGCACACATGTGATCAGTGTGGGAAGAGTTTCACATTAAAAGGCACCCTTAATAATCACATGAAAATCCACACTGGAGAGAAGCCACACACATGTGATCTGTGTGGGAAGAGTTTTTCACAAGGATACCTTAAGTTTCACATGAATATCCACTCTGGAGAGAAGCCGCACACATGTGATCAATGCGGGAAGAGTTTTACACAAAAAGAACAGCTTAAGAGACACATTGAAATCCACATGGGAGAGAAGCCACACAAATGTGATCAATGCGGGAAGAGTTTCACAATTATATCAAAGCTTATGTATCATATGAAAATCCACACTGGAGAGAAGCCGCACACATGTGATCATTGTGGGAAGAGTTTCACACTAAAAGGAAACCTTAATATTCACATGAAAATCCACACTGGAGAGAAGCCTTTTAAATGTGATCAGTGTGGGAAGAGTTTCATATATAAGCAAAGTCTTCAAGACCACATGAAAGTTCATAGTGGAGAGAAGCCGCACACATGTGATCAATGCGGGAAAAGTTTTGCTCTAACATATCTCCTAAACAGACACAAGAAAATCCACACGGGAGAGAAGCCACACAAATGTGAACAATGCGGGAAGAGTTTCACAATTATATCAAAGCTTATGTATCACATGAAAATCCACACCGGAGAGAAGCCGCACACATGTGATCAATGTGGGAAGAGTTTCTCACGAAAAGGACACCTTAAGGATCACATAAAAATCCACACAGGAGTGAAGCCGCACGCATGTGATCAGTGTGGGAAGAGTTTCAGATTTGCATGTTCATTTCAAGTACATACGCGTTATCATTCTGGAGAAAAAACATTTAACTGTAATCAGTGCAGTAAAAAATTTCAGATAAATTAGTGCAGATAAAACTATTCAATTACTCTCATAAGTAACCATAATTGCATTAAACTATGTTTTTTGTTGTTGTTGCAATAAACAGGCATGTAAACACCCTAATCGCTCTGACCAAAGTGCACATGTTCGGTTCTATACGGATGGATGTGTTGTTCACACAACTTCATGAATGCACTCCGTGACATTATTCCAAAGTTTCCTCTTGTCTCAATCACTAAAAATAATATCTATATTGATATAATATAGTAACCTAATTATTTATAAATTATATATTATATACATAAGATATGTATGTGACATATATAATGTATGAAAAGTATCTATACACACTCTTCCATCCTGTAAATCATAATGCAAATAAACAACAACACCTCTCCACTGTATAATCAAAAGTCTTATTACAGGCACACTCTACATGAGTCTTGGTACAGTAGTAAACCACGTTAAACACTTTCACCTTAAACGAGTCCTGCTGCAGTGAACACTGGATAAAGATGAACACATATATTACAAACATTTTCAGCAGATGTTGACGGCAGGGTGGGATTTGAATTCATATAATGGCAATGCATTTATTGCACAGCTGATGTCTGAAATTAAACCAAAAAATCATTTCAACAGCCAAGACAAAAATCCACTTACCGTTCAAAAGCAACTGGAAAAGAGACAGCAGTAACATCCTCAGTATGTTTTTCCAGAGCTGTGTAGATTCTGAATGTTGCTAATACAGATGATCAATTGAAATTATTTAGGCTAGGTATAATTTGGTTTCTCTTAATCTCCACTGTGCTCATCATACATGAGCTGCACCCAAGTGTACAGCTTCAAATATACACACACTAAACCTACCCTCAACTCTATCCCTCCACCCCATTGGACCTCCAGAGAGGAAGACTCTCATCATTTGACTTTGCAGTGAGTATGCACCACTTGGAGAAACTGAGACCATGTACAAACGTGTAACAATGGCAGCGCCCCTTATTGACAATGGTAGAAGGGGCGAAAGTAAAAGTGATCTGACATGTGGCCAAGAATAGGAATTTGTGCTCTGCATTTATCCCATCTAAAAGCAGTGAGCAATCAAAGGCGTTTTATTTAGTCTAACAATAACTGGTCCACTGTATAGTTAAAGCAGCCTAATCCACAGATATTATGTTTCACTTCTGTTTCCGCATGAAACCGAAGAAACATCACCTGACACTGAACTCTTGAACTTTCATTGTTATTCATCTCTTATAAAGGTCCCATTTTATGAAAATTTCACTTTGAGGTTTTTTAACCTTAATATGAGTTTCCCTAGCCTGCCTATGTTCCCCCAGTGGCTAGACGTTTTGATGTGTGTAAACCAAGCCCTGGGTATTTTTGAGAAAATGAAAGCTCAGACGGCCGAATCTAGAAATCTTCCCCTTATGTCGTCATAAGGGGAAAGGTCACCTCCCCTTTCTCTTCTTTGCCCGCAAAAAGAATTTGGCCCACCCATGAGAAAATGAGCTGCACGAGCGTGATATTGTTTTTTCCTCGAGAGACACCATGGCTTAGCCTGGTTAAAACCAGACCATTCTCAGTAGTAACTGAGATATGGTCTGGCAAAGCTTCATTAATAACTCATTTCCAAAGGGGCGTCACCAACGGACGTCGCTCAAATGCCTCTGGGCACAATTGGATAGACCTAAAACTCCTAAAACCAATCAGAGATCGTCATGTGTAAAGCCATCCCAATTCGCCTATGTTACACTCTATTTTTTTACAGTCTATGGTTACACTACGCCATATGTACTCTTTTTGTGAAGAAAATGTATTTACTTTTGAATGTGTAGCAAAAAAGTAGGCAACTTTGGGACATACTACTTAGTCATCTTTATCGGACGGATCTGTCGCGTGCATCCCGTCATGCCCTGTCAATCATCTTGTCACAGTTAAAATCCTCTATTAAATCTAATTTAATTTCCTACCGTTTCGGAGAGAAATGTAGTAGCACGTTCATCTGCCAGTGGGTCTTTCATGGAGACTGTCCTCATGTGTTTGCAATTTGAATATAATAATGCATTTAAAAGTTGGTGTGCTTCACCAACGGACGTCGGAGTGGACGTCGCTCAAATGCCTCTGGATAGGCTAGACCTAAAACCAATCAGAGCGATCGTCATGTGTAAAGCCCGCCTCAACGTTTCTGATTGGTGCCTTGATTTCTCGGCATGGGGAAATGGACTTGAATGAGCTCTTTGCCAGACTTACTTGCAGAGCAAATCTAAATTTGCCTGAAGTTGTCTGGGTTTTCCCAGGCTAACCATGGCTTGCAAACAAACGAAAAATTGGCAGTTGCTCAGTGTTTGGATGTACAAATGAACACAAAAGTATTTTTTTAAGTTCCTTCATCCGAGCCTCTGAAGAACCAGTGGGTTATATGAATTTCTGATGTGTAATTGTTCAAGTTCAGACAGATAATTTTTCTCTCAAAGTCGTTCAATACTGTTTATGCATCAGTAAATCAAGCCAGTGACTAAATGATCAACTTCACGTCGTTTCTCTTAGTAGGATGAAAATAATCTTACTTAAACTGTGATTAATATACAGAAAGCGATCAAAGAACAATCTCTTTACAGTCGCCCAAGCTGTCAATCACACAGCGCGAGTTTATCTGGACACTTGCCAAAACTTGTTATGAAATCAATGACGCTGTTACGCTGCACAACAAAGCTCTTACTGTACAAATCATTAGTGAGAGTGCAGAAACTGTGTTGCAATGATAAGATCTTCATTCACGCGAGCAACAGGCTGTCATCTGCTCAATGCTCATCACTGCAACCTTTTATGTGATGGGAATATATCTAAATACTTAAACTTCTCACGATTCGTTAATCCCGATAGCTGTAATAGTAAAAAGCGCAAAATAGCTGTAATAGTAAAAGTATTCGAGAGAGTTCCACATGTAATGCTAAATATTTAATATGCAAGCATGTCAGCCAATCACAGCAGTGGGCATTTACACTGAAGTCTCACAGCAGCCAATCACAGCAGTGGGCATTTACACTGAAGTCTTACAGCAGACACGCCCTTTCAAACAGAGTGTTCAAATCAGAGGCTAAAATCAGGCTAGGAAATATGCCTTTTATTTATAAATTATAACAACTTTTGATCTAAAAAACATACTAACATTATAAGGGCACCCCAGGAAACATTCTAAAATAATAAAATAATCCATGCAATGGGACCTTTAAGATCTTAATTTAAAGTTTTGGTTTTACGTACTGGAAATCATTTGGCATTCACGCTATATAGGAAAACATCTGCATAATACGGATTTAAATTGTATTGTGGTCATTACTAATCAACATAATGATCTTAGTAAAAAAAAACAAAAAAAACATGTATTTGTTCTATAGATGTGACACATGAAGTGAAGTCAGTGTCAGTGATGGAGGGAGATTCTGTCACTTTGATGGTACTGAAGTACAGAAATATTTGTTGATACAGTGAATGTTTGGGAGCACAAGAATCGCTGAATTCAACAGACTCACACAAACCATCTCAACCTATGATAGTGCTGATGAAAGATCAGAGATCACTCTAAGACTTTATAAGGTAACAATTATCAGCCGAGAGACCAAATACAAGAGTTTAAATGTTACAGTCTATGGTGAGTTGACCATTATGGCATAATTTACACTAACCAATTTTTATTTCATAGTAATATTTTAAAATGTTTATTTTTTCAATATTCATTACATCCACAGTTTATGATACTGACTGCCTTAATTGTTGCAATTAAGACAACAATAACCAAAAACAAAGCAAGCACAAAATGTAGCATTTTCAGTATAAGAAACATGTTTAAAATTATATCAAACTGATATGGTTTTATAGATGCTTAAATAATATAAAAATACATCATATATCCTATGAAAACAAGTAATTGTTAACTAGGCTATATTGCAGTTATGCTATCAACCAACTTTGCATCAACACTGAACGTGACTTCAGAACAACAGCTGAAATTCATACTTTTCCTTTTATCACTGTAAAGCTGTTAAAACAATCTGTATTGGCGCTGATTTATGTTTCTGGTGGGAGCCCACACTCTATAATTAACTTACCTCACACTTAATTTCTATAATTTATGTTAGTTTATGTATGGTCTGTTTTGTATTTAACACAAAATACAAATACTATTGATGGCCAATGAAAGACAAATACTATTCCTATTCTCCTATACAAATGTTTAAGTATATGTCTACATTTTTTTCACTGTATTTAGCATACTCAAGAATGTTTTGGAAAGATTTAGAAACCTATATTAATAAAAATCTGAAGTCTAATATAGAAATGTGTGTATTTGATGTGTTTTTTTCCCTAATGATTTATATAAATCTTTTAAAACAAATTAAAAACAAACCTGTGACAAATGTGGACACCCACTAAAGCTTCTAAAATGCATTTCAGCTATACCAAAAATGAGGTCTAATGGAAAGACAACCAGGAGTAAATAAAAGCGTTCGATCTGTTTTCTCATTTTCTCTCTCTCACTTTTTCCTCTCTTCATTATCCCCTCAGCTGTATGTGCTCTTCACACTCCAGACCAGTGGGTGGCGGAACGGCACTCTTTAAGTTGGTTTCCCAAACCGGCAAAAACTGAAGAAGAGGAGACAAGCTCTGAACAACAGCTGTTTCAAAACAAAAGATTTGCAAAGTATTTGAACCTTCACGAATCAGTTTTTTAAACGATCACTATTTACAAGTGAAGAGATGCATTCAGACCAGCAGGAAGAACAGATACCTGTAAAAACTGAGCTTATTGAAGATTACAGTGAGAATAGGAGTGATCCTGATCAAGAATTCCTCAGAGTGAAGCTTGAAGAGACTGAAGAACAGATAGGTTGGTTTTTATTCTTGATTCTTCATTAATGATGCTGTGAAACACTAAAGTTATAAAACTTACGCAGTTTATTAATGGTAAGCCAGTCAACATATCCATTCGTCATACAGGTGTGAATTCTTGATTTAGCCTAGGCTACACGCCCTTAAAATCTGGATGAATTTCTTCTGCAGAACACTAAAGATTTTTTTGTGTGTGTGAAAAATCCCTAAACAAAACAATGAGAGGTTAAAGAAATAATCCATAAATGCTTTGAACAACATGAGGTTGTATAAGTAATAGATTTGTTTGTGTGAAAAGGTTTGAACTATTCAATGAATGTCTTACTGCAAATGCAATGGTGCACAATACAACAAAATAACAAAGATAACCATTTCTGTTAAAAGTATGATTTTTTTCAGTCTTTGTTTGAACTCAAACTTTTACTTGTATGGTGTTAATATGTTTAGGCCCGTTCACAACAACTAATATTGTAACGACTGAGACAATCAGACATAACTGTTTGTTGCATCTTACAAATAAGCTTTAAAGCCCACTTTTAGTAATTAAAAACATCCCCACAAAAGAGATAAGAGAGCAGAAAAGGCCTTAGTCACCAAGGTGACCATCAGATAAGATGGTTTTATTTCTGTGAAAAATGTTGCCATGTGGTAAAAACAGAGCCCATAGGAAAGAGAAACAGACCTTACACTAGAAGTGCCATCGCAGTCATTTTGACCGTTTATAATTTTGTTAGACTTTGTTGAAAAAATAAATAAAATCCTGCTGGTAGCCTACCTGACTTTTTCTAAAAGTGTCTGTATTTTCATTTAAAATGTTTTTCATATAAATTACACATAAGGCATAAAAAACCTGAATTAACATATTTACCTATTTCGGCCATAGACAGTCATATTGATCGCACTGAATTTCGCGGTATTATTACATATACCAATATACACAACAATAAAATGTGGTAAAAAAATACACAAAACATATTCAACAACAAATCATTTAATGATAATGTAATGATATTCAGAACAGAACAAGAATGAAAAATAACTATAAACAAGCCAAAAGGAAATACTTTTAAAGCGAAAGTGAAAGTAAGCGACGTACACGTAACTCTCTAATTAGAATCAAAATGTTTCAACATTTGTGATGTATATGGATGGTAAACTATTCTTTATTATAGGCTTTGTACTTCACTCACGTTCCAGTATCGACGGAAAAAATCGCCCTCTTCACATGCGCAAAATGGTACGAATTGTACTAGGCTACTGACTATATAAACAGAGCAGTGGAATTTTTATATGTTAGGTTGACTTTTATTATTATATTTTATTATGGCTATAATGAACAGGCTGCAATGTCAAGATTGCAATGCTGGAATATGGTGTGTGTCTGTGTCGGCGGGCGCGGGCCGTCACAGACACACACCACTTTAAATTACTCCGTAATTTTGTTCAGGACATCTACGGATAATTTTTATTTATAAATGTATAATTAAACTTGTTTAAATGTACACAAAAAAATGTGTTGTTTTGTTTTTAAAAGATATCCTAATACAATAAATGCATTAATCTCTCAATTTGTGTATTTATCATTAGTTTGGAATCTAGCAGTCAAAATGACCGCTTGCGGCAGTTCTAGTAGTTATGGAATTCTGGCACTTCTAGTGTTAAAACAGACTTTGGTGCTTTAATTTGTAGATGAACTGATCTATAAATGAACATGCATTCTAGGACAATGTGTGTGATATTGTTAGCCTATAATGTATCTTGAATTTGTATTTATTTCATGCATGCTTTATGAGATACCTACTAGTTAATGTATCCCCACCTAAGAGGTGGGCAATATGGCAAAAATATCATATTATGATTAGGGATGCACCGATATGACTTTTTCAGTCCCGATACCTGGGCTTTGTGTTTCTGTCGATACTCGATACCGTTATAATAATTAGGGATGTCCCGATCCGATCACGTGATCGGAAATCGGGCCCGATCGCGTGTTTTCAGACTCGATCGGAATCGGACGTTACCTCCCGATCAGGACTCGGATATATATGTATTTATATTCTCATTATTTTTTAACACCTCTATTATGCGGTGACACAGAGTTACGGCGGTTTCACACTGCACGCGTTGTGTAAGCAGCGCAGGAGCAGGGCGTATTGTGAGCAGGAGCAGGACACGCGCGTTTTGCTTTCATACTGGCAGCGTTTGTCACGCGCGGCTGAACCGCGGGTTGTGTACAGACAGAGTCTATAATGGATAAGTTGGCATTGCTTTTTTTCGTTTTCAAATACATTTAAGAGAAAAGACTTGTCAAGAAGCTTATTTTATTAATAATTTCATTTATATAACTTTTGGTTCATCTTTGTTTTTATTGTTATGGCAACAAGTTTGTTTTTGGACATTTGTTTTCTTTTTCAAATTGCTGTTGGTCATTTGATTGACTGTTTAAAACACAACAGATATCATCAATGCACTTTTTGGATAAAACTGCGGTGTATTTTGGCCATGATGTATTTTGGCAAAAATAGACTCGGCGCCGAAACGATCGCGGCACTCCTGCTCTGCTACGCACTGCCGCGCCACCTCTGCGTGCGGTGTGAATGCTCTAAAGCCTGGTTTAATCTGTTAACATGGGCGGCGAAAAAAATACGCGCTGCACGCTCTGTTTTAACAGTGCAGTGTGAAACCGGCGTAAGAGTTAGGAGTGCAGTTCCTAAAAGCACATTACTGGCTTTGCAAACACTGTAGCACTTTTATTTTTTATTTGTTTACATGCCTGCCGGATATTTTAAGTTGAGGTGCTATTTGTTTATATATTAGACTTTTTTTAAATATTTACTGTTGCACTAAAGTCCAAAAGTTAAGAATTTATTTATTACTTGATTGTTCAAGCTACCTCACAGAAGTGCTCTGTTTGTTAACAGAGTTGTTGAATGTTAAAATAAGGTGAATTAAATAAAAAAATAAGGATTTTTTTGCATTATAGAAGTATCGGATCGGGACTCGGTATCGGCAGATACTTAAAATCAAATGACTCGGACTCGGACTCGAGGGCAAAAAAACCTGATCGGGACATCCCTAATAATAATAATAATAATATAAATAATAATAAAAATAATAATAACTGTATACCTTCCACCTTATACATTCCTTCCACCATGTGGAAGAGACTAAAGGCACCAAACTTTCCTAACTAAGACAAAATAACATAGATGTAATGTATGAATTCTTATTTATTTGTTATAAAAAATAAATTTGTGCATTCAAATCTAAAACAGAATGTAATCTTAAACAGAATGTATTTATTAAAATAAATAAAATGTAGGCGCAGAAACAAAAGTGTAATTGGTTGAACATAAAATAGTAATCAAACAGTAACCAAACATGTAAAAAACATATTAAGTGCAAAGTCCTGCAAACAGGAATTCAAAATAAAACATAGCAGCTGAACCTGAGAATAAACTAATAAAAAGTTGGTCAAACAACAACTTATTAATTAATTATTTGGTTATTAATACAAATAATGACCAAACATTGTAAACATGTAGTGCAGTGTCACACCACTCATGGCCTGTGAATGCTCACTTAATCAGCAATGTCAAATTCTTTCTCATGAAGACGAGCCTTTCTGCTCTCTCTGCTGTAAGTCTATTTCTCTTTTCATCCACAATGTTGGAAACTGTGCTGAACACTCTCTCGCTTTCTACACTAGTGCAGGGGGCACAGAGGTATTTTGTGGCAATGGCAGCCAAGCCAAGGTAATCGGTATTTGATGACTCCCCAGTACTGGTATGGGATGTCTGAGGCAGCAGTGGTTTTCTCCGTAAGATATCCATGCAGTTGGACTGCAGGGCTCGAGCTTTTGCTGCACCGGGATCTTCACACTCCTCCACAATTTGGTCAAACTCTTGCATAAAGCTGCCCGCTGCTGCTGCTGCTTCCACTCGAGGGACTTTTTCTTGTGGCTCTGTAGCCTCTAATGCTCCAGCTGTGCTGCTCCTCAAGTCTTCCTCTAGTTCCCCTGTCAGTGCATCTTTTGCATGCTTTGAGGATTGTGCACTTGTAAAGTATCTGAAACAGAAATAAAACATAAGCTACACTACCATTCAAAAGTTTGGGGTCACTTTGAAATTTCCTTGTTTTCCATGAAAACATACATGAAATGAGTTTGAATAGGAAATATAGCAAAATGAATAGGAAATAAAGTCGTTGACAAGGTTAGAAATAATGATTTTTAATTGAAATAATAATTGTGTCCTTCAAACTTTGCTTTTGTCAAAGAATGCTCCATTTGCAGCAATTACTGTCTTGCAGACCTTTGGCATTCTAGTTGTCAATTTGTTGAGGTAATCTAAAAAGATTTCACCCCATGCTTTCTGAAGCACCTCCCACAAGTTGGATTGGCTTGATGGGCACTTTTTACGTACCATACGGTCAAGCTGCTCCCACAACAGCTCAATAGGGTTGAGATCCGGTGACTGTGCTGGCCACTCCGTTATAGACAGAATACCAGCTGACTGCTTCTTCCCTAAATAGTTCTTGCATAGTATGGAGCTGTGCTTTGGGTCATTGTCCTGTTGTAGGAGGAAATTGGCTCCAATCAAGCACCATCCACAGGATATGGCATGGCGTTGCAAAATGGAGTGATAGCCTTCCTTCTTCAAGATCCCTTTTACCCTGTACAAATCTCCCATTTTTCCACCACCAAAGCACACCCAGACCTTCACATTGCCTCCACCATGCCTGACAGATGGCGTCAAGCACTCCTCCAGCATCTTTTCATTTGGTCTGCATCTCACAAATGTTCTTCTTTGTGATCCGGACACCTCAAACTTAGATTTGTCTGTCCATAACACTTTTTTCCAATCTTCCTCTGTCCAGTGTCTGTGTTCTTTTGCCCATCTTAATCTTTTCTTTTTATTGGCCAGTCGGAGATATGGCTTTTTCTTTGCAACTCTGCCTTGAAGGCCAGCATCCTGGAGTCGCCTCTTCACTGTTGACGTTGAGACTGGTGTTTTGCGGGTACTGGTGTTTTGCGGGTCTGTTTCTCAAACCAGACACTCTAATGTATTTGTCCCCTTGCTCAGTTGTGCACTGGGGGCGGGGCCTCCCACTCCTCTTTCTATTCTGGTTAGAGCCAATTTGTGCTGTTCTGTGAAGGGAGTAGTACTCAGCATTGTACGAGATCTTCAGTTTCTTGGCAATTTCTCGCATGGAATAGCCTTCATTTCTCAGAACAAGAATAGACTGACGAGTTTCAGAAGAAAGTTCTTCGTTTCTGGCCATTTTGAGCCTGTAATCGAACCCACAATTGCTGATGCTCCAGATACTCAACTATAGTCTAAAGAAGGTAAGTTTCTTTACCAAAAAGGGTTACTAATTAGGGCTGCACGTTTTCAAGTTTTTCATTAACCGTTAACCGAGGCCCTTAGCGGTTAATACTCGGTTAACCATAGTGTGCGCCGCAACCCCGAGATAGGCGTAATTTGCGGGTGGGACATGTCCCCACCACTATTTTCTAAGGTCGATATTGTCCCCACCACTTTTGAAACATCTCGCGGCACGAACATCTCCAGTTAACTAGCAGAGCATTCATTTCGTTCGTTTTTTTAGGCGATCTAGCGCTGAAATGTTTTGTTTTTTAAATCAAGTGATCAAAGTGCTCGTTGCCGCTGCGATCGAGAAGGGTCTTGTAAAACGTGCTGAGGTATTATTAATTCGTGGCCACGAAACAATTCACCTGAATATTCACCATTTCACAAAAAAAAAATAATAAAGGAATAAAAAGCTGTACGAGAATAGTCGGCCTTCACTGAAGAACTATCTTCACAGGTAAGAAAAACAGTTTAATAATTATTATTAATTCGTGGCCACGAAATAATTCACCTGAATATTCACCAATTCACAAAAAATAGGTCTTTAGCATTCACTAATTAATAGTATCAAACTTGGCCACGTTGTAATTCGTTAAATCAAAATGAGGGAGGGAATTATTTCAACGTGTCCACGATTTATTAAAACGAGGGAACAAATAAGTCGTCGTAACAACTAATTATTTAGATCAGTGGACAGGGCGCATAAGAACAGTGAGAGAGCCCCGGCAGCGCGCGCGCGCACTCTCACCGCCTTCAAACAACACGAGCGCTGTATTGCTCTCTCTCCCTCGCGCATATCAACACAATAGCAAAAGGTCGGAAGAACGATTGTGTTTTATAGATTAGTAGTTTGTTCATATAAAGTGTTTGATTAGCAAGTACATGTTTAGGAAATGCATAATACAAATTGTATGGGTTAATGTAACGGTAAACGGACTCTGCGGGTAAAACTGTTGTGATGAAACTGCGCATGCGTGGGGTAAAACTGCTGGGGTAAAGCTGTGGCTCTGCGGCTCTGCAGACAGATATTATTGTGCTGCGATCAGTGGCGCGGATACTATGTTTGTTTCTGGCTCGCGCACAGCATTCACTCTCGGACGCGCGCTTTCTTTGCCCGCTTCGTATTAGAAAACTGGTCTAGCGGTCTCTGGTCGTGCAAAAATGTATTACAACTAAATTCAATGCACGCCATTGACGCCACTTAACCGAGCAAAATGTTTCACTCGGTTACACAATTTTTAATGGTTAATCGGTTAACCATGGACACCCCTATTTCTAATGATCAATTAGCCTTTTAAAATGATAAACTTGGATTAGCAAACACAACGTGCCATTGGAACACAGGACTCTGATGGTTGCTGATAATGGGCTTCTGTACGCCAATGTAGATATTCCATTACAAATCAGCCATTTCCAGCTACAATAGTCATATACAACATTAACAATGTCTACACTGTATTTCTGATCAATTTGATGTAATTTGAATGGACAAAATTTTTTATTTTCTTTCAAAAACATGGAAATTTCGAAGTGACCCCAAAGTGACCCCATCTGGCTGGAAAAGAAAGGCTCCAATCACTCCCTCCGGCCTCTTTCGTGACTTTGCGGAGTCAGTTACTGAGCATTTCTCTGAGGCGCAGAAGCGCGAAGGCTATAAGTCACGAATATTGCTGCCCGTTCCAGACCTCGTCGAGGTCTCTCTCTTCGTTGGCACCTCGTCCCGCCCAGATCGGCTGAGCAGCCCAAAAAAAACCGGCTCTGCCCTGAGCCAGATCTTCGCCATAGGCAGTGGACAGGACTGGGAATGTAGCGTCACGGACCACGGAAAGCGGACCATCCAAAGAAGGAGAGTTGTGGGCCCCGCCCCCAAGCGCTGTGTTCTGCATCATGTCCCCTCTGTTCCTGTAGGTGACATTTGCAATGTTTGTGTGAGCCCCACAATAAGAGCACATATCCCTCACATATCCATTCCTTCTCATACACTCACCACTGTGTCACTTGCCCTACCCCAAGAAGCACGGAGTCACAGTCTGTACCTATATTGGCCTCCCGATGAAAAAACGCGAGAGTGCCAATGTTCCTCCGCCATGCATGACCCCACTCGTGCCCGATCGGCAGCCAGCCTGGCTGGGGCAGGGCTCCAGTCGCCTCTGTGCTCTGAGATGGGAAGTTTTTACAAAATGGTGCCAGGACATTGATTTTGACCCAGGATCTGTTCCATGTTTGATCCTTTGCACTTTCTACAGCACAGAATGGATTTGGAGACTGGAGACTTACACACGTTCTCAGTGAACGACGATTGCATCTGTTTCAGACCTGGCAACTGCAGCATCACTCTCCGGCTAAGATCTTGCTATGTTCCAAGAGCACAGACCTTGGTATTTTCTAAGAGCACAGGTTTTTTCCCTGCCCACCTTATCTGCTGAGCCGTCAGCCTCACTGACGCTCAGAGCACTGTTTGCCCTGTCAGGGCTTTTTGGATGTATGTGGATCGCTTGGCCGCCTTTCGTCAGTCGGCTCAGCTGTTCGCGTGCTTTGGTGGATGTACTAAGGGATGTGCTGTCTCAAAACAGACTTTATCACTAGACGCTATTGTATTGGCTTACGAATGCCAGGGGAAAGATTGTCCCCTTAACATCAGGGGTCATTTGACGAGGGCTATAGCCTCCTCGTGGGCCTGGTTTAGAGGTATGTCTATCCAGGGTTGTGTGTATGTCTTGCTGTTGGCTGATCTTCTCAGAACACATTTGCCAGGTTTTACAAGCTGGATGTAGCCTACCGTCTGTAGCGTCACAAGTGCTTTTGGTAAGTTGAGTTTTTACTCATGTATTTTGAAAACTGTTATAACCAGCTATGGATTAGTTACTAATTTGTTATCGAATAATCTGTTCGTCCAGCTTGTAGCTTAGATTGGACATTTAAGGGACTTCGCAATGTGAGCAACAGGTAGAGACAATCAAGAATATAATGGGTTTTAATAAATGAAACTACGAATACATGTGACTACAGTTAAACACAGAATATATATATATATACAACAGGATAATGGCAGTAAACAATGAAGGAGAATGAGAGAGTGAGGGGAATAGAGAGAGATCACAGAATGATCACATTATGGCAAAATCACTAGCAAAATCGCAAGCTAATACTTGCATATGGTTCTTTTTGTGTTGCTGAGGAAAGAAGGCACGTGTGTCGGTCTTTCCGAGCTGGGCGTGCTCTCTCGTTTCTTCCGGGGCGAGCATAGTCATGTGGAGTTTAAAGCCAAGGTCCATTGAAAGTGATGTTACCAAAGAAATCATTCAGGCTAAGTTAATTTCACTCGTAGGTGGAAATGGACAAAGGAGAATATGAAAAACAAAGACTAAAGACTAAAACAAAGCTGAAAAGAAAACCGAAGTGAAGAAAACTGAAGAGGATAGCTGAGGTGAATAGCCTAACTGAAGTGGGGAGAAACTAAATGTCCCGTCCTCTTAAGGAAATCCTCGTTCACACCTCCTTTTGGGTGAATGACAAATCACCTTCAAAGATTCTCGAGTGGGAAGAGTTTCTTTGTCCTGTCATTTCTACTCCAGAAAAATGGTACACACAGAATAATACATTTTACTGTAGTCTCCTATATATGTTTAGCTCAGTCAGACAGAGACAGTTAACGAGATACCAAGAACTGTATGTAAAGAAGGTGGAAATACAAAGTTACATTCGTATGCATGACTATGAGCACTTAGAGTTCACTCCTATAACTAGAAAATCATAAACTAAGCTAATATGAACTGGGAAACTGGGAGTATATCGTACACATTTGACAGGCTTATATTCTAAGTTTAATGTTTAAAGTTTGTGTATGTGTGTGCGTGAATGTGCAGAGAGTTCGCAATCTCTCCCTGGGTCAGAGGAGTGATTCCAATCTCTTTGAAGCTGGCCAACGTGACTCGTGAGGAATGTCTGTTGTTCTGGGGACACTCCGCGGGCCCATAAAAAAAGTTAGAGGGGCAATTTGGCCTAGACTCTCGGGCGTTAGGCCATGATTTGCATCTGACGAGTCAGGAGGTTGAAAGCTTTAGGAATCTTAGAAAAGAATGTGTTCAGAAGGAAAGAATGAAAGAATCATGATTCTTGTCCATCCGCTACAAAGCCTTACAAATTCACAAAATATAAAATAAAAAAAGGATGGTAGACATTTAGGCCAAACATTTAGGCCTTTTTTTTTTCTTTTCAAAAAAGCACTAAAGTACAAAGTGAGAGGAAGCAATATATCAGTAAGGTTGTCAAAAATTGTCATTCAACAAGAAATTGTTGCTACTATTCTGTTCTTCTCATTAAATAGAATATTGATAAATAATATTACACTATAGCATTATTTTTAGGGCTCGCCAATAAGGACTGCCCAACGACCCCGGGTCAGCAAGAACAAACGGCAAGACCCATGTCTAACCACACTTGAGACAGTCATAAATCCTCCCAGCTATTAATTAATTATAACAAGTCATGATTGATTATTAATATTTCTTTTGAGCTAATTGGTTACACTACCTTAGAGCAAATGTTTACTTTTGTGGATTACAAATGTTGATGATTTACTGAAAATTGTAACTTTTTAACTTTCATTCTAGACCTGACGGTAGACATTAAGGAGAGTGAAGAACTGGATGAAGCGGAGGAGGAACATCGTGTCAAAACTGAAGAAAACTCTTTGAGTTGCTCACAGACCGGAAGTAAACTTGTAGTGGGAAAAAGCTTTCCATACAAACAAAGTCTTAAAGATCACATGACAGTTCATGGTGAAGAGAAGCCGCACACATGTGATCAGTGTGGGAAGAGTTTTTCACAAGGATACCTTAAGTTTCACATGAAAATCCACACCGGAGAGAAGTCGCACACATGTGATCAGTGTGGGAAGAGTTTCACATTAAAAGGAACCCTTAATAATCACATGAAAATCCACACCGGAGAGAAGCCGCACACATGCAACCAGTGTGGCAAGAGTTTTACACAAAAAGGAAACCTTAAAGAACACCTTAAAATCCACACTGTAAAAAAGCCGCACACATGTGATCTGTGTGGGAAGAGTTTCACACTAAAAGAACAGCTTACGAGACACATTGAAATCCATACTGAAGAGAGGCCTTATAAATGTGATCAGTGTGGAAGGACTTTCATATATAAGGAAATACTTCAAGACCACATGAAAGTTCATAATGGAGAGAAGCTGCACACATGTGATCAATGCGGGAAAAGTTTTTCCCTAAAATCCACCCTAAACAGACACAAGAAAATCCACACTGGAGAGAAGCCACACAAATGTGATCAATGCGGGAAGAGTTTCGCAATTTTATCAAAGCTTATGTATCATGTGAAAATCCACACTGGAGAGAAGCCACACAAATGTAAACAATGCGGGAAGAGTTTCACAATTTTATCAAAGCTTATGTATCATATGAAAATCCACACCGAAGAGAAGCCTACATGTGATCAGTGCGGGAAGACTTTCACACGAAAAGCATACCTTAAGGATCACATGAAAATCCACACTGGAGAGAGGCCTTATAAATGTGATCAATGTGAGAAGAGTTTCATATATAAGCAAAGTCTTCAAGACCACATAAAAGTTCATAGTGGAGAGAAGCCGCACAGATGTGATCAATGCGGGAAAAGTTTTGCTCTAAAAAATCTCCTAAACGGACACAAGAAAATCCACACTGGAGAGAAGCCTCACAAATGTGAACAATGCGGGAAGAGTTTCACAGTTATATCAAAGCTTATGTATCACATGAAAATCCACACCGGAGAGAAGCCGTACACATGTGATCAGTGTGGGAAGAGTTTCACACTAAAAGGTGTCCTTAAGGATCATATGAAAATCCACACCGGAGAGAAGCCGCACACATGTGATCAGTGCGGGAAGAGTTTCACACGAAAAGGAGGCCTTAAGGAACACATGAAAATACATACAGGAGTGAAGCCGTACACATGTAATCAGTGCGGGAAGAGTTTCAGATTCACATGTTCATTTCAAGTACATCTACGTTCTCATTCTGGAGAAAAACCATTTAACTGTAATCAGTGCAGTAAAAAATTTCCTTCAGCAGGTTCCCTGAAGAAGCACATGAACGTTCATTCAAAGGGGAAGTCTTACGTGTGTTGGTGTGGAAAGGGATTTTCATGGCCGAATGGTTTAAAAGTACACCAGAAAAAACACAGTGGTGAGAAGAATCGTGTGTTCTTTGTTTGTGGAAAGGACTATTTTACAGAGGGTGAACTGAATCAGCACCAGAAGAGAAGCTGCACACAAAAAAGACTCCTTAAGGATCACATGAAAATCCACACCGGAAAGAAGCCGCACACATGCTATCAGTGCAGGAAGAGTTTCAGAAGTGTTCGAGCTTTGAAATTACATCTGTGTTCTCATTCTGGAGACAGAAAGAAGCACAAGAAAGTTTATACAAAGGGGAAGCTTTACACGTGTTCAGCTTGTGAAAAAAGTTTTACACGACTGAGCGCTTTTAAAGTACACCAGAAAACACATACCAGTGTGAAAGCAGTGTGAAAGACATGAAAACCTGAAAACTGAAACAGAGAATTCACCTTGGAGAAAAACCTTTCAAGTTTTCACACTGTGACAAGAGATTTAGTCCACCAGGACTACTGAAAATACATAGAAGCATCCACATCGAAGAGAAGCCATTTCATACTTCATGTGAAAAAAAAAAAAAACTTAAATACCCTACTCAACTTCTGGATCTGAACAGGAACTATGATTTCAGACCTTTATTAGTTCAAATGTAACACAATGTTATGGCGATCTGAGCCATTTTCTGTTCTTAGCCATTTCCACAAGGGTGTGATGCAAAAGATATAATGCATGAATCCATAACATGCCTTGTAAAGCTTTACTTTTTCTTTGTCTTGTTACATTTCAGAATTCAAAATCAAAATCTATTTTGCACCTTTTTACATTCCAAAAACAAGAATCTTTTTCCACGGTCAAAAGTATGTCTAGCACCAACCCTTCCTTCTTCCTTCTTCTTCAGAATTATTACGCATACGTAGCCTGGCTAACGTCAGACCAAGTCTCATTTGAGACTTGGTCTGGGAACCACGCGTTCATTTTCTCATATTTGAGGCGTGGTTTACGAATGCCCAGAGCCGTTTATTGGGCGCTATGAATGTCTATCAAATGTGCCTGTATGTAGCTCATAGCCAATCGCTTCAATTATACCAGATGACGTATGTAGAGTGACAGAAATTCGACGAGGAAAAAGACGATGGGTCAAAGATTTATTTGTACACGATGGCGTTTAGCGAATATTACCGTTTGTGCAAGATAAACACGAGGGTAGAAGGTAACGTCGAGTCTTATGCCATGTTGGATCCATAGATATAAACAAACTGCTTCGGTGTCGTCATCGTCTTGCTGCTCCCTCCCCGTTCTGTGATTGGTTCCCTTTTTCAGGGGAAAATTTGGTCCATGGTGTCCAGACTGCCTAGCAGCGTGAATAAAATCGCGCTGCGAGCAAGGCAGTATGAGGAAACCCAGGCTAACGCATACGTAACGCTATAACATTTTTCCACTCTCTTTGTTTGGGGTTTGTTATATGCTGGGGTGCCAGACAGAATTTCTGC
The DNA here is from genome assembly GCA_022828995.1 of Vimba vimba. Classification (NCBI taxonomy): domain Eukaryota; kingdom Metazoa; phylum Chordata; class Actinopteri; order Cypriniformes; family Leuciscidae; genus Vimba; species Vimba vimba. The sequence continues at coordinate 29,666,951 of CM040825.1, read as the reverse complement.
CATTGATTTAAGTTCAATTTAAAGGTCCCGTTCTTCGTGATCCCATGTTTCAAACTTTAGTTAGTGTGTAATGTTGTTGTTAGAGTATAAATGATATCTGTAAAATTATAAAGCTCAAAGTTCAATGCCAAGCGAGATATTTTATTTAACAGAAGTTGACTACATCGAACGGCCCGTTTGGACTACATCCCTCTACTTACTTCTTTAATGACGTCACTAGAACCGTTCTTTGACTAACCTCCGCCCACAGGAATGCTCCCTCAACTCTACCGAAATTCGTTTATGTACTTGCGCACTTCTGATAACTTACAGTGTTTACTCAGCTCTTACGGTGATTTTCTCAAGTAAAACTGACGCTTCATCTTTTGTGTGATGTACAATAAACTTTATTAAACTCATCAGTATGTTTGATCATCATTCATCATTTTGACTTGTAGGCTATTAATAAATAATGGATACATACAAGCATATGACAAATACGTTATAATAACCGTAATTAAACTACTAAACTATACCTGTTTCATCTCTATACAGCACTCTGACTCTGTAGGCATTATTGTCCGACTCGAACTGAACACCGTTACTGAGAGTTTCTGATATTATCATCAGACATTCCGTGAGATGAAATTGTCCTGAGAGACTGTGCGCGAACTCATGAAGCTCCGCCCCCTGTGTCGTCCAGCAGCAGCTCATTTGCATTTAAAGGGCACACACTAAAACAGCGCGTTTTTCTGAGCCCCAAAAAATGACAATTTAAACATGCTGTAAAAAATGATCTGTTGGGTATTTTGAGCTGAAACTTCACATACACACTCTGGGGACATCAGAGACTTATTTTACACAGGTGGGCAGCGTTTCATATTATGTTGAAGCTTCCCCGGGCGCCGCCATTGGCTAGCAGACCATCACCTGCTGTTAGCATCCCATTGACTCCCATTCATTAACTTTACATCTGAGGCGTTTAAAGACTCCATTTGTCCATTATTTATTTCTAAAGAAACACGAAAATGTATAAAAGGCTCCATTACCTTGTATCTTACGTTATGGCCCCGTAGAAGCAGTTTTTGTAAAAATAGGCTAACGATTGCGTCATACCCACGCGACTCTCTGTCGCACAGTAGAGAGATTACCATATGAACAGGAGGAGAAGCTCGCGCGCAATGGGGGGGGGGGGGGGGGGGGGGGGGGGGGGGGGGGGGGGGGGGGGGGGGGGGGGGGGGGGGGGGGGGGGGGGGGGGGGGGGGGGGGGGGGGGGGGCGTGGAGGCAAAATGGCAAAGTAATTAATCAGAATACTTAGCAAAAGTTTCTCCTGCTCCTAGGTCATGGACACCTCCTACTCACACTCTCCGTCTCTGCAAGTTTCGGAAGGGAATGATTCAGATTTCTCTTGGCACAGCTACTAGAAGACAGACGGGTTGCTCACGTCACATCTACGTCGTCAAGCTCAGTTTGAGTCTGCGCAGTACGCTCGACCATCAGGAAGTTAGTGCTTCTAATTGACTTCACTTTGCTCCGTTGAATCCAATGGGGTCGCTGTGTCCAGTTTATATACTGTCTATGATTTTACATCTTGTGAAAAGGGGCATAATATGGGACCTTTAAGAAAACGTATAAAGGTCTTGTGTAGTCTGATTTAACTTTAACAAAACCAGGTCACTTAATGAGATAAGAATTTTACACCAGTAACCAATATAATAATACACATAATAATCATTCTTAAATAGACCATAACCATTCAATACGACAGGACGCATACAATTGCATTAAAAAAAAATATTTTCAAAAGATCCACAAGCGTTTCAAAATTGTGTTTCTGGTTAAAGCTGCAGTACCTTTTGTAAAAATCTATTTTTTACATATTTGGTAAAACTGTCATTATGTCCTGACAGTAGAATATGAGACAGATAATCTGAAAAAATCAAGCTCCTCTGGATCCTCCCAGTGGTCCTATTGCCATTTGTGGGAAATACACTGCTCCCGGTCTGAAACAACCAATCAGAGCCAGGAGGAATGTCTTAGCAGTGTCAATCAAGCTTATGTACACGCTGATCACACCCCTCTCTTGCACAGCGCGTACCGTCGTTCAAAATCAAGATTGCCGGTGTGCTCAGGGGGGCAGGGTTTCATATTATGAATTTTATTAAATTCATATTATTGAAGCTTCCCCGGGCGCCACCATTGATTAGCGGACCCCCACCTGCTGTTAGCATTCCATTGACTCCCATTCATTTTGGCATCACTTTGACAGCGAATAACTTTACATCCGAGGCATTTAAAGACTCCATTTGTCCATTATTTATTTCTAAAGAAACACGAAAATGTATTAAAGGCTCCATTGCCTTGTAGCTTATGTTATGGCCCCGTAGAAGCAATTTTTGTAAAAATAGGCTAACGATTGCATCATAAATCGCACAGTAGAGAGATTACCGTGTGGACAGGAGGAGAAGCTCGCGGGCAATCAGGGGGACGTGGAGGCAAAATGACAAAATAATTAATCAGAATACTTAGCAAAAGTTTCTCCTGCTCCAGCTCATGGACACCTCCTACTCACACTCTCCGTCTGTGCAAGTTTCGGAAGGGAATGATTCAGATTTCTCTTGGCACAGCTACTAGAAGTCAGACGGGTTGCTCACGTCACATCTACGTCGTCAAGCTCAGTTTGAGTCTGGGCAGTACGCTTTACCATCAGGAAGTGAGAGCTTCCAATTGACTTAACTTGTCTCCGTTGAATCCAATGGGGTCGCTGTGTCCAGTTTATATACTGTCTATGGGACTAACATTGACACTATAGGCGTGATGCTAACTCATTGGCGCACACGTCAGAGGCGCCCGCGCCATTGGATGTGCAGTTGCCGTAGCACAGCCAATGAGTGAGCCAAATATTATTTTTATCAAATCTATTTATTATTTTTAATATTCAGACAAATATTTTTATTTTGCGGTTAAATTAGGAATTATGCAGGATCGCAAAAAAATGCGACATTTTGTTGATTTTGCATTGTATTCAGCGATCGCGGAATCGCGAAAAACTGGAGGGACTGATAATATTCATAACAGAACAAGAATAAAAAACTATAAACAAGCCAGAATGAAATAATTTAAAGCAAAAGTGAAAGTAAGCGGCGTTGGGCTCACATATCTGTCTCATTAGAATCAAAATGTTTCATCATTCGTGATTTATTTGGATGGTAAACTATTCTTTATTATAGGCTTTATTTAATGTTTTGTGACAGTTTGTTTTCAGAAGTTTTTAAGAGTTAGTAAAAGAGTAAAGAAAAACTTAACTTTTTAAGTATCTATTTTTTATTAAGTGTTTATTTGTATTGTATAATCGCAAGGAAATGCAATTACCTGCCTCCTTGCTTATTGTAGATGCCTTTTTGTCACATATTTAGCCAATGTATTGGATATAATGCATTGCATTCAATGTTGTTATTTATTTTGGTTGTAAAGATGGCTTATATTGTTTTGGCTTTGATGTAAAGTAATTGATTATGTATGTATATATGACTGTGTTGAGAGGAGCAGAAAAGTGTGACTATTATGTGTGTGCGCTAGAGGACTCCCAGAACTTTAAATGAACTCAGCCATCTTAGTTGAGTTTACTGGAGTTCAAGGACATGAAGAGGTGGACCGCTTGCACCTGCCTGGAGAAGGATCTGGGAAACTTTGGAGGAGTGACAACCTAACGCCTGTTGTAAACAACAGGAGTATAAAAGACTGATGAACTGACTGCCTCGTGGGATACTGATACGCCAGTGCCCCCGATGCCTAGAAGCCCAGAGCTGAGGACAAGAAACCCCAAGCAGAAGATAAAAAGCCCAGAGCTTACTACACCTTTGATTCAAAACGTGATTATTGTATTTTATACTTAAACAATGAAGTTCTATTTGCCTTTATATTTTTGTTTATTATAAAAAGAAAAGTAACCAATTAAAATAAATTTAATTGATTACAAAATCTGCCTACTGAGACTCAGATTTATGATGCTGGAAGACTTTTTATGAGAACATAGGCTTACCACAGGGGAGTCTTCTAAACAAATTGTAAGTACCTTTTGAATGCTTATGGTTTAGGTCAGATTTGACTTCTCACTTTTCTCGTCTTATTACCGGTAAGCTGTATGTGCTCTTGAGTCTTCACACTCCAGACCAGTGGGTGGCGGAACGGCACTCTTTAAGTTGATTTCACAAACCGGCAAATACTGAAGAAGAGGAGACGAGCTCTGAACAACAGCTGATTCAAAACAAAAGATTTGCAAAGTATTTGAACCTTCACGAAGCGGTTTTTTAAACGATCACTATTTCCAAGTGAAGAGATGCATCCAGACCAGCAGGAAGAACAGAAACCTGTAAAAATGGAGTTTATTGAAGATTACAGTGAGAACAGGAGTGATCCTGATCAAGAACTCCTCAGAGTGAAGCTTGAAGAGACTGAAGAACAGATAGGTTGGTGTTTATTTTTGATTCTTCATTAATGATGCTGTGAAACATTAAAGTTATAAAACTGTAGCAGTTCTCTAATTGTTAGCCAGTCAACATATCCATTCAATCATAAATTCTGATATAATTTACACGTCCTTAACTTTAAAAAATCTGGATGAATTTCTTCTTCTGCAGAACACTAAAGATGTTTTGTGTGTGTGTGTGTGTGGGAAAAAATCCCGAAAGGTGTGAAAGAGGTTAAATAATTAATGCATAGGCTAAATGCTTTGAACAAGTATAAATAACACTTTTTTTGTGCGAACATCATTGTACTATTCAATGAATGTCTTACTGCAAATGCAATATGGTGCACTGCACAATACAACAAAATGTCAAAGCAAACCATTTCTGTTAAAAGTAAGATTTTTTTTCAGTCTTTCTTTGAACTCAAACTTTTACTTGTATGGTGTTAATAGCCTAAGTGTTTAGGCTCGTTCACAACAAGAATGTTAAAGGTGGTATCAGCGATTTCAGGCCCAAACAATGATCACATTCATCTAATCTTTCCTAATACGATCCGCTAGCTGCCCGCCCCATAAGCAGGCCGTCAAAAAAACGCGTCTCTGTAGGCAGCCTAGGCTCTGAGATCTGCACACAAAAACAAATGGTTTCACCACCACTCAACCAAAATAAATAGTGTTCCAACCAATCACCGACAGGGGTGGGTGTTGTGAGGTTTTGCGCTCGTGCACGGCTGCCTATGACGGTTAGGAAAGATAAGATGAACATGATCATTTATATTTGGGCCTTTTTTGGGCCTGAAATCGCTGATACAACCTTTAACTAATAACTATTGTAACGACAGACAATCAGATACATAACTATTTGCTACATTTAACAAATAAGCTTTAAAGCTCACTTTTAGTAATTAAAAACATCCCCACAAAAGAGACAAGAGAGCAGAAAAGGCCTTAGTCACCAAGGAGACTATCAGATAAGATGGTTTTATTGCTGGGAAAAATGTTGTTATGTGGTAAAAACAGAGGCCATAGGAAAGAGAAACAGACCTTAAAACAGACTTTCCTGCATTAATTTGTAAATGAACTGATCTATAAATGAACACACATTCCAGGACATTGTGTGTGATATTGTTAGCCTATGTCTTGTATAATGTATCTTGAATTTGTATTTATTTCACTTATGAGAGAACTACTAGTTCTCTTACGAGAGGTTCTCTCGTATTGCGTAAGTTGCTTGCGCTACTGGTAAAGTCATCTTTTCTCGAGATCTGATTTATTGTCAACGCCAGGGCCAGAGTAGGGCCAGAGTGGGGCCACTTTTCAGCCCGGGAGTTTCAGGCCCAAGACCGGCCCACTTTTTCCATGGTGGAATTCCAAATTAGCACTTTTTCTAAAATGGATAAATGAAGCAACAGTTCAGCTCTTACTATTGTGTAGTTTGTATTAATAACAAATAATGTAAAGGTTAAATAATAATTCACTTTATAAGCAATTGCGACTTTATTTCACACAATTCTGACTTTATATTTCGCAATTCTGACTTTATAAGAAGCAATTGCGACTTTATTTCACACAATTCTGACTTTATATCTCGCAATTCTGACTTTATAACACACAATTGCGACTTTATATCACACAATTCTGACTATCTTGCAGTTCTGACTTTATAAGCAATTGCGACTTTATTTCATGCAGTTCTGACTTTATATCTTGCAATTCTGACTTTATAAGAAGCAATTGCGACTTTATATCACGCAATTCTGACTTTTTATCTCTCATTCTGACTTTATAACACGCAATTGCGACTTTATATCACGCAATTCTGACTTTATTTCTCGCAATTCTGACTTTATAACACGCAATTGCGACTTTATTTCACGCAATTTTGACTTTATATCAATCAGAATTGCAAGATGTAAACTCGCAATTGTGAGATAAAAGTCGCAATTATCTTTTAAAATGTTTTATTCTGTGGCGGAAACAAAGCTTCCATACCTCCTGGCCTCTTCCTCCCATCCATCCTCCCTGACGTCTACCGTTACGGTAGGGCCGGCCCAGCCATCGGTAGGTGCCGGCGGTGCCGTGGTAGCCTACCTGAGAAAACATTTTGGAAAAGACGGACTATGGACCCAACCAACTCTATAGGAGGGGAGGGGAGAACTCCCTCACATGGTACAACCCATGCAGAGGCTGCGCGCTGCGTTGTCAGAATGTGAAACGTGTGTAGTCTATGTAACTAACGTGACATTGAAATGTGAAAAAAAAAAAAAAAAAAATTCCTCGACCGGCCCAAAAGTGAAGCGGCCCACCGGGAATTCTCCCGATTCTCCCGATTACCCACTCCGGGCCTGGTCAACGCAGTGCGGCAGCCAGCAGACTATGGCAGGCTGTATAAGCGTGCTCATTGGCTGACTTGCGGCAACTGCTGCAGCCTATCGGTGAGCCCTGCGTGTGACGTTGCGCCCTCTACGCGTCACAGCCCGTCAGAATGGGTGTGGCTTAGCGTATAAGGAAGGGCTCAACTGGCTGAACTCTGCTTTTTCATCTCTTCAGCGAAGCTCTCCGCATCGCTGGATCTTGAGAAGCCGCCGCCGTTGAATCGAGCGACCAGCAAGCTTAGGAAGCGTCTGAGGAAGCCGGCCGCCTTCAGCCATCCGTGCCTGCTGAGCTATCCGGCGACAGTATCCTTTATCTGTTTTGTGTGTTCGCCGCTGCGACACACATTTTCTATCTAAAAGTTTTTGTAAAAATGCCTTGCTCTTCCTGTGCCTCGAGCCGCGCCCCGCTCAGCACCGCCATCTCATCTGCGCTCTCTGCCTGGGCTGCGAGCATGCCGCTACCGCGCTCTCTACGGGCAGCTGCCCTGAGTGCGAGGAGCTTTCAATGTCGACCCTGCGGGCTCAACTTGAAGCCTTCCCTGATGAAGCTGTCACTCCGCCTGTCTCTGCTGGGCCGTGCAGAAAGAAGCGCCGCTCCCAGAGGCCACCGGAGTCTTATGTGGCGCTTAAGAGCTCGCCGGAACCCTTCCCTCGAGCCTCTCTCTCTCCTTCTCCGCCCCCCCTCCCGGACGCGCAGCCGCCAGCCCCCCGCCCGCGCTGCCACTGCTTCAGGGGATGAAGCGGCTGAAGTGGACGAGGATACCGCTGCTGACAGCTGCTCTATCCTGGCCTCTGACAGCGAGGATTGGTCCAGTTCTACATCCTACGTCCAGGAGTCCGGCCGTTCTCAGGCCTGGGTAGACGCGGAGCTTCTACGCCTCCTCACTAAGGCCGTCGACCAACTTGGCCTCAAGTGGTCACTGCCCAAGGAGCCCGCGCTGAACAGACTCGACGGCTGCTTTCTTCACAGCCGCCGCCAAGCACCCGCGTCTAGGTCTGCACCCTTCCTGCCGGAACTCCACTCTGAGCTCTCGAAATCGTGGAATGCACCATTCTCCGCGAGAGTACACTCTCATGTCTCCTCGGCGCTCTCACAGGTTGACGGCGCCGCCGAGAAGGGGTATACTTCCATCCCCCTGTGGAGGAAGCGATCGCAGTGGACCTTTGGCCGTCTTCTGGATGGCGCTCAAAGGCTGCCCTCCCGTCCAAACCCTGCAGGACTACATCAGCCCTTGTCGGCCACGCTTTCTCCGCCGCCGCCTCAGCCTTGCATTCCATGGCAGTACTTCAGATCCTAAGCCGATCTCCTCCGTGTGTTGGATGAGAAAGGCCCGGATCCTGCCTCCATCACGGATTTGCGCAGCGCGACGGATCTCTCCCTTCGCGCTACTAAATCTGCTGCCCAGGCTCTTGGAAGGTGCATGTCCTCGCTGACCGTCACAGAAAGGCACCTTTGGTTGACACTCGCTGACATGAGGGAGTCTGAGCTGGCCATTTTTCTCAACGCCCCGCTCTCCCCCACCGGCCTCTTCAGCCCAGCGGTTTAGTGGGATTGTAGACCGCTTCTCGGAGGTACAAAGACCACGCAGGCTATGAATCTGCTTCTGCCTCAACGCTCGAGCTCAGCCGCACACCGCCCTCGGGACCAGCCTGCACGAAGCTCCACCCAGCGTCCAGCTCAGCCTCCGCATTCGCAGCGACGACAGGACGGCCGCCCTAGATCGCGCTCGTCCAGCCGCAACAGGCCGCCTCCCCCACGAGGACCCCGGCCTAAGATCACGCTGAAACCCGAGCCCGCGAAGTCCTCCTAGCCACTCAAAGGAGGAAAAGACAGTTAAGTCCCGCCGCGGCCGGACCACCATCAAAGCATTCCGCTCTGTCAGTCCCTGTTGCTATGGCTACTGCAGATATGTGCCCACGAGCCCGTGCCCACACCTACTCACTGTTCGCTCTGTCACACGGCCACTCTCTGCCGGTCACATCACAGATGTGTCATCATCACATCACAAAATGTTCCCCGTCCAAAGCCACCAGGACATCACGTATAAAACGGCTAGCCATCGCTGTCTGCAAGCCGGCGTATTCAGGCACAGAGTCTCCGCGCCTCCGAATCAGGTTCTCGAGCCCGCAGAATGCGGCGACCGGAACCCGGAGGCCATTCTGCCCCTAGCCACACATGCAAACGCATGAGAAGCTATTCCAGGTGTGTCAGAATGGGTGCTGAGCACAGTAAAGCAGGGCTATTCGTTGCAGTTCGCTCGCCGTCCCCCGCACTTTCTAGCCTGAACCGAGATGGAAGTGAATGGGGAAGTAGCACATCAACTTCGTGCAGAAATAGCGAAACTTCTGTGCAAAGGGGCAATAGAACCGGTACCGCCTTCTCTGAGCGAGTCAGGCTTTTACAGCCATTATTTCCTAGTGCCCAAGAAGAACGGAGCTCTCAGACCGATTCTAGATCTGAGGCATTTGAACAAAGCTCTTATGAAAAGACCGTTCAAAATGTTCACAACCAGACAGATCCTCGCGCAAATTCGCCCGGGAGACTGGTTTATTTCCCTCGATCTGAAAGACGCTTACTTTCAGATTCAGATAATACTCTGTCACAGGCCATTCTTGAGATTCGCCTTTGACGGTCAGGTATATCAATACACTGTCCTGCCGTTCGGCCTGTCTTTGGCACCCCGTACATTCACTAAGTGCATGGACACGGCTCTCGCTCCCCTGAGGAATCAGGGAATGCGGATTTTGAACTATCTGGACGATTGGCTGATTCTAGCACAGTCAGAGGAAGAACTTATTTCTCACAGAACAGTGCTTCTCGGCCATCTGGAAAGCCTGGGTCTCATGGTCAACTGGACCAAGAGCTCATTATGGCCCAGCTGTCGACACAGCGTGTGCGCTGTATTCAACGCGTCTTTCCAGAAAGGCAGCATTGCACCTCTGAAAACATTTCAGAGGATGCTGGGTTGCATGGCATCAGCTGCCGCAGTGCTTCAGCTGGGTCTATTGCATATGCACCCGCTGCAGCGCTGGTTGAACGCCTGAGGGCAGAGCCTGGGCATCCGGCTGCATACAGATCAGAGTGACTCACAGCTGTGTTTCAGCACTGAGACCCTGGTTAGCGGCCGACTGGTACCAGCGGGGAGTGACAATGGGAGCCGTCTTGCACCAAAAAGTTATCTCGACGGACGCCTCCAACTTGGGTTGGGGCGCTCTTTTCGAGGGCAGACCGGTCTTTGGCCTGTGGTCAGACCTGGAGAAAGCCTTCATATAAACTGTTTTGAGATGATAGCGGTCAAGAACGCGCTGAAGCGCTTCCTCCCTCACATACGGGGCCACCATGTTCTAGTCCGCTCGGACAATATGTCTGTGGTGTCCTATGTGAATCGCCAGGGCGGTGTCGGATCCAGGAACTAGAGACCTGCGCGGGACACAATGTTCAGTCCCGCTCCCGCAGTGTTCAGTCCCGCTCCCGCAAAGATTTGTCATTTTTAGTCCCGCTCCCGCCCGCAAATGCCCGCAAGACGGAAGGCAGTATGGATGTTCACTTTCTGTCTCACGAAAGGTCTTGGGAAAAAAATGTGTGCGCACATAATTCCTTACCAATACTTGGTTACATATTTATTGGTAAGCCTGCATGTTCAACCATACAAAACATTAAATAGGCCTAGGCCTCAGTAACTAACGCCAACAAAGATAAACATTAATCGGCCCAAATTCCAATAGGCTTAATTATCGTGTAACATAAAAACAGCCTTAAGCGTGGCCTACATAGGAACATTTGTAAAACAAATCATTCTTATCTAGCCTAGACTATAGACTATATCACAGGCCATGTAAACATTTAAAATGTGATCACAAAACACGAAATGGTCCCATATTACGAACAGCAAAATATTCACAATAGTAGGCTAACAGTAACCAAAAACAAAAATATAAAATCTATTTGATTAGGTAATATATATATATATATATATATATATATATATATATATATATATACAGTATATTAGTTAATGTTCTGGTCACATAGGCTAGCCATGAACATTCGTAAAACATTGAGACTAAAAAACTATTTGGGCTTTGAGCCTCAGTGCAGATGTTAAACTGAAAATAGCCTAGGCCTACTTTTTAATAATAATAATATTAATAATAATAATATTAATAATAATTAAAAAAAAAAAATGCGGGAGTGCAGTGTATCATCCCTCCCGCCCGTACCCGCAAGTGCACCTCCATCATCCCGCACGCTCCCGCAATGACCTTTCAAAATTTGTCCCGCGCCGCACTGTTTTGCGTCGCAACCCGCGGGTGCAGACCTTTACCAGGAACTTCTGTAAACTGACAGAACGCCTTCTTGTGTGGGCCCATCACTCGCTGTGTTCGCTGAGAGCCTCGCATGTTCTGGGCCTCAGGAATGTCGGCCCAGACAGGCTGTCCAGGGACAACATTCCCCCGGGAGAATGGTCCCTGCACCCTCAAACAGTCCAGTTACTGTGGCGCCTCTTCGGCAAAGCGGAAGTAGACCTTTTTGCGTTGAAAGACAATTGCCTGAGATTTCTCTCGAAAAGCCAGGACGCGCTGGCCCAAACCTGGCCCAGCCGCAAGTCAGCCAATGAGCATGCTTATACAGCCTGCCATAGTCTGCTGGCTGCTGCACTGCATTGACAATAAACACAAAATTAAGGATAATTTTTTGGCTTCAGATCTCGAGAAAATATGACTTTACCCACAGTGTAAGCAACTTATGCAATACTCGTTCCCTCTTCTAGAGAGAACCGAGGTTACGTTTGGAAACTGAGTACGTTAATGTAACCCCACCGTGGGTGATATGGCAAAAATATCTTATTTGTTTAAAGAAAATCACTATTTAATCACGATTTAATGCATATTGTTTTGACTATTTTGCAAGTGACTGAGCATTAAAGCATAACTAATGTCCTTATTTTAAAAACAAAGCCTTGCAAGTTTACAAAATATAAAATATTAACATAATATAATACTTTTTTTGTTATTAAAAAAAGCGCTAAAGTATGAAGGGAGAGGAAGATAAATTCAGTGAGGTTGTCAAAAATAGTCATTCAACAATAAATTATTGGTACTATTATTGTTCTTCTCATTAAATAAAATATTGATACAGATTATTACACTATAGCATTATATATTCAGGGCTCGCCAATAAGGACTGCCCGACGGCCCCGGGCCAGCAAGAACAAATGGCAAGACCCATGTCTAACCACACTTGAGACAGAGTCGTAAATCCTACCAGCTATTAATTAATTATAACAAGTTTTGATTAATTATTAATATTTCTTTTGAGCTAATTGGTTACACTACCTTAGAGCAAATGTTAAAAAAATTTTTTTGATGATTTACTGAAAATTGTTACTTTTTAACTTTCATTTTAGACCCAATGGAAGAGATTAAGGACAGTGAAGAACTGGATGAAGCGGAGGAGGAACATCGTGTCAAAACTGAAGAAAAATCTTTGAGCTGCTCACAGACCGTAAGTAAACTTGTAGTGAGAAGAGCCATCAAAAATTTCACTTGCTTTCAGTGTGGAAAAATATTCCCACACAAGCAAAGTCTTGAAAATCACATGACAGTTCATAGCAGAGAGAAGCCTTTCACATGTGATCAGTGTGGGAAGAGTTTCCCTTACAAACAAATTCTTAAATTTCACATGATAGTTCATAGTGAAGAAAAGCCACACACATGTGATCAGTGTGGGAAGAGTTTTACACAAAAAGAAACCCTTAAGAGACACATGAAAATCCACACCGGAGAGAAGCCGCACAAATGTGATCAGTGTGGGAAGAGTTTCGCACTTAAAGGAGGCCTTAATCGTCACGTGAAAATCCACACTAGAGAGAAGCCATTCACATGTGATCAGTGTGGGAAGAGTTACACAGTTAAAGGAGCCCTTAATGATCACCTAAAGATCCACACTGGAGAGAAGCCGCACACATGTGATCAGTGTGGGAAGAGATTTACACAAAAAGAAACCCTTAAGAGACACATGAAAATCCACACTGGAGAGAAGCCGCACACATGTGATCAGTGTGGGAAGAGTTTCACAATTAAAGGAGCCCTTAATCGTCACGTGAAAATCCACGCTAGAGAGAAGCCATTCACATGTGATCAGTGTGGGAAGAGTTACACAGTTAAAAGAGCCCTTAATGATCACCTAAAAATCCACACTGGAGAGAAGCCGCACACATGTGATCAGTGTGGGAAGAGTTTTACACAAAAAGAAACCCTTAAGAGACACATGAAAATCCACACCGGAGAGAAGCCGCACACATGTGATCAGTGCGGGACAAGTTTTGGCCTAAAATATCTCCTAAAGAAACACATGAAAATCCACACTGGAGAGAAGCCGCACACATGTGATCAGTGTGGGAGGAGTTTTTCACAAAAAGGAACCCTTAAAGATCACCTGAAAATCCACAATGGAGAAATGCCGCACATATGTGATCAGTGTGGGAAGAGTTTTTCACAAAGATACCTTAAGATTCACATGAAAATACACACCGGAGAGAAGCCGCACTCATGTGAGCAATGCGGGAAAAGTTTTGCCCTAAAATATCTCCTAAAGAGACACAAGAAAATCCACACTGGAGTGAAGCCTCACGTGTGTTATTTGTGTGGAAAGGGATTTTTATGGGTGAGTGGTTTAAAATTTCACCAGAAAAGACACAGTGGTGGGAAGAAGTATGTGTGCTATGTTTGTGGAAAAAACTATTGTACAGAGGGTGAACTGAAGCGGCACCAGAAGAGAAGCTGCACACAAAAAAGACTCCTTAAGGATCACATGAAAATCCACACCGGAAAGAAGCCACACACATGCTATCAGTGCAGGAAGAGTTTCAGAAGTGTTCGAGCTTTGAAATTACATCTGTGTTTTCATTCTGGAGAAAGAAAGACGCACAAGAAAGTTCATACAAAGGGGAAGCTTTACACGTGTTCAGCTTGTGAAAAATGTTTTACACGACTGAGCGCTTTTAAAGTACACCAGAAAACACATACCAGTTCTAAATCAAATAAAAAGACATTTTTTCAATAGACATTTGTGAAACAAATGTGAAAAAAAAAAATTGGCTTCCCTACTCAAAAGTTGTGGATCTGAACAGGAACTATGATTTCAGACATTATTAGTTCAAACGTAACACAATGTTATGGCGATCTGAACCATTTTCCGTTCTTCACCATTTCCACAAGGGAGATGTGGCGCAAAGGATTTGACGCATGAATCCATAACATGTCTTGTAAAACTTTACTTTTTCTTTGTCTTGTGACATTTCAGAAATCAAACTAAAAAACTATTTGGAACCTTTTCACATTTCAAAAACATGAATTCTTTTTCCACATTCAAAAGACTGTCTAGCACCAACCCTTCCTTCTTCCTTATTATTCTTCAGAATTATTACGCATACGAAACCCATTTAAAACTAGTCAAAATCACGTGATAAAATACAAATAACGCAAAATACACATTATGGCTCTAACACAATTTCAGGCAGTAAGAGTGGTTGAAAATAGAAAATCCAAGACACTCTTTTTCAAAATTATTAAAAAATCATCCTTTATTTTACTGACTATTTCATAATAGAACATTTAAAGACATTGGGGAGAAGCAACCCACGCGTAGCGGCGCAAACAGCCTTCTTCAGGGTGTGGTTTCCAAACAAAGAATTTCCCCTTTTCAGTGTGCTAATTAGAAACACCTGAGTGACACGAGTTACCACATGACGCATGCACATACAGACAGAGTCCACTAGGTGGCTATTGCAAATTGAATCCAAAAACAAATGTACAGGGTGGGCCATTTATATGGATACACCGTAATAACATGGGAATGGTTGGTGATATTAAAGTCCTGTTTGTGGCACATTAGTATATGTGAGGGGGCAAACTCCTCAAGATGGGTGGTGACCATGGTGGCCATTTAGAAGTCGGCCATCTTGGATACAACTTTTGTTTTTTCAATAGGAAGAGGGCCATGTGAACATCAAACTTATTGGTAATGTCACAAGAAAAACAATGGTGTGCTTGGTTTCAACATAACTTTATTCGTTCATGAGTTATTTACAAGTTTCTGACCATTTATAAAATGTGCTTGAGGAGTTTGCCCCCTCACATATACTAATGTGCCACAAACAGGACTTTAATATCACCAACCATTCCCATGTTATTACGGTGTATCCATATAAATGGCCCACCCTGTATATACAGAAAAATGATCATAAAGAAGGACTGAAATCTATTTCTTCATTCAACCCAGGGTACACTGTGGCCTGTAAATCATATATAAAATGTTTCTCTCTGTAAAAGTAATTTTGATCGGTCACCTCCCCAAATATTCTTATTAATCATTTCTAAACCCTCAACCATTAGGCCTTCTGGATTACTATTGTGCACATTTTGGGAGTGTTTTGCCATAGGATAATCCAAATTATCTTTTCCAATGGCATTCTTATGCTCCGATACTCATACCAATGCTCCATTTCTTGGTCCGGCCTATATGGAAGCATCCACATTTATATGATAACCTGTATACCACAAAAGTAGTATTGCAATGAATTAATGCTTTTATATTGTACATCTTATTTGTCTTGAAATTACAGAATTGTCTGCATTTTTTTTTATATTAGAACATTGATTGGATGTTCACTGGGATTCTAGGATGTTGACATATGCTCCTGTTTTGAAATCCACCCAGTATCCTTTTAATTTATCTCTTGTGTTGTCTATTGGATTGGATAGCAGCCGTTGATAGCAGTCTTGATGTTCAGTTGTTGTGAGGCTTCTTCAACATATTTGTCTTTGTCCATTACCACAACCGCTTCCCCTTTGTCTGCAGGTTTTATGATTATAGACTCATTCTTGGCCAAATGATCTATTGCCAGTTTTTGGGATTTAGTCAAGTTCTCCCTAATTCTTTGATTTGATGATAGGAACAGTCTCTCAATTTCAAAGTCCACCTTTTTTGTAAAAGCAGTCCCATTCGAAATTGGAGGCATAAAGTATGATTTTGGTCTAAAGGGATATCTTTGAGCTTTGCTATCAGTTGTCTGATTATTTTGATGATACCATACTTTGAGATGGAGGCTATCTAAATAGACCCACATTGGTATTAAACCCATTAGTGTGATAAGTGGGAGAAAAAGAAAGTCCTTTAGACAACACACTAACACAGTCAGGGGCTAGAGTGTTTTAGTTCCGGTCTCTGATAATCTATGGTTGTTGTCTCAGTTGTTGTCTTTGTCCTTGACTGTTTTCTGCCTCTCCTTGTTTTCTTCTTTTTATGTTGGATTTTATGTGTTTGGGTCTTTCGTCCAAAAAATTAGACGTGGTAGAAGCAGCTGGTGAAGACATATTAGAAGTTATTGGTAGTAAAATTGAAGGACACAGATCTCAACTTGTAGACTCTGTCATCTTTGAAATCGTTTTCATCTCTCTTCAGTTTCTTGATTGTTTGTTGTATGACCAAAGCTGTAAGTTTCTCAAGATCCTGTTTCAATTTATTTTCAAATGGCAATTTTATGTCATCATTACTCATCCCAGAGATTTGTACTTTATCTCATTGAGTTTTTCTTGTACCACTTTTTTTTCCCTTTCTTACTATGTTCAATGATTAGCAGAATCAGATCTAATGAACATTTTTTTAAAATGGCTTCCCATTTCAATCTAAACTCAATGTCTTCGGTGCCAAAATGGGACACGTTTTTGGGTCAATGGCCTACATTTTCTGTCCGATTGCATTTTTTCAGGCAAAAATGGGTTTAAAAGCATAAAAAGATACTGTATTTTTGTAGTACCTCTCCCATGTATGTACTCACTTTAACTTTTCAAAAACCTTTACTTATTTGTTATTTTTTTTGTTATTTAAAGTGTCAAAACATCATGTGGTGCGACCGTCCAGCCATAACTTCTGTTTTGAAAACGTCTTTGAAATTACTCTGAATTTATTCAAATTTATTTTCTGCACTATTTGGCATGATTTCCAAAATGTTTTGTAATCCTTTAAAAAAATTCAAAGTTTCAAATTCATTTGTATTTATATTTCCATCATAATATACAAACAAACTTTGTCCGATGATGTCCATTTTATGAAATATCATGTGGTGCAACCATCAAGGAACTACCATTTTGGGACTTATATGTTGAAAACTATTCAAACACAGGAAGTTACCTGTGTTTGAATAAATAAACCAATTTACCAAGGACCCATGAAAGCAGCAAGCAGGATTGTAATTCTCTCAAATTGGAAAAAAAATAAACCTTTGTAATGGTTGGTATGTAGTTACCAAATTTGGATGTCATGTGGTATGACCTCAAAAAAAAATTAATATTAAAGTTATTTCTACAAATATATATTTTTATTATAAATTTCATAGTGACCTTTTTTGGCAAGCTAGCTCGTTTTGTTTAGGTGGCCAATTCTGTGCCTGTAAATTTTGACTGAATTTGAAAATATCATGTGGTGCGACCAAATATCATGTGGTGCGAGCACTGCAGACTGTTTTCCATGATAGATATATGTCCTAGATTGGCAGTTTTATGATTTTATATTCAATTGACGGTTTATATAAAAACAGTACTTTACTTTAGTATAATTTGGAATTGATTTTTATGCAATTTGGGATATTTTTTTTATATATTTCAGACAGTTTGTGTTTACTCTTTATACAATATGAGAAAAATGCAACAAAAAAAATTAGAGCATGTAATTTCAGTTTAGTAATAATGCATTTATTAGTAGTGTATTTATTATTGCCTATTTATTTATTTAAAACTATTTTAATCTATTTTACCAGATGCCACTGCCAAGCGAAAAAATTCTGACCCTGCAACAAGAGCAGAGTACCTTGATAGGAGAAGAGTGAAATATTATTACAGTTTAAAATATCTGTTTTCTATGTGAATATGTAGTAAACTGTAATTTATTCCTGTGATCAAAGATTAATTTTCAGCATCATTACTCCAGTCTTCAGTGTCACATGATCCTCCAGAAATCATTCTAATATGTAACCCTGGACCACAAAACCACTCAATGGGTCAATGTCACATGGGTCAATTTTTTTTAAATTGAGATTTATACATCATATGAAAGCTGAATAAATAAGCTTTCCATTGATGTATGGTTTGTTAGGATAGAACAATATTTGGCTAAGATACAACTATTGAAAATCTGGAATCTGAGGGTGCAAAAAAATCGAAACATTGAGAAAATCTCCTTTAAAGTTGTTCATTTATGTTTGCGATATTGCTGCATTCACTCACATAAATAAATGTTTATAAATTTATGGTAGGACATTTACAAAATATAAAACATGATCTTTATTTAATATCCTAATGATTTTTGGAATAAAAGATAAATCGATAATTTTGACCCATACAATGTATTGTTGGCTATTGCCACAAATAGGATATGAATGAATGTGTGTAATTTGTGTGTAAGTAAGGTAAGGTTAAAAGGTTAGTAAGGTAAAAGCACACAAAGACATGTTATCTTTAAACACTTTCAAAAAATGTATCAAAGTTTGCAATTAGAGGGATTCCTCATTGAAACACATAAGGTGGGCTTAAATGGTACATAGTGAGTAATGGTGAAAAAAGACAATGTTTTCCTTTAAAAATATAAGATATGTTTACAAATACATGCATGGAGCTTAAATATACTGTGGACTAGTATCATAGTATTTCATTCAAGGTTAGCTTGTGTTGGCTGTAGTTTGCATGTGTTTTGTGGTGCTGTACCATTTAAGCCCATCTTAAAAAAAAGTTAATTTATAAAAATAATCTTCTCTACAAAACAATTTATGATGCATTTATTTGTAAATGAATGTAAAATGAATCACAAAACATTCATTGTTTGCAGTTCACATGCTTAATTCTTTGGCAGTCTATCTTTCTGTAAGGCTAATGGTTTGACCTAGAGATTAGCTTTGAACGCAAGCTAATAAAACTCATCTTTCCATTTAAAGGAAAATGATATAAAATGATAAAGTACTATTTGTTCATACACAAAAAACAATACATTTATCTCTTATTTGACATAATATCAATGTAGTTACCAAAGAAATGGCTGAAAATTGCTGAAATGTGTTGATTTCTGAAGGGTCCCGAAACACCAAAGTTTTGGGGTGACTTTGTGTGAGGTCCCCTGAGACAGCGTGCACATGGGTGGGGCTTACTCAACATTGACAAATGTAATTGGTATGCAATTAAAAATGCCAGGGAAGTAACAAATCACTGGATTGGTTAAAATAATAAGCAGCATAAAATATTATTTTCTCTTTTTTTAATTTGACTTAAGAGTTGAAAGTGGGCTTAAAGGGTACATGGGCTTAATGGGTACACTTACCCCTACCCTGTGCGACTGGTGACTGGTTTTGTGATCCAGAGTCACTAATGATTTGCTGCTCAAGAAACATGTCTGATTATTATCAATGTTCATATTTTTGTGGAAACTGTGATTCATTTTATATGTCAGGATTATTTGATGAATAAAAAGTTCAAAAGAACAGCATTTATTTGAAATAGAATCTTTCGTAACATTATAGCCTGTGCCTGAATGTGACACTGAATGTGTCTTTGATTAATAAAACTATTAATTACTTAAAACAAAAAAACTATTGACCCCAAATGTTACCTGTATACAATACTTTTATGAAATAATTTATATCTATAACATTATTATTTGTTAGAAAGGAATTCTAAGTCACGTTAAATTAAATGGTGCACTTGTGTTTGTGATGTAATTTTTATAAAAAAGAATGTTTATAAAATGTTTATATTCAGGAAAATTCTGTGAAATTTGTATAAAATCTGGTTTAAATCTATTTTTTTGTAAAAAAAAAAAAAAGTGGTGTTCATTGATCTATTTAAATAGATTTTTAACTATATAAGGTCTTCGTGTCATTTGGAGCGACCACTTATCGTGTGGTGCGACCAATAAAAGCAATCACTGTGTTAAATTGAAAATAAAATATCTTATTTCTGTGGCTGAAATATGAATCACTGATACAGTATGCTTTAGTAAATTATATTTTTAAAACATTGCAACTCATTCTCATCCCCTGGGCGTCAAAAACTGAAGCATGGTCAAGTGCCTTCCGCGTTACATAGAAGACTTCGAACGTACCCCTAGGCGTCACTTAATTGACGAACAGGGAATTCCATTGATTTCAACGGTTTGCCTTATACGTCAAATTAAAGGAATACTTCACCTCTGGGAAGATGAGTTTGTATTTAAAATAGGTCATTTAAGTACAAGAAATGTGAAGAAATTTTTTTAATTTGGAGCTTTCTAAACTGAGAAAAGCCAGAAAATTTATTTTTGGCTTATGTGGATGAAAGACAACAACTCCCAGAATGCACTTGCTTCGCTGCCTTAGGAGGCCACGCCTACTGGTAAGGGAGCACAGTTGAAAACAAACATCAAGGCTAGCCTACGTGATGAGTTTGCCTGGGATTTAGAGATCGCCCAAAATGTCCGGGATTCGGCTTTTGCGTTCTACAGTCGCCATTCATTCATTATGTTTACTGTGGCGAGCAGGACGAGGCTGATGGCCCCGGGAGAACGGCGCGAGGCCGGTGGCGTCATTACTGAGACGCGCCGGGTCTCGCATCTCTCACGGAGGAGCGGGAATTTTCTTAGCAATGGTAAAACGCACATCAACCGATCACTTGTTTAGCGTTTATGTAAACACTACATTCAGATTCACCGATCGGAATGAATTCAGTTAGATTGAAACAAAAGGTGTGCATGTAAACAATGAATGGCGACCGCAGAACGCAAAAGCCGAATCCCGGACATTTTGAACGATCTCGCCCGCCGGACAAGTCCGGGAAAAGGAGGATGTAACCCCTACTTACTCAGCTTTCTCCTACTATTCAGCTATCTCCACAGAACAAGAGCCTGCTAGCTTAGCTTCCAAAGAAAGATGGCTGACACTGTACATTCTGTGAGTGAGATCCCACCCTCTATGGGCGGGCTGAAAACATGCGGAACAACGCCATCTACTGGCTGTAGTCTTTAGCCTCTGGCCAGAAAATCCCCCGATGACGCAAAATGATGATTTTTGCGTCATCGGAGGATTTTTTTCAGACAAAAAATACATAAATCTCTTGTCTCAGGGGGATATGAGGGTGGAAAGCATGGTAATTCGAAAATACTACAGGTTTTCTACTAATACAAAGCTTAATGTTAAATCTTATTATAGACTATTATATTATAGACCCTACGTCATCGCAATTTTCTAAAGCTCTGGTAAGAAATAAGGCCTATTAAATTGATATTTTTTTATAGCTAAGTTTCTATAGCTATATAAATGTATTTAATGTCCATAAATCATCTTTTTAATATTATCTGTAAAGACTTTTATCTGGGCTAGGCTACCTCCAACAACTCCAAAGCTTTAAAATCCATAACACATGTGTATGTATATTTTGTATGCATAATTAAATGATTGTGTAGGCCTACTGTGTATGCTTCTGGCCTGTTCACACGTCTATCAGGGTTGTTGATATATATATATATATATATATATATATATATATATATATATATATATATATATATATATATATATATAATTTATTTTATTTTATTTTTTATTGAGAATAAAAGCCATACCTAAAACCGATTGACGGGTGCTAATGCTAATGGTACTATGGTAAGTGTTACCAATAGGCCTACTTCCATTAGCATGTTAGCTAATACTTTATGATTTGGGGTTTATCAGATACTTTATGACCTGGGATTTGTGTTAGACTGCCATAATAGATTAAATATTTAATGGATGGTTTACTTTTTATTATTTACATAGAATATCGACTTGGTCTATGTCCATGCACAGGCATATATAATTTCTACAAGTGTATGTATATGTACATTTGTTATACATAATATGTGACTTATATGTGCTTATATGGTATTTGCATTAATACACATACTGTAATGATAAGTAAAAAAAAAAATAGTTTGAATGAATTTTCATTTGAAGTATTTCTTTCACATGATCTACATTCTGTCATGCATTCCAAAAAAATATTATCTAATTATCTAATTTTATGTCCACACCACTACACCTTCTACTATACAGTATTCTGTAGCTTCCAAACAGAAACCTCAGGTAGAAAGCTCCAATTGTAGCAGTTGCCTGCACTTGCTTTGTTTGCATTGTATTTTTATTTTTTTCTTTCTTTTAGAGCAAAATGACAAAACCAAAACAGAAACCATGTCCCCACTGCCAGGCACTCAACAATGCCAGCTCCAAAACATGTAAAACATGTTTTGCTAGTTTAACCCTCAGACAGAGAGTTAAAAACAAACAAAAGTATATCGAGGAGAGTGCATGGAAGTCCAACACAAAAAAACACAGAAATGCTGCTCGTGTGGTGGATTCTGCCCGCATTGCTGTAAGTCTTGTTCTGCAAATGTAGTATCAGTATATATTATATTCTGTTTATAGTAGCCTATACTGTACTGTACTGAAATGAATGAGGTAAATACAAAATTATACAGATAACATATTATTCACTGGGTATAGGTGAAGTATTCTCATATTTATAATTCTTATAATATAAGCAAATGTATATATAACTATGAATAATTAAATAGTAAAAATCTGTTATTTAAAAAGAAATGTTAAAAAGATATATATATATATATATATAATTATAATAATACTTTGTTACATTTCTATAGCGCTTTTCTGGGTACTCAAAGCGCACTATTACACTATATATATATATAAATATATTCTTGTAGCAACTCATAATGGTAATAAAATGTTTATACTGTAATTTTCTCAAAACGTAATAAAATCTTGCGCTCATAATGTAATAACAATTTTTACATTTTGAGAAATGTATTACATTAGAAACTTAACAAAACATATCATATTTTCATTACTGTAATAGCTTTTTAAACATAAAAATATTAGTATTCCCTTACAATACATTGAAAAAAAAATCAAAATCCAGTCTTAAAGGTATTGTATGGTAGGATTTTTCTAAAAAAAAACATTCCAAATTTGTTTAAACTGTCTTTATATACCAATACATAATTAAAATGTAAGTACTCTGAAAAAGAGAGTATAATAATCGAGTGACTGTAGACCTTTTAATCTGCAATAAACACAGCTCATTATTTCCATTCACTCCCACCCCCTCCCTTCTGAGCTCCTTCCAAAGCCACGCCCCCAAAACACATGAACGCGCGAAACGCTCAGGCTCAGCTGGAAGACGCATTTATTACCTGAGACGAGCGGAGAGGAGCGCAGTACATACAGTGACATCATGTCAGAATCACATGTAATAAAATACCTAACTTTATCACTATGAATATAAACAAATAAGATTTCTTTTAGTACCTCACTATCAAGCTAGCATATCGATACTGGTAAAGTTTGATTCGGTAACGAGCTATATTTATAAGGCAAAGCTAAAAACAGGTTGCATTGATGCACGTTTTTCCATTACCATCAGTTACACTGTGATGAAGGTGAATTTCGTGTAAGATTCACATATACGGTGTTTTGCACGTAAGAGTTTCCATAATGAAAACATTGTTGACTAATGAAGACTAACGTACACTCCGGAGACAAGTACCGCATCGTCGGTTCGAGGACAGGTCCGGGGTCGAGGGCGAAGCAGAGGAGGTCGTTCAAGAGTGCGGGCAGGGTCCGAGGAAGTAGTTTTTGCCTTGTTTGCCTTCGCTGACTGCATATGCAGGTGCTTTGAATTTTGAATGCTCTTTCTCTGCCATCATTTTACTCTTCGTAGGTTCCGCGCCTCTCAAATCAAACGGGTGCACGCGCATATGGGCAGATCTAGCGACAGGGGTGGTAGCCATTGGTTGCGAGAGTGAGTGACAGTCGCCCAAACCAATCAATTGTTTCGTCCCGAATGGAAATAATGAGCTGTGTTTATTGCAGATTAAAAGGTCTACAGTCACTCGATTTTTATTCTCTCTTTTTTTTAGAGCACTTACATTTTAATTATGTATTGGTATATAAAGACAGTTTAAACAAATTTGAAAAAAAGTTTTTAATAAAAATCCTACCTACCCTACCTTTAAACTACCTGCAAAAAGCTACATTTAAATATTCATGCAATTAATATTACATATATATTAATTTAACAAAAAAACATTGGTATTCTGTTTTAAAAGCTATTAATGAAAATATGATATGTTTTGGTAAGTTTCTAATGTAATACATTTCTCAAAATGTAAAAATTGTTATTACATTATGAGCTCAAGATTTTATTACGTTTTGAGAAAATTATTACATCATGAATATTTTATTTCAATAATAATGTAATACTTATTTCATTAGGTGCAGTTTTTACATTATGTGCAGTTATTACTTTATGATTTGCTACATTTCTCAATTAAACATTTAGACATCTTTTTTACTTTGATAATCCAGTTGATTTGCAACAGAATTGTCTGGTAAGTCCCTGCTTACCATTATGAAAACATCGATACTTATCGACTGTCTGTGCATTTGTTTCACAGGTTAAGAAATTGGATGTACTTGGCTATAAGCCAATTCTCTTCATTTCTAAAGAGAAAAGAAATGGGTTTGTGGCTGAAGTCATCACTTCAATGGGTCCATTTGCAGTTGGACCACTTCAAGCCATCTTTGAAAGGATGACTAGCCTTTATGAAATATGTATTAAAAGTAAGTATTTCGTATGATCTACACATGCAATATTCAAAGAAATATTTTCAAAATTTCTTTAAAAAAATTCTCATAGATTACCTGAGGCTTCAAAACAACACCAGTACTGCTGAAACTGTCTGCCAGCACCCGACTTCCTCCCTTCCTCCTCCATCTTCTTCATCTAGCCTTCCTCCTCCTTCCTCCTCTTTTGACACCCTTCCTCCTCCATCTTCTTCCTCTAGCCTTCCTCCTCCTTCCTCCTCTTTTGACACCCTTTCTCCTCCATCTTCTTCCACTAGCCTTCCTCCTTCTTCCTCCTCTTTTGACACCCTTCCTCCTCCATCTTCTTCCTCTAGCCTTCCTCCTCCTTCCTCCTCTTTTGACACCCTTCCTCCTCCATCTTCTTCCTCTAGCCTTCCTCCTCCTTCCTCCTCTTTTGACACCCTTTCTCCTCCATCTTCTTCCACTAGCCTTCCTCCTTCTTCCTCCTCTTTTGACACCATTCCTCCTCCATCTTCTTCCTCTAGCCTTCCTCCTTCTTCCTCCTCTTTTGACACCCTTCCTCCTCCATCTTCTTCCTCTAGCCTTCCTCCTCCTTCCTCCTCTTTTGACACCCTTCCTCCTCCTTCATCTTCTTCTTTCAGCCTTCCTCCTTCTTCCTCCTCTTTGTACACCCTTCCTCCTCCTCCATCTTCTTCTTTCAGCATTCCTCATTCTTCCTCGTCTTTTGATACCCTTCTTCCTTCTCCATCTTCGTCCTCCAACCTTCCTCCTCCCACGACCTCTTACATCAACCTTCTTCCTCCTACCTCTTCTTTCCCCACTCCTCCTCCTACACCATTTCCCCTCACCCCTACCTCCTCTTGCATCACCCCTCCTTTCTATGATTCACATCTTCCATCTACAAACTCTTCTTTCCACTGCCAGAACAGTCATGCTGCCCCATCTAAGCCCAAAGATGCAGGTGATTTTTTTTATTTTATTTCAGGCAAAAACATGCAATAAGTTTTATTTAAGCTTGAACAAAAGTTCTATTCCCAATTTTAGTGCCAATGCCAGCATTTTAATCCAGATTTAGTTCTGACTGTGTGTGTGTGTGTGTGTGTGTGTGTGTGTGTGTGTGTGTGTGTGTGTGTGTGTGTGTGTGTGTGTGTGTGTGTGTGTGTGTGTGTGTGTGTGTTTTACAGACAATTCATCCACAATAATTCCAAGGACAGGAGGCAAACAAAGAAAATGGATGTATAAAGAAGCAGGTATTGTGTATTTGCATTTTTAATGAAAACTGACTAACTACTGTACAAAGTAGAACACAAGTTTCTTATTTCAATATCATTTTTCAAAGGCTGTTTTTAAGTCGCAAAATATTGTTAAATTCCATAACTAATCATAGACAATAATGTCTATGATGCTGAATATGTGTATGCAACTGATTGTGCATAAACTGGAATAATCCCCTTCAATGTTTAATCTTACTTCGTGATTGTAATACAGTGGTTAAATGCGTACAGGCGTCAAACTATTCCCGTGTGCATGGTTGCTGTTTTAATTAAATTCTTTTAAATAATACCGAATGAGTTCTAAACAAATTTCAAGTATTCTGTTAATGGAACTGTGGCGAGCAGGACGAGGTCGAGGGATGTGAGAGACCGGTGCATCGCGCATGTGTCGCTCATCAGTAATCACGCCACCGGTCTCGTGCCGTCCACTCACGTCCCTCGACCTCGTCCTGCTCGCCACAGGAACTTATATTTAGTGACCATACAAAATAAGCAGCTCCTAATGAATGCAAGTGACAAAATAAAATATTTGTCATTTATGCAAATGTAAAATCATGCCATCCATGAGTGTTTCCATAATGTGCACTATTACCAAACCACACAACCAATTCAAAGCAAATTGTACTTCAGATGGTCTAATTTCAGTTCATTTTTAGGGTTTCAGGTGGCCAGGCCATTGCAAGGATTTATGCATTCTATTTATTAAGAATTGCTTAACGAACTGTTGATATGTCATGAGTGTAAACATTTGCTGATTATATATTATATCCTTTTATATTTTTCTGTTGTAGAATGCCAAGTACATCCCAGATTAAAAACATTTCCATATGACAAGATCATAAGGAACAGGATGTCAAAGGAAGTAAGATTGAACTCATTTTGAAAATGTTTGTCAGAAATGTATTCCTTAGTAAAAGATAAAAGATTGAAATGTAAGAATTTTTTTTTAATAATGTACATTTATTTGAAATGAGAACGAATCTATGGCCTAATAAGGGCATGGTACAGGCACGTTTATTTGTATTATGTGTTTGTGTATTTTTAGCATGATGTTTAGTGTGTGTGTGTGTGTGTGTGTGTGTGTGTGTGTGTGTGTGTGTGTGTGTGTGTGTGTGTGTGTGTGTGTGTGTGTGTGTGTATTGTTGCTTATGTTTCTTAAAGGGTATCAAAGAGGTCAAAGTGAGATGGAAGCCGTGTTCAGGATGGTATGTATCACATATAACCTGTATAAGGGTGCACTACGGTAATTATAGAAATGAGGTAAACCTGTTCTAAAAATCTAGGATATTTGTTTTTACATGTATTATAATAAACTTTTACTTATTCATTTTGATTGCCTAATACATCTTTCTTGCTTACATTTTGTCTTTAAATGTCTTAACTGAATGCAAAAATATGTTTACCCTTAAAAAAGTCAATCTATTTTCAATAGTTACATGTCATAGCCTGTTCTGTAAATTTGTATATGATTTTTTTTTTTTTTTTTTTTTACTGATTTGCAGTGGGATGAAATGGACGGACACCTGGGAGCCCTACAATCTTTTCTTCCAAGAATAAAGTTTAGTTTAGTTTATGTACCTGTTCTTGGTTCAGTTACTGTTTTAGTTTGCTGTTCTTGTTTTCTTATCTATATTTATTGCATGTAACTGTTTCTTTGCTGTTTTCTAATAAATCTAATATTCGATTGATTACTTGTCACTTTTTTACAAATCACTTTTACCGTGATTAATGTTGAATGAATGATCAAACATTGGTACTGTGAGTGTTTTTCCCCCTGGAATTTTGGAGTAATATTTTCAACTGGGTTTTGAACAGGCTGAACATTGTTGAAGCTTTACACGATCATCTGGTAAATGTTATTATTTATTATTTGTATCATTTAGTATCATTATTTGTTAGTATTATTTATGGTAACTTGGACAAAATGGTTGTTCTTGGTGCCAATTGAGGTACTATGGCAAAAATAAATACAATATATTGGAAATAATTAACTAATACAGTATATTTAACAATAAATAAATGAGTAACAATTAATGTTAACAGGCATTAAAACATTCGCATATATAGGCTACCCTTCAAATATTGTAATCAAGTAAACATTGCTTTAAAACAGTCAAGTGAAAAATTAGTAATAAAATGAACAAAGTGGCAAGTCTAGAAGACAATATACTGAAGTGAAGGCTTTTCACTGTCAATTCTCATAAAAAAAAATAAGGCAGTGTGTATGTACAGTAGTAACAATACACCTTTTGTTACAATTGTTTTTTATATATTGAAGACAGAACATGTAGCGAACATGGCAGGGCATAAAATAGTACAATAAAATAGTGTGGCATTAATTGGTAACGGGATTAGAAAATTATATCATAATATTGAATTTGAATTTCGGATGAATTTACATATTTTTTTATATGTATTTAACATTTTGCCAGCCGTATTTCATAAATTAACGATATATTTGAGACGTTTGTTAACACTGTTTTTATAATACACAATAATATTGTGTATTATAAAATACGCTCAACTGGGAAAATAACACCTATGAAAAGTTTCAGTCTGGTTTCAGGCTGCACCATAGCACTGAAACTGCGCTCGTTAAAATCACAAATGATTTACTTTTAGCTTCTGACCAAGGCTGTATCTCAATATTAGTTTTACTTGATCTTAGTGCTGCGTTCAATACTATAGATCATACAATACTCTTAGATCGACTACAAAATTATACTGGTGTTCAAGGACAAGCATTAAGCTGGTTTAAATCATATTTATCTGACCGCTATCATTTTGTCTATTTAAATGGAGAAAAATCGATCATAACTCCAGTAAACTATGGAGTGCCGCAGGGATCTGTGTTAGGCCCTCTATTATTCTCAATATATATGCTGCCACTTGGAAATATTATAAGGAAACATGGAATTAGTTTCCATTGTTATGCTAATGACACTCAAATCTATATTTCATCACGGCCAGATGAAAACGCTAAATTATCCAAATTGACAGAGTGTGTTAAAGATATAAAAGATTGGATGACGAGTAATTTTCTTTTATTAAATCCAGACAAGATAGAGGTACTAATCATCGGTTCAAAAAAACACCCACAAAACCTCTCACAATACAACTTTAACATAGTAGGATGTCCTGTTACTTCATCCTCTACAGTAAAAGACCTGGGTGTTATACTCGATTGTAACCTGTCTTTTGAAAATCATATTTCATATGTTACAAGAACAGCCTTTTTCCACCTTAGAAACATTGCTAAGCTACGTAATATGCTATCTGTTTCTGATGCAGAAAAGTTAGTTCATGCATTCATGACATCGAGACTAGATTACTGTAATGCTTTATTAGCCGGTTGTCCTGCATCCTCAATAAACAAGCTACAGTTAGTCCAAAATGCCGCCGCCAGATTTCTAACTAGATCAAGAAAATATGATCATATAACACCAATTTTATCATCACTACATTGGTTACCTATAAAGATCCATAATAATTACAAGGTATTGCTACTGACTTATAAAGCCCTAAACGGCTTAGCTCCAGTCTATTTAACGGATCTTCTATCGCCCTGTAATCCATCGCGCTCTTTAAGGTCACTAAATTCTAGGCTTTTGGTCATACCTAGGATATCCAGATTCACCAAAGGAGGGAGAGCATTTTCACATTTAGCTCCAAAACTCTGGAATAGCCTTCCTGATACTGTTCGTTGCTCAGACTCGCTCTCCCAGTTTAAAACTAGATTAAAGACGCATCTCTTCAGCCTGGCGTTCATATAATATTTTTAATCTTACAGTTAAATCCGGTCTCTACTTCATAAACGCCAGAGGAGAACTGGCCCCCGACTGAGCCTGGGTTCTCCCAAGGTTTTTTTTTCTCCATTAGGTCACCTGATGGAGTTTTTTGGTTCCTTGCCACTGTTGCCTTTGGCTTGCTCAGTTGGGGTTACTTAATTTAATTAATCAATCAACAATACTATTGATCAGCATTACCAAACATGGATGTTTTACACTAGAAACAAACACTGATGTACTATTTTATTTAATACTGTGAAGCTGATTTGATACAACCTATGTTGTGAAAAGCGCTATATAAATAAACTTGACTCGACTTGACTTGACTTAAAGGGATAGTTCACCCAAAAATGAAAATTCTGTCATCATTTACTCACCCTCAAGTTGTTCCAAACCTGTATGAGTTTCTTTGTTCTGCTGAACACAAAGGAAGATATTTGGAAGAATGTTTGTAATCAGACAGATCTCGGTCCCCATTGACTACCATAGTATATTTTTTTCCTACTATGTAAGTCAATGGGGACCGAGATCTGTTCATTCTTCCAAATATCTTCCTTTGTGTTCAGCAGAACAAAGAAACTAATACAGGTTTGGAACAACTTGATGGTGAGTAAATGATGACAGAATTTTCATTTTTGGGTGAACTATCCCTTTAATATCCTTTAATGTTGTGATTCCGAGGTGTCAAACGTAAAAACCTCTGATTGGCCATTGCGGTGATGGGCACAACATATATGTCTGTGATTGGCTACAATGGTCAACGCTGTAAAAAAAACAAAAACAAAAAAAACACACACACGCATAGGTAAAGTGCGGGAGCCAATGCCAGCATATTGGGCTCAATGAATAAACAACCCGAACGGATGGCCAGTCCATTGCATGACAACACAGACAGACAAATAAACATTCACACTCTCATCTACATGGACAGTTTAGTGTCTCCAGTGTCAAATGTACCACCCATGGTACACCCTGCTACATATTTTCTGTCAGATATGCTACAATTTTTTTATTCGCTGTATTATCGCAAATTTACATTCCAGCAGCTTTATCATGTTTTGATTTCAATCTTGCCACCTCTTACTCAATGGATAATTTCTTTTTAAATCTGGGTTTTCACTGCCTTTGACGTTTCATTGGAACCCACAGGACCTTGAGGTCTTAAAGCCATAAAAACGATTCCTGTTACAAAGTATGTTTTGCTGTTATTATTACGTCAGTAATACATTAAATTAACAATGGGGTGTAGCAATGTTGAGAGAAATTACTAATTTACAGAGATCCTAACCCTAAGCATGACTGACTACACACTTCAATGAACTACAATAGCAGCGCCATGTTTTCCTGTTCCATCTACAGAATGACTGAGGCATATGGGTAATGTAGTTTAAAACGTTTAGTAAATAAATGAAATAAATAGTATCTTTATTAAACAAAGGCATGTCTAAATATGTTCATTGTGCAAACCTCAATTACATATTTTAGAGGCAGGCTGAAATTTGTTATTTTACTGTGAGCACTTTTTAAAACGCCTTTATACCACCTTTCCAAGACTGAAAACTTTGTCCAACATTATTTAGTAAACATAGCATAAATAGTTAGACTTGATTTACAGTCATTTGAACATTACAGCCTTTTTTGCTCTTTCAGGGAGCGCTATGGGCCCCTGGGGTGTAAGGACAGTAAAACATGTGCATAAACATACACATATATTATCTTACATGCATACATGCATAAATGCATAAATACAGCCTTAATCATGGACAACGAACTGTGCTGAATCACATTTATGTATGAATAATCTATTTTCTCTTTCCACCCTTTTCTATGCTTACATCATGCTTGTTTTAGTTGTTGATGGGTATAATTGGACTATCTGATGAAATACAGAAATGTTTCACAGAAATGTTGTAAAAATAATAATAATAATAATACTAGGCTACAGACTAGCCAACAAATTATTATCCATTTCATAGTTATAGCAGAAGGATCTATGAAATAAGCTTCTCCATTTATTTCTCAATCAATGACTTTGGCCTGTGGAACAAGTGTTGGGCATCAGTACTTTGCATCTTTGCATCAGTAATCTTGCTTATAAGACTTTTCAGCCATTTGCCACTGTAACACATCACTAAGTATGAGCAATGATAATATTTTGGCGTTTTGTCCCAAATGTCATTGATCTGACTAAAAAAAAAAGATGGTCTTTTTTGAAAATTGGGAGGAAAAGAGCTCAATCAATCCACATTTATTTATGTAACACATTTAAAAACACATGTCGGCCAAAGTGCTTTACATACCATGACACGTTCATACAATCAAGGATTATAAAACCAAATATAAGACAAATAAAAAAAATCACAAAATTAAGTGCAATCAAATGTAATTTGTGTGTGAATTTCCCTATTTGTTTTGAGTATTGTATATATTTTTGGAGTACATTTTATTTCATTTGGACAAGTACAATAAGTGCATTGAGTAACTGTAAAGTGTCAAAATATGCGCACTGAATGTAAACTGCATTACTGAATCTTTTAAAGGGATACTCCACTTTAAAATTAAAATTATGTCATCATATACTCACCCTCATGTTGTTTCAAACCTGTATGAATTTCTTTCTTCTGCTGAACAGAAAGGAAGATATTTAGAAGAATGTCAGTAACCAGACAGTTTCTGGTCTCATTGACTTCCATATTTCCCTACTATGGAAGTCAATGAGACCAGAAACTGTCTGATTACTGACATTCTTCTAAATAATTCACTAATTCACTAATTCTAATACACATTACTTAGGTTGAATGAGGAGTCTGTTTACTATATCATTGTTTATTTGAATTTTGCGATATTCTATCATATGTGTCTTTTAACAGTCTGTGAGTGGATCTGTCAGTCAGGCCTCACAATTTACCTCACGCATTACCTCAAATTATGACATAGGCAAAAGAACATTTTGGGCCCCTCAACCCCAATGTCTCGCTGTCAGTCGGAATACTCGTATGACCAAAACTGCTGTTTTTCAGGAAATGTAAACACTGTAGGCCTAATTTTTAAATAATAAAACACTGAGTTGTCAAAGTTGATATTGTTGATTTATATATGATAATATACTTGCATGTGTCATTATATTATTAACATTTTCCCAAAATCAAGCTTAAATGAATTTAAAAAGTATAATATATATATAGTATAAAGTAAAAAATATATATAATTTCTTTATTTTTTTGTTTGTATTGTACCGAAATTCAATTCCCTGCCAGAATCTGTCTCCCACTCGCGCATGGTGTCAGTTGATGACATTGGTGCAACTGTTTGAGTTTTCATCCGTTTACAATGTTTATTAATTAGTGTTTTCCAAAAAGCTTTGCGAAAACTGGTCACTGGCTTTGACAGTTTAAGCAATACAAAAAAAAGTATAAACGAAACTGAAATTGATGAAGACAACCTCCCCCACCGCTAGCCTAGCTTAGCACAAAGACTGAAGGTAAACAGCTCCAGCTAGCATACTGCTCCCAATAAGTGACAAATTAACGCCAACATTTTCCTATTTACATGTTGTGATTTGTATAGTCACAGTGTGTATAAATAACAATGTCACATGAGACACAGTAATCCTCTATTTACACAACATGTAAATAGGAAAATGTTAGCATTATTTTGTGACTTATTGGGAGCAGTATGCTAGATGGAGCCGTTTACCTCCAGTCTTTGTGCTAAGATAGACTAGCGGTGGGTGTGTCAGACAGTGTTACGCCAAGCACAGAGATGAATAGGGTATGCATGCCATGCACTTATGGGGGATAACTCTGGGGGATACGGTGAATAAGCTAAAGTCCCAAAAAGTCGGTGTGTTCCTTTAACAAAGGTAACTTCACACCAGAGAGGAAAACATTCTGGATCACTGTTATACTACAGTAAGTAGAGCTTATCACGCCGTCCCACGAGCTGCATTGGGACGGTCTGATCATGTCATGGTCCATTTAATTCCTGTATACAGACAGAAATTAAAACTCTCCAAACTGACTGTGAAGACATCAAAGCAGTGGACCAGAGAGGCAGTAGAGGAACTGCAGGCACGCTTGGACTGAACTGAGTGGGATGTATTCAGAACTGCTACCAACAGTCTGGATGAATACACAGAGGCTGTGACTTAATGCATAAGCTTCTGTGAGACACAATAATGTCATTTAAAAGTGGCATTTAAGGCATTTAAAAGTGGGGACAGAACCATGTCAGTTTAGTCAAAGTACAAGTTTAACAAACCAGTGAGAGAAGCTAAACAGCTATACTCTGAGAAACTACCACAACAGTTCTCAGCCAATAACCCTGCTTCTGTCTGGAAAGGGCTTAGATAGATCACAAACTGCAAACCTAAAGCCCCCCACTCTGCTAATAACTTGCATCTGGCCAACAGCATGAATAACTTCTACTGTCGCTTTGAAAAACCATTGGATACCATCCCCTGCGACACCAGCCATCAGCTTCAGCCCCAGCCCATCAGCTTCACCTCCTCCACCACAATAGCAGCTGAGGTCACTTCACAGATGCCCAATTCAACAGCACCCTCCCTCTCCTTTCCCACAAGAAGAACGACTCTCTATATCCCAGAGAGACATTAATATAGTCTTCAAGAGACAGAAACCTGATCAGCTGTCTCCAGTGTTTACAGACATTTTTAACACCTCACTGGAATCTGCCATGTTCCAGCCTGCTTTAAGACCTCCACCATCATCCTTTAATGACTACAGACTGGTCGCTCAAGGCATCTGTGGTAATGAAGGCTTTGAGCACCTGGTGATGTCCTATCTTAAATCCATCACTTAAATGTCACCTCTGCTTTTAACACAATCATCTCTGCTCTGCTACAGGACAAACTCTCTCAACTGAGTGTGCCTGATTACAGACTTTCTGACTGACAGAAGGCAGCATGTGAGACTAGGACAACATGTCTCTGACTCCAGGACCATCATGTTCCCCCAAGACTGTGTTCTGTCTCCTCTACTCTTCTCACCTCCAGTCACCAGTCCTTCAAAATATTTAAGTTTGCAGATGACACCACCCTCATCTAGCTCATCTCTGAAGGGGATGAGTTTGCCTACAGGTGTGATATTGACCATCTGGTGTCTTGGTGCAGTCAGAACAATCTGGAGCTCAATGCTGTAAAAACAATGGAAATGGTAGTAGACTTAAGGAAGAACCCACCTCCATACACCCCCATCATACTGCGTGACTCCCCTGTCAATACTGTGGACTCTTTCCACTTCCTGGGAACTATCACCCAGGACCTCAAGTGGGCACTGAACATTAACTCTCTGATCAACAAAGCTCATCAGCGGATGTACTTCTTGCGGCAGTTGAAGAAGTTTCACCTGCCGAAGAGAACAATGGTGCACTTCTAGACTTCCATCATCAAATCCATACTCACCTCCTCCCTCACCATCTGATACGTTGCCAAAGATAAAAGTATAGACTGAACCATGTCATTCGCTCTGCTGAGAAGGTCAAGCCTGAGAAGGCTTCAATTTGCCATCTCTTTAGGACCCGTACAATTCCTGGATTCTAAAGCGGGGAGTGAAGATTTTGGCTGATCTCTCTCACCCTGGACACAAACTTGTTGAGGCACTCCCTTCAGACAGGAGACTGCGGTCCATCAAGACTAAAACCTCACGCCACAAAAACAGTTTCTTTCCATAGCCAAATGGCCTCATCAGCACTGTTTCACACACATTATATTGATCGCAGACTACTCAGTCTGCTATGTTGTATATTTTTCAAAGTTAAAACTGTTTTAATGTTAATTATTTATGTATTTTTTATTTATTGATTTTTTATATGAATTTATTATTATTGTTGTGCACCTGTGCACCAGGACAAATTCCTTGTACGTGTTGTTGTACTTTACAATAAAAGCTGATTCTGAAGAAGATGTCCACTAGCTCTCAACGCTCACTTCGCCTGCAGCGTCAAGTCTTCTGAGGTATTATAGTTCAATCCCTTTCGTGTATATATTTTCATGCACCTTCATAATGCGATTATAATAAAATTTTGGCAATATTGCGAATAAGCTTTTCCTCATGTAAATGCAAAACTTTTATATTCCATTACACTCCTAAGCAATCATAAACGCTGTTTGTGTGTGTGTGTGTGTGTGTGTGTGTGTGTGTGTGTGTGTGTGTGTGTGTGTGTGTGTGTGTTTGTAATTAACATGCATGTAAACACTTAAAGAGAGAAAACCTGAAAAAAATGCTTTAGTTTTCTTCCTGTTATATTTTTTAAATGTATACCAAAAGTATAACAGAAAGAAAATAAAAGCGTTCGATCTGTTTTCTCATTTTCTCTTTCTCTCTTCATTATCCCCTCATTAAGCTGTATGTGCTCTTCACACTCCAGACCAGTGGGTGGCGGAACGGCACTCTTGGTTTCACAAACCGGCAAAAACTGAAGAAGAGGAGACGCGCTCTGAACAACAGCTGATTCAAAACAAAAGATTTGAACCTTCACGAAACAGTTTTTAAACGATCACTATTTACAAGTGTAGAGATGCATTCAGACCAGCAGGAAGAACAGATAGGCCTACCTGTAAAAATGGAGCTTATTGAAGATTACAGTGAGAACAGGAGTGATCCTGATCAAGAACCCCTCAGAGTGAAGCTTGAAGAGACTGAAGAACAGATAGGTTGGTGATTATTCTTGATTCTTCATTAATGATGCTGTGAAACAAAAAGTTAATACATCTTAAGCAGTTCTTTAATGGTTAGCCTGTCAACATCCATTCGTCATACAGGTATACATTCTGACATAAATGTGTGTGAAAAATCCCTAAACAAAAAAATGTGACGTTGAACATTATGTTTTACAACAACATAAGGTTGTTTAAATAGCCTAACAGATTTTGTGAGAACAGCTTTGAACTATTCAATGAATGTCTTTCTACAATGCAATATGGCACACATAACAAAACAACATAGCAAACCATTTCTGTTAAAAGCATGATTTTTTCAGTCTTTGAACTCAAACTTTTACTTGTATGGCGTTAATAAGTGTTTAGGCCCGTTCACATCAAGAATGCTAGGTCTAACTAATATTGTAACGACTGAGACAATCATTTAATAATTTTTTTTATATAAAAACACGCCCCCTTTCCTCGGATTTTGCCGCTCGGAAGCAGTGGCGGTTCTACATTGAATTACACCCTGGGCAAGACCCCTTTCGAGCGCCAACCCCCCCGCCCCCGCAAAAACTCAATTTTTATTTATTTCTCCAGAAAACAAAACTTAATATCTTATGTAATTTTACTACTTTAGTAAAATAACGTTATGCATATTTATTTAATGCATCTTTAAGAAATGTTTGATATTTGGACTGGAAACAAGACAAAAATACTAAGTAAGAAAAGCATTTTTGCAGTGTAATAACTGAACTTGCAACAGTTTTGTTGCAAAGAACAATATTATGGTGAAATTAGATCTTGTGTTTGAGTTAAAAACGAATTATTGTTAAGCATCATCATCAGAATCATAGCAAAAAAGGCTAACAAATAAGAGTTATACCCACCAATTAATATTGCCCCTTCATTCATGACATGGATACCGTAATTATATAGAGAAAACATGGTTGCATACCTTTATCTTTCGCTCGTTTCTAAATTGGGCACCTGATGGCTTTGACCGTTGTCCATCTCTTATTTGGCACTCGACATCCACAATCAACAGATCCCCTGATCCCTACATATAACTGCCCTGATATTTTGTATTTGTTCTTATGTTTATGTTTATTTTTTATTTTTGTTTATCTGGTAAAATATTTTGAGATGTATTGTTAATACTTTGTAACCATTTTTTTTTTTTTTTTTGCATTGTACTGAAATGTTTTTGTATTTGAACTGACTAAATAATAATAATAAAAAAAAAAAAAAGATCCCCTGATCCCCCCCATAACTGTCACTCACGCTCACGAGTCACGACCAGAAGTCAAGACTAAACCAATTCACCTTGGTGGTGGTGACCAAGTAATCGTTTTGTATTAACTATTTTTATTAGCCATTCAGACCATTCAGAAAAACAAAAATGTGCAGGAAATATAGAGGCCCGTATTTATAATATTCTGAATGAAATGTGCGTTATTTGGAAGTAATTCGAGGTGTGACTGACTTCGATAACTATATGGATCCCCCGCCCCCCCTTGTCCGTTCCATTTGGGAGAGACCCAGAGGTGAACTGTCATCCTCGCCCGCGCCTCCGCGCCCCCTCCCCTTTCCCTTTCTCAAACAGCTTCTGTGCACAGAATCTTCTCAGCCATAGACTGTAAAAAATAGTTCTCAGCTAGCAGGGGCGCAAATTTGCCAATTCCCCACACAGTGAAATGATAGATAATAGAAAACCACTTCACGGCGTTTTTTTTTTTTTTTTTTTTTTGCTCGTGCCGGTAACAGGTGTTACGGATCAACTGGGGATCATGTTAACTGGGGAAATGCGCGTGCACGCAGATAGTTTTACCTGGATTTCCAGCAGATGTTAGACAGCTACAGATTCGTCGCAGCCATTTTTCACGGATCCATGATTAAAAATGTATGTTTCACCAGTTGTATACACACTGGTATGCATAATAAAGCGATTTTGTTTTTGAAGTGTATATTCCTGCGTATTTGACGCAATTTCAAATAAGTTTAACATACTTAAGTGTCAAGCTCAGAAACCACGCTTATGTTAACATGGGGCATTTCGGTTTCATTGGATGAACAGACTTGTCAGCGCACCTCAGAAGACGTGTAAGAATCTTCTTCTCAACATTAGTGTATCATATTTTCTGTAGTGTGTTGTCATGAGTTCTAATCACAAATAACAACGGATGTAGATTAAATTAAAGTAGCTAGGCTACCTAAAAGAAACATAAAATGCATAGTCATTTACATTTTTTTCAAGCTGCATTTATTGATCTGCATATAGCCTAATTTTATAATGGATCTATTATTTTTTATATAAAAACACTTATCAGCTTATTTTACTTTGCTGATTATATTAAGATCTCTTTTCTGTACAACCAGCTCTGACGCCTCTGTATCTTTTTCCCTGGACATAAAGCGGCTATGCTTATACACGTAGGGTCATGAAGTTAATTATCTCATGAACTTGTAACATTTTCAACAGATTTATAAAATAAAAAATAAATAAATAAATAATAAAAACGAATTTTGACTCTTCTTCTTTCAGAATATTGAATTATACATAGTGTCGAGCTTTCCTGTAGCTCAAACAGTAGAGCGTTGGTACTTACAGCACCAAGTTCATGGGTTCGATTCCCAGGGAAAGCAAGACCTGATAAACCGCTTTGAAACGCAATGTAAGTCGCTTTGGATAGAAGCGTCTTCCAAATGTGTAAATGTACATTATGCTCAGTAGGAGCATGAACTTGAATGTTGTGTATCTAATGTCTTGTATTGGACATGTAGAGAACACTTTGTCTTTAGTGATTAAAGTCCTGTGAAAAACACTGAAAGGCAACCACAAATTGTATTACTGAAATAAGCAAAATATATGATATAGTGATAATGAATTATTACAAATATATACTCTATGGCTAATATTAGAGTATATATATATATATATATATATATATATATATATATATATATATATATATATTTGCTTATTTAGTCTATATATATTCTCTATGGCTAATATTCTCATAGGCCTACATCACTAACCTCTTAATCATTTGTCACCTCACATGCATAGCATGACCCTCTCTAAAACAATAGGAAATGCTTTATTGTTTACTTTTTTGCTGATCTCTTTAACAAAAGAAATATGACACAATCTTTTTATGTAATATAAATTTAAATTATGCCAGTTCTCTTCATTTGACTGGTACCATGAATCTCATTAACATATTCTCTTTACTTGTTATCCATCACATCATGTGCTTTCATTATTGTTGTCTGCTAACCGTTAGGAACAGATTCAAAGGTCTATAAATTAAGTGTCGTTGTTAGGCCATATACTGCCACAGCAAATGGATGCAATTAAAGTTAGACAAATCCAAAACTTTGCAGGATAACCAATATCCCGATCGCTGCTCAAGAAAGGAGCGTAATTATATAAAGAGGAGATGTGAAAATTATGAAGGGTGATGGTGTGTTAAATTGGTCTTAAAAAGATAATACAACTGTGACATTTATTTTCTAATATAACATATAAAAGAGTTAAATAAACTTATCACTTCATCTAAAACAACAACATGTTTATTAGATCCTATACCAACTAAACTACTGAAAGAAGTGTTACCTGTAGTGGAAGAGCCTCTCCTCAATATTATTAACTCATCTTTATCTTTAGGTCATGTTCCAAGAACATTTAAACTGGCAATGATAAAACCTCTCATTAAGAAACCACAATTAGACCTGCATAATCTAGCAAATTATAGACCCATTTCAAATCTACCTTTTATGTCTAAAATACTAGAAAAAGTTGTGTCCACTCAACTGGGCTCTTTCTTGCAAGAAAATGATATCTATGAAAAGTTTCAGTCAGGATTCAGGCCGCATCATAGCACTGAAACTGCGCTCGTTAAAATCACAAATGATTTACTCTTAGCTTCTGACCAAGGCTGTATCTCAATACTAGTTTTACTTGATCTAAGTGCTGCGTTCGATACTATAGAT
This sequence comes from Vimba vimba, assembly GCA_022828995.1. NCBI lineage: Eukaryota > Metazoa > Chordata > Actinopteri > Cypriniformes > Leuciscidae > Vimba > Vimba vimba. The sequence goes on along the minus strand of CM040825.1, from coordinate 29,626,725 downwards.
CACACAATACTCTTAGATCGACTACAAAATTATACTGGTGTTCAAGGACAAGCATTAAGCTGGTTTAGATCATACTTATCAGACCGCTACCATTTTGTCTATTTAAATGGAGAAAAATCCATCATAATTCCAGTAAACCATGGAGTGCCGCAGGGATCTGTGTTGGGCCCTCTGTTATTCTCAATATATATGCTGCCACTTGGAAATATTATAAGGAAACATGGAATTAGTTTCCATTGTTATGCTGATGACACTCAAATATATATTTCATCACGGCCGGATGAAAACGCTAAATTATCCAAATTGACAGAGTGTGTTAAAGATATAAAAGATTGGATTACGCGTAATTTTCTTTTATTAAATCCAGACAAGACAGAGGTACTAATCATCGGTTCAAAAAACCGCCCACAGAACCTCTCACAATACAACTTTGACATCGTAGGATGTCCTGTTACTTTATCCTCTACAGTAAAAGACCTGGGTGTTATACTCGACGGTAACCTGTCTTTTGAAAATCATATTTCGTATGTTACAAAAAAAGCCTTTTTCCACCTTAGAAACATTGCTAAGCTACGTAATATGCTATCAGTTTCTGATGCAGAAAAGTTAGTTCATGCATTCATGACCTCGAGACTAGATTACTGTAATGCTTTATTAGCCGGTTGTCCTGCATCCTCAATAAACAAGCTACAGTTAGTCCAAAATGCAGCCGCTAGAGTTCTTACTAGATCAAGAAAATATGATCATATAACACCGATTTTATCATCACTTCATTGGCTACCTATAAAGTTCCGTATTAATTATAAGGTATTGCTACTGACTTATAAAGCCCTAAACGGCTTAGCTCCAGTCTATTTAACGGATCTTCTATCACCCTATAATCCATCGCGCTCTTTAAGATCAATAAATTCGAGGCTTTTGGTCATACCTAGGATATCCAGATCAACCAAAGGAGGGAGAGCATTTTCACATTTGGCTCCAAAACTCTGGAATAGCCTTCCTGATACTGTTCGTTGCTCGGACTCACTCTCCCAGTTTAAAACTAGATTAAAGATGCATCTTTTCAGCCAGGCATTCATATAATATTGTTAATCTCACAGTTTCAAACTACAATCCGGCCTCTAGTTCATAAATGCCAGAGGAGAACTGGCCCCCGACTGAGCCTGGGTTCTCCCAAGGTTTTTTTTTTTTCTCCATTAGGTCACCTGATGGAGTTTTAGGACGCCATTAGGTCACTTGATGGAGTTTTTCGGTTCCTTGCCACTGTTGCCTTTGGCTTGCTCAGTTGGGGATATTTTGGGGATATTTAATTTTATTCTATCAATCAATAAATTCCACTAGAAACAAACTTTGTTGTATTATTTTATTATACTGTGAAGCTGCTTTGATACAATCTGTATTGTGAAAAGCGCTATACAAATATACTTGATTTGATTTGATTTGATAACATGATTACATTAGATGGAGAGCAGCATGAAGGCCAAACTGGCCAATGGGTAAGAAAAAATTATACATATACATTGCAAAACAAGTAACTGTTCTTCATTAACATGTAACTTAGTCTATAGTTTGTTCTCCCTTCTTTAGATTGAATGTTCAGAATGTGAAAGGTGGGACTGTGTGGTCAGACCTTCCACTGTTGGCAAATACAGCTGTCCTGCATGCATGCACATTTGCCTATTATTTTTTCCTTTTTTTTTTTTTCTTCCTTTTGTTATTGTTGCTTTCATACCTGTTAGCTAATGAATATGTTTGTTGAACATTCCCCTGAATAAATGCTGTGGGTAATTCACTGGATCCATAAACTATGGCTTCTCAATTTTCAACACTCTTTAGGAACATTTATGGAGTGTAGCCCACTGTATGCTTTATGTTTTAACTCATTCCTCAACATTAAAATAAATAATAAATAAATGCTTGACAACCCTTTTAGCAGTACTGCTGCTCAATTTAAATTAAGACACAAATTGTTAATATCAAATTAATAACAATAATCTGCGAATACACATGCACTGCAAAGACACAATGTCAATAGCATAATTTATTTAATCTACTTACAGTTTTCATCAGATATTCAATTTCATTGAAACGAGTAACAAAATAATGTGGGCGTGGTCTGTGTCGAGAAATTAAAACACATTAAAACTTCCCTTAAATGCGTCTGAAACATTCAGCGGAGCAGCGACAGAGTAAAAACAGTGTCCTAATATGATACAAACATTTACCAATAACGTGGAAAGCTTTTAAATCTGCTCAGTGAAAAATTCGCTGTGACGAATCTGTCACCGTTCAACATCTGCTGGAAATCCAGGTAAAACTATCTGCGTGCACGCGCGCGTCCCCAGTTAACATGATCCCCAGTTGATCCGTAACACCGGCGACGCCGCCGGTTCGCCCGTGCCTAAAACCGCTACTGCTCGGAAGTTTGGACAACCGTGAGGACACCGAGCAAGAATTCCGATACGGAATCCAAGATGGCTGCGCCCTGTGTGATTTGTTTTCATTGTTTGTGTACCGCTTTGGTTGTTTAAATGACGTTGTTTAAATTTTAATCACTCGTCGTATTACTGCAATACCTTACTGCGTCCGTATCACTGCCTGTGGGTGTAAGAATCTGTCTTGTTGTGAGTGCAATATTGAATGAAGCCTTGTTTCAAACAGGTGTTACTAACGTGGCTAGCGTTGCTAACAGAAGGTAAACTACTAGGTGAAGCACATAGTGCTACTTATTTTGGAGCGCCTGGTACTCGGCCAGTGCTCAACGGCTTTCTGGGTGGCGTCCATGTTTTTCTCCGACTCGGACGCGCAAAACATACCAGAACGCTTGAAGTGTGGAAGTGACGTCATATCCGAGGTCCGAGTCGGTTCGTTACGCACCATAAAACAATGAATTGAGCAGGGGGCTGTTTCATAAAAGACACTTAGAAAAGCGGGGATTAAACGCCAAAACCGGACTTGAATGAGCCTAACAAATGAGTTGGGGCTAAAGTGGTTCCATAAAAGGTAATTGAAGCTCACGCAATCTCACTAATTTGATCCAGGTTCATCAAGTCTAGATAATTGCGTGTGCACGCGTTTCTTAAGCAGCCCTAGATCGTGGATCAAATCGATCCACCATCAAACAGCGTATATTTTGTGCTGTTTTATGCGTTTGTAACATGTTTTTTTTTTCCCTCAGTGCAAAACTTACATTTTACAGTTATATTCTCAATCTGTAAATGTTAGAAAGTCATGCAAATATCCATTTTGCTACTAATTTTCATATTGGACGAGCGCTGCTGGGCGCATGCGCGCCAAATAGGATCGCAATAATTCTGACTAAAATATTCATTTTGCTTGGAAAATTAATATGCGATATTTTATAACACTAGAAATATCTTCTAATTATAATAATTTATCTTTAGGATGTTGGATAAGTTGCACTGAACTTCTAGCGAACAGAAGTACTTCAGTGAAGTAGCCTATAATTCAGGGAAGATTTTTTTTTAAGAAACTAAATACATAGAGATACAAAATATAGTTTTGGGTATAGGACCTATGCTACTTAATAAAGATGATGTATACTTATTTAGAATGCTGAGAATTACAGCTTTTAATGCAATATTTTTTTTGGAGAAAGCAAGAATCCCCAGTTTTAAATGAGTAGATTTAGTTTCTAAAGTACATTATGGAGAGGATAACATTAAATTAAGAGCAAATGTATACATTTTGAAAAGATATGTGCAACTCTAAAATTAAAGAATATTCCATAAAATAAAGGAATATATATTAGCCTACATTAACTACATTTTTATAACCCTCCCTCCCTTTTAGTTCTAGTTATTTATTTTATTTATTTACTTATTTAATATTGAATATTTGATATTCAAATAATATTACTTGAATAACTATTAGGAATTATGTGTCATTATAAGAGTTTGATATAATTATGTTAATGTTAAATTTTTATTACTATTTATTTATTGTTTTTTGTCTTTTCCCCCTTAAATCATATGTAAAGTGTATATGTACTTGTTGGTTATTATTCTAATCATGTGTGTTTTTAGGCTATGTGTTGGTGGGTATTATCACAAAAGAAAAAAGTAGAAGGAAAAATAATGAATATTTATTGGGGGAAAATATGATGTTTTTAAAGGAACTGTCAATTTGTATAATTATGTTAAATGTGTTTGAATTGAAAGACATAATAAAGTACATTATTTTTATAAAGTACATTATTTATATATATATATATATATATATATATATATATATATATATATATATATATATATATATATACTAAAATATTTGTTATTTGAACATTAGACGTGCCTTATTTAGAATTTTAAACCTGTGTGTATATTTTTATGATAGCAATAAATGTAAAGGGACTATTGTAATGGGGTAAATCAAATGTAGGCTAATACTGTCAATTACTAAGCTCAGATTAATCTTACCAGTTAAAATGTATACTCTGCTTTTGTAATTATTTATTTTTAATTTTGTGATTCTAACTTCTGCTTTACAAAGCTTTTTTTCAGATTGTGTTCTAATGTTCTTCTAATCATAAACATGTACTACAGCTGCCAAACAAAACCAGAGAGAAATGTATTCATAAATCTTTAAAACAATCTAATTAAATCGTGGGCACAAAACATTCAGCCAGTAAAAAAAAAAAAAAAAAAAAAACCTGTTGTATATATATATTGTATTTAGGCCTATCTATCTATCTATATATATATATAGGTCTATATTGTCTAATTTATCATTGTAGCCTTATTTAAGTTGATTTTCTGTATACTGTGTATTTATTTTTGGACTAATAGTGGTTAATAAAGTCCAATAATGGTATGAGAGAGTGTCAGTGGTAATATCATTGTGTTCTTGTCGGTCAGTGTTAGAGGATCTGTGTAACAGCTGAGGCTTAGCCTGACAGTTAGCCTGCCCTGGACCAGGCTAGTTTCCCAGCATAAGTTGCCAGGGTAACTGAGTTTGAACTATTTTAAGTTTGATTTATGAAACCGAATCTACCAAAAATAAGTCTGACTAACCGAAATAAGCCTGGCTTATACTCTAATCTTGTTTTATGGAACAGCCCCCAGGTTGAAGGAGGTTGTTGTTGCATCCTGTGAAAGCTATGTACATGTTTGAACATGTTTGAGGTGAGACATGCTGTCAATTTCGGTGGATGCACCACAGCATTTTTTAGTGCCAGTTTTGCTGCTCACAGCATTTTTTCTTTTGTTTGTAGCATCAGTGTATGTATGATACCATAAGTGTTTTTTTGTTTTGTTGTTGTTGTTGTTGTTGTTTTTTGTGTGCTTTTTACACTTTGAGGACTGCTCCTTGTACAATGCAGCTTCTGAAATAAATCACAACTGCCATTTTTAAAATCACTCCTTTGTACTGAGCCTTCCTAACTTCTCCCAGGCATCTTGGCAATTCTCTACATGACACCCACTTTTAGTAATTAAAAACATCCCCACAAAAGAGATAAGAGAGCAGAAATGGCCTCAGTCACCAAGGAGACCATCAGTTAAGATGGTTTTATTGCTGGGTCAGTGACGTTTTAGAATTTCAAAACAGTAAAAAAATAAAAATGAAAAGACAAATTAAATAAAGCATTTTTTTGTGTAAATCTGTGTGTATATTTTTTGTTTTTATTAGTGCCCTTTATAAAAAATAACAATATATGACATTTTAATGTGTTTCTTTGTATACAGTCCTTGAAAATGTCATACGGTAAAACAAAGTGATTTTTAGAAATAAATTCAATTTGATATTCATGACACGGTTAAATACAACCAAGAATGTAATAGTTGATCTGTAAGTATTCTATAACAAGTTGCAAAATATAAACACCTACACCACAAATACTAGATATTTTGTTTTTTAACGACTACAGCATGTCATCTATGGACATTTGTTCTATTTTTTTGCTAGAAATTAGTCAAAAATGCCTTGAAGTTATATATATCATACTAGCTCTCCTCCATTATTTTCATGAACCATGTAAACAAAGTATTTATTTTTATTTATTTGAAAATTCAATGTTTTACCATATGACATATTTTGTTTTACCGTATGACAGTACAATTTCAATGTTTCATTGCATTTTTAATGTAATAAATTGATGTAGGCCAATTCAGAATGATTTCAAAGAAACACAAGGCATCTCAAGTGAACCTTTTATTAACAGTAGAATATATTTCCCAACACTTGAACATTTCTTTTAGTCAACTCAATTCTCTTTCAGTACATTCTTGTAACATTAACATTCATGTCTGCTATCATTCATGTAACATTCATGTCTGCTATCAAAAGGTTATGAACAACCTAATCTCATATAATTTACAGTAATAGCTTATATCAAAAGATTCATCACTTTTTCACGAAAAGCGTATAACAAATAACAGTAACACTGTGGAGAAAAACAGACGAGTATGTCTGAGACGAGTATGCCAGACAATTATTTCTGAGACGAGTATTTCCGAGACGAGTATTTCTGATACGAGTATATCTCAGACGAGTATGTCTGAGACGACTATGCCAGACAATTATTTCTGAGACGAGTATTTCCGAGACGAGTATTTCTGATAGGAGTATATCTCAGATGAGTATGTCTGAGACGAGTATGCCAGACAATTATTTCTGAGACGAGTACATCTGAGATGAGTATATCTCAGACACGAGTATTTCTGAGACGAGTATATCCGAGACGAGTATTTCTGAGACGAGTATTTCTGATACAAGTATTTCCGAGATGAGTATTTCTGATACGAGTATATCTCAGATGAGTATTTCCGAGACGAGTATTTCCGAGACGAGTATATCTGAGACGAGTATTTCCGAGACGAGTATTTCCGAGACGAGTATATCTGAGACGAGTATTTCCGAGACGAGTACATCTGAGACCATCTGAGACGAGTACATCTGAGACTAGTACATCTCAGACGAGTATATCTGAGACGAGACGAGTACGTCTGAGACGAGTGCGTCTGAGACGAGTGCGTCTGAGACGAGTATGCCAGACAATTATTTCTGAGACGAGTACATCTGAGACGAGACGAGTACGTCTGACACGAGTATGCCAGACAATTATTCCTGAGACGAGTATATCTGAGACGAGTATATCTGAGTATCATATACTCTCACAGTTATACCTTTCCCTCCTCTTGGCTAGGTTCTCCTCTCTAGCTGCAGGATCTGCCCTTAGCTTTGCATGGAAACGTGCACGCCTCTCCTTACTAGAAAGAGGTATCTGTAATAATGTGAAAAAATGCTTGAAATAGGCAGAAATATATTATATATGTTAATATTAATTCATAGTAGTTGTACAAACTATATATGTGATAAAACAATTAAGAAATAACTAAATAATTCAGTTAAATGCTCTGTGTCATATGGTATAACAACATGTCATACAGTAAAATAATTTGTCCGTATGACATTTTTTGTTTCCTCTTATGACAGTTTCATGCTTTGTCATTTATAACAGGCAGTTGCTTGGCCACCTCCTTCCACCTTTACCCTTGACCTTGACTTTTAAACTTTATATTTCACCTGTAAATCCATATTTTTTCAAATTTTAAATGTATTAAACCCTTTTTTGACGTTTGACCATATGACACCCAAATCTGTGACACATGGTAACACACTTGGAAAAGGTGAAATTACCTGAAATTTAGGAGCAAAATTTTAAACTTAACTTCACCTTGGCTGGTCTTCAGGAGTGATGTCATCACGTGTCACATGACTTAAGTCATTAATATTCAGTTCCAAAATAGCTTCCAAACTTTGTTTTACCGTATGACATAGGGAAAATGTGTCTTTGCGGAACAATTTGTTTTAGATACTAATGTCATTTCTTAAAGGTCTATCTTACTGATACTTTAATATGCTTATCTTAAGACTTGAAAAAATATGCCAAATGAAAAATTTGATCATTTTTAAACATTTTTAATCATTTTAAATGCAATTGTCTTAAATAACTTTAAGTGAATTTCGTTTGACCGTATGACATTTGACCACATTAATAGTCTAAAAGTTACCTATTTTTGAAATTTTCACACAATTATGAACAGCGAGGAGGACAAATGATGTGAGATTAAAGCATATATATAATTTTAAACCTATTTTATATAAATATATAATATTTATTGCTCCTGGAAGTGCAAATCAGTGTGGCACGTCACTGACCCTGCTGCAAAAAATGTTATACAGGTATGGTAAAAACAGAGACCATAGGACAGAAAAATACACATTAAAACAGACTTTCCCTATATTAATTTGTACTGATCTATAAATGAACATGCATTCCAGGACATTGTGTGTGATATTGTTACGTCTTGTATAGTGCATCTTGAATTTGTATTTTTCACTCATGCTTTATGAGAGAACTACTAGTTAATGTAACCCCACCTTAGAGGTGGGTGATATGGCAAATAATATCTTATGATGATTTTTTTTTTTTTTTAAGAAAATCAAGATTTTATCATGATTCTTGTTTTGCATATTGGTTTTACTATTTTGCAAGTGACTAAGCAATACATCATAACTAATGTCCCTATTTTAAAAATAAAGCTTTACAGCGTCATAAAATATAAAATAAAAAGGGTGGCTGACATTTAGGCCAAAGTGGCAAAGATTTTAAGAAAGAATTTTTATTAAAAAAAAAGCGTTAAAGTACGAAGTGAGAGGAAGCTAAATTTTAGTGAGGTTGTCAAAAATAGGCCTACTAATTGTTTATATTGTTTATAGTAATTGTTTATTTAAAAAAAAAATATTTTATGATTTACTGAAAATTAAAACTTTTTAACTTTCATTTTAGACCTGACAGTAGACATTAAGAAGAGTGAAGAACTGGATGAAGCGGAGGAGGAACATCGTGTCAAAACTGAAGAAAAATCTTTGAGTTGCTCACAGACCGGAAGTAAACTTGTAGTGAGAAGACCCATCAAAAATTTCACTTTCTCTCAGTGTGGAAAAAGCTTCCCATACAAACAAAGTCTTAAAGATCACATGACCGTTCATAGCGGAGAGAAGCCATTCACATGTGATCAGTGTGGGAAGAGTTACACAGTTAAAAGAGCCCTTAATTATCACCTAAAAATCCACACTGGAGAGAAGCCGCACACATGTGATCAGTGTGGGAAGAGTTTTACACAAAAAGAAACCCTTAAGAGACACATGAAAATCCACACCGGAGAGAAGCCGCACACATGTGATCAGTGTGGGAAGAGTTTTTCACAAGGATACCTTAAGAGACACATGAAAATCCACACCGGAGAGAAGCCGTACACATGTGATCAGTGTGGGAAGAGCTTCACACATAAAGGAGCCCTTAATCGTCACGTGAAAATCCACACTAGAGAGGAGCCGCACACATGTGATCAGTGTGGGAAGAGTTTTACACTAAAAGGAATGCTTAAGGATCACATGAAAATCCACACTGGAGATAAGCCGCACACATGTGATCAGTGTGGGAAGAGTTTCACACTAAAAGGAACGCTTAAGAAACACATGAAAATCCACACTGGAGACAAGCCGCACACATGTGATCAGTGTGGGAAGAGTTTTACACTAAAAGGACCGCTTAGGGATCACATGAAAATCCACACTGGAGAAAAGCCGCACAATTGTGATCAGTGTGGGAAGAGTTTTATACTAAAAGGAACGCTTAAGAAACACATGGAAATCCACACTGGAGAGAAGCCGCACACCTGTGATCTGTGTGGGAAGAGTTTCACACTAAAAGTAAACCTTAAGAGACACATGATAATCCACAATGAAGAGAAGCCGCACATATGTGGTCAATGTGGGAAGAGTTTCAAACAAACAGGAAACCTTAAGTTTCACATGATAATCCACACCGGAGAGAAGCCGCACATATGTGATCTGTGTGGGAAGAGTTTCACACAAATAGGACATCTTAAGAATCACATGAAAATCCACACCGGAGAGAAGCCGCACATATGTGATCAGTGTGGGAAGAGTTTCACACAAACAGGACATCTTAAGTATCACATGAAAACCCACACCGGAAAGAAGCCGCACACATGCTATCAGTGCAGGAAGAGTTTCAGAAGTGTTCGAGCTTTGCAATTACATCTGTGTTCTCATTCTGGAGACAGAAAGAAGCACAAGAAAGTTGAAACAAAGGGGAAGCTTTACACGTGTTCTGCTTGTGAAAAAAGTTTTACACGACTGAGCGCTTTTAAAGTACACCAGAAAACACACCAGTGTGAAAGACATTTGCTAAACTGAAAAAAAACGTCATTGGAGAAAAACCTTTCAAGTGTTCACATTGTGACAAGAGATTTAGTCCACCAGGACAACTGAAAATACAGAGCATCCACACTGAAGAGAAGCCATTTCATCCTCCTCCAAGTGAAAAATAAATAAATTATTGTATATTATAAAAAATTTTCCTTATTCTTTTTCAGAATTATTAAGCATATGTAACATATTTAAAACTTGTCAAAATCACGTGATAAAATACAAATTACACAAAATACACATTTATCAAAAAACATAATTACTCTTGATATAAGGCAAAATATTACAAAATTATGAATGTAGTTATTGCTCTAACACACAATGTCAAGCAGTAAGAGTTGTTTCTTCCACAAGATCCTGTCCTAACTAGCCAAAACTAATTACCAAAAAATCATACTAAATTTTATAGTAAACTAGTTTAATTTTCAAGACCAACGGTTTCAAGTTTGAGATTTGCTCAAAGTTACTCCCAGAAGAGCAATATCTAATTAGTTTTATTTCTATATATCATTAGCTTTAGGATATAACTTGAATTAATATTTTATTATGATTTTTGTATTGTCCTTTTCCCCGCTAAATTTCAAATTTTTTTCTTTTACTCTCTTTTATGAAAAAAAAAAGGATCTCCCGCACACTATTCGTACTTGCAAGTAAGTATCAAAAAATCTTTATTAACAGCGTTTCGGTCTCACGACCTTCATCAGGCATTAGGTTGTGAGACCGAAACGTTGCTAATAAAGATTTTGTGATGCTTGCAAATACGGATAGTGTGCGGGAGATCCTTGTTTTTTGTTAATTTCTTGACCTAATTTCTTTTTTTCCACGCACCTATCACCCGCAGGTGTGCGATTGTGTCTGCTTTTTGATTGCCTCTTTTATGAAAAAAAGTGTTTTTTTTTTTTTTTTACATGTACAAATGTTTGTGTGCTCAAGTGTATTCCGGGAAGCTGGCATGTCACCACCACGTCCCTAGGGACTCTGTACTGCTTGGTATAATTTTTTTATAATTAATTCATCAAAATGATCATAATTTTGCAAAGCATTTAACTACTTTCTGCTATTACATCTTTAATGTCCTTTCCCTTCACATTTCTGTCTTGGACTTTTTTTCTTCTTAAAATAAAACCTTTTTCTAGTTAGGCTACCAATTATTATGGTTATGAGTATGGAACCACATTCGTTTTTAACAGCTCTCTATCTCTCTGTTATATTTTTGGCCTTAAAAACCTGATATATGGAATTTGAGGAAACCTTCTCAACAATCACTTTTACTTATTTGAAGGTTTGTATGTTAATAACATACTTTGCTCTTAATCCACATTAACATGTCGAATAAAAATACACCTCACAGAGAGGTGTCTCTCTCGTCTCATCCCAAGAAGACTACTCCTTGACAGAGCTCAGTTTTGGAAGAAAAAGGGGTGTTGGTGAAGCCAGCAGAGGGCGCAGCTCATCCTGCGTCTGTGCAGGTCTCAATGCTTTATAATGATGATGAGGAAGATATTGTAACCTAAAGTTCAAAAACTATAACTGTAGCCTAAGCTTCAGGTCCAGACTCTCTTTCGTCATTAGAAATCACAGAGTGTTTTCTGAAGAAAGCAGGGATCTTACCGTTATTATTACAACATTTTCACCTGGTCAAAATTGAAGTTGTTTTTGAAACTGTTCCGCGAACTGGGGAGGAAAATGTTTCACGCGATCGTCTTCTGTTTGTGCTCGTGGCGTCTGGCCGGTAAGTTATAATGTGTTTTCGAGATTTCAATTATTTTGTTTTTAGTACAGACTAAATGTTTAGTAAATTATGATTTAAATGCGCCGTATGTGATAAATAATTAATATTAATAATTAATTAATAATAAAAACAATAATTAGCCTAATGTTGCTGGCAGATCAGTCAATTAACTGGAGGCATTTTGAGACATTTAAGGTTCCAATGAGTCTATTTAAACATCTCTTAAACACAATCCTATTTATAGAAAAATAGGAAAACTCTCCTAGAAATATCACCGCTTCTAGCAGCTACATTATTGTTCTCACTAAGATGTTATTTTGCCCATTTAAAATAGTATCAAACTACTTCAACTTCAGAGTTTGTTACTGTAGAGACAGTCAGGCTTGGAGACTTTTGTATGGCATGAACAATAAACAGCTAAACAGAGACTTGTGAAGATGAACAGAACTGACTTTCCTTTGGTTTCTGTTCCTGTCTGTTTTCCAGGTGTGTTTGGCACTGAGTATGTGTCTGTGATGGAGGGAGATCCAGTTACTCTAAATATTGATCTTACTGAAATACAGAGAGATGAAATAATAATGCTGAAGTTCGGAATTAAAGACGCGCTCATAACTGAACTGAAGAGAGGGGAGAATCAGATCACGTTAATTCATGTTAATGAGAGATTCAGAGACAGACTGAAGCTGGATGAGAAGACTGGATCTCTGACCATCACAAACACCAGAACCACAGACTCTGGACTCTATAAAGTCACCAGCATGAACAAAGAGACTCAATTAAACATGTTTAATATTACTGTCTATGGTGAGTTAACAGTTACTTGCCCTGTTGACATATTCATCTTTAACATTGTAAATATTATGAAATGATAGATGATGACATACATATTAATTTGTGAACTTTTGTCATAAACTCCATTTTAAATATGAACATGGCAAATATCTGACAAATATCACAGCTCTCTTATTTACTGGATTTTGAATATTTGTTCAATATTTTCAGGTCGTCTGCCTGTTCCTATCATCATCATAGACTGTCCATCATCATCCTCATCAGGATCATCAGTGTCTAAATGTTCATTGGTGTGTTCAGTGTCGAATGTGAGTGATGTGACTCTCTCCTGGTACAAAGGCGTCAGTGTATTGTCCAGCATCAGTGTGTCTGATCTCAGCATCAGTCTCTCTCTACCTCTGGATTGTCTGGATGATTCATACAGCTGTGTGCTGAACAATCCCATCAGCAGCCAGACCACACATCTGGACATCAGAGGACTCTGTCCAACACATTCAGGTACAGCAATGACACTATAGATTTTACCTTTTTTTTTTTTTCACAAATTGAAACATATTTCTGTTTTCTAAAGTTATGAATTTTTTCTCTCACAAGACTGTCGCTGCTGTGGTTTTACTGAAGCTGTGATCCGATTGGTTCTCTCTGCTCTGGTGGGCGTGGCTACTGTTGCTGTTCTGGTTTATGAATTCAGATCCAGAAGTCTTCAACAGAAGAAGAGAGAGCAAACACCATCAAGCTCTGATTAATCAGATACTCAGGAAGGTGGGGATATTCTTGAACAACTGCTTTGAGTACATGCATTATCCTCTTGAGTAAATATAATTTATTAATAAATGTAATTTCAGTAACTATGAATACATTTTATTTCCATTACAAAAAACTATTCCTTTAAAATAAATTGTGTGTTCTTTTCATTATACAAATTGTATAAAGCAGCTTTACATACAAATAGTGCCTTACCCAATGTGATTAATATGACATTCAATAAATATGATTTTTGTTTTGTATGCCTTTGTATTATTGTAAGATATGTCTTGTTACAGGGATCATGTAAAAGAATCAGTGAGAAAATTATCAGAATAACAAGATATAGCAGAGAGTTTTAATAAAGCAAACTGATCAATGTTTTATCATCACATTTGTATTGTGCAACTTCACTTCGATCAGAGTTAAACAAACACTCTCTGCTCTCTCGTATAGCTCTGGAAAATCAGGCTCATTCTAGTGAATCGGTTTGTTTGTATGGGTTAGAGAGTCAGACTATTAACCCTTTAAGCAAGCACCTAACCCCTATTTGCTATAGTAAGTCCGCAGATTTTGGCTGAGCTGGTTGAGATGTTAAATTATGAGGCCTTTGATGCAAAAAACCCTGATTTTCACATCTGAGCTCAAAAATCCTTGCTAAGACCTTTCCATGTGACAACCGGCGCACTTCTGTGTGCAATAGTAGTGTTTCGTCCTCGCTGCCCATTGCATATAGTGAAAAAATCAGAATTTAATGGACAAGCCTTGATGGAGTTGGCAATTTTCACAACGTTATTAAGTACAGACAAAAGTTCATCTGTGTTCTCAAATATATATTGGACATACACATACAACAGAAGTTAAGATAGATTCGCTACGTAGACTCATCAAATTCTCAGTGACCAGAATTCACTGTTTTTTAATCTCTTTATTAGCTGGCTGACAATGTCCGTAGATATTAAATCAATGCGACGAGCCAAAATATTCCGGAGAGAGGGATTTTTGTCCAGCATCCAATATGTTTTTGGCAACAGGCACATTGCACATATTTTCTCCAATTGTGTGGGGCATCCCTTACGAAAAATAAGTTTATTCAAGTGTTCTATTAGTATACTTCTTTTAAACTAAAAATAAGAAAGTATATTTTCAGTCTACATTTGATATACTTATCAAAATATTCTTTATGTACTTCTCAGAAATATACTTAAAATTACACTTAAGTGTACAGAGAGAAAAGTCCAAGTATATTTGGCCTGTACTTGTACTCAATCTTTTGATCGATATATACTTAAAAGTATAATTAGGTATTCAAAGTATACTGGGCTTGTAGTTGTGTTAACTCTTTTGATCGAGTAGCCTTTTAAATATACTTTTTTTACATAGTTTTTCAAATACAGTCTTATGAAACTTAAATTGTTTGAAAATATTGATTCGAATATTGATATAAAACATATATGTTTCTAATTCTGTATATCTGGATTTTTGTGTAGGCTAGTCCACTGGTGTACATAGGAATTTACTCTAATTCAACTTTTCCCCATCATTGCCTGAATTTTCCAGCTATCCATGATTTCACTGTTATACGGTAGGGGGCGCTATGACACATCTTCTAGTACAGAATCTCCGGATCAAAATACAGGAGAAGAAGAAGCTGAAACAAGTGATAGAAGATTGCTCACTCAAATGTAAAATAACGTGATCATCAAACATTTAAACAGCGTGTAAATCAAAACTGCTTGATATTACCAAATGAAATGAAAAGAAAACGTCTGTGAAGCTTTGGGGTGTTGGACTCAATCTACTCCATCTGTGTTTTGATCATCGTTCTGAATCAGATCAAGAAAAAAAATAATAATATCTATTGGTACATTGGTAAATGGTACATTAATCTCATCATGGCTGCTGGTGTTTCTGTAAAACACACTGTTCTAATAAGAATTGACCACTAGAATAGGAACTTGAGAAGCTGAGAAGAAAAACAAATGACCACGAACACAAAAAATAATGTGTGAAGTTTAGACAGCTCTTCAGTTTATGTTCCTCCCTTCTCTTAGTTTGATATTTATCTCTCATCACAACTATTGACTATATATGATTATATGTACATTTTGAAATTCATGTCTGTTGAAGCCCATGATTCACAGATGTTTGGCCTTATCAAGTCTCTCTATTGTGAAATTCATCACCAATTTCATTTAGTGTTTCGCTGCTCTTCACAAACCATAATGAAACTCCACAGAACATCTATACCACCATCATCAGCTGCATCAGTCACTGAATCACCACATCAAACACTTTTCAGCAAGAGATGATCGAGTATAATACAACAATCTGAATGCTTTACATCAACCAAAGATGTATTTTGTGCAAGTGATCAATAAAGAAGAACGAGAAGAATGAGAGAGAAGAACTGTTTGTGTAGAAACACTTTAACCTTTAAACACACTGCGGTTTAATGCACTTCTGCTAAATGCTTATAAACAGTCCTTCACGAAGCTGTCAGGAGCTAAAAGTGTCAAAAAAGAATTCATTACTTCTGCTTTTTTACATGTGAACGTGTTCGTGACATTAACATTTTCTTCTGGAATAGTCAGGATTATTGAAAAATAATCTAAACATCTGCATTAACTAGAGACAAAGGGATTCTGACTAAAGGTCAAAAGGTCAGACATCACACAAAGTTAATCTTCATGGTGTATTAAATGCATTTTATCAGGGGTGTATGACCAATATATATGGTGTTTTCTCTGTTCTCTTCTGGTTAGGTACTGAACAGCCTGTTCGCCCCTGCTGGTAGATGTTGTAACTACACTTATCTGGGAACACAAAGCATCTTTCTTCTTTGATGACCAAACATAAATCTGTAGTTTGATGAAATAAAAGTATTTGCAAGTAACATATAAAATGGCAAATATCTCATCATATTATATTTTACCAGTAACTGATACTTTTGGGGGTGGTGTTGTACAGCAACACATGACTCTTCTGATGATGATGACATTTCTTTGGCTCCCCCTTTTGACTGATTATGAAAACACATTCTGTTTTGACCGCCCTCTGATACCAATAGTATCCAGCTGCAGACCCACAGCACCAGTAGTTTCAGAACCACAGTTTCGGAACCGGGAGTGAGGGGCGGGGCTTAACACGTCATAGTTACACTACCCATACACGTAATTTTATTTTGATAAATATAAGCTGTTTTCACATGGATTTTGATCGGACCTATGTCTATAATATTTAACAAATAAATAAAGTCACTTTTCTATTTCCCCACAGAATTATTACAGGTAATTTTTTTGTTCTGTTATTGTGAAGAAACTTTTGGGTAATTGTATGATCCTCTCTCTCTATGAAAATCATTTAAAAAATTATACTGAGTGACATGATGACAGCACCTCATCAGGAGAGGATCCCCGTCCCTCAACTTCCAAGAGAGGTTCTGCCAGCAGAACACCAAGAGGCAGAGGACGGGGGAGAGCAAGAACTGATATTAGAGCTGAGATGTCAACCAGCACATCTGAAGAGAGAAGGAATGATGTTGACGTTCCAGATGTGACGCCACCACCTTCAGACTGTTGGAATTTAAATGTCAAAGTATGAAGCTTTTATAATATAGGCTAAATGGATCTTTATGAGCAGGCGGCTGAGAGACAAGTTCGAAGGGACCGTCTGCAAAGTGCAATATAACCCAAACGACCCAACGACTACAGCATCAACTCATAGTCAAAAATACAAAAATAGTCATTAACTTCAATGTTACAAACTGTAGTGTCACCCAATTCAGTTTACACATCAATGGTGACCCACTAGTCATACTACACTGCTTTTGCACATTTTATATTATGAAGAATATTCAATAACTTTACTGTAACACACCAAATTTAGTTTACACATCACTGCTCTAGTTATACAAAACTTAGTTTGAGAAATAATTGCACATAAAAAATAAGTAGGCCTATGCTTTACACAAATTGTATTGTTACCATAGGCAGCTAACATAATAGTTACAACCATTTTACAACCTTTTTCTAAAAAGGGTGAAGTTATTGATTTTATTTCATAATAAATAATCATACAAATTATGCATTAATTATCAAACTAATTATTGTAGTATAACCAGCAGGAGAGTAGTGATGTGTGAACTTAATTTGGTGAGAGTATACAGTGTGTCACAGTGAAGCTATTGAATAATAATATAAAATGTGCAGAAGGGTTTTGGGATTTTGCACTTTGCAGACGGCCCCTTATTTGAACTGGTCTCTCATTCGGCTGGTTATAGAGACAAATTTATATTATAAAGCTCGTTTTGAGGAGAATTGGGTTGTAGCTCGTTGACTAGGTTATATGATTGTAACTAGGTGTCGTTTGTGTTTTAACAACGTTTAGCTCAAGAATTTCTCCCATCCTAATTTTTTTTTTTCCACCACCACGTTCCTTTAGGGGCTCCGTATTATTAGGTCTACTGTTATTATTAATAATAATAATTTTGCATGCAGCTTCCACACACAAATATAATGCAATAGCAATTACAATATTTGATGATTTTATTTATTTATTTATTTATTGCAAAACTGTGCAGCCCTTTCATATATATTTATATATGATATGGATCCATAATAGAAGGATGATTGGATGGGGGATGGATGTATGGATATCTATCTACAAACAATATCAAACTATACAGATAAAATAATATGTGTGTTACACAAGTGTTACAACTAACCCCTCTGTCTGTTTCAATTAACCCTGCATATGGGGTAAGTTGCAACATTTGCACTTCTGTCACTTTCAGTGCAACTGTACGAAAATGGTAGGTCCTAGATTTTTTTTTTTAAGTATTCATTTGTTGCATAGATGTGTATGTTGCTTGTGTAAAATAATAATAAAAAAAAATAAAAAAAAGATTAATACATTTTTTTTATTTTTATAATTGAGCCAAAACCAAAATGTGTTAGGTTGTGTCCTGCGCTCTCCTACGCATGTGTATGACGTCATTGTTTCCACAGATTCCTTTTTTGTTATGAAGACCGGTTTCAAAAACTTCCACTTTTAAACCTATGTTTGAAACCCATTTTAAAAGTGTGCGCAAAACCCAAAACGCCCAATGTCGTGTAAATGAACAGCCAAAACATATAAAAAGTTTTACGTTTTTAGTTGAAAACAGTGTTGTGTAAACAGCCCCTCAGAAACAACGCTTCTAAAATGCTCAGCTATCCCAAAAGTTCTAATTGAAATAAAAGGCAATCATAAACATATTAGAAAATGTTTACATATTTTAAAAACATAACATAAAACATTTATATTTTTTTTCTACTTTTTTAATCTAACTTGGATCTCTCTTCTTTATCCCCTCATTAAGCTGTGCTCTTCACACTCCAGACCAGTGGGTGGCGGAACGGCACTCTTTAAGTTGGTTTCCCAAACCACCAGAAACAGTAGAAGAGACACGCACAAGCTGTTTCAAAACAAAAGATTTGCAAAGTATTTTAAACTTCACGAATCAATTTTTTAAGCTATCACTATTAATAAGTGTAGAGATGCATTCAGACCAGCAGGAAGAACAGAAACCTGTAAAAATGGAGTTTATTGAAGATTACAGTGAGAATAGGAGTGATCCTGATCAAGAACCCCTCAGAGTGAAGCTTGAAGAGACTGAAGAACAGATAGGTTGGTGATTATTCTTGATTCTTCATTTATGATACTGTGAAACATTAAAGTTATAAAACTTTAGCAGTTATTTAAAGTCAGTCAGTATAACATTTGTCATACCTACATAAAATTAGAATTTTACTAAAGATGCTCACAAATATTAAAGCTGCTTTAGTATCAAAAGTACAGTTTTTTTTAAAGATAATGGCACAGTTGATTGTATCTGAGTGGTGGTTTGCTGGAGTGCTATTATGTAGCAGTTAAAGGGATTGTTCCCCCAAAAATAGTTTATTCACCCTTATCATTAAAAAAAGCTGGATGAATCTATTCTTCTGCAGCACTATATATATATATATTTATTCCAAAACAAAACACTGAGAAGAGTTAAAAATAATAAATAAATAATAAAATAATAAAATGCTTTGAAAAATAATAAATGCTTTGAACAACATGAAGTTGTATAAATAACTGAATTTTCTGTGAACAGCTTTGAACGGTTCAATAAATGTCTTACTACAAATGCAATATGGTGCACAATACAACAAAATATCAAGTCAAGTCATCCTCATTTAAATAGCGCTTTTAACAATGTAGATTGTTCCAAAGCAGCTTTACATTGATAATAGGAAATTAAAGTAAAGAGTTTTGGCTTTATAGCAGCTCTAGAATAAAGTTTTTGTCCAGCTAAAGTTAGTTTGATTGATTCAAAAAGTCTTTGAAGTGGTTAAATGGGCTGTACGCGATCACAGCTGAAGAAGAGGTTGTTATCTAGCGAAACGATAGGTCATTTTCAAAAAAAATATATAATTTATAGACTTTTTAGTTTTTACCTTCAATAGTTCGGATTGAGCTGATCAACAAACAGTTGGCCTACCAAGTGCCTATGTAAGAGAAATGATCATGTAGCTTAGATGCTTCTTTGATTCTCCCCTTCTCATGTTGCTTTGGACACCTTTCAAGTCAATAAAGAGAGAAATATCTCATTCGTTTCACTTTAATCTATTTTTTTATTTGTTCACAAAATAATAATTGCAAGGTAACGTATAGGCATATCTGATCACAATGCCATATCATTAGACTTTTCATTCCTGACCTTACTCAATAAGCCTAAACACAAAATCTGCTTTCGCAAAAACAAAAGAAATTAACCTTGAACACCTGTCGTACGACCTACAAAACCTGGCCATATCCGCCCATCGATCTGCTCCTGATGCGCTTGTCGACCATTACAATACTGGACTGCAAGAGATACTTGATGCCCATGCGCCCCTCAAGACAGGGACTGTAACATTTACACGCTCTGCTCCATGGTACACTGGTGCGCTGCATAGATAGAAGGTGGCTGGGAGGGTCCTTGAGAGGGCGATATGTTGCCTCTGGGCTGACTGTCCATAAAACTGCTTATAGAGAGCACCAAAGATCATATTCCAAATCACTCAGTCTGGCACGGTCAAAATACTATTCCAACATCATTAACAATAATCCAGGAAATTCAAAACAGCTCTTTGAAACAATAAATTATCTTCTCAGTCCACCAGCGCAATAATGACAGCATTTTAGCAGATTTATTTTGGCCGTAAAGCAATTGTTTACATCGCGAGACCTGATATCACGCGATACTTCCTGACACACCCTTATCACACCCTTTTCTCCATTTATATGCTCCCCCTGGGCCACATCATCAGCAGGCATGGAGTTGCTTTCCACTGCAATGGAGATGATACTCAGCTCTATGTCAGGATGGACCCCACATCCTCTGGATCATCACTCTCCACTCTAACTGCCTGCCTGGAGGAGACAAATGCATGGATGACTGACAACTTCCTTCAGTTAAAAAGCTCCAAAACTGAAGGTCTCCTCATTGGGACCCTACACCACCTCAGATCCTCCCCCCTAACCGTTTACTCATATGCTGGCCATGACATTCCTCTCACATCCTCTATAACAAACCTGGGGGTTAGATTTGACGAGTGCAGAATGAATGGAGGTCTATGGAGCTATACCTCTCAAAATCCACTTTTCTCAGGATATAATTTTTTGTCTAGTAATTTGAGTGTTGTTTTCAAAAGGAGATGCAAAGAAATTACACATTGCTGGGTGTTAGATTTTTTAGAGTCACTTTTTTTGCTTTAAAACGTCTTTTAAAATGTCAATGACGTTATACACATTGTACCACCAGAGATACTGCTTTACGGCAATCCTTCAGTCACTTTGGTGTTTTCGCGCTCTGCACTTTCTTTTCTCTCGAGGCATCAACAACACAGCTGACACAGGTAAATACACGTGCTAGACGAGTTTTTGTTTTGTTTGTTTCTGGTCCCGCTTCGGATGCCACGATGCCATCAAGCGGTATCTCTGGTCGTAATCAGTCCTTCACTGACCAATCAGCGTTCATTAGCGTAGTGCTAGCGTGTTATGGGCAACAACAACTCAACCTGTAATAAATCGAAAGGACATAAGTACTTGTTCATTCAACTTTTGACCTATAATCCATGTTGAACTTGCAAAACCTACAATCAAATCTGAGATTTCTCAACAGCAATCGGGTGAAAAAGTGCTAATTTAAATAAAATGAATGAATATAAATGGATGAATAAACAAAAATGTTGCCCAATTGTTATTTTCTTTATTTTTCCTTATTTTTTATATTCACAATGAATGCTAGTTACCTTTACCTCAATAAAAATGGGTGTCTCAAATGTACCATGCTCTGGGGTACACATGGGTACAGTTGAGACAAAGTTGAGACAAAAAGCACCTTATTTTTATGAGCTAATTGTGGAAAATATATACTACTATAACTTGTGTCGTCTGTGTTTGGTGTTTGAGTCCGTGTGTGTGTGTGTGTACGCTCGCGCTTAGGCTATAGTGCATAGAGGGTATGCATTGATGTCGCGTTTCCAGCCGGAACACGGCCCCTCAGCCGGACTGAGTGTCAATAATTGAATGGGGGAAACTGCGAAAACGCAAGTAAAACAAACGATTATAAGTTTAAACTAAAGGTTGGACCCAATATAGTGTTCCTTAAAACTTACCAGATATCCAGTGATCCATGGATATTGACTTGCAGCCACGTGTTTCCTGATATTTATATGTGTCTGATTTCAATGCCCGGAGAATATATAAAGCAAATTTGCCTGTGAATGCCTTATATAAATACAATATAGGTAGGTCTGAATCCGAGTGATCAGTTATATCAATGTTTTGTTTAGAAATAATTGAGATTTATAATTGAGACATGGTCATGTTACAATGTGCCCCTTCACATTTTACAAAGTACTATGGGGCATGTTGTCACATTTCACTTCCATTCTTTCGGGGTATATCAAGAAAAAAGTATACACTGTATCAATAAAACAAAACCAAATAATTGTAATACATGTGGGAAATATATGTGGGAAAAAATAAATACTCTGAACTCTAAGTAGATTTACACAAACTGAGAAAGTCAAAAACCATTAGGTTGTACCTCACTCTCCCCTACCCTCTATTTGTCTGATTGTTTGTGTGCATGTGTTTCTGTTTATATGTGTGTGAGCATGTAAAAAATTGTAGATTACAGAAAAGATGTAAATAATTTATTTCTTTGTATTTTATATCACAGACAATCATCTGACACTGAATCGGATGAAGACTGGGAGCCAGTCAGCCGTATACTGAGGGACATGATGACAGCACCTCATCAGGAGTGGATCCCCGTCCCTCAACTTCCAAGAGAGGTTCTGCCAGCAGAACACCAAGAGCCAGAGGACGGGGGAGAGCGAGAACTGGTATTAAAGCTGAGATGTCAACCAGCACATCTGAAGAGAGATGGAATGACGTTGATGTTCCAGACGTGACGCCATCACAGCCCACCTTCAGACCCACCAATTCACCAGGACCCCAGCTCATACGTACAGCCACCTACACAGCTCTCCAGGTTTTTTTTACAAACTCCATGCTACAGACAATAGTTCAAAACACCAATGACTTTGGCTAAACTCGCCACTCTCAGCCTTCAAACCCATGGATTGACGTGACATTAGAGGATATGTTTGCATTCATGGACATGGTCATTTATATGGGTCTAGTAAAACTTCCTGCAATAACTGATTTGGAGGTAATCGGTACAGCTTGCTGTTTCCTAAAAAGCTACTCACCGGAAAGAAGTTTCTTAGGATCTGCCGCTCCATTCACCTCAGTAGCTTGGTGGACAATGCTGCTAATGAGCAGAGAAAAGGTACAGCAGGATTTGATCGTCTCTAGAAAATAAAATCACCCTGGCCAGGAAATTTAAAATGATGAGCGGATGATGCCTCTAATGCACGGATCAGGCTGAAAAAGTATATGAAAAATAACCCTGTTCGCTGGGGATATACACTTTTTGTTCTGGCGGACTCGAGCAATGGGTACTCATGGGACTTTTTTGTGTACGAAGGAAACATGCAGGGAAACAGTGGGAAGGGGCTCGGTCAGTGATGGAGCTCCTTGACAGGCAGTTGGTTGGCACAGGCTACAAGCTGTTTGTAAACAATTTCTACACAAGTACCTACCCTTTTCTGTGACCTCCTTCAGAAGAGGATCAGGGGTCTCATTTATAAAACTGTGCGTAGGATCCTTACTAAAAGTGTACGTGCGCCCGAAAGCCAAAAATGGTGTACGCAAAAAAATATTGAGACTTATAAAACCGTTCGTACGCCAGAACCTGCGCAGAATTCACTTTATAAATCCCAGTCAGCGGAAGATAGTGCGCACATGTGTCTCCTCCCCGAAATAACCATATATGGAGCTTACAACACCTAGTTTTACTATGCATATCCTCATCTGCATGTCATTTGCATATAATTATTCATCCACGTGATAACGTACGAGACGCATTACATTAATAAAAATCAAGTAGTTGCCTATCCTTGGCTTGTT
Source organism: Vimba vimba (assembly GCA_022828995.1). Lineage (NCBI taxonomy): Eukaryota > Metazoa > Chordata > Actinopteri > Cypriniformes > Leuciscidae > Vimba > Vimba vimba. The sequence continues at coordinate 29,602,646 of CM040825.1, read as the reverse complement.
TTTGAATACATAAATCAAATCGTGTAAAATACATTTCAGAGAAAGTTTTTTCTCAATCTTTTCCACTGGCCGAAATTGTATTTTTAATTGATTTCTATTTTTAATGGAAACGGATAGACCTTGTGCATTATTTGCACTAAATTATTTTATCAAACAATCTGGTATTATCATGAATTATCTCTGTGGTTAAAACATTAAAACACAGCACGCCACAGGAAAAGTGTTCAAAAACATCGCATCCACAACAAATATTTTTATTGTTTGAATATAAAAAATGTTGTAACTTCTCAGTAATGATTTCATGTTTAAGTGTTTAACTCCATAATTTGAATGGCATATTTAATCTAAATGTTTATATCAGAAGTAAAACATAGTTTAAATAATTATTTTATTTATTTAAACTGCATCAGTTACACTAAACGGCGCGGACATTTAAGAAGGCATGGAAATTTGCTTCAAGTGACAGGCTTAGTGAGTGAAATTATATTTGTATTATCTTTCTGTATTATGTTTAATTTTCTTCAGATTTTCTGTCTAAAAGTGACCAAAAAGACACTTAACTCCAGCTCACCATCAGTGTCGCCAAACCACTCCGTCTCGAAAACGTTCGTACGCATGGGTCAGAGTTTGCGTGCAAGTTTGTTTTTATAAATCACAACTTATGCGTCGGAAGTGGCGTACACATCTTTCAGGGCCTGTTTTGTGCGTACGCAATGGTTATAAATGAGGCCCCTGGTCATGCGTAACCATACAGACACACCTAACTGGCTTTCCAAAAACCACAATAAATAGTCTGGACAATAAATCTCCCCGTGGCAGCAAATGATGGATTAGAAAGGACCCCCTCCTCTTTGTCCAGTGGTGAGACACAAGGGACGTGTCCTTGTGTTCAACACTTCACACAGCCCATGCGGAGGACATTGTTCAGAGAAGAGTCAGGGATGCAGATGGGCACTGGATGTCGAAGGAGTACAACCGGTATGTATTTTATATACAGTACTGTGCAAAAGTCTTAGGCATGTTAATATCCCCCACCCTCCGACCCCCCAATAAAATGGGTTTAAGTCAGTTATTTATATCTATGCCATTGATTGTAATAATCCAGTGAGATTTCTGTATGCACAAGGAGTCTGACAGCAGCCAGGATGATCTGATCTCACCATCATCGAGTCCGATATTAACATGCCTAAGACTTTTGCACAGTACTGTATATATATATAAATATAATGATATAATAATATATATATTGTAGGGGGCTTCCACACTGGAGGAATCTTTTCATGGTTCCTAGAACTATTGGCGTAAGTTCCCGGATTTTGCCGTGTTCGCACCGAACTTTAAGTTCTAGGAACTCATTTTGGAGGAACCTATTTAGCTCCTACTTCAGAGTCGGGTCTAAACCAGCACAATAGGAACTATCTGTGACTTTAATGTATGCCGATTGACACCTACTTCAGAGCAAAACACCAGCACCCACCATTTTTAAAAAGCAGTGTAAACACACAGATTATAGCCTATATATTTACTCCAGAAACAAAAAAACAGTGAGGAAAGGACCCTCTTAACCTGCTGAGGAAAAAATCCAGGAAAACGTTCCTAAGGGAACCATTAGTTCTCAGGGAGGGAACCATCCTGGGTTGCGTTTCCCGAAAGCATCGTTAGCCAACTATGGTCGCAAGTTCCGTCGTTACCAATAGAGTTCAATGGACATTGCGATGAACTTGCGACCATAGTTGGCCAACGATGCTTTCGGGAAATGCACCCCTGACTAGTTCCTAGAACTATCCGGTGCGAAAGCCCCTATAATCAACACTCTTTTATGCTATTTGAAATTAAATAAAATATGTAGCTCTAGGGTTTTTTTTTCTCTTTTTTTGTCCATACAGGTGGATGGGTGGAGTGGACCTCTCTGATGCCCTGATCAGTTACTATAAACTCATCCACAAGACACTGGAGTGGTATAAGATTTTATTTTTTCACCTTATTGCCATTGCGAATGCCTTTCTGCTGTACAAGGGTATCACAAAAGGTAAAGGACAGGTACCCATGCACAGGGGCGCTGCTAAGGATTTTTGGCCCCATGAAAAGAATCTTGACAGGGCCCCCAACACAGCTGAGACTTTTTTCATATTAATTTACATAAAATCATGGTTTATGGTATTTTGACTATCATTCTCATATATTTAAGTCAATCAGACAATTGAACTCCATCCCATGTCCACACCCGTAATTTGTCCTCTGTAATACTGCACTACTTCAGTACTGTATAATACTGTGCATAGCTGTACATGTGTCATATAGTGTATTCACATATATTTATATCTGTATGTATGTGAGGCAAAGCCGTGCACCCGCTGCACCCTGCTCTATCGAAACGTGCTAACTTGTCGAAAAATGCTACCGTAGAGACCTGGGGCCTCATGTACAAAGCGTGCGTATGCACAGAAAAGTGCCGAAGGCTACGATCATTGTCACTGGCGGTCCACTAACAATTTAGGCCTACTTACAAACCCACCTTTTCTTGTGAAATATTGGGTAACATACTGTTGACCCTTTGCCTCTTTCACCAGGTTTGATCACCCCAAATTTAAGACTTTTTTAAGACCTTTTTAAGACCACTTTAATGAAAATTAAGACCTACATCGCACCCATTATGCAGTCGTAAAACACCAGATCAAATCCCAATAATGACTATTACTAACAAATGTTTTAATTAAAAATACATTTATTATAAAAAAACCTCATTCAACAACACACTGCAAAGTGATGTTTTTGGTAAATATCAAACATTCATAACAATAAACAGATAAACTAACTTTTCAAATCGTCTTAGTAAAGTTTCTCAGCATTCAAATTGCTTCAACCATTGCTTCAGAGGGGTAGACAGATAGGTAAGAGAGATATAGATAGTAGGGGTGTAACGGTTCACAAAATTCACGGTTCGGTTCAATACGATACACTTGTGTCACGGTTTGGTACGTTTTCGATACAGCAAAAAGAAATAAATGCCAGAGAATTTTTTTTTTTTATTATTATTTTTTTTATTAAAACTAACACACTTTGACCAATGATGGAGCTATAATAGACTCTTCTTAGGAGCATAAACAAAACAGCTCCTTGGAAAAAAATGAAATGTAACCTAATATTGTAGTAGTTATAAACAAAGGTCTATTTTTAGTTCAGATTAACATTTGAGGGCAGCAATTGTATTCATAATGTCAAAATAAAACCAACGTAACGTTACTTGAAAGCATTATAGCCTATATTCCTGCCAAACTTCCATGGTTACAGTTAGTGTTACTACAGTAAATCCATGGTAAATGTTGTTGATCTGTGGACACTATAGTTCATTCATGGCACAATGTTTCTTCCTGGCTTCCACGCGCTGTTTGATCCGTTAATAACGGAGAAATGTGAATGTTTCTCACTAGATCTCACAGCGTTGTTATTGCTTCTGTGGCGAATTCAAATGATTTATTTACTGGATCTCTTATTACCGCTGTGTAACAGTGTCGCTTGATCAAGATCGGCTCGCGCTGCTTTGGTCCAAACTGATAAGCGGTCCTTCAACCACACAATAACGAGTAGCCCAGTTTCGTTCCGCTTACATTACGTTTGCACATTTGATGTTGGACGATGTTGTGGTCGCGCCGGCGTCTCTTACATTATGAGCGCGCTTGCCACACGCAACGCGCATTTGAGGCATTTTCACTTCCTCTTCCGTCAAGTTGATATTTATTTGTGTTGCCTGGATACAATTTGGGCGGACTGAATCATTTTATGATAATCGAGAGGGGGAGAGGGGCCCACGGACGTTTGTGTTTCCTAAACAAATAAAATGTTTTGACACCAGGAAACAGCAAATAGAATAATTTAAAGTTAATTATTTTTACTATCAAATATTTTTTTTTAGCACCACAATTTTATTGGGGGCTTCTCTGGGCCCCCTCTTAGTCATGGGACCCGAGAATCGTCATCGTTTACCCCCCCTTTACAGCGCCCCAGCCCATGCACCAGAAGTCATTCAGGGAGACACGTTGAGGAGCTGGCAGCGGCAGCTTACAGACCCGCTCCATCGCCCACTCCACACAGAGTACATCACAGGCTTGTGCATATCAGTAGTAACAGCACCACAGGTCGTCTGAGGTGCAGACACTGCCATGCAAAGACACCAGTCAAGTGCTCCTCCTGTGATGTGCCTGTATATACATGTATGTATATGTGTGTAAAAAGTTTGTAATACCATAGGACTTGTTTTGTCACATTATTTGCACAAAGTTTAGTTTCAGGAATTATGCTTTAGTTACTATGTGTCAGCAACTTCATTTAGACCCAGAAAGCAAGATTATCTTACCGTCAAACATATCCTGACCTCTCGGTTGATTAAACCAAATCTTGTTTACTCAAGGTATGCTGGTTCCAAAAACGCATCCGGGAGTAAGTTCATCCAACCCAGAGTATGTTCATGGTTAACACACGACATTCTCAACAGAGCGACGCATCAACAAGTTACCATGGAAACAGATGCTAAGAAAAAGCAGGACTTGCTACTTTTTTCTTCTTTTGTTATGTTGATTTACATAGTGCATATCGCCACCTATTTGGTGGTTGTGCAATATTTTTTTTTATCTTTTTGTTTAATAATCTGTTATCACTGTGAATAATAATTAGATTGTTTGATGATAATTATATAATAAAAAAAGAATGATTAAACTAAATAACAGTGTGTACTTGTAAAGAAACCATGGCTGTATGCGTTTGTTTTGTTTAGTCGTTTTGGTTTCATGATTTGAATTCTCCAGATTCAGTCATTTTAACTCAAAATATACTTAAAAATTTGGCCGGACTGTATAGTGGATGTATTTTCAGTGGCTCATGTGTGTATTGATTTCTCTCTTCTCTTCTGGTTAGCATGGCTTACGGGTAGATAACTACACTATCTTACGGGTAGATAACTACACTATCAATCTTACTCTATTGAAGAAGTTTTCATGCATGTATTCATGCATTTTCAGTATTGAAAATAAAAATTTAATTCAGTATTCATGCATTTCGATAATTTGTTGGACGTAACAAAAATATTTTAGAAATAAATGCATAAGGAGTTTTATTGCCAGTCTTGAACCTTCCAGTACACACACACACAAATATTACAAGAAGCATAATAAAAATAAAGAATGAAAAAATATATACATACAAATATTTACATAAAAATATACATATAAAATATAGAATATAAATGTACAGATATTTAACATATTTACACCTTTGCTAATGAGGGACCATGCAAGTTACAAAGTCACCTCAAAACAAAACATGGGTCGTTTGCCAGCAAGCTTCGAAATTTGTTTGAAAATTAAATTGAAAGATTACCAGCATCCTAAAAAAGTGATCAAGTCAACCTGTGTGACGGGTGAAAATAAAAAAGGCAGTGACAGCATTGTATGGGGTATCAAGACTCATAGCTGCCTACATCTGGAAAGCCCCACACCATAGCTGAATACTTAATTGTACCATCCGCAAAGCAGATGGTCAGCATGCTGGGAAAGAATGCAGTTAAGCAACTTAAAGGGATAGTTCGCCTAAAAATGAAAATTCTGTCATCATTTACTCACCCTCAAGTTGTTTCAAACCTGTCATCAGACAGTTGATGGACCCCATTGACTTCCATAGTATTTTTTTTTTTCCTACTATGGAAGTCAATGGGGTCCATCAACTGTCTGATTACCGACATTTTTCAAAATATCTTATTTTGTGTTCAGCAGAAAAAAGAAATTCATACAGGTTTGAAACAACTTGAGGTTGAGTAAATGATGACAGAATTTTAATTTTTGGGCGAACTATCCCTTTAATTTGATTTATTTATCAAACAACATGGTGTTACGTCCCAGGAGTAAAGTTGTCTAGGATAAGGGAGTAAACAGTGAAAAGTAACAAAAAAACAAAACAAACAAAAAAAAGGTTGGAGAGAGAGTGAGTGTGACCGTCCTCCGCCCTGCACGACAGACACATCAAATTTCAGATCGAAAATTTATTAACAAAATATATGTAAAATTGACAAAGTAAATCAAAAGGAAGCAAAGCAAACTTCAGAAGGGGGTAAAGCCAAAATAACAAACATAAGTACCCTCTGACTAGTTAGGTAGTAAAACTTCTTAACCTGCCAAAAGAAAACAAATAAACAAACAATAGAAAAGTACACTAACTCCCTAACTAACCAAAAACAGGAGAAAAGATATTACAAAAATAAAACAGGCACCCACCTCACTACAGCTGCCAGCACGATTGGGATGTGTATGCAGTGTTTTCACCGAAGCATAGGGATTAGATATAGATTCCATGTTAATAGAAATTATCTTCACCTTCATTGGGTGTTTTTTAGAGTGCGCTTAAACAAAATGTTCTCTAAAAAATGCTCTATAAAATGTTTTGCATAAAGTTGAGTTGAGTTCCACTGGTAATGCATAAATACTGGTAATATATTGGTCAGTAGCATATAAAACCGAACCTCTTTGTCCACAGGACAGAGATGCTGGAAAGCATAATTTCAAAATCTACAATAAATATTCAACATGTTCCACACACTTCTTTGGCTGTCGAAGGCTCCGAACCGGCACCAGCACTGCCTTGGTGGAAAAGGGGTAACAGTGTTTGACACTGGTGGGCGTCTTATTTCCTTAATGGGAACTCGTGTCTGCTGCATTCACTACGTCCACATCCTTTTGATCCAACAGCGGTATCTCTGATCGATTCACTCTGTTTCCTGATGAATATGAAATACAGAGAAAAGGAAAGAAATTAAAAAGAGAAAATGTGGAGATCAAGTCTGTAGTAATTTCTTTCAGACTTTAAAATGTCAACAATTTACAATCAATTTACCAATGAACAAAATCTTTTAAATAACACTCTGTCAGTAGCACATTTTAATAATTTTATAAGTTCAATTATGTTTGAGCAGTTGTTCTTTTCCACAAATGAACATGACATTTATTACATTTTTGAACTCGTGCAAACTCAAGTGTAATGTTTACCTTTACAACTAGATTCATTAAAAGATTCACCAGTATGCAATTCCTTTTAAGAACAAACACTCTTTCATTCATTCACATTCATTTTTCACTATAGCAGCTTGTATTGAGGGGATTTTGTTGGATATTTGAACAGATCAGAGTGTAAAATGTTGTTTGAAATATGATTGAATAAACTGACTGAAGCCACATCACACACATACCTACCTGGAGACCAAACAGGGAAAGTTACTTAGAAAGAGATAAAAATTAAATTAGGTCTTGCACGACTTGATACAGTCTAAAAAATAATGTCTACAGCAACTATTCAGATCTTTACTGGTTTATAGTGTAGCGTATGGACAAACTCAAGATGACTTGTCATTTTAAGATTCATAAAAAGCTTTTAACCATCGACCTCATAAATGTAAATCACAGCTTAGCGCCGATGAGTCAATCAAATTGCCCCATTGACACGTTTGTGGCTGGGTGGAAGTTTAACAGAAACACCACCAAACTCCTCTTGCGGCTTCAAACAGATCATAATCAATTCAAACCCCCTTTCTCTGCAAGCAAGGAGTCCAGGGGCCTCCTTTACTTGTAAACGTTGCATACGCACAAAAGGCGGCGTACGCCACTCTCTACGCAATAATTGGTATTTATAAAAACTTGACGGGAAAATGTGCGGTACTTCACGCAAACTCTGACCCAGGCGTACGCACAAAAACGGGTGAAATGAGAAATGGCGACACCGTCGACAGATGGAAGAAACACGTGAAAGTGTGTAAAAGTGTGTGAAACTGTAGACCGTTGTGTAAAAGATATGGCAATACTCTCATAAATAACATGAAGACTTCACAAAGCAAGTCTTACAATTAACAGCCTACACGAACACCCGTTTGATCGATCAAAGTGTAAAACAAACAAAATCAAACGAAGATTACAACAGAAATGTAAATTAACACATTTGCAAAAAGAAGTGTGAAATATGTTCTGCAATAATATTGGCATGTTATGCAATTCATCCTCATAACACATCTGAAGCATCTGTAGCATCTGGCGCGTCAGTGTCCCCCTCCGCCTCAGTCACCACTCCACTTAATAGGGATTCCCCAAAAATTGCCACCAGTCTCTCATCAAGAGGGGCCTGCTCCGGTGTCCCCTTTCCCCCACCCGTGGCAGACACACTCTGGCGATGGAGCGCTAGACGCTTTTTTGCATCGACTTTGATGTCCGACCATTTCTTTTTTATTTCGGCCACGGTCCGAGGTTGTGAGGCTGCAGCATTAATGTCGTCTGCAACCTTTTGCCACTCCAGCGCCTTTTTGGCCCACACTGTGCCCTCCAAACAACAGTTTACTCCTCTTTTCCACCTCACCAATGATAATTTCTACTTCACATTGAGTGAAGTTACGTGTCTTGGTTTTCCTCACTGTGTTTGCCATGATTTCGCAATCGATGAATATTAACTTGTGGGCGTTTCACGGACTATTTATGGGCAACTATGGGCGTGACATGAAGCCGCAAAAGCTGCGCTACATTTAGAATTGATTATGATTTATTAAGGGAAAACTGGGTAGGATGTGCGTGCGTACGGTTTTATAAAACCGAATATTTCTGTGCATACGCACGTCCTGTTTCATCCGTACGCCACTTCTGACACAAATCCTATGCAAAGTTTTATAAATGAGGCTCCAAGTGGCCAGAAAAAGCCCTCTGAGATGCCATAACACCCACACACAAACATTCTTTGCATTTAACTCAGAATATAAGTGACTCAAAAGTGTATATGATGTATTCATGCATGTATGATTAGCCCCTTTTATTAGCCTACTTGTGACTTTCCTAGTTGTGTTAGTTGAAGTCTAAGTGCTTGTATTAAAGAATAAGAATGTATCTCTCTCTTTGTATCTTCCAGACATACCAATCTTGGTACCTAATTAAACCTCTCGGTGTGTCTAAGCTAAATATATGTAGTAGGTTATCTAACACCGTCATAAACCATGCAAATTAGGCCGTCAAGCGGAGACAAAGAAAACTTTCTCCCGCTCAAAATTTCTTGATCCAATTGGTTGAAACACCCAGGAAGTGGACGACCTTCGAACTCCTTTAAGAAGGATGCACACACCGAGAACAGGGTTCTTAGTTCTTAGCTTTTTGTTTGGTCTTGTCTTGGCTTTGTCCTCTCTCCTCTTCTTCAAGTTATCTGCTCTCCGTTTTGTTTTACGTCTTGTCTCGTTTGGTCTCGTGCTCATCCATTTCTACCTACGAGTGAAACTGAGTTTAAACTGAGTTTCTCGCAACTCTTAAAAGTAAAACGTTTGAACTTCCCGCGGACGACGCGCTCCGGAAGAACCGAAAGAACGTTTCCAACTAAACGAACACACCGAGAACGGACACGCACATTCCTGGTCAGCCACAAAGATCAATGCAAGTATTTCCTTCATCTAGATTTAAATGCGTTTAAGGTTGTCTGCCCTGCTTAAGGTGATTTGATTATTTGCTGGTTCTCACAGGTTAACTGTTTGTGACATTTTTTCCATTCTGTGATCTGCTTTTCCTTTCTTTAGTTACTTTAGTTATTGTTCATGTATATATTCTTTGTTAAATGCAGTTGTATGTTTATAGTTTCATTTATTAAAAACCCATTATACGCTTGATTGTCTCTGCCTGCTGCTCACAGAGCACAGCCTCTTAAATGTGTATAATCTTTAGCTACAAGCTTTATATGGTTGATTTGCCTACAAGATAATAATCTTCTAGAACAAGAAAGTTATTCTTTATGGCCAGAGAAATACCTTATCTTGAGAGTTTATAAGAAGAAGAATCCTCCTTGAGAGTCGATAAGAAAATTGCATGGTTCATTTGGCGGACAAACGAATTATTCGATGTGACATTAATTTTGTAGGCATTGACAATTTCGATCTATAGCCCTTCGGTATATTCATAATTGATTGTAATTCGTTGTGGTTAATTATCTATATACAGAGATATAAACACACTGGCTATGTATTCCCTTTTTGGGCGATTTAAAGTGTGTAAGTGATATAGCTCATAACCAGTACGATTAGTTATTGATTATTAATTATTAATTATACATTCCCCTCATTTGAGCTGGTATTGCTACAATAGCAACATCTCAAGTGTAGTATTTCAGTTCACAGGGGTTGCTACATTAAAGCTGCAGTTGGTAACTTCTGTAAAAAATAATTTTGTTATTTGTTAAAACTGTCATTATGTCCTGACAGTATAATATGAGACAGATAATCTGTAAAAAAATCAAGCTAAGCAGTGTCAATCATGCTTGTGTATGCGCTGATCACCCCCCTCTCTCGCACAGCGCGCACCGTCGTTCAAAATCAAGATTGCCGGTGTGCCGCACAGCTGTGCTAATGGCGGACAAACAACCAAAACTACCAATTTCTCGAGTGGAACCTGCTCATAGAACAAAGACAGGTAAACGGAAAAAGTCTGATGACGATAAACAAGCGCGTCGGAGCCCATTTACTCAGTGTCAAAACTCTAGCCGCATAACATACAGATAAAATGTCACGCACTGTGCAAAGCAACAATTGAAACCTGCTAATTCACTGGCTTGTCATGTTGCTGAAATAATGTAGCTACTAGCAAACCTTATTTAGCATTACATATCGCTAGAATAATTACTTAGATACTGTAACGTTACCATTATATTATCTTGCTAGCTATTTATAACTTAAAGAAAGAGTGCAACGTTATGAAGTTACATTACATGTATTGCAAAATACGTAATGATTTGAGGACCAAGTTTGTAGTCAAAGTATGGGCAGGCCATAGTCAATGTAAAGCATATTGTTGATGTTTCGTCCCTACCAGTGAATGTGCGATAACTGTTTATCCGCCGTCATCAGTGGCCCTGCATGTTTACTAGCCTGCGCGTTCACGGCAGACTCCGTTGTGGGGGAGGAGCAGTGGAGGGAGGGCTGTAGCGCAGCAGAGAGCGAGGGGAAGTGACCTGTAAGCTGTGCTTGTTCAAATTTTCAGGCTAAGCCAACGTTTTCTAAAAGTTTCCTACTGCAGCTTTAAGAACATTAAAATGTTTTTTTCCTAATTTTGCCGTGAATGAGCGCGGAATCATCTCATCTTCAGCTGCAGTAATCATGTTCATGGGTGAGCTAATGTATTGCAGTTTTATTAACATTACTGTGGTATAAGGCAGGGTGCGGCCAAGAGCCTGACCATTTTACCTTGCTGTTGACATTATGCTTATTTGCCGTAGTCGGCCGTTGCTACTCCTTTCATTTTGTTGTCAAAACAATCATACTAAAAATACATTTGAGAGTGTTGAAAGTTATGTTGTAACCTTACTCTGTGTGACAGAAAATCAAACGGAAAGCAGCAACTTTAGTTTCTGCTCTGACAGCCTCAAAATCAGCCAAATGTTGTGAGTGTGTGTTAGAAATCAGGAATTGTGAGAGAACATTGTGCTTGGTACGTTATTTTCACTTCAAACCAAACTCGAGTCTTTATCTGAAAAAGCTTAAATCCCATCTGGCTAGTGCCAGGCGTTTGACATTACATCTGGCGCTAAACATTAACACCATAATAATGTTTACGCATTCGTCTGAGAGTAGACGTATTTTGTGGCAGTTTGAAGACATTTGACCACATGAGCGTTTAGACTACAAAAGGAATACAGTCAAATGCATTTTCGACTACCTCTGGAAGTGGTCGAAAGTGGACAAGCTCAAAACGTTTTAGACATGCATTTAGTGTCGTCCACTTGTGTTCCAATCCACCAAAACACATCTTAATACCAGGTGTAAACAAGGTCTCAGTTTAAGTTTGCTGAACACTGACGTAAAATATGCTGGTCTAAAAAGCTGGGGGGAAAACTTGTGGATGCAGGTCAGCAATAAAACAGTGTTAATGTTTCAGCTAAACCTGTTGTAAACCTGAAAAGAGATGGAGAGATTCATTCAGAAATAACACTGCCAAGTGAAGAGTCTGTTCTGGCTCCGCATTCTGTGTGAAGATGAAATGCTGTATGAAAGTTGTAATAAAAGCGGCTCTGATCTGCATCATCCTAAAGTGTCAGAGATGATCTGAACTACACCTGTGAATCAGCACGGGTCTGGTGTTATGTCACTCCAAGAGAAAGTGAGAATTGAACTGTGTCTCTGGTGTTTCGTCATTTCAGAGCAAGTGTACCAACTACTAGATCTAGTCACACATGCAAATAGTGTTGTCATAAGAACCAACTTCGGTACCAAGTTGGTACTGAAATTGAAACAAATGTGACGCTGAGAGCTGTTGAGCTGAATCATAAACACCTCTGATTGGCCCATTGTGTTCACACGCTCATTGAATATATCTGTGATTGGCTACAATGATCAGGGCTGCAATAATTGGGTAGAACGATCAGCGTTTAAGAGCACACAGAGCACAAGTGTTTGAAAGTGTTTGGAAAGGACAAGCAGGCGTCTACAACGTTTCTTTATTTCAAAATTTAGTTCAATGGGAGATTTTCAAACTGAAAGGATCTACAAAATTTCTGTACTTGAGAAGTTTGATCTGAATTAACTGTAAAAAAAAAAAAAAAAAAAAATTATATATATATAAATAGTTGATGTAGAATAGCGTGACTTACCTCTGGCAATAACACTTAATTTCCTGTATGAAACCCCACTGTTGGATTTGATCTGTAGTTTATAATCTCCAGAGTCTGTGGTTCTGGTGTTCCTGATGGTCAGAGATCCAGTCGCATTGTCCAGCTCCATTCTGTCCCTGAATCTGAGTCCACCATCATATGTCTCTCTGGTCTCTGGTCTTAAAGCAATAAGGTCCTGAGGTCTGAACATCCACATGATCTGATCATCATTCTGTATTTCAGCACCAGTCTTCAGAGTGACATCATCTCCCTCCATCACTGTCACAGCAGCACATAGAAATTAGATTACAGTCTAAGTAAGTTTGCAGATGAACATGTCAGTAGTGCTGTGAAGATAATGTGTGATTCTTCACATGTGTATCTAATAATCACTTCATCATGTTTATGACTTTTTCTAAATTATCAGTAACAATTTACAACATTTATTCAACATTTCTTGCTTAATGTTAATTTATATATTTTTAACATTATTTCAGGTATCCACGATATACACTCAGTAACCACTTTATTCGTTACACTTGCTCATTGCAAGTTTGCAAATTTCTAATCAGCCAATCACAAGGCAGCAATTTAATCAATGAAATTATGAAGGCATAGTCAAGAGGTTCAGCTACTGTTCAAACCAAACATCAGAAGGGGTAGAAAATCTGATTAAGTGACTGACCATGGCACTTCATCACATTATAGATTTAAACTATTGTAGAGGAATAAAGTTAATTTTTCTCTTAATGTGCCAGCTGACTGTAATACTTACCCATTTGCCTTTCATATTTTGAGATCTTGTGGCGATAGTAAAAAACTCCAGCAGCTCCAATAAACACCAGCATCAGAACACCAATAACTATTCCTGCCACAGCACCTGAAGACAGACCTTGTTCTGTAATGATAAAGAGAGACAGACATTAACACACACTATAAACATCAGCACTATATAACCTGAGTGTAGATCTGATACTGTAATGATAAAGACAGTCATTAGTGTGAATGTGTCTGATCTATAACACACACTATAAACATCAGCACTATATAACCTGAGTGAAGATCTGATACTGTAATGATAAAGACGGTCATTAGTGTGAGTGTGTCTGATCTATAACACACACTATAAACATCAGCACTATATAACCAGAGTGAAGATCTGATACTGTAATGATAAAGACAGTCATTAGTGTGAGTGTGTCTGATCTATAACACACACTATAAACATCAGCACTATATAACCTGAGTGTAGATCTGATACTGTAATGATAAAGACAGACATTAGTGTGAATGTGTCTGATCCATAACACACACTATAAACATCAGCACTATATAACCTGAGTGAAGATCTGATACTGTAATGATAAAGACGTTTATCATTATAATGTTACATTGCTCCCAAGTTTAGTGAATAACAAATAATGTTGAATAATTTATTAAAGGCAAGGTGTTTTTTTTTCCCGTCTCCAACCCCAGCACTACATCCAAGACACTTCATCTGATGATTCATCTGAAAAATTAAATACACCCCCAATTTCACAGACAAGGCTTAAGCTTGTCCCAGACTAAAAATGTATGTTTGAGCTTTTCTAACAGAAAATAACTTGCACCAATATCTTAAAGGGGTGATGAACTGAGAAATCTAATTTTCCTTGAGCTTTTGACATATAAGAGGTCATCATACTATAAGAATATCCTGTAAGTTTCAGAACTGAAAACGTCCTTGTTAGTCCAATAAAAGCTTTAATTGACACCAGGCACAGCGAACGACAGGTTTTTCAAAGTGGGGATCTATGACATCAAAGGGTATCAAACACCGCCTCTGCAGAAGGAGATCAACGCCTACTTCAACACGGCCTGTTTAGCCCCACCCACCGATTTGCGCATTACATGAAACTCATTATAATATACAAAACTGTTATCCAATCATAGAAGTGGTCATTTACTTCCAAGTCTTCAATGCGGCACGCCCATAAAAAGCGAGCGTTTCAGGAACTAGGCTCAAAGGCAGGGTAGAAAATAGCCTATTAAACATTAATTTTTATGTTTTTGAATGTAAAAACCAAACAAACGTCATAAGTTGACCTCAGAAAACAATGTAAAAAATATAAAAAAGCCAGTTCATGACTCCTTTAAAATATGTCAGTGTCATCGTTTTGTCTCAAGATGCACATTAGTAATGTTTTTTTTCTAAGGCACATTAATAAAAGCTACTTAAATGTCCTAATTGAACTAAGGCCTAATTCTGGCTTAATCTAAGCCCTGTCTGTGAAACCGGCCCGGCCCTAGACTTTTATTTTAGTAAGTAGGCCTAATAAAGAACAAACAGAAATAGTAATTTTCTCAGTACGGGGTTAAGCTAAAACAACAAACAAAATCCAATTATTTCAATTGTTAAAGAAAACTAACTTACTGGCTTAACAAAAGGAAAATTAAATAAATTAATATGGAACTTCCCTATCTGCCTTACTAAACCATAAACAGGAGAAAACTATTAAACAAAAGTCGGGTCTCACATGGTTCAAAAGATCAAGTTTCTTAAAATTCAGTGTTTGGTGGCACAGGGTACACCAATCATATACATTTCTCAAGTTCAATCTTCAGTCAACAAAAATAATAACTAGATCCCCACCAAAAACAGCAATACACACAGCAATAATCTTAAATCACATAAAGATTCCCTTCGCATATTTCTGCTGTGGTCTGAAACCTTGTGCTCAGTTCACTAATGATGCTGTCAAGAGCAACGAAGAAGACATTTGAGTTTGAAAGTTTCTCTGTCTTCACTTGCATCATTTTGAGAGCTCTCATTTACCATGTGTTTTCTTTTTTGTTTTTCACACAAAAGGGGATCATATAGTGTGATAGCAGCTTAAGGGTGCCAAGAAAGTTGCCATCAGAGACATCTTCTAAATTTGATGTTTTACCCCTGAATGCGAGATTCCTTTAGACTAAATGGAGGGTCCCATCAAAAAGCAAATCCAGAATTCTTTTTCTACTTCCTGTTTTTGAGGTGACTGTCAACACCTGTTGCTGCATTTAAAGAATGGGCAAGACTTTTCAGTTTCAGGTTACACTGCCTATGTGGGTTGTTTTTCACAAGTTCGGGCAATTTTCTGTCCAGGTAATATTAGCCTGCTTTAATCTACTTTGGTATTAAAGGAACTTGTAGATGGTTTGGTCAGCTCATGGGAGAACAGAAGGCATGGTATGCAGTAAATTGCTTAACAACGCTTACTGCACATCAGCCAATCTCTTTGGATTTGTTCACAGCCATCTGCT
Source organism: Vimba vimba (assembly GCA_022828995.1). Lineage (NCBI taxonomy): Eukaryota > Metazoa > Chordata > Actinopteri > Cypriniformes > Leuciscidae > Vimba > Vimba vimba. The sequence continues at coordinate 29,586,728 of CM040825.1, read as the reverse complement.
GATTTTGCATACAGAAGGTATTTTGGAAAGTATTTGCCTTCCACATCTGCACCTACATAATTGCACCTGCACAATCCAGTTTGCTAACAATTAAGTTTTTTCACATTATTTAGAGTTGAAGGCCATACTCCTTGATCTTCTGCCAAACAGTCTTCTGCTAAATCATTCTGATCTGTCTTTTCCTCAGCCAAATGCTCATCATGACAACCTTTATATTTCCGGCTCTTTCCAGCATCCTCCTCCTCTGGATCCCTGCTGCTACTATCTTCCTCATCTTCTCTTTCCCCTTCCTTCTGCTCACCCTCAGCTACACTAACACTCTTAGTCTACAACCATAAACAGACAACTGATGATGTCTGAGCTACTCCACAGCATTTACTGCAATAAATCAAGCTATTTATACTGCTTTTATAATTTTCAAAAAAACTATAATCACACACATTTATTTTGTACAACTGTTAACAATTTGCTACTCACCTATTCTCTCTTCTTCATTTACATGAGTATCTCCCTCTGTGTCAGCCTCTGAAATATAATTTTATTATGAATATAATCCATTGACTTTTCTTTTGTATGATTACTGTTTTAGGGGGGTTTAACTCAATTAAAGGGAAAGTTCACCCAAAAATTAAAATTAGCCCATGATTTACTCACCATCAAGCCATTCTAGGTCTATATGACATTCTTCTCTCAGACGAAAACAGTCGAAGTAATATAAAAAGATGTCCGGGCGTGAATGGGTATTTTTTTTTAAGTCCTTCAAAGTGCATCAATCCATCATAAAAGTGTCCCAAACGGCTCTGGTGGGTTACTAAAGGCGGTCTGAAGTGAAGCATCGTTGGTGTAAAAATATTAAATATACATTTTTTAAACTTTATCGACTAAAATAATTAGCTTCCAGCAGACGGCCGTACCCATCGATTTACGGCGAAAGAGTAACGCCTGACCCGACGCAAAACGTAATGACGAACCTGGTTGCCCAACCCTGTTTGTTTGAACCGAGAGAGAGCTCAAAAGCTTAAAGCTTTTCTGTAGAAGCTTACGCTACTCCTACATCCTACGTCATACATCGTCAAGTGTTACTCGTTTGGCGTCAGTCGACTCCCATACAGCCGTCTGGCGGAAGCTAGTTATTTTAGTCGATAAAGTATACAATTTTTCTTCCACGAACGCATCGCTTCACTTCAAAAGGCCTTTATTACCCCCTCAAAACTGTTTGGAGGAATTTAATGATGGATAGATGCGCTTTGATAGACTTCCAAAAAAGGTGCCCATTCACTCCCATTATAAAGCTTGGAAGAAGAATGTCATTTACACCTAGGGTGGATTCAGGGTGAGTAAATCATGGGCTTATTTTAATTTTTGGGTGATCTATCCCCTTGAAGCTTTCAAATGACAGTGTTCGTGACTGGCAGCTTATTGACGCTTCGCTGGACGCTCAATCCAGCCAGCCTCGGTTGAGCTGAGAGTATAACTCATTCCATATCATTCTTGCTGCAAGGACATACACAATTTTATTAGTTGTAATATAATCTTATCATTCTTTTGTTTGTAAGTCTGTTTTTTATAATTGAATAAATATATTTAAGTTTTTCAAGTTTTTTTTATGTATATATATTTACATTTCTTGTTTTTATTTGTAAATATTTATTGTTACTTGATTTTTATTTGTTAATAGTCTTTGTACATTTGAAAATACTGATACAGTCTGTGCTCCATGATTTTACAGTATAAGGTGGCTTTGTTGTATTGAATTATTATAAAAGCATCGCTGTAGTTTGTCCAGTTGTCATTTAAAATACTCAATGAGAAAGATTTATGTCTATTATTTATGTTATTGTATTTCATTCACGTTTAAACAGGCAATGTTTCTGCATCTAGGCTACATTATTACATAACAAATGTCATTACGTAACAAACTAAAATCATCACAAATAACGTCAGTATCCATAAAATTTTTATTAATTTCTTTGGAATGTGAGGCAACCGCGGCTGGCTAGATTGAGCGTCCAGCGAAGTGTCAGTAAGCAACCAGTCGTGTACACGGTCATTTGAAAGCTTTAATTGGGATAAACCCCTCTAAAATGGCAATCATACAAAAGAATAGAGACATCAGATTATATTCATAATAATAAAATTGTGCATTTCCTTGCAGCGAGAGTGATAGGGAACACTTTATACTCGCAGCTCAACAGCGTCTGGCTGGATTGAACGTCAGTTAGCAACCAGTTTTAATTACGATAAAATTCTCTAAAACACCAATCATAAAATAACATGTTCATATCAACAGATGGACAATAATAAATTCAGAAGAGCTAGAGAGGGAGGAACACAAAACACAAAGGGGGGGTGTTTAAAATGGGAGTTTTTAATTAAAACAAGCAATATTATCTGGAAATGGGGTAAGAAAAATTAACTTAATTTAAACAGAAACAAGATTATTTTTCTTACTCCATAGGCAGATAAATGTGCTTGTTTTAAGCACAAACAAAAAAGATTTTTTTTTTAAAGGAGGAGGAAAAACTGTTTATAAAAACACCTGTGTACGTGTGGACAAGTCCTTAGAATTTAAGCGCATCTTGGCGTTTCCATCCAGAAGTTTGATACAATATCCCAAATTGCATATCAAAATATGTGGGTGGAAACATAGCTACTGATGAAGATTTAAGTTATAATTTTTTTAACAATTAACATTTAAAAATTTTATCATAAGCTTGACAACAGTCAGTATTTCTCACAGATGTGGTGTATAGGTATAGGTGTATGCAATGTATGACAGATAACACGTTGTTTTAGCAAATTAAAGGTCTAGGGTTCAAGTTTTGCAAGTTTATATACCATCATAATTTCAAAAGTCTTGAGTTACTCACCACTGATGGTAACATTGAAGCTCTTGTATAACGTCTGTTTGCTGCTGCTGCTGATCTTCACTATATATAGTCCAGAGTCATTGGTTCTGGTGTTCGTGATGGTCAGAGATCCAGTCTGATGATCCAGCTTCAGTCTGTCTCTGAATCTCTCATCAGTATATAATGGTGAGCTCTTGGTTTCTATATCAAATTTAGCTATGAGTTTTCCTTCACCTCCAAACCTCCACACTATCAGCTCATCTCTGTGTGGTTCAGTGACATTAGTCTGAAGAGTGACAAAATCTCCCTCCGTAACACTTTTCATTTCAACATCAATGACAGATGGAGAGTCTGCAAGAAACAGATTCACAGACAGAGATTAAACATACTGAACACTGTTACGGGCACAACTGAAAATCAGATCAGTGTTTGTCTAGGTTTACTACATAATAAATAAATACTTTTCTTACATTTCTAAAATAATTGATCCTGTTTTGAAACTTATAATACAGGTGGAACAAAATAAACCATCTACTTGACCAAACTGTGTGTGAAATTTAAGTCACAACTTATGAATTTCTTTATAAAACTTTAGTAGGTAAGCAGCATCACGGTCACCATTATGTTTTCTGAATATCAGTCAGGTGATCGACTGCAGATCACTGTCATAATGATATTCCAAACAAAAGCATGACTGTGATATTGTGAGACTGCTGAACAAAAGTGCAACTTAATATAGAAAGAGGGGAGAGAAAGAGAAAATCGCATGTTAGTGGATCTAGAATCTAAGGATGAGATCCATTTGTTAATTTATTCATTTAGCAGACATGTTTAATTAAAAAACTAACTTCAAACATAAAAGTAAAGGTTTTTGTGGCTCATTTTTATATTTTTTATATTTTCCTTTAAAAATATAAAAATAATGTACATGTAATAACATTATACTTAGTTTTTTCTTACCTTGGCATTACATTTCAGAAAAATATGAGTGTTTCTAATACAACGAATGAGGCAGTGACAGCAAATTTGACATTTTCTCTCTTCTGACCAACATAGTCATCGAAACTTTCATAGAATGCCAATATTTTTGTTTTTTGGAGCAAATGGAAACGCAAAAAAAACAAAAAAATGATATACCGGTATATATATATATATATATATATATATATATATATATATATATATGTTGTAGTTTCGATTCACTACTACAGCAGAGTGATTTCCGCATCTGAGAACCCAGGAAATGTGGAAAGGGTCCATACATAACTAATATTAGCTTGTTGCATTTTGGTTTATGAAACAAAAACAAATGTGATAATATCTAAATTATAAAAATATTAAATGTGTCCTCACCATTGACAGTAACTCTGAATGTCATATATGTGGTCCCAGCACTGTGGTTGATTTTTAGTTGATAAAGTCCAGAGTGTTTGTTTCTCATGTTCTTGATGGTCAGAGATCCAGTCCGATGATCCAGCTGCACTCTGTCTCCGAATATCTCAGTGAGATAGGGATATGAGATCTCCTTTCCAACCGCTTCTGCAATGACTGAACCTGATGCTCCAGACCTCCACTGTATCAGAATAAATCCCTGTATTTCAGTAAGATCAGGGTTTAGAGTGACAGAATCTCCCTCCATCACTGACACAGTCTTCACTTCATCTGCATCAGCACCAAACACTCCTGCAGAACAAACAGAAACAGTCTTGGTTATGTTAGTGAACAGACCTATAGTAACTGAGATCAGTTTTGGTGTTTTAAAAACTCAGCTTTAAATACAGAACAGTCTTGAGAAAGTGAAGAGAAAAAATGACATGTTAGTGGATCTAGAATCTGATTAGCTACATACAAATGAGAAATGTTTAAAAAACAATTTAAGTGACAGATTTTGAGGAACTAGCCTACTTGTTTTTGTTTAAATTTGATTTCACTAATTTTGGATCGATAAACAGCAGAACAGAACTTATTACGGATCACTTAAAGATAATCAATTAAAAGCACTGCATTTACCCTCACACACAGGGCCATCGCTAGTGGGGTGAAAGGTGGTGGTGACCATTATGGGGGCCCCACAAAATCCAGCAGTTATACTATATAGGCCCCTGTTGTATGAATAATTCTAATATTTATATTAGTTGTATGCCTGAGATTTAAATGAAAACCACAAAAACATGCAATTTGGTTAAATATTTTTTCCAAATATCTGCTTCTCTTACCTCCCTAAAAATGGTTTAGTCCGATCTAAAGTATTTATTAATTATTCAGTCAGTTACAAACATCAGATGGACCCAATAAAATTGTAAGTCCCACCCCAGCTCATGAACAGAACCAATCAGAGTTGAGGCAGCAGTGCCTGAAGTTAAGGATGAACTTGGTGGAAGAGCAGGCGAAAATTTCGGGGAAAAGAAAACATAAATCAGGGTAGGAAAAAACGCCATGAAAAGAAGGAGAGGGGGGCCAGGAGAGTTGTTGTATCCCAGTCGATCAAGACGTTCTTAAAGACAGGTTGTTTTGTTATTTCGCTGGGAATAAGAAAACTACTGTCTACAGCCTGCCGGGTACTGTCACTCTTCATTATCGGTGCGCACCACAATCGACCGAATGATCACGTGGTCAAAAACCCTGTCTTTTTACACTAATGTAAACAAGAGTTAAAAATTTACACGAGTCACAAAGCATGCATTATGCACCTGACCTGCCGGCTGATGATGCATTTATTACACCAAGAAAACACGAATACAACACACTGCACTTGGATGAATACAATTATTAGCTTTATTTAATAAAATTACCAGTTCCATATGATCTTTATTAAAAAATAAGACAATAAATGATTTTTTTTTTTTTATTATTATTTAACTGCATTCTTGTCAATTTCTGAATGTTTACTTTTTAATTTATAAATTATAACAGACTAATGGGAAAAAACAATATTCTGCTGTACCTTTTTTAAAATTGGTTTTATTATTATTTAACAATTTCTTGCTTTTTGTTAGATTTTATTAGTTGTAATTTTTTAAAATAAAGGTTTTACAACAACATCGCCATCTTCAGTTATATGTGGGCCTCCATGCTCATCTATTGTACAGTATATGATATTGGTGGAGGGTGGTGGGGAACGTCTTGCTATGGCCCTGCTTACACATCCTCATTTTTTGGGCAATTTTATTTTATAATGCATTAAAACTCCAAACAATAAACTAAAACCACCACATTGATTTGTGAATTTATTCATAGTAAAATTTCTCCTGTCAACCCTTGTTACTCTTGACAGCCAAGAAAGGTGAAATATTCTTCAAAATATAAATAAATAATAATAAAATAAAAAGTAATACATAGGGCAGGGTGATAAAACGATAACAATAATTATCGCAATATAATTTTTCCTCGATAAAACGATATCAAGAGTTTGATAAATGTCCGATAATGTTTATGCACCAAAAGCGGAACAAAACTCATTTGAACCGCACGCACCATTTATCCGTTCAGCTCAGTCCAAACGACAGCGCAGCGCAAGCTCACTAAAGAAGATGCGTTTACTCTGATCGGTTATGATCGGTTATGGCAAGACGTTTTAGCTTAAATTGTACCCAGCGTTACTCGTCGTAATTGTTTTTTACTAGTAAGAATTAAATTTGAGAGCTCTACAAATGAATTTTTACTAATCATATGTCTCCATTGACTTCTATTCATTTTTAATTACGGAACTCTACAATTGAATTGTTACTAGTAAGAATTGAATTGTAGAGCTCTCTAATTGAATTCTTACTAGTAAAAATGCAATTACGACGAGTAACGCTGGGTACAATTTAAAGTCCACATGAAATCAAAATGGACCATATTTACTTTGTTTGCCTAAATTGATCGTTTTGTGGTGAACAATTCATCCATGCAAGTCAATCCACACAAAAAATTTTTTTGGTTTCGTAATCTTTAATCAAAATCTGAAAATGCCCCTCCCCTCTGCATTGGAGGACCTTCCCTGATGACGTAGGTTTGAGGACTTGGGTTGGGAAACGCTTAACCACTCCCCTCAAACCGTTAGTCTGTTATGAGTGAGAGATGGAGAGGAGGAGCGCTAGAGTAAAACCCTGCCCTCTGTTCAATATTCCTTTTCACTGGGAAATACGTCACAACACTGGAGAAAAGTCGTTTGCAACTTCCGGTTCACGCAGATTTTAAGCTAAAACGTCTTGCCATAATCAGTCTCGATCACGAGATACAGTGAGAAGCTTTAAACCAGTTTAAAGGCATATGAAACAGCACTGACAAACAGGAGAAACACTGTGCGAAACTACACAGTCAGAAGGCTTTTCCATCATTTACCATGAATTTACTGTAATGTTAGCCTAGTAAGTTTTCAATCTTCAGCTGCCAGTCTGATTCTGGCATGTCACGTGAACTGTCAGTGGCTGGCTAGTTGTCTGGCAGTCTGCCTTTGCAAAGTTTCAGAAACCATTGATTTTTGGCAGTTTTTGTGTTTTGTGTACCTCCCTCTCTAGCTCATTTATTATGCATCTGTTGATATGATATGGCTGGACTCCGAGTATAACACGTTGTCTGACACTCTCGCTGTAAGGAAATACATTGTTTTCTTTTTATGAATGTAATCTCATGCATTTATTCTTTTGTATGATTGATGTTTTATAGAATTGTATCCCAATTAAACCAGTCAAATGGCCATGATCAGACTGGTTGCTTACTGACACTTTGCTGGACGCTCAACAGGTCACTGACAGGTCACGTGACATGACAGTGGCGGCTCCTGCCAGCCAGCTGAATATTGAATCCCCACTCTAATATTAACTGCACCATGAAATGTGGGATATACATACTTAATTGTATTTTCATTATTAATGTGGACAATGTATTAAATGACTAATGGAATATAATTACAGTATTTAAAAACATATTTAGGCTACTGTTTTTCATACAAATACTATAGAAACCATAGAGTTACATTTTGCCATGATAGTGAGGTGCTATAGGCTATGCCTGGTTTTATCTGTGGTTATCATTATCTAAATGCATGATACTGGATGACCAATGGTTAATTTTAAATAACTCAAACAGTCAGAATATTACATTTTACCAAATAAAAATAAGGTAGTTATTATTTTTTTTAAACAGATGTTACTGTTTTAGTGTTTTTGTTAATGAACATAAATTTAACATAGTAAATCTGCATCCTAACTCAAGCTAAGACTACCGTCAACTCAGTCAAATATGCGTTTCGAGACAAAACATGCAAACTGTGCTTAAGATACGTGCCATCAAAGTCTCCTTTCTCACAAACCTGTTTCAAAACAATATCACCCATTAGCACATGCAGACACTAAATAGAAACTTTCTATTTAGATATTCATTTTGTTCAGTAAAAATGACAAATGTTTGAATGTTCTACCTCAGATTTGTAAAATGTTCACCTGTTTGGCAAGTGTTTGTCATGATATGTTCTGACAATAAAGAGTAGCTTAAAACCACAATTAACACTCTAGTTTCTACAACTTTCAGTAAGGAGCAAAAATCTGCCTTTAAACGTGAAAGAAATAAAGATTTGGCATTTATCGTGATAATTATCGATATCGACTGATATAAAATAATTGTCGTTATCGTGATATTTTTTGGGGGGCCATATCGCCCAGCCCCACAATAACTTTACCTATTGTCATAGAAAAAAAGTTTCAGACAAAACTGTATTAGGCTAATAAAATATGTAAATATTTTTGCCTTTTTAAAACCTTTGTGCACATTGGCATCGTGAAATATGATAGTGATCTAATAATCCATAAACACAAGGTAATCGGTTCAGTTCCCAAGTAATGCAATAACTGATAAAATGTAAGATAGCCTATACCTTGAAGTTAGCCTACTGCAAGTTGGTTTGGATATATATATATATATATATATATATATATATATATATATATATATATATATATATATATATATATATATAAAGAAATTCATACGAATTAAATAGACTTAAAACTTCTTTGACGTCGTTGGTCAGTGGTTTAACTCAATAGGCTATAATAGACACCTTGATTATCATTCAATGTTTTAAATACCAAACAAGCAACCGAAATACTAGATTAATCTCAACTGGTTTTGCGTCAGGATGCATATTTTTAAAAGGTGGTTTGATTTAATGTAGCCTATTTTTACCGAACATACAGTTTCCGCTACATTCAGAGGTGACGTCCGATATTGTGCGTACTCTGTGTTATTGTTAAGCCCAAATAAAAACATAAAACACTGTTAAGCTATAAGGTTTTCGTGCACTATATTCCAAGACTTCCAAAGCCATTAAATAGCTAAATGTGAGGTACTAATGAATATTTAAGTCGGGAAGTTGTCAATGGGAAATCACCCACGGGCGACACCGAAATAGGCCTACGCCTACTACTACGTCTGGAAAAAACTTTCTTTACATGTTTTCAAAAGCGTCTTTGTGTGACGAAAAACGTAAAGGAAAATAAACGAGAAATTACACTAGTTAAGGAGGACATGTAACTTTAGGCTACAAATTAATCTGGATGAATGTTATTACGAACGTTAAGTTACATTGATATGACTAGCCTAACTTGCAATAAGAGAACATCAGCCAATGTGAAATGTGTTCAAAGCTAAACGAAAGTGAACAGAAACCGCACACTTACCGCACATTAGAAATGAAAACTGCAGTATGATCTTCATGTTGTTGTACATTCCAACCTTTTTTTACAGTCTGATTCCAACGCAATATGACAGATGCGTTTTAAAACTGAATCAAACCTGACAATGACACCTGCTAACAAGACTCACTAAAGACTAACGGATGGGATTTTAAACGAACTCTGATTGACTAATGAATTAAAATGAAGACTGATATGCTACGAAAGAAAAATGCAGTTAGTTTATATTTCCAAAAATCGGACAGACAGCAAACAAAAACAATTTGTTAAGTTTCTGTTTCACTGACCAAGATGGCGACGAACTCTTCTTCTTGTTTTTAAAGGGCGGCTGGCAAACAGCGCCACCTTCTGCTCCGGAGTATGGAACACATTTTATATTCTATATGTATCAGCCCTGTCTCTCTAATAAAATCAAATAATGCTTTACTAAATGTCACATGTTTTAAACCTTAAAATTTAATTCTTGAATTGCACAAGGTATTGTTTCTTCAACATGACATTGCTCGCATAACCCATTTGGATTCCCTATTATTTTAAGCGTGCTATTTAAATTGGAATGCCCTAACATTATTTTATTGTAAAGAACCTCTTCTTTCCTTGATTTACCTACATATCTTACCTTTTGATTAAGGCTACTTTAATAATTAAGCTACAAAGAAATGTACCCTTTTTTCATTGTTCCACTTTACTTGCCATTCTTCTATCGCTTTATGATTAAAACCTTAATTACTGACTTGCTTAATGGAACTTGTATATTGTTTCTCTCTATATAAGCTTGTTTTTATCCACATCCTCATTTCCCTTTATTCCTATGTGCTGGAACCCATAAAACACTGACTAAGATGTGTTGAACAATTCCTAAATGTATTTGTAATATGCTAAACAGAATATCGTGGTGGCTAAATTTAAAATATGTCAAGCTCTTTAAAACTGAAACTGAGTGGGAACAAATTAAAGGCACACTATGCAAGATTTGTACCTTAATATAACAGCTTCAAAGTCATTTAGATGGTAAACAAACTCTTAGTAGGGCGAATCATCCTGATAGCAAAGCAGGGGGACGGGGGACACGCCCCTGGCAAAACCAGCAATGCAGGTTTGAGAGGTGGCGCACCGACAAATCTCGCGAGAATCATGACTTGATTTACAGCATGGTGTCACATACATTAACAACATATGAAGCAGCCTCTATGGAAGACACTAGCACGCATTTCAGACGTGAATCATGGCAGTGTCGAATAGAAGAAAACGAAGAAAGCACGGTCGGAAGAGTCAAGGAAAAGAAAACGAGAAACTGTATTTATGACAGTAACGTTAAATACAAGTACTCCACAGCGACTCTAGGGGTCGCTGTATGACAAAAACGGAAACTGTAGTGTGCCTTTAAAACATTTCCAGGTTTATGCTCCTCTACCCACTGTAATATACTGTAATTCTACAGTATAGACTCCCAAATTATTTGATCTTCACTTTATTCCACTGATCCTCTAATTTCCACTATGTAGAATTAAAAAAGCATGCCCAGTTGTCTGACGTTCTGGATCTTTTGAGCCATCTGTAAATATTGGCATTTGGGGATTGTCACGTTTTGGGTGTTTGTTTCTTGTTCATATCTTTTGTCTGTCATGTGATTCCCTGGTTTTAGTCTTGTCATCCTGCCGTGTGTTCCCTTGTCTGTTGTGTCATGTTGTAATTGGTTTATTATTAATTGTCCACAGGTGTCCCTTGTCTTGTCATTCGTGTTGTGTGTATTTAAGCCACCTTGTTTTCCCTCTGTCTTTGTCAAGTTTTGTTTCATGCCCAGTCTCTGGTAGTCTTGTTTCCTAAGTCTATGTTCGTGTTCCTGTTTTTAATCAGCATTTTCATGCCTTGCCATGTTTTTGTTTGATGTTTTATTGTGTTCTTTTTGTTTGTAAACAAATTGCATTTGGGGTCTCACTTCAACTTGCCTCCAGTGGATTTCCTAACAGTTATCTTCATAACTTGTCACGAAACAAAAAGTTTAACACCTTAACTTTAAATTAACTTTCCTCTTGCCAACAAGTTTATTGTGCATGCGGTAACCAAAAACAGAACATCTGATCATTCATTCATTATATACATACATACATATACATATTATTATATATTGTGGGGGTGGATTGGCATCCACTGCTGCAATGTATATGTAATGAGTGATCAATACTTTTCCTTAAATATCAAATGAGTTGAATGACTTCTCTGGAGATTTTACTTTGTTATAGAAGTTACCAGTGTCATTACTGAAATGTTCTTTTCATGTATTCTTTCATGTCTGTATTTGATATCTGAATGCAGTAACATTGCTTGCTCATTTAAACAATCTAAAACAATATTGAATCTGAATAGTACAGATTACTAGAGTTTTACAATTAAGTTAAGACATTAAGTAAAGTTAACTAAAAAGTGTTAATTAGAATCACTGTTGGATTTTACAGTGTAAGTTATAAGTGTGTTTTTATGACTTCACTGTCTGCTGTTTTAATAGAGTGTAATAAGCTTCTGTTTGAAATCACACAGGATTTGAGTAGAAAATCCTGCTACTGTACCATCGTGTGATTTGATTGGGTGACCAAATCTTAATGAGCACACCTGTGGCTTCTTACTATTTAAGCCCTAGTCTCAGGGTATGTTTACACAATGTACACGATGGACTCAACGTGTTCAACACAGCATTTATTTCTTTTACACACACATAGTGTATTACTACTTATCAAAAAAGCTACTAATTACAGTCAGAGATGGTCTTATTATCAGTGTTGGGGGTAATGCATTACAAGTAACACAAGTTATGTAATCAGATTACTTTTCCGAGTAACTAGTAAAGTAACGCATCTTTTAAATTTACTAAAATATCTGAGTTACTTTTTCAAATAAGTAACGCAAGTGACTTTGTTCATTTATTGACTGAGAGCTCCCCATAATGGTTATTGTAGTTCTAGACTAAATGTGGGCATGTATTTACTAATCTCACTTACACAAAAATGATCTGTTCTCCTCAAAATTAATAATATCAGTGAATTGCAAAATCAGAATACTATGCAAACCTCCAATGATTAAATATGTTAAATACAACCAATATTTTATGCATTTAATCTCACTTTATTGAGAAATGTACTTGCTGCAGCTGACCTTCGATGATTCAGTTAAAGCAGAGCTATGTAGTTTTGCCAATTTCTTTGCCGTTTTCTCACTTTTTGCTCGCGAGTTTCTCTCTAGAGCTCCCCCTACAGCTTATGAATAGATATTTGACAACACTGTTGCAAAAACTCGTTGGTGATTCTCCCCCTCCCATCTTCTCCCTCTGGTCATATGCATTTGTTTTCAATGAAGCCGACGAACGCACAAAGCCATGTCCACGGAGATATGTATGATACACAGAAGGCTAGTATATAAATGTATGTGTGCAGTGCTGTACAGCAATTCGTCGCGAGACCTGATTTCAAAGTTTTGATTTCCTGTTCCCAAAGTTCCCAGGGTCATTTTTCCACTCACAGGTGCTATGGGGAAGTGTGATGGCCATCATTCAACCCCCAAAAAGTCATATAACCATTCCAATGACTCCGTTCAGTTAAGGTAAATTAAGCACACACAAAAAAAAAAAAAAAAAAAAAAATATTATTATTGGTGAAGTAAGTGTTAAACCTTATTCTCCTGCATCCTCTTCTTCTGCAATCCAGAATGGCAGCTCAGCTGAAAGGTTTGTTTGAACTGCGCCCTCTACTGTACACTCGTGAATTTGCATTTCCTTCAGCCTTGTTAATATTTTAATGTTAGTGTGAAGTAAAAAAACAACAACAAAAACAAGCCCAGTCCAGGTGAGAATAAGTACGCAAAAGTAATGTAACACAATATATATATTTTTTAAAGTAATTAAGTAACACAAATAGTTACTTTTTAGGGGAGTAACGCAATATTGTAATGCATCACGAGGGTCCATGGCTCTATCATTGGAAAGAGCGTAATGGATCACTTGTGCTTTGATAACCAATCACATTATGACATCATTGAATCTGGTTCTGGGCTGCATTCAGCCCAGAAAAAAAGTTGCAAAACGTTTTTTAAACGGAAACGGTGGTGTGTTTAACACCCTGTTCTGATGACGCAAGAGTTGCATATATGGCAGCTGAGAGGGCCATTATTTGTGTTCTTTTTGAAGAATTTTCAGAGCCTGATGAAATCGGTATAAATATGTGTTTAATACTGCAAAATATGCTTGATGTTACTGGCACTGCCCTTGCCGTCCAAAATAAAAGTGAAGGGATTTGTGGAAACTGTGGTTATTGTGATCTAACATTTGCCTCGTATTTCAGGATGAAAAGATAAAAATTTCAGGTGAAGGATCATCCACTTCTTACCTCCAAGACTCTGTTATGATCTATTACCTTATTGTTTTTATTGTGAGTATTAGGCTTATCATTATTGCTGATCACTTGATATGCTATATGTTTACTATAAAACTCTTACGACAAACATGTCTTCTAATAGCTTCAATAATCATTGGTGTGACCTTGAATATGTCCCTGTTCTACTGAATAAGAAAAAAAGATACCTACATCTTGGATGGCCTGAGGGTGAGTAAATATACAGCAAATGTTAATTTTTGGGTGAACTCCCTTTAAGCTTAATTGAGGGATATTGCCTAAATTAGGTTGGCTGTCACAACAGTGTCAAACAGTGCGATGTTGAGGGCAAACGCTGGCTGTCCATGAAGGCAGGTCCAGGAAATGTGGATTTCGGAGAGTGGGAGGGGCTTGTGCGGTCTTGCATAATTATTAAGAATAAGTTGGTTGTCGGGCACACACTGAGAATTAATTGAGAATTGATGCCATGAGGCAAATAAATAGTATAATAATAAAAAGTCTTGCAAAAAAAAAAAAGGTTCCAGTGAGAGCCTAAAGAGCATACAGTAGCTTACTCAATATGATTATCGACATTTGATTAGTCAAATGTAAATAATGTGGGCGTGATTACCTATCAAGTGCTGGAAAGTCTGATGAAGCACATGATAAGTGGCTGTACATAGTTAAGTCTACTAAAATTGTTAAGGTATTTGTAAGTAAAGTTGTATCACTGAAAGCCATCAGAGGCGGACGGTTGGTGATAACTCATTGAGGGGTCGGAGGGACACCATCAGAGAAAGAAGGTGTTGGAATAACTCCTCCCTATTGAAGGGTTGGAGGTCACTAATAAGCCGAGAAGTTGCTACTGGTGTCTCACGAACCAAAGCTCTCTGACTTCTCCAAACACACAGGGCAGCCCTGAATTTAGAGAATCGGTAGGGATGGGAAGGTAGGAATGGTATTTTTGCCTTAAGTTAAATACGATTGTTATTTCTGTTTATTATGCATGATATTTTAATTTCTTATGTATATGTTGTGATTATTTTAATTCCTTTTCTATGTAAAGCACTTTGAATTACAATAGTGTATGAAATGTGCTATATACATAAACTTGCCTTGGCAACTGGCCTTCTGTTCCTGTTATAATTCAATTATATAGAGACTCTGTTAAGCCATTCAATGCAATAAAAATATAAATATAATAATACTAAATATATATAAAAAATTAATAGAGAAATATTTGGATAGATATATTTTTTTTATATATTTGGATATAAAGACTTGAATACTCCCTATTACATGAAAAGGACTGGAGAGAATCACTTTAGTGCATTCAACCCTAAAAAAATATATTTTAAAAGATGACAAATATTAATCTGTTTAACAGTGTGTTTTCAACACAAACACCTAGAGCCATAAATACTTTTAGCAATATGTTGACCACTAGAAAAAAAAAAACATTGAGTATGAATTGAGAAGCTAAGGGGAAAAAAAACTGCGCACAGTCATGCTTTGTCATCAACTTTGTAGTCTGTTCTTCAGTTCATATTCCACTCTTCTTTTAACTTGATCTTTATCTCTAATCACAACTATTTTAACTTGTTTTTTCACTCATGGCTATTGAAACCCATGAGTTTCCTGTCACATACGATCTGTAAAGTTTGTACTTTACAGTTTGCAAATGACTTGTTTGGCCTGATCAAGTGTCTTTCAGCTGTTAAAACTGCTGTTTGGTTCAGTGTTTCTCTGCTCCTACTGTAAGAAGTTCTGCAGGAAACTGAAGATCTCGGCCAACGGTGACAAAAAATGCATTTTTTTCAGCTTTTTTTTTATGTAGAGGTGTATGGGAGAGATGAAGTGTGAAAACCAGAGCGGAAACTGACTGAATGTTTGCTTTTAATGCTGGAAAACGACATTCAAATCTGTTTTACATTGAGGTTCAATCAAATTATATCAACACATATTTGTTATATGTAAAATATATATTTAATGGCATCAAAGTTGTCAACACTGTTCTTGAAAAAAGCTTGTACAGGATCTAATCATCTGTTGTTTTGTTTTCTTGCAGAAATTGGAGTAGACTGTACAGACAAATTAATTCTGATGAATGAATATGACTCTCTTCACATTATTACTGTTTTCAGTAATGACTTTGTTTATTTGTACCATTCACAATTAGAAGTGAGTTCTAATGTGTTTATTGTGATTCTGAATGTCACTGTGGGATTCATTTAGACCAAATGAATCTTCTCTTCTGGTTAGCATGGCGTACTTGTAGATAACTACACTATCTGGAGGCACAATAAGTCTTACTAAATCGAAGACGTTTTCATGTGTGAAGTATTCATGTATTTTGATTGTAAATTATTTGCAAGTAACAAAATATTTCAGAATCAAATTCATAAAGATCCTTTTTTTGCTAGTGTTACCTTAGTACTGAAGTATAGTACACACACACACATATAACAAGAAGCTTCATAAAATGTAAAAATAAAAATAGGCACAGATAGTTTTAGTCAGAACGGACATTAACATTTTTACAGTATTGTGTATAATAATAGGACCAAATTAATTTACAAAAAAAATGTGTACAGCAACATGACTCTCCTAATGCATATGACCCTGCTATGAATATGGAAACAATGATTTTTTTCACTAGACTAAAATGAGGAAACATTATTAATAATCACCCCTTATGACAATCCTAAGTGAAGTCCTGATAATCTTAATGGTTCTACAGATTATCTTATCAGATTTTCCTGTGGTGTGAGGTGTGTTAAGAGTGAACGAAACTGCTCAGAAGAACTCCGGAGCTGCCCGATCGCGAATCAAGTTGTAGTGTGGGCATTTGGAGGATTATAATGCTGAAAATTGGTTGAAACTGCCCTTAGTCTGTGGTCTCCCACAGTTTTAAAATCAGTTAAGATTTTGATTTTTTTAATCATAGAATTTGTATTGTTGCAAACTGCAATTTTACATTTTATACCACCCCACCGACCACAAACAACCCTACCCAGCCCCAACAAAGCAATCCCCAATCTGAACAACTGGACATCTGAAGAGGTGAGAAAGAAAGTATTAAAGAAATTTAAATAAATAAAAAAAAGAATTACATAGGCCTATAGATGCATACATATACATACAAGCAAAGATACATGAATAATTTAGATGATAATATTAGTACCAAAAATTAATTAATTAAATAAATAAATAAAAAATACACACACACACACACACACACACACATATATGTGTGTGTATGTGTATGTGTGTGTACTCAATACCCCCACTCAATCCACGTCTAAGGTTTGTAAATCATTGAAGAATGTAATAAATTGTTCATTTTTCAAAAAAAAAGATTCCCCCCTACCGCTTATATTGTACTTAATTTGTTCATGTTTTTTTTTTTTTTTTTTAAAGGCCAAATATTTGAGCCAAACTGAGATAGAATGGGGTTGTGGGGAGGTCCAAGATAACAGTATTCTGCGCCTAGCAAGAAGAGATGCAAAAGCTACGGCATCAGCCTGTCTACGGCTTAAAGGCTGACACCGAGATGAAACACCAAAGGTTTTACAATCAAAAGGCAAACAGCTAACTTGACCCCTAGGACATCAGAAACTATTTTAAAGAAAGAATTCCAAAAGTTTTGTCACTTGGGACAAAATACAAACATATGGCTAAGGTTACATGGTGAAAGCTTACATTCATCACACAAATCTAAAACATTGGGATATATTTTAGAAAGTTTTGTCTTTGAGAGATGAGCTCCATGAATAGTTTTAAATTGTATAAAGCTAAGCCTAGCACACGAAGTAGTGGAACGTACATTGTATAATACTCTACTCCAGTAGTCATCCTTAAACTCTTAGTCAAGTTCCTCTTCCCAAGCTCTGATAGTTTTAATGTTGTGAGCATTATCCTTTGACAAGATAATGGCATATATCTTTGAGATAATCCCACCCATATAAAGATTCAGTTCATAAGCCTCTTCCCTTGTAGACTTTGTAGGCAAGAGGGAAACCCGGAGAACACAGAAAAGGCACAGTGCCTAATTTGAAAATAATGAAATAGGTGAGAGGGAAGGAGATTAAATGATGAGGATAATTCAGAAAAACTTGCAAACACATCATTAATGAAAAGATCTTCAAAAGCATTTCAGACTTTTCTTTTCCCAGAAAGAGTATACGGAATCTGAAACGGGAAGAAAGAGATGATTATTGTGTATAGGAGCCATGGTTGATGCCGAGGTAAATTTAAAATGACGCAGAAATTGAAAGAATATTTTGAGAGAAGAGCATTGGGTTTTTCGTGTAATGTGAAAGGGACATAGGGAGAGAAGAGAACACCATAGCAGGGAGAGATGTTAAAATACAGGACTTAGCTTCTAAGTGGCACCATGGTAAAGAGGAGGTCTGTACCCAGAACACCAATTTCTGAATATTCGCCGCCCAAGAAAGCGCACAGGGCAAGGGTTGGGCAAGGAAAGCCCCAAATTTTGGAAACTCTAGGAGTTTTTCCTTCCATATAAAAGAGGAGATTCATTTGTATTGAAGAAATATTTTGGTAGAAACAGAGGAATAGCTTAAAAGAGGTTAAGAAATTTGGGCAGAATGTTCATTTTTACAGCGTTTATCCATCAGCATTGAGGAGGCTAATAGGTCTGTATGAGTTACATAATGTCGGGTCTTTCCCATCTTTAAGCAATAGAGTTATAGATGCTTGTCTCAGTGTTGGGGGCAACATACCTAGCTCTAAAGATTCTTCAATACAGATAAAAGAAGCGGAGCCAATTTAGCATGAAATTTCTTGTAAAATTCAGAGGGCAGCCCGTCTGGGCCAGGGGATTTCTTAGATTGCAATGAATTAATTGACTTAATAATCTCCTCTAAGATAATGGGTCTATCAAGTTCAGATGCTAAAAGAGTTAACCCTAGGGAAGTTAATAAGCCGAAGAAATTGGTTAATTTCTTCTTTATGGTCCGAAGCTTCATTTTTGTACAGGGAGGAGTAAAAGTTTTTAAAAGTCGAATCGATCTCCTCAGGATCTGAGGTTAATGCGCCACCGGGCTGCGCAATTTGAGTAATAAAACGGGAAGCCGCTCATCTGCGCAGCTGGTGGTGAACCTCCAGGGTGGTCGAGAAGTGCTCAGTTTAAGTGCTAAGTCAAGACTTAGAGGGGCATGGTCTGAAATAACAATAGGCAGATATTCAGAGTTTACAACCTGAGGAATTAGAGAATTATTGATTAAAAAAAATAATCTTTACGAGAAAAAGATTGATGGACATACAAATAGAATTAATATTTTCTCGCTGTGGGATTAAAGTGTCAATGTACCCATTCTGAACCATAAACTGTCTTTGTCTTTGACATGGCAGAGGGAGCTTTCATAACAGTACTTGATTTATCCAAATCTGGATCAATAACACAGTTTAGATCTCCTACAATTATCAAAAGATGTGTGTTCAGAGCTCTTAGAGAATAAATTCTGAGCAAAGAGAGTGTTATCAAAGTTTGGGGCATGTACATTTACCAAAACTACTGGCGTTTGTGAAATTTTCCCTTTCACAATTACATATCTCCCATTCATATCAGAAATGACATTGTCAATAGCAAAAGGCACAGTCTTGTTAATTAAAACGGCAATTCCTCTTGACCAGGAATCAGAGTTGGAATGAAACACGTGTGATATCCAGTGAGTTTGGAGTCAGCTTCAGATGAGTTTCCTGGAGTAATGCAATGTCAGATTTTTGTTGTTTTTAAATGGGTCAAAATTTTGGATCTTTTAATGGGACCATTCAGTCCTTTCACATTCCAAGTCAAGAATCTAACTGAACTTCTGGTGCTGTTCATCCAGTTAAGTTAATATGTAATTAGAGGAGGTCAAAAGCGGAGGAGAAAAAATAGTATATATATATATAAAGTAATCAATTTCTTCTCTCCATTCCCAAATAATGGAGGCAGAACGCCAAAACTCAGGAACATCCGATGCTGCTAAACCCTACCTATTCGCATCTATGTCGCATGAAGGCACTCCCGATTCCAAACACATATGGAGTAACATAGAGAACATTCATTTCAGGCAGCATGAAAGCACATATTTGCCTAAATTCACTCGGTTAATAGCATTGTATCAAGAGTACAATAGCTTATACAATGGTGTCCTTTGCATTTCAATCTCTACAAGATACCTAGGATATTGAATACCATTTGTCAAACCATCGCTATGCTTCTTTGGGACAGTCGAATTGAAGCTTCTCATTGCCGAGGTCGATCAGCAGGCAAGCAGGGAAACTAAGAGAGAACCGCGCGCTCTTCTCACGCAGGCCGTTTCTCACTGGTGTAAGTGCTGCCCTGAAAATCAGGAAAAATTAAAACCTTACGGCTCTGATGGAAGAGTTGGTTCCAATTCCCATGCTGAACATTCTTTTCTTTGTCGTTAAAGTAGTGAAACCGCACGATCATAACTCTAGGCCTTTGATTTTCCCCGTCAGCCGAAGGCACGGGGCCAATATTTCTGACCCGAACACATAACACATCCTGGAAAAACTGTGACATAAAGGTAACCGGATCGCTCCCTTCTGCTCGTTCTGGGATGCCAATGACACGGAGATTGCAACGCCGAGAGCCTGACTCCAAGACCTCCGCTTTATGGGTGAGTTGTTTATTAGCCGAATTCAACTTTAGCACTGCCTGTTCCGGTGCTACAATGCGGTCGCTGTAATCGTTCAAGTGCTTATCGAGCTCGTCAATGTGCCGTCCTTGTGATTCGATGCTCAATTTAAAACTCTCAAAGGACGCAACAACTGGGTCGAGAGCGGAGTCAATGGCTGCTTTCACCTGCTCTGCGATGGTAGATAATAGTTTGGAGATATTCCAGATCCAGCGGCAGCTTGTCGCCATGACTCTCTGTCACGGTCGCTGACGATTTAAGTTTTCTTTGCCTTTTAGAAGCCATAATTCTTTCAAGCAACAATCCTAGAATAAGTGATTTAAAAATGAAATCATCAAGTGTGTTAAAAGCTTTAGGTAGCCTGAAAGATATAATTGAAAGACAAAATCTGGAGCTCGCTTCACGTGCGTCTTCTCACTCACATACTCAGCCGGAAGTCAGTTAAGATTTTAAAATCTTCGAGTGTTTCCCAGGCCTAAACTGAACATTCAATCAGAGTTTCCACTGACAGACCAGACGCTGATTCAGCATGTTGACAGCAAACTGTGCCGACGTGAGCCTGAGCTCCATCAGCTTTGTGTGTCCCATGAACTTTACTTACTTCACATACTTTTGAAAATCTAGTGTGTAGTTGATCCTGAGTTTTCAGGCAGACCATTAAAGAATGCGACACACACGTCCCCTGGACATCCTGTAAAACCAATCAGCACTAAAATGGCGATGATGTCACAGTGCTTGACACTGGTGGGCGTGTCTTGTCTCCTTAATGGGACTTCGTGTCTGCTGCATTCACTCCATCCATATCCTCTTGATTCAACAGCAACATCTCTGATTCATTCACTCCGTTTCCTGATGAATATGAAATACAGAGAAAAAGAAAGAAATTAAAAAGAGAAAATGTGGAGATCAAGTCTGTAGTAATTTCTTTCAGACTTTAAAATGTCAACAATTTACACTCAATTTACCAATGAACAAAATCTTTTAAATAACACTCTGTCAGTAGCACATTTTGAGTATTTTATAAGTTCAATCTTGTTTGAGCAATTGTTCTTTTCCACAAATGAACATGACATTTATTAAATTTTTGAACTTGTGCAAACTCAAATGCAAACTCAAATGTAATGTTTAACTTTACAACAAGATGCATTAAAAGATTCACCAGTATGCAATTCCTTTTAAGGACAAACACTCTTTCATTCATTCACATTCATTTTTGACTATAGCAGCTTGCGTTGAGGGGATGTTGTTGGATATTTGAACAGATCAGAGTGTTTGAATTATCACTGAATAAACTGACTAAGCCACATCACACACATACCTACCTGGAGACCAAACAGGGAAAGTTACTTAGAAAGAGATAAAACTGAAATTACACTGTCAGTAACAGATTCAACTGAGGTCTATAAAAAATTAATGTCTACAGCAACTATTCAGATCTTTACTGGTCTATAGCAACATCTCAAGTGTAGTATTTCAATTCACTGGGGTTGCTACATTAAGAACATTAAAATATTTTTTTTCCTAATTTTGCCGTGAATGAGCGTGGAAACAT
The DNA here is from genome assembly GCA_022828995.1 of Vimba vimba. Lineage (NCBI taxonomy): Eukaryota > Metazoa > Chordata > Actinopteri > Cypriniformes > Leuciscidae > Vimba > Vimba vimba. Next base: position 29,564,618 of record CM040825.1, on the reverse strand, counting down.
GTCATCTTCAACTGCAGTAATCATGTTCATGGGTGAGCTAATGTATTAAAGTTTTATTAACATTACTGTGGTATAAGGCAGGGTGCGGCCAAGAGCCTGACCATTTTACCTGCTCGATGGTGTTTTAAGCCCCCAATGGCTCCTTAGAGGCAGCTAACCCTACCCTCAACCTTAAACCTACCCATCCCCTTGCTGCCTGGAAGGCGCCGTTGGGGGCTTAAAAAACCAAACACCATTTTACATTGCTGTTGTTATTATGCTTATTTGCTGCAGACGGCCGTTGCTGCTCCTTTCGTTTTGTTGTCCGCGAGTGCTGTATTACTACTCAGGTCAGTGTATCTCACAGATTCAAATTGTGGGGTAACACAGCGCTGTTTACTTTGTCAAAACAATCATACTAAAAATACATTTGAAAAAAGTTATGTTTTAACCTTACTCTGTGTGACAGAAAATCATACAGAGAGCAGCAACTTTACTTTCTGCTCTGACAGCCGCAAGACCAGGCAAATGCTGTGAGTGTGTGTTAGAAATCAGGAATGGTGAGAGAACATTGTTCTTGGTACATTATTTTGACTTCAAACCAAACTTGGGTCTTAATCTAACAAAGTTTAAATCCCGTCTGGCTAGCACGCTTACCATAATGTTCACGCGTTAGGTCAATAGGTGGAGAGTTGTTGGACTTTTGTGGCAGTTTGAAGACATTTGACCACATGAGTGTTTACACTACAAAAGTAATCCAGGCAAATGCATTTTCGACTATCTCTGGAAGTGGTCGAAAGTGGACAAGCTCAAGCTCGAAACGTTTACACCTGTATTTAGTGCCGTCCACTTGTGATCCAATCCACCAAAACACATCTTAATACCAGGTGTAAACAGGGTCTCAGTTTAAGCTTGCTGAACACTGACGTAAAAGATGCTGGTCTAAAAAGCTGTGAGTGAAGAGTATGTTCTATCTCCGCATTCTGTGTGAAGATGAAATGCTGTATGAAAGTTATAATAAAATACAGCGGCTCTGATCTGCATCATCCTAAAGTGTCAGAGATGATCTGAACTACACCTGTGAATCAGCACGGATCTGGTGTTATGTCACTCCAAGAGAAAGTGAGAAAAGTAATACTGTAAAAAGAAATATAAGCAGAATTGATGTAGCCTAGCATGACTCACCTCTGACAATAACACTGAATGTCTTGTATGAAACCCCACTGTTGGATTCGATCTGTAGTTTATAATTTCCAGTGTCTGTGGTTCTGGAGTTTGTGATGGTCAGAGATCCAGTCGTCTCATCCAGCTCTAGTCTGTCTTTGATTTTCCCATCAGCACCATCATATGTCTCTCTGTTCTCTGTAGACTCTTGAGGACTAAACATCCAAACGATCCGATCATCTCTGTGTATTTCAGCATCAGTCTTCAGATTGACAACATTTCCCTCCATCACTAATACTATGAAATGCCAGATCAGACTTAATAAAAAATAAATACAAAAATATTTTTCCACATTTATTTATTCATTTATTATTTATGCATTTATTTATTTCCACATTTATTTATGTATATATGTATTTATGACCGCATTTATTTATTTATACATTTATTTATTTCCACATGTATTTATTTATGCATTTATTTATTAATACATTTCTTCCTCTGTATGCTAATGAGGGGGGCGTGTTTTACCTCAGACATAGCAATCGAGCTCAGAGTGGCAGTGCTGAAGCTTTGAGGATACAGCGACACCCTGTGGTGTGAACAAACGAAACGCAAGAGGTGTTTGGATGTTCCTTTGCAAGACGTCCCACAGGGAATGAATGACTTAGAGATGGGCAATATATCCAAAATCTTATATCACGGTTAAGTCATTTAATATCAACTTAACTGTATGTATATAGGGTTACCATCTTTATTCCGGACATGGAAAACAAACTGTTCCAAATTCGGTCGGGATTTCTAAAATGTCTTGGCACCACACATGAAGAGATACAGCATCTTCAACAGATCTGGGCCCGGTTTCCCGGTAACGCTCACTCTTAGCGCGCTAAGAAAGCTCGAAAGATATATCTTACCAAAGTTGTTTATGTTCCTAAGTGTGTTCCCCGAACCATACCTTAGGAAGCTGCTTAAGATATACCTTCTTACGTGCGACGTGACCCGGCGCTGTCCGTGGCGATGGTGCTGAATTGTTTGATATCGATGGCTCGAGAATCAATTATTCTCTCGTGCAGGGGCTGTTTATGTGAAAAAGCGGTGATCTTTATAAATTAAGCACTTCAGAAATAGTTAAAATTGCAATTTATTATGATTATTGGATATTATAAAAAATAATCCAAACTATAATAGCCTATAATAGCCTAGCCTACATATTTTAAAATTGTAACATATATTGCTGCCACAATAACCTTTTCAAAAATTTACGTGCCTTCTTCTCTTTCCCATTTTTGTTCACTGAGATGGAGCTGCGATGAAATATTGTTCTTGTAAATACTTTCCAGCATTTCAGTAATAAAAGTTTACATCTTGTGTACGGTGCTCGGCAGTGATCAAAAAGGATTTAAACCGTGAATTTTGAATCTCTTGCAAACTCAGAGATGTGGATTCAGACGCCAAATAAATTACCACACGACCTGTTTGTCAAAAAACAGTAGACTAATTTGGCCAGGGATTTTTACACGGGTTGGGTGAGAAAAACACTGATATTATGGATTCGGACGGCACTAAAATCACCGACTTACCCCTGTAAATGTTTAAAATACCGGACGATCCCATGAGAAACAATATTAGCGTCCGAATAGGACCTAACTGACAGTAGCCTATGCTTTCACTGGCCTTTAAAAGAGCGTTTTAATTAAATTAATAATATTGTATAATAATATAATTAAAAATCTAACAACAATCAGTGTAATGACAATTTTATTCTTTGCATGAAAACACTTGAATTAGCCTAATTTAATACTGTCTGGGTGTATTAAAACTTCAGAATTATATTCATATAGACCTGCAACAGTGATAAGGTAAAGCTAAGAGTGGTCCAGACCAACCTTACGAAAGTGTGACTTACAGAAGATATACTTAGCGAACGAACGTTTCGGGAATCGTGCCATAAGGTTAAGAGAGAGGTTAAGGAATAGGTTAAGAACTACTTAGAGATAAGAGCGCTTTGGGAAACCGGGCCCTGATAGTTTTAGATAGTTCTAAATTACAATGATTTTTGTTTAAAACATTGATTTGTATGTCATCCTAATGAGTTTTATACAGTTTATACAAAATAATAAATTACATATACCCATCTAAAGAATTCCTTAGATCAAAATTTGACAATGGAGATAACTTTTGGTATAAGTTGAAACCACTGAGCATATTTTCTTTTATTGTAATTACTCAAAGTTGTTTTGGTCTCAAATGTGCAGTAAAAGGTCGTGTATAATTTGAAACCCCTTGAATACAAACAAATTAATTTTGGTGTACTGAAGAAAGATTGTTCACAACACTATTTGGTCAATAACCTTTTTGAACTTGCTAAACACTTCATTCATAAATGCAGATTTTTGAAAACCCCCGTCCTTTCCTCATTTTACTAATGAACTTAAAGCTTTAACCTCTTCTCTATGTACCCTTTCAAATGAAAAAGCTACTACAGTAGTTTCTTTAGCTCCTTGCTTCCCCTAAATGTTGTTCTTTCAATTATTTCAATTATATATTGTTTTATTCATATATTTATTTTCTCTTCCTTGCCTATCATGATTGTAAATGATGAGACTTCATTGCTGTTACTTACTGTAATTTGCAACAACGTCTGCCTTTTGAGATTTGTTAATTGTTAATATTGTTTGTTCAATGCCTATTTTGTTTGTAAATTTGTTTATTTCTCAATAATAAAAAAACACCTTGCAAATATCAAAATTACTAAATAAATGTCCAATTTAAAAATTGTGTAAAAAAAGCCTATGTACGTGATCATTTTATATAACATAATATGATATAGGCCTACTAGATATCACATGAGAAGTGTGTATTTTTTCTTCAGGTAAAGACATTCCAAACTCCCCAGAACCGCCGCGCCTCTAAGCAACACGTGGTGTTTTCTTACTGAATGAATCTTACTCTAACAAACCGGCGGAATTAATGATTGGACTCACTTGTTAAGGCCACCACCTACTGGCTGTTTTAGTTTCATATTTAAACGTATAATTTCATCGATTCTATCATTTCATATTTCTATATTCAAAATGTAATATTAAAAAAAAAATCTCATAACGATTTTTATGCAATTGTAATTGCAGAGTAAAGGCATTCTCCTCTGCATTAAGCAGTCAAATATTCCTAATGCCACTTGAAGAGACAGCTTCTGTACAGCAGAGGTCCTTCTGTGCAGAATGCAAACTTCAATACAGACTTCAGTGAAATGTCAAAGTGTCTGTTATCAGATCTGTTGAAGATGCTGTTTCTCTTCATGTGTGCTGCCAAGACATTTTAGAAAACCTGACCGGATTCTGAACAGTTTGTTTTCCTTATCAGTTAAGTTAAGGTGATATTAAATGACTTAATCTGTGATATAAGAATTTGGATATATTGCCCATCACTAAGTCATTAATTCCCTGTGGGACTTCTTGGAAAGGCATGTCCAAACACCTCTTGGGTTTCGTTTGTTCACACCACACAGGGTGCCCCTGTGTCCCTCGACATATATACATAAATAAATGTGAAAATAAATAAAAGAGGAAATATATAAATGCATAACTAAATAAATGAATAAATAAATGTGGAACAAAAGTCAGGTATTATTAAGTCAGGTCTGGCATTCCATATAATATGGCCTTCTCTTCATCTGTCACAGCTGCACATACAAACATAGAAATGAGGAGATTACAGTGTAAATGAGTTTGCAGATGAACATGTCAGTAATGCTGAGAAGATTCAGTGTGATTCTTCACATGTGCATCTAATAATCACTTCATCGTGTATGACTTTCTAAATTATCCGTAACAATTTACAACATTTATTAGACATTTCTTGCTTAATGTTAATTTATATATTTTTAACATTATTTCAGGTAGCCACGATATTCGTTACACTTGCTCATTGATGCAAATATCTAACGAGCCATTGATGCAAATTTCTAATCAGCCAATCACAAGGCAGCAATTTAATGCATGAAATTATGAAGGCATAGTCAAGAGTTTCAGATACTGTTCAAAGCAAAAATATCAGAAGGGGTAGAAAATCTGATTAAGTGACTGACCATGGCACTTCATCACATTATAGATTTAAAGTTTAAACTATTGTAGTGCAATAAAGTTAATTTTTCTCTTAATGTGTCAGCTGACTGTAATACTTACCACCCATTTGACTTTCATATTTAGAGAACTTAAAAAACACCAACAGCTGCAACTGAAAACACCAGCAGCAGAACAACAAGAGCAACTATTCCTGCCACAGCACCTGAAGACAGAACTGGTTCTGTAATGAGAAAGAGAGACAGACATTAACACACACTATAAACATCAGCACTATATAACCTGAGTGTAGATCTGATACTGTAATGATAAAGACAGACATTAGTGTGAGTGTGTCTGATCTATAACACACACTATAAACATCAGCACTATATAACCTGAGTGTAGATCTGATACTGTAATGATAAAGACAGACATTAGTGTGAATGTGTCTGATCTATAACACACACTATAAACATCAGCACTATATAACCTGAGTGAAGATCTGATACTGTAATGATAAAGACAGACATTAGTGTGAATGTGTCTGATCTATAACACACACTATAAACATCAGCACTATATAACCTGAGTGTAGATCTGATACTGTAATGATAAAGACAGACATTAGTGTGAATGTGTCTGATCTATAACACACACTATAAACATCAGCACTATATAACCTGAGTGAAGATCTGATACTGTAATGATAAAGACATTAGTGTGAATGTGAACCAGAACCAGAACCAGAACGGGAGCAAACGCTTCGCATATTTCTGCTGTGATCTGAAACCTTGGGCTCAGTTCACTAAAGGATTTGCCTTCCACATTTTTCAGCTCCACATCTGATAGTTTTTTTTCACCTGCACAAGCCAGTTTGCTAACAATAATTTTCTTTTCAAATTATTTAGAGTTACAGGCCATAATCCTGGACCTTCTACCAAACAGTCTTCTGCTAAATCATTCTGATCTGTCTTTTCCTCGGCCAGATGCTCATCATGACAACCTTTATATTTCCGGCTCTTTCCAGCATCCTCATCCTCTCGATCCCTGCTGCTACTATCTTCCTCATCTTCTCTACACTAACACTCTTCTACAAACAGAAACAGACATAACTGATGATGTCTGAGCCACTCCATAGCATTTACTACAATAAATCAAGCTATTTATATTGCTGTTATATTTTCACAAAAAATATATCACACACATTTATTTTGAACAACTGTTAGACAATTTGCTCCTCACCTATTCTCTCTTCTTCATTCACATGAGTACTGAAGTGTATTGTATCTCTCTCTGTGGCAGCCTCTGAAATAGCATATTCATACAGTTACATACAGTAGCTTGCTGATTACAGGAATGTAAGCTGTCACCTGTCACAAATTTCATTAGCCTACCGTAGTTAGTGTTGTCAAGGTGCAAATAATAGTAACTGCACTATTTTATTACTATGAATATAATCGTATGACTCTAATCTTTTGTATGTTTAAGGAACACGGCAACTTTTTGGGACTTTAGCTTATTCACCGTATCCCCCAGAGTAAGATAAGTCCATACATACCATTCTCATCTCTGTGCGTGCTGTAACTCTGTCTGACGCACCCACCGCTAGCCTAGCTTAGCACAAACACTGGAGGTAAACGGCTCCAGCTAGCATACTGCTCCCAATAAGTGACAAAATAACGCCAACATTTTCCTATTTACATGTTGTGATGTGTATAGTCACAGCATGTGCAAATAACAAGGTCATATGAGACACAGCCATCTTCTAACCGTATACATACTGGTATAGAAGCACTGCAACTTGGGCAGAGTGATTTGCTCGCAGCGCCTGAGAAGCCCTGTGGTGAGGAGCAGAGAGTTCGCTCAGAGTTGGAGTAAATCACTCCGCAGAAGTAGCAGTGCTTCGCCTTCTGAGAATATAGTTCCCAGTATGTATACGGTTAGAAGATGGCTGTCTCATGTGACCTTGTTATTTGTACATGTGCACGCTGTGACAGTGTCAGTAAGCAACCAGTTTTAATTATGATCAAATTCTCTAAAACACCAATCACATAAAAGAACATGTTCATATCAACAGATGCACAATAATAAATTCAGAAGAGCTAGAGAGGGAGGAACACAAAACACAAACTCTGACAAAAATCAATGGCTGCTGAAACTTGCCAAGGCAGACTCCCAGCCACTAGGCAGCCGCTGACAGGTCACATGACCTGTCTGTCAGTGGCGGCTCCTGCCAACCAGTTGAAGATTGAACCCCCACTCTACATTTACTAAAGTAGCAAAATACCATAAGATATAATGTCCTGTTTTCTTGGCAAAATTATCTGCCAAAGGGGTAAAAAAAAAATCTTAATTCAAACAGAAACACAATTATTTTCCTTACTCCATAGGCAGATAATTTAGCTTGTTTCAAGCAAAAACTCACTTCATTTTGATTGTTTTCCCCAGAAAACAAGACGTTATATCTTATGGTATTTTACTCATCTAGTAAATGCATCTTGATTTAAGAATTTTTAGATATTTGGACTGTAAACAAGAAAACATTTTTTGCAGTGCAGAGACGTCATAATGCAACACTACTATTTTTATATGGACAGAGAATCTTTTAAAACCATGCTTGTGTGGACGTCTGGACGAGATTTTATTTTTTTTCAAACGAAGAAAGAAAAACGCTGTTTATAAAAATACCATGTATGTGACTATGCCTTAGAATTTAAGTGCATCTTGGCATTTCAATCCAACAGTTTTTGATACAATATCCCAAAATGCCCATAAAAAATAGGTGGATGGAAACATAGCTAGTGATGAAGATTTAAGTTATCATTTTTTTATTTAAAATTTTGATCATAAGCTTGACAAGTCAGTATTTAGATTTATTTGTAGGTATAGGTGTCATGCAATATGACAGATAACATGCTGTTTTAGCAAATTAAAGGTCTGGGGTTCAAGTTTTGCACTCTGAATGCTGATAAACAATAAATTTCATAAGACTTGAGTTACTCACCACTGATGGTAACGGTGAATCTCTTGTATAACGTCTGTTTGCTGCTGCTGCAGATCATCACTGTATAAAGTCCAGATTGTTTTTTTCTGATGTCAGTGATGGTCAGAGATCCAGTCTGATGATCCAGCTTCAGTCTGTCTCTGAATCTCTCATCAATGTCATTATATAATGGCGAGCTCTTGGTTTCTATATCACATTTAGCTATGAGTTTTCCTTCATCTCCAAACCTCCACACTATCAGCTCATCTCCGTGTGGTTCAGTAACATCAGTCTGAAGAGTGACAGAATCTCCCTTCATTACGTTCTTCATTTCAACATCAATGACAGGTGGAGAGTCTGTAAGAAACATATTCACAGACAGAGATTAAACATATTGAACACTGTTACGGGCACAACTGAAAATCAGATCAGGTGTTTGTCTAGGTTCAGTACATAATAAATAAATACATTTCTTACATTTAAAAAATAATTGATCATGTTTTGATTTGTTTTGGAACTAATAAAAGCATCTGCCTGACCAAACTGTGTGTGGAATTTAAGTAAACTTATGAATTTCTTTCTAAAACTGTAGAAGGCAAGCAGCGTCACAGCCACCATTATGTTTTTCTGAATATCAGTCATGTGATCGACTGCAGACCAATCACTGTCACAATGATATTCAGACCATGACTGTGATTTTGTGAGACTGGAAACAAAAGTGCAACTAAATAAAGAGCAGAAAAAATGAGAGAAAATCTCATGTTGGTGGATCTAGAATCTAAGGATGAGCTACATTCACATTTAATAATTTAGAAAACACTTTTATATAAATAATAATAAAAAAAATGTCATTTTTCATTATTTTATAATGTGTTATAGCTGCAATACTTTTCACAGACTGTGATTATGTGTTTACAGTTATTAACATAGTACATTTAGCCATGTTTTTATATTTTCATTAAAAAAATAATAAGATACATTTATAACATTATACAACTGAGGCAGTGACAGCAAATTTTACATATTTCTCTCTTCTGACCAATATACATAGTCATTGAATCTTTCATAGAAAGCCAAGATTTCTTTTTTTTTTCTATTGGAGCAAATGAAAACTCAAAAATATATGTATATTTATTGCAGTTTCCATTCACTACCACAGAAGTGTGACTTCTGCGAGAACCTGGGAAATGCGGAAAGCATCCATACATAACTAATATTTGCTTGTTGCACTTTGAGTATCATTTTAATTCATAAAACAAAAATGTGAATGTTTAAATGTGAAAATATCTAAATTATTCAAATGATAAACGTGTCCTCACCATCGACAGTAACACTGAATGTCATATATGAAGGCCCATTGTTGTGGATGATCTCTAGTTGATAATGTCCAGAGTCTGTGATTCTACTATTGTTGATGGTCAGAGATCCAGTCTGATGATCCAGCTGCACTCTGTCTCCGAATATCTCGCTGTGATGGGGATATGAGATCTCAGTTCCATCAGTTTCAGCAATGACTGGACCTGATGCTCCAAACCTCCACTTTATCAGATGAATTCCCTGTATTTCACTAAGATCAGGGTTTAGAGTGACAGATTCTCCCTCCATCATTGACACTGTCTTCACTTCATCTGCTTCAACACCAAACACTCCTGCAGAACAGAAACAGTTTCTCAGATATTAAACTCACATAACCTAAATAACACTGCTGGTAATTTTAGTGAACAGACCTATATAAACTGAGATCAGTTTTGGTCTTATTAACACAATTTGACTTTTTTATCTTTAAGTATAGAACAGTCTTGATTATTTAATGAGAGAAAATGACATGTTAGTGGATCTAGAATCTAAGGATGGACTACATACAAATGAGAAATGTTTAAAAATAAGTGCAACAAAATTATTGAGGAACTTATTGTTTTTGTTTAATTTCAATACAGTTGATTTCACTAATTTTGGATCGATTAACAATGTTTAAAACAGTGATTACTGATCACTAAAAGCAGAGCCGGACAGTAACTGAGTACATTTACTTGAGTACAGTACTTAAGTACAATTTTGAGGGATCTGTACTTTACTCGAATATCATTTTTGGGGAGTACTCATGACTTTCCTCAAGTACATTTGAGAGGCAAATATTGTACTCTTTACTCCACTACATTTCTATCCATAACTGTGAGTACCCGTTACTTCTTCTAAAAATAAAAAAAGGAAAAAAGAAACATCTCGGAAACCCTCTCAAATGTGATTGGATTGTGCAGGCGCCACTGATTGGGACAGCCTATTAGCAATCACCTTCAGCTTTCCGCCAAAGTCAACTCCATGGTCAGATTTAGATAAGAGAAGAAACCATGGACGAAACAATGGATGAAGACGCAGCAGGTCCATCCTGGGAGCGATATTTTTTTTCCCAGGATGGTAGGGGAAGACTCATGAATTTTCATTATGGAAGTCATCCCTGATTGGTCTTAACCCCAGTGACGGGTAGGTTTAGGGGCAGGGTTATGGAGGTCTTAAGACCCCCAGTGACGGGTAGGTTTAGTGGTGGGGTTAGGGGTAGGTCATCAGACCAATCAGGGATGACTTCCCTAATGAATATTCATGAGTCTTCCCCTACCATCCTGGGAAAAAAAATATTGCATCCCGGGAATGTGCCAAGCCGTGGCCCCACCTCGCCAGACTTTCAATTTTCTGAACAAGTTAATGATAGTTTTCGCTTCAAGTGTTTGCTGTGTTTACCAATGTAAGCACTGTGGCAGTAGTAATGCAATATTTAGAAAATGTACTCTTGTACTCTTGATACTCAAGTACTTTTAAAAACAAGTACTTTAGTACTTTTACTTAAGTAGACATCTGACTGTAATACTTTTACTTGTACTTGAGTAAAATTTAGCAAGGGGAATCTGTACTTTTACTCAAGTAATGTAGCTGTGTACTCTGTCCGCCTCTGACTAAAAGAGAATAAATTAAAGTCCGCGTGAACCGGAAGTTGCAAACGACTTTTCTCCAGTGCTGTGACGTATTTCCCAGTGAAAAGGAATATTGAACAGAGGGCAGGGTTTTACTCTAGCGCTCCTCCTCTCCATCTCTCGCTCATTACAGACTAACGGTTTGAGGGGAGTGGTTAAGCGTTTCCCAAACCAATTCCTCAAACCTACGTCATCAGAGAAGGGACGCCATTCCAGACCGGAAGTAACTTTTCAGACTTTGATTAAAGATTACGACGGCAAACATTTTTTTTCTGTGTTTTAACTTGCACGGATTATTTGTTCACCACAAGACTAGTAATATGCGCTAACAAAGTAAATAGGGTCAATTTTGATTTCAGTTGGACTTTAAAAGCACCTGTTTTCTCATATCCTATTTTTTACTGTTGGATTACAAATTTAAGAATCTGTTTAAGATCTGCTGATCCTACATCCTTGCATAACATCACATGAAAAACTAAGAAGTGAAGTGAGAACTAAGAAGTGAACTGGGCATTCAAGGTGAACATGATGGCATCAATTTACTGATTAGCTTCAATATAGTTTTGTCAGTCTTTGATCTTCCTACTAGTAATGCAAGAACTGATAAAAATGGTAATACTTTAAAGGCACTGCAAGATTGTTTTGGTAAAAATGTAAATATTCTTAAAAATGAACTCAGATTACTTTAAATAGACTTAAACCTTCTTTGCGGACTTCGGTTAATGGTTTACCACCATCCCTGTTAGAGACCTTGAAAAGTCATTATCATTATCATTCAATGTTTAAATTCCCATCAAGCAAACAAAATCCGAGATTAATCTCAAATGTTTTTGCGTCAGGATGCAAATTTGTAAATGCTGTTTTGATGATTTTTTACTGAACATATATCCATATGCTTAAAAAACTTGTCTATATCTTGAAAAACGTGAAGCAAACAATAGCAAAAGGACATGTACAAATTAATCTGGATTTATTGCGTTTAATAATGACCAAGATAGCAAGGTGACATTGATTCAATGTTGAAATTCCATCAGAATCATAATTTTGGTTGAGGTTGAAAATTCAATCCTAAATAATATTGGATCAATGTTGATATTTCAATGCTTTTCAGTGTTGAAAAAGACAAACATTGGATCAATGTTGATTTTTGGTCAGCTTAATTTTCCCCCACTGGGAGTAACCCCAGAGTGCAGTCTGGACGATTGGGGCGGAGCAACACATTAAGGCGGGTGACACGTGTCGTTTAGGGTGGCCTTTTATTGTGGCCAGCCTAAGGCACACCTGTGCAATAATCATGCTGTCTAATCAGCATCTTTATATGCCACACCTGTGAGGTGGATGGATTATCTCGGCAAAGGAGAAGTGCTAACTAACAGATTTAGACATATTTGTGAACAATATTTGAGAGAAATAGGCCTTTTGTGTACATAGAAAAAGTCTTAGATCTTTGAGTTCAGCTCATGAAAAATAGGGGCAGAAACAAAAGTGTTGCGTTTATAATTTTGATCAGTGTGTATGAATGTCAGCCAGACAAGTAAGTGGTGAGCCAAAAAAAAGACACAAAGTGAATAACTAACAGAAAAAGTAAAGAAAAACTTTGAATTGTTGAACATTGACAAAAGTTCACACTTTACCTCCCGTTGCGTAACGACAGCACCAGCGAAGAAGAGCTTCCCTAACGACAAAAGGAAGTAACTAAAGAACTACCCAATCAGAGTGTCAAGCGGGGCCGCCATTAATGCCCGCATAACTTAAACAGAACAATAAAGATATTCAGTCAGCATGTCTCAAAATCTCATTGAAGTTCTCAGAATTTTGTACTCCAACGAGTATCGATTATCTGGAAAGCCTGTGATGCGAGTTGGTCAATCAAGTGTTACCAGCAGCCACGGAAATTTACCTTGAGAAGAGCAGGGTGGATTTACCTGTATTTCATACCGAGGGATTTTAGGCGTTTCTTGACTCCGTCAAACATCTTACTCTTGCGAAGAACGGAATCTTTGATCCCCAGCTCCCGCGCAGCATTTAACACCCGTTGCTTGTCTTGGAAATTGTCTTACCAAGATAGGCCGTGATCGCTACGTAGAGGAGGATTTAGGAGCAAGTGAGCGGTGCGCTCTCTCTAGCTTCATACGGCCAGCTTTCGAAGCAACGCGAAGAGTCTTAGGAAGCCATGACTCGAAGAATCGCGTAGGGTTGTCAACTCCCACGCCCTCAGGTAGCCCAGTGATGCGGATATTCTTCCTTCTCTTTTTTTGAGGTCCTCAGCACATTCACCCATGTTGTGTTTTCTAAAGATCGTAGTTTAGCCTCAATCGGAGTAACGTCCTCCACAGATATCCTGGTTTCCGCCTCAGTGAACCACTTTTCATGCACATCTAGTTCAGCATGATGCATTTGTAGCAGCTGCGATATGGGATCCATCTTTTCGCCAATGAGCTTAGAGATATTGGCTGTAATCTCCGCAACCACATCAGCCAGCAGATGGGGTAACATTAGTGTTATCACTAGTAGTGTCAGCTCACTCATCGGCCTTGTCCGGACTGCTGTAATCGCCGTATTCTTGCATGGCATGCTTTCTAACTGCCTCAAAAAGTAATTATTTATGCTTATATAGCGCCTCCTACCTGTCTTTCTTGTAATTAAGTAGGACAGCGCTCCAGATTCATTAACGATACGCCTACAGATGTTGAAGTTAGGCCCCTCTGGTGTCACTAAATGAATTAATTTTCCTGTAGAAAATTCTAATAAAAATCTATACTCACTTATGCTTAAACAGTCTGTTAACTCTTTTGAAAGAATAAAACTCTTTGAAAGTAACAAAATGTAAGGGATTTAATTTTTATAAAATAAAAAAAAGTGAAATATATACAAATTAACAGTAGCCTATGTGATTAATTCACACAGTCACATTTTATCTCAAATCAACAATTGGCTCAATGTCACACAGAATATGCAATATATTATGTGTCAAAATTAATGAATGAGTCTGTCACACTTTCACTATAGATGATATGGTCAAAAAAAAATCACAGTTTTTAAGTACACTGAATAACAACATATGAATGAAAACGAAACACTGTGGGCCCACACACACACAAACAACAGTTAGTCCTCACACACACACACCGTTGCAGGCCTGAGACGATGCTGGGGTACGTGGTGGCCTTTGAAACAACAAACTGGCCACTTCACTCTCCTGAGCGGGAAAAACAAACTCACACAAAGGTACCTGCATTCAGTTTGGAACCATAAGTGACTCAGAACTGAAGAAATCTCAGGAAATCTTCCTCCTGTGCGTTGCTGCGCGCCCTCTGAATATGGGCCAACGACGACTCCTGTACACAGTATTAGCCACCGGGATATCGTCCTCCGGAACGAGCCACAGACTCCTCTGTCACGGCCGGCAAACTCCCGATTCCCACGTTAAAACTGAGAACTATGTGACTTAGGTAAAGTTGGTTTTATATTCGCACATTCGCACTTCCGCGTTCAATAACTCGTGAACTAAACGTTGTTACTACACAAATAACACCTCTTTTCAATCGTAGTAACGTACACAAGCAGCTACAACCTATTTACCCTCAAAACGAGCTTTCCTTCGCAGTGGACAAGATACATTGATCTATATGCGCAGGCTGAGAGACAGATACGAAGGGACCGTCTGCAAAGTGCAAAACCCGAAAAGTGTTACTACAAAAAAATCAAAAACTTAACTGTAATTGTCTATATTGTTACCAAATTCACAATCACACACCACTGCTGTCTTGCTGGTAAGCTATATAACAACACTTTGTTTGGATAAATGCAATACAATTGTATAACCAGCAGGACAGCAGTGATGTGTGATCTGAATTTGGCAACAATACAGAGAATAACAGTGAAGTTATTTAATATTTTTCATAATATCAAATCATAACAATAATGCAAAAAAGTTGTAGTATAACCATCAGGACAGCAGTGATGTGTGAACTGAATTTGGTGACACTATAGTGTGTGTGACTGGTCTCTTCGGATCTGCCTCTCAGCCGCCTGCGCATATAGAGATCAATGTATTTTGTCCCCTTCAAAGGAAAGCTTGTTTTGAGGAAAATTATTAAACATTATTAAAACAATGTTATTTGTGTAGTAACAATGTTTAGCTCATGAGTTATTGATTCGTGAGTAATTGATCACGAGTTATTGATCCATGGTCAAGATTTCACCTGTAGTAAGTCAGTCAGGTCAATAGGAAAGTACTACACACTTTGGAACATGAAAAAATACTTTAGGTGAATTACAGTAATTGTTTAATAAATATATTTGATTATTGTATGTACAGTAAGGGAGTTATTGTCAAAATTTCACCTGACATTCACCTGACACCTGACAGGCCCTCTTCATGCTGTATTATTACAATGTCATGTGAACTCTTTACGTTTGACCATACCCAAATTATGAGGTTAAATGTGTTTTTTTGTAGGGTGTGCTTTGTAACTTAAAAAATTATTCAATAACCATTAAGGTAAAATAATAGTTCGGAGATAATAGATAAAAGATAGTTAATAGATAATAATCCCCATAGAAGATAGTTGATGGTAGAAATTTAATATATATGTGAGGGACAAATATTTTGTAAAAATATGCTTTTGAAGTGTTTACCCAAAATAAACAGTGTGTTTGCTGTCATGCTTTCTGAGTATTGTCAGTTATCTGATGGATTCAGCACCACGGACAGTGACATTTCTGCAGGACTTTAAACATCAATCAGTGCACATGAATTGTGATATTGTGATATTGTGACATTTTAATGTTAAATTAAGATCTCATACAACAGGAAAACATTAAATTCATAAATAACTTATTCTTGTAGAATAACTTAGAAAGAATAACTTATTCTTATTTCATAAACATAAAATAAGAATAAGTTATTCTTTTCATCAACACCTGGAGAACACTGTTACAATGTTTTTATCTGTTTAAGTCTTTATCACACTTAAAACCAGAAAAACAGAGGTGAATAAAACAGCAAGACATGGGCTGTAGCATGTTCTGTAGGGTCCAGACAAGATGATCCAACTTGCTTTTGAGCAGTCAGCCCATGCTTTCAAAACCTATTGAAATAAATCATGTCATATGTCAAAACCAACACGCCAACACAGTTCTTGTTTATTTTAAGGCAAATAAATAATTATGAACAGTTGTTAAAATGAAACAATTAACTATGTTTAGGAGATTACACATGAGTTTCCACTTGTAATATTTGCTGGTACATCACTAGTTGGCTAACATTTAGTTGTCTGCTTGCACACACTGGAAAAAAAATGCAACTTCTTAGACGGTCCCTATCTTGTTTACCAGACTACATTAGACATTCGCAAGTACGTATGCCATTAAAACAATACTTTCCCATTTTGATCGATTGTGAAAAAATGTAGTAGTTGACTATCTTTGTTGTCAATATCATGTCGCTGCTTAGAATTTGCAAAAAATAGCTTTATTGCACATATAATTAGAAATTTCTTAAACGCGGAAGTCCGAATGTGCGAATATAAAACCAACTTTACCCAAGTATCCTACACTTGCTGTCATAGCAACAGGTGCGTAAGCTTAAACCTGCTCGCGAGCAGGCTTACTACATGCAAACAAGATTAGATTGAGCGTACGCCTTTAGCGTAGCGCGATATTGTGCTTTCTGAGAGATATTTAAAAGTCGTGCTTTAACAACAGCACACACTGTTTGCATTTTCCTACGACTCTGTCGGGGCACATGCCTCATGCAACAAATAAAAAGGAAAAGTTGGCTACACGCTGCCCACCTCTGTATGTCTCTGTGCAAACTCTTTTGTAGGTCTTTCTGTAGATGTGGACTCCTGCAACTCATATTGCTGTCAGAAATAATAGGCACACAAGTATAAATTAAGTAAAGTTATTTATGCACTTGCAGGTCGGCTACTTCCTCCAAAGGATTCTCAACTGAGAGGGTTTCTTCACTGTAGTGCAGAGGAAATAAATGGGTATTACAAAGTCTTTTACTTTCTTCCCTTTTGATTTAAAGTTAGAAAAGGTCCACTTACTGCACATATTTCAGCCACCACTTTCTTGGGAACGGGTGAAAGTGTTGGTGTATTATGTAAAACTGCACAAAAGAGAAAAACACAATGTCATTGCAATGAACTACACTGGGAAAAATGTGATCAATAACTTTATATTATTGCAAAATATTTTTACATTAACATAAGTTCATCACTATTCCGCTCGGAATAGTATTTTACATTGAATTAAGCCATGCCTCGCACATATAGAAGAGGTATGTACCTGGTTCAAGATGTTATGCCATAGATCCTCTGTAATAGAAACACCAAGGTCTTGCTCCCAGGTATCTTTAAGAGTGGCATTAGTGTCAGAATTAATAGAATTTATTAAATTATAAATGACTGAAATTAAATGCCTGTGGTTGGCATTTAAAGCAAGAAAGTGATATTTTTTTTGTTTCAGGGCGACGCTTGGGAAAGTAAGGGAAGTGATTAACATTTTTGTTGAAAGTTGTCTTTGAATTCAACTATTTGATTAAATAAGCGCTATTTTAGTGTTTCCGAAAATATTTTATTACAAACTTGATAGGATAAAAACTATGTGAGATTATTTTTTTTGTTAAACGTTTTATTTGAGTGTTGATTTTGATTATTAAATAAATTTGATAAACTCATTGATTAAATTAGCACTATTTTCATGTTTCCAAACATGATTCTGTTATTAAAAAACTGATAAAAAACTGCCTTATGTGCAATTTAAATTAGTTAATCGTTAATCGACTGAAGTAGGCTTAGTTTGCTTTTGTCTATAAGAAATAGGCTATATGACCCTATAAGTGAAAGTGCAAGCCTGGCCAAAAATTAATTTCTGCCTACTCCACTGATGCCCATCTAAAATATTCAGTTTACAAGTTGTTAATATTCTTAAGTATATCTGAAATATTAAGTAATCTATCTGAAAAGGCACCTTTACATTTTTTTATATTTCAGACATTTTCTATATTTTATAGAGAAATGTAGAGAGTACATTAGATTAAACATTACTTGATGTAAGATTACTTCATTAATGTGTAATAATGTTGACTAATAACATAAGATTTCTGTTAATTTAGGAATGGGGAAAATAACCCTTCCTTCAAGATGTTTGCCTTCTTTCATCTCCCAGAGATTACAACAGTATTTATCAATTTTTAGATGTCCGATTTTTTTAAAATATTGTCAAAGTATTTATAAAATTTTAAATAATCATGTGACATTTCCTTAGAATCACAATAATGATGGCCATCTACACCAAGCTGGTCAAGCCAGTGTTGGAGGCAGGTCCAAGTCTTGATGTTATGCAAACTTTTCAAAGATAAGACCATCTTCCTCCAACCATCAATTAATATAATAGATGAAAAAGAGACAACAGATGAGGTAAGTGCTGCTACTCTGAGCTGTAGTCATAGCGTGTATGCTTTCCCTACCAAACTACACTAATTTTAAGAATGGATCTGTGATTAAACAACATGCGGTCGTATCAGTTTCGTATCAATCTGACTGCTAGTCAGAGCTATTGCTGTTTTGCTGCCGCTAGAGGCGTAAGCTTCCCCCATTAGATCTGTTGCAAACACACTGTTGCAGATATGTCCTTGCTGCTCCAGCTTGGGGTGATGCTTCCCCCATAAGATTGGATCTACAGTGCTCAACATATGCCGCTAACATCAGGATGTAATCACCATTCTACCAGGATCAGTTGTGTGGAAGAAAAAAAAAAAGAAAGAAAAAAAGTTCTACAGAAGAAAACACAACCAACATGGATATATTGACAGGCGACAGTGTACCTACGTCAAGTAATACACTTGCCTAGTGATCCGGAATTCATGCATCTACTTATCATGCCTAAACATCTAAGTATCAGCATTGCTCGTTGCATTAATCCATCCAGCTGTTATTGGTGATGCATTGCTTAATTCTGTGTGAACCGAAGTTTTCATGCTAAAGCTCTGTATGTCATTTATTATGGAGCAAGAACACCCATAAGTAACCATACCCGCCAAAGATAAATTGTTTAATAAACCCAAGTAATTTTGCCAAAGTGGTCTTGTCTGAACTGCTGTTAAAATAATTGTTTGGTAAAGTCAGTGTTTCTCTTCTTCCCACAAACTATAATGAAACTCCAGAGAGCAACTAAACCAACAACATCCGCTGCATCAGTCACTGAATCACATGAAAAGCTTTTCAGCAAGAGATGATCAAGTGTAATACAACAATCTGAACTTTACATCGGCAAAACATTTACATTGTGCAAATATTGTAGCAAGTGATCAACTGAGAACAGATTAACATTCTTGAAGATCATGGTGCATGCAGTTAAATTAATACAAATAAACAAGTGTTTCAATTTTTTCTTGCAACCATCAGGGAAGACTGAAGAGATGAATGACTTCTGTAGTAATATGATTCTCTTTGGCATTCTGTTTTTAACCCTCTCTCAATGTAATATCATATGTATATGAATACTACAGTACATTAATTAATAAATCAGACAGAGTCCGGGGAAGAGCAGGGCGAAGGAATGGTAAAAATAAGCAGTTTATTGAATAACCATATCCGATGCTCGGTCGGATTAAATCTGACCAGCACAAATTCAGTTAGGCAAAGGAAAATTACTGTTTCACAATATGACGTTACAAAGATGGAGACATTTTATCATTAATACAGCACAGAACTAACTAGTAATAGAAAAATGTAATTGAAAAGCAAATTAAAAAGGTAAATTAATAATTACAATGAAATACATATATACAGATATATACATAAAGAGAGAGATAAAGTAATATGAAAGTTTTTTTCATTGAAGCCAAAAACAAACACAGAGGTTTCAAATTCAAATTTGATCTCTAGATCATTTATCCACATCCCTCTATAATTTATATATGAAAGCATTTTATTACATGCATTGATGAAAAAGCAAGCAATACTTCATAATCATGATCACAAATATGCTTTGAAAAGCTCAGGTGATCAGCCCGAACTCTTCCCTTCTACAAGTCCTTTAAATGGACAGGTCTCTTCTGTCATACCAGCGCTGGTTAAAGAGTAATGCGTCGATAATAGACAGCCATCTTACAAGATAAGTGATCAGACAAAGCACATCCATTCTCACTGTAATGTAATGTACACATTATCCGGAGACGTGTAATCTTTCTTCATTACACTGATGATTTCAGCTTTATATTTCCTCGAGCCACAACACTCTAATGGATGATATCCAAATCCTGATGACTAGTAATTACCCAGTGCTTAATTCAGAAAAGAATATATACTTCCTTTACTTATACATATAGAACAGATATTGAAGAACTACTACTGCAAAAATCCACTGAAATGACCACTATACTGTATATATACAGTGGGATCCAAAAGTCTGAGACCACATGTTCACATTAAATAAATAAATACACACACACACACACACACATATGTGTGTGTGTGTTTTATTTTTTCATTACAAGAACTGAAAATGTTAAAATCTTAAAACTTTATTTCTAGGATCAAATTAATTTTCTCCACAACACTCACATGGAACACGTAAACAAGAGAAACACACACTCGTTACTCTCCTCGACCAGATTTGAGGACTGGAAGTGTTGTATAAATAAAAGAATAGATACTATAACAATTTATGTTTTACTCACCAGTGTCACTCAAATTGAATCTCTTATGTGTGGTCTTTTTGCTGTTGATGATCTGTAGTTTATAATGTCCATAGTCTTCAGTTCTGATGTTTGTGATGGTCAGAGATCCAGTCTCGTCCAGCTTCACTCTGCCAGCGAATCTCTCATCAGTTTTAGCTGTCCTTGTAGCATTTATAGCAACAAGACTCTTTTTAGCATCTTTGTATGGACACAGATAGAGAGTCCTATTGCAAATTTTAGTCAACTAGTAGCCTGGTTATATCATTTCTTCCAACACTGCCCTCTCTAACCGGTAGGTGTGGCTTGGGAGTGGCCTCATAAGGCAGCGAAGCAAGTACATTCTGGGAGTTGTTGTCTTTAGAGAGGTAGAATCTTCTGGCAGTTCTACCTCTCATTATGTTTGGGGGGGTTGATGCTAAAGCTCTGTATGTCATTAATTATGGATAAAGAACACCCATAAGGAACCATACCGACAAAGATAAATTGTTTAATAAACCCAAGTAATTTTGCCAAAGTGGTCTTGTCTGAACTGCTGTTAAAATAATTGTTTGGTAAAGTCAGTGTTTCTCTTCTTCTCATAAACTATAATGAAACTCCAGAGAGCAACTAAACCACCAACATCCGCTGCATCATTCACTGAATCACATGAAAAGCTTTTCAGCAAGAGATGATTGAGTTTAATACAACAATCTGAACTTTACATCGGCATGTACATTGTGCAAATATAGCAGCAAGTGATCAACTGAGAACAGATTAACATTCTTGAAGATCATTGTTGTGGCAAAAATTTCTTGAACATCATCATCACTGCGTAAAGAGACACTCAGAAATTCAAATGGTCATTAAGAAAATAAATTTATTCTTGCAAGAAGGCCCAGTAGCCACACAGAAGTCACCAAGTACAATCTGTGAGCCAAGTGCGACAGCGAGGGAGAGAAAAACAGAGCTTTTATATCTTTTCCAAGGTCTCTTACAGGCCGGCTCTTATCGCTAGAAGGACAGGTTTTCTAGTGATCTAATTCTGCCGAGTTTATTCTTCCAAACTCAGAAGTCCCAAATGGGACCACCTCTGATCCCAAGGGGTCAGAGGTTCCCTTTTCAGGTGTCTCCCCCTTTGTCTCACGGTGTTCACATTAGTTCAGAAACACAAGTCAGTTATAATATTATTTCAAAGTCTTACTGCAAATGGAGATTCATACTGCAATCAATGAAAATCAAAAATTTCCTTTACATCATGGTGCATGCAGTTAAAGGGATACTCCACTTTTTTTGGAAATAGGCTCATTTTACAACTCCCCCAGAGTTAAACAGTTGAGTTTTACCGTTTTCGAATCCATTCAGCCGATCTCCGGGTCTGGCGGTACCACTTTTAGCATAGCTTAGCATAGATCATTGAATTGGACAAGACCATTAGCATCTCTCTCAAAAAAAATGACCAAAGAGTTTAGATATTTTTCATATTTAAAACTTGACTCTTCTGTAGTTACATCGTGTACCAAGACCGACGGAAAATGAAAAGTTGTGATTTTCTAGGCTGATATGGCTAGGAACTATACTCTCATTCCTGCGTAATAATCAAGAAACTTTGCTGCAGTACCATGAGTCCAGCAGGCGTAATGATATGACGCAGCGCCTGCGGCCTGATAATAGGCTACCAAGCTGGGGACTATTATCAGGCGCTGCGTCATATCATTACGCCTGCTGGACTGATATTAAATTTGCGCACACACACACACACATACACAGTAAAACTTGTGGATTCATTGCCTTCCCAATAGATGCTTGGGCTCCTACTAACCCACAAAACCATCATATACGTTTATATGGAAACTTTATAGCATTTTTCTTTTCTTTTTTTCAGACCACATCCACTTTTGTGGTTTCACTGAAGCTGTGATCCGATTGGTCGTCTCTGCTCTGGTGGGCGTGGCTACTGTTGCTGTGCTGGTTTATGACATCAGATCTACAAGAAGTGAGCTGATCAGAGAAGAAGAGACCAGACATCACTGTCAGACCTCTGGAGTCAAATCAGACCAACATTGTGAATTGAGCAGAAGGTTTATTTCCAGATATGTATAAAGCAGATATAAAGCAAACTTACATTGATTCTCTGCACAATTCCTGTTCCTTGCACAGCTATTTATCAACAGATTGTTTTTCAGCGTTCTCCTGTCCACATTTATAACGTCACAAAACAACATAGTTCAAGCAGTTGTGTGTGGACATGTGATTCACTGAATGCACGTGATGCACTATCAGCTCAGTTTGCTAGGCGAAGTGAAACTGTTTAAGAGTCCAGCTGGTAGAGGAATTAAGGTCAATAGGGGAAAGAAACCTCATACTTCACATTCTACATGTCCAAAACGGTTTGAATTTAATCTACTTAAAGGAAACAAGTCTGATTAATAAGATTTAAGCAAACTCCTATTCTTTTCCAACAGCAATTATTATAATGCAGAAGATGCTGCTTTGGCTCCCCCTTATGACTGAATATGCAAACACACTTTGTTTTTACATCAGGTCAGTGCATGTTGTAGTTCAATGAGCGTATATTACTATGTGGAGCTCCGGCAGTGTCATTTGTATTAGGAGAAACATCTGAACTGTTCATCATTACAGTACTACACTATACTGAATAGCAGACAAGATCCTTACATCACTGTTAATGTTTTTTGGGATATTAGACTTTATAATAAATAAATGTTTATGTCTCGGTTAATCTGTGCAAATACTGTATAGATTTAGACCAGAGTGTGGACCACTGGACCAGTGGATCTAGACAACTCGAATTCTATAAAATAATTAACCTACTAATTAAGATAAAATGCTGTTTTTGTCTTTACTGGTTGTTGAATATGTTATGATGTTTGAACAATAGTGTGAATAAATCATGCTTTGACAACAAAAGAACTAAGAACGACTTACTAAATAAAAACAGTAAAACATAAGCCGCTTTCCGACCAAGTAGTTACAGGAACTTAGTTATAGGAACTGTCCACTTCTAAACAGTTCTGTGAACTACTCTCCCCCAAACTCGGTTTTGCTGTTTGTGTTCGCACTGGCCAAGTGGCCATAGGAACTGGTAGGAGGGGTAAGGGTGTGGCGCAAGTACGGTGACTTTTATTTTGACGGCGCGACGGACCTTTATATTGACGGCGCTGAGAACGCCAGAGCAAACAATGCTCCATTCTCTGTGTTTAATAGTTAGCGATCTGTCTAACAGTAGGCCTACTGTTTAATATGTTATTAGATAGAACTGTTATAAAAAGTAGACAGTATATGAAAAAAAGGTTATCAGCCTATGCCGTGTGGTTGATGTCCAGTGTTAGCTGGGCAGATAAACATAATCATGTTTGACTTGGTCCCCTCAAAGTTGCGTTGGATTTTCTCTTAAGCATAAAGGTTTAGAGAACCATCTATCACTGTTTTCCATGTTTGTATAGTTAGTTTCTGGAGTAAATATATAGGCTATATCCCAGATAGCACACGACTATTTGATGTGAAACTTACATCTGGAAGACGTATTTTTAAGAGTGTTTGCTCATCTGCAATACGTCTATAGGACGTTTCCTGTCAGATGTCAAATAGACGTTTAGAAGATGTCAGTTTAACATACATTCTAAATCATTACATCTTAAAGACATTTTCTAAACGTCTATTTGACATCTGACAGGAAACGTACACACACACACACTCCCTTCCACTCACACCTGTCTACGCACACACCCATTACTACACGCACTCATTCATTACTACACGCGCTCATTCATTACTACACGCGCTCATTCTCTCCAGTATCTCGTCACCCCATCTCCCTCTCCTCCCTCTCCTCACCTGTTTCCCATCTTCTATCATTAGTCTTTCTATTTTTAGTCCCCTTTTTCTCTTCTCCTCTGTCGGATTATTGCTGACTGTCACTTTTCCCTGCTGAGGAGAGTTGCAGATCAGCGCTGCTTTCTATCTGGGATTTAAGTAGAGACCTGCTGTTATATTGTCTCTCGTTTTTTCTGTTGGACATTATATTAAGAAGAGATTTGTTTTCTGTCTGCCTATTCGGCCTGCCTTGTTTCTATTAAAATGGAACTGTATCTGCTTCACGCCTTCGGGGTCCTATTTATCTCCACATATAGTGTTTTGACCTCGACAACCCAACTGCATTTTACCGCAAACTTAAACACCTATGGCCACACACCTATGTTCTCGTTCACAGTGTGCTTTTAGAGTTCTGTGTGCTTGTGAATCCTTTCATTATTACCAACAAAGTGTAAACCCGCTGTAAATAAGAGATTCATTGTGCAGTGTAGACTGCTTTTTTGATTATAGCGGGAGTTTCGCAGGAGTGTAGATCTCAGTGAACAGGAGTTGAACGTAGCATAAGCTTATAAATGGAGCATTCTTTGCTCGCTTTCTGTTTTACAATTTGAATAAAAGTTTTGTTGGACACTGCAAAGTGTCCGGATTTACAGCTGTATTTAAATGCAGGATTGAATCTGAAACTGCAGTGATTGACAGTGATATAACCATAGCATCAGACTTGATGAAAGATGGAAATAGATCTGTGCATCAATTCTTGGAGTGTAAATGCAAAACAATAGACCTAACAGTTGATCTATGTAATGTGTTTCTTTGTCCTTCATTTAATTAATAATTTTTCACTTGATTTTTTAAAATAAAATTTTAACGTAAAAAAAAATTGAAGGGTACATTATTTAAATGTATTATTATAATTATCATCGTAAAAAAAACTCATTTAATTAAATTAATATTTAATACAATAGTAAAATAAAACTGAAATGTTACTGGTATTGGTACAAACGAGCCTAGCTGCAATATATATTAGTGTCAAACACTGCAAACCTATCAGAACTAGATTACTGTAATGCATTACTGGACGAATGTCCTGCAGGTTTAGCAGTGCTTGTATGAACATATTAGCCCGGTTCTGCCAAAACTACATTGGCTACCTATTATGTCCCAATTGTTTTGTGACGTCACTGTGAACGGCAGGGGTGGGCGTGTCTTACCTCATTAATTTATACCCTGCAGCACGAGCAAGTCATACTTTTTCTCTTTCTTCCCAGAAGTTGTCTTTTTATTTGCTCGTTTTCCTGGATAATCTGAAAATACAGAGATGATGATAAAAAATGTAAAAAGAGAAACACAACAGTGTTGCTACATATACATCCACATACAAGATGTTACAGCTGTTCAATCTTAAAGAAGACATTAACAGACTCGGACTATAAAATCAGCTCTCTGAGAACTCAGATAAACCAAACTTCAAACATTTAACACTTCTCAAGCCAACATCTAAGTTTGTCTTGACAAACTTATTTATATAGTTATATACTTATTTTTTTATAGATGATTAAGTGGGATCCAAAAGTCTGAGACCATTTGTAAAAATGTGTCTAACTTTTTTTCAATTTGTTTTTTAAATGTAATAAAAATCCTTTTTAAAAATCTTAAAACTAATCACATAATCTGGTACTCTTGGAACTCTGTTCGGCCAATCAGATTCAAGGACTGGAACTGCTGTAATAATAAATATATAGTTGCTACAATAAATGTTGTTCTACTCACCAAATTCGAGCACATTGAATCTCCTGAATGTGGTCTGTTCTTTGTTGATGATCTGTAGTTTATAATATCCATATTCTGTGTTTGTGATGTTTTTGATGGTCAGAGATCCAGTCCGAGGATCCAGCTCCAGTCTGTCTCTGAATAGTTCAATATCAGTTGTTCTTGAATCAGCTCTAGCAATGAGACAGTTTTTGGCTCCAAACATCCACACTATCAGATCATCTGGCTGGATTTCAACACCAGCCTCAAGAAGGACATTTTCTTCCTCAGCCTCTAATTTCGTCTCGGCTTCATGTCACAGCAGAGCACAGAAACAGAGAAGTGCAGAAGAAAAAAGTGTGAATGAATTTAGTTTGTAGTTTCTACATCAGATGCATTTAGATTTACTCTTTAACCTATTTTGGCTTGTTTGGAGATAGCCAAAGGCACTTAGCTATCCATGAACTAATCTCTACATGATTATATTACCTACAATCACAAATCATGACGTAAAATATGATGTAGTGTTTACATGTTTAAGCCATGACACCCTAATTAATTTGACCTGATTTATTTATTTTTTTTTTTCATCAGAGTGGTCCAAGACGGGCTTTTGTTGCACTCGAACCACAAAAATGACTGGAAAATACAGAGATGATGATTAAAAAAAAAATATATAAAGAGATAAATAAACAGTGTTGCTACATATACATCTAGATGTTACAGCTGTACAATCTTGAAGAAGACAAACAGACTCGGACAGTAAAATCAGCTCTCTGAGAACTCAGATCATATTTCTACAACATGAATTGCTACAAATGTTTGACCTCAAAAACCTTGAACAAAAGTAATAGAGTAGATACTGAGACTTCAATTAGACCTCATGTTGGCTTCAGAAGATTTGTCCATTTCAAAGATTGACAGATGTGAATGTGAACTGCTCCTGTTGGGCTTTATTTTGTTATAATTACCAGCTGACTGTACATTTCCCTTATTTAGAACAGACACTGAAGAAATAATTATGTTGGCTTGAGAAAGCCAAACTTCAAGCATTTAACACTTCTCAAGCCAACATCAAAGTTTGTCTTGACAAACTTATTTATATAGTTACACTTGTTATTATTTTATAAATGTACAATAAGAAGAAACTATAATCACTGTGTTTGATTTTATCTGACCTGTATAAAAATCCAATCACTGGATTAAGTGGGATCCAAAAGTCTGAGACCACTAGTGAAAATGTGTCTTTCACTTTTTTTAAATTAGTTTTTTAAATCTAATAATAAAAAAACAATAATTTTATTAGAAGAACTTTTTAAAAATCTTAAAGCTAATCAGATAATCTGGAACTCTTGGAACTATGTCCGACCAATCAGATTCAAGGACTGGAACTGCTGTAATTATAAATATATAGTTGTTACAATAAACGTTGTTCTACTCACCAGGTTCGTTCACAATGAATCTCCTGAATGTGGTCTGTTTTTTGTTGCTGATCTGTAGTTTGTAATGTCCATATTCTACTTTTGTGATGTTTTTGATGGTCAGAGATCCAGTCCGAGGATCCAGCTCCAGTCTGTCTCTGAATCTCTCAGTAATATCAGCTGTTCTTGAATCAGCTCTAGCAACGAGACAGTTTTCGACTCCAAACGTCCACAGTATCAGAACACCTGGTTGGATTTTAACACCAGTCTTGAGGGGGACATCTTCCTCAGCCACTGATTTCCTCTCGGCTTCATGTCACAGCAGAGCACAGAAACAGAGAATTGCAGAAGAAAAAAGTGTGAATGAATTTAGTTTGTAGTTTCTACATCAGATGCATTTAGATGACTCTTTAACCTATTTTGGCATGTTTGGAGATAGCCAAAGGCACTTAGTTATCCATGAACTAATCTCTACACCATTATATTACCTAATATCACAACCCGGCCTAGAACTCGGGTCTCTGGTATAAGAACTAGGTGGTAATACCACTGAGCCACCAGAAAGCAGGGGTAGGATCTAATCGAAACACAGGATACGAGGTCTCAGGTAGGAAGGTTTAATAAACAAAAGATGATGTCAAAAATTCCAACAAAGGTTCTTCTCAATATGGAGGTATAAAACAAAAGGAAGAAAACAAAAACAAAAACAAAACAACAAGTCCATGAGGGGAGAAAAATAAACAGATGCAAGAGAACTTCTTTAAATAACTTAAACAAAAAAAATCTTACTATTTCACAGGGTCTCAAAAAATCCTAAGAAACTCAGGGCGCCAGGCAGACATCTGATACAAAGACCAAGTAACAAGGGAGAACCAAGACAGAGCTTAAATACACAAGGGGAAACAAGGTGCAGGTGAAGATGATTACACAAACGAGAGACCACAGGTGAGTGACATGACATCTAGTGGCAGAACTAAGGAAACAGCAGTCCCAAATGCTGACAGATTATATTACCTAAATACACAAACTATGATGTAGTAATTACACGTTTAAATGACATGATGGATTTATTGCCAAACAACTCTTTGGCTATATGCAATTCATTTTTCTACATTATTAATACAAAACTGCACCCTCATCCTGTCCTCGGGTCATTAATTTGACCCAAAACACTTTTAGTTTTTTTGAATGTGGTCCAAGACCCTAAGACTTTTGTCGCACTTGAACCACGAAAATGATTGGATTCGAGGAGTCAATATAACCGAGTAACAAATCCTTCTCTCACAGATCAATTTAACCCCTTAGGAATGGATGGAATGCTTCAGTATACATGGAAAAACCTAAAAATGTGGTTTTGAATGCATGAAATGAACTGACTTTGTGCTAAATTGAAAGGGTTATGCATGAAATTGTGAGTTATTTTTAATTTATGTTGAAAGAATGTAAAGAATGTGCTTAAACAATTCTTTACCTATTATGTATTGATAAAATCTAGTAATTTAAAGGTAAATAAATAAAAATACCCAAAAAGCTTTAAAGCTAAAGAAATCAGAGTGTGTGCCCATCATACTGTAGCAAGCCTGAAGAGCAGTGGCGTGCACAGACCTCCTCCGGGGCAGGGGCGGAAGGACCAAAAAGGGCACTTTTTTTAAAAACATTTATTTTTTAAATAAATCACCTGTATATTTAAAGCAGTACCCGTCTGTCTGTTGTGTTTTAAAATATTTTAATGACTTCCTCACAATTATTTGGAAAATCTCGCTCGATGGAGAGCCTCTCTTCATTACCAATGAAAAGATGTTGATACAATTAGAATGCATAACACATCAAACAAAAATAGGGAAATTATGATAATATAACTAAATATTATTTCCTTTACCAAACAAAACAGAATCAAGTATGTAATTATAAGGAATTCATGTTTAGTTATGTTGATGTTATACATTTTATGTATTCATGAAAGTGTTAGCTATCATGAAATCAGTAACACTTTACAATAAGGTTTTATTAGTTAAATTTGTTAACATGAACTAATAATGAACTGCACTTCTACACCATTTATTAATCTTAGTTAATATCAATTTCAGCATTATTAAAATCAAATGATGTATTTGTTAACATTAGTTAATGCACAGACTGTGACATAACATGAAAAAACAATTAAAAGAATAAAATTATTATTAACTAATATTAACAAATAGGTCTACAGTAGCCTAACAAATGTTTTGCTCATGATTAGTTCATGTTAATTAATATGAATAACAAACAAATGAACCTTATTGTGAAGTGTTCTATGAAATCAAAGATATAAATTCCTTACAATTTAGAGCTGGACATGAACTTCAAATTTCCTTAAACTAGATGTATTTCCCCAAGCTTATAACACTTGCTATGGACAAAAACGAATGACATTGTCAGACTCAGAATGCGGCTGAAATTGAGTTATACTTTTATGATTGTTAAGCATAACTCACATGCTGCCGCAAATTTTACAGTAGCATCATGGTAGGATAAACTTTTCCATATTACCTGCGTCCCGTGCAATTTGAAGACTCGTGGTGAACTGCTGTGTACAGTGAATTTAATAGACTATCTGCTGAAATGTTTTTCATCTTTTTCCCATTCAAAATACTGAACCAAGTAATGTACTTCATCTGTGATCTGTAGCTTTAGTGTCAGATCTTAATACGAGAAGCTATTGTAAAACTGACAGTATATTTCCTCTAATACAATCACAGATGTTCATTAATTATTGCAGTATGATCAATCAGAAAGCAGAAACCATTTTAAAACATATTACACATTTAAACGCTACTATAGCATAAATAAAGCTCATTGTTGTTGTCTAGCTTGTATAAATTGTAATACTTACCCACTTGCTTTTTTAGCTTAGAGATCGTGCAGTGAAAGTAAATCACAACTACAACCAGAACCAGCAGAACAGCAACAGCTATTCCTGCTATTCCACCTGGAGACAGACCCGGATCTGGAACAGATAAAGAGAGACAGTCATTCATTTTTAATCTCAGTTTGAAGTTGATTACTTCTCTGTATGAATCATATTATTATGAGAAGGCTTTTCCCTAAATTAGTTACCATGATGATTTTCTGACATAAACGACATTTTCTGAAATATGATTACAATTTAAAGTAATGTTTTCTATTTTAAAGGGCACCTATTATGCAAAATTCACTTTTACATGGTGTTTGAACATAAATGTGTGTTGGCAGTGTGTGAGCAAAACCACCCTAGAATGCTAAAAATCCACCCAGTGTTTTTTTTAAGTCAAGTCAAGTCAAGTTTATTTAGCCTATATAGCGCTTTTCACAATACAGATTGTATCAAAGCAGCTTCACAGTATTAAATTAAAATAATACATCAATGCTTGTTTCTAGTGGAAAACGCCCACGTTTGGTAATGCTGATCAATAGTATTGTTGATTGATTAATTAAATTAAATATCCCCAAATATCCCCAACTGAGCCAGCCAAAGGCAACAGTGGCAAGGAACCGAAAAACTCCATCAGGTGACCTAATGGAGAAAAAAAAAAAACCTTGGGAGAACCCAGGCTCAGTCGGGGGCCAGTTCTCCTCTGGCGTTTATGACCTAGAGGTCGGATTTAACTGTAAGATTAAAAGTATTATATGAATGCCTGGCTGAAGAGATGTGTCTTTAATCTAGTTTTAAACTGGGAGAGCGAGTCTGAGCAAAGAACAGTATCAGGAAGGCTATTCCAGAGTTTTGGAGCTAAATGTGAAAATGCTCTCCCTCCTTTGGTGAATCTGTCACGATCCGCTCAAGGGAAAAAGCAAGGTGGATCCAAGTGCAGTCAAATTGAGGTTTATTAAGGGTAATCCAAAAGAGTAGTCAAACAGGCAGGGTTCGATATCCAGACAGGCAGTACAAAAACCACAAACAGACTCAGGCAGGGAACACGGTAAACCAAACGCGGTGTGACATAAACAACGATACACACAGGACATGGAACAAACAGGGCTTTAAATACAGGAACAAACTAGATGACAACGAGAAACAGCTGGGAACAGATAACAAACACCTGTGCAATCACACATACAGGAATTGTGGGAAAGGTAGTTCTTGAATGACACCGTGGGGGAAAGGAGGACATCTAGTGGATACCAGGGGAACACAACCAGACACTGTGACATAACCCCCCCTCTTCGGAGTGGCTCCCAGACACTCCAAGACCGGACACAGAACAAAACAAAAGTTCAGGAGGGAGGTGGCAAGGTGGAGGATCAGGGGGAGGGACGGGGGGCCAGGTCCATGAAGGGACACAGAAACAGGGGGTAACAGACTCAAAGGGGGCCAGGGTGACACAGACAGTACAGAGGGGGAACAGGGCGAAGCAAACAGTTCATCGGGCGGCCGGGGCGAAGCGAACAGTCCCTCGGGCAGCCAGGACGGAGACGACAATTCATCGGGCGACCAGGGTGGAGCAGACAGTCCATCGGGTGGCCAAGGCAGAGCAGACTCTCCCTCGGGCGGCCAGGGCGGAGCAGACAGTCCCTCGGGCGGCCAGGGCGGAGACTTTCCCTCGGGCGGCCACGGCGGAGACTTTCCCTCGGGCGGCCACGGCGGAGACTTTCCCTCGGGCGGCCACGGCGGTGACTTTCCCTCGGGCGGCCAGGGCGGAGACTTTCCCTCGGGCGGCCAGGGCGGAGACTTTCCCTCGGGCGGCCAGGGCGGAGACTTTCCCTCGGGCGGCCAGGGCGGAGACTTTCCCTCGGGCGGAGACGACCCCTCGGGCTCAGGCACAGGAACTGGCACCACCGGCTCAGGCACTGGAGCTGGCACCACCGGCTCAGACGACCCCTCGGGCTCGGGCACTGGAACTGGCACCACCGGCTCAGGCACTGGAACTGGCACCACCGGCTCAGGCACTGGAACTGGCACCACCGGCTCAGGCACTGGAACTGGCACCACCGGCTCAGGCACTGGAACTGGCACCACCGGCTCAGGCACTGGAACTGGCACCACCGGCTCAGGCACTGGAACTGGCACCACCGGCTCAGGCACTGGAACTGGCACCACCGGCTCAGGCACTGGAGCTGGCACCACCGGCTCAGACGACCCCTCGGGCTCGGGCACTGGAACTGGCACCACCGGCTCAGGCACTGGAACTGGCACCACCGGCTCAGGCACTGGAACTGGCACCACCGGCTCAGGCACTGGAACTGGCACCACCGGCTCAGGCACTGGAACTGGCACCACCGGCTCAGGCACTGGAACTGGCACCAACGGCTCAGGCACTGGAACTGGCACCACCGGCTCAGGCACTGGAACTGGCACCACCGGCTCAGGCACTGGAACTGGCACCACCGGCTCAGGCACTGGAACTGGCACCACCGGCTCAGGCACTGGAACAGACACTGGCTCCGGCTCAGGAACAGACACTGGCTCCGGCTCAGGAACAGACACTGGCACTGGAACTGGCACCACCGGCTCAGGCACTGGAACTGGCACCACCGGCTCAGGCACTGGAACTGGCACCACCGGCTCAGGCACTGGAACTGGCACCACCGGCTCAGGCACTGGAACTGGCACCACCGGCTCAGGCACTGGAACAGACACTGGCTCCGGCTCAGGAACAGACACTGGCTCCGGCTCAGGAACAGTCTCTGGCTGGGCAGATAGTATAAGAGGAACCGATAAGGCGAGACCCTCGGATGGCGCTGGCAGAGCGAGGCGCTGGGGTGGTGCCGGCAAGGCAAGCCGCTGGATCGGTGCCGGCAGGGCGAGGCGCTGGGGTGGCGCCGGCAGGGCGAGACGCTGGAGAGGTGCCATCAGGGCAAGCAGCTTGGGGACGGCCTCCGGGACGACAGCAGGCTGCTCTGGGACGACCTCCAGGGAGACAGCGGGCTGTTCGGGGACGACCTCCAGGGAGACAGCGGGCTGTTCGGGGACGACCTCCAGGCCATTGGGAAGGCAGGAAGTCCTCCTCCTCCTCCTCCGCCGTTTCCGGACCACCGGACTCGAGACCACCGGTACTGGGACCACCGGCACAGGGACCACCGGCACAGGGACCACCGGCACTGGGACCACCGGCACTGGGACCACCGGCACTGGGACCACCGGCACAGGCTCTGTGCTGGACGGGACCAGCGGTGAAGAGGGCTCAGGCTGATGGGATGCTATGAGCTTGTGGAACCCCGTTCGGCTGATCCTCTGGGCCCTCTGTGCTGACATGAGCGCTGGGTCCCTCACGCTAGACCTTAATCTAAGACGCCCAGATACTGATCCGGCTCCGGGCCTGATAGGTAGCGGCGATGTGTTCTCTCGGCCGGGCAGTGGCGATGCATTCTCTCGGCT
The DNA here is from genome assembly GCA_022828995.1 of Vimba vimba. Classification (NCBI taxonomy): domain Eukaryota; kingdom Metazoa; phylum Chordata; class Actinopteri; order Cypriniformes; family Leuciscidae; genus Vimba; species Vimba vimba. Next base: position 29,530,448 of record CM040825.1, on the reverse strand, counting down.
GGGCAGCGGCGATGCACTCTCTCGGCTGGGCAGCGGCGAAGCATTCTCTCGGCCGGGCAGCGGTGATGCACTCTCTCGGCTGGGCAGTGGTAACATCTCGCTAGGAGATGCTGGCGAAGCTGGGGTATCCCAGTGACTACGGTGGTGTAGATACCTCGTAAACCCCCAAAAGTCAAGGATCTCCAGTCCCTTCATCTCCCATTGCGGTAACGGGTCATCAAGACAGTGGTTAAAAAGGTCCTTCAAGGTTGCATCATTATAGTTCATGCCTCTCGATAAGGTCCAAAAAGTTTGAGACAAACAACTCACTGTCTGACCCTGCTGGTGTAGGGCCATTAAATTTTGGAATCTTCCCCTCCTCTCCTTCTCAGTGGTGGGGGGAAGGATCCGAAACCCCGTACTGCTGGATCCATACATGGTGTATCGTTCTGTCACGATCCGCTCAAGGGAAAAAGCAAGGTGGATCCAAGTGCAGTCAAATTGAGGTTTATTAAGGGTAATCCAAAAGAGTAGTCAAACAGGCAGGGTTCGATATCCAGACAGGCAGTACAAAAACTAGTGATGTGACATTTGAAGCGAGGCTTCGGAGCGTGTGTCGAGAAAAAGTGGGCGTGCCAGATGAAGCCGCGATTCGAGGCTTGTGTTGTTAACGTGAAAATCACGTGACTAATGACAAACGAGGCCTCGGTTTGTGTGGATACGTCATCGGTTCGGTCTGAGTGTCGCTTCCGGATAAAATGCGGTTCGAAACTCGCGCCACCTTGTGGGTGTTGCAGGAGTAGTAGAAGCAGTTGTAGTAGTGTCAGAGAGTCAGAGAGTTAGAAAACTATCATTGTCAGTGTCAGTGTCGTTATTGTGTCATATGTGAGGGCTGTATATTATTACATTATCAGGTTAGAATAGTTGTAGTATATTATTATTATAGTAGGCCTCGCTATATTATAGTCTTGTTATATTAATTAGATAAGATTATTTGGATTGCTCTGGATTTTTGCATCTGGACTGGACTGCTTTTTGATTTGGATTGCCCTTTTGGATTTGTTTGTTTTTTGTGACTCTTCCTTTTTCCTGGTAATGGAGCAGCAAGAAAGAGGGAATCCTCCCCTGTCTGGGCTCAACAGAAGCATATCCTCATTTGTACCACTGCCATTTTTACGTTCCCCTGCATCCTCTGTTCCTTGTGAAAGGATCTTTTCCAAGGCTAGAGAGATTTTGTCCAAGAAGAGGAATCGTCTAAACCCCAACACACTTGAAATAATTCTGTTTCTCAATAAAAAAATCTATTGTAATCCTTCCTTCCGGACTATTCTGTTGCAGTTTACTTTAATCTGTTATCTATAATCTGCTAAATGAATAAATGTACTTTATTACACTCCCTCTAACATAAGCACTGCACTCAACACAGTGTCACTATTGTTGTTCATACTGTCACTATCTGAAACAATTTATGAATAATTAATTAACTGTGTGTGTGACTCGGCACAAGTAAATTCAGACAGAGAAAGATACATATTTTATATTATACACAGTAATGGACAAATGTCTGATCATGTCTTTTTATTATTGCAAATGAAAGGTTACAAACATCAACAGTGAGTACAAAATAAATAAATAAATATTTTTATTTATAAAAATATTTTTATAAAATATAAATTTAAATATAAATATCCAAATAAATATAAATATCTATTTGTATATTTACATTACAACTAAATATTTTTATTTATAAAAAGTATTTTTATAAAATATGCATTGGGAGGGAGGGAGGGAGGGGGTGGGGTGGGGCGCGACACTGGTTCAGAATGAATTAATTTGTCTGCTATTTCTTTGCACAGTAGCTAGGTGTCACTAGTGAGCAATGCTGAATGAAGCTTCGAGTAATGAACCTTTGGCTGAAGCAATGGGCTGCGAGGTCTCAGTGGTTCAGGAAGCCTCATTTTGCCATCACTAACAAAAACCACAAACAGACTCAGGCAGGGAACACGGTAAACCAAACGCGGTGTGACATAAACAACGATACACACAGGACATGGAACAAACAGGGCTTTAAATACAGGAACAAACTAGATGACAACGAGAAACAGCTGGGAACAGATAACAAACACCTGTGCAATCACACATACAGGAATTGTGGGAAAGGTAGTTCTTGAATGACACCGTGGGGAAAGGAGGACATCTAGTGGATACCAGGGGAACACAACCAGACACTGTGACAGAATCTGGATATCCTAGGAATGACCAACAGCCTCGAATTTAGTGATCTTAAAGAGCGCGATGGATTACAGGGCGATAGAAGATCGGTTAAATAGACTGGAGCTAGGCCGTTTAGGGCTTTATAAGTCAGTAGCAATACCTTGTAATTAATACGGAACTTTATAGGTAACCAATGCAGTGATGATAAAATCGGTGTTATATGATCATATTTTCTTGACCTAGTAAGAACTCTAGCGGCTGCATTTTGGACTAACTGTAGCTTGTTTATTGAGGATGCAGGACAACCGGCTAATAAAGCAAACCAAAATTTTTTGGGGTATTTTTATTTAAAGGAATTAATTATAAAAGCAATTTAAGGGAATAAAGAAAAAAAAGCTTATTGTATTAGTGAAATAATTGTAACTATTTGCAAATAATATTTTATTTTTAATTATGCATGCATTCTCTCTAAATTAATCGAAGAAATTATAGCATATTTTCAATTCAAAAAGGCTAAATTTAGTAAATAAATAAAAAAAGTTGAGTAATTCGCGTTACCGGATACTGTCGGTAGTTGAACATTTCTATTGTAAAACAGTCAAATATTAAATGTTTTCCACTTACATTTTGCCAGGCATTCGTTCACTTCTTTAATCATTCTGACATTGAAGAGCTAGACCGCTGAACTTTTAGTCATCCTAACACCAAACAGAGCGGTGCGTAATGGAGCGCATCAGAACAGCATCAAGAATATCAAATACATTGCAGTGAATCTTTTATTTGGATCTTAAGTTTATAGGCAATAATAATGACAGGTTTGCGAAAGTGTAGAACTCGGTGAGCTCGCGCAAAACACATCTTCAGGACAGCGACTCATTTAAACGCCTCTGATTGGCCAATGCGTTCAACAGACATGTCAGTGATTGGCTACAATGCTCAACGCTGCCGTACGCCGTGCGTGCGCTACGGTTTAGTCTCTGTCTCGCATGCGTGCTCGCTCTAGATTCCGGGAGATTTTAACTAATTTGCGCCATAAATAGTGGTCCATCCAGTAGTTAAGAGCCTGAATTGTTTATAGTAATTCTGAAATTTAGTGCACACGAGTGAAAAAAAAAATACAGCACAGAAAAATGTCTAATTTAGCGTGAGATTTCTTTGTTAAGCGTGAGAGCGTGAGATTGAAGCTGAATGCGTGACTGTCACGCCAGATGTGTGAGAGTTGGCAACCCTGAAGAGGTTTTGTGGGCGGTTTTTTGAACCGATAAGTATTACCTCTGTCTTGTCTGGATTTAATAAAAGAAAATTACGCGTCATCCAATCTTTTATATATTTAACACACTCTTTATCTTCTCTATCTTCTTTACACTCTTTTATTTGGATAATTTAGCGTTTTCATCTGGCCGTGATGAAATATAGATTTGAGTGTCATCAGCATAACAATGGAAACTAATTCCATGTTTTCTTATAATATTTCCAAGTGGCAGCATATATATTGAGAATAACAGAGGGCCTAACACAGATCCCTGCGGCACTCCATAGTTTACTGGAGTTATGATCGATTTTTCTCCATTTAAATAGACAAAATGGTAGCGGTCAGATAAGTATGATCTGAACCAGCTTAATGCTTGTCCTTGAACACCAGTATAATTTTGTAGTCGATCTAAGAGTATTGTGTGATCTATAGTATCGAACGCAGCACTAAGATCAAGTAAAACTATTGAGATACAGCCTTGGTCAGAAGCTAAGAGTAAATCATTTGTGATTTTAACGAGCGCAGTTTCAGTGCTATGATGCGGCCTGAATCCTGACTGAAACTTTTCATAGATATCATTTTCTTGCAAGAAAGAGCCCAGTTAGGCGGACACAACTTTTTCTAGTATTTTAGACATAAAAGGAAGATTTGAAATGGGTCTATAATTTGCTATTATGTGGGTCTAATTGTGGTTTCTTAATGAGAGGTTTTATAACTGCCAATTTAAATGTTCTTGGAACATGACCTAAAGATAAAGATGAGTTAATAATATTGAGGAGAGGCTCTTCCACTATAGGTAACACTTCTTTCAGTAGTTTAGTTGGTATAGGATCTAATAAACATGTTGTTGTTTTAGATGAAGTGATACGTTTATTTAACTCTTTTTGTTCTATAGTTGTAAAGCACTGTAATTGTTCTTGCGGGGGGAAAATTGAGGCTGAATTATAAGGCGCGATTGAGGATTGAACGTTTACAATTGTGGTTCTGATGTTTTCTATTTTCTCAGTGAAGAAGTTCATGAAATCATTACTACTAAACTGTAACGGGATATTTTGTTTAGGTGACATCTGTTTATTTGTTAGTCTAGCCACGGTGTTAAATAAAAACCTAGGATTGTTTTGGTTGTTTTCTATTAGTTTGCGGAGATGCTCAGCCCTGGCCGCTTTTAGGGCCTTTTTATAACGTGACATACTGTCTTTCCATGCGATTCTAAAGACCTCTAAATTAGTTTGTTTCCATTTACGCTCTAAATTACGGGTTTCTCTCTTTAGAACATGCGTAGTATTGTTGTACCATGGTGCTTTACTTTTCTCTGTGACCTTTTTTAATCTAATGGGTGCAACAACATCCAATTTTCCAGAGAGAATGGTGCTCATAGTGCTAGTTAATTCCTCTAGTTCATCTGTTTGTTTGGGTTCACATTTTTTTTTACAATCTCAATAAATCATAAGCACTGTCTCAGAACGAGCTGTTCTAAGATTCTATGCAGTGTCACGTAGAATTGCACAGGCCCCTCCCATGACTGTTGATTGACACTGCAGTTTGAGCATAGACCCGCCCTGAGTGAGCTGGACACAGAGTCCTCCATTGTTTCGATGCTTCAGCCGCTGTAGACAAGAATGTCTCCTAAGCGATTGAGGTGTTTTGTTGTTGGATGTAAGAATGAACATAGCAGTCTTCATTTACTCTCGTTGTTACTCGAGGATGGATCTGTACTGTTTATGATCCAGCTTACGGTCTCCGGAGCGACAGGCCTAACGTTACTGACCACGGCAGAAATGAAAGTGAGAGCGCGCACTTTATGACAGCTCATCGAGTCATTTTACGGATATAAGGTTTACCAGTTTTTCAAGCACCCACTGAAAAGGTGTGTATATATTTGTTTACTGTTAGTTGTAACAAGTGTTTTGTGTACTTCGCTGTGTATGTTGATGATAATGAAAGGGAGAGAGAGAGAGTTTATGGATAAGACTTTAATGCTCACTTCTTATACTGTGTTTATTCAGCTCTTACAGTGATTCTCTGGAGTAAAACAGCGTGTTTTTCTGAGCACCAAAAAATGACAATTTAAACATGCTGTAAAAAATTATCTGTTGGGTATTTTGAGCTAAACCTTCACATACACACTCTGGGGACATCAGAGACTTATTTTACATCTTGTGAAAAGAGTCATAATAGGTGCCCTTTAATATATTTTAAAATGTAATTTATTCTCGCGATGACAAAGCTGAATTTTCAGCATCATTAAAGTGTTCAGTGTCACATGATACTTCAGACTAATATGCTGATTTGATGCTCAAGAAATATTTCTGATTATTATTGTCACGGTGTGTTGCAGAAGAAGATGGAGAATCAAAAGTTCCAATGCAAACTTTTACTCACAATATAAATCATTCAGGTACATAGAAGAAGGGCAGAAGGTTCACACACGTAAAACAACGGAGATCGGACAATAACCGACTGAACAGACGGAACTTAAATACATACACATATGACACTGATTAACAGAACACAGGTGATACAGATAACGATGATAGTCTTATCACGGGACACAACTGAACTGATAATGGCAGTAGTAAGGAAGGAGTGGCGGGAAAAGAACAAAGGAAAACAGGAACCAATCAAGACACAAACTGAAAGTCCAAAACTACACTGACACGTGACAATTATCAATGTTGAAAACAGTTGCTAAACATGCTGCTTCATGTTTTTTATGGATTTTTTCAGGATTCTTTTTTTCAGGATTCTTCCATGATTAGAAAGTTCAAACGAACAGCATTTATTTGAAATATTTTGTAACTTAACTATGTTTTTAATGTCACTTTTATACAATTACAATACAAATACAATAAACATCCTTGCTTATTATATAATTATATAATAATTATATATATATAAAATATTGTATATAAATATAAATAATATATATAATATTGACCTATAATATTGACTATATATATAAAATTGACCCCAAATGTTTAAACTGTGGTGTATTTCATCATGTTCTAATAGTTTTACAATAGTTAAGAGTTTTAAAGTAGGTGTTCGATGTAAACATGATAGGCTTTAAATATAATATAATATAATATAATATAATATAATATAATATAATATAATATAATATAATATAATATAATATAAAAGTTAGTGTATTGAATAGGACAGGAAATCTAACATACAATTTTTTAATATATATTTAAAAAAATATTCTATGAAAAATAAAGAAACATGAGGAATTATAAGGCTTTTTTAGGTCACTATATCAGACCCTTTTGTGTGACCACTGAAATTAACTTAAATCAACATGACAAGAACACAAACACAAATACTGTGTCCAAGAGATAATTTTAATCCAAGCATCTGATTTAATAATACTTCATGTCAATACATTGAATGACTAATAAAGACTCACCATTGACAGAAAGAAGGAATCGCAGTGAGCTCTCACGACCTCTGATCTGTAGTTCATAAAGTCCACTGTGTTCGGTTCTGGTGTTTGTGATGGTCAGAGATCTAGTTCGTGGATCCAGTTTCAGTCGGTCTCTGAATCTCTCATCAGCATCGTTTAGTGAGGACTCATTAGTTTCTACATCAATTTTAGCCAGGAGAATGCCTTCATCTCCAAACCTCCACACGATCAGATCGTCTCTCTGTACTTCAACATCAGTCTTTAGAGTGACAGATTCTCCCTCCATCACTGACACTGACTTCACTTCATCCGTCTTACCAACCACACCTGGAAACAAGCAGAAACAGTTTCTCAGCAAGAGATTAAACTCATTTACTCTGTATCTGGAAAGAGTACATTTAAATTCATTGTAAATGTAATGTATATATAGCCATCACTCAGATATTTACAGCTTTTAATTGTTGAAGAGAAATTGTGACGAAGGACGACCTTTTTCAGGCAGATAAAACTGTCTTTTTGAGAATCAGCCAATCAGGAGCGTCACTGCGCTATGCGGCTCGCGGGAGCAGACAGTTTCAGTTTCAGTTTCGGAAACGTTTGGAAGATAACGCTGGTGTCGAAAGACTGTGCAGTTTATATTTATATTTATATTTATATAGATAATCTAAGATAGTGTTGCTGTACTTATTTACGAGTTCCAAGTATTGTGTGCGTGCAACTACCAGTAAGTATACTGAAGTTTGTTGTTGTTTTTACCTCAAAATAATGTCGTGACATGTTGCTGCTTGTTGTCGTATAATGGCGGAGCTTCGCACTGCTCTTGTGTTTAATTGAGAACGTTTTTAATTAATGGAGGTGTTGCTCTGTAAGCCTTATGTGTCTCAATTGAAATAATGTTCTTTGTTATTGCACAATGTGTAACGTTTATTCAAGGAGTAATTCTGCAGCTCATAATTATATGTTCAGCTGAATTTAGTATGTTGTATATTGTTGCGGTTAATGTGCAGTAAATTAATCTTTGAACAGGGATGTACTACTGCTTTTCTAAGTTTGTATTTGCTTAGTAATAAGCATTTATTATAACATTGCATTTAAGTCATAACAAAAATGATAATTTAATCTCTTGATTGTGTTTGTTTTATTATATAGGCTACCTGCTAGACATATAACTATTTGACATTTATATAGAGAGTCTACATTTACTGATTTATGTCTGTATCTCTGTTTCAGAACCACACACATCTTTAAATCTTTATTTCAATAAAACTCGTAAACGGAACATCTTGTCTGCATTCTAATCGATGCCCCTTGGTGGTCACAACCTTTTAAAGACCAGCCAAATTATACAGTCCTTTCCCATCACCAAAACATTTGGTCCTTCGAGCCGGATACACGTGGTCACCGTGGGATTGTTTAGAGATGTTCTCGGATCAGTATACACACCCAGTAGATGCCCGACCTCGCCGAGAGACCCGGCGACCAGCCTGGATGGAAGACTATGACATCCCCCTCCAAGCATTGCAGCCGCCCTCTCGTTTGTCTCATCAATCGGCTAACCTGTCAGAGCAACAGCAGCCCTACGACAGCATGGTGAGATTCCCAGAGAGACACGCCAGGATGACGCCTCTCACACCACCACTGCTGCATGAGGATGGGAGTGTCATGCGGGGAGCGGAGGCTGTCTATCCACGCCAGTTTGAGTATACAGAACCCCTCTTTCAGAGTACGCCTGCCTCTGCCCGATCGAGGCCTGTCCCAGAAACAGCGCCTGAGGTCCTTGAAGCTCTTTATAAGCTGAGGGAAGATAATCAAAGGCTGCAGCAACAGGTAATGGACATGCACAGGCGACTTGACGCCCGTACTTCCCTTCCAGACCTACCAGCACTGCGACAGACAGCCCTTTCTCCTTTCCCTACACCAGCCCCCGCCCAACAGCAGCATAACCTAGAGCAGGATGGTGGTGCATACCAAACCACGCCAATCCCGCCACCTGTGCACGTTGGTGGTCACACTCTGCCTACGGATGTTGACGACTGGCCACCGCCACCACCCCCAGTAGTAGACAATGTTTATCAGCTACCATCACAGGACCTTATGGCAGAGCTCATAACAGCACTGAGAGACCTTAGGATGACACGTCAACAGGAGTCGCACTGTCACCCTGAGCCCCATTATCCAGTGCCCGGGGTACAGACACCGGAGTACTGTGTACCCTACACCCCACAAAGATGTGAGTCGCTGCCCGAAGAGCTGAAACCCTCGCACCACCATGAGACAGTGTACCGTGGGCCTAAACCCACAATCCCTACATTCACCAAAGGCGATCCGAGAGAGTTCGCCAGGCTTAAGGTAGCTCTGGAGAACCTACTGCCTGTGGACGCTACAGAGCGCTTTAAATACCAGATCCTGGTGGACCACCTGAAGTATGAGGAGGCACTTCTAATAGCGGACTCATACACTAACTCACTGCAGCCCTACACTGACACTATGACAAGCCTAATTGAGCATTATGGACAGCCTCACCAGCTAGCTCTCAGGAAAATAGCTGATCTAATGGAGGCCCCTAATATTGCACGTGGTGACTCCAGTGGGTTTAAGTGATTCGCCTTGAAAGTGAGAGCACTCGTGGCAATGTTAGACCAGCTTGGGGACAGTGGAAAGACTGAGCTTCACTGTGGTTCACATGTGACCCGGCTGATGTCCAAACTGCCTCATGATATACGGGCTGAATTTATGAGGTTCCTGTACCCAATGCGTGTTACAATCCCAAGCCTATTGCACTTTTCTGACTGGCTTGACTATGAGCTGAAGATGCAAGAGACGGTGTATGAGTCTCTAACCGGTGAAAACAAGAGTAGAGCAGGACCCAGGATAGAGCGCCGCCGCGATGTTAAGAGTGGTAAGAATACCAACATCATGCACATCACAGACCAACCTGATAGCATACCGACAGTAGAGAAGGCCTCATCTAGCACTAAGCAGCCAGAGAGGACAGTATACTGCCCTTACTGCTCTAACACGCAACACTTCCTAGATAAGTGTGGAAACTTTGCACAGCTTACAGTTGAACAGATAACAGCGTGGATCAAGACCAACAAGAGGTGCTGGCGATGCGGTCGCACACACCAGGCTGCACAGTGCCGCCTGAAAATTACATGTCACAAGTGTAAGGGGAGACACCTGCAAGCTTTACATGAAGTGAATATAAAACCTGCAGTGAATATAAAACCTGCAGCTGAGGATACATCCTGCCTCATCAGCACAACTAATGAAGTTTTGTACATGGACAGGCGGGCTGGATGCAGTCAGGTCTTACTGAAAGTGAGTAAAGTGCTGCTGCGTAACGGGGAACACACTTTGGAGACATATGCCATTCTTGACGATGGATCGGAACGGACAATTCTCCTCCCTGCAGCAGCGCAGAGCCTTAAACTTACCGGTGAGCCGGAAAATCTGATCCTCAGAACTGTTCGGCAGGACATCAGGGTTCTGCATGGCACTGCAGTGTCGTTCTCCATCTCCCCAGTAGACCATCCAAAGAAGTCCTTCAAGATATACAGAGCATTCACTGCTGATCAACTGGGTTTGGCTGAGCACACTTACTCAATGGAGGCACTTCAGAGGAAGCACAAACATTTAAGAGGCCTCCCTCTCCAGACGATTAACAGAGTGCAACCCCTGCTGTTAATCGGGTCAGATTATACCCACTTAATCACTCCAGTGGAGCCTGTGCGTTTGGGACCCCACGGAGGAACAGCCGCAGTGAAGACAAAGTTGGGCTGGACACTTCAGGGGCCGACCAGGTATAGTAGGCAACAGGCAACATCACAACAGTGCCTGCACGTCTCCACCCTTTCACCCACTAACAAGCTTCTACAGAGTGTAGAGAGATTGTGGCAGCTGGATGTTCTGCCCTACAGGAGTGAAAAGCTTGTTACACGCTCCAGGCAGGATCAGGAAGCAGTCCGCCTGCTGGAGACGAAGACAATACGAGTAGAGGTTGATGGAATTCAGCGCTACGCTACTCCCCTCCTCAGGGTGAAGAACATGCCACAGCTTCAGGCACCTAAGGAGGCTGTGCTAGCTAATCTCCGCAGTACAGAGAGGCGCCTGCTGCGAGACCCTCAAAGAGCAGAAGCATACTGTGCAGAGATTGGGAAGCTGGAAAAGGCGGGCTATGCAGTTAAAGTGTCAGAAGAGGAGCTGAGCAAAGCAGCCGAGTCCTGGTTCATCCCACATCACATGGTGAGCCATAACGGAAAGAACAGGATTGTGTTCAACTGTTCCTTCATGTATAAGGGAAAAAACATCAATGAGCTGCTGTTGCCTGGGCCCACCTTAAGTTCCAGTCTACTGGGTGTACTGCTGCGCTTCAGAGAACATGCAATTGCTGTCAGCAGTGATATCAAAGGCATGTTTCATCAAGTGAGGCTGCTCCCAGAAGACAAGCCCTTGCTGCGCTTCTTGTGGCGAGACCTGAATACAGAGGAACCACCCAGCATCTACACATGGCAAGTCCTTCCATTTGGCACCACTTGTAGCCCCTGCTGTGCAACTTTTGCGCTGCAGAAACATGTGTTTGACCACAGTCAGCCAGGTGAAGATGTTCGAGTGTCGATAGAACGATCCTTTTATGTGGACAACTGTCTGCAAAGCCTCCCATCTGTTGAAGAAGCCCATCACCTAGTCGATAAACTGACCTCACTGTTGGCTACAGGTGGATTTGAGTTACGCCAGTGGGCCAGTAACAACCCTGAGGTCATCAGTCACCTGCCCAAAGAAGCAAGATCTGAGAGCAGTGAGTTGTGGCTCAACGAGTCAGGCACTGACCCACAGGAGCTCGCCCTGGGACTCCGCTGGCTCTGCAATTCAGACACCTTAAGGTATAAATACCGTATGCTGGACCAACCCACACCCACCATGCGAAACATATACAGAGTCCTGGCACGCCTGTTCGACCCCCTGGGATTTATAGTTCCCTTCACTACGCGGGCCAAGGTCCTGGTGCAGCACTTGTGGGACAAACAGAGAGACTGGGATGACCCGTCACTGCCTGAGGATGTGCTGCAGCCATGGCTGACCTGGGAGGAAGAATTGCAGCATCTCTCCCAGATTCTACTGCCTCGATGCTATGTGAGCCCTGAGATGAACACTTCAAACCTCCAGAGAGACCTACACATCTTTGCTGATGCGTCAGAGAAGGCATATGGCTCGGTGGCCTATCTGCGGACGGAGAGCTCACACGGCCGTGTGGAAGTGTCATTCCTGGCTGCTAGATCCAGAGTGGCCCCGAAGAAGCAGCAATCAATACCAAGACTAGAACTGTGTGCTGCCCTGACAGCTGCACAGTTAGCTGCACTACTTCAAAGAGAGCTGACTGTGAATATCCGCAATGTTATATGCTGGACAGACTCCACAACAGTACTTACATGGCTTCAGTCCGACTCCTGTCGGTACAAGGTATTCGTGGGAACACGGATAGCTGAAATCCAGGAGCTGACTGAGGTCCAGGCCTGGAGATATGTGGATTCTGTCAACAACCCAGCTGATGATATAACGCGGGGAAAAACACTGCTGGAACTGGCTGGTAAGAACAGATGGAGTCAGGGCCCTGCTTTCCTACAACAGTCGCCTGAAGTCTGGCCTACACAGCCAGCCACAGAGGTGACAGAGAATTCTGCTGAGCTACGAAAACCCACTATCTCCTGTCTCACTACAAGCATACAGACTTCTCTGCTACCAAATGTTGATCAGTTTTCCTCGTTCAGAGCACTGACAGAGGCGGTTGCACAATCCAGCCCTGTGTCATCAGGGAGCCCCGTCAGTCTTTCTGCTAATGACTACCGAGAAGCAGAGAGAGAAGTATTGAGACGAGCCCAGCAGGACAGCTTTGCTGAGGAGTTCAGCCTCTTGAGTACCGGTAAGCCAGTAGCTGCCACCAGTAGGCTGATCTCCCTAGCACCAGAGTATGACAAGACTGTGAGACTCATCCGGGTTGGAGGAAGGCTCCGCCGCAGTGACCAGCTAGAGCCCGATTCTATTCACCCAGTGGTTCTGGACCATCAGCATAAAGTGACCCAGCTCATCATCCAGGACATGGACAATAGCCTTCGCCATCCAGGATCAGAGCGCCTTTTTGCAGAGCTGCGGCGAAAATACTGGATTCTGCATGGCCGTGAAGCTGTTAAGCGCCACCAGCACTCCTGTCCAGACTGCCAGAGATGGAGAGCCTCTCCAGTAGTGCCCAAGATGGCAGACCTCCCACAGTCCAGACTACGGCTGCTGAAGCCCCCGTTCTTCTCTACGGGCATGGACTGTTTCGGTCCTTTCACAGTGAAGGTTGGCCGTCGCCATGAGAAGAGATGGGGCATACTATTTAAATGCCTGACGACGCGTGCTGTGCACGTGGATGTTCTGTCCAGTATGGACTCGGATTCCTTTCTGATGGCCCTCCGCCGTTTCATTGCACGAAGGGGTAAGCCAGCAGAGCTCCGGTCCGACCAGGGCACTAATTTTAAGGGAGGTGAAAGAGAACTCCAGGAGGCCTTCAGGTCATTGCACCCCACACTCCAGGCTCATCTGGCTAAACACCAGATTAGGTTTCAGTTTAACCCCCCAAGCGCACCACACTTTGGAGGAGTCTGGGAAAGGGAAGTGAGGTCTGTTAAAGCTGCACTGTATGCCACCATCCAATCACAGACTGTCCCCGAAGAGGTCCTGCGGACAGTACTTATTGAAGTGGAGGGGATTTTAAACTCCAAACCACTGGGTTACGTGTCAACAGACGTGGCTGATGCTGACCCAGTGACCCCCAACTTGCTCCTCATGGGGCGGCTCGACCCCTCTTTACCACAGGCTGTGTATGCTGAGTCTGAGCTCCTGAGTCGCCGCCGATGGAGACATACTCAGGTGCTGGCTGACCAGTTTTGGTCCCACTTTATACGACACTACCTCCCGACTCTTCAGACTCGCTCCAAGTGGCACAAGGACCCTGCACAGCTGCAAACTGGAACCATAGTGATGGTAGTGGACCCACAGCTGCCAAGAGCCCAGTGGCCTTTAGGTCATGTCACTGAGGTTATTCCAGGAACTGATGGGAGAGTCAGGACTGCAGTAGTCAAAGTCAAGGACAAAATCTACACGAGGCCTGTTGCTCGCCTTGTAGCTCTACCTGCCATACCAGACACTGATACGGTCAGTCCTTCTTAGAGTGGCAAATATAGTGTAACAAATTTGGGGGCGGCTGTGACGAAGGACGACCTTTTTCAGGCAGATAAAACTGTCTTTTTGAGAATCAGCCAATCAGGAGCGTCACTGCGCTATGCGGCTCGCGGGAGCAGACAGTTTCAGTTTCAGTTTCGGAAACGTTTGGAAGATAATGCTGGCGTCGAAAGACTGTGCAGTTTATATTTATATTTATATAGATAATCTAAGATAGTGTTGCTGTACTTATTTACGAGTTCCAAGTATTGTGTGCGTGCAACTACCAGTAAGTATACTGAAGTTTGTTGTTGTTTTTACCTCACAATAATGTCGTGACATGTTGCTGCTTGTTGTCGTATAATGGCGGAGCTTCGCACTGCTCGTGTGTTTAATTGAGAACGTTTTTAATTAATGGAGGTGTTGCTCTGTAAGCCTTATGTGTCTCAATTGAAATAATGTTCTTTGTTATTGCACAATGTGTAACGTTTATTTAAGGAGTAATTCTGCAGCTCATAATTATATGTTCAGCTGAATTTAGTATGTTGTATATTGTTGCGGTTAATGTGCAGTAAATTAATCTTTGAACAGGGATGTACTACTGCTTTTCTAAGTTTGTATTTGCTTAGTAATAAGCATTTATTATAACATTGCATTTAAGTCATAACAAAAATGATAATTTAATCTCTTGATTGTGTTTGTTTTATTATATAGGCTACCTGCTAGACATATAACTATTTGACATTTATATAGAGAGTCTACATTTACTGATTTATGTCTGTATCTCTGTTTCAGAACCACACACATCTTTAAATCTTTATTTCAATAAAACTCGTAAACGGAACATCTTGTCTGCATTCTAATCGATGCCCCTTGGTGGTCACAACCTTTTAAAGACCAGCCAAATTATACAGTCCTTTCCCATCACCAAAACAGAAATGTTAATAGTAAAGCTAATAAAAAGCATATTTCTGCTCGTATTAGTACATAAGATCATAAACATTGACGTGTTGACAGATAACAGATCACACTGTCATGTAACACAGAAAGAAACATCCTATTACTGTCTCAGTTTGAGTTAACTGATTCACATATAATATGTGTGCATAAATATAGACCTTATAAATTAAGTAATTTCATGTGAGTAAAAATGAGTGGGTCACTCTTACAAATGTTTTAGGTAACACTTTATCTTAAGGTGATGTGGTTACACGTTACTACATGTGGTTACTATAGAAATAACAGTAAATTGTGCATAATTAAATCAAATCAAATCAAGTATATTTGTATAGCGCTTTTCACAATACAGATTGTATCAAAGCAGCTTCACAGTATTAAAATAAAATAATACAACAAAGTTTGTTTCTAGTGGAATTTATTGATTGATAGAATAAAATTAAATATCTACAATTAACTAAATCCCAAACCAAACTCTAGAGTAGTTAATTAATTTTACTCAGTTGTTATTTGAGTAACAATGTAACAACATCACCTTAAAATAAAGTATAACCATGTTTTATAATAGGCAACATGTCACATTGTTGATGTCTCTTGTGGTGTCTGAGATGGTTTATTAAAAACAATATAATTATCTAATTATTAATGCTAATCTAAATCGGAATGGTACATTAAAAGACTTGGGATATACTCACCAAAGACAGTAACATGAAATAGCTTTATGGTAGTCTTTTCTCTAGAGATAGAGAGTTTATATTGTCCTGAATGTCTGATTCTGGTGTTTCTGATGGTGAGAGATCCAGTGTTTTGGTCCACCTGTAATCTGCCTCTGAATCTCACATTATCGGTGAAATAAATGGAGTTCAAGTCACGCTTTCTCGTTATTTGAGATATGACAGAGTCTTTAGGTCCAAACAGCCACAGTATGGTATCATCGTTCCGTATGTCAGAGAGATTAGTGTGTAGAGTGACCGAATCTCCCTCCATCACAGCCTCCGTCTCTGCACCACACACACCTAGAGCAGAAACCATCAGTTTTACAGATACAGGTCATACATCATGCATTTTTCCTGATGTAAGGAATGGTGTTCAAAATACAATTCATATAAAAAAGCTAACTTTATTGATTATGGTAGAATTGGTTAGACCTTGTAAATTAACAAATTCCAGAAATATAGGAATTACAGCAAATTCACTTTTTTTGCAAGACGAACTGCAGGTATGCTGGGTAGGAGGGTGCATGTGGTCACCGTGGTGAGAAAAGTTTACTTTTTGAGAAGATGTCGACAGTCGACGGCAACTGATTCATTGCGATTTGCCATATAACACAAACAACCACCTTTGCCACATCATTTATTTATTAGGCTACACGTCTGTATCTGTTTCTTCGGCGACATTCCCCGTGTATTCAACGAATAGGCTATGTGTCTAAGTGAAACCGACAGATCAGAAATCCATTACTTACCGTCCATGAAAAACAACAATAGACAGAACAATAACATGTTCTGCACGTTAGAGCTGCGTAGAATCTTAATCAATAAAGATGATCTATGGAGATTAGGCTGATTCGTCCCGCAATCTCCGCTGTGTTTCAGAACCGCACAGCCGACTGACATGCATGGATGTATCACACAAAAAAGTCAACAGAGAGACGTTTTTGACAACTGAGAATTGCGATTTTTTGTATTTCTAACTATATTAATGACGATGAGGACTATATCCTTGAGAGGAATTTAGGGGCGAGCAAAACAGTAGGCTATACGTCGTTTGCCAATGCAGTAGCCTAACTTCTTCAGGGAATTTACTGAAGAGAAAAAGGTGCGTGCGCGTCCTCCAGGGGAGGGAGGGCTGTTTTCGAGAAGTCGTGTTTTACCCTATATGGGGAGGTTGCAGACCTGGAGCCGGTAGATATATATAGCCTACGGCCAGTGCAGTCGCCAGAGCTCAGTCCCAGACAGCAAGCCAACATTGAATAAACATTGTTTTTCCATCTGAATCATCATTATGGTTGATGTTGAAATTTCAATGCAAAATAAATGTTGAATCACCATTACCATATCGATGAAACCCTGATGTTATTAATGTTGACGGCAACAATATTGGAACAACATTGATCTATAGTTATCTTTATGATTGTTTAAGCATTGATATTTGGTTTACCGGGCGATCGCTGAATGTGTTGAAAAGTCATTGATTTATAGTTGACCGGGAAACGACGCTGTTGTTGAAGAGTCATCGGCATATAGTTGACCAGGAAATATGATTGAAAATGCATCGATATATAGTTGACCGGGAAATATGTTTGAAAATCCATCGATTTTTGGTTGACTGGGAGATCGACACCAACGTACTGCACCGGACACAGCTCATTTCTGGACCTTGGCACAAGCGTACAGGTAAGCTTGCTTAATGTTCGATATGAATGAATTGTACCAAATCAAATACTGTTAGGTTGATCGTTAAAATGATGGTTAATGTAATAACCGACGCAGTGCTGCAGTCACTGAAATAGATTTTTGTTTTTACCAATGTGTCCAAATCTGCCAAAAAAAAGTAGGCTACTTTGTGGTTCTCTTCTAGGTTATAAAGTTAGCAAAACCTCATTGGTCCAGTCTATTTTTGTGACAGCTAGCTCAAAATACATGTCTGTACCCATTGCTATAGTGTCGTGAAATCTATTAACACAGCACCGCTATTTCTTCTGACCGCCGGAGAACACCGGCGGAACCAACGCTAGCATAATGCTCTATC
The DNA here is from genome assembly GCA_022828995.1 of Vimba vimba. Classification (NCBI taxonomy): domain Eukaryota; kingdom Metazoa; phylum Chordata; class Actinopteri; order Cypriniformes; family Leuciscidae; genus Vimba; species Vimba vimba. The sequence continues at coordinate 29,512,686 of CM040825.1, read as the reverse complement.
TAGCGCTAGCGCTACCCACAGTGACCGCGGCGGGCCAGAATTACACAAATGACATGGTTTACCTTTACTTTATTCAATGCAGAACTGTCTCGAGTTGTAGGCCTATCTTTAACTGGAAATGCCGATTAGACCATCTCGTCGTAATAGCCTACAAATCCAAATGAATAATCCTCGAGCAGTGCTGCGATATGCGTGCGATACAGTTTTGTAACTCCATTGTGTTTGTTTTCAGAAATGATAACAGTCGTTTTATACTAGTGCTTATGCGATATCACGATTTTTGATGATCTTCTGCACCTTTTCTGAGCGCGGGGAAGCGCGCGCGCCACACGCGCACTGTTATTATACAGCGCCTGACAACCAGGCCTGGCGTCAAGGGGGGACTTAGCCCCACATACTTCATTTAGAAGCAATTAAAATGCCTCGTTAATTTTAAAGACATAGCCTTATTATTAGCCTGTTTTTTGGGGTGAGATTTATGCATATTCCTCCATGCACCCAGTATTTAAGCAAAAATTAATGTGCAATTTAGATTTAGTCAACCAGAAAAATCTTTTGTCTATGGTAACTCTAATCAATACATTTACTATTTAATTAGTTATAAGTATCCAGTTATTTATATTTAATTTGTTGAGTTAACAATTAGTTCTGATTTAATAAAATAATAAACATGATTTTTTTTAGAGTCACTTGGCCTCATAAATTGTCCTTATGAAAGATGTCACACTGCAAGCTAATCCTTTTTGCCTCCCTTTAATTTGAATACATCCATGAACATATTGGGTAGTTTTGAAAAGTGCTTTGAATGTAGTCCGGCTTATACAGCCTCAACAAAAATGCGTTTCTACCCAGAAATATAAAATGATTTACCTAACTATGAGATGGCAAGATGAGAGAGGGGGTAAAATCTTTGCGTGGCAGGTGGAGCTGCCACTCGACCAGTCAAGGATATATGTTCCATTCAGACATTATAGCACATGTGACAGAAAATTACGTGATGTGATATAGGCATCTTACTTAAATATAGTGAACAGAGTCCATTATTCATGAATAAAAATTGTTCAGTCTTTAGAAAAAACTTTGCAAGCCCAGTTTAAAAGAACATGTTATCATCTGCTTTGTGGCGAAATAATCAGGGCAGTGGATGATTCTGAATTAAATTGCTGTTTACTGACACTGTGATTTACTTTTTGTCCTTTTTTTTTCCAGATCATTAATCCACATCGTTTTTCAAGTAAGTCTTTAGTATATTAAGCCTCATCTGAGAATCTTAAAATATCTGTTTCTGATTCTGCACACCACATGCACTCACATACTTTTACTTGTATTCTAGATGCCTTGACTCAACGTCTTACAAACACTTCGCTCAAGCTGTACAGAAGTGGCTGCGCTACGCCCCAGACCGAGCGGGAGGAGCTGGAAGACAGACGCAGCAGGACGTTAAAAGATAAAAAAAAAAAAAAAAAAATGAAATAATACAATAAAAATGATTGTTTAATTTTTAAAGAATGCGTGGGGTGTCATTTGTGGTAGTCTAGGTTATAGCCTAAAGGTATAGTTTCTATTTTCTATATTTTTCTAGCCCATCCTGGCTGTCGATAAAGCAGGATTATAGCCTTATAATAATGTTTTTAATATTATATTAAAATTTACATACCTTCAGATTAAACCTGTGGTATACTAAAACACCATTGAAGTTTTGTTGATATGCTTGGATTTCAACATTGTTTCAATATCCATTGTAATCGAAATACCATTGAAATTCTGTTGATCTCTAGGTATGATTTAAACGTTGTTTCAATGATAATAGAGGGTGCAACATGATGAAGAATCAACATCAGAGTTCGACGTTGATTCAATGATTTTATCGTTGACAGCGGGATGTTGATTTAACATCGTTTCAATTACTATTTGCTATCTGGGGTCTTAAGGGGGGCATATGAAATGCATGGGAGGGCACTATTATTATTAGCCAACGTATATTTATTATAATCGTAGGCTCTATTCGCGCAGCACGTAATCATCACGTTAAACCTAACCAACAGCAATATGACCAGGTAGCCTACAACACATTACATAGAAGCAATGTTATGAATAAAACACTTGACTATTATGGCAAGCCGTTTTAACATTTGATCTTTAAAAACTACTAGTATCTATGCTACTAGTAGCCTACTTATTTTTTAGATACTAGTAGCCTATCTATCCCATTAAGTACTAGTATTTATTCATTAGCTACTAGTGCTTATTCTTTAGGTACTAGTGCCTATTCGTTAGATACTAGTGCTTATTCTTTAGGTAGCCTACTACTTATTCAATAGATAGCCTACTAGTACTTATTCATTAGATACTAGTTCTTATGTAGGCTACTAGTAGGCTACCTATTAAAAAGACACTAGTACTTATTCATTAGATACTAGTACCTATTAAATAGATACTAGTACTTATTAATTAGATACTAGTACTTATTCCAAAAGTGACTAGTAACTATTATTTTATTACTAGTAACAATAATTTATTTATTTTTTTTTGCCATTGACTTCTATGGGGATCTGTCATTCAGATATCAACTATTCAGTTCTGACTATGTATTCCAGTTGTGACTAGTACGTATTTATTAGATACTAGTAGTTATTTATTAGGTACTAGTACATATTTTTTAGATACTATTACCTATTACTAGATAATACTAGTACTAAGTCATTACATAGATACTAGTACCAATTAAATAGATACTATATGGGGAAATAACGAACCCTTCCTTCAAGATGTTTGCCTTCTTTCATCTCCCAGAGATTGCAAGGTTTCAATGTCCAGCAGGAAAACACTGAAAGGATATATTATATGTTTGTCATGCCGTTTCAATCCTGTAACTCCTGAGGACCATATTCAATTCAAAACTGTAGAGTTGCACAGCGTAAGATAACATCCAAATCCTGCCAGCACTGTATCTGATCACTTAACTATGTTTTGATAAAAATATTGAAAAGAACAGTATGAACAAAATGTAGGGGTTTATCAATTTTTAGATGTTCGATTTTTTGAAATTATTGTCAAAGTATTTATAAAATTTTAAATAATCATGTGAAATTTCCTTAGAATCACAATAATGATGGCCATCTACACCAAGCTAGTCAAGCCAGTGTTGGAGGCAGGTCCAAGTCTTGATGTTATGCACACTTTTCAAAGATAAGACCATCTTCCTCCAACCGTCAATTAATATAATAGATGAAGAAGAGACAACAGATGAGGTAAGTGCTGCTACTCTGAGCTGTAGTCATAGCGTGTATGCTTTCCCTACCAAACTACACTGATTTTAAGAATGGATCTGTGATTAAACAACATGCGGTCGTATCAGTTTCGTATCAATCTGACTGCTAGTCAGAGCTATTGCTGTTTTGCTGCCGCTAGAGGCGTAAGCTTCCCCCATTAGATCTGTTGCAAACACACTGTTGCAGATATGTCCTTGCTGCTCCAGCTTGGGGTGATGCTTCCCCCATAAGATTGGAAATACAGTGCTCAACATATGCCGCTAACATCAGGATGTAATCACCATTCTACCAGGATCAGTTGTGTGAAAAAAAAAAAAAAAGTTCTACAGAAGTAAACACAACCAAGTATAACAGGGATATGACATCATTGACAGGTGACAGTGTACCTACTTCCAGTAATACACTTGTCTAGTGATCCGGAATTCATGCATCTACTCATCGTGCCTAAACATCTAAGTATCAGCATCGCTCGTTGCATTAATCCATCCAGCTGTTATTGGTGATGCATTGCTTAATTCTGTGTGAACCGAAGTTTTGATGCTAAAGCTCTGTATGTCATTAATTATGGATCAAGAACACCCATAAGGAACCATACCCGCCAAAGATTGTCTGAACTGCTGTGTCAGTGTTTCTCTTCTTCCCACAAACTACTGTATAATGAAACTCAAGAGAGAAACTAAACACCAACATTCGCTGCATCACTCACTGAATCGCATGAAAAGCTTTTCAGCAAGAGATGATCGAGTTTAATACAACAATCTGAATGCTTTACATCGGCAAAACATGTACATTGTGCAAATATTGTAGCAAGTGACCAACTGAGAACAGATTAACATTCTTGAAGATCATGGTGCATGCAGTTAAATTAATATAAACAAGTGTTTCAATTTTCTCTTGCAACCATCAGGGAAGACTGAAGAGATGAATGACTTCTGAAGTAATATGATTCTCTTCAGCAGTATATATTTTCAATATTACTTTAAATTAATTTTGTAGCATTTAGATTTGATTTTTGATGTTTTTATTATGATCCTGAATGCCACTGTGTGACTGCTTCACAACATGTGACGTTACAAACCTTGAGATGGAGACATTTTATCTTTAACACAGCACAGAACTAACTAGTAATAGAAAAATGTAATTTGAAAACAAATAAAAAAAGGTAAATAAATTAATAATTAAAATAAAATACATATATACAGATATATACATAAAGAGAGAGATAAAGTAACATGAAATAGAATAATAAAACATAAATTAAAAATTGTTTTCATTGAAGCCACAAACAAACACAGAGGTTGCAAATTCAAATTTGATCACTAGATAATTTATCCACATCCCTCTCTAAATCATATATGAAAACATTTTATTACATGCATTGATGAAAAAGCAAGCAATCCTTCATAATCATGATCACAAACATGCTTTGAAAAGCTCAGGTGATCAGCCCGAACTCTTCCCTTCTACAAGTCCTTTAAATTAAAGAGTAATGCGTCGATAATAGACAGCCATCTTACAAGATAAGTGATCAGACAAAGCACATCCATTCTCACTGCAATGTAATATACACATTATCCGGAGACGTGTAATCTGCTTTCTTCATTACACTGATCATTTCAGCTTTATATTTCCTCGAGGCCCAATGAAATATAACTATTCTCCAAACTAATGGATGATATCCAAAACCTGATGACTAGTAATTACCCAGTGCTTAATTAAAAAACAAAAAAAACAAAAAAACAGACTATTGTACAAAACAGAGATTTTACAGTACAATCTATCTCTTGATGGATGTATTCATGTCCTCATCCACAGTTAAGGATCTGGCTGAACTGTCTGATAGCAATACTGTATATAATTTAAAATGTACATTCCTCGTGCTTGTAAAACAGCATTATTATCTGAGAAATATGTCTAAGCTGCAACATAATATCTCAGTGTCAAATGCTGTCAAGTTCATGACCTTAAGACTGGATTATTGTAATGCAGGTTTATAAAAAAAAAAAAAAAAAAAACTTCAGCTGGTCCAAAACGCATCAGCTAGATTGCTTACTAGAAGTATGGCACTATTAGCCTTGTTTTGTTAACTTTAAAAGTCTGCTGATGTCCCAGCTAGGATGTGACCAACTTTCAGTTTTTCATTCCATTGAAATAATTTGTTACCATTATTTCACCACATGTTATTTCACCATAGAAACATTGAAACAACATTTAATGCTTCAAAGCAAAAATGCGTGGCATTGTAAAGTTTGTTAGTTCATCATGAGTTTAGTTAAATAACACTTGCCTGATGGCTCATGCTACCGCCAACCCGTATGTCGAGGTCACTTCCGTGAGTTGGGAAAAGCACGTAAAAGTCCTGGCAGAAAGCGACGCATAAGGATGTAATGTAACGACGCCCAGTTCCAGGAATGCACTAATATTTGGTTGGTATAGTACCAGTTTGCAACAATTATTAGTTAACACTAAGTTGTCAACACTTCGGAAAAAATAATAATTCGTCGTCACACTACATCCTTATGCATCGCTTTCTGCCAGGACTTTTACTTTTATAGTGATTGACACTGGTGGGTGTGTCTTATCGCAAACTGAAGTTGTTTCCTCCTGCTTATCCTCTCCATCAGCAAAATCTTACAACATCTGCGTCTCTTCAGTCGCTTTTTCTGATTCTTTCACTTGGCCTTCTGTCGAAGACAATGACAATGTTGTTACATACGGATGATGTTACAGCTACACAGTCTCAAACAAGACACAAGAGTTCATTAAAAATGCTGGAAATAACAGAAAATAAATTCACAAAATCAGGTCTCTGGGAGCTCCAGATAAGGAGGGGAGAAGATTATCAATGAATAATGACTTAAATTTTAGTCTGTTCCTAACAAAAACACAATAAGACTTCAGGACTATGGGGTTTTGTCCATTTTAAAGATTGACAACTGTTCCTTTTGGGGTTTATTTTGCTGTTACTTTCTGACTGTTCATTTTCCCTTAATACATATAGAACAGATATAAGAACTACTACTGCAAAAATCCACTGAAATGACCAGTAGAAAACGGGATCCAAAAGTCTGAGACCACTGGTAAAAACACATTCACAAATATATATATATATATATATATATTTTTTTTTTTTCATACGTTGTTATTTTCTTTCTTTCTTTCTTTATTACAAGAACTTAAAATGTTAAAATCTTAAAACTTTATTAGAAAATGGGATCCAAAAGTCTGAAACCACTAGTAAAAACACATTCACAAAAAAAAAAAATATATATATATATATATATATCTTTTTTTTTTCTTTTTTTTTTTCATACGTTGTTTTTTTCTTTCTTTCTTTCTTCATTACAAGAACTTAAAATGTTAAAATCTTAAAACTTTATTTCTAGGATCAAATGAATTTTCTCCACAACGCTCACATGGAACACGCAAACAAGAGAAACACACACTCGTTACTCTGCTCGACCAGATTTGAGGACCATAAATGTTGTAAATAAAAGAAAGAATAGCTACTATAATGATTGGTGTTTTACTCACCAGTGTCGCGCAAATTGAATCTCTTATGTGTGGTCTTTTTGCTGTTGATGATCTGTAGTTTATAATGTCCATAGTCTTCAGTTCTGATGTTTGTGATGGTCAGAGATCCAGTCTCGTCCAGCTTCACTCTGCCGGCGAATCTCTCATCAGTTTTAGCTGTCCTTGTAGCATTTATAGCAACAAGACTCTTTTCAGCTCCAAACGTCCACAGAATCAGATCATCTGTCTGTATTTCATTATCATTCCGGAGACAGACAGAACCTCCTATCGTTCCTAACTCTGTCTTTACTTCATGTCACAGAATCATATAAAAAAAAGAAGTGCAGAAGACAAAAAAAGTGATTAAATTCATTTAGTTTGCAGTTTCAAAATCAGATACATTTAGATGACATTTTTAAAGCTAGTCTGACATGTACCAACAACTATATTTTCATGTATTATCTTTTGACACAAAGCTAACGTAATGGGATAGATTTCCAATGTCTTCTCAGACTTTTTGTACCCATGGTATGAGACTAATGAAATGTCAGTTATGGAAAATTATGCTGTTATCTTCAAAATGCAAATATAGAGCAAACACACTAAAAATGTAGCCTACTACTCAAACCAAACTCAACGAGTTAATGTGTAAACTATCATTTCAAACTGGCTCAATAAAGCATCTGTAGGAATGTTTTGCAGTATATTTTGCCTTTAATCTACTAATTTTACAACTTTATTCTCATTATTTATTCTTAAAATCTGAGTTTCTTTGATAAAATGTAGCAAGGTACTAAATTAAAAGTAATTAAAATCTACAAGTTAAATTTGGTTTAATTTCATCTAAATTGTTCACAGAGTGCACGATCATTAACACTTGATAAACTCACCACCCACGGAAATGGTGAATCTCTTGTATTTGGTTCTTATTTTGCTGCTGATCTTTAATATATAGAGTCCAGAGTGAATGGTTCTGATGTCCGTGATGGTGAGATCTCCAGTCTGAGGATTCAGCTTCAGTTTGCTTCTGAATCTCCCATCAGCACCATCACGTGTAGCTGGTAAGTTCATCTTGGTCTCTTCATTGATTTCAGCTATGAGATTGTCTTCACCTTCATCTTCATAATACCACTGTATCTTGTCATCTTCATGTAGTTTAGCATCAGTGGGTAGACGGAGTTCATCTCCTTCCTTCACTGACACTTTCTTCTCTTCAAGTTTCACAGCATCACATAGAAACAGACATCAAAATTGTGTTTATGAGATCAAGTAAGTGTGCAGGTGGACATCTCAATTATATAAAAACTATTTGGGAGTTAGTTTGGTTTGGCATGCTTACAAATACAAGCTTTGCTTTACAAAGAGATCCTTTTCACTGTGACAAAAGGTGCATTTACACCGTACCCAGGGGGCAAAACACCTGTTTTTTAGGAAATCAGACATGGGCTGCTGTAAAAGGTTGTCATATAAAAATGAAATCTATGATGTCTGAGGATCACAACCTGGGTGGCCAACCCGGTCAACAAGCTGCTGGAAACTGGTAATTATGGTCAAAACAATGTTACCTCAAATTCGGCTTTCACTTCCAGAATCACCCAAACATGCTAAAACGGTTTATTTATATTAATGAATCGTGAGCCATATCTCCCTGATACTTTATGCTAGAAACAAACTGAGCACACCTTTAGAAAGAGTGGAAGATAAGCTTTCATCTGATGCCTTGATTGTACATGTAATTAGAATGTAAGAGTTAACAATGCCTCTTAATTCATAGGTAGGCAAAAAAAAAAAAAAAAAAAATATTGAACATTCCATTTGTAATCGGTAGCATTCTTTTCCCTTTGTTGTTGTTACAATAAACAAATTACCATGTAAAGTTAACTTTTACTGGATGAAATCATATTTTGATTTTTTTTTTTTTACTAACCAGACAGTCCTCATGGCCCATAACTACGGTGGCCGAGAGAGCTCAACGCGCTGCAAATGAAGAAAACACATGCAAACAGAAAAAAACGCATGCAAACAGAAAAAAACACATGCAAATAGAAAAAAACACATGCAAATAGAAAAAACACCAGCGAATAAGAAAACATCTTCATCAGTTTTACAACTCACGTGCGTCCCAATACTCACAACACAACCAAATACGGAAACGCGCTGCAATTACAGAAACGCGCTGCAAAAGTTCACAACACAACCAAACAGAAACGCGCTGCAAATAGAACAGAACACAACGGAAATGTTTCCGGGGAACCCAATAAGTGACGGACGGACGGCTAGGACGTGCTTACAGCTGTCTACTTTTATTATTATTATTTATTTTATATTTTTTTGCAAAACATACAAAGATGACACGTTTATGACATACAACTTTGTATACAATATACAAAATGTATTTGCGATATGTTCAATGTCATAAGAATACTAAAAAGAACAATGAGCTGAAGACTAAAATAAATAAATAAATAAAAAAGATAGAGAAAAAGAATGAGGAAAAGACATTAATCTATACATCAGTTACATTGAACACATTTTGTCATGTTATGTTAAAATAAGTTTCGTAAGAAATGTTAGAATGTAGCTATAGGTCCAAATATGAGACGGCAAGTTTTAAAGTTGAGACACTCACACAAAGATATAACACATATTTTAAAAACTTTGTTGTATAAAATGTATATTTATTTGCAACAGTTATGTTAACAGCATTAATACTATATTTCTGGTAAGAACAGCTATTCAGCTGATGGACACGCGCTGCGTTGTCATGGGAACATCCCAGGTGAAAATAATGAGGAAATTACGTTGTCTTTCGTTGCTCCCTTCATCAACATAATGGCACACAAGTGCCCCACTCCCTCCAAAGTGCCCAATTCAAGGGCTCTGCCGTCTGCCCTTTTAAGAGAGTAGGGCATAGGTAAAGCCAGAGCCCGCGTCTCTCTGGTAAAGCTCGCGAGCCGTCCGTCCGTCACTTATTGGGTTCCCCGGAAACATTTCCGTTGTGTTCTGTTCTATTTGCAGCCAGGCGGGAAGGAAGTCGACCGGAAGTTGAAGTCGGCCGGGTGCCGACATCTTGTAGCAGAACTTCACTTGCGTTAGCATCCCATTGACTCCCATTCATTTTGGCGTCACTTTGACAGCGAATAACTTTACATCTGAGGCGTTTAAAGACTCCATTTGTCCATTATTTATTTCTAAAGATACACGACAATGTATAAAATGCTCCATTACCTTGTAGCTTATGTTATGGACCCGTAGAAGCAGTTTTTGTAAAAGTAGGCTAACGATTGCGTCATAACCACGCGACTCTCTGTCGCACACTAGAGAGATTACCGTATAGACGGGAGGAGAAGCTCGCGAGCAATCGGGGGGACGTGGAGGCAAAATGACAATATAATTAATCAGAATACCTAGCAAAAGTTTCTCCTGCTCCAAGCTCATGGACAGCTCCTACTCGCACTCTCCGTCTCTGCAAGATTCGGAAGGGAATGATTCAGATTTCTCTTGGCACAGCTACTACAAGACAGACGGGTTGCTCACGTGGTCCGTGTAACGCTTTGCTCGGTTTGAGTCTGCGCGTCAGGAAAGGAAGTGCTAAGAAATCGCTGAAAATGGGCTTCACTTGTCTCAATTGAGTTCAAATGGGGTCGCTGTGTCCATTTCTTTTACTGTCTATGTTTGCAGCGCGTTTCTGTTTGGTTGTGTTGTGAACTTTTGCAGCGCGTTTCTGTAATTGCAGCGCGTTTCCGTATTTGGTTGTGTTGTGAGTATTGGGACGCACGTGAGTTGTAAAACTGATGAAGATGTTTTCTTATTCCCTGGTGTTTTTTTCTATTTGCATGTGTTTTTTTCTATTTGCATGTGTTTTTTTCTGTTTGCATGCGTTTTTTTCTGTTTGCATGTGTTTTCTTCATTTGCAGCGCGTTGAGCTCTCTCGGCCACCGTATATAACACATTTAGAGGGAATTCAATTTCAAGCCTATAATAGCCTGTCAATTCAAACAAGGTCCAAGAAAGAAGTTTACCATTAACTGGTGTTAATTGTATACTGCTCTGTTTCTGTATGTATAGTATATCGTTTGCATATTTATGCAATATCAATTATTTGTATTGCAATGTGTATTTCTAATATTATTTCACAAGTGGGATAGCTTTATTTATTCTATTGAAATAAAAAAAAGGGATTTGAGGATTTTGGGTTAGGCTGGTTACTGCTCAATCCTGGTGTTTGGAGTGTGAGACAAAGGTACTGACAACTAAATGCTGAAAGACTAAAACACACAGGAGTCATGTGTGGAGTAGGTTTAAAAGTATTTACTGATTAAAACTGTTACATTAAATAGCAATTTGTACAAAAAAACAAAAAACAAAAAGCGAAACAGACAAACAGATTACAATTCAGGGTGATAACTAATTTCTGTAATAATGTTTATACAATTTGTTTAGCTGTTTCGGAATCACCGCTGCTGTCGCTGCTCTCTAGTGTTTCAGCATGCTGTATCCTACTACATTTGGTTGCAAACCCCTAGCAACAGCATCCTATGTAGCATGGAGCAGTTCTTCTGACAACCTTTAACCAGAGATGGGCACAAATACATCAAAAAGTATTTAATTAAAATACAAGTAATTTGTCATTTGAAAATACAAAAATATATTTTTTTACAGTCTTCTGTAGTGTAAGTGTGGCGTTAGGTACATGTAAGAGTCTAGAATATTGCAATATTATTGTTTAGTGCAGAAGATGTGCTTTTAACGTACATGTTTCCACATACTGTCATAATAAAATATAATTACGCATATAACACTATATTTGTATTATATTACACAAAAACTAGTTAACGCTGCTGTGAGGGCGTTTTTAATAGCGCGGCTGTGACAAAGTTGACAACTTTCTGTTATGGTTTAGAAGGAGAGAACCCAATCGCAGACCATTTGCAGACATCTCAAGGGTTTATTACAGAAAAACAGGGAAAACAAAACCCACGAGGGGGCAAAACAAGACAGGGTAGATATTAGACAGACAAGACTAGACTAGGACTCAGACAATAAACTAACAGCTAAGACAAGAACAACTCTTCACAAGACTTTCAACAGGTTACTCACGGTAGGTATCACATTGATTGAATAACAATGAACCCGCACAGGACAGCAAACACAAGGGGATTAAAAAGGGAGAAACTAATCAGGAACAGGTGACACAGGTAAAGCAATAATCTAACCAGGGACACAGGTGAAACAATAATGACTAAACAAGGGTAACAAGGGGGCGGGGTTACATGACGAGACAACGCAAGCACATGGCCAAACAAATGGCCATGTGCTGCACATGAAACATGGGCCTGTCATGATCCTGCCTCAAGACCAGGGAAAATCAGAGACAAGAAGGCAGAATCATGACACTTTCTTTCTTCCGACTGCCATTATCTATTTTTTTACTCTTTTTCAAAGTTGTGAAAACACTGTTGTGGCGTTTTTCTTTTGCTATTTGAGCAAATTGGAACACAAAAATATATATTTAATGTAGTCTTTCATTCACTGCTATAGAAGTTAACCCAACTATGATGCCTTACACTTCTGAGAAACCCAGAAATGTGAACAGGGTCAATAGGATGTGTCACATCACATGATTTACTTGCCAAAAACTGTGATAGGCAATTTGGTAGTCCTATTTGTATTTTATGTCTATGGTCCTAGGGATAGTTCACCCAAAAAGGAAAATTAGCCCATGATTTACTCACCCTGACGTCATCCTAGGTGTATATGACTTTCTTCTTTCAGAAGAATACAATCAGAGTTATATTAAAAAGTGTCCTGGCTCTTCCAAGCTTTATAATGACAGTCAATGGGTATATTTTTCATCAAAGTGCATCTATCCATCATAAAAGTGCATCTGTCCATCATAAAAGTGCATCTGTCCATCATAAAAGCGTATCTATCCATCATAAAAGTACATCTAGCCATCATAAAACTGCATCATTCTGTCCATCATAAAAATGCATCTATCCATCATAAAAGTGCATCTATCCATCATAAAAGTGCATCTATCCATCATAAAAGTGCATGTCAATCATAAAAGTGAGTCTATCCATCATAAAAGTGCATCTATCAATCATAAAAGTGCGTCTATCCATCATAAAAGTGCATCTATCAATCATAAAAGTGCGTCTATCCATCATAAAAGTGCATCTGTCCATCATAAAAGTGCATCTATCCATCATAAAAGTGCATCTATCCATCGCAAAAGTGCATCTATCCATCATAAAAGTGCATGTGTCAATCATAAAAGTGCGTCTATCCATCATAAAAGCATATCTATCCATCATAAAAGTGCATCTATCCATCATAAAAGCATATCTATCCATCATAAAAGTGCATCTATCCATCATAAAAGTGCATCTATCCATCATAAAAGTACATCTATCCATCATAAAAGTACATCTATCCATCATAAAAGTGCATCTATCCATCATAAAAGTTCATCTGTCCATCATAAAAGTGCATCTGTCCATCATAAAAGCATATCTATCCATCATAAAAGTGCATGTGTCAATCATAAAAGTGTGTCTATCCATCATAAAAGTGCATCTATCCATCATAAAAGTACATCTATCCATCATAAAAGTGCATCTATCCATCATAAAGTGCATCTATCCATCATAAAAGTGCATCTGTCCATCATAAAAGCATATCTATACATCATAAAAGTGCATCTGTCCATCATAAAAGTGCATCTATCCATCATAAAAGTGCATCTATCCATCATAAAAGTGCATGTGTCCATCATAAAAGTGTGTCTATCTATCATAAAAGTGTGTCTATCCATCATAGATGTACTTTTATGATGGATAGATGAACTTTTATGATGGACAGATGAACTTTTATGATGGACAGATGCACTTTTATGATGCAAGCAAGATGGCGTCATAAAAGTGCATCTATCCATCATAAAAGTTCATCTGTCCATCATAAAAGTGCATCTGTCCATCATAAAAGCATATCTATCCATCATAAAAGTGCATGTGTCAATCATAAAAGTGCATCTATCCATCATAAAAGTGCATCTATCCATCATAAAAGTACATCTATCCATCATAAAAGTGCATCTATCCATCATAAAGTGCATCTATCCATCATAAAAGTGCATCTGTCCATCATAAAAGCATATCTATCCATCATAAAAGTGCATCTGTCCATCTTAAAAGTGCATCTATCCATCATAAAAGTGCATCTATCCATCATAAAAGTGCATGTGTCCATCATAAAAGTGTGTCTATCTATCATAAAAGTGTGTCTATCCATCATAGATGTACTTTTATGATGGATAGATGAACTTTTATGATGGACAGATGAACTTTTATGATGGACAGATGCACTTTTATGATGCAAGCAAGATGGCGCCGATTGAAATGGCTTGCCGTCAGCTCCTCTGCTATTTTCGTTTGTTTCTTGGTTTATTTGTGTCTTTACATTTCTTGTCTTTATTAAGTCAAAATGAGGCCATATCGTTAATATACGATCGCCAAACGCTGCTGAATATCAGATCTACTATAGCGCTTTACTCCTTCGAGGATACGACTGGTCCGAGTTTCAGCCTACCACCTCCACCCCTCTCGATGAACATACCTCCATGGTTACGCCGTGCGCCGTGTGCGCTTTCCTGGAGAAAGCGGCGTAGGAGGAGAGGAAAGCGCGGGGGCATTGCTGTTAGGCTGAGATTTTGCCTGGCCTCCTCTCGATTGATCTGTCAACCGCGTCTGGATGCTGTGCGGACGGAGATAAATCGCGGCCTCTACATCCCAAGGCGCTCTCTGGAAATTCCTTATCAATGGATTGTACACTTGTCAGCGGACTCGTTGGTGCCTCCCTGCCGTCGCCGCTCACCGCGTCTTCGGCGTGGTGGGGTGGATTGTCATCATCTCCGTCCACTTTGTCGGGCATCGCACATTGTTTCGCAACAGGTCGGTGAATCTTCTTCGATCAAAATGGCTCTAGTAAATGCAAGGTCGCTGGGAAACAAGACGTTTATTCTTAACGACTTTATAAACTCTGGCAACTTAGATTTTTTATTTGTGACTGAGACCTGGCTGTCTGTTGGAGATAATACTCCTTTCTCTGAACTCACCCCCCCTAATTATAATTTTTTTAATTCACCCCGTTTGTCTGGTCGGGGTGGAGGACTGGCATCTGTTTTTAGAGATGGTTTTTGTTGTAGAATCTTAGAAACCGACAGTTTCACAAGTTTTGAAGTTCAAAGTTTTGCGCTGGACTCGATGAACTCGTTGGTGGTGGCAGTGGTTTATCGTCCACCAAAAACAAACAAAAACTTTATCGCCGAGTTCTCCGAATTTCTAGGGGATATTACCCCTAAATTTGATAGAATTCTAATTGTTGGTGATTTTAATATTCATGTTGGTTGTGAATCCGAAGTGTTAGTGAAAGAGTTTCTTAGTCTCATAGAGGCGTGTTATTTTGTCCAGTGGGTGAAAGAACCAACACATGCACAGGGTAATATTTTAGACTTGGTTTTAACACATGGTTTTTCTATTTCAGATGTGCATATCGATGATTTGAGTTTTTCGGATCACAAGCCTATAATGTTTACTGTTGATATTTCCTGTCACACTACTGAAATAATGAGACCTGAAAAATGGTCACGTGTTGGCCTTTTTGCTCCAACCTCGGTGGAAAAATTTTCAGTGACATTCAAAGAGACCTGTGATTTGCTTTCCTCAGATTATCTTGTTAATGTGTTAAATGTGGACGAGCTTCTTAATACGTTTAATTATGTATGCACTAGTGTTTTAGATATTATTGCCCCTTTGAAACTAAAAAAATATAAAAACAAAATAGAACCATGGTTAAACAACAATACACGTAGTTTGAGGAAAGCCTGCAGAAGGGCAGAACGCAGGTGGAAAAAGGATAAACTTCAAGTGTCCTATGACATGCTACGGGAATCTTTAATGACATACCAAAAAGCAGTGAAAGTTGCGAAATCTCAGTATTTTTCTGAGATAATTCGCAAAAGTACAAATAGTCCCAGGGCTTTATTTAATATCTTGAATTCTGTTTATAATCCAAACGGCAAAATTTGTTTAGTGGAGTCCTCAACTTTGTGTGAAATTTTTTTGATATTCTTTAAGGATAAAATCGATACAATTAGACAGTCCATTATTCCTGGTACTGACGACCCTGTTGATTTTTTAATTCCTACTAAGTTTTTTAACTCATTTGAGCCGATCACATTGCTGGGTATGATGGATTTAGTTGCTAAGCTGAAGCCTACCACCTCTGCATGTGACATTGTTCCGACCCAATTTTTTAAATTGGTACTTGATTGTGTTGGGGATTGGATTTTAGCAATTATAAATAAGATCATTCTTTCTGGGATTGTTCCATCCTTTTGCAAACATGCTATGGTGAAACCTTTGTTGAAAAAACCAGGTCTGGATATAAATATCTTATCAAATTTTAGGCCAATCTCAAATTTACCTTTCATGGCAAAAATCTTAGAGAATGCTGTATCTGTGCAATTGCAGATCTTTCTAGAAACAAACAATATTGCAGAAAAATTCCAATCTGGATTTAGGAAAAAACATAGTACTGAGTCAGCACTTCTAAGAGTTTTAAACGATATTTTATTATTTGTTGATTCCGGGAATTCAGCAATCTTGGTGCTATTAGATTTGAGCGCAGCATTTGATACAGTTGATCATGAAATTCTTTTAACGCGTCTTGAAAAGTGTGTGGGTATTCAAGGAACTGCCCTTAGCTGGTTCAGATCTTATCTGAGTAACAGAACCTTTTCAGTGGGTATTGGTCGCGCTGTATCATCTGTAGCACAAGTTGCCTGTGGTGTTCCTCAAGGGTCTATTCTGGCTCCCATTTTATTTTCACCATATATGTTACCACTAGGCTCAATTCTTAAGAAGCATGGAGTGTCCTTTCATTTTTATGCAGACGACACCCAAATCTATCTCCCTTTGAAACATGACAAGCAAGGCCTAGAAACTTTGCTTGCCTGTTTAACTGATGTACGATCTTGGATGTCTTTGAATTTCTTGCACTTAAATGAGAGTAAGACTGAAGTAATTGTTTTTGGCCCCTCTGTGGGGAAAGCAAACCCGAAAACTGATTATGATTATTTAAACTCTTATATCAAACCCACTGTGAAAAATTTAGGAGTTCTTTTTGATTCATCTCTCAAGTTTGACCAACATATAAATTCTGTGGTAAAGTCTTGTTTTTTCCATATTAAACTGCTGTCCAAAGTCAAAACCTTTTTATCTTTTAACGATCTTAAAACTGTCACACATGTTTTTGTTTTATCTCGTTTGGACTATTGTAATTCTCTGTATATGGGATTACCCAAATCCTCCATGTCACGGCTTCAGATGGTCCAAAACGCCGCGGCCAGGTTTTTAACTGGGGTTCATAGACGAGAACACATTACTCCGATACTATCATTTTTAAATTGGTTGCCAGTGTGTTATAGAGTTGAATTTAAAATTTTGTTGTTAGTTTTTAAGGCTTTGATTGGTCTGGCACCATCCTATTTGTCAGATCTTATAAATGTGAAAAAGTCAACAAGATGCTTGCGATCCTCAGACAGCATTATACTGTCGTATCCAAGATCAAGACTGAAGTTGCGAGGCGATCGTGCTTTTTCAGTGGCCGGTCCTAGGATGTGGAACAGTCTTCCCTTATCTGTGAGGTCTGCTACGTCTGTTTATGAATTTAAATCTAAACTACAGTCTTATCTATTTACTCTTGCATATCACTCATAATTTTGATCTCGCTAAACCCTAACTATAGTGTTTTATTGTCTGTTATTAATGTATTGTGTGTGGTTTTGTTTTATATTTATTAACTTGTACAGCACAGTGGTCAACATCTGTTGTGTTTATTTGTGCTTTATAAATAATAAAATGAAATGAAATGAAATGATAGATGTACTTTTATGATGGACAGATGCACTTTTATGATGGATAGACGCACTTATGATGGATAGATGCATTTTTATGATGGACAGATGCAGTTTTATGATGGATATGCACTTTTATGATGGACAGACACACTTTGATGATGGATAGATGCACTTTTATGATGGACAGATGCACTTTTATGATGGATAGACACACTTTTATGATGGATAGATCCATTTTTATGATGGACAGATGCAGTTTTATGATGGATATGTACTTTTATGATGGATAGATACGCTTTTATGATGGACAGATGCACTTTTGTGATGGATAGATGCACTTTTATGATGGATAGATGCACTTTTATGATGGACAGATGCACTTTCGTGATGGATAGATGCACTTTTATGATGGATAGACGCACTTTTATGATGGATAGACACACTTTTATGATTGACATGCACTTTTATGATGGATAGATGCACTTTTATGATGGATAGATATGCTTTTATGATGGATAGATGCACTTTTATGATGGATAGATGCACTTTTATGATGGATAGATGCACTTTTGTGATGGATAGATGCACTTTTATGATGGACAGAGGCACTTTTATGATGGATAGACGCACTTTTATGATTGACATGCACTTTTATGATGGATAGATGCACTTTTATGATGGATAGATGCATTTTTATGATGGACAGATGCAGTTTTATGATGGATTGATGCATTTTTATGATGGACAGATGCAGTTTTATGATGGACAGATGCAGTTTTATGATGGATAGATACGCTTTTATGATGGATAGATGCACTTTTATGATGGACAGATGCACTTTTATGATGGATAGATGCACTTTGATGAAAAATATACCCATTGACTGTCATTATAAAGCTTGGAAGAGCCAGGACACTTTTTAATATAACTCTGATTGTATTCTTCTGAAAGAAGAAAGTCATATACACCTAGGATGACGTCAGGGTGAGTAAATCATGGGCTAATTTTCCTTTTTGGGTGAACTATCCCTAGGACCATAGACATAAAATACAAATAGGACTACCAAATTGCCTATCACAGTTTTTGGCAAGTAAATGGCAAATGATGTGACACATCCTATTGACCCTGTTCACATTTCTGGGTTTCTCAGAAGTGTAAGGCATCATAGTTGGGTTAACTTCTATAGCAGTAAATGAAAGACTACATTAAATATATATTTTTGTGTTCCAAATTGCTTTAAATAGCAAAAGAAAAACGCCACAACAGTGTTTTCACAACTTTCAAAAAGAGTAAAAAAATAGATAATGGCAGTCGGAAGAAAGAAAGTTGTCAACTTTGTCACAGAAAGAAACGCCCTCACAGCAGCGTTAACTAGTTTTTGTGTAATATAATACAAATATAGTGTTATATGCGTAATTATATTTTATTATGACAGTATGTGGAAACATGTACGTTAAAAGCACATCTTCTGCACTAAACAATAATATTGCAATATTCTAGACTCTTACATGTACCTAACGCCACACTTACACTACAGAAGACTGTAAAGAAATATATTTTTGTATTTTCAAATGACAAATTACTTGTATTTTAATTAAATACTTTTTGATGTATTTGTGCCCATCTCTGGTTAAAGGTTGTCAGAAGAACTGCTCCATGCTACATAGGATGCTGTTGCTAGGGGTTTGCAACCAAATGTAGTAGGATACAGCATGCTGAAACACTAGAGAGCAGCGACAGCAGCGGTGATTCCGAAACAGCTAAACAAATTGTATAAACATTATTACAGAAATCAGTTATCACCCTGAATTGTAATCTGTTTGTCTGTTTCGCTTTTTGTTTTTTTGTACAAATTGCTACTTAATGTAACAGTTTTAATCAGTAAATACTTTTAAACCTACTCCACACATGACTCCTGTGTGTTTTAGTCTTTCAGCATTTAGTTGTCAGTACCTTTGTCTCACACTCCAAACACCAGGATTGAGCAGTAACCAGCCTAACCCAAAATCCTCAAATCCCTTTTTTTTATTTCAATAGAATAAATAAAGCTATCCCACTTGTGAAAGAATATTAGAAATAGACATTGCAATACAAATAATAGATATTGCATAAATATGCAAACGATATACTGTACATACAGAAACAGAGCAGTATACAATTAACACCAGTTAATGGTAAACTTCTTTCTTGGACCTTGTTTGAATTGACAGGCTATTATAGGCTTGAAATTGAATTCCCTCTAAATGTGTTATGGGCCATGAGGACTGTCTGGTTAGTAAAAAAAAAAAATCAAAATATGATTTCATCCAGTAAAAGTTAACTTTACATGGTAATTTGTTTATTGTAACAACAACAAAGGGAAAAGAATGCTACCGATTACAAATGGAATGTTCAATATTTTTTTCTTTTTTTTTTGCCTACCTATGAATTAAGAGGCATTGTTAACTCTTACATTCTAATTACATGTACAATCAAGGTATCAGATGAAATCTTATCTTCCACTCTTTCTAAAGGTGTGCTCAGTTTGTTTCTAGCATAAAGTATCAGGGAGATATGGCTCACGATTCATTAATATAAATAAACCGTTTTAGCATGTTTGGGTGATTCTGGCAGTTAAAGCCGAATTTGAGGTAACATTGTTTTGACCCTAATTACAAGTTTCCAGCAGCTTGTTGACCGGGTTGGTCACCCAGGTTGTGATCCTCAGACATCATAGATTTCATTTTTATATGACAACCTTTTACAGCAGCCCATGTCTGCTAAACCCCCTTTGCCCCCTGGGTACCGTTTAATGCTGCACAGGTGGCATACATGCATTTATACAAAAACTGCACTTGCAGGAATAATAATGAAATTAATGTTTTAAATATGAACTCAGCTGCATAAAGATGCCTTGTGTGACACTGAGAAATCTGCTAGGATTTGAAGGGCAAATTAATCAGTTCACTCAGAATTAAGATGGTTCGACTCCGAGAAAGAAACTTGCACCATGTGACCCTTAAGGCCACATTTCACACCAAGAACAATGACTACAAAGATAACTATATCAGCGTCCACACCAGCGGACGATAACGTTGTTTATTCTAAGCGCACACTGCAGTTTTGTTGTCTGTTGCTTTAAATGCTGACGCTCTTTAAATGGATACTGATTGGCTGTCAAAGTTTTTTATCATTCATCAGCTGAAAAAAAAATCTTTTGAAGGTGATTCCAATGATATTGTTTCACTGTGCTGTTATCATTATAGCTGTGGTGTGAACTCTGCTATTCTTTAATATTTAGAACGATTTAAAGGACTTTATCTTTATCGGTACAGTTATCGTCTCTGGTGTGAACAGGCCTTTAGGAATCCCATATACTAAATAAAGCAAGGGTGTAGAGTTACATTCAAGTTATTTCAAGGCATGAAAAAATCACTAAAATATATCATTTGTTTTAAGGGATAAAATGATTGACTAGTTTTGAAAAAAAGCTTGTCATACCCAAACATTCAGATAATAAATTATTTTAAGTAAGAAAGATGATTCATTTAGACGTGTTTGTGTTGGAAGATGTTCTCAGGTTTCAGAGTTTCTGTATTAGTGGTTAAACATGACAAATATCTGAATGACAGACAACAAAAATTCAGCTATGGGGATACAATTCATAAACGCAGACCAGCAATATGCCCATCCGATCTTGAAAAATTCACGTACATTGAACTAAGCATTATGGAGCTATTGTATTTTCCTCTTAATTCTGTATAATCAGACTTCATTGCATCATGATCAATGAAGAAGAAACCTTTAAATATTGATCTAATATAGCAATATAAAGCACATGGTTTTTGTCTTGCTGTATTTGCTGTAATAGTCACCCATTTGTTTACTTACCAAGTAGTTGAGAGATCTTGCGGCGATAGTAAATCACAACAGCAGCTAAAACTGCAGCCACCAGCAGAGCAGCAAAAACAACAAACCCTGCTATAGCACCCGGAGACAGACCCGGATCTGAAACAGCTAAAGAATTTGACACAGTCAGAATTTTAATCGGATTCCGTTTTCTAGCTTTCTCTCTATAAATCATATTATTATGAGAGAAGACTTCATTTCCCACAATTAGTTACCATGATGATTTTCTGACATATTTCATGTTGTGACATATTTCTTGTTCCGTGTCTCTGCAGTGCTCAATATTGAAAAATCGAATATTGTTCACACAACATAAATATTACAGTGAATGAGATGACCTGAAATTACTTCAAATATATACGCTGCTGTGAATTATAAGACACTGTAGTAGGCTATTTAATGTATTGTGTGAAGTCTAAGTAAGTCTGACTATGTGTTTGTCACAGTGCACATCTGAGGTGTCTCAGCTGAAGGAAATAATACATCGTTTATTGGCTTTAATATATCGGACAAATTTTCTTATCGGGCAGATAACGATAACATTAAAATTTAACATATATAAGCCGATTTATCATGCATCCCTATAAACAAGTGTGAAATATTTGCTACACTTCCTTCTAAAGGGGTTTAAAGGGGTCCTTCTAAAGGTTGTCCAAGAATCTACTCCAAGTTTCTGATCTAATTATTCCTTATGTCATCATTATTACATTGAAAGACTGGCTCTTTACAGACTCAGAGTTACTCACCTTTGACAGAAAGAAGGAATCGCTGTGAGCTCTCACGGCCTCTGATCTGTAGTTCATAAAGTCCACTGTGTTCGGTTCTGGTGTTTGTGATGGTCAGAGATCCAGTTTGATAATCGAGCTTCAGTCGGTCTCTGAATCTCTCATCAGCTTCGTTTAATGATGTCTCTTTAGTTTCCATATCAATTTTAGCCAGGAGAATGCCTTCATCTCCAAACCACCACACGATCAGATCGTCTCTCTTTACTTCAATGTCAGTTTTTAGAGTGACAGACTCTCCCTCCATCACTGACACTGACTTCACTTCATCCGTCTTACCAACCACACCTGGAAACAAGCAGAAACAGTTTCTCAGCAAGAGATTCAACTTATAATGCATTTACTCTGAAAGAGTACATTTAAATTAATTGTAATTTACATATAGCCATCACTCAGATATTTACAGCTTTTAATTGATGAAGAGAAATGTTAATAATAAAGCTAATAAAAAGCATTATTTCTGCTGCTCGTATTAGTACATAAGATCATAAACATTGTTGACAGATAACAGATCACATTGTCATGTGACACAGAAAGAAACATCATATCACTGTCTCAGTTTGAGTTAACTGATTCATATGTGTGCATAAATATAGACCTTATAAATTAAGTAATTTCATGTGAGTAAAAATGAGTGAGTCACTCTTACAAATCTTTTAGGTAACACTTTATCTTAAGGTGATGTGGTTACACGTTACTACATGTGGTTACTATAGTAATAACAGTAAATTGTGCATAATTAAAATGAACTAAACCCTATACCAAACTCTAGAGTAAGTACATGTAGTTAATTTATTTTACTCAGTTGTTATTTGAGTAACAATGTAACAACATCACCTTAAAATAAAGTGTAACCATGTTTTATAATAGGCAACATGACACATTGTTGATGTCTCTTGTAGTGTATGAGATGGTTTATTAAAAACAATAGAATTATCTAATTATTAACGCTAATCTAAATCGGAATGTTACATTGAAAGACATGGGATAGCCTACTCACCAAAGACAGTAACATTAAATATCTTTATTGTAGTCTTTTTTCTAGAGACAGAGAGTTTATATTGTCCTGAATGTCTGATTCTGGTGTTTCTGATGGTGAGAGATCCAGTGTTTTGGTCCACCTGTAATCTGTCTCTGAATCTCACATCATCGGTTAAAAAAATGGAGTTCAAGTCGCCCTTTCTCGTTATTTGAGATATGACAGAGTCTTTAGGTCCAAACAGCCACAGTATGGTATCATCGTTCCGTATGTCAGTGAGATTAGTGTGTAGAGTGACCGAATCTCCCTCCATCACAGCCTCCGTCTCTGCACCACACACACCTAGAGCAGAAACCATCAGTTTTACTGATCAGACTCTACCACATGCCTTTTTCCTGATGTTAATAGTGTTCAAAATACAATTCATATAAAAAAAAACTAACTTTACTGGTTATGGTAGAATTGGTTAGACCCTGTAAATGAACAAATTCCAGAAATAATAGGAATTACAGCAAATTCACTTTTTTTGCTAGACAAACTGTGTAGGTATGGTGGGTAGGAGGGTGTATGTGGTCACCGTGGTGAGAAAAGTTTACTTTTGAGAAGATGCCGACGGCAACTGATTCATTGCGATTTGCCAAACTGTATCTAAGTGAAACCGAAAGATCAGAAATCCATTAGCCTACTTACCGTCCATGAAAAAAAAAACAATAGAAAGAACAATAACATGTTCTGCACATTAGAGCTGGGTAGAATCTTAATCAATAAAGATGATCTATGGAGATTAGACTTTTCGTCCCGCAATCTCCGCTGTGTTTCAGAACCGCACAGCCGACTGACATGCGTGAATGTATTAGCTACACACAAAAAAAGTCAACAGAGACACGGTTTTGACAACTGAGAATTGCGATTTTCAATATTTCTAACTATATTAATGACGATGAGGACTATATCCTTGAGAGGAACTTAGGGGCGAGCAAAACAGTAGGCTATACGTCGTTTGCCAATGCAGTAGCCTAACTTCTTCAGGGAATTTACTGAAGAGAAAAAGGTGCGTGCGCGTCCTCCAGGGGAGGGAGGGCTGTTTTAGAGAAGTCGTGTTTTACCCTATATGGGGAGGTTGCAGACCTGGAGCCGGTAGATATATATAGCCTACGGCTAGTGCCGTCGCAAGAGGTCAAGCATATGAAATGCATGGGAGGGCACAATTATTATTAGCCTGCGTATAATTATAATAATCGTATACTCTATTCGCGCAGCACATAATCGTCACGTTAAACATAACCAACAGCAATATGACCAGGTAGCCTATAGCCTACACCACATTACAAGCAATGTTATGAATAAAACACTTGACTATTATGGCAAGGCGTTTTAACATTTAATCTTTAAAACCAACTAGTATCTATTGTCATGCTACTAGTATTTTTTAGATACTAGTATCTATCCCATTACTTATTCATTAGCTACTAGCAGTGGTGGAGGAAGTACTGAATCTCAGTAGCCTACTTAAGTAAAAGTACAAATAACCAGAGACATATTTACTTTAGTAAAAGTAAAAGTACCACAATGAAAACCCTACTGAAGTAAAAAGTAAAAAGTACCTGATTTAAAATGTACTTTAAGTATTAAAAGTAAAAGTACTTTCATAACAATTTATTCTCTTAATGTCTATATTCTAATAATTAGGGCTGTAAAAATATGCAATATGAAACCGAAATCGCGATACTCGTATCCACGAACCTGTGTCGCGGTGTGAGTGTGAGAAGGCAGAATCGCGACACACCCCTTATTTGAAGTTAACATTATACAATACGTAGACCTGGATAAATTCTTTAAAATTGGGCAATCCCAGCATTATGGACGTGACAAATTGCAGTAAAAACTAGAAATGTAAATTCTCAAATACCAATTGAAACTGTTTATACATCCATACTCCCTTAATAAAGAAGTCCAGACATTAGAAAACGTTTTATATTTAATATGAGGGAAATCCGTAACGGACGTGACACAAAAAAAATCTTTAACTTTTAGGAGGCATTTTTTAGTAATTCTGTGAATTTCACTGCGCAAAACAAAAGTAATATACCCACCGGATGAAGAAGGGTTGGCTCTCCACAGAACATAAAATATTCATTTTATTTTTTGTGTTCACATTTATGAGGAAAAAACAATGTTACGGACGTGAGCGCTCTGAAAGCGGCACTAAAATACTGATTTAAAACGTTCACAGAGACCACAAAAGCCCTTCTTTAAAGTGAATTTCGTTTCGTATTAATTGTATCTTAATTTTAATCAAAGTTTCATCAACCAATTGCCTGGATTTAATAAATAAGTAAATATAGCAGAAAATAGATCAGGACATGGAGGCGCGGGTGCGTGAACTGGTGAAACTCATGAACCGAAACTCAGGACTGTACTTGCCTCACTGACCTGAGACATATATATATATAGAAAGCTTGAAATGTGTACTTTTAAATAGAACAATTCAAAACGAAAGAAAACAGACTGTTCTCTGCATGTAATCCGTATGAAATGTGCATTTCTCTCTGGCGCGTTCACTGCAAAGATTGCGCGTCAGCATCAATTAAAATGTCTCCTTCTTATATATTACATATTCTGTCATGATAGAAACACGGAAGCAAATGCAAGTTAACTCTTTTCTCTTTATTGAAAACCAGTTGATGATAGATTGGGTCCAGGGCGAAACAGGATAGTGGCGCAGGGACTTCGATGGTCAGATGTGCCGTGATGAAAGGTGATGACGTGACGTGACAAATCCTTGGTGAACATCCACGGGGACAG
Organism: Vimba vimba; assembly: GCA_022828995.1. Lineage (NCBI taxonomy): Eukaryota > Metazoa > Chordata > Actinopteri > Cypriniformes > Leuciscidae > Vimba > Vimba vimba. The sequence goes on along the minus strand of CM040825.1, from coordinate 29,486,523 downwards.
GAACAGGAACGAGGAGACACCGAGACAGGAACAAGACGAGATCACACACCGGGAACCACATTCAACGATCTGACAAAGGAGATGAGAATTGAGTGAGCATATATAGGTGCTGAGATGAGCTGCAGCTGGTGACGGAGTGATGAACTTGATTGTTGATGAGTGCTGATCAGCCGACACGCCCACACAATCAGCACGCAACATACAACAACAGAAACACGAGACAAGGAAGAGGCATAGGATTTATGAACCGTGACAGTACCCCCTCCCCTAGGAACGCCTCCTGGCGTTCCCAGGCTCCCTTACCTGCCGATTGTAATCATCGATAAGGGAGTGATCCAGGATGTCTCTAGCCGGTACCCAACTCCTCTCCTCCGGACCGTAACCTTCCCAGTCCACCAAGTACTGAAATCCGCGTCCCCTCCGCCTTGAGTCCAGAACACGACTGACCGAATAAGTAGGTTCCCCATCTACGAGTCGCGGCGGGGGGGGAACCGGGACTGGCGGATTAATACGAGCAAAAAAAATGGGCTTAATTTTGGACACATGAAAGACGGGATGAATCCTCCTGTACACTGGAGGAAGATTGAGGCGGACTGTCACCGGACTAATGATTTTAGTGACAGAGAATGGGCCAATAAATTTAGGAGCAAGCTTATTAGAAACGGAGCGGAGAGGAATGTCCTTGGTAGAAAGCCACACTTTAGAACCGACGACATACACGGGAGGCTTACGCCGGTGGCGATCGGCTTTGGCCTTAGTGCGCGCCCCCACTTGGAGTAGAGTCTCACGGGCTCTAGTCCAAGTGCGGCGACACCTCTGGACGAAGGCGTGGGCAGAGGGGACCGCGACTTCGGATTCCAGACTAGGAAAAATAGGTGGCTGGTACCCTAAACTACATTCAAACGGTGATAGGCCCGTGGATGACACTGGCAACGTGTTGTGGGCGTACTCCACCATAGACAGTTGCTGACTCCAAGAGGAAGGATTCTTGGACACTAAACATCGCAACGTTCTCTCCAAATCCTGGTTGGCTCGCTCAGTTTGACCATTGCTCTGGGGATGAAACCCAGAGGACAGACTGACAGTCGCACCCAGGCATTTACAAAACTCTCGCCAAAATTTGGACACAAATTGGGGTCCTCTGTCAGAAACCACGTCTACCGGGAGGCCATGTAGCCGAAAGACGTGATTAACGACAATCAAAGCTGTCTCCTTGGCTGAGGGTAATTTGGGCAAGGGAATGAAATGGGCCGCCTTCGAGAACCGGTCCACCACGGTCAAAACTACCGTGTGACCCTGGGAGGGTGGGAGGGCGGTGACAAAATCTAGAGCGATATGGGACCAGGGTCTCGAAGGCACCGGCAGCGGTTGAAGTAACCCATCTGGAGGGCGATTGGAAGTCTTACCTGTGGCACAAACTGAGCAAGCCAAGACAAAATTGTGAACGTCACGAGCCATGAGAGGCCACCAGAATCGTTGCTTGACCAAAAATTTAGTGCGATTAACTCCTGGATGGCAAGCCACATTGGAACAATGTCCCCACTGAATCACGCTGGACCGTAAACCCTCAGGCACAAATAAACGATTTGGTGGACAACGAGTCGGAGGCGTTACCCCTTCTAAGGCCTTCTTGACCTTCGATTCGATCTCCCATGTGAGTGTAGAGACGAATAGAGACTCTGGTAAAATGCACTCGGGAGTAGACGGGCGTTCGGAACGGTCAAAAATACGCGATAAAGAATCGGGTTTGATGTTTTTGGAACCCGGGCGGTACGAGAGAGTAAAATCAAAACGACCGAAAAAAAGAGCCCACCGAGCCTGCCTGGAGTTTAGTCTTTTAGCTGTCCGAATATATTCCAAGTTCTTGTGATCGGTCCAGACGATAAAAGGTACCCCCCCCGACCCTTCTAACCAGTGGCGCCATTCCTCCAATGCTAACTTGACTGCCAATAACTCTCTGTTGCCAATGTCATAATTGCGCTCCGCAGGGGATAAACGATGAGACAAAAACGCGCAAGGATGCATCTTATCGTCTGAGGAATCAGAATGGGGGCTGAAACGAAGCAGCCCTTTAGTTTGGCAAACGCAGCCTCGGCTGCGTCTGACCACCTGAACGTCGTTCTGGGGGAGGTCAAGGCGGTCAGAGGTGCGGCTAGTTGGCTGAAATTGCGAATGAAACGCCGGTAGAAATTGGCGAACCCCAGAAACCTCTGTAGGGCCTTACGGGAATCTGGACTTGGCCATTCTACCACAGCCTTAATCTTCTCAGGATCCATGCGCATTCCCTCAACCGACACGATGTAACCTAAGAAAGGAACAGACTGTGCATGAAAATCGCATTTCTCCGCCTTGACAAAAAGTCCATTCTCTAGCAATCTCTGGAGCACTTGTCGGACGTGTTGCACATGTTCCTGGAGAGACGAAGAAAAAATCAATATGTCATCCAGGTAGACATATATGAACTGATCGACCATGTCTCGTAACACGTCGTTGACAAGTGCTTGGAAGACCGCTGGGGAGTTGGACAGCCCGAAGGGCATGACCAAATATTCAAAGTGCCCCCTGGGGGTGTTAAAAGCGGTCTTCCATTCATCCCCCTCCCTGATGCGGACCAAATGATAAGCATTACGTAAATCCAATTTCGTGAAGATGGACGCTCCCTGCAACCTCTCGAAGGCTGAAGACATCAACGGCAAAGGATAAGTATTCTTTACCGTGATGCTGTTCAGCCCCCGGTAGTCAATACAAGGTCGCAGAGACCCGTCCTTCTTCCCCACAAAAAAGAACCCCGCCCCCGCTGGAGAAGAGGAAGGACGGATGAACCCAGTTGCTAGAGAATCAGAAATATATTTCTCCATGGCCTCCCTCTCTGGAACAGAGAGTGAATATAACTTGCCCTTGGGCGGAGACGTACCTGGCAGTAAATCTATGGCACAGTCATAGGGACGATGCGGGGGAAGAGAAGCAGCCCGAGACTTACTGAACACCTCCTTCAGGTCCAGGTACTCCGCGGGCACGTTAGATAAATCCACTGCCTCCTCCTGAAACACAGGGACAGAAACAGACGGACAAGCAGACACAAGACAAGACTTATGACAAAAACTACTCCACGCAGACACAGAATTGGTTAGCCAGTCCACTCTAGGATTGTGACGGGTGAGCCAGGGGTGACCAAGGACGATGGGTGCGAGGGGAGTGTCCAGAATGTAAAAGGAGATGATTTCTGTGTGATTTCCTGATGTGATGAGAGTGATGTCTTCGGTGATGAGTGAGATGGTGGGAAGTTCCTGGCCGTTAAGAGCGCGTACTGAGATCTTGTGTGTGAGGGGTCTGAGGGGAACTTGGAGTTTGCGTGCAAATGAATAGTCCATGAAATTACCTTCTGCCCCAGAATCCAGCAGTGCTCGACAGTCGTGAAGGTGAGTTGACCATCTCAGTCTTACCGGAAGGAGAGTAGATGTGGATGAGGACTTCTCGGCGGAGATCCCACCCGATAGTAGCCTCATACTTACTATCGGGCTGGGCCTTTTAACGGGCAGTTATAGGCGAAGTGACCCGCTCCTCCACAGTACATGCAGAGGCCCTGGGATCTCCGCCTCTCCTTCTCCTCCCGGGAAAGCCGGGCTCGACCCACCTGCATGGGCTCGTGATCGTAGACAGGGCTGACCGCGTCCCCGCCTCCGAATCGTTGGCCCTCGAACCCTCCTGTGGGGCGACTGGGCAAAGTGCGTCGATTCATTCGTGATAACCGTGCGTCCACTCTTAGTGCCAACGCAATCAGGTCGTTGAGAGAAGCTGGCAGGTCCATGGCATAAATCTCCTTCTGGACGCGGTCAGCCAGCCCATGCAGGAACATATCCCACTGCGCCTCCTCGTTCCATTGGCTCTCCGCCGCTAGAGTCCGAAACTCAATGGAGAAGTCTGAAACGGATCTCTCTCCCTTTCGCAAATCGGCCAGCATCCTTGCTGCCTCACGTCCAGCGACGGCCCGGTCGAAAACTCGTTTCATTTCGGCGGAGAGCTCCTGGAACGAGGCACAGCATGGGTCTTGATTCTCCCACACCGCTGTTCCCCAGAGTGCCGCCCTCCCAGTCAGCAGCGTCAGCACAAAGGCGACCTTGGTTTGCTCGTTGTTGAATGTTCTGGGCTGAAGAGAGAAGTGCATGGAGCATCGTGTTAAGAAAGCTCGACAGAAGTTGGGTTCACCTGCATAGGACTCAGGAACTGGTAGGCGGGGCTCCGACTGGGAGGGATTCTCTGGTGGTGGTGGGGGAACCGGCGGTGTGGGGGGCGCAGCGGGACCTCGCAGATGTTGAAGCTGTTGGGTGAGCCCGGACACCTGCGCCACTAGAGCCTGAACAGCCCGAGCTGTATCGCTGAGGTTCTTCTCCTGGGAGTCCATTCGAAGTATGCTGCTGTTCACGAATTCCTCCAGCGATCTGGTGGAGCTACTCGCTGCTTCCATTGAACGGTCAGATCGTTCTGTCATGATAGAAACACGGAAGCAAATGCAAGTTAACTCTTTTCTCTTTATTGAAAACCAGTTGATGATAGATTGGGTCCAGGGCGAAACAGGATAGTGGCGCAGGGACTTCGATGGTCAGATGTGCCGTGATGAAAGGTGATGACGTGACGTGACAAATCCTTGGTGAACATCCACGGGGACACGAACAGGAACGAGGAGACACCGAGACAGGAACAAGACGAGATCACACACCGGGAACCACATTCAACGATCTGACAAAGGAGATGAGAATTGAGTGAGCATATATAGGTGCTGAGATGAGCTGCAGCTGGTGACGGAGTGATGAACTTGATTGTTGATGAGTGCTGATCAGCCGACACGCCCACACAATCAGCACGCAACATACAACAACAGAAACACGAGACAAGGAAGAGGCATAGGATTTATGAACCGTGACATATTCATAATCATTACTTTTGCCGGTTCTTTGTGACAGCTTTTAGGTGCTTTATTGGCAGCGCCACAGTTACATGTTACATGAACGCGCCAGCACCGAAAACATGGAGATTTTTTTTCAATCTCTGTTTTGGCAAGAGGAAAAACTGATCAGAAAATGTAACGAAATGTTGTAGAAATGTAGTGGAGTAGAAAGTATAATAATTGCTGCAAAAAGTAACGAAGTAAAAGTCAAAAGTATGCACTATTGATTCTATGTCATGTATTGTCATGTCTTGTCATGTTATGTCTTGTTCTTGATCTTTCTCTCTACTTTGTCTCCCTCTGCTGGGTTTTTTGCCGTTACTGTTTCTTTCCCTTCTCCCTTCCTCCAGCTGTTCCTCATCTTCTCTGACTACCTTGTTTACTCTCTTCCCACCTGTTCCCTCTCCCCTCTGATTAGGTCCCTATTTCTCTGTCTGTTTCTGCTTCTTTCCTTGTCGGATTCTCACTTGATTTTCTCATGCAAGAAGCAAACTATAGTCCTGTCTGTCTCTGTCCGAGTCCTGTCCTGTCCTGTTGGCATCCGCCTGGTGAGCGCGATCTATACCATAGTAATCATCTTGATCTTTGTATTCTGTCCAGTTCTTCTGATGCTGAAAGAGATCTGGTAACCACGGTTGTGATTCGAGCCTTGTCTACACTGAGAGACCCGCAGCCTGTCAACACAATCACAGTCTTCTCTGCCTGCAGCCAAAAGATACTCTTTTGAACTTTTCTGATTTTTCTTTAACCAAAGTATTTTTGTTTTGTTTTATATCGCCCTCTCTGCGGGTTGCCTGTTTTGCCATTATCTCTCAAGAAGAGGATTTGTTTTTTTCTACTTCATTGCCACCCTGTGTTGCCACCCTGTGTTCTCATTAAAGACTCTATTTTTGTTAATCCGCTATTGGGTCCTCTCTTACCTGCATAACATTCTACTTAAGTAAAGTACAGATACGTGAAAAATGTACTTAAGTAAAGTAACGAAGTATTTTTACTTCGTTACATTCCACCACTGGCTACTAGTGCTTATTCTTTAGGTACTAGTGCCTATTCTTTAGATACTAGTGCTTATTCTTTAGGTACTAGTGCCTATTCTTTAGATACTAGTGCCTATTCTTTAGATACTAGTACTTATTCATTAGATACTAGTTCTTATTTATTAGATAGTACCTATTAAATAGATACTATTCATTAGTACCTATTAAATAGATACTAGTACTTATTCCAAAAGTGACTAGTACTTATTCCAAAAGTGACTAGTAACTTTACTTTTTTTTTTTTTTTTTTTTGCCATTGACTTCAATGGGGATCTGTCATTCAGATATCAACTATTCAGTTCTGACTAGTGTGTATTCCAGTTGTGACTAGTACGTATTTATTAGATACTAGTAGTTATTTATTAGGTACTAGTACTTATTTTTTAGATACTAGTACCTATTACTAGATAATACTAGTACTAAGTCATTAGATACTAGTACTTATTCATTAGCTAGTAGCCTACTTATTCATTAGATACTAGTACATATTAATTAGATACTACTACCTACTAATTAGATACTAGTACTTATTCAATAGTTACTACCTATTTATTAGATACTAATATTTATTCCAAATGTATAGTAAGATTTATTATTTTACTAGTCACAACAGCTTTTTTACTCGTCTTATGTAGTCAGAACGGCCACTGGAGAGTTCAATTAAAAATCTTACTAGTAAAATGAAAAAAATTCTTACTAGTAACATTTGGAATAAATACTAGTATCTAATAAATAGGTACTATCTATTGAAATAAGAACTAGTATCTAATGAATAAGTACTAAGGTACTAGTATCTAATTAATAAGTAGGCCTACTGGTATCTATTAAATAGATACTACTAATGAATAAGTAGTAGTATCTAATGAATAAGTACTAGTACCAATTTAATAGGTACTAGAATCTAATGAAAAAGTACTAGTGTATGTTTAATAGGTACTAGTATCTAATAAATAAGAACTAGTATCTAATGAATAAGTACTATCTATTGAATAAGTACTAGTACCTAAAGAATAAGCACTAGTATCATGAAAATAGATACTAGTAGGTTTTATAGATTAAATGTTAAAACGGCTTGCCATACGACTATACAATATTAGATGTAACACCAGAAGCATCTCTCAAACATGGCATTTTAAAGCAGTCAACATGGGATATGCATTGCCATGAGAAACACACACACACACACACGCACGAACATACACACGCACAGACTTTGAACCTACAGGTACTTTGAGTTAGAGCTTAGATCGGGCCCAAAAAAATAAAGCTCGACCCTACCCGAGCCCGTGCACGTTGTGTCCGAGCCCGGCCCGGCCCAACTCATTAACTGTAATTATGAGCGATTTAAAACCCAACCATTTTTTAATACGTGGGCCATTATAACCAGGGGCGGCGCCAGATAATTTTTTAACGCAGGTGCTGAAGGGGTGCTAGATATATTATAGCCTATATAAATACTATTACAAAAATTGGCCACTTAATATTTAATATTCAATTATTTTAATTGTCACAATTAAAGTATTAATTTTATTAAATTGAACAAGCACATCATTCAGCATTCAGTCAAATATTCTTAAAGATTTATTATATTAATAAAGTTATTTCAACATAATATCTCGCTATTTCGACATAATAGGCTATGCGTGCGTGCAACAAGCATTTGTAAATCCGGTGAGGCATGCATTGATTTTTATAATAAATTAGTGTTTTCTGACAGTGTCGGCTACAAAGATGAAGTTGACGATCGCCATCTCCGTAGTGAACGCGCCTATAGATTACATATTACATCCGCGCCTATAGCACATCATGGATTACATAATCAGAGAGTAGCCCATTTTTTTTTGTTTTGAATTGTTTCGTTTAAAGACATTTCAAGCTTTCTTTAGATGTATTTCTCATGTCTGTGAGGCATACACTGAGTTTCGGTTAATTTATGATGAGATGCGCTCCAGTTCACGAGCAATGCAAGTGACCTTGCCGGCGCCTCCATGTCATGATTATATTGTCTGCTATATTTACTTCTTATTTATTCAATCCAGGCAATTGGTCGATACATTTTTTTTTATAAAAACTAAGATTCAATTTATACAAAACGAAATTCACTTTAAAGAAAGGCTCTAAAACAAAACTTAATGAAGTGGTCAAAATCATGTCTGACCCCCTCTATGTCTCCCGATACATTGCGCATCCTATCTTACTCATGCTGTTCACTTTTCATAATCAAGATAGATGAAAAAAAATAACATTATAATATTTGAACAAATATGAAACTAAATACGCTTATTTAATGACTACAACACATATAGTAGGCCTACATACTCTCTACTTGTACAAATTGCTGCACATTCATTTGCACACATAAGTTGAAAGACATTTATTGTGTGTTTTTGTTCATTTAAATATAAACGTTACAGTGTAGATCTACACTACGGATTAAAATATCTGTAGATATTCAGTTGGGCTTCACTCTCTTCACTCAGCCTAGAGATGACTATTTGTTTTTGTGAATTAAAAAATAATAATACACATAGTTGGACCAGATGACAAGTAATGATATATGACCTATACTGTAGAATAGTTATATTTAGTTTTTACATACAGGAGACTGGGTGAAATGTTGTTGTGAATTTATATAAAGTTACATTTAGATATTAACCATATTTAGCCCATTAGACATACAGTACTGTGAAATCATGGATCCTCGATGAAAAATCTGCTGAACTATTCACTATTGGTCATCATACAGCTACAAAACAGTGTCCTGTAGCATTTTATGAAGACAAACTCAATTTATCCCTTTTCTAAAATTCTAAGGGCCATTTAGAAGACAGAGACAATATTGTTGTTCACAATTTTTTGTATTTATTAACACCATTTATGAATTATGATGACTCCCGTAGATGACTATCTAATAGATGACCCCTGGCTTGCCACTCTTCTTTTATCTATCCTTCTGTCAAAGTGCTCCCGCTCGCTGATAAAACAAATTCAACATTAAAAAAATAAAACATAAAAAACATTAAAAAAAATAAAACAATTTGTTAAACATTAAACATTTTTAAAAGACATCCATGGTGAATTTGATCTTGTCACTGTGTGTGTGTGTGTGTGTGTGTCTGTGTGTGTGTGTGTGTGTGTGTGTGCACTTGCCCAGAATTGATGTCAGGTGAATGTTGATTTCATCAATTTGCTCCTGATCTTCAAAGTACAACGGCACAGGCACTTGCTGGTGGAATACTTTCGGAAAAAGTGTCAAGCCACTTTGAATTTTTTTTGGCCACTGATGATGGACTGTGCCGAGAAAATGACATTAAAAACATGTCCATGCATGTCTCTGTAAGTAGTTTATTTTGTAAGTAGTAAAAAAAAGATGGGTGATTTTCATTTCCTTAAGTAGCTAAAGCAAACACACACCTTTTTGAGATACATTTAAGTCCAGATCAGTAAGCTATTTAAAAAAAAAAAAAAAAGTATATTAGGATATAAATTAGATAATTAGATCATCTCATTTATAAGAAACAACTCAAACCAGAATCCACATTCAAACCATATGTGAAAATTTTTTAATGTGGGTTTTATCATGTATGACGTTGGAAATAATAAAAATATTTGAGTGAGTGTGCAGTTCAACTCTTTACTAGAGAGATATTTACATATATACATATGCCTATTAAAAATGTGTCTTGTGTGTGTTCACACCATAACAAACAAGTTCACATTGTACAGTAGTACAGTATAAGCGGGAAATCGATAAATCAAATAATTCATCATACATGATGCATGCAACCACAGCACATAGCCTTCTGTAACACCCACATCTGTAACACACAGTCCCAACTCTGCAATAAACACAGAGATGTTAGTCCCGTCCTTATCAGTACATGATAATAATTATAACTCAGAACATTGTTTAGAAAAAAAGAGATTTAGTGTTTAACATATTTGCAAGGTTTTGCTTGGGAGTTTTCTTACAATTCTGAGTGGTCTATGGAAATTGCCTGTATTTTTTTGATCCCATGGCTGGTCTCTGTCCATTAAATGCCTACCAACTGGAGGTTCTGGAGTTATCTTCTATGTTGGCTTGTGTTTTGGATTTGACTAGTCTGGATATCTCTAGACTGCTTTGTTTTCTGCCTGGTATGTTACCTATAATCCTGCAAATGGAATCTCAGCTGTTACACACTTATTTGTCCAATCTGACATCTCCATTTGACATTTCTTTTGTATACTGTTTTTGTTCCAAAGAAACATTAATGTGAAATCCTTTGGAAGATCATTTTATAATGTGAGATTATAAGACTGGTGCAAGCTAAACCAAACGCAGGACTCTAAAACTTAGATTTTCATTTAGGGTTATGTTTGGCCCAAGAAGTTAAGTGACCCAAAAAGTTATGGAATGGCTTGGGAAAATAATTGTACCATGGCCTCAAAAATGGTTTAAGACCCGAAAATTGTGTATGACATTGTTGGACCAAAGTTCATTGAAGTATCAGTACCATCTTCCAAGATTTAGTTTGATGATGACTCACACTTCCTACACTTCTACAATATAACTACCGGGCAGTTTCAGATGGTGCTTACAAAATTGTTCGTATTTATCCTGCTGTAGTATTTCCTTCGGATTTGTTTGCTGTTTCATGGATGCATAATGATTTTCAGTGATTAGATAATTTTTTCTGAAATCATTTTTTTCATCACTGTAAAGTCAAAAGTAACATTTTCTAATTATCTTACTTATCAATACAACTTTAGATTGGGCAACCTTAGATTGGGTAATCATTCTTTGTAAAAACTAAAGTAGGCTATACATTTTATCATACGTAACATGCACAAACATGTCCTTAAAACAACCCTTAACGTTCGATTTCAAAACTGCGCAACTCACCGAGTGGTTAGTGGTGTTCGTTGATGATTAAAAACAAATATATCGGCGCAATGTAAGATTTATTAAATTCCTTTGGGGTCAAACAAAACGTCACCGGACCAACTCATAGTCTTAATCACACACTCGATTTAATTATATCATATGGATCCGATCCAACCGATATAGATATCATTCCACAAAGTGATGATGTCACTGACCATTACTTGGTAACTTGCATATTACGTACTGCTGTAATATGTCATGCTGCGCCGCGTTTTCGACCAGGCAGAACAATCCTTCCATCCACCATAGATAATTTCTCGAGTTGCTTGTCTGATCTGTCTCAGCTGCTGCCTGAACCCAAACAAACAGATGAACTAGAAGAACTAACTAGCACTATGAGCACCATTCTCTCTAGATCATTGGATGTTGTTGCACCCGTTAGATTAAAAAAGGTCACAGAGAAAATTAAAGCACCATGGTACAATAATACTACACATGTTCTAAAGAGAGAAACCCGTAATTTAGAGCGTAAATGGAAACAAACTAATTTAGAGGTCTTTAGAATCGCGTGGAAAGACAGTATGTCACGTTATAAAAAGGCCCTAAAAGTGGCCAGGGCTGAGCATCTACGCAAACTAATAGAAAACAACCAAAACAATCCTAGGTTTTTATTTAACACCGTGGCTAGACTAACAAATAAACAGACGTCACCCGAACAAAATATCCCGTTACAGTTTAGTAGTAATGATTTCATGAACTTCTTCACTGAGAAAATAGAAAACATCAGAACCACAATTGTAAACGTTCAATCCTCAATCGCACCTTATAATTCAGCCTCAATTTCCCCCCGCAAGAACAATTACAGTGCTTTACAACTATAGAACAAAAAGAGTTAAATAAACTTATCACTTCATCTAAAACAACAACATGTTTATTAGATCCTATACCAACTAAACTACTGAAGGAAGTGTTACCTGTAGTGGAAGAGCCTCTCCTCAATATTATTAACTCGTCTTTATCTTTAGGTCATGTTCCAAGAACATTTAAACTGGCAATGATAAAACCTCTCATTAAGAAACCACAATTAGACCCACATAATAGCAAATTATAGACCCATTTCAAATCTACCTTTTATGTCTAAAATACTAGAAAAAGTTGTGTCCACTCAACTGGGCTCTTTCTTGCAAGAAAATGATATCTATGAAAAGTTTCAGTCAGGATTCAGGCCGCATTATAGCACTGAAACTGCGCTCGTTAAAATCACAAATGATTTACTCTTAGCTTCTGACCAAGGCTCCATCTCAATACTAGTTTTACTTGATCTAAGTGCTGCGTTCGATACTATAGATCATACAATACTCTTAGATCGACTACAAAATTATACTGGTGTTCAAGGACAAGCATTAAGCTGGTTTAGATCATACTTATCAGACCGCTACCATTTTGTCTATTTAAATGGAGAAAAATTAATCATAATTCCAGTAAACTATGGAGTGCCGCAGGGATCTGTGTTGGGCCCTCTGTTATTCTCAATATATATGCTGCCACTTGGAAATATTATAAGGAAACATGGAATTAGTTTCCATTGTTATGCTGATGACACTCAAATATATATTTCATCACGGCCGGATGAAAACGCTAAATTATCCAAATTGACAGAGTGTGTTAAAGATATAAAAGATTGGATGACGCGTAATTTTCTTTTATTAAATCCAGACAAGACAGAGGTAATACTTATCGGTTCAAAAAACCGCCCACAGAACCTCTCACAATACAACTTTGACATCGTAGGATGTCCTGTTACTTTATCCTCTACAGTAAAAGACCTGGGTGTTATACTTGATTGTAACCTGTCTTTTGAAAATCATATTTCGTATGTTACAAAAACAGTCTTTTTCCACCTTAGAAACATTGCTAAGCTACGTAATATGCTATCAGTTTCTGATGCAGAAAAGTTAGTTCATGCATTCATGACCTCGAGACTAGATTACTGTAATGCTTTATTAGCCGGTTGTCCTGCATCCTCAATAAACAAGCTACAGTTAGTCCAAAATGCAGCCGCTAGAGTTCTTACTAGATCAAGAAAATATGATCATATAACACCGATTTTATCATCACTACATTGGCTACCTATAAAGTTCCGTATTAATTATAAGGTATTGCTATTGACTTATAAAGCCCTAAACGGCTTAGCTCCAGTCTATTTAACGGATCTTCTATCACCCTATAATCCATCACGCTCTTTAAGATCAATAAATTCGAGGCTTTTGGTCATACCTAGGATATCCAGATCAACCAAAGGAGGGAGAGCATTTTCGCATTTGGCTCCAAAACTCTGGAATAGCCTTCCTGATACTGTTCGTTACTCGGACTCACTCTCCCAGTTTAAAACTAGATTAAAGACGCATCTTTTCAGCCAGGCATTCATATAATATTGTTAATCTCACAGTTTCAAACTACAATCCGGCCTCTAGTTCATAAATGCCAGAGGAGAACTGGCCCCCGACTGAGCCTGGGTTCTCCCAAGGTTTTTTTTTTTCTCCATTAGGTCACCTGATGGAGTTTTAGGACACCATTAGGTCACTTGATGGAGTTTTTCGGTTCCTTGCCACTGTTGCCTTTGGCTTGCTCAGTTGGGGATATTTTGGGGATATTTAATTTTATTCTATCAATCAATAAATTCCACTAGAAACAAACTTTGTTGTATTATTTTGTTTTAATACTGTGAAGCTGCTTTGATACAATCTGTATTGTGAAAAGCGCTATACAAATATACTTGATTTGATTTGATTTGATTTATCAGCGATTTCAGGCCCAAACATAAATGATCACATTCATCTAATCTTTCCTAACGATCCGCTAGCTGCCTGCCCCATAAGCATGCTGTCAAAAAAACGCGTCTCTCTAGGCAGCCTAGGCTCTGAGATCTGCACACAAAAACAACTGCGCTCACCAACACTCAAAACCAAAACAAATAGTGTTCCAACCAATCACCGACAGGGGCGGGTGTTGTGAGGAAACAGGAAAAAATAGGGTTGTCCATGTTTCTAAATTTTATTTGGGTGCATAGGATGAACTGGATGGGTGTAAGATTTCCCGGCCTGAGATCGTGTCCCATTCCGGCCCTGCCTAATAGGGGTATACGGAAGAGTCCTAAATTCATTGTTTTTCTTTTCAGACCACATCCACTGTTGTGGTTTCACTGAAGCTGTGATCCGACTGGTCGTCTCTGCTCTGGTGGGCGTGGCTACTGTTGCTGTGCTGGTTTATGACATCAGATCTACAAGAAGTCAGCTGATCAGAGAAGAAGAGACCAGACATCACTGTCTCTGAGTCAAATCAGACCAACAGTGTGAACTGAGCAGAAGGTTTAGTTCCAGATATGAATAAAGCAGATATAAAGCAAACTTACATTGATTCTCTGCACAATTCCTGTTCCTTGCACAGCTATTTATCAACAGATTATTTTTCAGCGTTCTCCTGTCCACATTTATAACGTCACAAAACAACATAGTTCAAGCAGTTGTGTGTGGACATGTGATTCACTGAATGCACGGGATATACTATCGGATCAGTTTGTGAGGCGAAGTGAAAGAGTTTGTGAAAGAGTCCAGCTTGTAGAGGAATTAAGGTCAATAGGGGAAAAGAAACTTCACACTTCACATTCTACATGTCTAATAAGATTTAAGCAAACTCCTATTCTTTTCCAACAGCAATTACTATAATGCAGAAGATGCTGCTTTGGCTCCCCCTTATTACTGAATATGCAAACAAATTCTGTATTACATGGAGTCTGTGCATGTTGTAGTTCAATGACAGTCTGCTATACGTGGAGCTCCGGCAGTGTCATTTGTATCAGGAGAAACATCTGAACTGTTCATCATTACAGTACTACACAATACTAAATAGCAGACAAGATCCTTGCCCTCTTTTTTATTTTTTTTATTTTAAAGCTGTGATTTTACCACTGGTTTGATTTGTTTACATTAGTGAATGTTGTTAGTGGTTAACAGTTTAGGACCCAAGGACCAGTCCAGATGTTTGAAAGAAGACCCGGAGTCAGAATTATAAAAATGTAAGAAAAGTTTTACTGAAGATAGTTTGCAGTTTCATCAGCAGAAGTCAGCTTACAGACTCACACAGGAGTTCATAGGCCGCCCTGCTTACAGTTACAAAGATCTCATACAGTTATACCATTTCCAAGGTCTAAGCTACGTTATTGCTTCAGGTTGAAGGATTCTCATTGGCTAAGAAATAGATAAACATAGTAATTTTCCACACATATACAGATAGACAGAAGCATATCTCCATAGATTATGCCGCTGACACTCAGACCCTGAAGTTAGGCACGTCGTGACCTTCCAGGTCGCAGATTTGTGTGGCTGGGTGCCAGCATGTCCCGAACAACAACTCAGTCAATCTCCAATAATGCCAGTGGTTCTTTAACCTGTAACCAAGAAGACTAACACACACACCGACACACAGCTTTTCCAAGGTTGGATTTGTCCAGGCTCTAACTATAAACAGGAGAGTCCTCTCAAAACATCAAGATAACAAGTTATTTTTCTCAAGGATATAGGACACTTTAGTCTAAATGGAAAGTAAGGCTTTAAAAAAGAAATGGTTCCTTAAACTATAGACTTCAATGAACCCTATATGTTTTAACATGTTGAAGACCTTTCTCAAACACAAAACAAGTCCCTATTTCATTTCTTAAAGCCAGGCTAAATGAGCAAGCACTGTTACTACATTCAAATATCAAATACAGACATTAAAGAATACATGAGTTCATGTTACTTCACAGTGCATTATACTTAATGTTAACAAATACAACTTTTGATTTCAATAATGTTGTCTATAGTAAATGGTGAAATTAACATTAATAAAGATTAATAAATGCTGTAGAAGTGCAGTTTATTAATAGTTAATGTTAACTAATGTAGTTAACTAGAGTTTAATAAATGGAACCTTATTGTATAGTGTTGCCGATTTGTTATACATGGATTCAGTGTTGGACAGATCGGTTGTCTTGTTTTAAATGGAATCGGAATGGAAGCGAATCGGACGTGTCATTAGTGGACCACGGCACGCATTGTGTGATTATCCCGGCAGTTTAGGACATCGCACAAGATGTGTGTCAACACAGAAAACATTTAATCACTGGATAGGTTTTTTTAGATGGATAGGATGTGGCGGCCGTTGATGATTCTGTGCAAACCGCCACAAATTAGTCTGTGTGGGAAACACTGCATCAGAAGCAGAAGTTTGCCCACTAGAGAACCGAATTGAACAGATCAGGGTTGCATTTCCCAAAAGCATTGTAAACCAACTAAGCTTCATTGAATTGTGCTGGTATGACGAAACTTGCGACCATAATTGGCTTCGGGAAACGGACCCCAGATGTTTTGAACTATATGCCTCTAAACATGAGGATTGTTGAAAAGATTTTAGCTTTCAGAAACAAACCTAAACATCAAAAATTACCTTGATACAGAAACACTGCTGTGGTAACCCTTACGAAAAGAACAAATAAAATCCCATATGAATGATCAATACCTATTAAATGGTACAGAAAGAATAATATATTGTGTTAATATAGTACAATATATTGAATAATACATAAGGAATTGCTGCTTTTCATATAGCCTAATGAAAGATATGTGACAATATATTTACTAATATATCACAATGTATGTAATCTTATATTCAGTAATACACTTCATAATATATAGATGTATATGTGATCAGATTTGGTACTACATGTGTAATATATCGCAGAGATATTTACTCATGCAGCATTAACTGTGATCCGATTGGTCGTCTCTGCTCTGGTGGGTGTGGCTACTGTTGCTGTGCTGGTTTATGACATCAGATCTACAAGAAGTGAGAGAAGAAGAGACCAGACATCACTGTCAGACCTCTGGAGTCAAATCAGACCAACAGTGTGAACTGAGCAGAAGGTTTAGTTCCAGATATTAAGCAAACATACATTGATGCTCTGCACCTTTCCTGTTCCTTGCACAGCTATTTATTCACAGATCAATTTTCTCTGTTCTCCTGTCCACATTTGTAACATCACAAAACAATATAGTTCAAACAGCAGTTGTGTGTGGACATGTGATTCACTGAATGCACGTGATACACTATCAGCTCAGTTTGTGAGGCGAAGAGAAACCTTTTGGTCTGTTATTCACATCTGTACAGCTGTGGTTTGATCTGATGGCTGGACAAACTGTTTGTGAGAGAGTCTAAAAAATAACGTGACCGGCTTGGAGATTTCAGAAAAATGTCTCTCAGCGGCAGCGGAGCGTGAATTTATTACTTAATAAGTATTAAGTAATATTAATTACTTAACTTACATGTGTCAACATGTGTCAACCCAAAACAGGGAATTTACCTCATTTAATGCTTAAAATACCAACAGATGTCCAATCTGATGTGCCCTATTTGAAAAGTTTAAATAAATTGCCTAACAATTGTTTAATAATAATTATTGGCATGGACTCGAAATTAGCCACAATTTTGTCGTTCCCAATGACACAATGTTCTTGTTCACCGTGTGCTTTTAGAGTTCTGTGTGCTTGCAAATCCTTTCATTATTACCAACAAAGTGTAAACCCGGTTTAAATAAGAGGTTCATTGTGCACTGTAGACTGCTTTTTTGATTATAGCGGGAGTTTCGCAGGAGTGTGTAGATCTCAGTGAACAGGAGCTGAACGTAAGCTTATAAATGGAGCATTCTTTGCTCACTTTCTGTTTTACAATTTGAGTAAAAGTTTTGTTGGACACTGCAAAGTGTCTGGATTTAAAGCTGTATTTAAATGCAGGATTGAATCTGAAACTGCAATGATTGACAGTGATGTAACCATAGCAACAGACGGGACAAAACAATCTGATACTGTATGTCAAAATAGATCTGTGCATCAGTTCTTGGAGTGTAAATGCAAAACAATAGACCTGCCACTTGTTCCATGTAATGTGTTTCTTTGTCCTTCACTTAATTACTAATTTTTCACTTGATTTTTTTTAATAAAATGTTAACGTAAAAAAAAAATTGAAGGGTACATTATTTAAATGTATTATTACAATTATCATCATCATAAATAAACTCATTAAATTAAATTAATATTTAATACAATAGTAAAATAAAACTGAAATTTTACTGGTACAAACGAGCCTAGCTGCAACATTAGTGTCAAACACTGCAAACCTATCAGAACTAGATTACTGTAATGCATTACTGGACGAATGTCCTGCAGGTTTAGCTGTGCTTGTATGAACATATTAGCCCGGTTCTGCCCAAACTACATTGGCTGCCTATTATGTATCAGTAGTTTTGTGACATCACTGTGAATGCATGTGTGGGTGTGTCTTATCTCATTAACTTACACTCTGCAGCACGAGCACGTCTTGATCTATCTCTTGCTTCATTAAAGGTGTATTTTCATATTCTTGTTGTTCTGGATAATCTGAAACTACAGAGATGATGATAAAAAATATAAAGAGAGAAACAAACAGTGTTGCTACATATACATCTACATATAAGATGTTACAGCTGTACAATCTTAAAGAAGACATAAACAGACTCGGACAGTAAAATCAGCTCTCTGAGAACTCAGATCATATTTCTACAACATGAATTGCTACAGATGTTTGTCCTCAAAAACCTTGAACAAAAGTAATAGAGTAGATACTGAGACTTCAGTTAGACCTCATGTTGGCTTCAGAAGATTTGTCCATTTTAAAGATTGACAGATGTGAATGTGAACTGCTCCTGTTGGGCTTTATTTTGTTATAATCACCAGCTGACTGTACATTTCCCTTATTTAGAACAGACACTAAAAAAATAATTATGTTGGCTTGAGAAAGCCAAACTTCAAGCATTTAACACTTCTCAAGCCAACATCTAAGTTTGTCTTGACAGACTTATTTATATAGTTATACTTGTTATTATACAATGTACAATAAGAAGAAACTATAATCACAGTGTATGATTTTATCTGACCTGTATACAAATCCACTCACTGGATTAAGCGGGATCCAAAAGTCTGAGACCACTAGTGAAAATGTGTCTTTCACTTTTTTCAAATTAGTTTTTTAAATGTATTTTATTAGAAGAACTTTTTAAAAATCTTAAAACTAATCACATAATCTGGAACTCTTGGAACTCTGTTCGACCAATCAGATTCAAGGACTGGAACTGCTGCAAAAATAAATATATAGTTGTTATAATAAATGTTGTTCTACTCACCAGGGGCAAGCACATTGAATCTCCTGAATGTGGTCTGTTCTTGGTTGATGATCTGTAGTTTATAATAACCATATTCTGTGTTCGTGATGTATTTGATGGTCAGAGATCCAGTCCGAGGGTCCAGCTCCAGTGTGTCTCTTAATGGCTCAGGATCAGCTGTTCTAGGATCAGCTTTAGCAACGAGACAGTTTTTGGCTCCAAACATCCACACTATCAGATCATCTGGCTGGATTTTAACACCAGTTTCGAGACAGACATTTTCTCCCTCAGCCACTGATTTCGTCTTGGCTTCATGTCACAGCAGAGCACAGAAACAGAGAATTGCAGAAGAAAAAAGTGTGAATGAATTTAGTTTGTAGTTTCTACATCAGATGCATTTAGATGACTCTTTAACCTATTTTGGCTTGTTTGGAGATAGCCAAAGGCACTTAGTTATCCATGAACTAATCTCTACAGGATTATATTACCTAAATACACAAAATATGATGTAGTAATTTCATGCCATGATGGATTTATTGCCATAAAACTCTTTGACTATATGTGATTCATGATCATTACTATTTTTCTACATTATGCAATATTCCGCCCTAATTAATTTGACCCGATTATTATTATTTTATTTTTTTTAGTGTTCATCAGAGTGGTCCAAGAAGGGCATTTGTCGCACTCAAACCACAAAAATGACTGGAAAATACAGAGATGATGATTAAAAAAAAAAAAAAATAATAATAATAATAATAATAATAATATATATATATATATATATATATATATATATATATATATATATATATATATATATATATATATAAAGAGAGAAATAAACAGTGTTGCTACATATACCTCTACAAGATGTTACAGCTGTACAATCTTGAAGAAGACATTAACAGACTCGTACTGTAAAATCAGCTCTCTGAGAGCTCAGATCATATTGCTACAACATGAATTGCTACAGATGTTTGTCCTCAAAAACCTTGAACAAAAGTAATAGAGTAGATACTGAAACTTCAATTAGACCTCATGTTGGCTTCAGAAGATTTGTCCATTTTAAAGATTGACAGATGTGAATGTGAACTGCTCCTGTTGGGCTTTATTTTGTTATAATCACCAGCTGACTGTACATTTCCCTTATTTAGAACAGACACTGAAGAAATAATTATGTTGGCTTGAGAAAGCAAACTGATTAAAATAGTTATACTTGTTATTATACAATGTACAATAAGAAGAAACTATAATCACAGTGTATGATTTTATCTGACCTGTATACAAATCCACTCACTGGATTAAGTGGGATCCAAAAGTCTGAGACCACTAGTGAAAATGTTTCTTTTGCTTTATTTAAAATTAGTTTTTTAAATGTAATTTAAAAAATCCTTTTATTAGAAGAACTTTATAAAAATCTTAAAACTAATCACATAATCTGGAACTCTTGGAACTCTGTTCGACCAATCAGATTCAAGGACTGGAACTGCTGTAAAAATAAATATATAGTTGTTATAATAAATGTTGTTCTACTCACCAGGGGCGAGCACGATGAATCTCCTGAATGTGGTCTTTTCTTTGTTGATGATCTGTAGTTTATAATGTCCATATTCTGTTTTTGTGTTATTTTTGATGGTCAGACATCCAGTCCGAGGATCCAGCTTCAGTCTGCCTCTGAATCCCCCATCAATATAAGTTGTACGTAAATCAGCACTAGCAACGAAACGGTTTTTGACTCCAAACGTCCACAGTATCAGATCATCTGTCTGGATTTCAACACCAGTCTCGAGAGTGACATCTCCCTCAGCCACTGAATTCATCTCACCTTCATGTCACAGCAGAGCACAGAAACAGAGAGTTGCAGAAGAAAAAAGTGTGAATGAATTTAGTTTGTAGTTTCTACATCAGATGCATTTAGATGACTCTTTAACCTATTTTGGCTTGTTTGGAGATAGCCAAAGGCACTTAGTTATCCATGAACTAATCTCTATACGATTATATTACCTACATTCACAAATCATGAAGTAAAATATGATGTAGTAATTACACGTTTAAGCCATGACATGATGGATTTATTGCCATAAAAACTATTTGGCTATATGTAATTCATGATCATTCCAATTTTTCTAAATTATTCATGCAATATTACACTGTCATCCTGTCCTCAGGTCATTAATTTGACGCTGATTTTATTTTTTTATTTAGTGTTCATCAGAGAGGTCCAAGACCCAAGGGCTTTTGTCGCACTTGAACCACGAAAATGACAGGATTCGAGGAGTTTTGTGAATTTTCAAAAATTTCAAAAGTAACAAATCCTTCTCTCACGGGTCAGTTTAACCCCTTAGGAATGAATGGAATGTGAGGAATGCTTCAGTTTACATGGAAAAACCTAAAAATGCAAAAAAATATAAAACGAAAAATGCTAAAACTTTACCAAAAAATGATCTGAATGCATACTGAAGTGAATTGACTTTAGAACCCAGCAAATACAGCTCATTTGCTCCAAATAGACCTATAAGGCCATCTAGTCGCAAGAGACATAAAATATCATGTTATACTGTTTTGTTTTGTTTTTTTCCACAAGAGGTCAGCAAAGACACCCAATGTAAGATATTTTGTGCTAAATTGAAAGGGTTATGCATGGAAATTGTGAGTTATTTTGAATTTAAGTTGAAAGAATGTGCTTAAATTATTCTTTACCTATTATTTATTGATAAAATCTAGTAATTTAAAGGTAAATAAATAAATAAATAAAATACCAAAAAAGAAATCTCCAAATAAAATAAGCTTTCCGGACCAAAAAAAAAAAAGGTATAATTTTAAGGTCATTTGGACCCGCGAGGGAAGGATTTGTTACAAATTGCGAGGGAAGGATGAGTGTTAAACACTAGGCATCATACAAGTGTATAATGACTTTGTAAATAGGAGAAACTGGGCATCATACATTATTAGACTTTCAAGTCATTCTGAACACATCAAACTGAGATGAGACGCGTGACAAATGAAAACAATGTGTGTTCTAAAACCAGCTCAAAGTATCAAACATGTTTGATATCCTCCAACTAGATGGAATCAAACTTTGAAGCTAAAGAAATCGTGTGTGCCCATCATACTGTAGCAAGCCTGAAGAGTGTTTCATGTTCTGTCAGGAGTGATCTAAGTGCATGTATCTTGTCATCTTTGTGTAGTGCAGGAACACCAGTGGTTAGACAGAGAGATTCTCCCTCCTCCACTTTCTTGTTCTCAAACACTAATCACAGCAACACATAGAAATGGATAATAGAAATGTGTTCATGAGGTCAAGTGCTGCATAGGAGGCATAAATGCATTTATACAGAAATTACAATTGCAGAAATAATGTAAGAAAATTAAATATGAACTGTACAAAGATGCCTTGTGAGACATAAGGGATGATTTGTAAGGTGAATTAATTGATTCATTGATTCATTTTCCATCTAATTTCCCATTCAAAATACTGAACCAAGTAACGGACTCCATCAGTGATCTGAAGCTTTATAGTGTCAGATCTTAATATGAGAAGCTATTGTAAAACTGACAGTATATTTCCTCTAATACAAACACAGATGTTCATTAATTATTGCAGTATGATCAATCAGAAAGCAGAAACCATTTTAAAACATCATATCACACATTTAAACGCTACTATAGCATAAATAAAGCTCATTGTTGTTGTCGAGCTTGTATAAATTGTAATACTTACCCAATTGTTCTTTTAGCTTAGAGATCCTGTAGCGATAGTAAATCACAACTACAACCAGAACCAGCAGAACAGCAACAGCTATTCCTGCTATTTCACCTGGAGACAGACCCGGATCTGGAACAGGTAAAGAGAGATAAAGTCATTCATTTTTAATCTCAGTTTGAAGTTACTCATTTCTCTGTATGAATCATTTTATTATGAGAAGGCTTTTCCCTCAATTAGTTACCATGGTGATTTTATGACATAAGCTACCATTCAAAAGCTTGTGGTCTGTAGATGTTTTGAAAAAGTCCCTTCTCACCAGCTGAATTTATTTGACCAACAATACAGAAAGAAACGGTACATTTTCTGAAATATTATTACAATTTAAAATAATGTTTTCTGTTTGAATATATTTTAAAATGTAATTTATTCTTGCGATGAAAAAGCTGAATTTTCAGCATCATTACTGTCTTCAGTGTCACATGACCCTTCAGACTAATATGCTGATTTGATCCTCAAGAAACATTTCTGATTATTATTGTCACGGTGTGTTGCAGGCAGAAGAAGACGAAGGAGAATCAAAAGTTCCAATGCAAACTTTTACTCACAATATAAATCATTCAGGTACATAAAAGAAGGGCAGAAGGTTCACACATGTAATACAACGGAGATGGGACAATAACTGACTGAACAGACAGAACTTAAATACATACACAGATGACACCATTAACAGAACACAGGTCATACAGATAACAATGATAGTCTTGCCTTATGAAACAACTGAACTGATAATGGCAGTAAATGGCGGGAAAAGAACAAAGGAAAACAGGAACCAATCAAGACACAAACTGAAAGTCCAAAACTACACTGACAAGTGACAATTAGCAATGTTGAAAACAGTTGCTAAACATGCTGCTTCATGTTTTTTGTGGAAATCATGATTCCTTTTTTCAGAAATCTTTGATGAATAGAAAGATCAAAAGAACAGCATTTATGTGAAATATTTTGTAATTTGTTAACTTTGTTTTTAATGTCACTTTAATGCCATTTATAACATCCTTGCTGAATAAAAATATTAATTATTATGTACAGTGAGGAAAATAAGTATTTGAACACCCTGCTATTTTGCAAGTTCTCCCACTTGGAAATCATGGAGGGTTCTGAAATTGTCATCGTAGGTGCATGTCCACTGTGAGAGACATAATCTAAAAAAAAAAAAAAATCCAGAAATCACAATATATGATTTTTTAACTATTTATTTGTATGATACAGCTGCAAATAAGTATTTGAACACCTGTCTATCAGCTAGAATTCTGACCCTCAAAGACCTGTTAGTCTGCCTTTAAAATGTCCACCTCCACTCCATTTATTATCCTAAATTAGATGCACCTGTTTGAGGTCGTTAGCTGCATAAAGACACCTGTCCACCCCATACAATCAGTAAGAATCCAACTACTAACATGGCCAAGACCAAAGAGCTGTCCAAAGACACTAGAGACAAAATTGTACACCTCCACAAGGCTGCTAAGGGCTACGGGGAAATTGCCAAGCAGCTTGGTGAAAAAAGGTCCACTGTTGGAGCAATCATTAGAAAATGGAAGATATCATCGTCCATCGTGATGCCATGCAGCCTCCAGCACTGGGATTCAAGCAGCTGCAGCTTGTTTAAGGTAATGGCGAAAATAATTTTAGAACAGCAGCGAAAATGTAAAAGTAGGCTATATAAACTTTAATAAATCATTTTATTGAAACGGGTGCTTTGCTGTGCAAAGAGACATTTCGAAACATTTCACCCGCTGGCCGCTGGTACTTTCACTTTTGCCGCAGACACTTTATATATTATAAATGTGTCGTTTTGTTGATAATCCGTGCAGATTTCAGTTGACGATTCTGTTTAAAGTTATTAATAACAAAACATGAATGAATGAGAAAGAAAAGAGCAGGATGTGTTTTATATTGAAAAGAAATATTAAAAGTGCGATAAGTCGGATGCTGTGCGCGCGCTCCGAGCGCAACACGGACAAGCATAGTAGCCTTTGTCTTCGGTTGCGCGCCTAAACTGCCAAATAAACACAGAACATTTTCAAAATGCCAAGTCGAGTATTCCCGTAAACACAGTAGATGTAAGTAGCTACTATGTGCATTCTCTCTCTCTCTCTCTCTCTCTCTCTCTCTCTCTCTCTCTCTCTTTTCGTGATGGTCAGCACTATTCTGTAGCACACTAAGACGTTATGGTTTGAAATCATGCATGGCACGGAAGGTTCCCCTGCTTAAACCAGCACATGTCAAGGCACATCTTAAGTTTGCCAATGACCATTTGGATGATCCAGAGGAGTCATGGGAGAAAGTCATGTGGTCTGATGAGACCAAAATAGAACTTTTTGGTC
The DNA here is from genome assembly GCA_022828995.1 of Vimba vimba. Taxonomy (NCBI): domain Eukaryota; kingdom Metazoa; phylum Chordata; class Actinopteri; order Cypriniformes; family Leuciscidae; genus Vimba; species Vimba vimba. The sequence continues at coordinate 29,461,351 of CM040825.1, read as the reverse complement.
ATAATTCCACTAAACGTGTTTGGAGGAAGAAGAATGATGAGTACCATCCCAAGAACACCATCCCTACTGTGAAGCATGGGGGTGGTAGCATCATGCTTTGGGGGTGTTTTTCTGCACATGGGACAGGGCGACTGCACTGTATTAAGGAGAGGATGACCGGGGCCATGTATTGCGAGATTTTGGGGAACAACCTCCTTCCCTCAGTTAGAGCATTGAAGATGGGTCGAGGCTGGGTCTTCCAACATGACAATGACCCGAAGCACACAGCCAGGATAACCAAGGAGTGGCTCTGTAAGAAGCATATCAAGGTTCTGGCGTGGCCTAGCCAGTCTCCAGACCTAAACCCAATAGAGAATCTTTGGAGGGAGCTCAAACTCCGTGTTTTTCAGTGACAGCCCAGAAACCTGACTGATCTAGAGAAGATCTGTGTGGAGGAGTGGGCCAAAATCCCTCCTGCAGTGTGTGCAAACCTGGTGAAAAACTACAGGAAACGTTTGACCTCTGTAATTGCAAACAAAGGCTACTGTACCAAATATTAACATTGATTTTCTCAGGTGTTCAAATACTTATTTGCAGCTGTATCATACAAATAAATAGTTAAAAAATCATACATTGTGATTTCTGGATTTTCTTTTTTAGATTATGTCTCTCACAGTGGACATGCACCTACGATGACTATTTCAGACCCCTCCATGATTTCTAAGTGGGAGAAATTGCAAAATAGCAGGGTGTTCAAATACTTATTTTCCTTACTGTATATATATAGTGTATATATACACACACTACCGTTCACAAGTTTGGGGTCAGTAAGATTTTTTTTTTTTGGAAAGAAGTTAAAGAAATTAATACTTTTATTCATCAAGGACACATTAAATTGATCAAAAGTGACAAAGACATTTATAATGTTACAAAAGATTCTATTTCAAATAAAAATGTATGACGGTTTCCACAGAAATCTGAACTGTTTTCAGCACTGATAATAATCATAAATGTTTCTTGATCATCAAGTCATCATAATAGAATGATTTCTGAAGGATCATGTGACACTGAAGACTGGAGTAATGATGCTGAAAATTTAGCTTTGATCATAGGAATAAATTACATATATATTATATATATTGTATGTAAATATAAATAATATATATAATATTGACTATATATAAAATTGACCCCAAATGTTTCAACTGTGTCGGTGTTCGATGTAAACATGATAAGCTTTAAATATAATATAATATAATATAATATAATATAATATAATATAATATAATATAATATAATATAATATAATATAATATAATATAAAAGTTAGTGTATTGAATAGGACAGGAAATCTAACATACAATTTTTCTTAAACATATTTAAAAAAATATTCTATGAAAAATAAAGAAACATGAGGAATTATAAGGCTTTTTTAGGTCACTATATCAGACCCTTTTGTGTGACCACTGAAATTAACTTCATCAACATGACAAGAACACAAACACAAATACTGTGTCCAAGAGTCTAATTTTAATCCAAGCATCTGATTTAATAATACTGCATGCCAATACATTGAATGACTAATAAAGACTCACCAGTGACAGAAAGAAGGAATCGCTGTGAGCTCTCACGGCCTCTGATCTGTAGTTCATAAAGTCCAGTGTCTGTGGTTCTGGTGTTTGTGATGGTCAGAGATCCAGTTTGTTGATCGAGCTTCAGTCGGTCTCTGAATCTCTCATCAGCTTCGTTTAGTGACGTCTTGTTAGTTTCTACATCAATTTTAGCCAGGAGAATGCCTTCAAACCTCCACACGATCAGATCGTCTCTCTTTACTGCAACTTCAGTCTTTAGAGTGACAGACTCTCCCTCCTTCACTGACACTGACACTGACTTCACTTCATCCGTCTTACCAACCACACCTGGAAACAAGCAGAAACAGTTTCTCAGCAAGAGATTCAACTTATAATGCATTTACTCTGTATCTGGAAAGAGTACATTTAAATTAATTGTAAATGTAATTTACATATAGCCATCACTCAGATATTTACAGCTTTTAATTGTTGAAGAGAAATGTTAATAATAAAGCTAATAAAAGCATATTTCTGCTCGTATTGCTACATAAGATCATGAACATTGACGTGTGGAGAGATAAAAGATCACACTGTCATGTGACACAGAAAGAAACATCATATTACTGTCTCAGTTTGAGTTAACTGATTCACATATAATACGTGTGCATAAATATAGACCTTATAAATTAAGTAATTTCATACAAGTAAAAATGAGTGAGTCACTCTTGCAAATGTTTCAGGTAACACTTTATCTTAAGGTGATGTGGTTACTACTACATGAGGTTACTATAGTAATAACAGTCAATTGTGCATAATTAAAATTAACTAAACCCTAAACCAAACTCTAGAGTATGTAGTTAATTAATATTACTCAGTTCTTATTTGAGTAACAATGTAACAACATCACCTTAAAATAAAGTGCAACCATGCTTCATGTCACATTTTTGATGTCTCTTCTTGTGTCTGAGATGGTTTATAATAGAATGATCTCATTAACAGTCAGTGCTAATCTAAACTGGATCATTGTTACATAGAAAGACATGGGATAGTCTACTCACCAAAGACAGTAACATTAAATATCTTTATCGTAGTCTTTTCTCTAGAGATAGAGAGTTTATATTGTCCTAAATGTGTGATTCTGGTGTTTCTGATGGTGAGAGATCCAGTGTTTTGGTCCACCTGTAATCTGTCGCTGAATCTCACATCATCGGTGAAATAAATGGAGTTCAAGTCGCCCTTTCTCGTTATTTGAGATATGACGGAGTCTTTAGGTCCAAACAGCCACAGTATGGTATCATCGTTCCGTATGTCAGTGAGATCAGTGTGTAGAGTGACAGAATCTCCCTCCATCACAGCCTCCGTCTCTGCACCACACACACCTAGAGCAGAAACCATCAGTTTTACTGATCGGACTCAATCACATCCCTTTTTCCTGATGGTGATCAAAATACAATTCATATAAAAAAGCTAACTTTACAGGTTGTGGTAGAATTGGTTAGACCCTGTAAATGAACAAATTCCAGAAATAATAGGACTTACAGCAAATTCACTTTTTTTGTCAGACAAACTGTGTAGGTATGCTGGGTATGAGGGTGTGGTCACCGTGGTGAGAAAAGTTTACTTTTGAGAAGATGTCGACGGCAACTGATTCATTGCGATTTGCCACATAACACAAACAACCACATTTGCGACATTATAAGTGTTGGAACAACCGCATTTGCCACATTATTTATTTATTTATTAGGCTACACGTCTGTATCTGTTTCTTCGGCGACATTCCCCGTGCAACGAATAGGCTATGCCGGTGTCTAAGTGAAACCGAAAGATAAACAGAAATCCATTAGGCCTACTTACCATCCATGAAAAACAACAATAGAAAGAACAATAACATGTTCTGCACGTTAGAGCTGCGTAGAATCTTAATCAATAAAGATGATCTATGGAGATTAGGCTGATTCGTCCCGCAATCTCCGCTGTGTTTCAGAACCGCACAGCCGACTGACATGCGTCGATGAATCACACTAAAAAAGTCAACAGAGAGACGTTTTTGACAACTGAGAATTGCGATTTTCTACATTTCTAACTAAATTAATGACGATGAGGACTAGCTATCCTTGAGAGGAATTTAGGGACAAGCAACACTAGGCTACGTCGCTTGCTGCTGCAGACCTGCAGTAACTTCTTCCTGGAATTTACTGAAGAGAAAAGGGTGCGTGCACGTCCTCCAGGGGAGGGAGGGCTGTTTCGAAAAGTCGTGTTTACACTATATGGTTCATAAATTCCTTTTGTTGGAGCAAGATTACGGTGTATACTTCTTCTTGGACACGATGCAGATTTTAAACCAGGAAGACGCAAATAGCGGGGGAAAAATAACCAGTTTCCCTCTACAATAACAGATTTAGCATCGTCTTCAATGATGTTTAACATACATACCTCTGATAAAATTTAGTTTAGGGTTTCATGACCCTTTAAAAGAATGGTAACAAAAAATAGTCATGTGACACATTCATTCATCTGTCATCATTTAATCGCCATTGGAGTAGCCTTATAATGATAATTTATATTATGTTTATTTACAGAAGTATTGCTATATTATGTCATCATACATACCTCAAACTCATCTCAAATATTACCCCTCCAAAGTTTTTTTTTTTTTTTTTTTTTTTTTTGCGGTAAGAAAACTTTTTCGATGTCAACAACATAGCATGACATCCACTTATGTCAATCATAATCGTTACTAGGCAACCAGCAATGGGAACGCCTGCTAGCGAACCATCATGGGCACTGACGACAAAAGTGAACGGGAGAACGAGACATTGTCAGATATTATTTACAGAGTTTGGCAAACGGTTAGGGAATATGGTTAACGCTTTTGTTTTGTTCTGTGTGTGCTTGTGTCGTCTGGTTGGTAAGTTATTAATGTTTTATGACTTCACTTCATGTACTTTTAGATACTAGCATCCGTTTAAAAACCAGTCAGGATTGTTTTACTGTTGTTTCAATAATAATAAAAAAAGGTTTTCAGTTTCTCATCACTTTAATATCTTTACAAAAAGCAATTTTATTTATTAGTTTAGGAGCCTGATGTGTAATTTTGCTGAAGGAATACTAAATGTAGGCGCTCAAAACAAAGTTTATCTTCTTATAAAATTATAACATGCAAAGTTTATCTTCTTAAAAAATATAACATGTTATCAAAATTAATTTATCTTAAGGCGCTTTATAACATTTCTTAACATAATGTTTAATATTCTCATGCAAATTAAGTTAGTCCATGTTCCAATCAGTAAATATAACATGTAAACTGAATAACATTAAATCAGCTGATCCACAGATGAGTGTTTTAATGTTTCACTTCTGTTAGTACACAAAAATAAGTGCTAAAGAAAAATCACATGCCACTCAAAAAGAAGAATTGCTTGTGTCCATTAATGAGGAACAAATAATTTCAGAACCACCCAAAACAGCTTGACACTTCTGCAGTCTTGCAAATGCTCTTATTATATAATCACCAGTATAGACCTGGATAAATAAAATATTAATTGTACATAGGGATGTATTATAGATTGGGGCCAACGCCGAGGGGCCCTTGATTATCAGATGCTGTCCAGAAATGTATTTAATATGCCTCGGAGCCTTTTATTCAAAATTTCAATAATAGTTTTGTTTAAATTATACTGAACAGCCATATTGTGTCATTTTTGTGTCACAAGCCACAATCTGTCTGATGGTCTGTTTTTTTCTTTTATTTTGCAACTTTTTTTAATTTATACTGATGATCTTTCATTGTTATTCATCTCTTATGTGACCCTGGACCACAAAACCAGTCACATGGGTAAATTTTTTGAAACTGAGATTCAGTCTCAAAGCTAAATTAAATAAGCTTTCCATTGATGTATGGTTTGTTTGGATAGGACAATATTTGGCGGAGATACAACTATTTGTAAATCTGGAATCTGAGGGTACAAAAAAATGTAAACAGTTGTCCATTTATGTTCGCGATTGTGCTGCATTCACTCGCAAAAATAAATGTTTTATATATTTAGGGTAGGAAAATCTTCATGGAACATGATCTTTACTTAATATCCTAATAATTTTTGGCATAAAAGAAAAATTGATAATTATGGCCCATCAATGTATTGTTGGCTATTGCCACAAATATACCCGTGCGACTTGTGACTGGTTTTGTGATCAAGGGTCACATATGATCTCACATCAAAGCCTCGTTTCAGTGCAAATACTTCATTTATGTTAGTGGAAAATGTTAGTGGCCCATTCACACCAATTACGATAACGATAAAGACATAGTTCTATATATATATATATATATATATATATATATATATATATATATGTTTTTTTTTTTTTTGAGTCCACACCACAACAATAATGGCAAAGAGACACAATATAGTTTGAATTACTTTCAGAATGTTTTTTTTTTTTTTTCCCCAGCTGATAAACAATAAAATAATTTTACAGCCAATCAGAATCCATTCTGTGTTAAGGGCGCGAGCATTTAAAGCGGAAGACAACAAAACTGCAGTACACGCTTAGAATAAACAGAACGATATGGTCTGCTGGTGTAAACGTTAGTTATTGTTGGCGGTATAGGCCTAGTTATCTTTGTAGATATCGTTCTTGGTGTGAACGGGCCTTTAGTCTGTGACAAAGTATATTTCTGTTTGTTTTCCAGATGTGACAGATGCAGTGAAGTCAGTGTCAGTGATGGAGGGAGATTCTGTCACTCTAAACACTGATGTTACAGAAACACAGCAATATTTGATGATACAGTGGACGTTCGGAAGCACAAGAATCGCTGAAGTCAACAGACTCACACAAACCAGCTCTAGGTATGATGAGAGATTCAGAGACAGACTGAAACTGGATCAAACCGGATCTCTGACCATCACAAACATCAGAACCACAGACTCTGGACTTTATCAACTAACAATTCTCAGTGGAGAGACCAAATACACAAGTTTCAATGTTACTGTCAATGGTGAGTTGACCATTATGGCGTAATTTACTTACCATTCTTCATTTGAAATGTATCTTTGTCATTGTAATATTTTAATTTTGTTTTTTATATTCTTTTCAATATTCCGCACATCCACATTTTATGATATTGACTGCTTTAATTAGGATCAGAAGTGTGTGAGACTGACATCACAGTTATCTATCATTATCAGTGACTCCACAATATTCTTCATCATCAGACAGATCATCAAGCTCAAATTGTGAGACGTCCAGCTGGGCTGTGAACAATTCAACCATCAACCAGACTGAGGATGACAACATTACTGAACTCTATCAGCCAAGTTCAGGTACATCACTGATGATATTAGTGTTTATTTACAGAGCAGAACTCTGTTAGGTGTGTTCAGGTCAATCAGTGTGATATTAGTTTTTCACTCTGTAATTCACTGTTAGTTCATAGTGGCCTGTGTAATGGAGCTAGTAAGAGCTGTGCAGGTAAACCTCACTCCCCTGATCTCAAGAAGCACACTATAGCGATTGATGCTATGCTGCAGTCTTTTGCCTCCCATGCCGTAAGCCATGGTTCGAATCCTACTCGGAGTGGGTCAGTAGGACTGGTTTCACCTGATCGAAGTTAAAACCTAATACATATACATTGCATTGATGCAGTACATATAGGTGTTGATTCATATTACATCTGGTGAGCACCCTATAATCGACTGCATAACACAATTAAATTGCAAAGTAAAATCTATGCATTTGGAAGATGCTTTTGTCATGCTTTTATCTATTTTTTAAGTGATTTACATTGCATTCATGGTTTACATTTGATCAGCTCATGCATTCCCTGGGATTTATGGTTTATGGCTATTGCGAGGTAAGGCATTTGCTTGCTTTTTTGTATGTGAGTTTACAGGAATTGAGAACAGACAGCAGAGGAGCGACAGAGAAGTGAATCCCGTGTCCGAGAGCCGTGTTGGGTCTGCTCTATAAAACATTAGTAGGCTACTCAATGAGAAAATAGATCATGGAGAAAGAATCACATAATCACTCACGTTTCTTGGAGAACTGAGACTAAAGACAACTGAAGCCCTTAAAAGAGTAGAACTGCCGATATTAAACAATCCTAGCTTATGTTTTTTTTTTGCTGAAAAAGGAAAAGCTTGTGGATTCATTGCCTTCCCAATAGATGCTTGGGCTCCTACTAACCCACAAAACCATGATATACGTTTTATATGGAAACTTTATAGCATTTTTCTTTTCTTTTTCTCAGACCACATCCACTGTTGTGGTTTCACTGAAGCTGTGATTCAATTGGTCGTCTCTGCTCTGGTGGGCGTGGCTACTGTTGCTGTGCTGGTTTATGACATCAGATCTACAAGAAGTGAGAGAAGAAGAGACCAGACATCACTGTCAGACTGAGTCAAATCAGACCAACAGTGTGAATTGAGCAGAAGGTTTAGTTCCAGATATGTATAAAGCAGATATAAAGCAAACTTACATTGATTCTCTGAGTCTGTACAATTCCTGTTCCTTGCACAGCTATTTATCAACAGATTGTTTTTCAGCGTTCTCCTGTCTACATTTATAACGTCACAAAACAACATAGTTCAAACAGTTGTGTGTGGACACTGAATGCACGTGATATACTATCAGCTCAGTTTGTGAGGCGAAGTGAAACTGTTTGTAAAAGAGTCCAGCTTGTAGAAGAATTAAGGTCAATAGGGGAAAATAAACTTTATACTTCACATTCTACATGTCCAAAACGGTTTTAATTTAATCTACTTTAAGGAAACAAGTCTGATTAATAAGATTTAAGCAAACTCCTATTCTTTTCCAACAGCAATTATTATAATGCAGAAGATGCTGCTTTGGCTCCCCTTTATGACTGAATATGCAAACACACTTTGTTTTTACATCGGGTCAGTGCATGTTGTAGTTCAATGAGAGTCTATTATATGTGGAGCTCCGGCAGTGTCATTTGTATTAGGAGAAACATCTGAACTGTTCATCATTACAGTACTATACTATACTAAATAGCAGACAAGATTAATGTTTTTTTGGATATTAAACTTTATGTTTATGTCTCGGTTAATCTGTGCAAATATAGATCTAGACCATAGTGTCTATAAATATAGTATCTAGACCAACTCGAATTCTATAAAATGTTTAACCTACTAATTAAGATAAAATGCTATTTTTGTCTTTACTGGTTGTTGAATATGTTATAATGTTAGAACAATAGTGTGAATAAATCATGCTTTGGCGACAAAAGAACTAACCACTTACTAAATAAAAATAGTAAAATAAGACATACTGTGACTGCAACATCATGACAGAAAGTTTGAACACTGGCATAATCCACTTTATACAGCAGCGGTTAAAAAAAAAATCTTATAACCAAACATAAACACCTTGTTAATTATTCAAAATAATTACTTTGTTAATAATTCGTTACACAGAACTTTATTATATTAAATACACCTTCACAAAATCCAAACATTCAGTGTAAGAAAATTATTTCTTATTATTATTATTAAGTTTTAATTGATTCACAGCTTATATAATGTTTTGACCTCGACAACCCAACTGCATTTTACCGCAAACTTGCGACTAGTTAACTTTCTAAAGAAGGCGCAATCGCTTGTTTGCTAAGGGGTCAAAATTCTTGTTTTTCCTGGGTCAAAATTTGTCTTCGGTGGTGGCCGACGGACACTGGCATCCTTTCTTGCCCTGTTTTTTTTTTCTTTCTTTTTTTTAAGCTGTGATTTTACCACTGGTTTGATTTGTTTACATTAGTGAATGTTGTTAGGGGTTAACAGTTTAGGACCCAAGGACCACATGTTAGAAAGAAGACCCAGAGTCAGAATTATAAACAAATGTAAGAAAAGTTTTACTGAAGGTAGTTTGCAGTTTCATCAGCAGAAGTCAGCTTCAAGACTCACACAGGAGTTCATAGGCCGCCCCGCTTACATTTATAAAGATCACAGCAGTTATACCATTTCCAAGGTCTCAGCTACGTTATTGCTTACAGGTTGAATGATTCTCATTGGCTAAGAAATATATAAACATAGTAATTTTCCACACATATACAGATAGACAGAAGCATATCTCCATAGATTATGCAGCTGACACTAGGACCCTGAAGTCAGGCACGTCGTGACCTTCCAGGTCACAGATTTGGGTTGCTGGGTGCCAGTATTTCCCAAACAACAACTCAGTCAATCTCCAATAATGCCAGTGGTTCCTTAACCTGTAAGCAAGAAGACTAACACACACCGACACACAGCTTTTCCAAGGTTGGATTCGGCCAGACTCTACAGGAGTCTCATCTCAAAACAACAAGATAAGTTATTTTTCTCAAGGATATAGGACACTTTAGTCTAAATGGAAAGTAAGGCTTTAACAAAGAAATGGTCCCTTAAACTATCGGCTTCAATGACCCCTATGTGATTTAACACGTTGAAGACCTTTCTCAAACACAAAACAAGTCCCTATTTAATTTCTTGAAGCCAGGCTAAATGAGCAAGCACTGTTACTGCATTCAAATATCAAATACTGACATTAAAAAGAATACATGTAAAGAACATTTCAGTAATGACACTGGTAACTTCAATAACAAAATAAAATCTCCAGATAAGTCATTCAACTCATTTGATATTTAGAAGGAAAAATATTGATTAATACCTTGATTATAATCACTCATATACACTGAAGCAGCAGTGGATTCCAATCCACACCCTTCAATGTATTAAGCTAACTAACATGAACCATGAGCAATACATTTGTTACTGTATTTATTCATCTTTGTTAATCTTTTCTAATAAAAATACAGCTGTTCATTGTTTGTTGATGTTACTTCAGAGTGCATTATACTTAATGTTAACAAATACAACTTTTGATTTCAATAATGTTGGCTAATAGTAAATGGTGGAATTAACATTAATAGAATAGAATAGAATAGAATAGAATAGAATAGAATAGAATAGAATAGAATAGAATAGAATAGAATAGCCTTTATTGTCATTGCACTGTGGAGGTACAACGGAATTTAGGGTGCTCTCACAGAGCCACCCTTGCACCACACACACACACAAAAAAAAGGTAACAAAAAACTACAAAGGAACAATAGACAACATACATCAGGACAAAAGACAAAGGCTAAACGAACGATGTTCTCTCGTTAAAATGTAAAATGTAAACGAAACAAAATATAAAAAGAATATATATATTTATATGCAAGCAATAAGGTACGAGAGGCTGTGCTGTATGAAGTAACCAGTGGCGGCTGCTGGTCTTTCAAAGAGGGGAAGCTCATTTTCGGCCTACATCATAAAAATTGTCCATTTATTTATACGTAAATTCTGCCCAATGTTCCTTTTCAAGAAAATGCTCTGTGACCCTATATCGTTCCAACTAGGAGTCTTTTCCAGGGACTTGACCAGTGTCCTCTCAATGGCCAGCAGAGCAGAGTTAGGTATAATTGTATAAATGTAATAATATAATAAAGGTATAAATAATAATATAATAAAGTATAATGATAATACTAATAATAATATATAGGCTATTTTTAATTATTTTAATAATTATTGTTTTAATTATTACTACTAATATTATAAAAAATATAATAGGATAAGTCAAGTCAAGTATATTTGTATAGCGCTTTTCACAATACAGACTGTATCAAAGCAGCTTCACAGTATTAAATTAAAATAATACAACAAGGTTTGTTTCTAGTGGAATTTATTGATTGATAAAATAAAATTAAATATCCCCCAAATATCCCCATATATTTTGTAATAATATAATAAAGGTATAAATGTATAATTGTGTGAAATGTATTATGAAAAATGGCTAGCAATTTCGACAAGCAAATACCAAGAAAGAGGTAGCAGCAGTTTGTCTTTTGACTATCACTTGAAAAATCCGCGATGGGACTGAGCTCCAATAGCTTCAGCGGCAGCGACTTTTTATTGTATGAAATCGCTGTCAATCAAAAGGAGATGCAGCCCCTCCAATCATCACGCGGAAGCCCGGAGTCCGGGCCAGCCCACTCCTCATTCACCCCCAGAGACGCTGAGCGTCCGTGGGCGGGACATAATCGCAGCATTTATCCAATGACCGTCTAGTTTCGAAGCGCTGAAAAAAACTGTTCAGAGCAGCCCCATTGAAGTCAATGGACGCTGTGCTTCAACAGGGAAATGCACTGTCTGTGACGCTACGGGAATGTATGAGAAGGAAATCGAGTCAGCCGACCTGCTGTATGTAGCTGATTCTGAACGAACTAACGTTTTCTAACGCATTTTTAGTCAATAAAATGTTAACACAATAGTACATATTTGACCATTAATTTTTTTGACATTATAGGGGAAGCCGAGCTTCCCTTGCAGTCTTAAAGAAATCCCCACTGGAAGTAACCCCTTCAGCCGTTACTTATTCACGATACAGCACTTGCCTCGAGTACCTTGCTTTTATAAAACGGTTGCCACACAATACAAATATTAAAGCCGAAAAATATTTATCTATGCAACTTTCATGAAGTAAAATCACTAAAAGCATTCCTTCCGCTGGAAAATAGTCCCTGATCGTAAACAGCAACAGAAGTTACATACATTATTTCGCCAATAGATGGCGGCAAAGACTGTCTTATGAATGAGTCAGTTGGTAGAGAAGACTTTTATATTGAAAAGACTCAAACTTGTTTTCACAGAGAAGGAAGAGCAACTGACTGATGACACGGGAAAACCCCTTAACGGTTAACTGTTAAAACGACAAGATATCGCAGCGGACATTCAAACTGAATATTTTATTATGAAAATAGGACTGACCTGAAGGAAAATGCAATGTCTACTGTGAATGTAACTTTACACTCGCTTTCTCGATCTCTCACAATATCAATGAGATCGCACATGTGTTTAAGTTGCTAAGAGTGGTTGCTAGGGGTGTTGTAGTGATACATAGAACCATTGGGTGAAGCGGTCATATAGCCGCTTTCCGACCGGAGGCTATAGTACCCGGATGTCGGCGTGTTCGCACCGCAGGAACTAGGAACGATTTTAGTTCTAGAAACTCCATTTGTAGGAACTAATTTAGGTCCTACTTCAGAGTAGGGTCTAGGCTAAACCAGCACTGGAACTACCCGTGACTTTAGTGTACGCTGATGACCGAACGCACGCGGAACACCAGCACCCGCGATTTTAAAAACAGCTAGAATGTAAACACACAGATTATAGCCTATATATTTACTCCATAAACTAACTATACAAACATGGAAAACAGTGATAGATGGGTCTCTAAACCTTAAATGCTGAAGAGAAAATTAAACGCAACTTTGAGGGGACCAATCCAAACATGATTATGTAGGCTAATAGCCTTTTTTTTCATATAGCCTACTGTCTACTTTCTATAACAGTTCTATCTAATAAGATATTAAACAGTACTGTTAGACAGATCGCTAACTAATAAACACAGAGAATGCGAGCATTGTTTGCTCTGGCGTTCTCAGCGCCGCCAAAATAAAGGTCCGTCGCACCGTCAAAATAAAAGTCGCCGTGCTGCGTCACTCCCTTACACCTCCTACTAGTTCCTAGTACTTGGCCAGTGCGAACGCAAACAGCAAAACCGAGTTTGGGGGAGAGTAGTTCTTAGAACTGTTTAGAAGTGGACAGTTCCTAGAACTAAGTTCCTAGAACTACTTGGTCGGAAAGCGGCTAATGCCTAAAAGCTGCTGTGTGACAAGGTGTACAGAAAACAAGCTAAAAAAACCCAAAATAAGTTTTTATAGCTCTTCTTGACCCCAAAAAACGAGTGTTTAGGACATAAAAGTGGATACAGGCAGTTGAGACAGAGCGTCACGTGTCTCATTACTCTGAGAACTAACGTACGTCCGCTGGAGGAGACCGTAATCGGCGACACAGGATAGTTTATCTTACAGAAATATAATATATAAAACTGACATTTGGATATTTGACTCACCAGTGACCAAATGTTTAACTTACTGCAGATGTAGTGTATTTTTAGTGCATACTGAGTGTCAGGATCCCACAATTTACCCATTCGTTCCAGCCTGTATCCACTTTTATGTCCTCAAACGCTCGTTTTTTGGGGTCGACAGCTTGTGAAAACTTATTTCTGGGTTTCTTAGCTTGTTTTCTGTACACCTTGTCACATAGCAGCTTTTAGGCATTTTTCTGTCTTTTGTTAGAAGCAAGAAATTTGCAATGCAAAGTCAATGGGGACGGTTGGTTTGTTTCCCCCTTGGTGGGCGTGGTCTTCAGATTATAACGCATTGCGCTCTGTCTCCGACGCCGTGTTTTATCGTGAATAAGCACAGCTATGACCAATCAGAATCAAGGATTGAAACTAACCGATATATATATATATATATATATATATATATATATATATATATATATATATATATATATATATATATATATATATATATACAGTGCAATGCATAAGTGAATACACCCATGCTAAAGTTGACTAAAAAGAGGAATAAAAAATCATATTTTGGAAATTGAACTTAATGCCTTAATTTAAAAAATTTGGAAAAATCCAACCTTTAAGGACACCAATTTTCTTTGTGATTGAATAATGTATTGTAAATAAATAAATGTTCTTCCTTAAAATACATGGTGCATAAGTGAGTACACCCCTATGTTAAATTCCCATAGAGGCAGGCAGATTTTTATTTTTAAGTATTTTTTTTTTTTTTTTTTTTAGGATACTATGCATCCTGATAAAGTTCCCTTGGCCTTTGGAATTAAAATAGCCCCACATCATCACATAGCCTTCACCATACCTAGAGATTGGCATGATTTTATTTCAGTTAGCCTAAAAGCTAGTTTGATTTGCATTGAGAGATGATCTTATGGAAAGTACCCCATGCCAATCTCTAGGTATGGTGAAGGCTATGTGATGATGTGGGGCTATTTTAATTCCAAAGGCCAAGGGAACTTTATCAGGATGCATAGTATCCTAATTTTTTTTTTTTTTTAAATACTTAAAAATAAAAATCTGCCTGCCTCTATGGGAATTTAACATAGGGGTGTACTCACTTATGCACCATGTATTTTAAGGAAGAACATTTATTTATTTACGATACATTATTCATTCACAAAGAAAATTGGTGTCCTTAAAGGTTGGATTTTTCCTAATTTTTTAAATTAAGGCATTAAGTTCAATTTCCAAAATATGATTTTTTATTCCTCTTTTTAGTCAACTTTAGCATGGGTGTATTCACTTATGCATTGCACTGTATGTATATATATATATATATATATATATATATATATATATATATATATATATATATATGTGGTGATGCGCTCCATCATGATAATGATTAGGGGCGGACCGGGTATGCGCGGCAGATAGTGATGTGACATTTGAAGCGAGGCTTCGGAGCGTGTGTCGAGAAAAAGTGGGCGTGCCAGATGAAGCCGCGATTCGAGGCTTGTGTTGTTAACGTGAAAATCACGTGACTAATGACAAACGAGGCCTCGGTTTGTGTGGATACGTCATCGGTTCGGTCTGAGTGTCGCTTCCGGATAAAATGCGGTTCGAAACTCGCGCCACCTTGTGGGTGTTGCAGGAGTAGTAGAAGCAGTTGTAGTAGTGTCAGAGAGTCAGAGAGTTAGAAAACTATCATTGTCAGTGTCAGTGTCGTTATTGTGTCATATGTGAGGGCTGTATATTATTACATTATCAGGTTAGAATAGTTGTAGTATATTATTATTATAGTAGGCCTCGCTATATTATAGTCTTGTTATATTAATTAGATAAGATTATTTGGATTGCTCTGGATTTTTGCATCTGGACTGGACTGCTTTTTGATTTGGATTGCCCTTTTGGATTTGTTTGTTTTTTGTGACTCTTCCTTTTTCCTGGTAATGGAGCAGCAAGAAAGAGGGAATCCTCCCCTGTCTGGGCTCAACAGAAGCATATCCTCATTTGTACCACTGCCATTTTTACGTTCCCCTGCATCCTCTGTTCCTTGTGAAAGGATCTTTTCCAAGGCTAGAGAGATTTTGTCCAAGAAGAGGAATCGTCTAAACCCCAACACACTTGAAATAATTCTGTTTCTCAATAAAAAAATCTATTGTAATCCTTCCTTCCGGACTATTCTGTTGCAGTTTACTTTAATCTGTTATCTATAATCTGCTAAATGAATAAATGTACTTTATTACACTCCCTCTAACATAAGCACTGCACTCAACACAGTGTCACTATTGTTGTTCATACTGTCACTATCTGAAACAATTTATGAATAATTAATTAACTGTGTGTGTGACTCGGCACAAGTAAATTCAGACAGAGAAAGATACATATTTTATATTATACACAGTAATGGACAAATGTCTGATCATGTCTTTTTATTATTGCAAATGAAAGGTTACAAACATCAACAGTGAGTACAAAATAAATAAATAAATATTTTTATTTATAAAAATATTTTTATAAAATATAAATTTAAATATAAATATCCAAATAAATATAAATATCTATTTGTATATTTACATTACAACTAAATATTTTTATTTATAAAAAGTATTTTTATAAAATATGCATTGGGAGGGAGGGAGGGAGGGAGGGAGGGAGGGAGGGAGGGGGTGGGGTGGGGTGGGGCGCGACACTGGTTCAGAATGAATTAATTTGTCTGCTATTTCTTTGCACAGTAGCTAGGTGTCACTAGTGAGCAATGCTGAATGAAGCTTCGAGTAATGAACCTTTGGCTGAAGCAATGGGCTGCGAGGTCTCAGTGGTTCAGGAAGCCTCATTTTGCCATCACTAGCGGCAGATATAAAAAAGGGACGGGAATGGCGCCTAAGCGAGCGCGTCATTCTCGTTCTGGAAGTGACGTCATCCTGGCACGCAGTGTTTACGTTCGGGAGGTAAGAAATGTTGGTAGCTGCTTAATTCTGAACGTGCGTTAGAAAAGATAATTTAAGACTCGTTCAATTCACAGTGCGACTGAGGAGGACTGTAAATTCATTGATAACGTATCCGTTACGGCAAGCCTGTAATTTGCACCCTATTGAGTGCACTGAGCGGTGTGATTCACTATTTTACCGGTAAGTCATACTCATGTCAATGTTAAGTTCATGAGATCATAAATGTGTAAATTACAATTATCGTGTGTTATATATTTTTTTAGTAATACAGGGGTGGTGTTACAGCAGGCTTGGTGGGAGTAGCTGCTTAGTGACGACCGAATGGATTGTGTCTCCCCTTGTCAGAAACTCCTCGACCATTTCTCAGTGACTATTTCTGGAACAGCATATTTGTTGTGATCATCTGACTAATACTTTCTCTTATCTCTCATCTGTCTTGAGACGTCCGAACGATAGCGCATTGTCAGCCGTAGTCACGCATTCCAAATCTAGCAAATTCAGTGCTGGGGCCGGTTTCACAAAGATAGACTTTGACTATGGCTTAGATATAGTAGATAGTCTGACTTCAGATAGACATTTAAATCAGACCGTTGCACAAAGCACTTAAGACTCTGACTATCTTAAGTAGGACTACACTGCAATGCATTCTGGGTAAAATAAGACACTTTTCAAAACAAAAAACATGGCGGATCGAGTAAGCGCATTCAACCGCTCAGTGCAGTTTACCCCAGCGGAAAATATGTGTTTGTTGGAGGAGTATAAATGACGGAGTATGTTTTTATGTTTCCACTGTTCGATCGCGCCCGTGCCTCTCTCTCTCTCTCTGACACACACACACACAAACACACATTCCAGCATTGCAATCTTGACGTCGCAGCCTGTTATTATGCAGCGTTCACACCAAACGCGAATAGAGCGTCAAATTCGCGTCTATCGCGTCTAGTTCGACGCTTGAACATTTTGAATCCATTCGCGCGTCCAAGGCGAATAGGACGCGCGTATAAAGCGAGCGTTTGAAGCGAAATAGACGGTTGAACAGTCACGGTGTATTGCATTTCACCCATGGCCCGACGCTTGCGTATGAAAGGGAGCGCGTCGATCGTTGCTCGCGTTGACTATGTAACGGCCCTAACAGTTACAAGGACATTTTACTTGGGAATGTAACGTTAGTAACAAGAAGAAATGTTTAAATTATGAGCCATTTTCTTTTGGCAGTTTGTAATGTAACTGATTGTTACTGCTGGTTGCCAAGGTAACAGAGTCTTAGACCTAAGTTAGCTTGGGGTAAGGTGTCTAATTTTTTTGGTCTAAATTAAGCCAGTCTTTATTTTTGTGAAACAGTCTAACTTGCATTAGACTTCACTGTCTATGAGCAAATTTTAGACTTGTCTAACACTATAGACCGTCTAAAATAGCTTTGTGAAACCGCCCATAAGAAATTTTACCATGGTATTTGTACCATGGTACAAATACCATGGTACTAGTACCCCGGTATTTTTGACAGTACCATGGTACATGTACCATGGTATATTGATGGTACCATGGTACACATATGATATGCACCATGGTACATAAACCATGGTATTTTTAATAGTACAATGGGACGTGTACCATGGTATTTGTACCATACCTACAACTGTCAAATGTACATGAATTTTAAATATTTAGCTCAGGCAAATAAAAAGACAGTAAACTAAAAAATATTTTTCTCATTTTATTTGATTTTTTCCATAGATTTAGCATGATTGTCTTTTTATGATCTTGGCCGCATTTGACAACTTCTGGCGAATGAATCCCTCAATTTCAGCATCCGACTTTTCTGGGAAGACAGATTTAACTTCACCTAAAGAGAGAAAAGAAGGGAAGAAAAGGAAAGGAGAACAGACACGTTACAGATAGATACATTGACATTAAGTACAAACAGGTACATATACATACAGTGAGGAAAATAAGTATTTGAACACCCTGCTATTTTGCAAGTTCTCCCACTGAAATCTAGCCTGGTATTACCAGACTCTGCTACTTCGCTTTGCTTCGTAGACAGAGTCTGGAATGGCATAACAGAGAAGTGTTTTCTCTCTTGCTAGGGGGCGCTTGTCTGAAGTTTAAAATCATTGGTTACCCGTAAGCCAATCACATAACGTTTGGTTATGGCGTGTGTTATGCGCATGCTCGGCCGCATTTAACTTTCACTGTAAACACATGTATGATGCGAAAACAAAACCATCGAGCGAAATACCGGAGTGAACATGGCTGTGAACGACTTTTGCAGGTTAAGTTAAGTAAATCTACGCATCCATGGTACAATCAGCGTGTACGTCACGGCTCTCAGCCCGCCCTCTGTTCGTTGATTGGCCCGGCTGTTTCCAGACCGGTGGCAAACAGAAAGCTCTGAAGCTGTCTCAGACTAAGTACAGAAGCGAAATGAAATTGAGCGGAAGTACGAAGTCTGACGTAGTCAGGCTAACTGAAATCATGGAGGGGTCTGAAATTGTCATCGTAGGTGCATGTCCACTGTGAGAGACATAATCTAAAAAAAAAAATCCAGAAATCACAATATATGATTTTTTAACTATTTATTTGTATGATACAGCTGCAAATAAGTATTTGAACACCTGTCTATCAGCTAGAATTCTGACCCTCAAAGACCTGTTAGTCTGCCTTTAAAATGTCCACCTCCACTCCATTTATTATCCTAAATTAGATGCACCTGTTTGAGGTCGTTAGCTGCATAAAGACACCTGTCCACCCCATACAATCAGTAAGAATCCAACTACTAACATGGCCAAGACCAAAGAGCTGTCCAAAGACACTAGAGACAAAATTGTACACCTCCACAAGGCTGGAAAGGGCTACGGGGAAATTGCCAAGCAGCTTGGTGAAAACAGGTCCACTGTTGGAGCAATCATTAGAAAATGGAAGAAGCTAAACATGACTGTCAATCTCCCTCGGACTGGGGCTCCATGCAAGATCTCACCTCGTGGGGTCTCAATGATCCTAAGAAAGGTGAGAAATCAGCCCAGAACTACACGGGAGGAGCTGGTCAATGACCTGAAAAGAGCTGGGACCACCGTTTCCAAGGTTACTGTTGGTAATACACTAAGACGTCATGGTTTGAAATCATGCATGGCACGGAAGGTTCCCCTGCTTAAACCAGCACATGTCAAGGCCCGTCTTAAGTTTGCCAATGACCATTTGGATGATCCAGATGAGTCATGGGAGAAAGTCATGTGGTCAGATGAGACCAAAATAGAACTTTTTGGTCATAATTCCACTAAACGTGTATGGAGGAAGAAGAATGATGAGTACCATCCCAAGAACACCATCCCTACTGAGAAGCATGGGGGTGGTAGCATCATGCTTTGGGGGTGTTCTTTCTGCACATGGGACAGGGCGACTGCACTGTATTAAGGAGAGGATGACCGGGGCCATGTATTGCGAGATTTTGGGGAACAACCTCCTTCCCTCAGTTAGAGCACTGAAGATGGGTCGAGGCTGGGTCTTCCAACATGACAATGACCCGAAGCACACAGCCAGGATAACCAAGGAGTGGCTCTGTAAGAAGCATATCAAGGTTCTGGCGTGGCCTAGCCAGTCTCCAGACCTAAACCCAATAGAGAATCTTTGGAGGGAGCTCAAACTCCATGTTTCTCAGCGACAGCCCAGAAACCTGACTGATCTAGAGAAGATCTATGTGGAGGAGTGGGCCAAAATTCCTCCTGCAGTGTGTGCAAACCTGGTGAAAATCTACAGGAAACGTTTGACCTCTGTAATTGCAAACAAAGGCTACTGTACCAAATATTAACATTGATTTTCTCAGGTGTTCAAATACTTATTTGCAGCTGTATCATACAAATAAATAGTTAAAAAATCATACATTGTGATTTCTGGATTTTTTTTTTTAGATTATGTCTCTCACAGTGGACATGCACCTACGATGACTATTTCAGACCCCTCCATGATTTCTAAGTGGGAGAACTTGCAAAATAGCAGGGTGTTCAAATACTTATTTTCCTCACTGTACATACACAGATATTACAGATACAATGACAAACTATTGAGAGTGAAAGAGTAACAGTAAGGGCAACACATACCCACGCCTGCTTTGCAAAATACCTGGTTACCTTAATTTCTTAAGTCTGTATGGCTCACTCAATGTTTTCTAATGTTTTCTAATGTTGTGAAATGATACAACACAACACTACACAGTGCGGCAGGCATTTGTCACTCTTTACGGATGGTACATTACTGACTGTCAAGAAAAAAATACTTACCAACAATCTTTTTAACATCTTCACTGGGGAGTGATGGTCGTGTCTCCCCCTTGCATGATGACCCAAGCCCAGTCACACTGTGAGATGCCATGAATGCAGTGGTGTACAGGCCATGCATCAGATCGTTTGTATATTTGCCTGCTGTGACCTTGTTGCAGCGGTCCCTGATTGCCTGTGGAATATCCTAAGAACATAAATTGGTATCACATTGGGTCATATTACCAAAAGCTTGTTATGAAATAGTCGTGTTGGGGTTCAAAGGGGACAACTAAAATAATTTTGTTATCTTCCTATTTATCTCAGATTTCTATTTGCAGAAGTTCCCTGGTCCCACTTTATAGTATACTTCTGTTATTAGTGAATATAACTTACCAGACAGACAGAACGGTCATCCACAGGCAGCTGTGTTCTGGAAGACTGCATACAGCATTTAAAAAGCACAGAAGAATGTATGTTAGCCTACTCACAAGAAACCAACAAGAAGACAGACAGACAAAACAGTAGGGCTGTAATCAACAAAAGAAAATCTTGGTCGACTGAAGTCCTGAAATTTCTGACAGCGTTGCATCACGTGCACCTGCGCAATATCATATCAAATATAAATTTGCATTTGACTTTTTCCCCGTTAAATGCTCTGACAATTAAATAAATAGTATACAGTGTGTGATTCAAAACATAGCTAACTACAGTATCAATTATTGTGCCAAGGTACTTGTATTCTTGTACTATCTCAATAGGTCGGCCATCAATGATAGTGAGGGGAAGAGGGGCTCTGTTTCCTAAAATCAATAATTAATTTGTTAGTTTTGGATTTCCTACCTCTATTTCCTACTTCTCCGGCAGCAGCTTTCTTCAGAAATGTTGAAGTCGTGGAGCTTTCCCTCTGTTATGGGTTATTTTATTGCTGCTGAAATCACAGAACATTTTTTTATCAATATTTGTTTACCACTGAGCTAGTTTCAACCAGGTTTCAACCAATTCCTCACTAAATGTAAGTGACGTCACCGATTACATACGTTATGTTTAAAGTTACTTTGTGTAAAATAAATGAGCTCACTTCCAAGGAAAACATATACACATAAGAGGTGATTAAAAGCCCAAACTTTCATAAACAAAAGCTCAACCGAGTTAACGTTAACTTAACGTTAGTTTAGGCTAACGTTACTGTAGTATGAACGAGGACACAGGAGTGCTGGTGTACTTGACTATTCATGTTGTAAAACAAGCGCCCGGCAGGCGGGCCAATATAAACATGTGATACTCAACATGAACACTAGATGGAGTATACATCCTGTAACATCTTCCTTTTTCTTGATGAAAGTTAGGCTACCTGTCCATACCTAATAATTGAGTTATAGACTGAGGCCTATTGAATATGACAACAAATTAACATGTTCCATCAAACCGCCCATAAACAAAATACAGTTGTCGTACGTTTTCTTCTCGTCTTTTTTTTTTTTTTTTTTTTTATACGAGCAAACAACAAACAACCCTTACGGCAAACTTTAAACTACAGGTTAAGTCTGTTTGGTGCCCTGGTCAGCCGACCATAGCGTGACATAGCTGGGGGCCTTGTTGGTGTGGACATTGGGTCAACAGCTGAATTGTCAGCATGCCTAGGTGGGGTAGCGCATGCTTCGTGACCACCCGGCTCCTCAATCAGTGTCTCTGGCCCCCTCTGGTTTATGAGGGGCACATCCATCGGCGTGCTGCTCTGCGCCTGACCGTCCGAGTTCTGTGGTGTATTTAGCTCTGCTGCCCGAAGATCAACTCTGTTTCGGCGGTATAGTGCTCCCTCCACCTCAACCAGGTAGGACCGCGGGGCAACCCTCTGCACGCAGGATCCCCGTCTCCAGATGCCTGTCCGATCACCAGGTAATGGCTTCATTCGCACCCCTTGGCCTACCGTGAGCACAGGTAGGTCCTTTGCTGAGCGGTCATAGCTTGCTTTGGAGACCTGCCTCCTGTGACGTAGCTTCTCCAACACTCCAGTCACCACACACGGTTCCAACAGCTTGTTGGCCACCGGTAGTGCTGTCTTAAGACGCCTTGACATCAAGCGCTGCGCCGGACTGCTGTTCATTCCTTCGGTCGGTGTGTTGCGCCACTGCAGGATTGCTTTCCAGGCATCCTCGCCCTCACGGTGTGCTTTTTTGCATAAGTTCTTTGCTATCTTGACTGCAGCTTCAGCTTTGCCATTGGCCTTGGGATAATGTGGTGATGAGGTGATGTGTTCAAACTCCCACTCTGCTGCAAACCGCTTGAACTGATGAGAAGAGAACTGAGGGCCGTTGTCAGAGATAACCCGGTCCGGCAGCCCATGACGAGCGAACTGTGCTTTGCAGCGTTTGATTGTGGTCTCTGCCGAGAGATCTGGGAGGAAATCAATTTCCCAGAAGTCTGAGTGATGATCAACTATCAGGAGAAAGTCTTTGCCATTCAGTTGGAAAAGGTCAGCGCTAACTATCTGCCATGGGCGTGTTGGCAGCTCGTGGGACATCATCGACTCTTTCTGCTGTTCAATGGCATACTCATTGCAGACTGTGCATTTGCCGACAAAGTCAATGATGTCAGCTCGCATCCCTGGCCAATACAGAGTGTCGCGCGCTTGCCTGTAGCAGGCCTCGCCCCCAATGTGGCTTGAGTGTACCCTTGCTAACATCTCGGTACGCAGTGCTTTAGGAATAACAACCCTGTCTCCTCTGAACAGCACTCCATTTTGAATGCTGAGCTCCTCCTTGTAGGCCCAATATTCTCTCACCTCCAGTTCAGCATCTTCTCTGAGGTCCGGCCAGCCCCTCAGTGTCACTGACTTCACCGCCTGGAGCTGCTCATCTTTGTCCGTGTGCTGTCGGATTTGTATGAGTCTCTTGTCTGTGACATTAAGATAGTCAGACTGGTTGATGTGCTCTACCTCTCTCTGCTCTGTTTCCAGACTGCAGACTGTGTGCCCACCAAGGCTGGAGTTTGTGTGTGTGTCTGGCACCGTGGCTCTGCTAAGCGTGTCACTCACATACATCTCTGGGCCGGGCTTGTAGACAACTGTGAGATTATAGCCCTGAAGGGACAGCAACATGCTCTGTAGGCGCTTAGGGGCATTCAGCAGTGGCTTGCTGAAAATGGCGACGAGGGGCTTATGATCTGTCTCTGCAGTGACATTGCTGCGCCCGTACAAGTACTGATGAAAGCGTTGGCATGCGAAAACAATGCTGAGGCATTCCTTCTCAATCTGGGCATAATTTTGCTCTGTTGGTGTGAGAGCTCTCGAAGCGAATGCCACAGGTTGTCCCTCCTGCAACAGGACGCAGCCCAGGCCATGCTGGCTAGAGTCACTCTGGATTGTCACTGCCTTTGTCACGTCGTAGTAACGCAGCACAGGTGTTGTAGTCACCAGCTGCTTCACTTCCTTCACTGCTGCATCATGTTTTGGAAGCCAGTGCCACACCGCATCCTTGTCCATGAGCCTCCTCAGCGGCTCACAGACCTCTGACAGGCGTGGTAGGAACTTGGCAAGGTATGTCACAAAGCCAACGAACCGCTGCACGGCCTTCACATCCGTCGGGAGTGGCATGTCCATGACCGCCTTCACTTTCTCCGGGTCAGCTTTCAGTCCCTTTGCCGATAAAATGTGCCCGTGAAAGTGAACCTCTGGCACTTTAAACTGGAGCTTCTTTAGGCTGAGCCTTAGTTTGACCTGCCTACATCTGTCCATGAGGGCCAGCAGCTTGGCATCATGGTCACGCCCAGCCTCTTCGTCAGTATCCCCACAGCCCACGATGAGGATGTCATCTGCTATGGGGTCTACTCCATTGAGTCCCAGCAGGAGCTCGTGCTGCTTTCGTTGGTATACTTCAGGGGCCACTGAAACGCCAAAGGGGAGTTTTAACCAGCGCTTGCGCCCCCAGGGTGTCCAAAAGGTGGTCATGTAGCTGCTTGCTTCGTCCAATCTGCACTGGAGAAAGGCGTCCCTTGCGTCCACCAGGGTGAAGACCCTAGCCTTGGGGAGCTTGTAGAGTATGTCTTCAAGAGTTGGCATGATATAGTGTGACCGCAGCAGAGCCTGGTTGAGGTGCTTTGGATCGATGCATATCCGCAACTTGTCTGGTTTCCTGATGATCACCATATTGCTTATCCAGTCTGTCGGCTCCGTGACCGAGGTGATGTGGCCCTCCGCCTCGTATTTCTCAAGCTGAGCTTTCACTGCTGCCCTCATGGCGACCGGTACGTTGCGGGGGGCACTCTGGACTGGCTGAACCGCTGCATTTAGCTGAAAGTGCACCACCCCTGGAACGGATTCCACTGGCGCAGTGAAGACATCCTGATACCTCTCGATGAGAGCCTCCCTTTTCAAAGGCCCAGCCTGGATACTACTGTCCACCACATTCAGGTCTGCTGGGATGGTGAACTGCATAAGACCAAGGCGCTCACATGTAGACCCAGAAAGCAGGGGCTGCTGACTGGTTTCGACTATCTCAAACTCTAAGGTGTGTCTGCGATCCCGCACGACACACTCTGTCACAAACATACCCATAGAGGTCATTAGCTGACCAGAGTAGAGCTTGAGCTTGGTGCTGCTTGGCATGAGTTTCTCTCGTGGTGCGATCCGTATCTTGTCTTTCAGGCTCATAACGTCACACGTGGCTCCTGAGTCTAGCTGGCATTTTTGCTTAACACCATTCAGTTGGAGAACGGCAAACCACTTTTTTCCTCTGGCGCCTACGGCCCCAATGCATTCGGTTGAGAAGAGATCATCTCCACTACCATCTGTTTCCTGGGCTAGCACTGGATTTTCCATGGAGTGAATGTGTGCAGATGCCTCTGATCCCCTGGTTTTCATGCAAACGCGAGCAAAATGGTTAGCTGTACCACAGGCTTTGCACACCTTTCCGTAAGCAGGACATTGCTCTCGCCCTCTCCCATGATGCACACCACAGTATCTGCATGCAGAGACACTGTCTGTGGCTGGGGTGCTTTTCTTCAGCTGCCTCCCTGTAGCATGGAGAAATTTTTTTGATGGCTGTCTGAATGCTGCATTAACGCTGTCCGTATGTGGCCTTTCTTGTTCCATGGACCTCAGTGTCATGTCCGTCAGCTCTGCAGCTCTGCATATTTCTATGGCTGTAGTCAGTGTCAGTCCTTTCTCTCTCAACAGCCGTCTACGCGTAGCTTCATTAGTAATGCCAAGTACTACTTTGTCTCTTATCAACTCATCCCTGAGAGCCCCATAATCACAGGTCGCCGCCTTTTCCCTCAAGCGGGTAAGAAAATTGTCAATGGACTCACCATCCTCCTGTTTGCAGCAGCCGAAAACATATCGCTCATATATTACGTTCTTGGCCGGTTTGAAGTACTCCTCTAATTTATCCAGAATGTTCGTCACATCTCCGCGTTCCGCTTCCGTCAACTGCAGGTTGTGCTTGTACACATGTCGACATTCTGGCCCCATTAACGTCCTCAAAGTGGCAGCTTGGACTGCTGAAGATGCGGCTACCAAGTCCACTGCCAAACTGTAATCTTCAAATTCAGCCCTGAAAATGTCCCAGTTTGCGCTCCAGTCTCCGCTGAGCTTCATTGGACCGGGAGGGGGAATCGTGTGGTTGAATGCCATCTTGTAAACCAATCGTCGTCAGTGAGCCACGGAGCTAAAGCTAGGTAGTTAGCTGGTAGCGCTAGCCAGTAATACTGTATTAAACTAGTGAAAACAAAATAACGAAATATGCATAAGCACTCACTCAGTAATTGTGCTGATACACTGTCCATTGGCTGTCATTTTCTCGCTTTAATTAATAGCTAAGCCACTTCTGACACCATGTAGTATGAACGAGGACACAGGAGTGCTGGTGTACTTGACTATTCATGTTGTAAAACAAGCGCCCGGCAGGCGGGCCAATATAAACATGTGATACTCAACATGAACACTAGATGGAGTATACATCCTGTAACAGTTACCTCTTCTGAAAACGGTTGAGATGCTAACGGACTTTTCCCGAAGACACAAAACCATGTCTATAAAAGTAAATATTCAACAGAAGCGTATCAATTACTGTACAAGTAAGAGAAGTGTCAAGAACAGTTGTGTGTATTATTCTTGTGATTTTAGAGACTAATATCACCTGAAAGTAGTGAAAACAACAGCGAGAGAGGGAGTTTTCCTGCTTACCAGTCACAGTGGTCCAGCGCCGTTTCCATGGCAACTCTGCGCCGCGGCCGCTTCAGTGTTTGAAAGCGACATGAAAGTTCAAAGTTCACGCGCACGGCCATTGATTAAACCACGTCAAAATCATGCAGCATTTACAAACATCTAGAATTAGAACATTACTTAAATAAAAATCTCATTAATATTAAATTATGAATTTAAAACTGATTTTGGAGATCTATGACTCGTTCATTAATTAATTAAAATAAAATAAAAATATTTGGCTTAGTTATTATTCATTAGTTATTTTTATTTTTGCTAAAGTATAAGCCTAAAGTGTTAATTCCTCTTACCCCGGGCTTAAAGTAAAAAGATGTCTGTACCATGCGACCATGCAAAGTACCATGGTAATATTTGAGGTACCATGGTTATATCTGAGGTAGTATGTACCATGGTAATATCTGTACGGCAGAATGTACCATGGTTATATCTGAGATACTAGGGCATGTACCATGGTAAATCTGAGGTACCATACTATGTACCATAGTAACATACTGTACAGTATACAGTATTTCAGATATTATCATGGTACCATGATAATATCTGAAGTACTATAAAGTATGTACCATGGTTATATCTGAGGTACTATGGTATGTACCATAGTAACATCTACAGTACCATGCAATGTACCATGTTACCATGATAATATCTGAAGTACTATATAGTATGTACCATGGTTATATGTAAGGTACCATGGTACTACTATGGTATACCATGGTATGTACATCATGGTAAAATTTCTTATGGGCGGCCCCTGATCTTTGGGCTGGAGTACAGCGGCGAATAAGTGGGTTGTCATTTCTACTTGCTCTTTTAGCTGAAACATTGTCATTTAAATTATTTACGTTTGTAAAATTGTTATTGTCTGTTTTTGAATGTCTTACATGTATTTCTAAATCCGACCTGTGAAGGGTATACTTTTAAAATACTGTAATCATCAGGCGACGCAGTGTTGGAAAGCTATTAATGAGCGTTGGCCAGTGAGTGGTTGCTTTTATTTTTTTGTGTAAACAACTGATTCCATCTGTCCACATGTGATAAGGGTTAACCAAAGACTATATTGTGTGTGTGTGTGTGTGTGTTGTTGCTTATGTCTCAATTTGTCCTCTCTTCCCTTTATCCAGAGTTGGGGTGCCAGCTCAACGCCCACGTCCTCTGGTGTGGTGGTGGTGTGCTTATCGCTTGCAGTGTTCACAGAGGGTGATTGGGTGCTGTGTGGTAAGAGCACTAATAGTTGCAGTGTTTACCGGGCAGGCGAACTGAATCCCCAATTCTGAAATGGATAAGTGCTATGGTTGACAATGACATATTTATTCTAATGTGTGTTTGTATTATGCCTTTTGGTATTTTTCTTATTTGTATTTAATAAACGATTCGAAACATTTCCTTGTTGTCTGTTATCTGACCCAGTCCTACGGTGTACATTTTAGGACATCCTCAGACCTTAGACATATGAAGACAAGGCATCATGCCTCAGACTAAAAGGCTTCAGTCATTGGACAAAACGGCATCACGCCTCAGACTGAAAAGCTTCAGGTCTCAGGAAAAACAATGTCAGGTCTTGTACAATTAGGCATCAGATGAAACAGCCTCAGACAAAAAGGCATCAGACATAAAGGCATCAGACATAAAGGCATCGGACGAAACGGACTCAGAAAAAAAGGCATCAGACTAAAAGGCATCGGCGAAAACGGACTCAGATGTCATCACGTACGCGATTCATAGCTGAAAGAACGCTTTACTTGATACATTTCTAAAGTCTCTAAGGTTAATTAAAAACAAGAAAAGTTACAGATTCTTGAAATATTATATTTTTGACAATACCACTGATGCATGTTTCCTCTGTGTATGTCTTTTATTTATTTTATATATGTGAAGCTTTACATATACTTGATATAATTTAATTCCTGTAGAAGTTATATGTCCTTTATATCCGCTTGTTATCTGATACATATTCAATAAAAGAAAAAAAAGAGAAAGAAAAAAAATAATGCTTTACTTCACGATAGTTTGCCAACATACAAGCTAGCTAGTTGAAATATGTCATCTAACTTTTTAAACGTGCAAATAAAACTCGTGAAATGCATGTTCTCTTCTGTATACAACATAATTAGTGTAACATTTAATTAAAGCACATATATATATACATATATATATATAGTACAGGCCAAAAGTTTGGAAACATTACTATTTTTAATGTTTTTGAAAGAAGTTTCTTCTGCTCATCAAGCCTGCATTTATTTGATCAAAATGTAATATTGTGATATATTATTACAATTTAAAATAATTGGTTTTCAATTTATTATACTTTAAATTATCATTTATTTCTGTGATGCAAAGCTGAATTTTCAGGATCATTAGTCCAGTCTTCAGTGTCACATGTGACGTCTATCACATGATCCTTTACAAATCTTTCTAATATTCTGATTTATTATGAGTGTTGGAAACAGTTCTGCTGCATAATATATTTGACGAATAAAAGGTTAAAAAGAACTGCATTTATTCAAAAAAAAAAAAAATATTTTCTAATAATATAAATCTTCTGAACAGGGGCGGATCTAGAAAAATATTTATGGGGTGGTGAGAGGGGGGCAGGAATTTTTTTGAGGGGTGGCAACATATGGCAGACGTATATATACTGAATTTAATCACAGTTAAATTGGCCATAACTTTTAATTTGTTGCTGCCAACTGGGGTGGCAAGGCTTTCTTTAGGGTGGCATTTGCCACCCTATGCCACCCCGGTATATCCGCCCCTGCTTCTTTACTATCACTTTTTATCAATTTAACACATCCTTGCTGAATAAAAGTATTGATTTATTTAAAAAAATAATAATAATAATTACTGACCCAAAATTACTGACCATTGTATATTGTTGTTACAAAATATTCATATTTTTTAAATATTTGCTTCTTTTTTTTTAATACGTTTTATTCATCAAAGTATCCTAAAAAAGTATCACAAATTATGAAAAAATATTAAGCAGCAGAACTGTTTCCAACTTTGATAATGAATCAACATATTAGAATGATTTCTAAAGGATCATGTGATAGACTGGAGCAATGATCCTGAAAATTCAGCTTTGCATCACAGAAATAAATGATAATTTAAAGTATAATAAATTGAAAACCAATTATTTTAAATTGTAATAATATATCACAATATAAAAATTTTTTCTGTATTTTTGATCAAATAAATGCAGGCTTGATGAGCAGAAGAAACTACTTTCAAAAACATTCTCTCTGTCCTAGCATAGGGTTAAACACTTTTTTTGTTAAAAAAATATTTGTTTTGTATATGTTTCCAAACTTTTGGCCTGTATTGTATATATATATATATATATATATATATATATATATATATATATATATATATATATATATATATATATATATATATATATATGCTTTAATGAAATGTTACACTCATTAAGTTGTTTACAGAAGAGAACATGCATTTCGCAAGTTTTATTTGCACATTTAAAAACTTAGATGCCATATTTCAACTAGCTAGTTTGTATGTTGGCAAACTATCGTGGAGTTAAAGCGTTCTTTCGAGCTATGAACCGCGTACATGTGACGCCATATGGGGCGGGGCAATGCGAACCTCCAAACTCCATCTGAGTTCGTTTTCGATCAAAATGTGTACTTACGATGGGGAATTGTTTAATTTGGATGGTGGGGAATTGTTTTAATTTGGACTTGTGCATGCTCTTTTGAGACAGTGACCGCAGACCTGCATTATATGACTGACAGACAAGAACGGTTTGACCTAAAATATCAAAATTGAAACTACTGAGGAAAAAAAGACACCTACATCTTGGATGCCCTTCAGGTAAGCTAAAACATACCAAAATTTAATTTCAAAGTGAACTATCCCTTTAAGAGAGCAAACTGCCACATATACATAAAATCTATTTAAACATTAAAATCTTAAAGTGATTTACGATTAGTGATTTAATAAAGATTAATAAATGCTGTAGAAGTGTAGTTTATTAATAGTTAATGTTAACTAATGTAGTTAACTAGAGTTTAATAAATGGCACCTTATTGTAAAGTGTTACTGATTTGTTATACACGGATTCAGTGTTGGACAGATCGGTTGTCTTGTTTTAAATGGAATCGGTTCAAAGGAGTCATTAGTTCGCGAATCGGACGTGTCATTAGTGGACCACGGCACGCATTGTGTGATTATCCCGGCAGTTTAGGACATCGCACAAGATTTGAGTCAACATAGAAAACATGTAATCACTGGATAGTTTTTTTTTTAGATGGATAGGATGTGGTGGCCGTTGTTGAATCTGTGCAAACCGCCACGAATTAGTCTGTGTGGGAAACACTGCATCAGAAGCAGAAGTTTGCCCACTAGAGAATCGAATTGAACAGATCAGGGGTGCATTTCCCAAAAGCATTGTAAACCTGAATTTCCCAAAAGCATTGTTTCATTGAACTGTGCTGGTAGCAATGAAACTTGCGACCATAATTGGCTTCGGGAAACGCACCCCAGATGTTTTGAACTATATGCCTCTATACATGAGGATTGTTGAAAAGATTTTGGCTTTCAGAAACAAAGCTAAACATCAAAAATTACCTTGATACAGAAACACTGCTGTGGTAACCCTTACGAAAAGAACAAATATAATCCCTACACTCTCAGAAAATAAAGTAGGCCTACATAAAGTACATAGGAGTACATGTACCCCTAAAGGTACAATGGCTTGTCACTGGGGCTGTACCCTCAAGGGTACAATATTGTACCTTACCTTAACCTTTAAAAGAAACGGTACATATATGTACCTTTTAATGCTTTTTGACCCACAAAAAGGTACATATATGTACCTTGAGGTTCAATAATAAGCCCTATGGGGTACGTCAGTGTAGATTGTACCTTAGGGGACAGAAATGGACTCCTACTGTACCCCTATTTCTGACCCCCTATTTATGAATGAACAATACCTATTAAATGGTACAGAAAGAATGATATATTGTGTTAATATAGTACAATATATTGAATAATACAAAAGGAATTGCTCATGCAGCATTAACTGTGATCCGATTGGTCGTCTCTGCTCTGGTGGGCGTGGCTACTGTTGCTGTGCTGGTTAATGACATCAGATCTACAAGAAGTGAGAGAAGAAGAGACCAGACATCACTGTCAGACCTCTGGAGTCAAATCAGATTAACAGTGTGAATTGAGCAGAAGGTTTACTTCCAGATATATCCAGATATAAAGCAAACATACTTTGATGCTCTGCACCTTTCCTGTTCCTTGCACAGCTATTTATTAACAGATCAATTTTCTCTGTTCTCCTGTCCACATTTGTAATGTCACAAAACAATCTAGTTCAAACAGCAGTTGTGTGTGGACATGTGATTCACTGAATGCACGTGATACACTATCAGCTCAGTTTGTGATCTGTACACCATCTGTACAGCTGTGGTTTGATCTGATGGCTGGACAAGCTGTTTGTGAGAGAGTCCAGCTACACGTAAAATAACGTGACCGGCTTGGAGATTTCAGAAAAATGCCTCTCAGTGGCAGCGGAGTGTGAATTTTTATCTTTTTACGCTGGTAAGTTGTCATGTGTCAACAGGGAATTTACCTCATTTAATGCTTAAAATACTAACAGATGTCCAATCTGATGTGCCCTATTTGAAAAGTTGAAATAAATTGCCTAACGAGTGTTTAATAATAATTATTAGCAGGGACTCGAAATTGGCCACAACACCTCTGTTCTCATTCACCGTGTGCTTTTAGAGTTCTGTGTGCTTGCGAATCCTTTCATTATTACCAACAAAGTGTAAACCCGCTGTAAATAAGAGATTCATTGTGCAGTGTAGACTGCTTTTTTGATTATAGCGGGAGTTTCGCAGGAGTGTAGATCTCAGTGAACAGGAGCTGAACGTAGCATAAGCTTATAAATGGAGCATTCTTTGCTCGCTTTCTGTTTACTCATTTACAGTTTGAATAAAAGTTTTGTTGGACACTGCAAAGTGTCCGGATTTACAGCTGTATTTAAATGCAGGATTGAATCTGAAACTGCAATGATTGACAGTGATGTAACCATAGCAACAGACCAGGCAAAATAATCTGATACTGTATGTCAAAATATCTGTGCATCAATTCTTGGAGTGTAAATGCAAAACAACAGACCTGCCACTTGTTCCATGTAATGTGTTTCTTTGTCCTTCATTTAATTACTAATTTTTCACTTGATTTTTTTAAATAAAATGTTAACGTAAAAAAATTGAAGGATACATTATTTAAACGTATTATTATAATTATCATCATCATAAATAAACTCATTTAATTAAATTAATATTTACTACAATAGTAAAATAAAACTGAAATTTTATTTGTATTGGTACAAACGACCCTAGCTGCAATATATATTAGTGTCAAACACTGCAAACCTATCAGAACTAGATTACTGTAATGCATTACTGGACGAATGTCCTGCAGGTTTAGCTGTGCTTGTATGAACATATTAACCTGGTTCTGCCAAAACTAGATTGGCTGCCTATTATGTATCAATTGTTTTGTGACACCACTGTGAATGCACGGGTGGGCGTGTCTTATCTCATTAACTTACACCCTGCAGCACAAGCACATCATAATCTTTGTCTTGCTTCATTAAAGGTGTCTTTTCATTTGCTCGTTGTCCTGGATTATCTGAAAATACAGAGATGATAAAAAATATAAAGAAAGAAACAAACAGTGTTGCTACATATACATCTGGGTCATTCCTGGGATTGACTTTTTCAATTTTTGAACTACATATGATTACATTTCTAAATACCCCACATTATTAGGCACATATCAAACCTTCAAAAAATCATATTTTCCCATCTCAGGCATTAAAGACTTTTTATTATTTTCAGTTTTTTTCAGATTTGTACACCTTTTATTCTCAACCCCGTAACGGACAAAACTGAATTAGTTTAAACAGGATTTTACACAAAACTTGTTATAATACAAACATCTACCTACTGCTCATGTGTCCCTCATAACAAGTCAATGACTTCAAAAGTAACATTTATGCTAATTTTCACATTTGTATGTGATGGAAGTTACAAATATCCAAATTGTTTGTCCGTGGTCTCTTTATTTTAGTAAGAAAAAATTTGATTTAGATCTTTCACTAAAACCACAATTTTACTGTGTTAGCCCTTAACATGTCAGGTGGTAATCAGCAAGAAATGCTTTAATTTTTAATTGTCTTCCATATTTTATTTTCCCAAAATATTAATGTGACGGGGTTGAGAATACTGTGATGGGGTTGAATACTGTAACAGGGTTGAAAGGACACAATGGCCTACTTTTAATTTGTATTTGTTTAATATGAAAATCCCTCTTTGAGACTCAAACAAAACACTATTTTATTTTAGGGAACCATGTAATAAAGACATAGTCATATTTAGTTTTTTCATTTTTACTTTATTATCTGAACTGCAGTGAGAATTTAAACAAAGGAAACTACTGCAGACAGTACGGTCGTTAGTAACTTTCAAATATTTTTGGTAAGAAAAAACAAAAATAGATTACCAAACAGAACCTTTTATCAAATGGGCACAATACGTAAATTCACTAGCGTCTAAACCGGAAAAGATGCCCGAGCCACCTCAGCTGGCCCCTCTCGATGTGGAGGAGCAGCGGCTCTACTCTGAGCTCCTCCAGAGTGACCGAGCTTCTCACCCTATCTCTAAGGGATCGCCCAGCCACCCTGCGGAGGAAGCTCATTTCGGCCGCCTGTATCCGGGATCTTGTCCTTTCGTAGACTGACCGGTAAATCGAGAGCTTTGCCTTGCGGCTCAGCTCTTTCTTCACCACAACAGACCGGTACATCGACTGCATTACTGCAGAAGCTGCACCGATCTGTCTGTCAATCTCCCGTTCCATCCGTCCCTCACTCGTGAACAAGACCCCAAGATACTTGAACTCCTCCACTTGAGGCAGGAACTCTCCACCAACCTGAAGCAGACAAACCACCCTTTTCCAACTGAGAACCATGGCCTCGGATTTGGAGGTGCTGATTCTCATCCCAGCCGCTTCACACTCGGCTGCAAACCGCCCCAGTGCATGCTGAAGATCCTGGTCTGATGGGGCCAGCACAACAACATCATCCGCAAAGAGCAGAGATGGAATCGCGTGGTGCCCAAACCTGAGAACAGAACCGGCGACAAAGGGCAGCCCTGCCGGAGTCCAACATGCACCAGGAACAAGTCTGACTTACTGCCGGCAATGCGAACCAAGCTCCTGCTCCGGTCGTACAGGGACCGGATAGCCCTTAGCAAAGGGCGCCCGAACCCCATACTCCCAGAGCACCCTCCACAAGATGCCGCGAGGGACACAGTCAAATGCCTTCTCCAAATCCACAAAGCACATGTGGATTGGTTGGGCAAACTCCCATGAACCCTCCAGCACCCTGAATGAAAACCACACTGTTCCTCCTGAATCCGAGGTTCTACTATTGGCCGTATTCTCCTCTCCAGTACCCTGGCATAGACTTTCCCGGGGAGGCTGAGAAGTGTGATCCCCCTATAGTTGGAGCACACCCTCCGGTCCCCCTTCTTAAAAAGAGGGACCACCACCCCGGTCTGCCAGTCCAAAGGTGCTGCAGAGGTGTGTCAGCCTTGCCACCGAGGAGTTTCTTGACTATCTCGGTGACTTCAGCTTGGGTGATGGACGGGTCCGCCTCCGAGCCCCCAGTCTCTGCTTCCTCAATGGAAGACGTGATGGCGGGATTGAGGAGATCCTCAAAGTATTCCTTCCACCGTCCGATGAGATCCCCAGTCGAGGTCAACAGCTGCTCATCTCCACTGTAAACAGCGTTGGCAGGGCACTGCTTCCCCCACCTGAGGCGCCGGATGGTTTGCCAGAATCTCTTTGAGGCCGACCGATAGTCCTTCTCCATGGCCTCACTGAACTCCTCCCAGGGCCGATTTTTTGCCTCCACAACCACCCGCGCTGCAGTCCGCTTGGCCTGCCAGTACCCGTCAGCTGCCTCAGGAGTCCCACAAGCCAGCCAGGCCCGATAGGACTCCTTCAGCTTGACAGCATCCCTTACTTCCGGTGTCCACCACCAAGTTCGGGGATTGCCTCCTCGACAAGAGACCTTATGGCCACAGCTCCGAATGACTGCGTTGACGATGGAGGTGGAGAACATGGTCCACTCTGACTCAATATCTCCAGACTCCCTCGGGATCTGGTCGAAGCTCTGCCGGAGGTGGAAGTTGAAGATCTCTCTGACAAGGGATTTGGCCAAGCGTTCCCAACAGACCCTCACAGTACGTTTGGGTCTGCCGAGTCTGTCCAGCTTCCTCCCCCGCCATCGGATCCAACTCACCACCAGGTGGTGATCATACGATCATACGCATACGAGCCCCAACCCTGGGCCTGGCTCCAGGGTGGGGCCCCGGCTGCGCCATGCCGGGCGACATCACGGTCCTTGGATTTAATGCCATCATAAAGGGTTTTTGAACCGCTCTTAGTCTGACCCGTCACCTAGAACCTGTTTGTCTTGGGAGACCCTACCAGGGGCATATAGCCCCAGACAACATAGCTCCTAGGGTCATGCAGGTACTCAAACCCCTCCACCATGTTAAGGTGGCAGTTCAAGGAGGGGAATATGAGTTATTTACTGAAATTACATTTTTAAATTGAAATCATTGATTAAATTAAGTGAATAACTCAACCCTGTCACAAAGTTTACAACCCCGAAACAATGACATATGTGACGGGGTTGAGTGTGATGGGGTTGAGTTTTTTTGCTCAAAATGGCCACTGCTCTTAATGTGGTGTAGAAGAGTGGGCCACATGGCAGCCAATGAAATAAGTATATTTTAGATTTTTATGGATTCAAATAAAATTTTGAAAAGTCATCATTTTCCATCTTAATTGTACGTGATGGGGTTGAGTTGTTAAGCTTGACAGTACCCTCCCTGACTATAATACACCTCAAAAAATGAATAAAAAGTGTGATATCACTCACCTTCTTCTGTACCATGCTGTTGAAGAGAGCTAAATGATGCAACTTCCTGTGAATGATGTCACATATGGGTGGAGTCTAAATTATTATGGGCGGAGAATGGTTGGCGTGACGGGGTTGAGTTCAGACTGAGGGACGTAACTTTATAAGTTGTTTTTTATCAAATATCTTGCTTTTTTTTTTTTCATTTCAAAAGCAAAGAACACAAATAAATACTTGCATTATTGCTGAAAATTATAGACACTGTGCACATTTTATTAATTATTTTACAAGTCCAAATTCAGCGAAGAACCTCAGGGACATGACAAAATGCTTGCTGTAAGACAGAAATAAGATTTTTTTTAATGATAAAAATTATTTAAATGCAATAATTATTTGTATTCATTATAAAGGACATACCAAAGTATTGTGAAAAGCTTTTAACATTTCATTTTGGTGAACCACTACTTTCAAAAATCTAGGGGACTGAAATATTACCGAATCCCAGGAATGACCCATCTACAGATAATATGTTACAGCTGTACAATCTTGAAGAAGACATAAACAGACTTGTACTGTAAAATCAGCTCTCTGAGAACTCAGATCATATTTCTACAACATGAATTGCTACAGATGATTGTTCTCAAAAACCCTGAACAAAAGTAATAGTGTAGATACTGAGACTTCAATTAGACCTCATGTTGGCTTCAGAAGATTTGTCCATTTTAAAGATTAACTACGGTGTACGTTTCTGTAATTATAGTGTACTTCCGTGTAGGTATAAGGGAACAATATGTTAAGTTTTGGGTAATAAAGGGGTAACAAGCAGATATAGGCTACAACCTGCAAAGAACTTCGTAAGTAAACCGAAATTACGGTGTACGTTTCTGTAATTATAGTGTACCTCCGTGTAGGTATAAGGGAACAATATGTTACGTTTTGGGTATTAAAGGGGTACAACCAGATATATAAGCAAATTATTTATAATGTAATTATTTTAAAACTAACAGGTACCTATTCTGTATATATTCCAGGCAAAAATTGTACATCTGTTGTATATAAAAGTTTTTATCACATTTCTGGCAAAATATGTTCTTGTGCAATGTAGTTACAGGGTAATTTTGACATCTGTGGGTTGTAAATTAAACTTTTTGGCAATGCTATTTATTGGCTTTTCTTACTAAACTACTTAACGTTAAGCCAAGAAAAAAATAGTTTTTGCTATGATTTTAATTTAAAACGTACCATGTAGTACTTATACTTACCTTATCACATTGTATTGCAATGACACTTAAATGTCAGGGCAAATATACTGTGTAATTAAAAGTTTTTTTTGTTTTGTTTTTTTAATAAGAGTACCTTTCTCTGTAATTACTGTGCAAATAGTGTTGTTTCGTATTGTTACATAGTAAGTAGTGTTTGTTACCCGTTTCAACTGTGTATTTACAGGGTAAGTGTAACTCCTGCGGGCTGTAAATTAAAGTGGAGCTTGTTATCCCCTTGTTCTGTGTAGTTACAGGGTAAGTGTAACTCCTGCGGGCTGTAAATTAAAGTGGCGCTTGTTACCCCCTTGTTCTGTGTATAGTTACAGGGTAAGTGTAACTCCTGCGGGCTGTAAATTAAAGTGACGCTTGTTACCCCCTTGTTCTGTGTAGTTACAGGGTAAGTGTAACTCCTGCGGGCTGTAAATTAAAGTGACGCTTGTTACCCCCTTGTTCTGTGTAGTTACAGGGTAAGTGCAGTAAATATACAATAAAGGATCCAATTTAATTTCTGACTTTTATTTTACAAAAAAATGTCAAAACACTTTATTATCTTAATAAAACATTATCTTTTCTACAGTATACTCAAACAACAAAGTAACACATTATACCCCCCCTTTTTTATTTGCGTCCCTTGCTTTTCTTCTTCTTTCTTTTCTTGCTCTTCTTTTTCTTAACTTCCACTGGGGACTCTGAAGTTGAGAAGTTGATGGAGTCCCATTGGTCTTGCTGCACTGCAAAAATATGAATATACAGTATATACATGCTCTTAGCAAGCTACACCTTCAATTTTAAGTTGTCGAACAATCCTCCACTCTAAACATTTTGTGCCACCTGATATTACTGTAGTAACTGTAATTTTGAAGAAAACACATTTTGGTGAAGTTTGAGTAAGATCATGGGGGGTTGTGATATTTTATAGTGATAATGACTGTAGTGCAGCAGAAAATGTTTTTTAAAAAGGCATATTTGTTCTGACAGCAAAAAAAAAAAAGAAAAAAAAAAAGCATGAAACACAAACCTGAGGGCTGTGGCAATAGTTCAATAGTTTGGATTGAGCTGATCAACAAACGGACAGGGAACTACGTCATCACGTTGAAAGGTCACGCCTGCGTCGGCCGAAGTACCGCCCCACTGTTTACAGTGCGACCGTACCTAGGAGGATAATTCAAATAGTATTGTTTGCGATTATATAGAAATAGTATTCAGTGAATATGAATATGAATAGTATATGAATAACATTCTGATGAATATGAATAGTAGTTCAAATAGTATTGCCGGCGCAGGCGTGACCTTTCAACGCGATGACGTAGTTCCCTGTTCGTTTGTTGATCAGCTCAATCCGAACTGTTGAAGGTAAAAAGTCTATAAATTATATATTTCTTTTTTTTAAATGACCTATCGTTTCGCTAGATAACAACCTCTTCTTCAGCTGTGATCGCGTACAGCCCGTTTAAACACTTAAAAGACTTCTGAAACTGCATTGATTTGGACTTGGACTTTGGACTTTTGAACGATGGTGACCAATGAAGTCCGTTGTAAATTTTCATTTTGGGGTGAACTAATCCTTTAACAAGTGCATTTATAATGTACAGTACCAGTGATGTTTAGTTCTTCAATTTGATGTTTTAAAAAAATAGGAAAGTGGTCACAAGTATAAGCCCTGGAGTAGGGCAGGAGTCAAATTTAAACGTCTAATCTTTCTTTCTTTCTTTCTTTCTTTCTTTCTTTCTTTCTTTCTTTCTTTCTTTCTTTCTTTCTTTCTTTCAAAGATAAGATTATCACTCTTAAAGCAGAGATCACCTTGCTCAAAGATGAGTGTGATTTTTTGAAAAAGGAAATTGAAAAGATGAAGTCTGCTGTCCCATCTGCAATGACACAAAGATATGCTGTTCCTATAGTGCCACAGCCCTCATGTTTGTGTTTCATGCTTTTTTTTTTTTTTTTTTGCTGTCAGAACAACTATGCCTTTTTTAAAAACATTTTCTGCTGCACTACAGTCATTATCACTATAAAATGTCACAACCCCCCCATGATCTGCCTCAAACTTCACCAAAATGTGTTTTCTTCAAAATTACAGTTACTACAGTAATATCAGGTGGCACAAAATGTTTTAGAGTGGAGGATTGTTCGACAACTTAAAATTGAAGGTGTAGCTTGCTAAGAGCATGTATATATATTAATATTTTTGCAGTGCAGCAAGACCAATGGGACTCCATCAACTCCTCAACTTCAGAGTCCCCAGTGGAAGTTAAGAAAAAGAAGAGCAAGAAAAGAAAGAAGAAGAAAAGCAAGAGAAGCAAATAAAGGGGGGGGGGGGGGGGGGGTATAATGTGTTACTTTGTTGTTTGAGTATACTGTAGAAAAGATAATGTTTTATTAAGATGAAAAAGTGTTTTGAAATGTCTTTGTAAAATAAAAGTCAGAAATTAAATTGGATCCTTTATTGTATATTTACTGCACTTACCCTGTAACTTCACAGAACAAGGGGGTAACAAGCGCCACTTTAATTTACAGCCCGCAGGAGTTACACTTACCTTGTAAATACACAGTTGAAACGGGTAACAAACACTACTTACTATGTAACAATACGAAACAACACTATTTGCACAGTAATTACAGAGAAAGGTACTCTTATTAAAAAAACAAAACAAAAAAACTTTTAATTACACAGTATATTTGCCCTGACATTTAAGTGTCATTGCAATACAATGTGATAAGGTAAGTATAAGTACTACATGGTACGTTTTAAATTAAAATCATAGCAAAAACTATTTTTTTCTTGGCTTAACGTTAAGTAGTTTAGTAAGAAAAGCCAATAAATAGCATTGCCAAAAAGTTTAATTTACAACCCACAGATGTCAAAATTACCCTGTAACTACATTGCACAAGAACATATTTTGCCAGAAATGTGATAAAAACTTTTATATACAACAGATGTACAATTTTTGCCTGGAATATATACAGAATAGGTACCTGTTAGTTTTAAAATAATTACATTATAAATAATTTGCTTATATATCTGGTTGTACCCCTTTATTACCCAAAACGTAACATATTGTTACCTTATACCTACACGGAGGTACACTATAATTACAGAAACGTACACCGTAATTTCGGTTTACTTACGAAGTTCTTTGCAGGTTGTATATCTGCTTGTTACCCCTTTATTACCCAAAACTTAACATATTGTTCCCTTATACCTACACGGAAGTACACTATAATTACAGAAACGTACACCGTAATTTCGGTTTACTTACGCAGTTGTTTGCGGGTCGTAATATAAAGTGTTACCAAATATTCTGTAGCCTATTGTGCCGTCAATACTGCCGACGTTGTCTTTGCTGCTATATATTTATGTTTAACATTAAGTATAGGCCTTCCACAACTCTCTCCCCATTATGTTGAATATAATCACCAATGAATGAGGCTTATGTCACCTAACTTAGCAGTGCCGCGCCAGACACGTTTCTGGTATGCAAAGACATGTAAAACGCCACACAACAGAAACGCCACGCAGCCAGTGTGTCTCTGGTCGTAGGGCGCCTGATAATTAAAATGTCAATGATTTCGATGATTAAAACACTCCTGCTCCAAGTAAACCTTTCTTTTGTACCAGTTATTATGACAACCTCTAACTGCACAAACAATCCCGGTCTTCCCCGGAGCCATAACGATGAGTTAGTTGTTACGAACACTTGTTTAATTAACCGCTATGGTGAAAAGTGAGTTAGCGCGCCAGTGACCTGAAATGCCTGACCGGAAGTCTCGCACAAAATACCGTCAACTGGCTGCGTCCGTATTTCCGTTAAAAATAAGGTGAATACAAATCCACTGGATTAAGTGGGATCCAAAAGTCTGAGACCATTAGTGAAAATGTGTCTTTCACTTTTTTTTTAAATTAGTTTTTTAAATGTAATTAAAAAAAAAAATTAACTAAAATTTAAACTTTTAAAAAATCTTAAAACTAATCACATAATCTGGAACACTTGGAACTCTGTTCAACCAATCAGATTCAAGGACTGGAGCTTCTGCAAAAATAAATATAGTTGTTATAATAAATGTTGTTCTACTCACCAGGTTGGAGCACATTGAATCTCCTGAATGTGGTCTTTTCTTTGTTGATGATCTGTAGTTTATAATGTCCATATTCTGTGTTTCTGATGTTTTTGATGGTCAGAGATCCAGTCGTCTTGTTCAGCTCCAGTCTTTTTCTGAGTAGCTCAGGATCAGCTGTTCTTGAATCAGCTTTAGCAACGAGACAGTTTTTGGCTCCAAACGTCCACAGTATCAGATCATCTGTCTGGATTTCAACACCAATCTCGAGAGGGACATTTTCTCCCTTAGCCACTAATTTTGTCTCGGCTTCATGTTACAGCAACACAGAGAAACAGAGAGTTGCAGAAGAAAAAAAGTGTGAAAAAATTTAGTTTGTAGTTTCTACATCAGATGCATTTAGATGACTCTTTAACCTATTTTTGGCATGTTTAGAGATAGCCAAAGACACTTAGTTATCCATGAACTAATCTCTACATGATTATATTACCTAAATACACAAAATATGATGTAGTCATTTCATGTTTAAAGCAGCATTCAGTAGTTTCCATAGACAGTAAAAGAAATGGACACAGCGACCCCATTGGAACTCAATTGAGACAAGTGAAGCCCATTTTCAGCGATTTCTTAGCACTTCCTTTCCTGACGCGCAGACTCCCCTGTCCCAAATGGCGCACTTCATGCGGACTTTCGGTCTCGTGGACTTGAATTGCGCGTGCTTGCTGAGTCTACGAGTCCGTAGGCCGTCCCATTCAGCATTTTACCGCTCTGAAGTGTGCTCAGCAGCGCCCCCTTTGTACCCTTGAAGCGGTCTTCCGCGAAGCCCGCATAGAAGCAGGCTCCACGCACTTTAACTACCCAGGAATCCTTGCGAAAGGCCAATCAGACAACAGATGGGAGGAGATTTCACTCACGGATAATTGTTGACATGGCTGAGAAGAAAATATTACGGTTTTTATGACCTAAATGTACATTTTACCAGTTGTTACCTACAGTTTATACAAACATTATGGTCATCGACCAGTGGTTGATGTCTCAAACATAATAATAGCGCGTTTAATAATACGATCGCATTATGATTCATTAAATAAATAGAACCGAATGTCAGAGCTTTACTGAGTCATATGTAAACATAGAATATTGAAACCTGTAAATTGAAAAAATTATGTTTAAATTATGTTTTAAAATTGTAATCTTAGTTCAAATGGAACATTATGTAGCCTATTATTATGTACAACTGTATACATAGTTTAAATAAGCATGATATATCTATTGTTTAATGCCCAGGTGATATGCACAATATCAAAATATAGAACTGTAAAATTAGGATGTGTAGTTGACATGCAGATAAGACGTCGGAGCGCAAAAATGTGATTCTCCTGTCCAACAACAACCAGGCCGTTATTTCCGGCGTGCCGATCGAGTCTGTCCCAAAAATACCTCTCAATGCGCCCTTGTGGACTCGCGCCAATGGGCCCTATAGGTCTGCACAGAGCCGCCTTAACCTAATGTTAGGCCCCGGGGCTGAGAGGTTTTGTAGGCCCCCCATCCCCTCGATTTATAGAGTCTAATTTTAAAAAAGTGTAATAGCCTATCTAGGTAATCTACATCACAAAATGCATTAGTTTCTTTCGAGACCTACAACAGTGAGTTTTTTTTATATTGTTTTTAATTTTAATATAGTTATTAACATATCACTGAGCACATAAACACAAGAAACTTTATTTAACAACCACACACTGCAACTAAATTTCAACTTTATGCAAATGAGAAGCGATTTTCGCGAGCGACAACCAATAGGAAAGAAGCCTTTCAATGGAGCTCAGTTCCCGTCACCGTGCAGTGCAGGCAAGACAGAAGAGTTCATGGGCGATTTCACTGTTTTATATGATGTGACTGTAACTAACCACAAACATGGATATAATAAAATGATGCATGGAAAAGAAACTTTCGACAGTCTCAGTGAGTTTAATTCATACATTTATAGTTCGAGTGTTGTAGTTTTATGATGCAAGTTTAGCACTGCTGCAGTTCATTTTACAGTTTCCCCTGCATTATGTTGACTATTAGGGACAAGAAATTTGATTATTTGTCCAATTCGGATGACGTTTTAGTAATTTATGACAGTATGAGTGAGTTTAATTTGTAAATTGATCGATCATTAATCTAGTAAATTATTTAATCCAC
Source organism: Vimba vimba (assembly GCA_022828995.1). Lineage (NCBI taxonomy): Eukaryota > Metazoa > Chordata > Actinopteri > Cypriniformes > Leuciscidae > Vimba > Vimba vimba. Next base: position 29,416,983 of record CM040825.1, on the reverse strand, counting down.
TGAACACTGCTGTGTGGTAATATAAAAACACTCCCAACAGCATACTGTTTCTTTTGAGCCTAATTCCTAGTCAAATTAAAATGATATAGTTATATAATGCATAATATTACTTGTAATGGTGTTTTGTATAGATGTGGCCAGACGAGCAGTCTAAATGCCTCATTCGCGCCGCGGGACCCAGACGCGCATAAACGCGTCTTTGCATTGACTTAACATTGAAATCACTCGCGCCAGACGCTCTATTCGCGTTTGGTGTGAACACACCATAACAATAACATTAGAGCGACAGCACTACCAACGCCCACAAGCGACTAGCGACAAAATCTGACAAGTTCAAACAATATGACCTTTTCAGCTCATCATGAACCTGAACATGGGAGGCCCCTGAACTTGGGAGGCCCCTGGGCTTCAGCCCAGGTAAGCCCGTGCATTAATGCGGCCTTGGGTCTGCACTACATGACGTCACCAAAGTGTGGACTCTGAGGAAGTCCACAAGTCCGGAGTGTGCCATTTAGCGTTACACGGACCACGTGAGCAACCCGTCTGTCTTCTAGTAGCTGTGCCAAGAGAAATCTGAATCATTCCCTTCCGAATCTTGCAGAGACGGAAAGTGTGAGTAGGAGCTGTCCATGAGCTTGGAGCAGGAGAAACTTTTGCTAGGTATTCTGATTTATTATATTGTCATTTTGCCTCCACGTCCCCCCGATTGCCCGCGAGCTTCTCTTCCCGTCTATACGGTAATCTCTCTAGTGTGCGACAGAGTCACGTGGTTATGACGCAATCGTTAGCCTATTTTTACAAAAACTGCTTCTACGGGGCCATAACATAAGCTACAAGGTAATGGAGCATTTTATACATTGTCGTGTATCTTTAGAAATAAATAATGGACAAATTGAGTCTTTAAACGCCTCAGATGTAAAGGTTTTTTTATTTTTATTTATTTTTATTAATGCTATGAACAATAACATAGAAAGGCATTCATAACAGGGATGTTTACAAACATTGACTGAGATTCAATTTACAATCACATTCTATACATAAATAATAATAATAATAATAATAATAATAAAAATAAAAAAAATTGTAAGGGAGTAGGGGGTTATATTATGAAACCAAAATCTTCTAATAAAATATACAAAAATCTTGCTTTAGGACTTTTCATCTCTCTTAACATCTCTAGATATATTACAAATTCCTCTTTAAACACCACTAATCTTGGGGGAGTTTTGAAAAATTTACATTTATGAATGTAAAATTTTAACAAAAGTAACAAATTATTTAATACGTATGAAATCTTTTTGTCTTTAAATATCATACCAAATGTAACAATATCCCAAGAGAGGATCAGTCTTACAGGTAGTCTTTGGTGGATCCAGCAAAATACATCATTCCAGAATGTTTGTACCAAATTACACTGAAAAAACAAGTGTTCAACTGTTTCTATCTCCAGATTGCATAATTGGCAAATATTGGAATCCCCAACATTGAATCTTATTCTTAAAAATTCTTTTGTAGGATAAAAATGATTCATAATTTTAAAATGTACCTCTTTACATTTAGGATTTACAGGGAATGTAAGAAAATGTGTTCTAATTTCAGACACTTTTTTCTTATCAAAATGACAAAATATATAAGATCTCTTTACTGGTCCTGGAAAACAACGTTGTATTAAACAATTTCTCAAAAATCTGTTAGAACATTTTTTATCAGTAAAGTTAACATTTTCTATCATAAGATCAGGCAATTTGGAGTTATTGTTGAATATTTTACTATTTCCTTAACAAAATGTATCATCTGCAATGGGATACCCTTAATAATTTTATCATACATTTTAGGGGAACAACTTACATTGTATTTACCACACATATCATCATAACTCAATATATTCCCTAAGTCATTCATAACATGTGTTAGTGACCATATTCCTTTCTTCCACCAATCATCAATAAATATAGATTTTCTATTCACCACAATACACCTGTTGTTCCAGATAGACATGTTATGTGGGCTAAAATTGTGTTTAAAAATCAGTTTCCAGTAAAGTAGTACTTGTTGATGGAACGCAGGAAGTTTTATGGGGAGTTTAGACAATTCAAAATCACATTGTAACAGAAAACTAATACCACCACATTTTTTGAATATAGCTGTAGGAATCTGAAACCAAAATGAAGATTTGTTGTTTATAAAAGATTGTAACCACTTAAGTTTTATGACCCCATTCATAATATCAAAGTCAATTGTTTTAAGACCACCTTCATCGTAATCTTTAATCGTATCACTTTTACGTATATAATGACTTTTCTTTTTCCATATGAAATCAAAATTTAACTTATTTATTGCCTTTTTCTTTTTTGCAGACATTGATAAAGAAAAACAAGGATAAATGAATCTAGAAAGGCTTTCCACTTTCGTTAATAAAATCCTACCAAAGATCGTTATGTCTCTCTGCAACCAATTGTTCATTATTAATCTACATTTCTCTAGATTTTTATCAACATTTAAGTTTTCTAAATTATCCTTTTCCTTAGATAACCAAATACCTAAGTATTTAATTTCATTTTTTACTGGGATATTGTATAATGATATATTAGGGTGATCATGGATGGCCAATAGCTCGCATTTTGACATGTTCAACCATAAACCTGAAGCTTTTGAAAAAATCATTATAGACTGGAGTGCTAAGGGAATTTGCTGCTCATTTCTTAAAAAAAGAGAGTCGTATCATCAGCAAATTGACTAATGATAAAATGATTCCCTTCTAAATTGATGCCCGATATGTTGCTCACTTTGATTAAAATAGACAACATTTCTGCAACCATGATAAAAAGTAAAGGTGAGCAGCTACAACCTTGCCTAATACCTCTTTCAACCAGGAATCTTGAACATGTACCTTGAGTAAGAGCTACAGAGCTGTTTATGTCTTTATATAGCATTCTTACTATACTTATAAATTTTGGACCAAAACCAAAGTGTTCAAGAGTTTGAAAAAAAAAAGGGTGTTCCACCATGTCAAAGGCCTTATAAAAATCCAAAAATAAAATAAACCCATCTTCTTCAATTAATTGACTATATTCAATCAGATCAAAAATGAACCAAATATTATTATGAATTGATCTATCCTTTAAAAAACCTGATTGTGTCACACTGATAATTTGTGATATTCCAGTTTTCAATCTATAAGCCAAAGTCATAGTAAATAGTTTGTAATCCGTATTTAGAAGTGTTATGGGGCGTAAATTATCTAATAATCTCTTATCTTTACCTGGTTTTGGTAACAAAATTATAAGGCCTTGCTTCATAGTAGATAAAAGTTCATTATTCCTTATACACTCCTGTAAAGCTTCCAACAAAATAAATTTTAGGTCCTCCCAAAAATGTTTATAAAAATCTATGGTTAAACCATCAGGACCGGGTGATTTACCAGGTCTGCTCTTTTTAACAGCTACATCAAGTTCTTGTACGGTTATTTCTGATTCACAAACTTATTTAAACCCACTATCAATTGATGGTATATTATTTTTTATCATCTGAAAAAAAGAATTAGAAATACTAGGGGAAAATGATGACGAATACAATTTAGAGTAAAAATTAAATACCTCTTTTACTATTATGTTATGATCTGAGTGCTCTACTTGATTCACAATTAAACAGTTAATCGAATTTCTTTCTTGATGCCTTTTTTCCAGATTGACAAAGTATGAACTATTTTTTTCCCCCTCTTCCATCCACTTAGCCCTGGATCTCACATAAGCCCCTTTTGCCTTTTTAATATACAATTCATCTAAAATAGAGTGTAATTTAGTAAGTTTTTGTCTCTCCTCTTCTGACATAATGGGTTGACAACAACATTTATTAATCTCTTGAATCAACTGAAATTATTTTTCTCGTTTCTTTTTTATCAGATTTTTACTAAATGTAATTGAATATTCTCTCAATTTATGTTTTAAGTATTCCCATTTAATACCACTCTGCATTCTTTTTACTTTAAAATCAGCTATTATTTTTTTTATATATGCACATAAGTCCTTATGATTTAGTAAGTCTGCATTAAATGTCCAATACCCTTTAGTTTTAGAAGATTTCTTATTCTGTTCTAAGATTAGATTGATTACACTATGATCTGTTAAGGGGGCACCTGAAATACTACATTTAGTTGCATAACTTGAAAGAGTCTCAGATCCTAGCCAATAATCGATTCTCGATTTTGATGTGGCATTTGGTTTGAACCAAGAAAAGTGTCTGGAAGTGGGGTTTAATTTTCTCCATATATCAGTTAATGAATTTGATAAACAGAAATCTTGAATAATATAGTTTGTATGAGAATTACTAAATTTAAAAGGATGTCGATCCATAAATTCGTCTGGTGTCATGTTGAAATCGCCACCAGTTAAAACATATTCTGTAGGATATCTCATTTTTAGGTCATTTATGACAACTGTTACAGTCTCCAGAAGATCCTTATTTTGGGAGCGGGCATTATATCCATACACATTAGTCAAGATGAAAAATATTTCGTCCAACTGTTATACCACTGCGAGCCAATGACCATCCACATCAGCCCTGTGAGTAATAATTTTACCAGGGCATTTATTCATGCAAACAGCGACACCTGCAGATCTACTTGACCCATGACTGAAAAACATGTCATCCCCCCACTGTTTTTTCCAAAAGGCTGCATCTTCCGATTCTGAATGAGTTTCCTGTAAAAACAAACAGTGTGATTTTTGACTTTTGCAAAATAAAAAAATTGCCTTTCTTTTAACAGAATCCTTTAAACCCCTACAATTCAAGGATGAAAACGAGATGCTCGATTTTAACGTGAACATGAACAAATTGAACAAAAAAGGAATTAAAAAATTGAATTTAACAAAAATAAAAGTACAGTCTGTTGCAACACAGACTAAAATGTAAAGCTTGTGAGATAGAAACCAAAGTCCGTTTCCTTTTCAGACCATCTCACCTCATATTAACAAGAAACAGTTAATACCCACTCAAGAAATACGTTTACCATCGATGTACCCAAATGGGCCTCTAAAGCCAGCTGCTTTGCCTTCCTTCCTGGCTTGTTCGATTCTTGGCCATATCTCACGTCTTAAGAGTCTATCTTCTTTCGTTAAATCCTCCGCAAAGCGAATGCCAGCTTCCTTGCATACCGAAGACATCTTGGTTCTTTTCCATATTTCGTCGCGGACCATCCTGCAAGCGAAGAGAATGATCACCTCTCTGGGACGACTGGCCTCCTTTCTTCCCACCCGATGCACGACATCCACAGCCTCTGACATGCTAGCAGCAAACTCCGGCGTTATCTTGCCAAGCAGTTGGATCACATCATCTCTTATCCGTTCATTGGAGTTCTCCTTGAGACCTTTTACGTGAAGACACCACCTTCTTTTGTACCGTTCCTCTTCCAACACACGAACTTTCAGATCATTATTGACTTCAGTAAGTGTTTCAATTTGTTTTTCCATCGTTTTTATTTTGTCTTTGCATTCTTTTAACTCCTGTGCATTTATTTGTACAGATTTGGCGACGCTAGCGATCATCGCACTGTGTTGCTTCATTTGCATGCTTATTTCCTCATGTTGAACATCTACCTTGGTTCCAAGTGCTTTGATAGCATCCAAAATAGCCAAATTGGACACATCATTTTCCTCATTTTTAGTCGGCTTTTTAGATTTTTTACCTTTCTGTGGTTTACATGGTGTGGGTGGGTCAGAGTCAGTACCACGCTCCCTTTTGCTTGAACCTGCGGTTATGTCCATTGCGTAACAGTGTTCCTCAACATCAATCATGGTTATAACAGCTTGGGGTGTGTTTCACTTACGACATTAGCAGGTGAGAATGGAATATAATTTATCAAACTTAATAAACTTGGGATTAAATGTGAGAGCACGTCATAAATGCGACTACTCAGTGCGCCATCTTGCCGGAAGTCCCTCAGATGTAAAGTTATTCGCTGTCAAAGTGACGCCAAAATGAATGGGAGTCAATGGGATGCTAACGCAAGTGAAGTTCCGCTACAAGATGTCGGCACCCGGCCGACTTCAACTTCTGGTCGACTTCCTTCCCACCTGGGTAGTTTCGGGATTTCTTCGCTATATTCTCGCTTTTTGCTCGCAGGTTTCTCTCTAGAGCTCCCCCCACAGCTTCGGAATAGATATTTGACAACACTGTTGTAAATATATTGACAACACATTCTCATACCAGAGGCTTGTAGATCAACGACATCAAAGCAGATGGGACATTCTTTAAAACGTCTTCTTCATTCGGGTTCGGACAGCGTGAGGGAGCGCAATAATGACAGCATTTTAGCAGATTTCTTTTGGCCGTAAGGCAATTGTTTACATCGCGAGACCTGATATCACGCGATACTTCCTGATGCGGCGGCCAGCGGCCCGCCGCCCAAAAGTTGCAAGTGCGGATTTTCTGCTCACGGGCACCAGGGGGTGCAAACGACCACCATTCAACCCGAAATAAGTAATATAACCATTCCAATGACTCCGAAGCTGTTCGGTTAAGGTAAAAAAGTTACTTAGTTCACCTTTAAGCCATGACATGATTGATTTATTGCCATAAAACTCTTTGACTATGTGTTAATAGAGTAGATACTGAGACTTCAATTAGACCTAATGCTGGCTTCAGAAGTTTTGTCCATTTTAAAGATTGACAAATGTGAATGTGAACTGCTCCTGTTGGGCTTTATTTTGTTATAATTACCAGCTGACTGTACATTTTCCCTTATTTAGAACAGACACTGAAGAAATAATTATGATGACTTGAGAAAGCCAAACTTCAAGCATTTAACACTTCTCAAGCCAACATCAATGTTTGTCTTGACAAACTTATTAATATAGTTATACTTGTTATTATACAATGTACAGGAAGAAATAAGATATACAGTGCAATGCATAAGTGAATACACCCATGCTAAAGTTGACTAAAAAGAGGAATAAAAAATCATATTTTGGAAATTGAACTTAATGCCTTAATTTAAAAAATTAGGAAAAATCCAACCTTTAAGGACACCAATTTTCTTTGTGAATGAATAATGTATCGTAAATAAATAAATGTTCTTCCTTAAAATACATGGTGCATAAGTGAGTACACCCCTATGTTAAATTCCCATAGAGGCAGGCAGATTTTTATTTTTAAGTATTTTTTTTTAAAAAAATTTAGGATACTATGCATCCTGATAAAGTTCCCTTGGCCTTTGGAATTAAAATAGCCCCACATCATCACATAGCCTTCACCATACTTGAGAAGTCTCCCCCTACAATTATAACAGATGCTAGCATTGTCTTCAATGATGTTAAAATTTAGTTTAGGGTTTCATGACCCTTCAAAAGAATGGTAACAAAAAATAGTCATGTGACATTCATTCATATATCATAATTTATCGCCATTGGAGTAGCTATTATATAATGATAATTTATATAATGTTTAATTACAGAAGTATGGCTATATTATGTCATCATACATATCTCAAACTCATCTCAAATGCGCGACGATTCCTCTGGATGTTAAATGAATAGCATGTTAATTCATGTTTGATATTAAACGTTTAATGGGTTTATTCCATTTATTTACAATATTACCCCTCCAAAGGTTTTTTTTTTTTGTTTTGTTTGTTTGTTTGTTTGTTTGTTTGTTTTGTGGTAAACTTTTTCGATGTCAACAACATAGCATGACATCCCCTTATGTCAATCATAATCGTTACTAGGCAACCAGCAATGGGAACGCCTGCTAGCGAACCAACTCTATGGGCACTGACGACAAAAGTGAACGGGAGAACGAGACATTGTCAGATATTATTTACAGAGTTGTTAGAGTGTTTGGCAAACGGCTAGATATGGTTAACGCTTTTGTTTTGTTCTGTGTGTGCTTGGGTCGTCTGGTTGGTAAGTTATTAATTTTTTATGACTTCATGTACTTTTAGAAGCATCCGTTTAAAAGTCAGGATTGTTTTACTGTTGTTTCAATAATAATAAAAAAAGGTTTTCAGTTTCTCATAACTTTAATATCTTTACAAAAGCAATTCTATTTATTAGTTTAGGAGCCTGATGTGTAATTTTGCTGAAGGAATACTAGGCCTACTACAAATGTAGGCGACCAAAACAAAGTTGATCTTCTTATAAAATTATAGCTTGCAAAGTTTATCTTCTTAAAAAATATAACATGTTATCAAAATTAATTTATCTTAAAGCGCTTTATAACATTTCTTAACATAATGTTTAATATTCTCACGCAAATTAAATTAGTCCATGGTCCAATCAGTAAATATAACATGTAAACTGAATAACATTAAATCAGCGGATCCACAGATGAGTATTTTAATGTTTCACTTCTGTTAGTACACAAAAATTAGTGCTCAATAAATATCACGTGACACTCAAAAAGAAGAATTGCTTGTGTCCATTAATGAGGAACAAATAATTTCAGAACCACCCAAAACAGCTTGACACTTCTGCAGTCTTGCAAATGCTCTTATTATACAATCAACAGCTTAGACCTGGATAAATAAGATATTTATTGTACATAGGGATGTATTATGAATTGGGGCCAATGCCGACGGGCCCTTGATTATCGAATGCTGTCCAGAAATGTATTTAATATGTGTGCCTCGGAGCCTTTTCTCAATTTGTCTCTATAATTTATTCAAAATTTCAATAACAGTTTTGTTTAAATTATACTGAACAGCCATATTGTGTCATTTTTGTGTCACAAGCCACAATCTGTCTGTTGGTCTGTTTTTTTCTTCTTTTATTTTGCAACTTTTTTAATTTATACTGATGATCTTTCATTGTTATGTGACCTTGGACTACAAAACCAGTCACATGGGTCAATTTTTGGAAATTGAGATTCAGTCTCAAAGCTGAATTAAATAAGCTTTCCATTGATGTATGGTTTGTTTGGATAGGACAATATTTGGCGGAGATATTACTATTTGTAAATCTGGAATCTGAGGGTGAAAAAAAAATGTAAACATTGAGAAAATCGCCTTTAAAGTTGTCAATTTCTGTTCGCGATTGTGCTGCATTCACTCGCAAAAATAAATGTTTTATATATTTAGGGTAGGAAAATCTTACCCTAAATAGTTATCAATAGTTATCATTGTCAGTATAGGCCTAGTTATCTTTGTAGATATAGTTATATTTGTAGATATAGTTCTTGGTGTGAACGGGCCTTTAGTCTGTGACAAAGTATATTTCTGTTTGTTTTCCAGATGTGACAGATGCAGTGAAGTCAGTGTCAGTCATGGAGGGAGATTATGTCACTCTAAACTCTGATGTTACTGAAACACAGAAATATTTGATGATACAGTGGACGTTTGGAAGCACTCGAATCGCTGAAGTCGACAGACTTACACAAACCAGCTCTACGTATGATGACAGATTCAGAGACAGACTGAAACTGGATCAAACCGGATCTCTGACCATCACAAACACTAGAACCACAGACTCTGGACTTTATAAACTAACAATTCTCAGTGGAGAGACCAAATACAAGAGTTTCAATGTTACTGTCAATGGTGAGTTGACCATTATGGCGTAATTAACTAACCATTCTTCATTTGAAATATATCTTTTTCATTGCAATGTTCTAATCTTTCTATTCTTTTCAATATTCCTTACATCCACATCTTATGATATTGACTGCTTTAATTAAGATCAGAAGTGTGTGAGAATGACATCACAGTTATCTATCATAATCGGTGACTCAACACTCTTCTTCATCATCAGAAAGATCATCAAGCTCAAATTGTGAGACGTCCAGCTGGGCTGTGAACAATTCAACCGTCACCCAGACTGAGGATGACAACATTACTGAACTCTATCAGCCAAGTTCAGGTACATCACTGATGATATTAGTGTTTATTTACAGAGCAGAACTCTGTTAGATGTGTTCAGGTAAATCAGTGTGATATTAGTTTTTCACTCTGAAATCCACTGTTAGTTCATAGTGGCCTGTGTAATGGAGCTAGTAAGAGCTGTGCAGGTAAACCTCACTCCCCTGATCTCAAGAAGCACACTATAGCGATTGATGCTAGGCTGCGGTCTTTTGCCTCCCATGCCGTAGACCACGGTTCGAATCCCACTCGGAGTGGGTCAGTAGGACTGGTTTCACCTGATCGAAGTTAAAACCTAATACATATACATTGCATTGATGCAGTACATATAGGTTCATATTGCATCAGCTCATGCATTCCCTGGGATTTATGGTTTATGGCTATTGGGGACAGGGCGTATTTGCTTGTTTTTGTATGTGAGTTTACAGGAATTGAGAACAGACTGCAGAGGAGCAACAGAGAATTGAATCCCGTGTCCGAGAGCCGTGTTGGGTGTGCTCTAGAAAACATTACTTACTTGATGAGAAAATAGAACATGGAGAAAGAATTACAATCACTCACATTTCTAGGAGAACTGAGACTAAAGACAGCGCTGAAGCCCTTAAAAGAGTAGAATTGCCTATATTAAACAACCCTAGCTAATGTTATTTGGCTGAGCAAGGAAAGTGAGCATGCAGACACACACACACACACACACACACACACACACACACACACACACACACACACACACACAGTAAAACTTGTGGATTCATTGCCTTCCCAATAGATGGTTGATCTCCCAATAACCCACAAAACCATCATGTTTTTTGTTTTTTTTCAGACCAAATCCACTGTTGTGGTTTCACTGAAGCTGTGATCCGATTGGCTCTCTCTGCTCTGGTGGGCGTGGCTACTGTCGCTGTGCTGGTTTATGACATCAGATCTACCAGAAGTGAGATGATCAGAGAAGAAGAGACCAGACATCACTGTCTCTGAGTCAAATCAGACCAACATTGCGAATTGAGCAGAAGGTTTAGTTCCAGATATGAATAAAGCAGAAATAAAGCAAACTTACATTGATTCTCTGCACAATTCCTGTTCCTTGCACAGCTATTTATCAACAGATTGTTTTTCAGCGTTCTCCTGTCCACATTTATAACGTCACAAAACAACATAGTTCAAACAGTTGTGTGTGGAAATGTGATTCACTGAATGCACGTGATACACTATCAGCTCAGTTTGTGAGGCGAAGTGAAACTGTTTGTAAAAGAGTCCAGCTTGTAAGGTCAATAGGGGAAAAGAAACCTCATATTTCATATTCTACATGTCCAAACCGGTTTTAATTCAATCTACTTTAAGGAAACAAGTCTGATGAATAAGATTTAAGCAAACTTCTATTTTCCTACATCAATTATTATAACGCAGAAGATGCTGCTTTGGCTCCCCCTTATGACTGAATATGCAAACACACTTTGTTTTTACATCGGGTCAATGCATGTTGTAGTTCAATGAGAGTCTATTATATGTGGAGCTCCGGCAGTGTCATTTGTATTAGGAGAAACATCTGACTGTTTATCATTACAGTACTATACAATATTGAATAGCAGACAAGATCCTTACATCACTGTTAATGTTTTTTGGATTGAGACTTTATGTTTATGTCTTGGTTAATCTGTGCAAATACTGTATAGATCTAGACCAGAGTGTGGACCACTGGACCAGTGGATCTAGACAACTCGAATTCTATAAAATAATTAACCTACTAATTAAGATAAAATGCTGTTTTTGTCTTTACTGGTTGTTGCATATGTTATGATGTTTGAACAATAGTGTGAATAAGGCCCTGTTTACACGAGAACGCTCGCGGGTGAAAACGTAAATATATTTTATCAGATGTGCCTTTCGGCGGCCCTGTCCCAAATGGCGCACTTCATGCGGACTTTCGGTCTCATGGACTTGAATTGCGCGTGCTCGCTGAGTCTACGAGTCCGTAGGCCGTCCCATTCAGCATTTTACCGCTCTGAAGTGTGCTCAGCAGCGCCCCCTTTGTACCCTTGAAGCGGTCTTCCACGAAGCCCGCATAGAAGCAGGCTTCACGCACTTTTTTTGGTCCCCAGGCAGGAATCCTTGCGAAAGGCCAATCAGACAACAGATGGGAGGAGATTTCACTCACAGATAATTGTTAACATGGCTGAGAAGAAAATATTACGGTTTTTATGACCTAAATGTACATTTTACCAGTTGTTACCTACAGTTTATACAAACATTATGGCCATCGACCAGTGGTTGATGTCTCAAACATAATAATAGCGCGTTTAATAATACGATCGCATTATGATTCATTAAATAAATAGAAATGAATGGCAGGGCTTTACTGAATCATATGTAAACATAGTATATTGAAACCTGTAAATTGAAAAAAATATGTTTAAATTATGTTTTAAAATTGTAATCTTAGTTCAAATGGAACATTATGTATTATTATGTACAACTATAACCTACATCATTTAAATAATATTGTCTAATGCCCAGGTGATATGCACAATATCAAAATATAGAACTGTAAAATTAGGCTGTGTAGTTGACATGCAGATAAGATGTCGGAGCGCAAAAATGTGATTTCTCATGTCCAACAACAACCAGGCCGTTATTTCCGGCGTGCCCATCGAGTCTGTCCCAAAAATACCTCTCAATGCGCCCTCGTGGACTCGCACCAAGGGCCCTATAGGTCTGCAGTACATGACGTCACCAAAGTCCGGAGTGTGCCATTTGGGACAGGGCCGGCGACGGCGTTTTCGGGGCTTAAAAACGCAAAAAAGTGAAACCACCCTCCAGAGTGGAAATCTTAAAAACGCTCCACCGTCGCGTTTCCATCTAAACGGTAAACGCAAAAGTTTGCTAGACAGTGAAGGCACCGATCAGTGCTTCACATTGCCACCTAGCCGCCTGGAGTGCATACTACATTGAATTTCACACACTTTTGCGTCACCATATGCACACAGATCCCCCCCCCCCCCCCCCCCCCCCCCCCCCCCCCCCGAGAACGCTCGTCTAAACGCAGAACAAAAAGTGATCACTTTTGCGTTTTCTCTTCAGATCGTTTCCATGTAAACGTAGCCTAAATAATGTTTTGACGACAAAATAACTAAGAACTACTTACTAAATAAAAACAGCAAAATAAGACATAGGCTACTTACTGTGACTGCAACATCATGACAGAAAGTTTGAACACTGGCATAATCCACTTTTACAGCAGCTGTTTAAAAAAAAAACAAAAAAAAAAACCTTATAACCAAACATAAACACCGTGTTAATTATTTTGCCAGCCAAAATATGCAGAAAGAGGGGAAGAGCAGGAAGAAGGAGACAAAATGATGGGCAGAATAAGCAGTTTATTAAATAATCGTATTGTCTTTATGCCACAAACACATGCAGAGGTTGAGGATCTTTAGATCATTAATCCCCCCTCCCTCTCTATATTATTTATAAAAGCATTTGGAACATGCTTTGATTAAAAAGCAAGCAGTCCTTCATAATCCTGATCACAAGCATGCTTTGAAAAGCTGAGGTAATCAGCCCGAACTCTTCCCTTCTACATGTCCTTTAAATGGACAGGTCTCTTCTGTCATACCAGCGCTGGTTAAAGAGTAATACACCGATAATATACTGAACTGTCATCTTACAAGATAAGTGATCAGACAAAGCAAATACATTCTCACTTTATTGAACCAAGTAATGTAATAATCTGGAAACATGCCGCCAGCTTTCACATTATATCAGCTTTATATTTCCTCAGAGGCCCCACGATGTCGAACTATTCCCCGAACTAATGGACCGCAAAGATGATATCCAAAGCTTGATGACTAGTAATTTCCCAGTGCTTCATTCAGAAAAAAAACAACAAAACAAAACAGACTTTTGGAGTGTTTTCAGTTAAACACATTCTGTCACAGAATGTCACTTGAGTCATGTTTCCACCGAAATTACCCGAAACAATTTGTCTAAGGAACTTTTTCCCCCCAGACCTGTTGCTGTCTGTGTTTCCACCGCGATCTAAAGTAGCCTACCGTGAAGATTTGGCAAATTAGTCCGGTGATGTAGGACTGCTCGCTACTTTACAATTCCCACTGGATTTCTTCTGAATTTAAGCTTAAAGTGTTAGTTCACCCAAAAATGAAAATTCTGTCAGTAATTACTCACCCTCATATTGTTCCAACCCCGTAAGACCTTCGTTCATCTTCGGAACACAAATTAAGATATTTTTGATTAAATCTGAGAGCTGATCACTTCTCCATAGGCTGCTAGGTGGCCCAAACTTGCTGGCCCAGAAAAGTTATTAAAGAGATCGATAATATAGTCCCAGTGACTACAGTGGCTCAATCTTAAGTTTATAAAGCGACGAGAATACTTTTTGTGCGCAAAAACAAACAAAAATACCGACTTTATTCCACTTTTCATTTCCTTCTCTCTGGGCCTCGAGTTTGTTCACGTAGTGCTAAAGTATGGGGGTATTATTGTTGCAATATTCCAAATAAATAGATTAATATTCACAAATAAATGTAAAGAGATTCACAAAAATGTATCGAATTCACAAATAAATAGATTAAGATCCACAAATAAATGTAAAGAGTTTCACAAAAAAATATAAAATACACAAATAAATAAAATGAGATTTGCAAATAGATAAAATATTTACAAATGTTTTATTATTTTACAAACACAACTCAGTCTGGTATTTATTTGTGAACTGCTTTCTGTGCATTTGTAAATCGCTGCACACATTTGTGAACTGGTTCCTGTGCATTTGTGAATCTCCTCACGCATTTGTGGATTTTGAAACACTTCTAGCGTCGACGTGCAGACAGATCAACAAATAAGTGGATTCCACCCACCGCCTACTCAAGCCAATCAGATAACGGCCACATCGAGCTGGCCAATCGTAGCACGTTCTCGCTTCAACCAATCACGTTTGGCTTTACACATGGGCGATCTTGCTCTGTGCTCATTCATCATTCATCTGCATTTCAAATAAGAAGTGTACGCGTAAAGGCCCATAAAATATGTTTAAAATTTGGATTTTGTTAGAATTACACCATTAGACTGCTTGTCAAGCCAAGCCACAATTTTTATGAGCCTTGAAAAAAGCCAGAGAAACAGCCCTTTACATCTCTGTTATGGGAACAGTGCATTATGGACGCGTCACATTATTCAAGATAGAACAGAAAAGCATCAAGTAGCTGACTAATGAATAACTGGGTTCAACCCATAAATAGCTACACGAGTTTTTAATTTGCATTGCAAGATTTTTATTTGCAGCACACGCTGATGCTGAGGCTCGTACCGTTCCATATTGGGTGGTCATTTGGGCTCATATTTGGTATTCTACATGACATTTATTTATGTCCTAATTGCTATTTGTCACCGCGATTGTGCTTTAAAAGGCAAAATTGTATGTCCTGTAATTTCTTGCATCATGTCTACACCGTGCGAGGCTATCTATCTAAAAGAATCTATCTTCTAATCTAATCTATCTTCTATCTATCTAGAAGAAGTGCGGGCATCTGTTTACTATCAATGAATGCCCCGTGTCCAGGACACTATCACGAAATATGATTTTTCAAGTAACCAGCACTAGTCAAAGTAGGCTACGATCAGAGCCGTTAAGAGTACGATTATGCAGACATGTCTGCAGCTAAGCAGACGTCACATAGGGAATATGTGTTAACGTTGCAAACATGCTAGTTTTACATTATTTGAAACTGCTACGGCAGCAGTGAATAGATAGTGCCTATTTGCTTTTGACGTGCTGTGTCGCGCCTCTTGCCGGTGTAGACTGTTCATGATGCTCGGGATCTCTGATTATCATAATTCCCTGAGTGTATCCTGATGGAAATATAAAGAGGCCTTAAACTCCAACAATCTTTTGAAAACAGAGTGTTTGCACACAAACAGTTCAGCGCTACTACTGCTCCTTTCAAGGATGCAAGAATCAGTTCCCGCCCAGTGTAAAGCCAAACGTTATTGGTTGAAGCGAGAACGTGCTACGATTGGCCAGCTCGATGTGGCCGTTATCTGATTGGCTTGAGTAGGCAGTGGGTGGAGTCCACTTATTTGTGGATCTGTCTGCACGTCGACGCTAGAAGTGTTTCAAAATCCACAAATGCGTGAGGAGATTCACAAATGCACAGGAACCGATTCACAAATGTGTGCAGCGATTTACAAATGCACAGAAAGCAGTTCACAAATAAATACCAGACTGAGTTGTGTTTGTAAAATAATAAAACATTTGTAAATATTTTATTGATTTGCAAATCTCATTTTATTTATTTGTGAATTTTATATTTTTTTGTGAAACTCTTTACATTTATTTGTGGATCTTAATCTATTTATTTGTGAATTCGATACATTTTTGTGAATCTCTTTACATTTATTTGTGAATATTAATCTATTTATTTGGAATATTGCAACAATAATACCCCCATACACTATTGGTTGACGCTTGTCATGTGTGTGATGCGTGATGACGTGCAACACAGATGCGCTACGCTTAAACACTACGTAAACTAACTCGAAGCCCAGAGAGAAGGAAATGAATAGTAGAATAAGTCGGTATTTTTGTTTGTTTTTGCGCACAAAAAGTATTCTCGTCGCTTTATAAACTTAAGATTGAGCCACTGTAGTCACTTGGACTATATTAACAATCTCTTTAATAACTTTTCTGGGCCAGCAAGTTTCATTCCTTTAGAAGCCTATGGAGGAGTGATCAGCTCTCAGATTTAATCAAAAATAGGTATCTTAATTTGTGTTCCGAAGATGAACGAAGGTCTTACGGGGTTGGAACAACATGAGGGTGAGTATTTACTGACAGAATTTTCATTTTTGGGTGAACTAACCCTTTAATAAAGCCTGAACCTCGTCGTCGGTCCATTTTTTAAACTCAATTGTTGAATCGAATAGCAAACAACTGTTACTGCACGCACCACAACAGATTTAAAAAAAATGGTGGTTGAAATAAAATGCTGGATGTGGCATGTACTCAACCAATCAGCATGTTCAGTGCCCAAGTCCCACCCCTGAAAGTTCCTGAACTTTGAATAAAAGTACTTTCCCACGAGCAGGGGCTTTCAGAGGGGGAAATATTTACCCGGAACTTCATTTAGACCCTGGTTCCTGTGGTGGAAACACAAGTACCACCCCAAAGTCCCTAGTTCCTGCGGTGGAAATGTGGCTTAGGTTTCCTTTGACCAGCGTTTCCAAACCCTTTTCCTGGAGGCACGGCAACACATTTCAAATTACAT
Source organism: Vimba vimba (assembly GCA_022828995.1). Lineage (NCBI taxonomy): Eukaryota > Metazoa > Chordata > Actinopteri > Cypriniformes > Leuciscidae > Vimba > Vimba vimba. The sequence continues at coordinate 29,399,856 of CM040825.1, read as the reverse complement.
TACACATTTTTAACTGAAATTAGATCATTGGATCCATCAGAAGCAAAAGTTTACCTACTAGATAAGCGAATTGAACAAATCAGGGGTGTGTTTCCCAAAAGCATTGTTAGCAAACTATCGTCACAAGTTTAATTGAATTGTGTAGGTAATGACATAACTTGCTTTGGGAAACGCACCCCAGATGTTTTGAACTAGTGTCTATACATAAGGATTGTTAAAAAGATTTTGTCTTTCAGAAACAAAGCTAAACATCAAACATTACCTTGATACAGAAACACTGCTGTGGTAACCCTTACGAAAAGAACATATATAATCCCTATGAATGATCAATATATTAAATGGTACAGAATAATATATTGTGTTAATATAGTACAATATATTGAATAATACATAAGGAATTGCCGAATCTTATATTCAGTAATACACTTCATAATATATAGATGTATATTTGATCAGATTTGGTACTACATGCGTAATATATTACAGAGATATTAATTCATGCAGCATAAACACAGAGAAATAAGTAATGCAATATAAAAAGCTTACATTTTCAATGACACAAACACACCTGATATGATAAGAGAATTACAGCATAATTTGCGCTTCATTTGCATTATATTTTTATAATTTTAAACATTCATTTTTTATTAAAGCAAAGAGTGCCATAGAAGTGCTGCACAGGGTGTAAAATCTTGGTGCTCTTTGGTTGTTTGGGATAATTAAGCTCTAAGAACACCCCAAGGAACTCGAATTATGTTGAAAAAAGTTAAAAAGCCTTTATTTTATTCATGGCTTAAACATTAAAATTGGTGACTGGTACACCTACGCTTTTTACATGCCGTAATGAGGTGTACCACCAATATTAATTTTCTATTATTTTCAATATTCCTTAAATATAAGATATGATCTTGACTGCTTTAGTAATATTTTATAAATGCATCTAATATAAATAAGTCAGCACTGATCTGTGTGTTTAACAGCGACCCAATCTTCTTCATCATCAGAAAGATCGTCAAGCTCAAATAATGTGTCATCCAGCAACAATTCAACCGTCAACCAGACTGAGGATGATGACATTACTGAACTCTATCAGCCAAGTTCAGGTACATCACTGGGTATATGAGGCACATTTGCTTGCATTTCTTGTGTGATTTCACTGGAACAGAAAACTGGCAGCAGACAGAGAAGTTACTTGCGTGTGTGTGTGTGTAGTTCCATATGCTGCACTACTCTAGAGAACATTAACGCTCAAGGCAAAAATCATCATAGATTAAGAATCACACAGATTCCTCGGGAGCCATTTAAAGAGTCTAGAATTGCTTCTGTTAATCATGCAATCCTAGCTTATTATTTGGCTAAGAGAGGAAACTGTGCATACAAACTTTCCAGTGGATGCTGGAGCTCTTAATAATATCTAAATTCATTGTTTTTCTTTTCAGACCACATCCACTGTTGTAGTTTCACTGAAGCAGTGATCCGATTAGTCGTCTCTGCTCTGGTGGGTGTGGCTACTGTTGCTGTGCTGGTTTATGACATCAGATCTACAAGAAGTAAGATGATCAGAGAAGAAGAGACCAGACATCACTGTCAGACCTCTGGAGTCAAATCAGACCAACAGTGTGAATTGAGCAGAAGGTTTAGTTCCAGATATAAAGCAAAACATACATTGCTCTGCACCTTTCCTGTTCCTTGCGCAGCTATTTATTAACAGATACATTTTCTCTGTTCTCCTGTCCACATTTATAACATCACAAAACAATCTAGTTCAAACAGCAGTTATGTGTGGACATGTGATTCACTGAATGCACGTGATACACTATCAGCTCAGTTTGTGAGGCAAAGAGAAACCTTTTGGTCTCAGTTATTCACATCTGTACAGCTGTGGTTTGATCTGATGGCTGGACAAACTGTTTGTGAGAGAGTCCAGCTACACTCTAAAAAATAATGTGACCGGCTTGGAGATTTCAGAAAGATGCCTCTCAGCGGCAGCGGAGGGAAGGAGCGTGAATGTATATCTTTTTACGCTGGTAAGTTGTTGTAACGGGGTTTAGATGTTATGGGAAGGAGGCGGGAACCGGTGAACATTCAAACATATTTAATAAATAAATACAAAAATGAAAGTAAAAGCCAGCAGCCCCTCACGGACGACTGCTGGCAACACAAACCAAAAACAAAACATCAACTAAAACACAGGCCTGTCCTCTCTCGCTCTTCACTGTCGTCGCTCCTCCTTTATGCTTCTGCTCCTCCGTGAGAGATGCGAGACCGGTGCGTCGCGCAGGTGTCGCTCATTTGCAATCACGCCACCGGCCTCGTGCCGTTCTCCCACGGCCCTCGACCTCGTCCTGCTCGCCACATACCCCCATCGCCCCTCGCAGGCCGGGGGGTACCACCGAGGCTGCGCCTACTCCCCCCCCCCCCTCCCCGGGGGGACCGATCACGGCAGCTGCGGTACCTGGGGGTATGGACAGACGAGGCGAGAGGACAGGAGACGGAAGCATGAGGAGCGACAGAGACGAGAGAGGGGAGAAAGGAAAAAAAAAAATCTTTAATCCGGTTCCCGGACACACTGCCGCTCGGCCCTCAACCAGCTGAGAGACTCACTCGCGGTGCCATGCGATGGTACTGGACATCCGTTGGGGGACGGCTTGACGCTCCTCCGCCTCCTGGCGGACGGCGATGGCTCCTCCTGTCGAGGGCAGCCGGCAGCGAGCCTCCCGTCCCCTGCTCCGCCCCCATCATGGCCGACGGCAACAGGCTCCGGCCCACGGCGAACGGGAGCGACTCCTCCGCTTCCTCGCGGATGGCAGCCATCACTCCTCGACCCAGGAGGATGGCAGCGAGCTCTCCATCCCACCTGATCTTCTTTCGATCCAGCACCATCGCCTCGGGCAGCAATCGGCGGCCGACGCTCCCTCGTGCTGCCCGACCTCCTCAGCACCGCGATTCCTCCCAGCAGCGAGGGCTCTCCGACAGCGTGTCCCTCCTTCTTCCCGGGTTTCGGCACCAATGTAACGGGGTTTAGATGTTATGGGAAGAAGGAGGCGGGAACCGGCGAACATTCAAACATATTTAATAAATAAATACACAAATACAAAAATGAAAGTAAAAGCCAGCAGCCCCTCACGGACGACTGCTGGCAACACAAACCAAAAACAAAACATCAACTAAAACACAGGCCTGTCCTCTCTCGCTCTTCACTGTCGTCGCTCCTCCTTTATGCTTCCGCTCCTCCGTGAGAGATGCGAGACCGGTGCGTCGCGCAGGTGTCGCTCATTTGCAATCACGCCACCGGCCTCGTGCCGTTCTCCCACGGCCCTCGACCTCGTCCTGCTCGCCACAGTTGTCATGTGTCAACCCAAAGCAGGGAATTTACCTCATTTAATGCTTAAAATACCAACAGATGTCCAATCTGATGTGAACAATTTGAAAAGTTTAAATAAATTGCCTAACAATGTTTAATAATAATTATTGGCAGGGACTTGAAATTGGCCACAACACCTCTGTTCTCGTTCACCGTGTGCTTTTAGAGTTCTGTGTGCTTGCGAATCCTTTTATTATTACCAACAAAGTGTAAACCCGCTGTAAATAAGAGGTTCATTGTGCACTGTAGACTGCTTTTTTGATTATAGCGGGAGTTTCGCAGGAGTGTAGATCTCAGTAAACAGGAGCTGAACGTAGCATAAGCTTATAAATGGAGCATTCTTTGCTCGCTTTCTGTTTTACAACTTGAATAAAAGTTGTGTTGGACACTGCAAAGTGTCCGGATTTACAGCTGTATTTAAATGCAGGATTGAATCTGAAACTGCAATGATTGACAGTGATATAACCATAGCAACAGACCAGGCAAAATAATCTGATACTGTATGTCTAAATAGAAAAATAGATCTGTGCATCAATTCTTAGAGTGTAAATGCAAAACAATAGACCTGCCACTTGTTCTATATAATGTGTTTTTGTCCATTTAATTACAAATTTTTCACTTGATTTTTTTAAATAAAATTTTAACGTTAAAAAAATTGAAGGGTACATTATTTAAATGTATTATTAGAATTATCATCATCATGAATAAACTAATTTAATTAAATTAATATTTAATACAATATAGTAAAATAAAACGAGCCTAGCTGCAATATATATTAGTGTCAAACACTGCAAACAGAACTAGATTACTGTAATGTATTAGTGGACGAATGTCCTGCAGGTTTAGCTGTGCTTGTATGAACATTAGCCCGGTTCTGCCAAAACTACATTGGCTGTCTACAATGTATCAATAGTTTTGTGACGTCACTGTGAATGTACGGGTGGGTGTGTCTTATCTCATTAACTTACACCCTGCAGCACGAGCACGTCATGATCTTTCTCTTGCTTCCCAGAAGTTCCTGGAAATTTGAAAATACAGAGATGATGATAAAAAATATGAAGAGAGAAATAAACAGTGTTGCTACATACAGCTCAGCTGTACAATCTTGAAGAAGACATAAACAGACTCGGACTGTAAAATCAACTCTCTGAGAACTCAACATATTTCTACAACATGAATTGCTACAGATGTTTGTCCTCAAAAACCCTGAACAAAAGTAATAGAGCAGACACTGAGATTCAGTTAGACCTCATGTTGGCTTCAGAAGATTTGTCCATTTTAAAGATTGACAGATGTGAATGTGAACTGCTCCTGTTGGGCTTTATTTTGTTATAATCACCAGCTGACTGTACATTTCCCTTATTTAGAACAGACACTGAAGAAATAATTATGATGACTTGAGAAAGCCAAACTTCAAACATTTAACACTTCTCAAGACAACATCAAAGTTTGTCTTGACAAACTTATTAATATAGTTATACTTGTTATTATACAATGTACAATAAGAAGAAACTATAATCACATGTATGATATTATCTGACCTGTATACAAATCACTGGATTAAGTGGTATCCAGAAGTCTGAGACCACTAGTGACAATGTGTCTTTCACTTTTTTTAAATTAGTTTTTTAAATGTAATTTAGAAAATCATTTTATTAGAAGAACTTTTTAAAAATCTTAAAAGTAATTCCATAATCTGGAACTCTTGGAACTCTGTTCGACCAATCAGATTCAAGGACTGGAACTTCTGCAAAAATAAATATAGTTCTTATAATAAATGTTGTTCTACTCACCAGTGACCGTCACATCCGTCACATTGAATCTCTTGAATGTGGTCTGTTTTTCGTTGATGATCTGTAGTTTATAATATCCATATTCTGTGTTTGTGTTGTTTATGATGGTCAGAGATCCAGTCCGAGGATTCAGCTCCAGTCTTTCACTGAATCTCTCATTAATATAAGTTTTAATTGATTCAGCTGTTCTTGATTCAGCTGTAGCAACGAGACAGTTTTCAGCTCCAAACATCCACACTATCAGATCACCTTTCTGGATATCAACACCAGGCTCGAGAGTGACATCTTTTCCCTTAGCCTCTAATATCTCGGCTTCATGTCACAGCAGAGCACAGAAACAGAGAAGTGCAGAAGAAAAAAGTGTGAATGAATTTAGTTTGTAGTTTCTACATCAGATGCATTTAGATGACTCTTTAACCTATTTTGGCATGTTTAGAGATAGCCAAAGGCACTTAGTTATCCATGAACTAATCTCTACACGATTATATTAAATACACAAAATATGATGTAGAAATTTCATGACACGACATGACATGATGGATTTATTGCCATAAAACTCTTGACTATATGTGAATCATGATCATTACTATTTTTCTACATTATTTATGCAATATTACACCCTAATTAATTTGACCCGATTTTTTTTTTTTTTTTTTAGTGTTCATCAGTGGTCCAAGATGGGCTTTTGTCGCACTCGAACCACAAAAATGACTGGAAAATACAGAGATGATTATATATATATATATATATATATATATATATATATATATATATATATATATATATATATATATATATATATATATATAATAAAGAGAGAAATAAACAGTGTTGCTACATATACATATAAGATGTTACAGCTGTAGAATCTTGAAGAAGACATAAACAGACTTGTACTGTAAAATCAGCTCTCTGAGAACTCAGATCATATTTCTACAACATGAATTGCTACAAATGTTTGTCCTCAAAAACCTTGAACAAAAGTAATAGAGTAGATCCTGATCCTTCAATTAGACCTCATGTAGGCTACAGAAGATTTGTCCATTTTAAAGATTGACAGATGTGAATGTGAACTGCTCCTGTTGGGCTTTATTTTGATATAATTAATTACCAGCTAACTGTACATTTTCCCTTATTTAGAACAGACACTGAAGATATAATTATGTTGGCTTGAGAAAGCCAAACTTCAAGCATTTAACACTTTTTAAGCCAACATCAAAGTTTGTCTTGACAAACTTATTAATAAAGTTATACTTATTATTATATGTACAATAAGAAGAAACTATAATCCATATATATCCATATAATCCAATGACTGGATTAAGTGGGATCCAAAAGTCAGAGACCACTAGTGAAAATGGGTCTTTTGCATTATTTAAAATTATTTTTTTTAAATGTAATTTAAAAAATCATTTTATTAGAAGAACTTTTTAAAAATCTTAAAACTAATCACATAATCTGGAACTCTTGGAACTCTGTTCGACCAATCAGATTCAAGGACTGGAACTGCTGCAAAAACAAATATAGTTATAAATGTTGTTCTACTCACCAGGGGCGAGCACGATGAATCTCCTGAATGTGGTCTGTTCATTTTTGATGATCTGTAGTTTATAATGTCCATATTCTGTGTTCTTGTTGTTTGTGATGGTCAGAGATCCAGTCTCCTCGTCGAGCTTCAGTATGTTTTCGAATCTCTTAGTAATAGAAAGTGTAGGCCCACTTGATTCATCTGTACTTGATTCAGCTTTAGCAACGAGGCAGTTTTTGAGTCCAAACGTCCACAGTATCAGAACACCTGTCTGGATTTCAATACCAGTCTCAAGAGTGACTTCTCCCTCAGCCTCTGGTTTCTCCTTGGCTTCATGTCACAGCAGAGCACAGAAACAGAGAGTTGCAGAAGAAAAAAGTGTGAATGAATTTAGTTCATAGTTTCTACATCAGATGCATTTAGATGACTCTTTAACCTATTTTGGCATGTTTGGAGATAGCCAAAGGCACTTGTCAGTAGGCTTATATTGCTCTATTTTGCAACGAAAGCCACAGCAGAACTGTGACACACAGCGGTGATTCGTGAACGAATCTGTGGCTTTGAACGAATCGTGAGATTCAATGACCAGTTCATAAAAATAGCAGCTTGCTTCCTATGCTTGCTTCCTTACTGAATGAATGAATGAATGAATGAATGAATGAATGAATGAATGAATGAATCCATGACTCACTCATAAAGACAGTGACTTACTACTGGCTTTAATTTAATATTGGAAAAGTACTGGTATAACTTTTTTTTTACCATCATTGCATATTTATTGAACATTGTTTAATTATTATTTTTTTTTTTTTTTTAAATATTGTCCCTTAATGGAAAAAGTGTGACTGCAGTCTAAGTGGAAGAGAGGGGGTACCAGGGGGTAGGGCACTCTAAAAACCACTGAACTAAGGAAAAGAGGTATGTAGAATTGCACAAGTGCTAGTGCTAAAGAGTGCAATGTCAAGACAGCCTGTTACCTTAATTTACAGGCCCACTTGATTCATCTTTTACATAAAATACATAATAGAAAGTGTAGGCCCACTTGATTCATCTGTACTTGATTCAGCTTTAGCAACGAGGCAGTTTTTGAGTCCAAACGTCCACAGTATCAGAACACCTGTCTGGATTTCAATACCAGTCTCAAGAGTGACTTCTCCCTCAGCCTCTGGTTTCTCCTTGGCTTCATGTCACAGCAGAGCACAGAAACAGAGAGTTGCAGAAGAAAAAAGTGTGAATGAATTTAGTTCATAGTTTCTACATCAGATGCATTTAGATGACTCTTTAACCTATTTTGGCATGTTTGGAGATAGCCAAAGGCACTTGTCAGTAGGCTTATATTGCTCTATTTTGCAACGAAAGCCACAGCAGAACTGTGACACACAGCGGTGATTCGTGAACGAATCTGTGGCTTTGAACGAATCGTGAGATTCAATGACCAGTTCATAAAAATAGCAGCTTGCTTCCTATGCTTGCTTCCTTACTGAATGAATGAATGAATGAATGAATGAATGAATGAATGAATGAATGAATCCATGACTCACTCATAAAGACAGTGACTTACTACTGGCTTTAATTTAATATTGGAAAAGTACTGGTATAACTTTTTTTTTACCATCATTGCATATTTATTGAACATTGTTTAATTATTATTATTTTTTTTTTTTTAAATATTGTCCCTTAATGGAAAAAGTGTGACTGCAGTCTAAGTGGAAGAGAGGGGGTACCAGGGGGTAGGGCACTCTAAAAACCACTGAACTAAGGAAAAGAGGTATGTAGAATTGCACAAGTGCTAGTGCTAAAGAGTGCAATGTCAAGACAGCCTGTTACCTTAATTTACATTTCTCATAAGCTTAACTGAATTGGCCTAGAGATAAAAAAAATTAGGACATTTTTTGTCTAAAGACTTCATATAAATAGCTACCAAAATTAATGTCGGTAACTGCAGTTTGACTAAAAGTTGACAAAAAATACAATGACTTTTCGTCAACTAAAACTAGATTAAAACTATGAAAGACAAAATGACTAAAATGTGACTTAGACCAATAAGTATTTTCGTCTCAAGATGAAAACTAAGACCAAATCAAAAATAGCTGCCAAAATTAACACTGGAACTAATCTCTACACGTTTATAATACCATTCACAAATCATGAAGTAAAATATGATGTAGTAATTACTCGTTTAAGCCATGACATGGATTTATTGCCATAAAACTATTTGGCTGTATGTAATTCATGATCATTCCTATTTTTCTAAATTATTCATGCAATATTACACTGTCATCCTGTCCTCGGGTCATTAATTTGACGCAAAACTTTTATTGTATTTTTTTATTTAGTGTTCATCAGAGAGGTCCAAGACCCTAGGGCTTTTGTCGCACTTGACCCACGAAAATGACTGGATTCGAGGAGTTTTTAAATTTTAAAAAGTAACAAATCCTTCTCTCACGGGTCAATTTAACCCATTAGGAATGAATGGAATGTGAGGAATGCTTCAGTTAACATGCAAAAACCTAAAAATGCAAAAAATTCTAACGAAAAATGCTAAAACTTTACCAGAAAATGATCTGATGCATACTGAAGCGAACTGACTTTAGAGCCCAGCGAATACAGCTCATTTGCTCCAAATAGGCCTATAAGGCCATCTAGTGGCAAGAGTCATAAAATATCATGTTATATTGTTTTTTTTCCCACAAGAGGTCGGCAAAGACACCTAATGTATTTTTGTGCTAAATTGAAAGGGTTATGCTTGGAAATTGTGAGTTATTTTGAATTTAAGTTTAAAGAATGTGCTTAAATTATTCTTTACCTATTAAGGTATACTTTTAAGGTCATTTTGACCCGCGAGGGAAGGATTTGTTACAAATTGCGAGGGAAGGATGAGGGTTATAGGCATCATACACTTGCTGACTTTGTAAATAGGAGAAACTGGGCATCATACATTATCAGACTTTCATTACGAACACAACAAACTGAGAGGAGACACGTGACAAATGAAAACAATAAAACCAGCTCAAAATATCAAACATGTTTGAAATCCTCCAACTAGATGGAATCAAACTTTAAAGCTAAAGAAATCGTGTGTGCCCATCATACTGTAGCAAGCCTGAGAGTGTTTCATGTTCTGTCAGGAGTGATCGAAGTGCATGTATCTGACTTAAACTTCAACAGCATCAACTTGTCTAGACTGTAAATGGGCAAAAGTCGTGTTGTGTATTCCAGCCTTTATTGCAAAACCGTTAACACACTTAAAGACTTGATACACTCACCAGTCAAAGTAACAATGAATCTCTTGGTTCTTGGTTCGTATTTGGTTCTGCTGCCACTGCTGATCTTTAGTATATAGAGTCCAGAGTGAATGGTTCTGATTTCTGTGATGGTGAGATCTCCAGTCGGATTCAGTGTCAGTTTGCTTCTGAATCTCCCATTAGCAGCATCATCATATTTAGAGGGCTCTTCATTGGTTTCAGCTATGAGATTGTTTTCATCTGCATAATACCACTGTATCTTGTCATCTTTGTGTAGTTGAGTAACACCAGTGGGTAGACAGAGATCTTCTCCCTCCTCCACTTTCTTGTTCTCAAACTCTATGACAGCAACACATAGAAATGGACAACAGAAATGTGTTCATAAGGTCAAGTGCTGTATAGGTGGCATAAATGCATTTATACATAAATTACAATTGCAGAAATAAATGTTAGAAAATTAATTAATTAAATATGAACTGTACAAAGATGCCTTGTGAGACATAAAGGATGATTTGTAAGGTGAATTAATTGATTCACCCAGAATAAAGATAGTTCTAATAAATCTGAAAACAGAAAATCTGCTGATGCAGAATTTAACACCCCATTACAATCCCATTGAGACCCAGCTGAGATCACAGGCACGCAAAATAATAATAATAATAATAATAATAAAAACATACTAATTTTTACAATTCAACTTTTACACATGAAATAATTATTCAGCTCTCGAGGGAAACGCTTTTAAAAGAGACAAAATGTAGAATCTAAATTTTTATGCTCCAAATAGAGAATTTAATAGACTATCTGCTGAAATGTTTTTCATCTAATTTCCCATTCAAAATACTGAACCAAGTAATGGACTTCATCAGTGATCTAAAGCATTATAGTGTCAGATCTTAATATGAGAAGCTATTGTAAAACTGACAGTATATTTCCTCTAATACAATCACAGATGTTCATTAATTATTGCAGTATGATCAATCAGAAAGCAGAAACCATTTTAAAACATGATATTACACATGTAAACGCTACTATAGCATAATTATAGCTCATTGTTGTTGTCTAGCTTGTATAAATTGTAATACTTACCCACTTGTTCTTTTAGCTTAGAGATCGTGCAGTAAAAGCAAATCACAACTACAACCAGAACCAGAACCAGCAGAACAGCAACAGCTATTCCTGCTATTGCACCTGGAGACAGACCCGGATCTGGAACAGATAAAGAGTCATTCATTTTTAATCTCAGTTTGAAGTTGATAATATCTCTGTATGAATCATATTATTATGAGAAGGCTTTTCCCTACATTAGTTACCATGGTGATTTTCTGACATAAGCTACCATTCAAAAGTTTGAGGTCTGTAGATGTTTTCATGTTTTTGAAAAAGTCCCTTCTGCTCACCCGCTGAATTTATTTGACCAACAAGACAGAAAAAAACAGTACTTTTTCAAAAATATTATTAAAATTTAAAATAAGGTTTTCTATTTGAATACATTTTAAAATGTAATTTATTCTCGCGATGACAAAGCTGAATTTTCAGCATCATAACGGTCTTCAGTGTCACATGACCCTTCAGACTAATATGCTGATTTGATGCTCAATAAACATTTCTGATTATTATTGTCATGGTTTGGTGCAGGCAGAAGAAGACGAAGGAGAATCAAAAGTTCCAATGCAAACTTTTACTCACAATATAAATCATTCAGGTATAGAAGAAGGGCAGAAGGTTCACACACGTAAAACAACAGAGATCGGACAATAACCGACTGAACAGACAGAACTTAAATACATACACAGATGACACCGATTAACAGAACACAGGTCATACAGATAACAATGATAGTCTTGCCTTATGAAACAACTGAACTGATAATGGCAGTAAATGGCGGGAAAAGAACAAAGGAAAACAGGAACCAATCAAGACACAAACTGAAAGTCCAAAACTACACTGACATGTGACAATCAATGCTGAAAACAGTTGCTAAACATGCTGCTTCATGTTTTTTGTGGAAATCATGATTCTTTTTTTGAGAAATCTTTGATGAATAGAAAGTTCAACAGAACAGCATTTATTTGAAATATTTTGTAACTTGTTAACTATGTTTTTAATGTCACTTTTATACAATTTATAACATCCTTGCTGAATTAAAAATAAAATAATTAAAATAATTAAAAATAATAATAATAATAATATGACTATATATATATATATAAAATTGACCCCAAATGTTTAAACTGTGGAGTAATTCACCATGTTCAAATAGTTTTACAATAGTTAAAAGTTTTACAGTATATGTCTGATATAAGATGATATAATATAATATAATATAATATAATATAATATAATATAATATAATATAATATAATAAGTTAGAGTATTGAATAGGACAGGAAATATAACATACAATATATATATATATATATATATATATATATATATATATATATATATATATATATATATATATATATATATATATATTCTATGAAAAATAAGAAACATGAGGAATTATAAGTTTTTTTTAGGTCATTATATCAGACTCTTTTGTGTGACCACTGAAATTAACTTCATCAACATGACAAGAACACAAACACAAATAATTAGAGTCTAATTTTAATCCAAGCATCTGATTTAATAATACTGCATGTCAATACATTGTATGACTAATAAAGACTCACCATTGACAGAAAGAAGGAATTGCTGTGAGCTCTCACGGCCTCTGATCTGTAGTTCATAAAGTCCACTGTGTTCGGTTCTGGTGTTTGTGATGGTCAGAGATCCAGTCTGATGATCTGTCTTAAGTCGGTCTCTGAATCTCTCATCAGCTTTGTTTAGTGACGTCTCGTTAGTTTCTACATCAATTTTAGCCAGGAGAATGCCTTCATCTCCAAACCTCCACACTATCAGATCATCTCTCTTAACTTCAACATCAGTCTTTAGAGTGACAGACTCTCCCTCCATCACTGACACTGACTTCACTCCTGCCGTCTCATTAACCACACCTGGAAAAGAAACTCAAATAAAACAGATATTTCCACTTCATCTGGAATTAAACTTACAATGATCTAACAGTCATCCAAACAAGACTAGAGATACTCACCACTGACAGTAACACTAAATATCTTTGTCGTAGTCTCTTTTCTAGAGATGGAGAGTTTATATTGTCCCGAGTGTCTGTTTCTGGTGTTTCTGATGGTGAGAGATCCAGTTTTTTGATCCACCTGTAATCTGTCTTCGAATCTCACATCATCATCAGTGACAAAAAATGAGGTAAAATCATTCTTTCTCGTGATTTGAGATATGACAAATCCCTTTGGTCCAAACATCCACAGTATAGTGTCATCATTCTGTATTTCAGTAAGACCTGTGTGTAGAGTGACAGAATCACCCTCAGTCACTGACACAGGCTCAGTTTCATCTACAGACACTCCTGCAAAGCATAAAGCAACAGTTTACAGATATAGGTTGAATTCACTGAGCCCACACTATTAAACAGGCTCAACTGAAAACATTGTGTAATACAGATATGACGTTACTGTACATTGTGAATGGGAAAAAATGGGAACTTTAAGATTAAAATGTATACCAAAAAGTAAGAATAATGTATAAGGAACTGATACCATAGTGCAATGACAAAGCTGAATCCAGTTACTTCGTTTGTTACTTATTGACGCGTGGACCTCTCCTGACACTTCCCTAAGCCTGTGTGTATGGCATTGCTTACACCAAGCTCTGTTAGAAATGAATGAAGAAATTCTGCATTTCTCAGCCACACGTAAGGGTGTGTTAAATCTGACTAAAGGGATTAATAGAGCATATTGATCTAGTGGAAAATGAAATATTGGCACAATTTACTCTATAGATATTTTTTAATTGACCGTTAAAGTTTTAAATGGGACAATGCATTCATATCGGCCTATATTATTTTCAGAATATTTTTTTTTTCAATGAAGCTTTGAACTTGACATTACACAAAGCACAAATAGCCACTTACTGCGCCTTCAGCCCAATTCGTGGTATTGTTTCTAAGCCACCTCAGAGGGTGCGTAGCTGCTCCTCTAATTAAATCCAAATTTTAAGCAGTTTTTACTGAGAATTTTTTTATGAAGCTTTGAACTTGACAATACAAAAAAAAGCACAAATAGCCGCTTATTGTGCCTTCAGCCCAATTCGCGTTACTTTTTCTCAGCCGCCTCAGAGGGTGCTTTAAAGTGGACATAAGCAAATTATAGTAGAGCTACTCCTTTAATTAAATCCACATTTTAAGCAGTTTTTACTGTAGAGTTATTTTTGTATGAAGCTTTGAACTTTGCACATTACACAGTACACAAAGGGCCGCCAGTTGATTTTCTGTCCATTTTGCGGCGCTGTTTAAAGTGGACAATTTTGTGTCTATTTTCAGAATAAATGAATAGTTAACTGTTTAAATGCAAATAATATTCTTTCATTATTGTACATGTCACCAGCTCAATTTAGGGACCATGTGTTTTTTCTCTTATTCACACCTTTTATGGACCATAAAGTTGACAAACATGACAGTACAGTTATGAGAGCCATTGTTGTTGGTTCAGTTGGGGGCGCTATATCTCAGCTGCTTTTGAGGGTGCTTTAAAAGTTGCACTGGGGACTTATACCCAATGTCCTTGACTGTCACCATGCTAAATTTTTCAGACATTTTTACTGTAGCATTTTGAAGTTATGGACCCATGAATTTAAATTAACGTGACAATAAAGTTAAAGGAGAATTTGCATTGATGGTTGTGAGAAGTTGTAGTTTTCTCCCTCTCAGCCATGTCCAGAGAACAGTTCTGTATGTTCAAGATTCCTTTCTAAGTATGTAATGCACATCTGTTATCTATTAAGTGGACTCCAGTGTTTTACTGTAGAGAGAGCCCTCTATGCTATTCTATTCTATGCATTGTGTGGAAGAGCCTTCGGACCGCAAGACTCAGAAGGAAACTTTACCGGATATTGACCATTTATAGATTTGTTATACAATATATATGATGTCATGTATGGTATCATTGGTTAGGATGGTCAAACTCCCCTTAGTCTTTCACTATATAGTCCCAACATAGAGTTTTGTGACTTTGAGCATTGTCTCCCCAGCTAGTTAATTGTTCATTCATATGCCCGAATAAAGACGAAGGCTAAAGGCACTTTTTGTGTTGGAATTCTTCCTTTCTAACAGATGGTCCACTTGGGGGTGCTACATCTCAGCTGCCTTTGAGGATGCGTTAAAAGTGGCACTGAGGCCTTAAACCCATTCTGCTTTACTGTTGCTATGCACAGTTTTAGACATTTTTACTGTAGCATTTTGAAGCTACGGACCCATGAATTTGACAAACATGACAGAACAGTTTGAAGAGCCATTGCATTGTTGACCCAGTTGGGGGACTACTACTCAGCTGCCTTTGAAGGTGTGTTAATGGTTGCACTGGGGCCTTATACCCAGTATGCTTGACTGTCACCATGCACAATTTTAAACATTTCTACTGTCGGATTTTTAAGTTATGGATCCATGAATTGGACAAATGTGACATTACAGTTAAATGAAAATTTGCATTGTCTGACCATTTGGGGTGCCATATCTCAGCTGCCTTTGAGGGTGTGTTAAAAGTCGTACTGGGACGTTATACCAAATGTGATTGAATGTCATGCACAATTTCAGACATTTTTACTGTAGAATTTTGAAGTCATAGACCCAAATGCAATGGCTACTCTACCTGTATTGTCATATCTGACAAATTCATTGGTCCATAAGTTCAAAATGCTACAGTAAAATTGTCTGAAATTATGCATGTTGACAGTCAAGCACATTGGGTGTAAGGCCCCAGTGCAACTTTTAACTTCAAAATGCTAATGTAAAAATGTCTGGAATATGGCATGGAGATAGCCATGTGCTCTGTGAACAAGGCCCCAATGCAACTTCTAACGCACACTCAAAAGGCAGCTAAGATATAGCATGAAATGCAATAGGCGACTTATTGTACATCATGTAATCAGCGCCGCAAAATGGGCAGAAGGCGCAATATGGCTTTCTTGTGCATGGTATAATGTCAAGTTCAAAGCTTCAAAAAAAAGGAATTCCACAGTAAAACGTGCTTAAAATTTGGATTTCATTAGAGGAGCAGCACTTCTATAAAGGGCTTATGTCAATTTTAACGCATCCTATAATGCACACTATAATGCGATATTAAACTGCAAACGCAGCATATATGAAAGCACTATTACGTATGCTGCTCCACTGCGGTCACGTCATCTGTGCTCCGGAGAACTGCGGTCACGCCATCTACACTAAAAATATATTGGCAATTATTACAGAATAAAACAGTAAAGCAACATGAAATTCCCCACAGTGGTACTCAAGGAGACATAGAACATGAATCTGGTGGAGTTTGCAGAAAACAATTTGATTTGATTAATATTTTTTTATGAATTTATCAAATATGTCTATATGTCAAGGTAAACCGTATTGGTCATGACTTTGACAGGCAATTATTACAGTATAAAACAGTAAAACAACATGAAATTCCCCACTGTGGTGTCAGATGTAGAACAATAATCTGGTGGACTTTGCAGAAAACAATTTGATTAGAATTTTTTTATGAATTTATAAAATATGTCTATATGTCAAGGTTAACTGTATTGGACTTTGGCAGGCAATTATTACAGTATAAAACAGTAAAACAACATTAAATTCCCCACAGTGGCACTCAAGGAGACATAGAACATGACTCTGGTGGAGTTTGCAGAAAACAATTTGATTTTATTTATTTTATCCGCGCTTCTCACGGAGCACAGATGACGTGACCGCAGTTGCTGACTGAGTTGCGGATACAGTGCAGTTGCTGTGCACCGCATACGCACTGGAGTCTGTCTATCTGAACATCTTTGCCAAGCGCAAACCAGTACAGAATTAATCAATAAATTATCAGGGAGTGTAATGCTTTTTTTTCCACAATCATTTTGGAGGGTCACAGAAAAATGTATTGCTGGGGAAGAGACCCAGATAGCATGTAACCATTGAAACAATGTTGAGTCAGTGTTGATGCGTCAACGCTGATTACATTGAAATAACGTTAGAAAGTGATGTTGTTTTACCATCACTCTTGCACCCTCAGTTAATATTGAAATAATGTTCAGATTTCAACCACAAATCAATAGTGTTAATATTGCTTCAACATTAAAAAGTGATGTTGTTTCAACATAACTTTTGCCCCCTCGGTTAATATTGAAATAATGTTCAGATTTCAATCACAATTCAATGGTGTTAATATTGCTTCAACATTACAAAGTGATGTTGTTTCAATGTCACTTTTGCACCCTCAGTTAATGCTGAAGCAATGTTGAGATTTCAACCAAAAATCAACGGTTATAGTATTGATTCAACATTACAAAGTGATTTTTTATCAACATCACTTTTGCACCCTCAGTTAATGTTGAATCAACATTACACTATGATTGATTCTACATCACCAATGCTGAATCAATACTGAAATTAACACAAATAATCAATGGTAATATTGAATCAACGTTACACTATGATGTTGAATCTACATCACTGCTGTTGAATCAACACTGAAATTAACTAAAATAAATCGATGGTAATATTGTTGAATCAATGTTACACTATGATGTTGAATCTACATCACTGCTGTTGAATCAACACTGAAATTAACAGAAAAAATCTTTGGTAATATGGTTTGATCAATGTTACAATGTGATGTTGATTCTAAATACATTTTGTTGAAACACTGAAAATACAGCTGAAAAGGAATGTCAACCAATGTTGCCATCTGATGTACTAAGTTAATGTTGAAACAATATTAATATTTCAACTACACTTCAATGATGCGTCAACAAATTCCTGACCAAAAAGTTGGCAAAAACCTTTTAAAATATAAATGACACCTTTCCAGCAGTTGAGTTAATTTATTTTATTCAATCAATCAATGACAAAAATATATTAAAAGATCATTCTTTAAAAAAGAAAGGGGGAGAAATAGGACAAAAGCATTTCAACTTTAAAAATAAAATTGGCTTCAGAAGTCTGATGTCATAACTACAGATGGTCCAACGGTTTCAGGTTTTTTAAAATCTGTCATACAAAAAAAAAAAACATACATCATACTACTGCCTCTTTTCCTCTGGGTTCTCTGAAATCTGAAAAAGAAAGCATGATGTTACTAGAGAACAAGTCAGTTCAGTTGCCACATTCAAGAATGTCAATATACTAAACACAATAAGATTCGCTTTTTAAAAAAAGTTGCTGAACACAAAATATTCTAACTATGATTAAAGTATCATTAAATTCTGATTATTTCATTTATTTATTTTTTTAAATCTATTAATGCTTCAATATATAAAAAATCACTACGGCAGGGGTGTCCGATTTTATCTCCAGCCCTAATTAAACACACCTGAAGCAGCTAATCAAGCTAATCAAGGTCATTAGGATCAATGTAAACTTCCAGGCAGGTGTTGGAGCTAAACTCATGAAGAGGCACAAACACCTCTTAGCTATAGCCATTAACAATATCTCAGTTCAATTTCTTTGAAACTACATAGCATTCAAGTAACACGTTTATCTTGTAGAATAAAAGAACTTTGGTTTTTACAATGAAAATTTCTTTAAAGGGATGGTTCAGCCCAAAATGAAAATTCTGTCATCATTTACTCACCCTCAAGTTGTTCCAAACCTTTATGAGTTTCTTTCTTCTGTTGAACACAAAAGAAGATATTTTAAAGAATGTTGGTAACCAGAAAGTTGATGATGACCATTGATTTCCATAGTAGAAAATAAATACCATGAAAGTCAATGGCTACCATCAACTGTCTGGATGCCAACATTCTTCACTCTATCTTCTTTTGTGTGCAGCAGAAGAAAGAAACTCATACAGGTTTGGAACAACTTGAGGATGAGTAAATAATGACAGAATTTTCATTTCGGGATGAACTATCCCTTTGAAGCTGCAGATTCACCTTATGTAGAACTAATGCTGCCTTCACGTGCTATGGAAAAGATGATATTTTCCACTTGTGAACTGGTATTTACCAGTGTGTTGTGTTCAAGTGCTTTTGTTGTCGTAATGTAGTACCCGCAAGGTCTGTGTCAGTAGAGTATCTTTTTTTATCTTTACAAAAAAAAAAAAAAGTAAATGTGGTGCTTTCTGATGATTAAAACATAATTAATAATTAAAAAAATAAAACATGACATAAAATGATTAAATTTGAACCAAGGAAATTGCGGCGAAGTTGAAAATTGAGTGTTAACGCATTATATTACAAACGTTAATGACACAACATTGTATAGGCTTCAAAAACTATCCGCTAACAGTATTCACGACTCTTGCGTTGCTCTCCGCCATTTTGAAAAGGTCAAAGGTTATCTCAGCTCGGCAACTCGTGCATCAAAATATTCTACGAGCTGCCCAGTGGAAAATACCACATGAGGGGGTGTTCATGTGCATTTTCCATGTCGTCTTTTGGTATTTATCATAATTACCATAGCACGTGAAGGCACCATTAATCTCTTCAAATATCACAAAATAAAATAGCCATGTCAGTCACTTTCTTAATAAACACAAGATGTTTTTTGTTATTGTGTTTCAGTGGAAATTTCTCAAATTTAATACAGATTCAGGACTATGAATGATTACCTGATTAAGCAGTGATAAGGCACAGGATATCATCAAGTCCCAGGTCAGGTGATTATGCTGTCGACAACAACTCGGTGCATAATCAATGTCAGCATTATCAGGAGGGTGCTTCTTTTTTTTTATTGTCCATCTTTATCGGCCTTCATTCCTACTAAAGGAGCAATGTGCTCTGCATGCAAGCACTGATGGATGCAAGACATGGGCTATGTTTGCAGTGTAACTTTCTTGCTTATGTTCATGTCTCCTGTACTTCAAGAAATGTGTTAAAAAATGACGTTAGAACTTTATTCAGGAAATTCGTAATAAACTTTACTAAAGTAATGTGCATTTTTTAAGTATGTAGATGCACCATTGTTTGAAACTGTGCTAGAGAAGTCATGTAAGTATGTCAGGTGCTTCAACAAACCAGACTTCGTATAGGATGCACCTGTTTTCTCTCTAATGAGGAAGCATTACACTACTGAGAAGTGCGCATGCAAAACCAAAATGGGCGTTTACCAATCAGTGGCCAATTTCAAACTACAATAAATGTTTTTCAACCATTTTTCAACAGTCTTGCTAAACCACCCCACCCCTAAACCAAGCCCCCAATGGATTAGAGCAAATCAGGTAAAGCAGTTGAAAATGCCCATTGTGGTTTGAAAACGCCCCACTGATAGACAAACACCCACTAGTGTTCTGCAGAGATACATGCCTGAATGATCTTGTGCTCATCAATTACAAATCACTGTTAGTTCAATGTCACTGTCTCCACCCATGTGTGCTGTTGGCTTTCATCAAAATTTCAATGCTGATCCAACACACTTTAAACACTGAAATGTCAATCTCAACCAAAATTATGGTTTGGATCAAAACTCAACATTGTATCAATGTTCCCATGCTATCTGTGCGATTTATTTCAACACTTTACTTACTTGGAAAATTAATGTATGTTAGTAGATTTAGCAACAATAAATAAAATGCAAGTAAAAATCATGCTAAAAACAGAAATACATTATGCACCATTGTTTGAAACTCGGAGAGTTCATGCATGTCAAACACACAAGACTTCCGTATAGGATGCACCTTGTGTTTTCTCTCTAATAAGGAAGCATCAATTAACTACTGAGAAGCCCACATGCAAAACCAAAATGGGCGTATACCAATTAGTGGCAACTTTTAGTGCAAACTACAATTGGTTTTTCAATAGACTTGCTAAAATCATGAGGGCCCACCCTTAAACCAACCCCCCAGTGTATTAGAACAAATGAGGTAACACCATTGAAAATGCCCATCATGAACTGAAACGCCCCACTGATTGGGAAACACCCAGTAGTGTTTTGCACAGATACATGCCTGCAAGATCTTGTGCTCATAAACTAAGACTCAATGTTAGTTCAATGTCACTGTCTTCAACCATGTGTGCTGTTCCCTTTCATCGACATTTCAATGCTGATCCAACACACTTTAAACATTGAAATTTTGATGTCAACCAAAATGATGGTTTGGATCAAAACTCAATATTGAATCAATGTTACCATGCTGTCTGGGGAGGGTCAAGTCTATTTTGACTATAGATCTCAAAACTCCTCTGGTAGCCCCTTAAATGAAAAACGAACAGTCCCTAATAACTGGATTCAGCTGTTTTTTCAGTGTCAGTACCCATGCATTTGTTGCACTGCTGATGTTAAAAAAGGGAAATTGAAAGAAATCCACTTACAATCAATAAGAAGAAATAATAAGAAAATGAAAAGCAATAACGTGCTCTGTATGTTGTTATAGGACTGTGTATATTCCTAATAAAGATGATCAGTGTAAAATATGTATACTGTTCAGGCTTATATAATCTGGTGCACTTTGAGTCACCAGAATCCACTATTAAAAATATATAATCCACCCGCAAAACGACTATATTCTTTGCTCCATCTTTCATTTCAAATTCTTAAATTTGATAAATATATTCAATTAAAATAATTAGACACTAGGCTGTTACCATAACATTAAATAATTTACATTGAACAATTATAACTGTATTAAATTAGATTATTTTAAATATTTTTTTATTTCACTTTATGAAACTAGCGTTTTGTCATTCAACGTTGACACTTTCTTGAGTTGACACTTGCCCCCCCAATTCCAATTAAATATTGGAAAATATTTAAACTGTTCAGTTTGTGTTCGTCACTCCAGAGCCGGAGATGGTCCTCACTGCAGAGCACGAAATGTACTGCAGTGAGGTGCTACTGAATTGAGATAGGCGCCCTAACAGCGTGAATAACTCACGAAATAGCTACACTAAACTCCAACAGAGAGACGTTATACAGATGAGAATCATTGCTTTTCTCAAATATTATCCGCTTAACACATTAACTCCATGTGTACATGAATGTGAATACTTTTGCACAATTTCCAACAATCGATGCGACCGATTGAGATGCAGTTTACCATGGATCACATCACATTATTTATAGGCTAAATGTAACACGCGTCTCAGACTCAGTTCTCGTGCATTCGACAGAGATGATGCCTAAAAATAAAACCGAAATACTTACCTTCCGCGAATAATAAGAAAAGGGAGACCAGTAACATTCTCTTCATGTTTTGTAGAACTGTGCAGATTTAGAACGTATTCTAATAAAGATGATCAGTGGATATTATTCACTGGAGAGCCGCCCCACCAAAATAATTGACAAGCGTGAATATAACTCACAAACAAACAAACAAACAAACAAACAAACAAACAAAAAAAAAAACCCACTAAACTCTAACAGAGAGACGTTACAACACTTGAGAATCACGAGTTTTCTCAAATATGGGAAGACGCTTTAAAAGGACGCAGTAAATTCATCCCTACGAGTAGACGAGATGGACTGGCAGCAACTGCACATTTGCTCTGTCTGTAGGGAGGCTGCAGACCTGGAGCCGGTAGATACGCCCCTGATACGTCCAGTAGCCTAATACACTGCGAAATAACACCATTAAATTGACGCTCGAAACTTACACATTAATAACCGTCCCGTCCATTAACCAATTTTGTGTTTTTTGTTCATTTAAATATAAACGTTACAGATCTGCACTACGAATTAAAATATCTGTAGATATTCAGTTGGGATTCTCTCTTCAATCAGCCTATAGACTATTTGTTTGCGTGAATAATAATAGCCTACACATAGTTGGATCAGATGATATATGTCTACTGTAGAATAGTTATATTCACAGTAGGTTTTTATATGGAGACTGAGTGAAATGTTGTGAATTTATATAACGTTACATTTAGTTGCATACTTTATATAAAGTAACCATTTAGCCCATTAGTACGGTGGCCGAGAGAGCTCAACGCGCTGCAAATGAAGAAAACACATGCAAACAGAAAAAAACGCATGCAAACAGAAAAAAACACATGCAAATAGAAAAAAACGCATGCAAATAGAAAAAAACACATGCAAATAGAAAAAAACACCAGCGAATAAGAAAACATCTTCATCAGTTTTACAACTCACGTGCGTCCCAATACTCACAACACAACCAAATACGGAAACGCGCTGCAATTACAGAAACGCGCTGCAAAAGTTCACAACACAACCAAACAGAAACGCGCTGCAAATAGAACAGAACACAACGGAAATGTTTCCGGGGAACCAAATAAGTGACGGACGGACGGCTAGGACCTTACAGGCCCTGTCCCAAATGGCACACTCCGGACTTGTGGACTTCCTCAGAGTCCACACTTTGGTGACGTCATGTAGTGCAGACCTATAGGGCCCTTGGCGCGAGTCCACGAGGGTGCATTGAGAGGTATTTTTGGGACAGACTCGATCGTCACGCCGGAAATAACGGCCTGTTTTTTTTTTTTTTTTTTTTTTTTTGCATTACAATATATATCATTACAATGGAAATAATACAAAACAATGAGCATGAACATGTGGGGATACAGAGAAAATGAAAGTAAATAATAACAGTAAATAAAATATTTTTACAATTTATATAAAACTTGTTCTATAATACAGGATATTTTCGAAGCTCTTTTATTGGAGGGGATTTTTTGAAGTGAAGAATAACTGTAAATCATAAGCAAAAAATTTGCAACTAGGTTTGAATTTAAGGTATATTGCTTTGTGAATATGATATTTACCCATCGTACAGAAAAAGTTTAATATATCATCTAGCTTTTTATTTTCAGAGACATCAGAGTGAAAAATAACCTTACTGACAGAAATATTACAGGTCTGGTTGTTGTTGGACAGGAGAAATCACATTTTTTGCGCTCCAGCGTCTCATCTCCACGTCCACTACACAGCGTAATTTTACAGTTCTATATTTTGATATTGTGCATATCACCTGGGCATTAGACAATAGATATATCATGCTTATTTAAATGATGTACAGTTGTACATAATAATACATAATGTTACATTTGAACTAAGATTGCAATTTTAAAACATAATGAAAATGTGCATGAGTTTCAGATGAATTTACAGGTTTCAATATTCATACTATGTTTACATATGACTCAGTAAAGCCCTGATATTCGGTTCTATTTATTTAATGAATCATAATGTGATCGTATTATTCAACGCACTATTATTATGTTTGAGACATCAACCACTGGTCGATGACCATAATGTTTGTATAAACTGTAGGGAACAACTGGTAAAATGTACATTTAGGTCATAAAAACTGTAATATTTTCTTCTCAGCCATGACAACAATTATCCGTGAGTGAAATCTCCTCCCATCCGTTGTGTGATTGGCCTTTCGCAAGGATTCCTGGGTAGTTAAAGTGCGTGAAGCCTGCTTCTATGCGGGCTTCGCGGAAGACCGCTTCAAGGGTACAAAGGGGGCGCTGCTGAGCACACTTCAGAGCGGTAAAATGCTGAATGGGACAGTCTACGGACTCGTAGACTCAGCGAGCACGCGCAATTCAAGTCCACGAGACCGAAAGTCCGCATGAAGTGCGCCATTTGGGACAGGGCCACAGCTGTCTACTTTTATTATTATTATTTATTTTATATTTTTTTGCAAAACATACAAAGATGACACGTTTATGACATACAACTTTGTATACAATATACAAAATGTATTTGCGATATGTTCAATGTCATAAGAATACTAAAAAGAACAATGAGCTGAAGACTAAAATAAAAAAATAAATAAAAAAGATAGAGAAAAAGAACGAGGAAAAGACATTAATCTATACATCAGTTACATTGAACACATTTTGTCATGTTATGTTAAAATAAGTTTCGTAAGAAATGTTAGAATGTAGCTATAGGTCCAAATATGAGACGGCAAGTTTTAAAGTTGAGACACTCACACAAAGATATAACACATATTTTAAAAACTTTGTTGTATAAAATGTATATTTATTTGCAACAGTTATGTTAACAGCATTAATACTATATTTCTGGTAAGAACAGCTGTTCAGCTGATGGACACGCGCTGCGTTGTCATGGGAACATCCCAGGTGAAAATAATGAGGAAATTACGTTGTCTTTCGTTGCTCCCTTCATCAACATAATGGCACACAAGTGCCCCGCTCCCTCCAAAGTGCCCAATTCAAGGGCTCTGCCGTCTGCCCTTTTAAGAGAGTAGGGCATAGGTAAAGCCAGAGCCCGCGTCTCTCTGGTAAAGCTCGCGAGCCGTCCGTCCGTCACTTATTTGGTTCCCCGGAAACATTTCCGTTGTGTTCTGTTCTATTTGCAGCGCGTTTCTGTTTGGTTGTGTTGTGAACTTTTGCAGCGCGTTTCTGTAATTGCAGCGCGTTTCCGTATTTGGTTGTGTTGTGAGTATTGGGACGCACGTGAGTTGTAAAACTGATGAAGATGTTTTCTTATTCGCTGGTGTTTTTTTTTCTATTTGCATGTGTTTTTTTCTATTTGCATGTGTTTTTTTCTGTTTGCATGCGTTTTTTTCTGTTTGCATGTGTTTTCTTCATTTGCAGCGCGTTGAGCTCTCTCGGCCACCGTACATTAGACATAGCAGGACTACAGTACCGTGTAATATATGAAGAGCTCTTTTCCAAAACGGGATAAACGCCATTTTTTAAAAAAATGAGTTTGTCATGTCATTTTGCTGTGTACTGAACCTATTTACTGCTCCATCAACTATTCATGACAAATCGCTATATTTACTTATTTAAAATGTACTGCAAGATGCAGTTTCTTTCCAAAACGAGATAAGCGCCAACCCAGCTAACACACGACGTAACAGTTACGTAATGTATTCGTACTTTTTGGTCATGTCATGACCTTACTAACTGACAACGTAACTACAACGTCGCATGCTCGTAATTTCATTACCATCATATTACCAACCCACAACGTCGTCAGTACGTCCTCGTAAGGTTATAAGATAACCAACAACGTCCCAGATACGTACTTTATTCGTAATAATGTGGTAATTTCATGACGTACTGGCAACGGAACTGCAACGTCACGGGGCCGTAAGTTCATTACCATCATATCACCAACCCACAACGTCGTCAGTACGTCCTCCTAAAGTTATAAGATAACCAACAACGTCCCAGATACGTACTCTATTCGTAATAACTTGGTAATTTCATGACTTACTGGCAACGGAACTGCAACGTCACGGGCCCGTAATTTCATTACTATCTTATCAGACTGCATGAAATATTTTATTTGTTTCAATTGTTTGTTCAGTATTTCTTACGTTTGAAAGACGTTCATTTTATTCAAGTAAGGTTATAATTCTAGATGTTTATGTTTCTAAATGTTGCGTGGCTTTGACGTTTTAACCCTCTGGGGTCCTTCGGGTCCAAATGGTCCCGAAGCGTTTAAATAAAAAAATGTAAAAAATCATAGCTTCATCGGAATGGTCCGAAATTTGGTGACTTTGTTGGTACTTGGTATATGAACACCCAAAAAAATTGGGGACAGGATTTGAATATTCTAAGCGGTTGTAAAAAAAATAGTCACACTTAGGACCTTCGGGTCCAAATGGACCCGCCATAGGAAATGAATGGGAAATTGGCAAAAATGTGACAATACAGAGTTTTTTTTTGCGTACAATCTACAAATCAGCCACGATCCAGAAAAAAAGCACACAACAGTGAAGGGGTGAATCTATAAAACATCAAGAGTGCAAAACAGACACATCCACACACACACACACACACACACAAACACACTTTTATACACATACACACTAATAAATTCAGATTACAAAAATCTGTTTTGAATTTTTAAAAATCACAGCTTCATCGGAATGCTATGAAACTAGGTGACTTTTATGGTATTAGGTATGTGAACACACAAAAAATATTGAGGTCATGATCCAAGCATGCTAAGTGGTCGTCACACTTCTGCTCTTTGGTCAAAAATGACCCCCATAGAAAATGAATGGGAAATTGTCAAAAATATGAAAACACAGAGGTTTTTTTGTGCATACAATCTACAAATCAGCCAGGATGCAGAAAAAAAGGACTCAACAGTGAAGGGGTGAATCTCTAAAACATCAAGAGTGCAAAACAGACACATCCACACACAGACACACACACACAAACACACTTTTATACACATACACACTAATAAATTCAGATTACAAAAATCTGTTTTGAATTTTTAAAAATCACAGCTTCATCGGAATGTTACGAAACTAGGTGACTTTTATGGTATTAGGTATGTGAATGCACAAAAAATATTGAGGTCATGATCCAAGCATACTAAGTGGTCATCAAACTTCTGCTCTTTGGTCAAAAATGATCCCCATAGGAAATGAATGGGAAATTGCCAAAAATATGAAAACACAGAGTTTTTTGGTGCATACAATCTACAAATCAGCCAGGATGAAGAAAAAAGGACTCAACAGTGAAGGGGTGAATCTCTTAAACATCAAGAGTGCAAAACAGACTAAATCTGTTCAGGCAAAAATCACTAGAATTCGCAAGCCTTTCTACAGAGAGCTGTATATCCACTAGTGGTAAAAATGTGCTATTGCGTGATAAAAATGCTCAGTGTGTCCACCAGGTGGCGCCCATCTCATTTCAAAAATTGCTTTCATGAGGCCTAGGCTTGACTCTAAAATGAAATACAGCTTTAATAAAAATAAAATAAAAATTATATATATATATAAAAAAATTCTATTATATTCAATGGGAAAAAATGGGTCATAATTATTGCATAAATATTAATTATAAATCATAAAATTATCTCAAAACACCAAAAAAGAAAAGAAAAAATATTATAAAAAACAAGTAAAAAAAAAAATATTATGATTTTTTTTTCTATATATTAATCCCGCCCTTCGGGTCCATTTGGACCCGAAGGTCCCAAGTGTGACTGTTACACGAAGGACCCCAGAGGGTTAATGGGCGTGCGCGTGAACCTTCGAGTCGACCTCAAACACTGGAGCGGAGATGAGTTGCCATAGAAACGGCGCGGCACCGACCCGCACGCGCCTGCCTCACTGACTGCAACTGACAAAGCAGCTGAACTCCGTCTCTCGCTGTTGTTTTCACTGCTTTCTGGTGAGTTTAGTCTCTAAAATCACACAAATAATACACACAACTGTTCTTGACACTTATCTTACTTGTAATTGACACGCTTCTGTTGAATATTTGCTTAATAGAAATGGTTTAGTGTCTTCGGAAAAAGTCCGTTAGCATCTCAACCGTTTTCAGAAGAGGTAACGTTATGCTAACTTCATAAAGCTTGAGCTTTTGATATGAACGTTTAGGCTTTTAATCACATCTTAATAGGAAGATGAGAGGTTTTGGTAGTTTTGTAAAAAAAAAAAAAGTTAGTTTGGAAGTGAGCTAATTTATTTAACATAAACGTATGTATTTAACATAAACGTACTCGATGACGTCACTTACATGGAGTGTGAAAATTGGCTGAAACTAGCTCAATGGTTAACACAAATTGATAAAAAATAGTTCTGTGATTTCAGCAGCAACAAAATAATCCTTCTACAACAGAGGGGAAGCTCCATGACTTCAACATTTCTGAAGAAAGCTGCTGCCAGAGAAGTTGGAAACAGGTGAAGTGAGGAAGCTCATTAAATTACTTAATATCCATTTTCTCACAATATTTTGTCACCTACTGTACATCACCATGCATCTGTTATTTTCTTAGTTTTTAAATTCTCATATTTACATTTACATTTGTTTGTTTAATTTATTTTAAGAAAGTTTTGACATCCAAACTTAAGTGACACTGTATGAGCAATATGAATAAGTGAATAAGTAAAACTAAAACCTAGATGAAACATTTATAATTGCCTTTGGCTTGCTCAGTTGGGGATATTTTGGGGATATTTAATTTTATTCTATAAATCAATAAATTCCACTAGAAACAAACTTTGTTGTATTATTTTATTTTAGTACTGTGAAGCTGCTTTGATACAATCTGTATTGTGAAAAGCGCTATACAAATATACTTGATTTGATTTGATTTGATAATTATTATCAGTGTTGAAAACAGCAGTGCTGCTTCATATTTTTGTGTTTTTCAGGGTTATTTGAATGAAAGAAAAAAAAGCAGCATTTATTTGAAACCGAAATCTTTACTCTCTCTTCTGGTCAATTTAATGCATCCTTAGATTCCTTACTGAATAAAATATGTTTGTTTTTAGTTTTTTTTTTGTTTTTTTTACACTATTGAACCCAAACTTTTGAACAGTAGTGTAAACTACTGTTTATATGTTGGGTCTATTTCACAATGAATCCTGGAGAGAGAGAAAAGAAAATGGATTAAACTGTTACATTGGTTTACACAAAAAGATTAATCAGCACAACTGTTTTCAACATTGATAATACTCAGAAATGTTTAGGATGTTTTCACTGTAAAAATGTATAGTTTTCAAATATTAAAATGCTGACTCGTTAGGCCATGTTTTCTCATTAAAATCAGATGATTTCCTATTAATTCAATAGAATGTAAGGGAATAACTCTAGAATAACCTTCCTGATAATGTTTGGGGCCCAGAAACACTATCCTAATTTAAATCTAGATTAAAGACACATCTCTTTAGCCAAGCATTCAATTAACACATCTCATAATCTTGCACTATATGATGAAATAGTAAAAAGTTCACATGACCATCTTTTGCCTGAAATAATATGAACAGCAGCAATGCTAATCTTTCTCCTGTTGTCTCCTTGTTTCCATCTCAGGATGCTCAGCATATTTGACTAGAGATTACAGCAGCTCCAGTTCAGATCCAGCCTCACTTGGGAAGACTTCTAATGACATCAACACTCTTGAAGACAATGTGTTTAAACAATTTTCAGATGTTCAGATGATATTTTAAAGTGTTTAAACTAATTTAAGTTTTTATGTCAGGTGGTACAACAACAATATTATGTATTGTAGTTGTACCACCTGACATGGAAAGTGTACCACCAACCTACCCATACTTGAAATTAGCAGTTTTTATCAGTATTTGAGAGAGCTCTACAAGCTTTTTCACTCTGCCAAAGAGATCAGTTAGGCTCCTCTGGACGATGCATTATTATGTTTACTGTTATTACCTTGTAAATTCATAATAACATTTGAGAATATACAAATTGCTGGACAAAAGTTTCTCAATTACCTCAACAGCTTTAAAACTACTGATATTTATAAAAAACAATTATATGAAAGGCTTCAAACCTAAAATGATGGCATAGTTTTTAATGTTTTATTATTAAGACACCATTTTAAATTGTTTTCTTAGTCTGTTCATTTGTTCGGACAGTTGCACCATCACCTGACATTTTGGGGGTTTAATGCTGCCTTCAGGAATAATCATACATTGGCATAGTTTCCTAGTTAAAAAAAAATGGACATCGTAATCACGACTTCAGAAGAAGAAAAACTAAATAATATGTATTATTAAATGTACCAAAAAAAAAGATTCCAAACTAAGGTTTTATAGAATATAGTGAATAGTGATACATTGTCATGAAGTTGTCAAATTATTTTAAAAGGAAATAATGCACTTGCCACAACATAACTTTGTGTTGTTATGTTTAGAAAAATATATGAGTGATTTTTAAACAAAACTGTCTGCTTATACAGATTCTATCTTTCAGTGCTAATTGCTTTGTGTATTTAAATGTTAAATGGGAAAACACTCAACTGTTCTTTTTTCTTGCATTTTTCTTTTCTTATTCTTGCTTTGTTAGCAAAGCAAGCCACCGAAATGAAGACGTGTAGGAGTAGTTAGATGTTCAAGCTTTTGGGGAAAACCTTGTTCATTTAAATGTATAACCTGTTTGCATACTGTTTTTGCTGTTTGTGCTTTGTTCTATAGTAAATTAACTGAATTAACCAAATTTTGAGTCTGTATCGTTCATATGTCGTTGAAAAAGTCTCTAAAATAGTTTTGGGCCAATGAGGACAAGTTAAATTAGACCACTGCATGTCCGCCCATATTATTAAAAACTAAAATGACCAACTGGTTACCAACACACGACTGTCGATCCACAACGTTGCCACGACGTCGCCGTTACTTACTGACAACGTTACAAAGTTACGTCGTGACAACGAATCCAGGAATTTCACTTTTCCGGTTGCCACGACGTAACTAGTTACGTCGCCACGACGAAAGTTTGGTCACCATATTACGTTGCAGTTACGTAACAGTCACGTATTTGTGTTAGCTGGGAAACCTATTTTTAGCCTAAACGGGATATATCCTCTCAACCAATCAGAATTCGGTGAGCGTTCTACGCAATCCAAATAGGCGGCGATCTGAACAGAGGTTTGTTACTTGTAGTGGATCATTTAAATCATCACCGATATCAGCTATGCAGGTGGAGATGGGAGAAATACCGTTAGGTATAAGACGAATAAAGTTAATGTTGGCATATTGGGTCAATATCCAGGGACAAAGTGTTTCACATCCTGTAAAAAGTGTACTGAAAGACTGTTGGGAACATAATAAAACAAATTTTATGAGTTTTGGGTGGATAGGTGATGCAAAGGCGAGGAATATAGGATTAAGTCAAGTACAGTATAGCAACACAGTCTCAATATCCTCCATCCCTCCTTGGTTATTCCCCTTGCCAATTGTTGACCTCAGTATACAACAGGAAATAAAGGATCAATCCAAACAACTTCCAGTGTGGTATATAGTGCGGAATTATATTGAGAAGCATTTTCAAGATTCAGTGTTTTTATTTACGGATGGATCAAAAGACCCGAAGACAGGATATGCTGGTTCAGCCGTGTATATTCCAATGAATGATTCTCACATTAAGAAAAGAGTTTCTGACCATCTATCAGTTTATGCTACAGAACTATTGGCAATTTTAATGGCATTACAGTGGACAGAAGAAAAGCAAATGAATAACATAGTTATTGCATCTGATAGCTACTCGGCACTGGAAAGTATAAAATCTGGCAGATCATCTTTTAGGATGGATATAATTAATGAAATATTCCATAAATTGTATAACATAAAGCTTATGGGTATATCAATTCAATTTATTTGGGTTCCTGCTCATGTTGGTGTAGTGGGTAATGAGAAGGTAGATGTTTTGGCTAAACAATCTTTAAAGTTAAAGGAGATAGATTTACAAGTTCCACTAAGTAAAGCAGAAGCTAAAGTGTTTATTAGGAAATATGCACAATCGGTATGGCAGGTACACTGGGATGGTATTGAAACAGGAAGACACTTGTATAATATTCAACAACAAGTTGGTGCTGGGAGGAGAGAGAGCAGGAACAGAAGTGAAGAGAATATTATAACCCGTTTGAGAATAGGTCACACAGGATTGAATAGCACGTTGTTTAAAATCGGCAAGCACCCAACAGGGGAATGTAATCACTGTAGTCAGCAAGAGACAGTTGAACATGTAATACTTCACTGCAGGAAATACAACAATGAAAGACGTCATTTTATTCAGTCATTAATTAAAGCTGAGCATAAAGATTTTTCTATAATAGGTATACTAAAGGAAAAAGCTATATATGATAGTATTATTAAATTTATTAAAGAAACAAAATTAAGTAAAAGAATTTAGGCGAATTTTTTTTTTTTTTTTTTTTTTTTTTTTTTTTTTTTTTCTCTTAATCCTATAAGCATGTATTCTGTCCACACTCCAGTCCAGTCGGTGGCGGTAATGCACCTACAAGTTGGTTTGCCAACCGCCAATAAACACCAAAGAAGAAGAAGAAGAGGTTTGTTACTTTATGTTCATTCATTCCTCAAAATGAGTGCTTTAAACTGTAGTAACACTTTTGATGGCCTTGATGAGCCAGTGAGACCTACACCTGGGGGTAGAAAACGCCGACTGGACAAAGAAAATCACAAAACACAACAAAAAAAGAAGGTTCGTCACTCGGGTGGCGCGTTAATACCAACAGTGGGATGTCAACACAAAGCTGCCGGCAAAGATTTCTGTCAGGCCGAGAGGCTGTCACCGGACAATCTGATGGTAAGTTTCAACTATTTTTATGAAAAACAAAACAAGGTTGACCAGGACCAGGCCATACTTCATCTCCCGGACATCACGCAAGTGACAAGGAAGCGTCCGAAAGTCCAGGACATTAACAAACAAAAAGACCGGAACGTATCTGTTAAGGCGAGACACTACAGGTGAATAGGGAAAATTTTTTAACTAGCAGATATCACCATGAAACTTTCACAGTTGATTACCTACATTAAGATGAGAAAAAAATGTATTACAAGTTTTCTGTAATTTAATGTTTAAATATGCAAATTAGGCAATATCTAATCAAATATGCACTAATTTGCATATATTTTAAAAAACGAAATCTGAGTATTGGATAAAGCCAGATTAAAAATTATTTTTTCAATGTGTTCACATATTAGATGGGAAAAAAATTACAGAGGGATTTATGGATATCTACTTTTGTTATCCTGTAAATCAGAAAATACTGTCAATAGCCTTAAAAAAATGATTTTCGCCATGTTTTTTGGAATAAAATGTTATATAAATCAGGCTAGGAATAATATATTTACAAATCCCTCTGTAAATGTCTTCATAATTTAACTAGGTACAAGACTGGAAAGTTTGGTGTATATAGGTGCGACTGAAGTGGAGATTTCGGACTTGGAGTATGAGAGAACAGTCATTTTGAGAAAACAGGCTTTAAAGATTTTTCATCAGCCAATGAGATTGCGCATTCAGCCCTTTTACTTTCACGATTGGTTGCTTATAAAAAGGAAATGACCATATTTGGATCCGACAGGATTGTACACAAGAGAGAGAGCTTCCTAACGGTGCTTGTGATGACAGGCTGACGGCAGAGATCGCGGAGCAGCATGTTGATTTAGAACGCGAACTTTTGTTGAATTTATGAGAAATCTACAGACGCTAACAGACAAAGTGTAATAAAATAAAGACCTAAATGTGTATTTCGGACTTTTTTTCAACACAAGTCTGAAAGAAGACATGTTATTAAAGACAAATATCCAAAAATCTCAAAATTGACCAGTAAAAAAAAAATGATGTTTTTGCCTGCCGTGTCTCGCCTTAAGTACAGTCTTTTGTGCAACAGACATCCGGAGAAAGTGCCCTTTTGCAAGGCGACATTCATGAAAGTGTTTGGTGTGTACAACTTTCGTTTCAGAATTGACTAGTATAATACTGTTTTGTAGGTTTCCCCCTCGCGATAAAGATATTTTCCTGTAAAGAAGCCTGCTAACGTGACATTAAAAGTACTGAATAGTTCTAATAGCCTAAATGTGTTACTAAATGATTTGAATGTATTTTTAACATTGTTGTATTTAAGGACTGGTATTTGTATGTGTGTTATTTTTAAATTATTTGTTTTATGTGGTGGACAATATTAGAACATGTCACTGGAAATATTTATTTTATTTTTACTGTTTATTTTATTTTATTTTACTATTTATTTTATTTGGCTTTTATTTATTTCATGCATTTGCACTTATTTAATTTATATTCATGTATACTATGAGTACCTGATTATATGTTGCATGTTCTCTTGTTTGTTTTTTAAAAGACAAACCATTTTTTTTTCAAAAATCGATGTATTTATAGCGTTTTGAAAAATAAATAAATAAACTTTGAATTTATCATCAACAATATTGTTGTTTGATTTAATAATCATTGTTCAACGTGTTCAGACTGAGCCAAAAAAACATTTTAACAGGATAAATTGAATATTCACAAAATGTGTGGGTCTAGGTAAAAAAAATAATTTTCCTGAAAACTACTGAAATGGATTTATCCCGTTTTGGAAAAGAGCTCCTCATATGGATCCTCGATGAAATATCTGCATTCACTGTTGGTCGTCATACTACAAAACACTGTCCTACATAGCATTTTATGAAGACAAACACAATTTATCCCTTTTCTAAAATTACATGGGCCATTTAGAAGAAAGAGACAATATTGTTGTTCACAATTTTTTTTATTTATTAACACCATTTATGAATTATGATGACTCCTAGATGACTATCTTCTAGACTTGGCTTGCCACTCTTCTTTAACTGTTTATCTATCCTTCTGTCAAAGTGCTGCTCACTGATAAAAAATGTAACATTAAAAAAATTAAAAAGACATGGTGAATTTGATCTTGTCACTGTGTGTGGGGGGGTGGGTGCGCTTGCTCAGAATTGATGTCAGGTGAATGTGGATTGCATCCATTTGCTCCTGATCTTCAAAGTACAAAGGCACATGCACTTGCTGGTGGAACAATTTCGGAAAAAGTGCCAAGCCTCTTTGATTTTTTTTATTTGATTTTTTTAGCTTTCCAGCAGACTTGGGAATTAGGCGCCACTGGAGCTCAAGTGTGCAACTTGAATTTTACATGGGATTGCTTCTGCAACGCATATGTATATTGACATCAACTCGATAAAACTCATCAGATGCATGTACTTTACGTCGTCTTGAGAGCCTGTGAGTCACTCTCCATTTTAGAGTCTGACAGCAGCTGTCAATTAATCCGTCACTGCGGGTCTCAGGTGCCCCGCCCTCGTTTCATCCCCTGTATATCCGCTGGGGTCTGCCCACTTTTCTAGCATTTTTCAAATATTGCCAGTGGGTGGAGTCAGGGTCTGACCAGGGGTTTAGTTACCCTTTAAAGGGTGGCCTTTATTTAAAAAAACAACAAAAAACATTGTAGATTCTAATCTACTCTTCTACTAGGAAGACTAGAATCTTGTGTTCATCTGGTCTTCCCATGGTCATGTCAAAATCAACTGAAAGCAGAGATGTGTCGCTTTCCACATTGACAAGGCATTCTGGTGGATGCAGCCAGCAAAGCTATAAGAAAGAGATTCTAGACTCTCAGTGTTGCCAGAATATAATTGGCAGGTTTACTCACTTTAATTGCATTCCTGAGCCATGCACTCGAAAAAGAAATCCAGGATCTATTACCACAACATAAATACATTCATGGTTTCAAGTAAAAAAAAAAAAAATCAGATTAACTGATTTGTTTAAACTTTTTAAGCTTAATTTAAGTTTTGATGAATTATCTTGACATAATAATGTTCAACTTATCAACTTAATATTGGCTGTAATTTTAACTCAAATTTGTTCATTAATTGATTTTTTTTTGGTTACAATTTAATATAAGGTGACATAGTAATGTTAATTAAAGGGGTCATATAATGGTACATGCACTTTTTCAAGTTGATTGTACTGAAATGTGTGTTGGCAGTGCCTGTACACAACCATCATAAAATTATAAAAATCCATCCAGTGTTTTTTTTTTTATCTTCTTTTCACGAGTTCACACTTACAAATAAGTCAGATAGAATAAATGCGTATTTGGCGTGCTGTCAGAGGAGAGGGCTCCGGGCTCGGTATTTGGCCCGAACCCAGAGTACTCCCCCGTATTCCTGGCTGTAAAAGAACAAGCCAAGAGTGAGGAGTCGGGGTGGTGGAGGGATGCTGAAAACTGTCAAGGAAGTTAGGTGAGTTGACAGAGTGAATATATATATATGCTTCCTCTCATGCTGATAGGGTAGACATGGTAATTGTTTGATGAGTTGATTGATTGATTGATTGCTTGATTATTTGAACGTGCTCCTCCCGAACTTTGTTAATAAAACATCTTATATGTTTTCCCCTGTCTCAAATCAAGCCGTTCGACTGTGTGACGTCACACACGTCGGACGCCCCTCCCACGATTGTTGATTGACAGCAGCGTTTCAACACAGACCCGCCCTCGTTCGTGAGCGAGCTATCATCGCCGTTGTTGATACGCTGGAGCACTGTCTATGAGCAGAATGGCGTATAAGCGATTGTGGTGTTCTGTTCTTGGGTGCAATAATGGGGCAAAGCTTAAACAGCATGCTAAAAACAGAGCTGTTTTTGACCAGGTAAAATGAGTGGTTTCTTACAATACTAATGAGAATTCTTAATTAAAGTATATTACAAACTTTTAATTTAGACACGAAAGAATCATATTAGCTTGTACAAAAATGGCATTATATGACCCCTTTATAACTATATACTATATAGTTATGTTTAGGGCTAGTGTCAGTTACTTATAATTATGCAATATTCTTTAAACATAGTACATAGACTTCTGTAAATTCTCCATTGATTAATCAGGAAGCATTACATAAGTTCTTTTGAATCACAGATTGAAAGCTCTTGTAAGAAACCGCTGTTTATAAAAATGGATAATGAAACAGGCTCCTCTCCGTTTCTGTGGCAGATATAAAGGATTTGTTGATTCAAATCATGATGTAGCCTATAATAGTACAGACGTGGTGCAGTTCTGGGGGCTACAGAAAGATTCACAACCTTGAATTTTCACACCACCGAGCAAAGCTTTCATCCACTCACGCACTCACTTGCTCCATGGCTCGCTCTCTTTCTGACGCTCGCTTTTTCCTCTTCCCACTTCCAAACTGTAATTATTATTCTCTTATTCAAATGTATCCTAGAGCTCATGACTTTAAGTTCCTCCTGAATATTAACAATGGTCTCAGTGCACACAGATATTTTTGTCAGATGTATTTATCACTGTGACATTTCTGGGAAGTGCACATACTGCTAAAACAGCTCTTACTAATGTTCACACCGCATGCCCACACTTCCCATTTCTTTTGTCAGGTTGTTCACACCTTTTAAATGCGGCACATATCAGGATAAACAGGTGAAACTCCTGACCTGAACTGACCTGCATGCGCGACATCCTACATGTTATCATAGCCTCAACTAATTTAAGAATATAATTTAATCTTAACACATAGTGTAACCCCATTTTTACATCTGAACTGCTATTATCACTGTGTAGAGAATCACAACACAACACAACACAACACAACACAACCAGTCCTCATGTCTTATACTTTTTTCTTATCTCTCACCCTCATATCTGTCTCCTCTTCTTTGTCACTCCTTGTGGCCTTGCCACCATTAAAAACATCTCGCCCTAGACCTTCTTCTATTGGTGGAACATCTCAAAAACATCTATTTTTTCTTCCAGTGCATCCCAACACCTGCATTTACAGATTTGTGGGTACTTTCCCATTCTCTTATCCTTGTGACCAATTTTCTGCTTGGCATTACAGCATTCAGACTTTTACATGAGACTAGGGAAATTCTCCAACACTAGTTTCGGGAATCCCCAGTAAGTTACTCATCCTATACCCACCACATATAATAATCAAAATCAAGGCAGTTTAAAGGTACAATATGCAGGATATTCTGCCGCTAGAGGGCGCTACATTATGAAGAGCGTGGAATGATGGGAACTGTCATTTTCAACTCCACCGTGGAAATCAGTCAGACGGGAATCGAAAAATCATGTTCATTGATGAGGTAAAGGTCTATTTTTATAAATGTTGCGTTTAATGACATGCTTTTATTTTATTAAAATGTATTAACCGCAAGAAAGGAAGGTTTAATACTAAATTGGTTATCATAGATGTTACTGTATTTGTCTAATTCATTGTTGTGATAACGCTACACAGTTTTGCGTGTTCTAAACAATTGTTGTAAAAGTACATTCGAACATACCCACATCGTTTGCCAAAATACTGATTAATCTTTATGTATAACACATGCTGTAACGAAGTTCAGATGTTATGGGAAGAAGGAGGCGGGAACCGGCGAACATTCATGACACATTTTAATGATCAAAATAAAACTAATACAAAACTAAAGTAAAAGACAGCAGCCCTACACGGACGACTGCTGTCGCAATAAAACAAAACACAACACAAGTTCAGGCCTGTCCTCTCTCACTGTCGTCACTCCTCCTTTATGCTTCCGCTCCTCCGTGAGAGATACGAGACCGGTGCGTCGTGCAGGTGTAGCTCATCATTAATCACGCCACCGGCCTCGTGCCGCTCTCTCCCGGCCCTCTGCCTCGTTCTGCTCGCCACACTATATTTACAGATAGTTCTGAAGTCCATTATGAAAGCTATGGTGCCCCTGCTGCAAATCGGTCTTCTGCTCTTCTTTGCTATCCTGATGTTCGCTACCATCGGTCTGGAGTTTTACAGTGCCAAATTACACCACACTTGCCTGCCCTATCCATACTCAGTATGGAGATGATACTAAAAAAAATTATTGTGATGATAATTATGATAAGTTAATTAATTTTGTAAATACTGAACTAAGGAATATAAAAACATGGATGGATAGTAATAAATTATCTTTAAATTTAAATAAAACTAAAGAAATATTATTTGGTAATTATATATAATGTCATTATATTGCTCGAAATAAATGTATTCATTCAATCATATTTATTCTTATCCAATAATTTCAGGGTTTGATATGCAAAAACTAATGATTATTAGTCTTGTAGTTTTCACTGAATGAGAGAATTATTGCCTTCTGGTGAGCCTGCAGTCGTGGGTGGGCTGAAAACCACACACTCCGGATAATTGGTTCACTAGGGATTGATTACTGTACACTTTGTACTTTGTACTTATGTTCCAAAACATCTAGCGTAGCGAAATACAGTTTCTGTCGTGTTTTATTTGGCATTTTGTAAAATCTCATCGATTTCTGTTGGAGGACTCATTGTCAATGTTTCACAGTGTCGAAGGCAGCAGACAGATCCAGGAGAATGAGAACTGAAGATTTGGAAGCAGCTTTTGAGATCCGTAGGGCTTCTGTGACCGACAGCAATGCAGCTGGTTGCAATGACATCCAGCTGATTGTTCAGAGACAAGAATGATGTTACTTGGTTGAAAGCAACTCATTCAAGTGTTTTCGCAATGAATGGTAGGAGAGAGACAGGTCGGTAATTCTCTACAAGTGATGTGTTTAATGTTGTTTTTTTAAGCAGTGGAGTTACCCGAGCCTGCCTGAATGCATTAGGAAAAATGCCAGTATGAGGGATGAGTTGATGATGTGTGTGAGTGCTGGTAGAAGTGAGGGAGAGATGGCTTGAGGGGATGGGGTCTA
The DNA here is from genome assembly GCA_022828995.1 of Vimba vimba. Lineage (NCBI taxonomy): Eukaryota > Metazoa > Chordata > Actinopteri > Cypriniformes > Leuciscidae > Vimba > Vimba vimba. The sequence goes on along the minus strand of CM040825.1, from coordinate 29,359,965 downwards.
GAGGGCAGGTGGTAGGATGACTGGAGAGGATAAGTTTACAGGGTTTTTCCAGGTTCAAAACTAGGCGGAGGTGGTAAAATCCTGATCATTTATTTTATTACAGTTTTTCTGAATTGCTAAAACACATTTCTTGAAACCATCACTCACTTTCTCAAAACCTTGAACACAAAACCACATTTTCAAGCCACATTCAGAGAACCTCTGACTCTTCTGGCAAAATCAAACAATTGCCTCAACCATTTTATCTGTGCTCAAAATCAAACAATGCTTTCAGATCATACACACACGAGTCAATATTATAAACACTACAGATCATTATTAGACACTACAGAGAAAAATAGAGAACACTGAATCCAAAGCATGCAGTTACAGGAAAAAAAAGTATAGTGTAACAAAGTAAACAAATTTTGCAATTTTACGTAAAAAAGTATAGTAATGACAATGCACAGTATAAGGTGAATAAATGGTATACTATATGCACTGCAAGTCTAGTATTGTAATGGATATTGTATAGTAGGCCCATTGAATGTCTGTATATTCAACGCTTGCACACTGTGAAAATACAGTGACCCAACTGCAGAAGCCAAAAAGGTTACAGTAAAAAACTCTAAATGAAAAGCATGTTATAGTCACTCAGAGGAGTTGTGCAACTGCTGAATCAAGGTCAGTGAGAGGTTGATTCTGCATCATGTCTTCATGTTGGATCTGGCCGGAGGAGTTTCTCCACATCACAGACAATATCATGTTTGCAGGCAAAGGGAAAAATCATAAAGCAGATCCAGCCTTGACAACATTCTCCACATCTGCTCTTCCTCGTCCTCATCCTCATCCTGTTTGTTCACCTCCTCTTATACACATACTCTTCCTCCTCTCCCTCTTATATTGTTTCCATCCATTATTGGTTTCAACATTCAGTGCAACATTTTGAGTCAGTTTTGGCACTCTGAACTGACTTGTATTATGTACAGTTGGTTTGATCACATCATTAGAAATAAGTGTGAACAATTTTGAGTCGTCGTGTGTAAACAATGACAGCTGTGTTGCAGTTGTGTTTAACTTTCGCTTGGGTTTGCGCAGTGCTTTAAGTGGCCCAAAAGAGGTGCCGGTACTCTGTTTTTTTCTTTTTTTTTTGCTGACTCCCCTCCTCCCCTGAGGTAACTGGAAGCTTGTTTCCGCCACTGAATAATAAATAAATAATAATAATTGCGACTTTTTATCTCACAATTCTGACTTTTTTTCTCACAATTGCGATAGGCCTATATCAAGTCAGAATTGTGACTTTTTTTCTCACAATTGCGAGATATGAAGTCAGAATTGTGAGAAATAAAGTCGCAATTCTGAGATATAAAGTCGCAATTCTGAGAAATAAAGGCGCAATTGGGATATATAAAGTAAGAATTGCATGATATAAAGTCGCAAAATGCGTGTTAGTCAGAATTGTGAGATATAAACTATTCTGAGAAAGAAAAAAAAGTCCGTCTTTTTTTTCCTTAGAATTTGACTTTATAGCCTATCTCACAATTGTGAGTTTATATCTCACATTTCTGAGAAAAGATGTCAGAATTCTGACTTAATAAGACGCAATTGCGACTTTATTTCACGCAATTCTGACTTTATATCGATCGCAATTCTGACTTTCTAACACGCAATTGTGACTTTATTTCACGCAATTCTGACTTTATATCTCGCAATTCTGAGAAATAAAGTCAGAATTGCGAGACGTAAACTCGCAATTGTGAGATAAAAAGTAGCAATTATATTTTAAAATGTTTTATTCTGTGGCGGAAACAAGCTTCCATAGGTAACAACAACTATGAAGGTTTTATATACAGCAGTCAACAGACGACCTTATAAAAAATAATAAATCCTTTATTAGTTTGTGGATTTGCTTGAGCTAGAATGAGCTACTGAACATAAATAAAATGTTCAAAAGGGTATTGAAAAAATACCCTTAGAAAGAGCTACTGAAGAAAGTGCTACTGAACATAAATAATATGCGCAAAGGGATATTGAAAAAACAGAGTCTGAAGCCAGGAGAGCATATTAAGTGTTCATGTTTGTATTTTAACCGAGCAGCTATGGTTGCGCGTTTCTCACACCCTCTCCGGACGTTGAGTTGTTGACAGCGGCAAAAGCGACGCATGCGCTTTTCACAAACTCAAGGGTGTATGGGACGGGTAATGTAGTCTCTGCTCTCGGTGGGTCGAATTAGGAGGATAGGAAGCGTGCATTGTGAAGGGCGCTCTGAAAAGCGGCAGCGCAGCCAGAGGATTAAAACAGATGTGCAAATGAGCGTACCGGTACGCTAAAAGCACGTTCTGGGCGCACGGAGAGGTGGCGGTACGCTCAAGAGCTATATTTGGAAGTGGCGGTACTGAGTACAGGCGCGTACCGGCCCACTTAAAGCACTGGGTTTGCGGGTGCGCACCCGAGTTCAGACAGCGTTCACATCATCCAAACGAACCGAACTCTGACGTCATTCGAACCTGGGTGCGCACCAAAAGTGCTAGTGTGAAAGCGCCCTTAAGGCGAGACACTACAGGTGAATAGGGTTAAATTTTAAAATAATAGATATCACCATGAAACTTCCTCAGTTGATTACTTACACAAGTATATAAAAAAAATGTATTACAAGTTTTAGAAATGTGTATGTTTAATTATGCAAATTAGGCATTATCTCATTAAATATGCACGATTTTGCATATATTTTCGGTAGATAGATCTGAACATATGATAAAGCCAGGTGCAAAATTATTTTTTCATTTTGTTTACACACAAGATGAAAAAAAAAAAACTCAGAGGGATTTCAGGATATATGCTTTCATTACCTAGAAAATCAAAATATACTGTCCATAGCCTTAAAAAATCGATTTTAGCCATATTTTTTTTTAATTAAAATGTCACATAAATCAGGCCAGGAATGATTTATGAACAAATCCCTATGAAAATATCTTCAGAATACTGCTAAGTGTATAACTGGAAAGTTTGGTGTACATAGGTGCTACATAGGCTGAGATGTATGTACTGGAGAATGACAAAAAACTCATTTTGAGAAAATGGCAGTTAAAGATTTAAATAGCTCTAAATGAGAAATCGTCGTTAGCTTTAAATCCCCCTTTGGACATTCATGATTGGTTACTGATAGAAAGGAAATGCCCATATTTGGGTTACATAGCGTTATGCAGGAGACTCAGAGCTTTACAGCGATACCGGTCATGACAGACTTAAGTAAACAGACGGAGGCTCACGGAGCTCGGCATGTGGCGTTGGAATACTAACTTCCTGGTAAATTCGGGAGAAACTTACAAGTAAACAAAATGTAATAAAATAAACATCTTAATGTACATTTTCAGCGTTTTCTTCATAGCAGCTTGAAAGAACACATATTAAAGGAGTAAACTAGCCCAAAATCTCAAAACTGACCACTGCATGAAAAATCGATGTTTTTGCCTGCCGTCCCTGCTGAAAAAAACAATAGAAACCATTACATAATTGCTAATGGTTTTAATGGTTATAAAGAGAACTGTATTGGTTTTAATGGAAACTGTAATGGTCCTAGTGGGTCTCTATTGGTAATTTACTTTTTTCTATTTGGTGGCATGTTTTGTCTATTTGTCTGTATTGGTTTTAATGGAAACTGTAATGGTCCAGTGGGTCTCTGTTGGTGATTTGCTTTCTTTTATTGGTGGCATGTTTTTTCTATTGGATACCATTAAAATCTTCAATAAGTAGGCTATAGCAGAAGAGCACATCACAACATGAAATAGACCTGAGTGATGACTGTTTGCTATTATGTAGAACACATCTATAAAGTAACTAAACATAAGTTATCTATTTTTTTTGTCCATTAGTAGTTGATAAATTGAGGAACATTTATGTTGGATAAAAAGTTAAAATAACCTCAACATGTAAATGTAGTGTTGAGCTCAAAAATCACAGAGGTTTTGTGAATCTCGTCTGGATGTTACAGGGACAGATGTGTGTTTATCCAGTGGAGAGAGGTTCATGAAGCTGAATGCTGTCATCAAAGGCTTTGAGTGAGTATATTACAGAAATGAATAACAACAACTATTTAATTATTGTAATTTCAAACAGAGCTATTACAGCACTTTTCTGATTCTTGATTTCTGTGCATTTGCTGCAGATCTTTTGTGGTGGAGCAGGACCTGCAAGGAAAGATGATGGCGGCATTTGTGAAAAAAAGCATTTTTGTCTTCTAAATAATACTGAAATCAAATGACATTCTGGTTGAAATGACTGCTTTTGTGTTATGCATTTTTGTAGGATCTGAAATGTCAGCAGGCTGGTGTGAGCACTGAGGATAAAGAGCCCAGAGCTGAATCCTGGAAATGGTGCCATGGATGAGTCCCTTCATCACTCCACCAGCCCTTATGAAACCCTCCATCACTCCACCTGTCCTTATTGCCTCAGATTGTGAAGCGCAACAACCTCCGGCATGAAGGAACGGCTCACCTCTGGCAGTCAGCTGATTCATCAGAATAAAGCCACAGAATGGGAACCGCTGTGTTGAGATGGCAGAGGGATGTGGAGTTCAGCTCCTGCAGTCTACATACATGATTGTAGTTTGAATAAAGCTTTGTTTCATGTGTTGACTTGTATATGCATTTGTTTGTTATGTGATGGTGACTTTCATTAATTCTTTACTAATATTTCTCATTTTTGTCAGTAAATAAAATATAATTATTTAATTAATTAATGCTATATATTAATTCACTATATTGTAGCGTTTATACGCCCACGTATAAATATTATTAATTATTATTCATAACGAATTATGATCAATAATTAATAATTTAATTATTTTCAATTATTTACTGTAACAGAATCAATAATATGATAATTTATCAGTTCATCCAATGAACAGACAGCATAAACAATTATTAACTCTAGGAAATATAATATCTTCCTGGCCAAGAATGAATAACCCCCTAACAGTAAATTAAGAAATAGGGTAAAAGCATAGGTAACTTTTGATCGAAGTTCAAGACAATAAAATTTGATAAGCACATACACAAGCAATCTCTTTTCAAATACAAACAATACTTTATTGATTATATACTAACACGTACAGCTAATGTCTAACACAAACACACACACACACACACACACACATTCATACGAGTTGCAGAAAGGAAGAGAGTGAGGAAAGAGTGGGTTTAAGAGTGAAAGGATGAAATCTCACGATTCCATAATGCACTTAGACATGACCTGAACGAACCATCAAACATTAATTTAACCCTTCTATCGTTTTAGGCAGGTTATTAAAGTTATGTAAATACACCAGTTTAGCTTTCAGTCTGGAGGTTACTTGCTTGTCTTCTCGTTCCTTTTTGGGAATTCCCTTCGTTGCGTAACAGAGGGTTCCCCCGGGTTCGTTCGTCGGCTGTGGTCTCCTTGTGCATGGATAGATGGGGCGAGAACCAGTCACGTGTGGCTGGCGGTTGCTGATGGTTGAATGAGTCTTTGAAGTTGAAAGCGTGCGTTGCAGCCGCGAATCGTGGAACGAAACTTTGCAGCAAAACTTAACTTAAAACCGAGACTTTCAATCGGAAAATAAAGGAAGACTTAGAAAAGAAAAGAAGACTTAGACGAGAGTAGTAAGACGGCTTGAATGAAACTGTTTAACCCATGTTCTTCAGATCTTGATTTGGGTTATTTCTGCTCGTTTGTTACTAGTCTGCCGGAACTTAGAGAGCTTAGAGCTTTGAGAGCAGCGAGAGAGCTTCGAGAGCAGCGAGAGAGAGAGATTTGTTTTTGGGTCTAAGGTTTTAAACTAAAAGTTTGTCCAACCTCCAGGATGAGTTCTGACCAATTAGACACTGCCTTTGTTTGCAAAGTCATAAATCATGCGCTATCTGGGATCTCCTTACTAGCAGAGAGAACAGAGGCTACAGTTTAGACATGATTTCTAATTAAAAGAAGATCAAAACATATTACACCGATATCATTCAAGCCATCTTGCTAGTTGTGTTCGTAAGATAGCATTGATATGAAACAGTACACACTGTCATTCACACACCTAATAATTATAACAATTACATGAATTATATGGGATTAAAGCATATGTCAGTTACATGACGCCTAAACCTACCCATAACCGAAGCGTCACATATGGACGCTAAAGGGTGCTTTGAGCGTCAGATATTGAAGCATGGTTGAAAGTGACAAAAAGTGACGCCTTAGGTATGAGAATGTGTTGGCATATAAGTGGTGGAAACACACAGGATTATGTAGTTGCGTGATTGTTTGATTGTAAGTCCATTGAGAATTGTTCTTAAATGATTTTATGTAGTTTATTGGTAAGAATCAGTTTTCTGGTTTGAAGAGACAGAACTCTGTTTGTTTTGTTCAGAGGTCTTAAGGAGGAGGGGTCAGGAATGCTGTGGTGTCATTTCTGAACCAATTTGTCTTTTAAAAACCCCCCTCATATTGACAAGTTCTTCCTTTAGCTGGGCTCATAAAAGTTCTTAGTTGGGGGTTTTCGTTGGTTTGGTCATTAGAAGGGTCTTTTGCAGACTCTGTGGCGCCAGGATGGGTGACTTATGGCTCTGGACTGTGAGGACACTGTCTTTATCTTAACCAGTCCGTAGTTGGCCACAAAGCTAGCCATTGACCAGTTATTTAGTTAGTGTTGGGGGAGGCTCTTTTAAATAGCCAGAGTGATGAGGATCATTTGACGTTCTGAACAAATCTTCTGTTTTGTTCGGCAGGAAGTAGAGAGTTTGAATTAATTTTCTGGAAGAAAATTAGTCTGTGGTTGATTTCTTCTCATTGTCGTTACAATATACACATCTAGAGTGTATTCATGCATAGCTATGTCATATGGCATACATTACATTTTGTTTGTTTTATTGAATTATATCATTTTCAGTAAAAAGTAATATAAATAAGTATTGGTCAGCATTTATCGTTGTTGATGTTATTCTATCTTTTGGGGTGGGATAGCAATGCAATTCATTCTGGGGTAATATTATTTTTTTATATTAATGATACTTAAATTTTTCGAGTATAAAATCAAACAGTTTTCTCCAAAGGCGAATCTTCACACAGCTGCCCAATGTCTCCTTTGTGCAGACATTACAAACGCTGAGGAAAACCGCTCTAGAGTTACTGATGTTGTGAGGTATATACAGTAGCCTACAGGTGAAAAGTTTGGAAACATTACTATTTTTAATATTTTTGAAAGAAGCTTCTTCTGCTCATCAAGCCTGCATTTATTTGATCAAAAATACAGAAAAAAAATAATATTGTATTGAAGGATTTTATTATTATAGGATATATTATTACAATTTAAAATAATTGGTTTTCAATTTATTATACTTTAAATGATAATTTATTTATGTGATGCAAAGCTGAATTTTCAGGATCATTACTCCAGTCGATCACATGATCCTTTAGAAATCATTCCAATATGATGATTCATTATCAAAGTTGGAAACAGTTCTGCTGCTTAATATTTTTTCAGCCAGCTGTGATACTTTTTTAGGATACTTTGATGAATAATAATAAAAAAAAAAGCAGCAATTTTTTAAAAATAGAAATCTTTTGTAACAACAATACACTACTGGCCAGTAATTTGGGGTCAGTCATTTTTTTTCTTTCTTTTTTTTGAAATAAATCAATACTTTTATTCAGTAAGGATGTGTTAAATTGATAAAAAGTGATAGTAAAGAAGATTTATATTATTAAAAACTATATATATTTTTTAATAAATGCAGTTCTTTTTAACCTTTTATTCATCAAATATATTAGGCAGCAGAACTGTTTCCAACACTCATAATAAATCAGAATATTAGAATGATTTCTAAAGGATCATGTGATAGACTGGATGTTACATGTGACACTGAAGACTGGAGTAATCATGCTGAAAATGCAGCTTTGCATCACAGGAATAATTTTTTTTTTTTTAACTATTCAAATAGAAAACTATTATTTTAAGTTGTAATAATATTTACAATAATCATATATTGTAATAATACTATTTTAATATTTATTTTTGATCAAATAAACGCAGCCTTGATAAGCAGAGACTTCTTTCAAAAATATAAAAAAAATGTAATGTTTCCAAACTTTTGACCTGTACTGTATATATCATGGGTTTGCATACATAATATGAGATTTTATACACAGGAAAAAAAAAACATACAAAGTTGAATATCTTAATATACAGTATATTTTCTTAAATAATTCATTATAATAGGCTACATTTAAAAAATGCATTTTTTTGTTGTTGTTATATATAGGCCTAGGCCTGAGGGATGAAACTAGAGTAAAATTCAACAAGAAAAAGGAAAACAAAGCAGTTGAAATGAAAATGTTTGGATATAAAATAAAGAAATTAACAACCTATTCAAGAGATGACAATTTTGGGATTTCGTAATAAAAATAAATAATATCGTTAAGGATAAAACGATGGGTCACATTAGTAGGGTTAAATATAAAAACTTAAATCCACCCTAAATGTATTCACAAAATAAATGGGCAGCAGTTTATTCAAAAAGACCACAAAATGAGCAAGTTAATCAATATCAAGATTACAGATAGATGAATAAAATGTGTCGTTCAAATCTTTTAAGTTGTTGCGTGTGGAGTGTGATAACGCGTCGTAGGTCACCTGATAACGTCATCATGGCAGATGTCCTGTTCGCATTCATACTTAACGAGTAAAGTAGCTATAAAGTAGCCTACTTACTCTTTTAGCACGCGTTTAGTACTCATTGGAATTAAGTACTTACTCATTGAGTGTGCGGTTTCGAACGCAGCCGTGGTCTTATTCATTATTATTTATGACCTAACGATTGATCAATGTGTGATTCATATAGTAGCCTACAAGAGGGTCTATCATTTGGTTCACTAGCTGTAACATTAAAGGTATGTATGGGCCAAATAAAATAGCTTGTATCTTTGCTCTTAAAAAAATGAATACTGAAATAGCATTTCTGCAAAAAACACATTTACAGGAAGCAGATCATATGAGACTCAAAAAAACCCTGGATTGGTCAAGTCTTTAATTCCCACTTCAACAGTAAAGCAAGAGGAACAGCGATTCTAATTCATAAGAAAGTACAGTTTTATACTTCAGACCCCCGGGGTCATTTTGTTATTGTGACAGGTCATTTGTTTCACACCCCTGTTGCCCTGGTATTTGTTCATTTCATTTATAAAGTTTTCACTTTTACCCAACTTAAAAACTCACACCGATTCACTTTTGGCGGGGATCTGAATTGCTTTATTAACCTAATTCTAGATCATTCGAATCTGAAAACCACGCTCCAGTCTAAAATGTCCTAAGCTCTCTCTACAATGCAACTGACCGCTCGGGCGCCTCAATGATTAAATTGTCTATTTTGCTCTTATTTATTCAATCCAGGTAATTGTTTGATGAAAAAAATATTAAAATTAAGATACAATTTATACAAAACGAAATTCACTTTAAAGAAAGGCTTTCTACAAAACAAAACTTAATGAAGTGGTCAAAATTATGTCCGACTCACTCCATGTCTCTCGTGCTGTTCACTTTTCATAATCAACATAGGAAGATGGAAAAAAAAATAACATAACATTAACTAAATGCGCTTTTTTAATGGCAGTAGGCTAGTTCTCTTACGAGAGTTCTCTCGTACTGCGTTTGATAAAACGCTGCGGGAAAAGTCTCTTTTCACGAAATACTGAAGCAAAATTATCCTTAATTTTCATATTTGTAAAACGCATTGCGGCAGTGCACAGCCATGGCGAGACGGCTCGCTCACTCATTGGCTGTTCTGCGGCAACTGCATGAGCCTATCGAGCGAGGGCTGATGCAACATCAGACCAATGAGAGCGCTTCGCGCGCTCCTCGTCACATCCAGCCGAAACGGGTGTGGCCATCCCCTATAAAAGGAGCTCGAGTAGGCTGATTCAACTGATTTTCATCTCTTCAGCGAAGCTCACGCATCGCTGGATCACGGAGAAGCAAGCGTCGTCGAGGCAAGCTTTTCAGCGGGACGAGCCCTTGAAGCCGCTGGCCTTCGCCGCCTTCTACTGCCGTACCTGCTGCGCTTTCCGGCGCTTCATATCCTTTATCTGCTCTGTTCTGTGTGTGTGTGTGCAGTGTTCCCCGAACACTCACCCCTAAAAGAGCCGCGTCTTTTTCAAGATGCCATCCTGTGGCTCGTGCCGAGCCCCGCTCACCGAGGGAGACCGCCACGTTATTTGCGTCTCCTGTCTGGGCGAAGATCACGCAGCGCTCGCGCTCGCTGACGGCGGCTGCCCTCACTGCGAGCTTTTGCCGATGGCGACTCTGCGGACTCGCCTGGCACAGTTCTCCGAGCCTGCGCCCCCCGCCGCGGTGCCGCGCCGTAAGAAGCGCCGTTCGCAGCGGGCCCCGGAACCCACCTCTTCCCGACAAAGCTCGCCGGCTCGCCCGCCAGCTTCGCCGGCTTCCCCCGAAGCACTTCCCGATGCTCAGCGCCCGCAGTCTGCCGCCGCTTCATCTGAGGAAGTTGTTTCTGAAGTCGAGTCGGTCGATAAGGATTCCTGCTCTCTGCTAGCTTCAGGCAGTGAGGACTGGGCGAGCTCTGCGGATCTCACGCCTCCTGCCCGAAAGCCGTCGGCTAGAGCTAGCATCGAGAGGGAGCTCATGCGAGTACTCGCGTTGGCCGCGGCGAGCCTCGGCCTCGAGTGGTCTGCACCGGAACTCCCCTCGCGCACCCGGCTTGATGGTAGCTTCCTCCCTGGTGAGCGCACTTCTCCTGTGTCTAAGCCCGCTCCGTTTCTTCCTGAGCTTCATGAAGAAGTGGCGAAGGCCTGGAACGCTCCCTTTTCTGCACGAACACGTTCGTCTGTATCCCCAGCATTTTCCTCCCTGGATAATGCTCAGGACCGAGGCTACCTCACTCTGCCGCCGGTGGAACAGGCGATAGCAGCCCACCTTTGCCCGCCCTCTGCTGGACGGCGGACTAAGCCAGTGCTGCCGTCAAAAGCCTGCCGCATGACGTCGTCGCTGCTCGCGCGGATCTTCTCCGCCGCTGGGCAGGCGGCATCGGCTCTGCACACCATGGCCACGCTTCAGGTTTTCCAAGGCGATCTCCTCCGCAAGCTGGACGAGATAGGACCTGAAGCTATCTGCATCACGGACCTGAGAAGCGCGTCGGATCTTTCCCTCCGCGCTACCAAGGCTGCAGCACAAGCCATGGGACGCTGTATGGCTTCCGCTACCGTAGCCGAGAGGCATTTGTGGCTGACGCTCACGGAGATGGCTGATGCAGAGCGCAACGCGTTCCTCGACGCCCCGCTATCCTCCGCTGGCCTCTTTGGATCTTCTCTCTCCGAGTTCGTGGAGAGATTTTCCGAAGCCCAGAAAGCGTCACAGGCGTTCAAGCACTTCCTGCCGAAGCGCCCCAGTTCTGCAGCGGGCCGTGAGAAACAGGCCCCTCGGAGCTCACAGCCTCAGCCCCCGGCCGCCCCCTCACAGCGACAGCAGCGCAGCTCACGCCCTCGCTCTCGCTCTACCAGCCGCCGCCCCACTCACCGCGGGCCGCGACCAAGGGTTGTGTTAAAGCCGGAAGCCCCAAAGAAATCCTAGCACGCCTAGGAAAGCGCAGGTGTGTAAGCCCCGTTGCGACCGGGCCCTCACCAAAGCGCACCGCTGTCTCAGTCCCAGGAATTGCGACTGCTTCAGCGTTCTCAGCAGAGCACAAGCCCGCACAGCTGCCCGCTTGCCTGCACACAAAAGCCGTTTTTACGGCTACCCAGATAAATCCCGAAAAGAGTGTATTTTCTGGTGTCCCGGCCAAGGCCGATGGTGCTATAAATGTAGTGTTGATGCCCACTTCTCTGTGCCCATCCCTACACACAAGCACAGCCCTGCACACAGGGCCCGTACTCATAAGATCGACGCAGTTCGATCGCGCCCCAAACATAGTCAAAGTGCCCACTTCCCAGTGCCCACAAACGCTATGTCTGGCAAGCCACAGGCTCCCTGTAAAAACGGGACCTGTGCGCGCCCGCTCTGTTCAAGCAGACAGCGCGGCCAAAGCAGTAAACGTGCCCGGTCCCCGCCCACGTTCACTTGTAGGCTGCATGAGTCCCATGAGACCTTCTCAGACCTCCCTCGTTCAGATAAACACTGTAGCGGGGTCGAGGATGAGCGTTTTGCCCGCTGTATTACGCGCGCTCCCCGCCTCAAATGTCACAGGCGTAACGCCTATGCTAGCGCACCCCGAAGCGCCGCCGTCGCACAGCGAACAGAGCGCGCTTCGCATCCAACCCCTAGCCGGCCATGCAGACGCATGGGCCGCGCTTCCAGGGGTTTCGGACTGGGTGCTAGACATTATAAAGAGAGGCTTCTCGCTACAGTTTTGTCGGCGCCCTCCACGCTTCACAGCACGCGTCGAAACTACGGTGAATTCAGAAGTAGCACACCTACTTCGCGCCGAAATATCAAAACTGTTGAGCAAAGGGGCGATACAACATGTATCCCAAGCTCAAAGCGAAGGGGGGCTATACAGCAGATACTTCCTAGTCCCCAAAAAGGACGGTGGTATCAGACCCATACTAGATCTAAGACGACTAAACAGAGCTTTAGTGAAACGCAGTTTCAAAATGCTCACGACCAGCAAAATCCTTGCGCACATTCGCCGAGAAGACTGGTTTATGTCGATAGATCTAAAGGACGCGTATTTCCAAATACAGATAGCGTCACGCCACAGGCGATTCTTGAGATTCGCCTTCGAGGGTCGGGCATACCAGTATACAGTCCTGCCATTCGGCTTGTCCCTGGCACCCCGTACATTTACGAAGTGCATGGACGCAGCGCTCGCTCCCCTCAGACTCAGGGGCATGCGAGTGCTGAACTATTTGGACGACTGGCTGATCATAGCTCAATCACGATCTCAGCTGGAGCACAGAACCATGTTACTCGATCACCTCGAGAATCTTGGTATCACGATCAATTGGACGAAGAGCTCCCTGAACCCCAGCCAAACTATATCGTTTCTGGGCATCGTTCTGGACTCTCGTTCTATGACGGCGCGGCTGTCGCAACAGCGCGCGCTGCGCATACAGCACGCAGCGAGGTCCTTCCGCTGCGGTGCGATTATCCCGCTCAAACGGTTTCAGAGGATGCTGGGCCTCATGGCCTCAGCATCATCAGTTCTCCAGCTGGGCCTGCTTCGCATGCGCCCTCTGCAGTTCTGGTTGAAAGCGCGAGTGCCACGCGGAGCGTGGGCACTCAGCCGATTGCGCCTCAAAGTCGATCAAGACTGCGCAGCAGCCCTGAGACCATGGGCGGCGGGCGATTGGTACCGTTCAGGTGTAAGCCTGGGGACTTCCTCGAGAGTGAAAGTGGTGTCTACGGACGCATCCACCTCGGGATGGGGAGCGCTGCTCGAGGGCAGGCCGTTCTTTGGCCTTTGGTCAGAACGAGAAAAGCTCCATCATATCAACTGCCTGGAAATGCTAGCAGTTCACAACGCGCTGACGCGCTTTTGTCCCCACATCAAGGACCAACACGTCGTAGTCCGCTCGGACAACACGGCCGTGGTGTCCTACATAAATCGCCAGGGCGGTCTCGGATCCAGATCCCTTTACAGGCTGGCCGAGCGCCTCCTAATATGGGCTCAGCGCAACCTGAGCTCGCTGAGAGCGGTGCATGTGCCCGGGACACTCAACCTGGGTCCAGACAGGCTGTCCAGGAACAATGTTCCCACGGGCGAATGGTCTCTACACCCACAAACAGTCCGGCTGTTGTGGCAGAGATTCGGCAGGGCGGAGGTGGACCTATTCGCGTCCCCAGAAAACGCTCATTGCCCCGTGTTCTTTTCAAAGAACGACAGCGCGCTGTCCCACAAGTGGCCGCACTGCCCGCTATACGCGTTTCCCCCAGTCTCCCTCCTACCTCAGGTGCTGGAGCGAGTCAGGGAGGTGAAATGCCCAGTACTGCTTATAGCACCGTTCTGGGACAACCAAGCCTGGTTTCCAGTCCTGATGCAGTTAGCAGACTCCGCTCCATGGCCAGTGCCATTGAGGAGAGATCTCCTCTCGCAGGCCAGGGGCTCGATTTGGCACCCACACCCAGAGCAGTGGTCCCTTCATGCGTGGACGCTCAACGGTTACCCGTTAGTCTCACGGATGGAGTGCTGAACACCATCACTCAGGCTAGAGCGCCTTCCACCAGACGGCTTTATGCCTCGAAGTGGTCGGTTTTCTCCAGCTGGTGTACAGCTCGGGGCCTGTCACCCCTCGATTGTGAGGTGACGGAGGTTCTCTCCTTCCTACAAGAGCTGTTGGACAAGGGCAGATCCCCTTCCACGCTCAAAGTCTATGTGGCGGCTATCGCAGCGTGCTCGACAGCAACGCCAGGCCAGTCACTGGGAAGGAACGATTTAGTCATCCGCTTCCTCAGGGGAGCTAGGAGGCTGAATCCCCCCAGACCTCCCTCAGTCCCGGTGTGGGACCTTTCTACGGTCTTGGCAGCCATGAAAGGTCCCCCCTTTGAGCCTATCCAATCTGTCAGCCTCAAACATCTGTCTTTCAAAACGGTGTTTTTGATGGCCCTCGCTTCGGTGAAGCGCATAGGCGATCTGCACGCGCTCTCTGTGAGTCCAACGTGCTTGGAGTTTGGGCCCAATGACTCCAAAGTCATACTCAAACCTAAGCACGGCTACGTGCCGAAATCCCTCAACACTCCGTTTAGGGCTCAGGTTATTTCCCTGTCTGCCCTGCCGGGATCAAACGAGGAAGGGGACTCGAGCTGTCTTTGCCCCGTTAGGGCTTTAAGAGCTTATGTGTCCCGCTCCGCTGCCTTCAGACAGACGGAGCAGCTCTTTGTCTCGTTCAGTGGACGTTCCAAGGGAACGGCTGTTTCGAAACAGAGCCTGTCCAGGTGGGTGGTTGACGCCATAACAATGGCTTATACTACCAAGGGCCTTCAGTGCCCGTTGGGCATTAGAGCGCATTCCACGAGAGGCGTTGCCTCATCGTGGGCCTGGTCTAGCGGGATTTCCTTACAGGAAATATGTACGGCGGCGGGCTGGGCCTCGCCGTCTACATTCATAAGGTTCTACAACCTAGAAGTTCCCGCCTTGCAGGCCAGGTTGTTTTCGGTTTAGCCGAATCAGCTGTCTACCTCGGCACTGATATCGCAGACGCACAGCGCCGCCGAAGTTTTCTGGGCAGAATTGTGTAAGACCCATGTTTTTCCCACATTAGCCAGGCTCCCTCCTGCCTATGTGATGTTATATCGCGTCTAGAACGCACCTATTTGGGCGAAAGTGTGTAAGTCCCACATTTCCCACATCAGCCAGGCTCTCCCTGCCTATGTGACGTTGAATCGCGCTTAAGGGCGCATCCATTTGGGCGAAATTACGTAAGACCCACATCTCCCACATCAGCCAGGTTTTTCCCCTGCCTATGTGGCGCTGTTTCGCGCCTAAGGGCGCATATATCTGGGCAAATTTGCGTAAGACCCACATTTCCCACATTAGCCAGGCCTTCCCCTGCCTATGTGATGTTATATCGCGTCTTAGGACGCAGCTATCTGAGGGTGGTTGTCCCCCCCCCCCCCCCTCCAGACTCTCCGAGTCTACCGGGTGATTATGCACTGTATACCTGGACTAGCTTCCAGTGGTCGGTGTTTTCTCATCCCAGCACGCACGGCGTCTTACAAGTGGTTCCCGCAGCGTTTTATCAAACGCAGTACGAGAGAACTCTCGTAAGAGAACGTACTCGGTTACTAACGTAACCTCGGTTCTCTCTAGAAGAGGGAACGAGTACTGCGTTCCCTGCCGTGCGCGCGGTTCGCTTCGGCGATGAAAACCAGTTGAATCAGCCTACTCGAGCTCCTTTTATAGGGGATGGCCACACCCGTTTCGGCGGGATGTGACGAGGAGCGCGCGAAGCGCTCTCATTGGTCTGATGTTGCATCAGCCCTCGCTCGATAGGCTCATGCAGTTGCCGCAGAACAGCCAATGAGTGAGCGAGCCGTCTCGCCATGGCTGTGCACTGCCGCAATGCGTTTTACAAATATGAAAATTAAGGATAATTTTGCTTCAGTATTTCGTGAAGAGACTTTTCCCGCAGCGTTTTATCAAACGCAGTACTCGTTCCCTCTTCTAGAGAGAACCGAGGTTACGTTAGTAACCGAGTACGTTTAAAACAGTACATTAGGCCTAGACTCTCTATTTGTAAAGATTGCTGCACATTCATTTAATTCTGAATTTTGCACAAGTTGTGCGTGCATTTATTAATCATTATGATACTAAAATCATAACAAAGTAGGCTATGCTATGTACAAAAAATCAGATGAGCCCAGAATATGAACGCAACGTTTAATTACACGTTAAGAATTTTCCTTCCATATAGTAAACCATTATAAGAACGTTTAATTTAATTTAAAAACATCCACATGCCGAGAATCAAGAGCACCATCCCCTGTGTTGTGCGTTTGAAATGTGGCGCGTTTACGATGATGTCATGGCAGTAGAGGCGGCAACTATACCCAGCCGGCATTTCAACGTTGATTCACCGTTGAAACAACGTCAGGTACCTTGGTTGAATCAACGGTGAATTACCTTTCGATTTTGCAAAACGGATCAACGTTGATATTGTGACGTCGTTTCACCGCGGAAGAAACAACGTTGATTCACCGTTGAAATCGCGACGTCGTCTCACTCTTACCTTTCGGGTTATGGACTTCTTTCGACGTTGAATCAACGTTGAATTACCTTTCGATTTTGCAAATTGAATCAACGTTGATATCGTGACGTTGTTTCACCGTCTTACCTTTCATCATGGGATAATACAATTGTACATTCAATTACAACCTAGTTTGCAGTTGGAACATGAGTCATGACAATGCTGACTGAATTAGTGATTAACTGTCCATACTGTACACTAAAAATTGTTAACTATCAAATGACTGGCAGCAATGGCTTAAACACATTAAATAATGAGTTAACACATGCTCAGGATTGTAAAACAAGTTTTATTCTGAAAAAACAAAAGTCTAAAAATACTTTCTAAAACAGATGAAAAACATCTCAAACTTTAAATTGCAGCGTTTTCGAAGTAATGTTAAAAACCTGTAGAAGTAAACATCTAAATAGAATATTTAAAGACAGTTTTTGTTCAATTACATTTAATATTTAAAATGTACAGTGAAAAAAAAAGTTTTAAAATTCTCAATAAAATGTGACAGCCTTGTGCAGTGCTCCAACAGCGTCCCAGCTCGAGGTCCATTCCGATGCCATCACTTCCTCTTCACTTCTTGCCTGCTGTCTGCTACTATCCTATAAATAAAAGCAAAAACACTGAAAACACTGAATACAAAATAATTCATGTACAAGATTTTCACTTTACAGTTTAATTTGTAGGGTAGAAAACAAAGTATACAACACTATCCATTCTAAAACACATATTTTATGTATTCAGATGTACTTTAACACAAGAAATTCTTCAAAGCCCCAAGGTGGAATTGTAAAAAATGTAATATTACTCCCATGTGTCAGTTACGGTTAGTATAATCATAAGGTCATTATTTCATCCTTAAAACAGATAAAGGAATCAACAAATTGTGGTGTTGAGCTGAGAGGGTTGAGGTCTGTTGTTCTTTATATCGTTCAATGCAGGTTTATATTGTTTCAACAATTATATATTTCTGATAATATTTGTGGAGAAACAATACACATTACACTGTTTTAATTCAGAATCCTAACCATACATTGTACCAATTAAAAGTAATTTATTAAATCAAGTAAAATAAAAAAAATAACACAAAAGGCCAATGAATCCGTACCAGAAGTGACAGTGCAATGTAGCAGCTAAAGAATAATCCTCCACCAAATTGCCAGTAATCAGCTGGATCCTTGGCGAATCTGAAGGGGGGAAAGAAGAAATTATTCAATGAAAAGTCCTTAAAAAGCTTATTTTTTTACAATTCCTTTAAACAATCTTAAAAATTGATTTAAATTGTAAAAACGTTTGCCATTAAAACATTCACACATGAACTGAGTAATGTCATCTTTGAGACTGTTAGTATTAATTTACATGATTAAAAATGTAAACATACACTTAAAGCATGGAAATCCCATCAGAAACGTGTATCATAGCAAGGGAAGCACACACAAAAAAGCCAAATGGTACACCAAAATCAAACCATCAAATAATTTTACCTGCAGCTGCATTTATCCTATTATGACACGTCTGAGGGTCTTTCCCTTAATGGTTTCCAGTGATTAAAGAAAGGCCTGATGAAGGTGACATGAATCCACTTTCAGTGCGCCACTTCAGCAGAAGAAAGACAAAAGGACAAAAAGTTACTCAGACTTTCTATCAGTAACGTTAACGTTAAATGTGTTACTTTAAAGGTGAAAATCATACTTAATACTATATATTAATCCCAGTGTAGGTTTTCGAACAGTGGGTAAAATTGACTTACTGTAGTTGGTGAATGAGTCTTTCTGTTGGGTGTTCTCCCCTGATAAAAATCTTATTCCAATGCTTGATCTAAAAAAAATGTAAACAAATATCTTTTCAATATCGTTATCAGTGTTTGAATAGGTTATCTAAACTTCTAACAAATAAATGACAGTTTTATCACTTTACTCATTCCCACGCTTTTTTACCTCTCATGCGTTTTTAAACTAACGTTAGCTGACAACATTAACGTTAGCAGCTAAACACACAAGTTAGCTAACGTTACCAACAACAAAACACAGCAATGTCAGATGGTACTAACTTACATTGAAATACGTGCTAATATCACTACGCTAATGGTGAATCAGTACAAAAACACACACAGAGATAACTTAATTTATTTATTTTATGAGGTTGCAGTAAGCCTAAATGACCGTTACCCGTGTCCATAAACGTTAGCTGCTAGACTGTAAAAAGAAAAAGAAAATTCTTACCTGCATATCGCTAGTATTTTTAAATAAATACTTTTTCGTTTTCTCACACAAACCGCTCGTTTCGTGTCTTAGGCCATCAATGTGTACTTACGATGCTGAATTGTTTAATTTGGACGATGGGGAATTGTTTTAATTTGGACTTTGTGCATGCTCTTTGAGACAGTGACCATAGACCTGCATTATACGACTGACAGACAAGAACGGTTTGACCTAAAAATATCAAAATTTAAACTACTGCGGAAAAAAAGACACCTACATCTTGGATGCCCTTGAGGTAAGCTAAAACATACCAAAATTTAATTTCAAAGTGAACTATCCCTTTAAAGCTGCTCGTGAACCGATCATCTCTTCCTTCTAGTTTTTTTTATAGCATCAAATAAACATGAATGAACATAATAGGGAATGATGTTTTTACGTGAAAAGATGTCGGTACACTTCGTTTTTCAAGTTTAAATCCTCCAATGTTAATCTACTAACTCTTTGCTTTGTCGGACAAAATGGCGGATTATGATTGGTCACATCGCCTGTCAATCATACTCCCTGTGAAGGGTTGATGACGCAAAAATAATAACGACTCCACTGAAATTATTTGAAACTAAAGTAACGAGCCAATTTTTTTGAATAAAAAAAGTAGAAAGTACCGATATTCATGTTAAAATGTAAGGAGTAAAAGTAAAAAGTCGGCACAAAAATAAATAGTAAAGTAAAGTAAAAATATCTGAAAAATCTACTTGAGTACAGTAACAAAGTATTTGTACTTTGTTACTTCCCATATCTGCATATAGCCTATAACACGCTCTCACATGTTTATTTTTTAATAAACCATATTCAACAACATATAAAAATGAAATAATCTTTATAGTAATTTGATAAAGCCGCAGCCATCATTACCAAGCGCGAACCATTGACAGTGAATGAAACGAAGCGAACTTAGCCTGCAGGCCATAGTGTGACATGCGTAAACCAATGGTGTAAACATAATCATAGATGACACGCCACAGGTTTTTATTTTTATTTAAAAGAAAGAATGTAGCTTATGTTTGTATGTAGGTCTAGGCAATTTATATTCACAATACTTAATAACTAATATTATTTTTATTGCATTTGTATTAGTTGTTTGAAGAGTTAAAAGAAAAATCGGTCGGTCTTAACGCAAGTTTACAACCGGCAAGTCAGTCGGACTAAAAGGGAAAAATAAATAAATAATTGGGTCGGTACTAAATTGACAGGGTCGGTCGGGTTACGGCAAACAAATATTTTAAGATTTTAACATTTTTTAAGGATGGCGTGAGATACAATTTGCAAGACAATGTATTTAATAAATAGTGCGTGTAATTTCTTCAGTACCATCAGCAGAACTGATAACGTCCAAGCTTATCGATACTGCGGTCATCCATAATTTGGCCCCAGGGCCCATTAATACTGGGTTTCAGTACCCATGCCTACATATGGGTGTGTGCATATGGATGAAAGCCTGTTGTGTACCGAACACAACAGGCTTTCATCCATATGCACACACCCCAAGAGACCGACTCTTGATTTGTGGTAGTAGCAGCTATTGTGAAACTCACCTTCTTCATCTACTGAGTGTGGATGGCATCAAGGTCTTGTCCTGAAGAATCACAGGGCCAAACGCTAGGGATTGTATCTCATCTGATAACAAGAGCATAGCCATAAGTTTAAGAACTCTAATGATATCTTTAGCCCCTGATATTGCATTGGGGATATCAATTCAAACATTTTAAAGGCTAAGAGTATGAGTCATGAGTAAGCTGGCCAGATATCTGTGAAAAATAACTTGCATGCCTGAATCACATTTAGCATTTAAAAGTAAAAAAAAAAAAAATCAGTATTTATCAGTAAAAAATACATACAAATAAATAAATACCCCTGAGTATGGTGTCTGTCTCACTGGCCAACATAACTTAAAACAGACCTAGAGAAATAAAATAAAATATACCAATGACCATGATATCCTGTTATCATAATAGTTAAATAAATTATTATAACTACGACCATTATACCATTATATTTGTCGCCTATTATTTAGCCTACAGGCTTCTCAAGGCTTCACAACCACACTGAAAAAAACCTGGGGTAAATGATTTTAAAATGTGAGACTTCTTTCAAAAGCATAAATCTTACAGACCCCAAACTTTTGGACAGTAGTGCATTGTATGTTTGAGGTGGTTTTGCTTACTAGTCATATGGTTCATAGCCGTGGAGATTTTCTTGGACGGGGTTGCAGCAGGCCTTCAGCATTATGATCTACAGTAGGAACATAACATGCAATTTCACAGAGCCAACAATGTAACATAGATTTACAATAGGGTTTATTACAAGAAACCAAGCTAGAGCAGAGGTGAACTGCAGAAAAGAGAAAGAATAATATATATATATATATATATATATATATATATATATATATATATATATATATATATATATATATATCTTAAGATAATATATGAATTAATATAATAATTAATTATATATTAATATAAACAGATGCATATGAAATTAATAAAATGATTGGAAGTAAGCTAATTTATTTAACCTAAAAGAATGCACTGCACTGTTAGTAAGTGACGTCACTGATTAACAGTGCAGCGCATTCTTTTAGGTTAAATAAATTAGCTTACTTCCAATCACCCACTGACAAATTACCAGCAAAACAAAACTATCAAAAACTGTTATCTACACAAAGATGTGATTAAAACCCCAAACTTTCATTAACAAGAGCTCCAGTCTATAGTTAGCCTTAACTTACCTCTTCTGAAAATGGTTGAGATGCTAACGGACTTTTTCGAAGACAAAACCATTTCTATAAAGTAAATATTCAACAGGAGCGTGTCAATTACACGTAATAAAGGTGTCAGGGAGGTTTGTATGTATTATTTGTGTGAATTTGTTGACTAAACTCACCTGAAAGCAGTGAAAACAACAGCGAGAGACAAGAGTTCTCTTACGAGAGTTCTCTCGTACTGCGTTTGAAAAACGCTGCGGGAAAAGGTCTCTTTTCACGAAATACTGAAGCAAAATTATCCTTAATTTTCATAAATGTAAAACGCATTGCAGCAGTGCACAGCTATGGCGAGACGGCTCGCTCGCTCATAGGCTGTTCTGCGGCAACTGCATTAGCCTATCGAGCGAGGGCTGATGCAATGTCAGACCAATGAGAGCGCTTCGCGCGCTCCTCGCCACATCCCGCCGAAACGGGTGTGGCAGTCCCCTATAAAAGGAGCTCGAGTAGGCTGATTCAACTGATTTTCATCTCTTCAGCGAAGCGCACGCATCGCTGGATCACGAAGAAGCTAACGCCGTCGAGAACAAGCATCTCAGCGGGACGAGCCCTTGAAGCTGCTGGCCTTCGCCGCCTTCTACAAGCCGTACCTGCTGCGCTTTCCGGCGCTACATATCCTTTTCTGCTCTGTTTGTGTGTGTGTGTTTTGTGTTCTCCGAACACTCACCCTCTAAAAGAGCCGCAACTTTTTCAAGATGCCATCCTGTGGTTCGTGCCGAGCCCCACTCACCGAGGGAGACCGCCATGTCATCTGCGTCTCCTGCCTGGGTGAGGCTCACGCAGCGCTCGCGCTCGCTGACGGCGGCTGCCCTCACTGCGAGCTTCTGCCGATGGTGACTCTGAGGACTCGCCTCGCGCACTTCTCCGAGCCTGCACGCCCTGCCGCGATGCCGCGCCGTAAAAAGCGCCGCTCGCAACGGGCCCCGGAACCAGTCTCTTCCCGACAAAGCTCGCCGGTTCGCCCGCCTGCTTCGCCAGCTTCCCCCGAAGCACTTCCCAGTACACAGCGACCGCAGTCTGCCGCCGCTTCATCTGAGGGAGCCGCTTCTGAAGCTGAGTCGGTGGAGAAAGATTCCTGCTCTCTGCTAGCATCGGGCAGTGAGGATTGGGCGAGCTCTGCGGATCTCACGCCTCCTGCTTGTAAGCCCTCGGCTAGAGCTAGCATCGAGAGGGAGCTCATGCGGGTACTCGCGCTGGCCGCGGCGAGCCTCGGCCTCGAGTGGTCTGCACCGAAGCTCCCCTCTCGCACCCGGCTGGATGGTAGCTTCCTCCCTGGCGAGCGTACTTCTCCGGAGTCTAAGCCCGCACCCTTTCTTCCTGAGCTTCACGAAGAAGTGGCTAAGGCCTGGAACGCTCCGTTTTCCACACGGACACGATCCTCGGTTTCGCCAGCTTTCGCTTCCTGCACACAAAAGCCGTTTTTACGGCTACCCAGATAAATCCCGAAAAGAGTGTATTTTCTGGTGTCCCGGCCACGGCCGATGGTGCTATAAACGTAGTGCTGATGCCCACTCCTTTGTGCCCATCCCTACACAAAAGCACAGCCCCGCACACGGGGCCCGCGCTCATAAGATCGACTCAGGTCGATCGCGCTCTAAGCATAGTCAAAGTGCCCACTTCCCAGTGCCCACAAACACTATGTCTGGCAGATCACAGTCTCCCCGTAAAAGCGGGATCTGTGCGCGCCCGCGCTGCTCACACAGACAGCGCGACCAAAGCAGTGAACGTGCCCGGTCCCCGCCCACGTCCACCTGCAGGCTACATGAGTCCCATGCGACCTTCTCAGACCTCCCTCGCTCAGTTAAGCACTGTAACGCGGTCGAGGATGAGCGCTATGCCCGCTGTATTAAGCGCGCTCCCCGCCTCATATGTCACAGGCGTAACGCCTATGTTATCGCACCCCGAAGCACCACTGCCGCACTGCGGACAGAGCGAGCTTCGCATTCAGCCCCTGGCCGGCCATGCAGATGCGTGGGCCGCGCTTCCAGGGGTTTCAGACTGGGTGCTAGACATTATAAAGAGAGGCTTCTCGCTACAGTTTTGCCGACGCCCTCCCCGCTTCACAGCGCGCGTCGAAACCACGGTGAATTCAGAAGCAGCACACCTGCTTCGCGCCGAAATATCAAAACTGTTGAGCAAAGGGGCGGTACAGCTTGTACCCCCAGCTCAAAGCGAAAGGGGGCTATACAGCAGATACTTTCTAGTCCCGAAAAAGGACGGAGGTATCAGACCCATTCTGGATCTAAGACAACTAAACAGAGCTTTAGTGAAACGCAGTTTCAAAATGCTCACGACCAGAAAAATCCTCGCGCATATTCGCCGAGAAGACTGGTTTATGTCGATAGATCTGAAAGACGCGTATTTCCAGATACAGATAGCGTCACGTCACAGCCGATTCTTGAGATTCGCCTTCGAGGGTCGGGCATACCAATACACAGTCCTGCCTTTCGGCTTGTCCCTGGCACCTCGTACGTTTACGAAATGCATGGACGCAGCGCTCGCCCCCCTCAAACTCAGAGGCATGCGAGTGCTGAACTATTTGGACGACTGGCTGATCATAGCTCAATCGCGATCACAGCTCGTGGAGCACAGAACCATGTTACTCGATCACCTCGAGAATCTTGGTATTATGATCAATTGGACAAAGAGCTCCCTGAACCCCAGTCAAACTATCTCGTTTCTGGGTGTCGTTCTGGACTCGCAGTCCATGACGGCGCGGCTGTCAACACAGCGCGCGCTGCACATTCAGCACACAGCGAAAGCCTTTCGCTGCGGTGCGACTACCACGCTCAAAAAGTTTCAGAGGTTGCTGGGTCTTATGGCCTCAGCAGCATCGGTTCTCCAGTTGGGCTTGCTTCGCATGCGCCCTCTGCAGTTCTGGCTAAAAGCGCGAGTGCCTCGCAGAGCGTGGGCACTTGGCCGATTACGCCTCAGAGTCGATCAGGACTGTGTGGCAGCCCTGAGACCTTGGGCGGCGAGCGATTGGTACCGTTCGGGTGTAAGCCTGGGGACTCCCTCGAGGGTGAAAGTGGTGTCTACGGACGCATCCACCTCGGGATGGGGAGCGCTGCTCGAGGGCAGACCGTTCTTTGGCCAGTGGTCAGAACGAGAGAAGCTCCATCACATCAACTGCTTAGAAATGCTAGCAGTTCACAACGCGCTGACGCGCTTTTGTCCCCAAATCAAGGACCAGCACGTCGTAGTCCGCTCGGACAACACGGCCGTGGTGTCCTACATAAATCGCCAGGGCGGTCTCAGATCCAATGCTCTGTACAGGCTGGCCAAGCGCCTCCTGACATGGGCTCAGCGCAACTTGCGCTCGCTGAGAGCAGTGCATGTGCCTGGGGTCCACAACCTGGGTCCAGACAGACTGTCCAGGAACAACGTTCCCACGGGCGAATGGTCTCTACACCCACAAACAGTCCAGCTGTTGTGGCAGAGATTCGGCAGGGCGGAGGTGGACCTATTCGCGTCCCCAGAAAACGCTCATTGCCCCGTGTTCTTTTCGAAGAACGACAGCGCGCTGTCTCACATGTGGCCGCACTGCCCGCTATACGCGTTTCCCCCAGTCTCCCTCCTGCCTCAGGTATTGGAGCGAGTCAGGGAAGTGAAATGCCCAGTACTGCTTGTAGCACCGTTCTGGCCCAGCCATGCCTGGTTTCCAGCCCTGATGCAGTTAGCAGACTCCGCCCCGTGGCCGATACCTTCGAGGAGAGATCTCCTCTCGCAGGCCAAGGGCGCGATTTGGCACCCACATCCGGAGTTGTGGTCCCTTCATGCGTGGGCGCTCAACGGGTATCCGTTAACCTCACGGAGGGAGTGCTGAATACCATCACTCAGGCTAGAGCACCGTCGACCAGGCGGCTTTATGCCTCGAAGTGGTCGGTTTTCTCCAGCTGGTGTGCTGCTCGGGGCCTGTCACCCCTCGATTGTGAGGTGACGGAGGTTCTCTCCTTCCTACAAGAGCTGTTGGATAAGGGCAGGTCCCCCTCCACGCTCAAAGTCTATGTGGCGGCTATTGCAGCGTTCTCGACAGCAACGCTAAGCCAGTCACTAGGAAGGAACGATTTAGTCATCCGCTTCCTCAGAGGAGCTAGGAGGCTGAATCCCCCCAGACCTCCTTCAGTCCCGATGTGGGACCTTTCTACGGTCTTGGCGGCCATGAAAGGTGCCCCTTTTGAGCCTATTCAAACTGTCAGCCTCAAACATCTGTCGTCCAAAACAGTGTTTTTGCTGGCCCTAGCTTCAGTGAAGCGCATAGGCGATCTGCACGCGCTCTCTGTGAGCCCAGCGTGCTTAGAGTTTGGGCCTAATGACTCCAAGGTCATACTCAAACCTAGACACGGTTACGTGCCAAAATCCCTCAACACACCGTTTAGGGCTCAGGTTATCTCCCTGTCCGCCCTACCGAGTGAGGAAGGGGACTCGAGCTGTCTTTGCCCCGTTAGGGCTTTAAGAGCTTATGTGTCCCGCTCTGCTGTCTTCAGACAGACTGAGCAGCTCTTTGTCTCGTTCAGCGGTCGTTCCAAGGGAGCAGCTGTTTCGAAACAGAGTCTATCCAGATGGGTAGTTGACGCCATAGCGCTGGCTTACACCACCAAGGGCCTTCAGTGCCCATTGGGCGTGAGAGCGCACTCCACGAGGGGCGTCGCCTCATCGTGGGCCTGGTCTAGCGGGATTTCCTTACAGGAAATATGTATGGCGGCAGGCTGGGCCTCACCGTCTACATTCATAAGGTTTTACAACCTAGAGGTTCCCGCCTTGCAGGCAAAGCTGCTTTCGGTATAGTCGAGTCAGCTGTCTAGCCCGGACACTGATTTCGCAGGCGCACAGCGCCCCGAAAAATTTCTGGGCAGAATTGTGTAAGACCCACATTTCCCACATTAGCCAGGCCTTCCCCTGCCTATGTGACGTTATATCGCGTCTGAGGACGCAACCTTTAAGGGCGGATGTCCCCCCCCCCTTTTTTATCTCCAGACTCTCTGAGTCTACCTGGTGATTATGCACTGTATATCTGGACTGGCTTCCAGTGATCGGTGTCTTATCCCAGCACGCACGGCGTCTTACAAGTGGTTCCCGCAGCGTTTTTCAAACGCAGTACGAGAGAACTCTCGTAAGAGAACGTACTCGGTTACTAACGTAACCTCGGTTCTCTCTAGAAGAGGGAACGAGTACTGCGTTCCCTGCCGTGCGTACGGTTCGCTCTGGTTCGCTTCGGCGATGAAAACCAGTTGAATCAGCCTACTCGAGCTCCTTTTATAGGGGACTGCCACACCCGTTTCGGCGGGATGTGGCGAGGAGCGCGCGAAGCGCTCTCATTGGTCTGACATTGCATCAGCCCTCGCTCGATAGGCTAATGCAGTTGCCGCAGAACAGCCTATGAGCGAGCGAGCCGTCTCGCCATAGCTGTGCACTGCTGCAATGCGTTTTACATTTATGAAAATTAAGGATAATTTTGCTTCAGTATTTCGTGAAAAGAGACCTTTTCCCGCAGCGTTTTTCAAACGCAGTACTCGTTCCCTCTTCTAGAGAGAACCGAGGTTACGTTAGTAACCGAGTACGTTTTGCTGTGTGTCAGTTGATGATGTTTCCCGTTTCCATCTGCTCTCGCGCAGCGCGCGCGCTCGCTCCAGTGTTTGAATCTGAGTGCGAATGTTCGAATGTTCACGCGCACGCACATTAAAACACTTCAAAGTCACGCAGCATTTAAATAAACATCTAGAATTAAAACATATAACAATTTAAAAAATCATTAATATTAAATCATGAATTTTAAACTCATTGTGTGTGTAGTTCTATGACCCATTCATGTGCAATATGCCAGGTTTATGGCACGCGATCAAAATTGTGACAGAAGCATTAAAAGTTTTTTATTTTATTTTTGAAAAATTCAATTTACATTTATATAATGATAAGTTGCGTTACAGTACTAATAATTGTGTTATATTACTAAATGGCAAGCAAAAAAAATAAAAAACATAATCTGGGTTCCAGTTAGTTCCAATAATTAACTAGTGTATTCAACTTCGTCTATATTAGCCTAACTTATTGTGTGTGTGTGTGTGTGTGTGTGTGTGAATTATTATTATTATACATAATTATATATATATAATAATAATAATAAGGTGAGATGTTCATCAGCTTGGCTAGGCTGGGAGACCAGCTAAAACCAGCTGACCACCAAATTGTCCAGGCTGGGAAACCAGCTTGATCAACTACACCAGGCTGGGAGACCAGCTAAAACCAGCAAAGCTAGGCTGGGAGACCAGCTTGACCAGCTAGGCCAGGCTGGGAGACCATCTTAAATAAGCTAAGCCAGGCTGGGAGAACAGCTTGACAAGCTAAGCCAGGCTGGGAGACCAGCTTGACCAGCTATAGGCCAGGCTGGGAGACCAGCTAAAACAAGCTAAGCCAGGCTGGGAGACCAGGTTGACCAGCTAGGCCAGGCTGGGAGACCAGCTAAAATAAGCAAAGCCAGGCTAGGAGACCAGGTTGACCAGCTAGGCCAGGCTGGGAGACCAGCTAAAATAAGATAAGCCAGGCTGGGAGACCAGCTAAAACTAGCTAGGCCAGGCTGGGAGACCAGCTTGACCAGCTAAGCCAGGCTGGGAGACCAGCTAAAACCAGCTACTTCCAGCTTAAACCAGCTAAAACCAGCCAACCAGCTTAGGCTGGTTTTAGCTGGATTTTTCAGCAGGGTCACCAGGCAGAGATAAAATAATCCAGGTCTGACCGAGTAATCAACGCAAGCAGCAGCAGTTACCGAGAGTAACGGACGTATTTTCAAACTTAAAATAGGCGGGCAGAGCTGCGCACACTCTCATTGGACAGTTTCCTGGAAGACAGACAGATTAACCAATCATGCTCAAAGTAAAACGGCGAAACAACCAATAACAATAGTTTGCGCTAGTTAACATAGTGGTGTAGGGCAGTTTTATTTGCAGTCTGTAACCCATTCAGACCCTGCGTCCATTACAATGGACATCACATGTCAACCCCCCTTTTTTTTACTTCTGGAGCATTTCACGTTTAAAGCCTGCAGTCCGTTAGATTGGACGCTTGTCATCCAATCAAAGGGCAGTAAAGCTCTGAATGTAGTAATTATAGAAAAAAACACTACTTTGAAGAGAAGCATGTCAGCACTTCACTCCAAACACAGAAGCAAGCAACATTTTCTGTGGTTTTATTTACATTTTTTGATATGTTTGTCAGTATTTCATAGTTTGTATGTAAAATAGAAAGATTGAACTTATTAATTAAAGTTAAAAATCGATTGTAGAATTTAAAATTTTAAATCAGGATTTTTTCAAATGTGTCTGTCCATTAGAATGGACAGTGGGTTCAAAAGCCTGTTACTGAAATCACATTCCAGTAATTGAAGTCCAGTAATGCTGATTGAAATTTCTTATATAAAAAAATCTATATCACAGTACCGATACATTTTTTTTTTTACTTTTTCATGCAGAATATATAGTTCTTGAAGTGCTTGAACATATAGCTGATGGAAGTATCTCAGATTTTGACTTTATGTTGAGTGATTATGAGGAAGATGTAAGAAAAATATCTGTATTTAAAACTTTATAAAGTAAAATGACTAGCTTCCGGCCAAACGAAACATACGGATTTGACATAAATCTAAAGCGTAACTTGAAAATGAATTATTTTTTCTTACACAAACGCATCGCTTCGCTTTAATAGGCCTTTATTTACCCCCAAGAGCCATGGAGCACTTTTATCATGGGTGGATGCACTTTTATGGACTTTCAAAACAGAAACAACCATTCACTGCCATTATAAAGCTTGGAAGCCAGGACATTTTTTAATATAACTCTGATAGTATTCGTCTGAAAGAAGAACGATGTCATATATACACCTAGGATGGCTTGAGGGTGAGTAAATCATGGGCCAATTTAAATTTTTGGGTGAACTATCCCTTTATGGGTATAGTACACCCAAAAATTATATTTGTCATCACTTACTCATCCTCATGTTGTTCCAAATCTGTATGAGTTTCTTTATTCGGCTGAACACAAAAGAAGATATTTTGAAGAATGTCGGTAACTAGACAGTTGACAGTATAGCCATTGATTTCCATATTTTGTCCTACTATAGCCTATATTTCCTAATAACTACATATTATATTATTATGATATAATATTATCATTATTAGTAATTATTTTGAAAATTATAATAATATTTATCAGTAATTTATCAATATAGATATTACAGTACAACACCGTATAATTAATTACAGCAAAAGCAGATCAAATGACTAAATACAGTACAAATACAGTAAAGTACTATTTGGTAGTTTACAGTACTGTTCTTGTGTACTGTAAAGTGAATTACAGTACAGTTACTGGAAATCAAAATACATGCATCATGCATGGCAACCGTGCTGCCAGTAATGTACTGTAGAAATACAAGAAAATCATTAACAGAGAAATTGTTTCAAAGATGCACACAGTAAATTACTCTAACGTGAATGCGTTGATTGATTCCTAGGTTTATTTTCTTATGAATAAACAAATGGGCGATCTATAAAGCAAAAACCTTACAATTAAAGTTGAAATGTTGTAATGTTCAAGTTTTTGATCTAAAAAAGAAAGATGCGCAAAGAAAATGACTCTAACATGACCATATTGATACTAAGATATTTAGTTTTATACAAACAATGTGCAATCTGTAAAACAAAAACCTCAAAATTAAAGTTGAAATGGTATACTGTTGAAAAGTTTTTGACCTTGAGAAAAAGCTGTAAGTATATACTAACAATTTTTATGTTTATTATTTAATTTTATGTTGGTACATTTTCGTGAAGTACACCTGTTTTGACCTGACGTCCATTGAAATGGACAAAAAAAATTACAATTAAAGCAAAACATTTTTAATTTTTTTTTTATTTGGTCTCATTTATAGAAGCCTCATGAGCTGGGAAAATGTACTTTTATATTTTTCAGAAACCTAAAACATAATTCAGGTCTGAAGGGGTTAATATTTAATTAATTGGTCAAATGACATGACAGTGTGAATACAAATGTAATAATGCAATCTAAACTGTTAGGCAAGCAGACAAAATTGTAAATTCACACAAAACCACAAAGGCAAAAGGTTTCTGCTGCACTGCTCTCTTGAGGGTAAAACGATTATTGTTAATAATGATAATAATTGTATTTTTACATATTTACATATTTACATATTTACATTTTTACTGAAGAACTGTTATGATAAAGTCATTAAATGCTAATTAATTGTCATAATAATACGTTAAAAGGCAGATATTTTTGTAGTATGTTGTCGAAAACATTACGTTGTTTCAACGTACAGATCTTGTAAAAATTTCAACGTTGATTTAGAAGTGTTTTTGTTAACCTTTTTCAACCATTTAGCATTAAACGTTATTTCAACGTTGTTTCAACGTTGAAACAACAACTGACATATTTCAACCATATTTCAACGTTGATTTAGAAGTGTTTTTGTTAACCTTTTTCAACCATTTAGCATTAAACGTTATTTCAACGTTGTTTCAACGTTGAAACAACAACTGACATTATTTCAACCATATTTCAACGTTGAAGGTCGGTCATGTGCCGGCTGGGTACGATCAGTCCCACCCAGTTTGAAGCGGTACTAACTGCAATGGAAAAGCAACCGAGCTAAAGCGAACCGAACCGTGCCGTACCGAGTCGAGTCGTACCACGCAGTGGAAAAGCGAAGCGAGCCGAACCGTTCCGCGCCGAGTCGAACCGTACCGAGCCGAACCGTGCCGTACCATGCAGTGGAAAAGCGCCATTTCATAGGACAAACGGACTGTCTGGATTCGTGGAGATTTTTATTCCTGCAAAATAATTAATTCTCTTATTTTTCCCTTGTCCATTCTTCATACTCAAGAATAGATTCTTTTTTTTATAGATAACACTTTCAGTGGAAAATACTCAATATTCAGCTATTATAATATCTGATCACACACAATTGCTTCTTGACCTACCTTATTCAGCATTGTACCCATCGCCCTTGGCGATTAAACTCTACTGTTGGAAAAAAATTCCCACAGACATATATCAGTGGCGACAGTGTCATGAACTGGTGTCCATCTCTATCTTTTTCTCCCTCTTCATGGTCACACTCATACATACACACACACCTTGGTTACACTCCCGCTCCCACACACACACCCATTCACAAGCACCTTCATTCTACTCAGCTGTTTGTGATTACCTGTTGCCATTACACTCATCTCACACCTGTCCCCTCTTTCTCTCTGATTAGCTTTTCTACTTCTAGTTCCCTTCTCTCTTCTCTCCTCTGCCAGATTATTATCTACGGATACGTATGCATCAGTGCTTTGACCACGCTTTCTCTTTGTCCTGTTTGATGCGGTAAAGTCTAATCGACTTTCTCTGGCTATGTTTGCTAAACCTGTGCTTTGTCCAGTTACCCTGCTGTGCTGGTGAAGGCTGCGATCGCTCTGGTGCCTCATCTGTCTGCTACTGCTGGTTTCGCACTGAGAACTCTCAAAGACCTGCTCACCCAGCCCAGGGTTTACTGCTGTTCTGTTACAATTATCAAAAAGAACTTTTCTGTTTGAAAGCCCATCTTTGCTCACAAATACTTCAGAAATGGTATCACCACTGATTTCATGGGAGATTTATAGCTGTCATCAGAGGTGAAATTAGGGTAGAGTGGGGGGAAAACACCCCCCTTAAAGCAACAACATGGAACTTTTCCTCTGCGGTCACCCTACAGGTTGGAAGCGGAATTGTCCATTACCGCTGTCGTAAAATGATTTACGGTTACTGTATATGAAGAATGCAGGTTTTTTTCATATGGGCAATGATAATATTATTAATCTTCCCCCTTTCATAATTTATACATGTTTAGTAGACTAAACATTTTAACTCAAACATTTGCGATTTGCATGTCGATTGCAATGCTCAAATCTGAACGAGAATGATAGCGATAGCATCCTAACCATCTAAAACTACCATGTTAGTGTTTACTAGCTACCAGATTGATAATTCGCTTATCTACTAGCTGATTCATGAAGATAAATAAACCAGATAGTTTCCGTAACGTAGCCAGGCAGACAACAGATTAGAAAAACTAAAGATAGTATGCAAGCAATTTACAGTTACTTACTAGTTCAACAGCATGATGGCCAAGTCAGCATCGGTCTGGTAACTCTCCTCCTCCATAAGCTAACGCCAGCGAGCAAACGCTCGACCAATATTGATCCTCGTCCTGCCTTTCAGTTTATCACTCTCCCTTTTCCTCTTCCGACTCTACTCCGACAAAACCTTGGACTTCTTACGTTTCGCTGCTGCTTCAGCCATGACGAAAACAGACGTACGAAAACAAACGCGCTGGTTGGCCACATTTGAGGAAGTGGTGGGCAAAGTGACGTATGCCGTAAAGCAGTCGAATTTTGTAGTTCTTTTTGAGCGCTGGTTACTACCCGCACCCCGAAGTTACATAGTGCCAGTAAAAGCGATACAGACCCCGTCAGGCTCTGGCAGACGTCTCATTCAACCTATTGTAAGTCGATGTACTATCACAAGGGTCTTGGAAATATATTATGAAGGTTGAAAAGTTACATGTTGTTACTTTAAGTAAAATGTGAGTGAAACAAAACATAAATGTGACTAGAATTGCCATCCCGGTTTTGAGTGACTATGGCAGGAGTTATTCACCAAATATTAAAATTGCTCAGCCTTCATAATTAATAAGTATTTTGACTGAAAATATTTTTGTACAAAGGGGGCGTTTTGCCCCAGCGGTGGGGTAAAACGCCCCCCAAGATGGGGTAAAATGCCCCCTTTCTTACCAACCAGTTTGCTTCATAGATCAACAGCAAAATTAACAGACAATAGTTCTTAATCTCTAAAAGTAAAAGGCAAGTCATGTATCAATATGTAAACATATTAATATTTATTTCAGGAATGTCCAAAATTGCCAAATTTAACTACCTTCCATCAGGGAGCTAACTGTGGCATTTTACCCCTCAGCATTTTACCCCACAAGCTACGATATCCTACGAGCTACGAACAATATTCTCTAAAACACTTGTTTACTAATATCTGAAAATTATAGCATTTACCATGTAATCCTCTTCTCTTCAAATATGTCACTGTGTCAGCTTCTCCATAGAGATTTGTATATCCCTGTTATCAACGTGCATAGCAACAGTAAAAAGTATCTCTAGTTGTTATTTTGGGAAAATTAGGGGTGTGTGTGTGTGTGGGGGGGGGGGGGGGGTGTTTTTCATCACTCTACCCTATATCTTATTCTACATCCAGTAATGAAAAGAGAAATGCAAAACTACAACTAATTGATTCGATAGAAAAATTAGATCAACAACTCTCTCAATCCCCTTCTGAAGAACTGCTTAAAAGAGAGTGGAAATTAAAGCACAAAATGAACATGGGGAAAAAGCGGCCCATTATTATCACATCAGATAAAGTGTCAATCAGCTTCCATGGTTAATTTCCACAGATTCGCAAACCCATCACAACAACAGACATTGGATCCTAAAGAAATTAATGAAACTTTTTTAAAAAAATGTATTCAAATTTATATACTTTAGATTTCTTGCCAAATTGTTGGCCTCTAGATTTGATACTGTTATATAAGAAATAATATCCCCAGATCAGTCAGGCTTTATTAGGGGACGCCACTCATTTACCAACTTAAGGAGGCGTATTTTGTATTCTCCTGCATCCACACTGTTAGACTTTACAGTGCATTACTGTAAAAACAAAGCTAAGCAGTACACTACTGTAAATATTTTTTTTATTTGTACTAAATATAAATTAGATTTCATCATTTTGATATATGATTAATTTTATTTTTATCCTACATAAGTACTACTGACATACAAACCAATTAGACAAAGTTATCACAAAATACCATTTTTTTTTTTTTTTTTTTTTTTTAAACATTTAATATATATCACAAAATAAACAGTCTGCCAATGCTGGAAATGATGTGTGAAATGTTTACACATTAATGGGTGAGTTTAGGGATAACGTTTTTTTGTGTTAATTTTAACTCATTCATTGTGTTAATGATTTTAAAGGGGTCATATAATGGTACATGCACTTTTACAAGTTGATTGTACTGAAATGTGTGTTGGCAGTGCCTGTACACAACCATCATAAAATGCTAAAAATCCATCCAGTGTTTTTTTTTTTTAAATCTTCTTATATGTTTTTCCCTGTCTCAAATCAAGCCGTTCGATTTTGTGACGTCACACAATCGACGCCCCTCCCACGATTGTTGATTGACAGCAGCGTTTCAACACAGACCCGCCCTCGCTCGTGAGCGAGCTGCCAATCATAGTGCGCAAGGTCACTGTTGATACACTGGAGCACTGTCTATGAGCAGAATGGCGCCTAGCGATTGTGGTGTTCTGTTCTTGGGTGTAATAAGGAACACAGCAGTCATTTCGATGTTCCTAAATCCGAACCGCTGAAGAGTTTTGTTTTCAAAGGGAATATTCCCCACGATCAATGTCAATGCTTTCTTGTTTGCGCGAATCATTTCACACACCAGACTGCTTTACAAAGGAGGGTCAGTATAAAGCTGGTTTTGCTAAGAAGCTGCTCCTGAAAAAAGGATCGGTACCAACTATTCATGTTCCTGCTGAACCTCCAGAAGAAGAAGTGAGTGTAACGTTTTATTAACCTTTATATTAATATTTATATTAATCATTGCAAATCGCTAGCACGCTTCACAATGAATACTACTAAGGTTTACACTCAGGGTACATTACGACATGTTTTCTATGTACGACGTTCTCAATATAATTCATAATCCCACGTTTATAATGAAGAACGCGTTATGGTTATTGTGTTACAAACGGTGTCCGCACAGAACAGAGGGGCGGGGTGAGCAAAGCTCATTATCATTTAAAGACACATGCACTTAAACGGCGTGCTGAAAACAGAGCTGTTATTGACCAGGTAAAATAAGTGTTTTCTTACAATACTAATGAGAATTTTTAATTAAAGTATATTACAAACTTTTAATTTTAACCCTAAAGAATCATATTAGCTTGTACAAAAAAGGCATTATATGACCCCTTTAACAAAGTAAATATGTCAGAAAGGTTAGCACAAAGATGTGTAAACGTGTTAAATTAACACTATATGTGCTTTCCTTCACTGCACACATTGATAAAAACATACATAAAATCATAAACAAAACGTTAGCATTTGACAAAATGAATGTAGAGTCATTGGTTGTTTAGCTTATACAAGTATTATAATGAAACATCAACCATTATAGCCTACATTCATAAAACTGCAGAATATCAATACATTTTTAAGCAGTCAAACAGGAAATGTCAAACACAGGACAAAACACAGTTCTTTTCACAATACATGACACATAACCCCACCTTCAAAATAATTTCACTTATTTACAAAAAATTTTTACAATCCAATTTATTGGATTCATGTACACTGGTGGCTAAAAAAAGTATTTAATTGTCTTAATGTTTTTGAAAGAAGTCTCTTTGATGCTCAAGAAACATTTCTTATTATTATCAATGTCTGACTGTCTACTCCTCCATCTTTTCAACAGCATAGGAGTAAAAGTCATCATCAAAATAATCTTTGTTGGAGATTTTCCTTTGCCTCATGTAAAAGTCTGTATTGCTGTGTCTCAGTCAGAACCCAGGTTAAATCAGGATACATCAGGTTAAATTAGGTCAAGGGATCTGTAAGGATGAAAGAGTACCTAACAAGCTCAGAGAGAAGATGTTTATATGTAGTTGATAAGATTGTACTAAAAATGTTAATTAAAAATGATGGATGGCACTATAACACTGCAGGTAAAACGTTAATTAAAAATGATGGATGGCACTAGAACACAGCAGGTGCATGTGACCAAAGATATTCTTTAAAAATGTGTAAATATGTGGACATAGGAAGTGAAATACCTGATGAAATTTGGGATGAGGCTCTTAATAGAGTAAATGGATCAACCTCTTGTGCACGCCTGAGCCTTATACAACTTAAAGTCCTCCACTGTGCCTACTACACAAAATGTAGACTTTCAAAAATTTACCCAAATGTTTTATGTGATCGATGTAAAGGTGACAAGGCAGACTTTTTTCATATATTTTGTGCTTGTGAAAAGCTGAGTGACTATTGGACATTCATGTTTAAAACATTAAATGAGGCCTTTAGCTTAAAACCCAGTGTTGAAGTTGCTATTTTTGGAGTACCAGAACATAAAGTATCACTGACAAATAAAGTAAAAAATGTTATTGCTTTTGCCACCTTATTAACGAGTAGAGGAATATTATTGGATTGGAAGTCAACAAGCCCGCCTAAAGCCTCAATGTGGTTATATGAGCTACTTAAAATTAGAGAAAATTTAATATTTAATGTTTAATATTTAATGACTAATGATTTAAAATTTTTATAAGACTTGGCCACCCATGATTACATATTTTGAGAAGATGAAAACTCTCCTGCTTATTGATCAATGTTAAATATTATCACCAATTGGAGTTTTGTTTTATAATTATGTACGGACCATATAGGCTATGTCAGGAAATTGTAGCTATGTATGTGTGTAAATATATATTTATTATTTTTATTTCATTATTTTTTGATATTTAAAAAAATATTTAAATTGTTATTATTAGTATTATTATTATAAGTGTTGTTGTCTTAACCTTTATGTAATGTATGGTTAATTATTTCGGCGTAAAGGGTTATAAAGGTGGGAAAAGCAATACGGGTGCACAAATATGCATTAATTCATGCTTAACTAATGCACAGATAATCATGTGTTAATGTATGACTCAACCATAAATTAATGATTACTGCATCATTAACTAATAAAGATTCTAAATGATAGATTAAGTAATATATGAATTGTTAATAATTAAATGTGTCATAATGTAATAATTTCTTAATAACATATTTTATTAAATAATAGTGTAAATTAATGCGTTAATTACCACAATGGGTTGGAGTCATGTACTTCAACTTCGAATTGTCTGCTTTAATTAATCATTAGCTAATGATTTGGTGTGCTGAAACGAGAGAAAGGTTAGACCAGCGTTTCATTCGGCTCGAGACCAGAGTCTGTCTGTCTGCTCAGCATGTGCTGCTTTAAACTTGCTTTATATTGTTATGCTTTATACTTTTATGGCTGTGGGCTGATTGGGAGCAGCTGTAACCGATCAGTCGGAGGTGAGGACATGCAGGTGTTTTGCGTTGGTTGCCAGGGCGACGCTCATTCTGGTGTGCTGATATTTGTGTGCAGCCCAACTCACCCATCCTTCAAACACATTCTCTGACATTACATTCACTGCATGTGCAAACTGTCAAAACCCATAAATGGCATATTACTTAACAATTAGTTAATTAGTCATGTGCCTCAACAAGTCATAACGATACATTTGCAAATCATTAGTTAATGATTAATTAAAGCAGACAACTGGAAGCTGAAGTACATGACTTTAACCCATTGTGGTAATTTACGCATTAATTTACACTTTTAGTTAATAAAATATGTTATTAAGAAATTAATACGTATGACACATTTAATTAATAACAATTCATATATTACTTAATATATTAACCATATAGAATCTTTAGTAGTTACTGATGCCGTAATCATTAATTAATGGTTTAGTTCTTCATAAGTCATACATTAACACATGATTAGTTAAGCATGAATTAATGCATATTTGTGCACCCGTGTTGTAAAGTGTAACCACTTTATAAAGCTTTCTGTTAATGCTTTGAAAAGTTTAAAAATAAATTATAAATAAAATTTAAAAAAACGTGAAATTTTCTTGCTTTTTTTCATGATAGCAAAGGTCTAGGGGCTATGAAACTACCATAAGTTTCAAAACAGTCGATCCACAGACAAATGCACACAGCCTGCATAAAGTAGCTGCCATAGACAGTAAAAGAAATGGACACAGCGACCCCATTGGATTCAACGGAGACAAAATGAAGCCAATTAGAAACTCTTACTTCCTGGGGGTAAAGCGTACTGCGCAGACTCAAACTGAGCTCGACGACGTAGATGTGACGTGAGCAACCCGTCTGTCTTCTAGTAGCTGTGCCAAGAGAAATCTGAATCATTCCCTTCCGAATCTTGCAGAGACGGAGAGTGTGAGTAGGAGCCGTCCATGAGCTAGGAGCAAGAGAAACGTTTGCTATGTATTATGATTAATTATTTTGTCACTTTGCCTCTACGTCCCCCCGATTGCCCGCGGGCTTCTCCACCTGTCCATACGGTATTCTCTACTGTGCGACAGAGAGTCGCGTGGTTATGACACAATCGTTAGCCTAATTTTACAAAAATTGCTTCTATGGGGCCATAACAGAAGCTACAAGGTAATGAAGCACTTTATACATTTTCGTGTTTCTTTAGAAATAAATAATGGACAAATGGAGTCTTTAAACGCCTCAGATGTAAAGTTATTCGCTGTCAAAGTGACGCCAAAATGAATGGGAGTCAATGGAATGCTAACAGCAGGTGGGGGTCCGCTAGCCAATGGCGGCGCCCGGGGGTACCTTCAAAATAATATGAAACCCTGACCGCCTGGTAGCTGTGCCTTTTCACGAGCCATTGTGACTTCCATATAAATGTGATGTCAGCAATACTCAGTCCCCGCCTTCAGTCACCACCCCCACCAATGGTGTGTCACTCAGAAAACAACAGGCCAATCAGAAGAGAGGCTCATGAATATTAAGTAGAGAGACCAAAATCGACCCATTCTTGTCAGAGCTCCTGAGAAAGAAGCTGTAAAATATACATTGAGATGTTTTTGGTACTTATACAGCAAATATAAATTCTTAAGGACATCAAAACCTAAAATACAACTTCAGAAAGATGCACAATATGGGACCATTAAATAACAGATGCTACCCTCACGGCCTCACCGCCTTGTGAGGGGAGATATATCGGTTAAAAGACACAGGACACAGAGCTGCTGCAACATCTTCTGAGTCTCTGTATTGTCTGAGCAGCGCACCCACTCCCCCAGCAGGTGAACAAGTCCCAAGGCAAAAGCAATCAAATGATCGATCGTCCATAGGCAAGGAATATCAATCATCCAAAATCATATATGCATTAATGACATTCAATTTCTTTTTTCAATGACAACAACATATTCTGATGACACTAATTATTTTTTTTCTTTTCTCTGTTTCTTAATTTTTTTTGTAACCACCACACTAGGCATTGTCTTCACTTATGTTTTTAGACACACATACCTCTGTTAAAATTTAGTTTAGGGTCTCATGACCCTTTAAAAGAATGGTGACAAAACTTTGCTTATCATGTGACACATTCATTCATCTATCATCATTTTCGATGTCAACAACATAGCATGACATCCACTTCATATAATCGTTACTAGGCAACCAGCAATGGGAACGCCTGCTAGCGAACTCTCTGGGCACTGAAGACAAAAGTGAAAGGGAGAGTTGTAAGAGTGTTTTGCAAACGGCTAGGGAATATGGTTAACGCTTTTGTTTTGTTCTGTGTGTGCTTGTGTCGTCTGGTTGGTAAGTTATTAATGTTTTATGACTTCACTTCTTGTACTTTTAGATAAGCATCCGTTTAAAAATCAGTCAGAATTGTTTTACTGTTGTTCCAATAAAATAATAATAATAAAAAAAAAAAATAGGTTTTTCAGTTTCTCATCATTTTAATATCTTTACAAAAGCAATTTTATTTATTAGTTTAGGAGCCTGGAGTGTAATCTTGCTGAAGGAATACTAGGCCTACTATAAATGTAGGCGATCAAAACAAAGTTTATCTTCTTATAAAATTCACAACTTAGAACGAAACTGAAATCAATGTTATAATATAACATATTTTCAACATTCATTTATCTTAAGATGCTTTATAACATTTCTTAACATAATGTTTTATTTTCTCATGCAAATTAAATTAGTCCATGATCCAATCAGTAAATATAACATGTAAACTGAATAACATTAAATCAGCTGATCCACAGATGAGTGTTTTAAGGTTTCACTTCTGTTAGTACACAAAAATAAGTGCTCAAGAAATATCACGTGACACTCAAAAAGAAGAATTGCTTGTGTCCATTAATGAGGAACAAATAATTTCAGAACCATCCAAAACAGCTTGACACTTCTGCAGTCTTGCAAATGCTCTTATTATATTATCAACAGTAGACCTGGATAAATAAGATATTTATTGTACATAGTGATGTATTATGGATTGGCGCCAACGCCGAGGGGCCCTTGATTATCAGATGCTGTCCAGAAGTTTATTTACTATGTGTGCCTCGGAGCCTTTTCTCAATTTTTCTCTAATTTATTCAATATTTCAATAACAGTTTTGTTTAAAGGGGTCATGTATTGTTGTCTGAGGTCAACTTATGACGTTCGCTTGGTTTTTACATTCAAAAACATCAAAATGAATAATAATCGGCTATAGTTTCTACCCTGGTTTTGAGCCTAGCTCCGGTTTTTATGGGTGTGCCACATTGAAGACTTGGAAGTAAATGCCCACTGCTTTGATTGGATAACAGTTTTGCATATTATAATGAGTTTCATGTAATGTGCGAATCGGTGGGCGGGGCTAAACAGGCAGTGTTGAAGTAGGCATTGATCTTCTTCTGCGGAGGCGGTGTTTGATACCCTTTGACGTCATAGATCCCTACTTTGAAAAACACGGTCAATAAAAGCTTTTATTGGACTAACAAGTAAGTTTTCAGTTCTGAAACTTACAGGATATTCTTATAGTATGATGACCTCTTATATGTCAAAAGCTCAAAGCAAATTTGATTTCTCAGTTCATCACCCCTTTAAATTATACTGAACAGCCAAATTGTGTCATTTTTGTGTCACAAGCCACAATCTATATGTTGGTCTGTTTGTTTCTTCTTTTATTTTGCAACTTTTGTATTGTGAGTGACAAAAATATATTTCTGTTTGTTTTCCAGATGTGACAGATGCAGTGAAGTCAGTGTCAGTGATGGAGGGAGATTCTGTCACTCTAAACACTGATGTTACAGAAACACAGCAATATTTGATGATACAGTGGACGTTTGGAAGCACAAGAATCGCTGAAGTCAACAAACTCACACAAACCAGCTCTACGTATGATGAGAGATTCAGAGACAGACTGAAACTGGACGATCCAACCGGATCTCTGACCATCACAAACACCAGAACCACAGACTCTGGACTTTATCAACTAACAATTCTCAGTGAAGAGACCAAATACAAGAGTTTCAATGTTACTGTCAATGGTGAGTTGACCATTATGGCGTAATTTACTGACCATTCTTAATTTGAAATATATCTTTGTCATTGTAATGTTTTTAAATGTTTGCTTTCTATTATTTTTAATATTCCTTACATCCACATTTTATGATATTGGCTGCTTTAATTAAGACCAGAAGTGTGATGAGACTGGCATCACAGTTATCTATCATTATCAGTGACTCCACAATATTCTTCATCATCAGAAAGATCATCAAGCTCAAATTGTGTGACGTCCAGCTGGGCTGTGAACAATTCAACCATCAACCAGACTGAGGATGCCAACATTACTGAACTCTATCAGCCAAGTTCAGGTACATCACTGATTATATTAGTGTTTATTTACAGAGCAGAACTCTGTTAGATGTGTTCAGGTCAATCAGTGTGATATTAGTTTTTCACTCTGAAATCCACTGTTAGTTCATAGTGGCCTGTGTAATGGAGCTAGTAAGAGCTGTACAGGTAAACCTCACTCCCCTGATCTCAAGAAGCACACTATAGCGATTGATGCTAGGCTGCGGTCTTTTGCCTCCCATGCCGTAGACCACGGTTCGAATCCCACTCGGAGTGGGTCAGTAGGACTGGTTTCACCTGATCGAAGTTAAAACCTAATACATATTCATTGCATTGATGCAGTATAGGTATTGATTCATATTACATCTGGTGAGCACCCTATAATCGACTGCATAACACAATGAAACTGCAACATTTGCATTCATGCATTTGGAAGATGCTTTTGTCATGCTTTTATCTATTTTTAAGTGATTTACATTGCATTCAGGGTTTACATTTGATCAGCTCATGCATTCCCTGGGATTTATGGTTTATGGCTGTTGGGGGTAAGGCATTTGCTTGCTTTTTTGTATGTGAGTTTACAGAAATTGTGAACAGACCGCAGAGGAGCGACGGAGAAGTGAATCCCGTGTCTAAGAGCCGTGTTGGGTCTGCTCTATAAAACATTAGGCTAGTCAATGAGAAAAAGATCATGGAGAAAGAATCACATAATCACTCACATTTCTAGGAGAACTGAGACTAAAGACAGCGCTGAAGCCATTAGAATTGCAGATATTAAACAACCCTAGCTAATGTTATTTGGCTGAGCAAGGAAAGTGAGCATGCAGACACACACACACACACACACACACACACACACACACACACAGTAAAGCTTGTGGATTCATTGCCTTCCCAATAAATGGTTGATCTCCCAAAAACCCACAAAACCATCATCTTTTTTTTTTCAGACCACATCCACTGTTGTGGTTTCACTGAAGCTGTGATCCGATTGGTCCTCTCTGCTCTGGTGGGTGTGGCTACTGTTGCTATGCTGGTTTATGACATCAGATCTACAAGAAGTGAGCTGATCAGAGAAGAAGAGACCAGACATCACTGTCAGACCTCTGGAGTCAAATCAGACCAACATTGTGAATTGAGCAGAAGGTTTAGTTCCAGATATGTATAAAGCAGATATAAAGCAAACTTACATTGATTCTCTGCACAATTCCTGTTCCTTGCACAGCTATTTATCAACAGATTGTTTTTCAGCGTTCTCCTGTCCACATTTATAACGTCACAAAACAACATAGTTCAAGCAGTTGTGTGTGGACATGTGATTCACTATCAGCTCAGTTTGTGAGGCGAAGTGAAACTGTTTAAGAGTCCAGCTTGTAGAGGAATTAAGGTCAATAGGGGAAAGAAACCTCATACTTCACATTCTACATGTCCAAAACGGTTTTAATTGAATCTAATTAAAGGAAACAAGTCTGATTAATAAGATTTAAGCAAACTCCTATTCTTTTCCAACAGCAATTATTATAACGCAGAAGATGCTGCTTTGGCTCCCCTTATGACTGAATATGCAAACACACTCTGTTTTTACATCAGGTCAGTGCATGTTGTAGTTCAATGAGCGTATATCACTATGTGGAGCTCCGGCAGTGTCATTTGTATTAGGAGAAACATCTGAACTGTTCATCATTACAGTACTACACTATACTAAATAGCAGACAAGATCCTTACATCACTGTTAATGTTTTTTTTTTTTTTGGATATTAGACTTTATGTTTATGTCTCGGTTAATCTGTGCAAATACTGTATAGATCTAGACAGGAGTGTGGACCAGTGGATCTAGACAACTTGAATTCTATAAAATATTTAACCTAGTAATTAAGATAAAATGCTGTTTTTGTCTTTACTGGTTGTTGAATATGTTATGATGTTTAAACAATAGTGTGAATAAATCATGCTTTGACAACAAAATAACTAAGAACCACTTACTAACTATAAACCGTAAAATAAGAAAGTTTGAACAATGGCATAATCCACTTTTACAGCAGCTGTTTTTTTTTTTTTTTTTTATCTTATAACCAAACATAAACACCTTGTTAATTCTTTTGCCAGCCAAAATATGCAGACAGAGACAGGGGAAGAGCAGGAAAGAGGGAGACAAAATTATGGTCAGAATAAGCAGTTTATTAAATAATCAGTTTTCTTGATGCCACAAACACATGCAGAGTTCTTTAGATCATTAATCCCCCCTCCCTCTCTATATTATTTATAAAAGCAAGCAATCCTTCATAATCATGATCACAAGCATGCTTTGAAAAGCTCAGGTAATCAGCCCGAACTCTTCCCTTCTACATGTCTTTAAATGGACAGGTCTCTTCTGTCATACCAGCGCTGGTTAAAGAGTAATGTGTCGATAATAGACAGCCATCTCACAAGATAAGTGATCAGACAAAGCAAATCCATTCTCACTTTATTGAACCAAGTAATGCAATAATCTGGAGACATACCGCCAGCTTTCTCATCAGCATTATATTTCCTCAAAGGCCCCAAGATGTCTAACTATTCCCTGAACTAATGGACCGCAAAGATGACAT
The DNA here is from genome assembly GCA_022828995.1 of Vimba vimba. Taxonomy (NCBI): domain Eukaryota; kingdom Metazoa; phylum Chordata; class Actinopteri; order Cypriniformes; family Leuciscidae; genus Vimba; species Vimba vimba. Next base: position 29,315,096 of record CM040825.1, on the reverse strand, counting down.
CCAAAGCTTAATGACTAGTAATTTCCCAGTGCTTAATTCAGAAAAAAAAAAAAAAAAGATTATTGGTCCTAAAACTGCCAAATGTGAGATTTTAGAGGACAATCTCTTGGTGGATGTATTCAGGTCCTCATCCTCGGATAAGGATCTGGCTGAACTGATTTAAAAGTCTAATAGCAGGCATAAAACAGCATCCTTCCACCTGGGAAAGATTTCTAAGCTGCAACTAGGGTTGTCAAGAGGTACTGACATAAAAAAAAAGATCTGAACGAAAAGGCGTTGAAACAAAATGAGGGAAAAAATGCTACATCTCTTCTCATGCATCATCTTTTGTGCAGTTATCGATATTCTTCAATAGTGTCTCTTTTAGAGTGTTTTCAGTTAAACACAATCTGTCACGGAATATCACTAGAGCTGTGTTTCCACCGAAATTCCTCTAAACAATTTGTCCCAGGAACTTTTTCCCCCAGACCTGTTGCTGTCTGTGTTTCCACCGTGGTCTATTTTACAATTCCCGCTGGATTTCTTCTGAATTTAAGCTAAATAAAGCCTGAACCTCGTCGTCGGTCCATCGGTTGAATTTTTTAAACTCCATTGTTGATTCGAATAGCAAACAACTGTTTATGTACACACCACAACAGATTTTAAAAAATGGTGGTTAAAATGAAATGCCGTGTGGAGTCAACCAATCAAAATGCGGCATGAACTCAACCAATCAGCATGTTCAGTGCCCAAGTCCCACCTCTGAAAGTTCCTGAACTTTGAAAAAGTACTTTCCCACTAGCAGGGGCTTCATTTAGACCCTGGTTCCTGCGGTGGAAACGTGGCTTAGGTTTCCTTTGACCAGCGTTTCCAAACCCTTTTCCTGGAGGCACGGCAATCAGCAACACATTTCAAATTACATGACAAATTTTTTTTTAACTGAAATTAGATCATTAGATCAATCAGAAGCAAAAGTTTGCCTACTAGAGAATGTTGTAGCAAATTCAAAGTCCTTGGTTCAGGTCTCAAAGAAATTTCTCAGAGTCGAAGTTCCAGGTCAGAAGAATTAACTTTATTGTACAAACAACAAAGTGAGAAACCAGCTGGTCATTTCAGGATACCATGGCCAGTGTTCATGTCTTATACCTTTTTCTTATCTCTAGGTGCCCAATGGGCACCCTCATATCTATCTCTTCTTCTTTGTCACTCCTTGTGGCCTTGCCACCATTAAAAACATCTCCCCTAGACCTTCTTCTATTGGTGGAACATCTCAAAAACATCTTATATAACATGTTTTTCTTCCAGTGCATCCCAACACCTGCATCAACAGATTTGTGGGTACTTTTCCATTCTCTTATCCTTGTGACTGATTTTCTGCTTGGCATTACAGCATTCAGACTTTTACATGACAAGGGAAATTCTCCAACAAGGACCAAATTGAACAGATCAGGGGTGCGTTTCCCAAAAGCATTGTTAGCTAACTATATAGTCGCTTGTCTCATTGAATTGTGTTGGTAATGACGGAACGCAGCCCAGATGTTTTGAACTATATGCCTCTATACATGAGGATTGTTAAAAAGATTTTGGCTTTCAGAAACAAAGCTAAACATCAAACATTACCCTGATCCAGAAACACTGCTGTGGTAACCCTTATGAAAAGAACAATTATAATCCCTATATATGAATGATCAATATATTAAATGGTACAGAATAATATACTGTGTTAAATATATTGAATAATACATAAGGAATTGGCGCTTTTAATATATTGAAAGATATGTGACAATATATTTACTAACATATCATAATGTATGTAATCTTATATTCAGTAATACACTTCATAATATATATATATATATATATATATATATATATATATATGTGATCAGATATGGTACTGCATGTGTAATATATTGCAGAGATAACATAAATATGTAATGTAATATAAATCTTAGATTTTTGAATTATTTACATTATAAATGTTTCTTTTTTCAAGCTAGTTAACAATAGCACAAGCACACCTGCATGAACTAAAGTATTTAGCCAAGAGACTTTCACGGTGCTGAGGAGTACACAGATTTAACTTGTAAATATATAATATAGTCTTAATGGTCTTTGGCCAATCGTCAGCACAATGGTAACCCCAAAAACTCAAACACACCAGAGACCCTTTTAAATTCCAAAATAATAGAACAGTAAACACTAATAGACCTCTCCCCTATATTAATATTAAATAACACTTAATTTTCACATTTGCTCTCCTTTAACAGTCAGAAGCAAAGCATGCCGGAAACTAGAAATCTGTTGTAACTTATTCCATGAATGTGTGTGTATATATGTGTGAACATACATTCACATTTATATGGGAACATGCATGTGCAATATATGTACACAATAAAGGATAAAACTTTGTAAATATTACATGTAGGCCTAATGCTATTTTGGTCTTCATTTATAAATATTTTATATGTATTAATATATAGCATGTCATGTCCAAGAGTCTAATTTTAATCTAATAATACTATATGTCCTCTCTATAAAGACTCACCATTGACAGAAAGAAGGAATCGCTGTAAGCTCTCACGGCCTCTGATCTGTAGTTCATAAAGTCCAGTGTGTTCGGTTCTGGTGTTTGTGATGGTCAGAGATCCAGTCTGATGATCTATCTTCAGTCGGTCTCTGAATCTCTCATCAGCATCATTTAATGAGGTCTCGTTAGTTCCTACATCTATTGTGGCCAGGAGAATTCCTTTATCTCCAAACCTCCACACGATCAGATCATGTGGATGTAAATCAGTAAAAGTGTTTAGAGTGACAGACTCTCCCTCCATCACTGACACTGTCTTCACTCCATCCGTCTCATTAACCACACCTGGAAAAGAAATGAGATCAGATGTATGATTGAGCAGAATGCAGAGACATTTCAACTCGGATATTTCCACTGGAATTAGACTTACAATGATATAACAGTCATCCGATCAAGACTAGAGGTACTCACCACTGACAGTAACACTAAATGTCTTTGTCGTAGTCTCTTTTCTAGAGATGGAGAGTTTATATTGTCCTGAGTGTCTGATTCTGGTGTTTCTGATGGTGAGAGATCCAGTTTTTTGAACCACCTGTAATCTGTCTTCGAATCTCACATCATCATCAGTGACAAAAAATTAGGTAAAATCATTCTTTCTCTTTATTTGAGATATGACAAAGCCTTTAGGTCCAAACATCCACAGTATAGTATCATCATTCTGTATTTCAGGAAGACCTGTGTGTAGAGTAACATAATCTCCCTCCATCACAGACACAGACACTGTTTCTTCTGCAAGAAACTCACTCCTGACAACAACAGACACTCCTGCAAAGCATAAAGCAACAGTTTACAGATATAGGTTGAAATCACTGATCCCACACTATTAAACAGACTCAACTGAAAACATTGTGTTATGTTACTGTACATTGTGAATGGGAAAAAAATTAAAATTTAAGATTAAAATGTACTTCAAAAAGTAAGAATAATGTATAAGGAACTGATACCATAGTGCATTGACGAGGCTGAATCCAGTTACTTATTCGTTGTTACTGACGCGTGGACCTCGCCTTTAAATGACACAACGCTTCCTTACAACAGACAACCTGAAGGTATATGATTGTGATTATTCAGGAAATACCTGTAAAATAACAGTGTTTTTCGGTTTCTTTAATTTAGGATGTTTTACAGTTTTTTGGGGGGCTGACAGTCATTTGACCATTTTATCATTTAACTGTTTTGTTAGTGTTTAATTACAGATTATATTTGTAATTTTACATACATTTTTATGTAATTTAAGAAAACAGAAAAAATACTGTAAGAAAAATACAATCAATTTTCTGTATACAAAATGTGAATTACTGGAATTTGTCATTAATGTCACAATACCTAAAATAACAGCTGAATTTTTATTTTACAGATATTATTTGTAATTTTACAGTGTTTTGAGTACAATTTAAAATTAAAGGAACACTATGTAGCTTTTCAACCTTCATAATATATTTCCAAGACCCTTGTGATGGTCAGTGTTGGGCAAGTTACTTCGAAACTGTAATGCATTATTTATTACTTGTTACTGTCATTTCAAAGTAATTCGTTACATTACAATATTACTGTATTTAAAATGTAAGGCATTACACTACTATTGCATTACTTTTAAGTTACTCTCACCAAAATAACTGCAAATATGGATTTGGCAATCTAAATGTAGCGTATGATGCTCAATTAGCTCATTACACATCCAGTAGAAGGTGATGTGGTATCCGACTGAGCTTGGACCCATAAGAAATTTTACAATGATGTACTATAGTACATACCATGGTATACCATAGTAGTACCATGTACCATGGTACCTTTTACATCTAACCATGGTACATACTATATAGTACTTCAGATATTATCATGGTACCATGGTACATTGCATGGTACTGTAGATGTTACTATGGTACATAGTATGGTACCTCAGATTTACCATGGTACATACCATAGTACCTCAGATATAACTATGGTACATACTTTATAGTACTTCAGATTTTATCATGGTACCATGATAATATCTGAAGTACTATACTGTACAGTATGTTACTATGGTACATAGTATGGTACCTCAGATTTACCATGGTACATGCCCTAGTACCTCAGATATAACCATGGTACATTCTGCCGTACATATTACCATGGTACATACTACCTCAGATATAACCATGGTACCTCAAATATTACCATGGTACTTTGCATGGACGCATGGTACAGACATCTTTTTACTTTAAGCCCGGGGTAAACTTTAGGCTTAAACTTTAGCAAAAATAAAAATAACTAATGAATAATAACTAAGCTAAATATTTTTATTTTATTTTAATTATTATTGTGAGTGACTGCAGTAGTGTGGGCATAGGCCATTTGGTCTATGAACGAGTCATAGATCTCCAAAATCAGTTTTAAATGTATAATTTAATATTAATGAGATTTTTATTTAAGTAATGTTCTAATTCTAGATGTTTGTAAATGCTGCATGATTTTGACGTGGTTTAATCAATGGCCGTGCGCGTGAACTTTGAACATTCATGTCGCTTTCAAACATTGGAGCGGCCGCGGCGCAGAGTTGCCATGGAAACGGCGCTGGACCACTGCGACTGGTAAGCAGGAAACTCCCTCTCTCGCTGTTGAGAATGTACTATCCGCTGCAGGCTCACTCATCTCGGCTCTGTCTGATTAACGTACAGGAAGTGAAACATTTTGCGCGGACGTTTCTCCTCTGGTGATCTCGCGGTGATTTTGGCGAATTTGTATGAAGAAAAAAAAAACTACCACTTTATTCCAGGTTAACTAACAATGCTTGTAACGCGCGTTACTGACATTTGTACCGAGTAAAATATTACTTTTTTTCCCCCTGTAATGCCTTACATTACCGCGTTACAGCAAAAAGCAATGCATTACAGTAATTAATTACTTTTGTAACGCGTTACTCCCAACACTGGTGATGGTACATCGACTTACAATAGGTTGAATTACACGTCTGCCATAGCCTGACGGGGTCTGTATCGCTTTTACTGGCACTACGTAACTTCAGGGTTCGGGTAGTAACGGGCGCCGACAGGGTTCGGGTAGGATTGTAGCTGATGATCAATAAAATGCAGTTCATATCTGTTGCTTTCGGTGACGTGCACTCCATTAAATCTGCATATAGCGCGAGAATTGAAGATCGGATTTAAATCCGTTTCGCAAAAAAACACATTTATGTGACCAGGTGTAAATGGAATCGTTTTGATAAATCAGATAGCTATCCGATCTGAGAAAACGCATGAAGTGGCCAGTAAATAAATCTCTTATTTGTAAACTTGTTTGCATTCTATGTTGTATGTTGTTGCGCTTGCTTGTAGTATGTCATTTTTTTACATGCTGTTCATTCATCCATTGCTGATAATTAGACCAGTCCAATAATTAGTAGTAACGGGTAGTAACCCGAGCACAAAAAGAACTACAAAATTCGACTGCTTTACGGCATACGTCACTTCCCCCACCACTTCCTCAAATTTGGACAGGAGAGGCCAACCAGCGTTTGTTTTCGGCTTTCGTGCGTATGTTTTTGTCATGGGGGCTGTTTACACCTGGCCACTTCATGTTTTCTCAGATCGGATAGCTATCGGATCGTGAAAAGACCAGGTGTAAATGCCCTCCGAAACGCATTCGAGACGGATTTGAATCCGATCGCTCAAACCACTTCAGGAGGAGGTCTGAGACGCATTCCAGACGAAACTGGACAAGTGTAAATGCATCTGGTTGTTGAAACCACATATGTAAATTGTACTCCTCCCAAAAATGCACAAAAAAAAAAAACAAACAAACGTGTGAGAGCGTGTTATAGGCAATATGTTATTGCCAGATATGACGACGCTACTGGAACACGCATCACCGCAGATGAGAAGCTGAGCATATTCATTAAGCCGACGTGCAAACTATCGCAAATCAAAGTGAAAGTAAGTCGCAGACGCTTAACACACAATCATCATCATTAAAAGTAAAGAAACGAAATTATTTTACCAGGGCTGTTGCTGCTGCTCTCTCTTATTGCGGTCTTTGATTTTGAAATTGTAGCTGATGATCAATAAAATGCAGTTCATATCTGTTGCTTTCGGTGACGTGCACTCCATTAAATCTGCATATAGCGCGAGAATTGAAGATCGGATTTAAATCCGTTTCGCAAAAAAACACATTTATGTGACCAGGTGTAAATGGAATCGTTTTGATAAATCAGATAGCTATCCGATCTGAGAAAACGCATGAAGTGCCCAGTAAATAAATCTCTTATTTGTAAACTTGTTTGCATTCTATGTTGTATGTTGTTGCGCTTGCTTGTAGTATGTCATTTTTTTACATGCTGTTCATTCATCCATTGCTGATAATTAGACCAGTCCAATAATTTCCACATATGTCGAACACATTCCACACATCCAATATTTATGACAGTGCAAGTATTACAGAGCGACTCTAGGGGTCGCTGTTTGACAAAAACACAATTTCTCCACAGTGTGCCTTTAAAGAAAATGATCGTCAAAAAATCAGTTATTTTCTGTAAAATTAGGATTTTTTTTTTTTTACAGTGCATGCATTCGACGCAGAGATGATGCCTAAAAATAAAACCGAAAGTCTTACCTTCCGCGAATAATAAGAAAAGGGAGAGCAATGATATTCTCTTAATTTTTGTAGAACTATGCAGATTTGGAACGTAATAAAGATGGTCAGTGGATATTATTTGCTGGAGAGTTACTACAGCTATTGACAAGCGTGAATATATCTCACAACAACGAAACAACGGCTATAGTTTACAGAGGCGTAGGAATGACTTTGACATTGGGGGGGATTGGCCACTTTGAATCAACGTCCATCCCACCACCGTAACATAGGCCTATACAGTATGACATGGTAGGCTACAACATGTTTGGAATCACAAACAGCAAATAAATAAACAAAATCATCCAATCTGCTTATTATTAGACAAATATTGGAGTTGGGAAACAAGTGCTGTAAGCCCCCCTGTAATTGCGGGCAGAAAGGAGAGTGGTACTTTACAAGGCACATATTTGATATGTAACACAGAGAAATCGATTGGCAGCTATGTAAAAAAAATTGTTGTGGGGTGGCATTATTCTGAAATGAGATGACAGAACATTTTACTTTTGCTAAGGTTAACACAGAGAAATCGATTGCCAGCTATATAGAGCTATGGCAAGCCGTTTTAACACTTAATCCTTAAAACCTACTAGTCTCTATTTTCATGCTACTAGTACTTATTTTTTAGATACTAGTATCTATTCCATTAAGTACTAGTTCTTATTCTTTAGGTAGGCTACTAGTGCCTATTCTTTAGATACTAGTGCTTATTCTTTAGGTACCCTTTTAAAGATACTACTTATTAATTAGATACTAGTTATTTTTTATTAGATACTAGTACCTATTAAAAAGACACTAGTTCTTATTCATTAGATTCTAGTGCCTATTAAATTGGTACTAGTACTTATTCATTATACTAGTACTTATTCATTAGTTACTGTATTATTAGATACTATAGTATTTATTCATTAGATACTAGTACCTATTAAATAGATACTACTTATTCATACTAGTACTTATTTCAGTAGTGACTAATCTTTTGTTACAAGTAATTTTTTTTTTTTTTTTTTTGCCATTGACTTTATGGGGTTCTGTTATTCAGATATCAACATTTGTGACTAGTATGCATTTATTAGATACTAGGCTAGTAGTTATTTATTAGGTAGGCTATTAGCAGGGGTTTTCCTGCATAGAGAATTATGAGGCGGCCGCCTCCGTCAAATGTCATGCCGCCTCCGCCTCTCAACAAAAATCGGACAGACAGTCACATGATCAGATACGCTTTTTCCACCGTGACGGTTCTGTTGCGGTTACCGCTTGTGTCCATTCTCAAACCGTATAGTGCTGTGCAGATTGCGGATAATCCGCAGGTCAGGCGGGCCAAGTAATAAAAACATTACATTCCAATTAATCGAGGGTGGATGACAGATAAATCATTATAATGTGTTTAGTTTAATAAAGACACGGAACTCTCATCACGGGAAAACGCAATGAACGAGAGTCACTCTTTTACCTTTGTTTTCAACAACGTAATTCTCTTCAGGGAAAACCAATCAAGGAAAACATATCAGGGCTCGACAATAACGCTTGTCCGGGACCAGGTCCATATACTATGTTATTTAGTATAGTGTACTACTGTAATGATGAACAGTTCAGATGTTTCTCCTAATAAAAATGACACTGCCGGAGCGCCACATACTGTAGTAATAGACTCTCATTGAACTACAACATGCACTGACCCGATGTAAAAACAGAATTTGTTTGCATATTCAGTCATAACGGGGAGCCAAAGCAGCATCTTCTGCATTATAATAATTGCTGTTGGAAAATAATAGGAATTTTCTTAAATCTTATTAATCAGACTTGTAAAGTAGATTAAATTAAAACCGTTTTGGACATGTAGAATGTGAAGTATGAGGTTTCTTTCCCCTATTGACCTTAATTCCTCTACAAGCTGGACTCTTTTACAAACAGTTTCACTTCGCCTCACAAACTGAGCTGATAGTGTATCACTTGCATTCAGTGAATCACATGTCCACACATAACTGCTTGAACTATGTTGTTTTGTGACGTTATAAATGTGGACAGGAGAACGCTGAAAAACAATCTGTTGATAAATAGCTGTGCAAGGAACAGGAATTGTGCAGAGAATCAATGTAAGTTTGCTTTATATCTGCTTTATACATATCTGGAACTAAACCTTCTGCTCAGTTCACACTGTTGGTCTGATTTGACTCAGTCTGACAGTGATGTCTGGTCTCTTCTTCTCTGATCAGCTCACTTCTTGTAGATCTGATGTCATAAACCAGCATAGCAACACTAGCCACGCCCACCAGAGCAGAGAGGACCAATCGGATCACAGCTTCAGTGAAACCACAACAGTGGATGTGGTCTGAAAAAAAAGATGATGGTTTTGTGGGTTATTGGGAGATCAACCATCTATTGGGAAGGCAATGAATCCACAAGCTTTACTGTGTGTGTGTGTGTGTGTGTGTGTGTGTGTGTGTGTGTGTGTGTGTGTGTGTGTGTGTGTGTGTGTGTGTGTCTGCATGCTCACTTTCCTTGCTCAGTCAAATAACATTAGCTAGGGTTGTTTAATATCGGCAATTCGCTTCAGCCCTGTCTTTAGTCTCAGTTCTCCTAGAAATGTGAGTGATTATGTGATTCTTTCTCCATGATATTTTTCTCATTGACTAGCCTAATGTTTTATAGAGCAGACCCAACACGGCTCTCGGACACGGGATTCATTTCTCTGTAGCTCCTCTGCGGTCTGTTCACAATTCCTGTAAAGTCACACACAAACAAGCAAATACGCCTTACCCCCAATATCCATTAACCGTAAACCCCAGGGAATGCATGAGCTGATCAAATGTAAACCCTGAATGCAATGTAAGTCATTTTGGATAAAAGCATTTTCTAAATGCATGAATGCAATGTAAATGTTGCAGTTTAATTGTGTTATACAGTCAATTATAGGGTGCTCACCAGATGTAATATGAATCAACACCTATATGTACTGCATCAATGCAATGAATATGTTTTAGGTTTTAACTTCGATCAGGTGAAACCAGTCCTACTGACCCGCTCCGAGTGGGATTCGAACCGTGGTCTACTGCATGGGAGGCAAAAGACCACAGCCTAGCATCAATCGCTAGTGTGCTTCTTGAGATCAGGGGAGTGAGGTTTACCTGTACAGCTCTTACTAGCTCCATTACACAGGCCACTATGAACTAACAGTGGATTTCAGAGTGAAAAACTAATATCACACTGATTTACCTGAACACATCTAACAGAGTTCTGCTCTGTAAATAAACACTAATATCATCAGTGATGTACCTGAACTTGACTGATAGAGTTCAGTAATGTTGGCATCCTCAGTCTGGTTGACGGTTGAATTGTTCACAGCCCAGCTGGACGTCACACAATTTGAGCTTGATGATCTTTCTGATGATGAAGAATATTGTGGAGTAACTGATAATGATAGAGAATTAGGTTTGACCTATCACTCTGGGTTTGACTTGCTGGCAAAACCTGATATCTTCTTTGTCGCGCTTTCAAAATAAAAGTTCCAAATGTAGTTTTTGTCCCTGCGGTGTAGGCTAATTTTTGGGTGGGACACATGCAGCATTTTCCAATATTGAGGGGGACACGTCCCCTCCGGTTCCTACACCAATGATAGTTTATAAACTCTTAACAGAGAGACGTTATACCACATGAGAATCAAGGCTTTTCTCAAATATGGGAAGACGCTTAAAAAGGCGCAGTAAATTCATCCCTATAAGACGAGTATTCTACAACAGTCGCTTGACTGTAAACTGATGGACCGACTGGCAGCAACTGCACATTTGCTGAAGGGTGCAATACCAGTGTTGCCAGCTGGCACCTTCAATATGTAATTTTCAAATATACATTTTGTATTTTTATCCATCATGTAATTTTCCATAGACATAATGCCATTCCATTTTGTGTACATACATTTTTATATCATTCTAATATAGCTAAGCTAAACATTTTAAACAATAAAAAAGACGGATTCACATGACTAATAATGCCTCAGTCAAGTCAAATAAATGTTCAATCATTATAGTTGCTTTTCACACCATTGTCTAAAACACTCAAAACAACATCGGAGATTGTAGGCTATACACTCAATTCAAAAACAAATATTTAGAAGGAAAAAGTCTGCCTAGATTGAGTCGTCTTCTAGAATTATCATTTTTATCAAGCTCGTATATTTAAGTTCAGTAATTTCACGTAAATGGCAATGAAAATGACCTATTAATTGTCATTTAAGTGAAATTACTGAGCTTAAATATACGAACTTGATAAAAATGATACCAACCTGCAGGTGGACGGAAGAGGAAAAGTTCTTTAGTGTTGCTTTAAGTTTGTATCCTATCTTTATCAATCTCTATGACATTATTTTATTTATGTGTAAGAAACCTCAGAATCACCTGCATTTGAGAAATAGTCTTCTATAATCATGTTCTAATAATCGTAAACTGTAAAACTTTAAAACATTGATTTTTAACAATGAATAAAAAAAAAGATATCTTATATCTTTTGCCAGTGTTTGAAGCTTAATGCAGACATTTATGGTTGCAAGCCATTAAACGGACAGATGAAACCTGCTACGATTAGCCTACGGCACTGAAGCATGAATTTGATGTAAGCAATAGACCCTTTTCACATTTCCGGGTTTTTCAAAAGTGGAAGCCTATTGGGTAAACTTCTATATGGTGAAAGAGAGAATACGTTAAATATGTATTTTTGTGTTCCCATTTGAATCCAAAAGAAAAACACAATAGTTTTTTCACAACTTTCAAAACTAGAAAAAAAAAATAGAGATAGATTGAAAACGGCAGTCAGAGAAGAGAAAGATGTAAATTTTACCATCACTCTCAGCCGCTGTATTAGAAACACAATCACAGCAGCGTTAACTAGTTTTTTTTATAATTTGATGCAAAGGAAATATATATATATATAAAACTATGACCGTTAAAATGCTTCATCACAGTCTGTGAAAAAGGTCCAAAGGTCTACATAATATTCACATATGCAGTTCAGGGAGCATAGCACATACGTCCACAAGATGTCTGTTAAAGATCACTTCATCTAAGCATCTACTGTTTACATCTAATAGAGTCTTTAAGATGTCAGTTTAACATGCATTCTAAACCATTACATCTTAAATACATCTTCTAAATGTCTATTTGACCTCTGACAGGAAACGTCCTATAGTCGGATTGCAGATGAGATGAGCAGATGAGCAAACACTGTAAAAATATATCTTCCAGATTTAAACATCAAATAGACGTCTCCGTGATGTACGTGCAAATCGGGGGATTAGCCCTATGTTACAGCATAACATAAAAAACTGTAGAGTGTCTTTGAGTTTCAAGAAAAGCGTTATAAAAAATACATTTATTATTATTATTATTATTATTATTATAAAACAATATCCAATACCATTTTACATAGATAACATTAAACCTTATATTTCTGACAATTTTGACCTTTTACTCGCAATTGTGGGTTCATATCTCTCAATTCGAACTTTATAATATTACATTATATTTAGATCACAATTCCTAGGGGAAAAATGTCTTGAGATATGTCTTGAGTTTTTAGATATAAATTTGCACTTCTGAGGAAAAAATAGAATATCGAGTTTAAATTTGGTAATTCTGGTTTTCACAGGGAAGTTAAAATTGTGAGATATTTTTATACTGTTATTCATTGTCTTCCATAGACTGGTGTCAGAACTGTCACTGTCTGCCATCAGGTAGGCTCCGCCCACAAACACATCATTGCTCTTTGTCAACACCCAAATGGTCTTCTCTACAAATTCTCCTGCTGTGACCGGGCATTTTTAGACATTTAGTGGTGGGCAAACTGCCAGTGAATATGGGTTATGCTTTTGTTTTGTTCTCGGTGTGCTTGTGGCATCTAGTTGGTAAGTTACAGATGTGTTTTAATGACTTCACTTCTTGCTGTTTTAGTGTTATTTCAACAAAAAAGTTTCAAAATATGTTGAGTCATTTATTAGAAAAGCCTGTTAATTTGATGGACTTCTACACTGTAAAAAATGTTACTGCTATTTACTTAAAAAAATTATGGTAACAATATTACACATACTATTTTTGAGTAGTTAAAGCTTGATTTCATTCATGGAATCTACCTGAATAAATCATGTAAAATGCCCTAATTTATTTAGACATAATGAAGTAAAACATTTTAGTGAAATGTGCTTTTTTATTTTAAGTATTTTTTATTCTCAAAATTGTGTGAAATCAAGTGAATGGATATGACCTGTTTATATTTAACTTTGAGATATATTGTTTTATATAAAGACTGCATGCTGCTAGGACAGCACAGAATCAAACTTGTTACTGCACTATCATTAACAGAGTTATTGCGACAGTACATGTATAAAACAACATGCTTCAGAATATTTAAAAATGCAGTTATTCACAACCTAACCATAAGCCCTACTCTTCTGCACAATGGTAACGATCAAAACTTTAACATAATAGAAACTCTTTCAAATGTCAAACATACCTGAACATTAAACATTAACAGATGTTTCCCTTTACTCAAAAACACATGAAATAACACTTTATTTCAAGATTTACTCTCCATTTCCAGCCATGTGCAAAGCATGCTGGGAACAAACAATGGTGTCTCTAAATAAAACCGCATAAATGAGCTAATTCTCTTAAAATAAATAGGTAGCCCCTTTTCCTTAATTTTATGAGGTTCATCAGTTCCTCAATTCAAGCCTTAAAATTGTGTATGTTTCCTTAAAAAAAATAGGAAAATGCATCTCTTGGTGTTATTAGTGAAATGTTCTCAATATTTTCAACAAAAACTGAACCACAATTTTCCTAATAAAATATACATAATATTTTTAATGATCACCTCAATTTTTTTAATGAAAATTACAAGACTCATGATTCATTTTTTACAGTGTATAAATGTAACGAAACAAAATGTGTTATCTTGTTTTAAAACACTGATCATTATTTACACAAATTGAAATCAATGTTAAAATGTTTCAACATGCAGTTAGCTCATTTAAGGTCATTTATAGCATTTCATTTTCTCAGTATAAAAATTAAATTAGTCCATGAGCTAATTGCTTGTCAGCTGAATAAGATTAAAGCAGTCTGGTCCATAGATTATGTTTTATTTGTCACTTCTGTTTGCACATAAAAATGAGTGCATAAGAAAACATCACTGGAGAGTCTCAGCACAAGAGACTTTTTCAGTTTTGTTAAGCACAAACTCGCTGATCAACAATGTGATCGACCCGTTTTTTCTCCCATTATGAATTAGGGCCAAAGCCAGGGTCCCGGGTTCTCTTTTTTTCTTTTTTTTTTTTTTTGCATCTCTAGTGTTTAAACTGCTATTCTGAACTTTCACTGTTATTCATCTCTTGATGGAAAAGTGTTTGTTCTCTGCAAATCATTTAACATTCATGTTAGTGGAAAACATCTGCATAATACAGATTTAAGTTGTCATTTAATTTGGTTTTAGACTTTAACAGCACACATATTTCTGTTTGCTCATCAGGTGTATTTGGTGATGATGCAGAATCAGTGAAGTCAGTGTCAGTGATGGAGGGAGATTCTGTCACTCTAAACACTGATGTTACTGAAACACAGCAATATTTGATGATACAGTGGACGTTCGGAAGCACTCGAATCGCTGAAGTCAACAGACTCACGCAAACCAACTTGACATATGATGGTCCTGATGAGAGATTCAGAGACAGACTGAAACTGGATCAAACGGGATCTCTGACCATCACAAACACCAGTACCTCAGACTCTGGACTTTATCAACTAACACTTGTCGGCAGAGGGACCAGCTACATGAGTTTCAATCTTAAAGTCTATGGTAAGACTTAAACTTATCTTTATCCTAAAAAGGTTCTTTTCTATTCATTTCAATATTCTTTATGATATTGATGGCTGTCACACTTGCTTTGTAGTCAAAACTAAAAAAAATAATCATTTTATCCAATGAATCAAAATACTCAGGAGAAAACAATACTGTTATCATCCCCACGTAAACTATAAAAACGTGAATTTGTGAAAACATGCACATGCATGCGTATAATGTATTCAGTCTTTAGCAAGTAGTGTTTCTTTACAAACTGACATTTCCTACAACTGGCCTGGCATGATAATACGGCGTTTAGTCGTTTTCACAGATCCATGTGAACAGAGTCGTTTTGATAAAGTGTCGTCTTTACTTGAAAAACGTAAAGGAAACGTTTCCATTTTTAGTACATTGTTGTCATGTAAACGTACCACAAAGAAACAAAGAGAACAGGAACAGAAAACAGGGAAGCAATGTGATAAACTAAAAGTCCATGAAAACCATGGCATGGACACAGCTAAGAATGAGAAAATGCAGCTACAGCTCAATTCAAATATAAAACAGTCACAGATGTAAACAGAAACACAATAATGGCTGCACATTTATTTGTTTATATATATAGTCAGTATTATAGTTACAGCTGCTGTGATTACGCAATCGTGAGAAGTGTCCATTATATCATCCTATTGAAATCTGCTCTTGTTGTTGCAAAAAAATGTTGCAGCCTTCTAACCAATTACAAACAAGTAATTACATGAATGAATAAATGAATGAAGTGACTAAGCAGAGGCATTTAAATTAGTCCGTAAGCTAATCACTAACTGTAACTGGCTCACTGAATGAAGATAAAGCAGTCTGATCCATAGATGAGTGTTTTGTGTTTCGGTTCCATTTTTCACAAGAAAGTGAGAGCTGAAGGAACATCACCTGAAACTGAACTCCTGAAATTTCATTGTTATTCATCTCTTATAAGATCCAAATTTAAAGTGTTGGTTCACTGCAGATCAGAAAACGTCTGCATAATACAGATTGAAATTGCAATTTTGATCATTAATAAGAAACATAATGATCTTAGTTTAACAAAACATGTTTCTGTTTGTTTTCCAGATGTGACAGATGCAGTGAAGTCAGTGTCAGTGATGGAGGGAGATTCTGTCACTCTAAACACTGATCTTACTGAAGTACAGAAATATTTGATGGTACAGTGGACGTTCGGCAGCACTCGAATCGCTGAAGTTAACAGACTCATGCAAACCAGCTCTACGTATGATGAGGGATTCAGAGACAGACTGAAACTGGATGATCAAACCGGATCTCTGACCATCACAAACACCGAAACCAATGACACTGGACTTTATCAACTAACAATTGTCAGCCGAGAGACCAGCTACATGAGTTTTAATCTCATAGTCTATGGTAAGAGAATTACAACATTATTTGCCCTTCATTTGAATTATATCTTTGTCATTTTAAAACATTTATTTTCTATTATTTTCAATAGTCCTTAAATCCAAGTTATGATATTGACTGCTTTAATAACATTTTATAAATGCATCTAATATAAATAAAGATTGTCAGCACTGATCTGTGTGTGATTAACTACGACCCAATCTTCTTCATCATCAGAAAGATCGTCAAGCTCAAATTGTGTGACGTCCAGCAACAATTCAACCATCAACCAGACTGAGGATGATAACATTACTGAACTCTATCAGCCAAGTTCAGGTACATCACTGGGTATATGGAGCACATTTGCTTGCATTTCTTGTGTGATTTCACAGGAACAGAAAACTGGCAGCAGACAGAGAAGTTAATTGCGCGTCTCAGAGTTGTGTGTGTGTGTGTGTGTGTTGTGCCTTATGCTGCACTACTCTGGAGAACAATAACGCTCAAGGCAAAAATCATCATGGATAAAGAATCACACAGATTCCTGGGGAGCCATTTAAAGAGTCTAGAATTGCTTCTGTTAATCGAGCAATCCTAGCTAATGTTATTTGGCTAAGCGAGGAAACTGTGCATACAAACTGTGCCTTTCCAGTGGATGCTTGAGCTCTTAATAATAACTCACAAAACCAGCACCTATAAGTGTATAGGGACGAGCCCTAAAATCATTGTTTTTCTTTTCAGACCACATCCACTGTTGTGGTTTCACTGAAGCTGTGATCCGATTGGTCGTCTCTGCTCTGGTGGGCGTGGCTACTGTTGCTGTGCTGGTTTATGACATGTCTACAAGAAGTGAGCTGATCAGAGAAGAAGAGACCAGACATCACTGTCAGACCTCTGGAGTCAAATCAGGCCAACAGTGTGAATTGAGCAGAAGGTTTAGTTCAAGATATATCCAGATATAAAGCAAAAGATACATTGATGCTCTGCACCTTTCCTGTTCTTTGCACAGCTATTTATTAACAGATAGTCTTTGCATTCTTTGACCACTTTTAATTGATCTATGAAATTAAATACATGGCTTTAACCATAATTAAGCAAAATAATAATTAACAACACAAACGATGGCATAGAATGATCTTATAGGCTTGTGATTGATATGCATTTTGGTGACTTTTAATAAAGCTTTGGTTTTAGAACAAGGTGTAGCTTGTGTTTTTCTGTTCTCCTGTCCTTTATAACGTCACAATACAATATTGTTCAAACAGCAGTTGTGCGTGAACATGTGATTCACTGAATGCACGTGAGACACTATCAGCTCAGTTTGTGAGGCAAAGAGAAACCTTTTGGTCTCAGTTATTCACAGCTGTGGTTTGATCTGATGTCTGATCAAACTGTTGTGAAAGAGTCCAGCTATAGTAGAGGAATTAAGACAAATGGGGAAAATAAAACCTGCTACTTAACATTCTCCATACACCAAAACTGTTTTAATTTACTTAAAGTCAATCGGTCTGATTAATAGGATTTAAGCAAACTCTAATTCCTTCCCACTGATTCTAATGCACATGATGCTGCTTTGGCTCCCCCTTATGGCTGAATATGGAAACACATGAAGGAGGCTGCAAGTGAAAATGAAAGTGAAAGTGAAAATCCACTGGATATGCAAAGGGGTTTAAAAATCTGGGAATGCCTTTAGATTCAAGGAATGGAATGGTCGTACAAATAAATATATAGTCATTATAATATAATTATGAACTACTCACCAGTGACAGACACATTTAATCTCCTGAATTTGGTCTGTTTGCTGATGATGATCTGAGGATTTGATTGTGTCATATATACAATGCAGTATGAACCAAGGGATTTCACAGGACTTGATAAAAATGTTTTAACAATTCACATAAAAAAGTATATTTATATTTAGAATCAAGCAATAAATACCTGTATCAGTGAACAACCGAATCCGTGTTTCTACTAGGTCAGGAGGACATTAATAATCAGATAAAAAAAGATCAGACATAGAAGATCAATATCTTTATATGAAATATTTATTCAAAACGACTTCCAGATGAGAATAATGCAAGCAAGTGAATAATACATAACACAATGTGGTCTTATAATACAATTATTTAGGTACTATTGAGCAAATGTGCAAAAATGTTCATCTTTTTTATATAAGTGCAATAAGAGTTTTTCAGTCAAGTGCTTTAGCATGAATATGAAAGGCACTTTAAATTAGGGTCACATTAACAATTTGACCTTCAGATCTAATTAAAGGACCAAAAAACAGATTGACTACAGACCGTCAATCCATTCTTTCTCCGAACGGCTTGTCCTCTGTAGTATCATAGGGATGCTGGAGTTTATCCCAGCGAATCTGAATGGATGGCCAGTTCATTACAGGGATCACACACATTCACACACTCACTCACACTTGTGAACAATTAAGGCCTTGTTTATACCTGGTATTAAGATGCTTTTTAGTCGATCAGATCACAAGTGGATGATGCTAAATACAGGTGTAAATGTTTTGAGCTTGTCCACTGTCAACCACATCCAGAGGTAGTCAAAAACATATTTGAACGGATTGCTTTCGTAGTGTAAACACTCATGTGGTCGAATGTGATCAAACAGCCACAAAAGTCCATCTACTCTTCGCCTAATGTGAAACATTATGGGCAGTGCGCTAGCCAGATGTGATATAAACTTTGTCGATGGTTTGAAGGCGATGGTTTGGACCTAATCGTCCATTAGATCGAAAGATCTGAAAAAAAAAACATATATTTACATACATAGCCCATACATAGACCCTCCCCTCGATGAAATCAGGACAGAATTGGTTGAAAGTGGACAAAAGAGACGGATTAAAACACCAGGTGTAAACAGGAATGTGTCTCCCTCGTGTACTTGTGATCTGATCTACCAAAACGCATCTTAATACCAGGTGGAAACCATGTCTCTTATGTCTCCAATTCACATATCCTGCATGTCTGGATTGTGGATGAAACCAGAGAATCCAGAGGAAAAACACATGAACATGCAAACTCCACACAGAAAGTCCTCCAGGCTCAGCCAGGACTCAAACTTTCTTGTGACCATGATAGAACATATGTTTGGATAACATATTTAAGAGTCTTTATTTCATATAGAAGAAAAAGGTAAAAAGTTTACAATATAAATAAAAAGAAAAGTCAAAATGCTGAGAGAATGTTAAATAAGATAAGTAGCTGGTTTATTTCTACAACACGGCTATGCTCAGACTTTCAGTACAAATCCAATTTTTGTGCATATCTGATTGAAATCTGATCAGATTTATCTAGTGTGAACGGCAAAAAAATAAATAAAATAATAATAATAATAATAACATGAAATGCGATGTAATGTATTTTTACAAATGCGTTTCGACCTACATTCAAATGTGGTTTGAAATCCTATTCAAATCTCATTTCTGTAAATCAGTTTCAGTCTGACTGGTCTGCTGAACGGATTTTGCAAGGTTTATGTGTAGGGTTGGGTATCGTTTTTTTTTTGTTTTTTTTAATACTGGTGCCAAATCGATACTTTTAAAACGGTACAGGTGCCTAAACAGTGCCTGAACCGATACTTAAAAAAAATTACAAATAAAAAGAGCCTCAAAATGATGGTGAATGACATTAAAGAACGGCTTTTTATTGAAAAAATAAATTAAAAAATTCTTACAATCAAACAATATTTTCAAAGTTAAGTATACTTACATATATTTAAAAAGCCCAAAATATAGCCTAAATAGAAAACACAACAAATTTACATCACAAATCCACAATAAACCTAAGACACCTAACCCAACTACAATAATTTAACACTAAATAACACTAAAAAACAGTTACGGTACTAATAACAGCTAAGTAGTCTGTATTCTTGGTTTGCTACAAACCAGCTTTACATTTCATCATTTACAGTATTTTGCAAAAATATTACCACATTTTTGCCTTCTCTGGCTGCTATATAAACTGCTAATAGACAAAAATCAGAAGGCTTTCTCCGAATTATGTGCGCCATTCATTAGTGCCTTCAGTTTGATCTATCCTGGACAAAGATTTGAGGTAACACCAGACTCTACATTAATTTATACTAGAAATAATGATTTCAGAATCATAAAGAATAAATCAAATATATAATTTTATTTGGCAGGTAAAAATGCATCATGCCAATTACACAAGTAAAATTCAGAAATATTAAATACATTACATGAAAGGGAATTAACAATAGATTCGCAAGAAACATCATATGTGATATAAAGACATTCTTAGTGAATTTTTAGTGACTTTAATAAGGAGAAAATGAAGGGAGGAGGGAGACGAGGATGCATATATAGCATATATTATAATATATATTTTGCCAGCAGCCATATCACACCAGCCCAAGACTGGTTGCCCACTGAAGTTAAGCAGGATTGAGCCTAGTTAGTACCTGGATGGGATAACTCCTGGGAAAACAAGGTTTCTGCTGGAGGAGGTGTTAGCGAGGCCAGCAGGGGGCGCTCACCCTGTGGTCTGTGTGGGACCTAACGCCCCAGTGTAGTGATAGGGACACTATACTGTCAAAAAGCACCGTCCTTCGGATGAGACGTTAAACCGAGGTTCTGTGGTCATTAAAAATCACATGGTACTTCTCGTAAAGAGTAAGGTCCTGGGCAAATTCCACCCATTGGCCCTTGCCTATCATGGCCAATCTCTCTCCTCTCCACTGTAGCTGGTGTGTGGTGAGCGCACTGGCGCCGTTGTAATGTGGCTGCCGTCGCATCATCCAAGTGGATGCTACACACTGGTGCTGGTTGAGGAGAGATTCCCTGATATGATTGTAAAGTGCTTTGGGTGTACAGTAGTACTTTTTAAAGCGCTATATAAATGCCTTATTCATTCGTTCATTCATTCATTCATATAAACAATGAGATAAGTTAGGATAAAGGCTGCATTCTGTGCTCTTTCTTTGAGATATCTCTAGGGTGTGTTTTATTATTACTTTAATGCAGGCGATTTGATCTCAGCTTTTGTCTTAGCAGGAAAATTAAATCTTACAGGCTCATCTCTTTGAAGCTTGCATGGCCATAAAGTACTTAGCTGGGAGTTTTGTTAGTTAGGTCACCTGATGTACTCGTTACATCATAAGAAGAATGACATCTATGCTAATATTAGTCTCTCTGTTTATCACGAGGTTTACAGTAGTCTGCCGGATCCAGGCCGGATCCAGATCTGATAAAGGACGACAACGCGACAACCAGAATTCCGGTACGCGCCTGCGCACATATTAAAATGTGCATACATAAAGACTAAACACGTAATACGCATGTGCACACCGTCAGTGTTTTCACAGATTCACGCTTTTGAAATTTACACGGAGATCATAACTTTTTTCAACATTTTTCAAAGAAATGCACCTCTGAACCTATTTCACAGTTTGCGTTCTCGAGCCACCAAACACTGTTGTCGTGGAAATGAACAGCCAGAACACAATATAAGTTTTCTGTTTTCAGTTAAATTGGTGTCGTGTAAGCGGTCCCTAAGTTAATAACTAATGATTTTTGCAATGGATGTGAATCATTCAAAACTAACTTTAGCTGGGAAAAAAAATGATTCTAGAGCTGCTGTAAAGCCAAAACAATCTCTGTTACTTTAATTTCCTATTATCACTGTGAAGCTGCTTTGAAACAATCTATATTGTTAAAAGTGCTATATAAATAAAGGTGACTTGAATCATCTGGAAGACTCATTTGTGTTTGGTTGGCCCTTAAGTCTACAAGACACACAAACAAGAATTGAGGAAAGACGACAAAGAGATGGCGAGAGATTAACTAGACATACAAACAAAATGAAAAAAAAATGAAAAAATAAATATGAGACCTTAAAAATACAAGCAAGAAAATGATAGACAAATAAAATACAGACAATGAGAACTGAAATTGAAATGTCAGACAAGAAGAACAAAGAACATATAAAGCTACATATACAGACAAAACAAGAGAACAGTCACAAAGTGGATGATTAAAAAGAGCTCTTCTGACCTTAGCAACACCCCTGGTAGTAAACAATAAAGCTACAGCTATTCCAGTACTAGTGAAGTTTGGTAATTGTAGCACCATGGATCATTTGAAAGTGTCACGCCTCCTGTGTATAGCGAATGGATAACTTTGAGGATTGTGTCTCTCTCTGCTTTCAGAAGTTCTTCAGCAGTGAGATTAGTGTCTGTAGGAGTATCTTAGTATCTACTGTTAGTCATGTGCTTATCACTTTTGAAATCATTCGGTCTTCTTCCAGCACACAGGTTCATGTCTCACTTTCATAAAAGCAGAAATCTGTTGTTGATCTCGATTGTTGATGATTGACACTGGTGAGCGCGTCTTTTCTCATCAAACTAAACTCGTGGCCTCCTGCACGTCCTCTATCAGGCGATGAGTCTCTGATTCATTCACTCGTTTTTCTATGGAAGAAAATACACAGACAATCACAGATATTAAAAAAAGAGAAAGCATCTATTTTGTTGCATATAGCCTACATTCAGTTGCAGCTAATATCGAGAGTTCCCCTAAACACACTGAAAGCTAAAACTAAAACAAAAGAAATAGAACAAATCTAATATTTTGACAATATGAATCACTATATTTTTCCTTGAAAAATAGTATATAGGATACTGAGACTTCATTCATCTTCCTTTTGCTTCAGAATAAACAAAAAGATTCTTACATGTTTGCTCTGTTCCTCACTAGCAGCATCTTTAGACAGTTTTAGTTTATTAACAAACGCGCTCACTGAACATGAGCTGCTCCTTTTGGGGTTTATTTTGTTATAATGACCAGCTGACTAAATAAATAATTGCACTTTTTTCACTAAATGTACAATAAGACAGTAAATTCACAGTGTAAACAACGAGTTTTATCTGACCAATCAAACAGAGAAACTAGTAAGAAAAAATCCACTGACATTATCACTGGATATACAGTGGGCCAGTAGTTAAAATGTTTCTTTGCAAAAATGTTTTTGAATTCTTAAAAACAAAACAAAAAACCTATATAATCAGACCAAGCTCAATCTTTTGACTGAACATTAGTCTGGGGAGTCTGCTCTGTATTTCTACTACACAAGAGGCGTGATCAACAGGCATAGTTCAAATGACTCTGTACGCAATTGGATAGTCCTTTAACCAATCATACCAATGATCCAGGTGACGTACTTTGCAGCAAAAACTCCAGGCAGAAAACGTGTAAACAAACGTGTTGTTTTGTAGCGTTCATCAGATTTTTGCAGAAGCAGCAATGGCATCGAGCGATTTTTGCAGGTTGTGCAAAACAAAAACATGGAAGTGAATGGTATTTACACCCACTCAAGCGATGTGTTTGCTAAACTAAAGAAGCCATTGAGCATCGTCGAGCGGTTAAAGGGAATTGGATTGGATTAAACCCGCCAATAGCGCGCCAGGTGGATAAGCTAGTTTGTGATTGGTCCCCGCAGATTTGTAACGGAAGCAGGAGAAATAAATGTACAGGTTTCCAGCCTGAGCTGCAGGGCGAAATCAAATCGCCAGCAGATCGAGCTGGGTTTACCCAGTCTACTTGTATATTTCAATAGATAGGCTAGTTGTTATAATAAATGTTGTTCTACTTACTTTTGACCAGCACATTGAATCTCCTGAACATAGCCTGTTCTTCTGTGTTGATGATCTGTAGTTTAAAATGTCCAGATTCATTTTTTTTTATGTTCGTGATGGTCACAGATCCAGTCTGATGATCCAGCTCCAGTCTGCCTTTGAATCTCTCACTAATAGTCATTTCTAAATCCTTTTTAACAACAAGACGGTTTTCAGGTCCAAACGTCCACAGCATCAGATCCCCTGTCTGTATTTCAACACCAGTCTGGAGACTGACAGAATCTCCCTCCGTCACTGAGACTGTCCTCACTTCATGTCACAGCAGCACACAGAAACAGAAATACAGAAAAACAAGTTATTGAATGAATTTTGTCAACATCACATACATTTAAAGTTAGTTCAGTAAAAATATACAGAATATTTATTATATTGCAAAATGTCACCCTCTACATTTTTTTATAGCAAGCTAACGAGCAACAGGCACTGAACGGCTTTCATGAGGTAAATGTATGTGCATGTTCACTGTTTTATAACGTTTTCCACTGTTGAAACACCAATTACATGAGACAGGATTCATTTTGAACCGTTTGTATTCAACAGAACTTTTGATGTTCATAATGTTTATTTCATGCTCTTTAACTAGTAGTAAAGAGGACAAGATGATCGGTTCGTGCCCACTCCACACTGCAGCTTGAACTACAAGGATCTGTCACGCCACATTAAAGAACACCAAAACCACAGTTATTATTTGAATTAAAAGGACACAATTTGAAAGGTGACAAAGCATTTCTGCAATTATTGGATGAGCGGTGTGATTCAAATATTGTTTATTAAAGTCTTGCTCACTAATCAACTAAAAAAAGCAGTCTAAATAACTGTCTAAACTGTTGCACAATCATTATCACAATGGAAGAGTTGATATACTTACCACTGACAGTAACAATGAATCTCTTGTTTTTGGTTTTTCTGCCGCTGGTGATCTTTAGTTTATAGAGTCCAGTGTGAATGGTTCTGATGTTATTGATAGTGAGATCCCCAGTTCTCTCATCCAGACTCAGTTTGCTTAAGAATCTCCCATCAGCACCTGGCAATGTCCTTCTGGTCTCTCCCTTGATTTCAGCAATGAGTTTGTCTTCAGCTGCATAGCGCCACTCTATCGTATCAGTATCCTGTATTTGAGTAAGACCGGTGAGTAGAGGGACAGATTCTCCCTCCTTCACTGTCTTCAAGGATGTTAAAGCTACCAAAGCACATCAGAAGGGGAAAATGTTACTATTTATCTTAAAAGTGTCTTTGTAAAGTGTCTAATATTTATTCACTACATGAACTTATAGGGTTAGGGTTTGGTTTTGGCTTAGTTGCATAAAATTATGCAGAATTAATTATTACCATAGTAACTACATGTAAAATATAACAGTGACACTGTAAAATAAAGTGTTACCAGGGAACATCATCAGTGACCAATGTTAGTTTGTTCGTTACTCAGGGTTATCATTTGGCTTAAGAAGACTTGGAATTATTAATTGTTTGGACAAAAGTGAATTAATGGTACTTTTTAGAGCTTGAACGTTGTGGTCAACAATGTATGTTAAAGGTCAGCGTAAACAACAGCATGTTTGAGACAACCTTACTCGAGTAAATGATGGCAAAATTGACAAAATGTTCATTTTTGAGTGAATTTTTTTAGTTGGAATGGAATGGAATGGATTTTAATGAAGACATGCATTTGTTGAAGTCGGGCTTTGATGACATGCAGAGCAGGAATGATGGATCCTTGTTGAAATAAACTGAAATACGATTGTGGGCTGTGAATTATTCATAAATTCACTGCATAACACAAATCTCACTAATACAATGATTAGGCTTCTGGAAAAACAAGTTATTTGAAATCTCTTTAATCCTGCTCCTGGACCCACTGTCCTGGAGAGTTTAGCTCCAACTCTAACAAACCACATCTCAACCAGCTAATCAGTGTGTTCAGGATCACTTAAAAATCAGATGCTTCTCAAACGGAAGGCTGTACGCTATTGAGGCTGAGTTCTTCCTAGTCTAGTCCTTCACAGGCTTGTAGGCTAGACTCCTCAGCATTAACCGCTAGAATGAGACGGTCTAGTAAGAGCGTATGGCTACATCACACATATTCCCGCCACCATCACAGCACGAAAATACTATTAAAACGTAATTTTGTAAAAACACTTAGTATTGAAAATCTTTACATGAACCGGCTTTCTATTCATATAATACAGTGAATGACAGCCGTCTTTGGTCTCCCATTGGATTACGTTATTGTCAGTTTACATTAAACAGAAAACATTATTTTTGTCTTATATTTCATAATGAACTCAGATAAACTCAGTGCCGACTCATTTTCCGTCACTTATTTTTCGTGAATTAGAATATGTGCAAAGGATTGTGGGCGATTGAGCGCGAAGGATAAACTTGATGCATCCTTCAAAATGAGCTTTGAAATGTGAAACAAAGACCTGTCCAAATACTCGCACTTGTGGTCTGTTCAGTTGACAGCTTGTCTACTTACACAACGTATTTCCAGAGTTTGGCCAACGAGTTGAAGTGGGCGTGAAGATCGCAAGTGTTTTAAGATTCTATTCAGTGGGACACACTTAATCACTTAATTTACAAACTACATATAATCTCTGCACCAATAAAATGTGCAACACTTTATGTTTCACAAACTAATTATATGTAACATTTAATTAAATGTTCCTGAACGTGAATGACAGGTTATGTTGAGCCTCCGAAACAATATAATGGGATAGTGTGAACCGCATGCGGTTTTCAAATAAGCCTGAAGTGTGTGTTTAATTAGGGTTGAAGCTAAAAGTGGAGCGGCTAAGTGCTTATGTTTGGCAGAATCGTTCAGTTTATGATACAAGCGTGAAAATTGGCATGAGCAGTCTCCATGGGTCACTTGACAAGAAAATTGTCCGAGCCACTTGAAATTTTAAGATGGCGGCCATTTTTCAAGATGGCCGACACCTTAGTGGAGCAGTTAAGTGATATAGTGGTTTATTTGGTGATACAAGCATGAAAATTGGCATGAGCAGTCTCTGAGGGTCACTTGACAATAAGCCACCTACAGCTACTTGAAATTTCAAGATGGCGGCCATTTTTCAAGATGGCCACCACCTTAGTGGAGCAATTAGGCTTAAGAAATCATTTAGTTGGTGATACAAGCATGACAATTGCCATGAGCTGTCTCAAAGGGTCATTTGACAAGAAACCGCCCATAGCCACTTGAAATTTCAAGATGGCGGCCTTTTTTTTTAAGATTACCACCACCTAAATGGAGCAGTTAAGCGATATAATTGTTTAGTTAGTGACATAAGCATGCAAATTGGTATGACCAGTTTCTAAATGTTGCTTGACAAGAAAACACTCTCAGCCACTTGAAATTTCTATTTTCAAGATGGCCGACCCCTGGATCCTCAAAAGATCAATTTTCCGATAGAAATGTTTTTTTGTTTTTTGTTTTCATTAAGGACGATTTGGTGTAATTTTTTTTATATGTTTTATATTATTATAAAGAACAACTTTTAACGCATCAAAATACAGTTGTGTTGATTTGTTGATTATAGATAGATTAGACAACAGTGAATATCTGCACTACCAGGGCACACTGGTGATATATCACTGCTGTTAAACTCAGAGTGGGGTTCAATGTCATCTAATTGTAAAGTTAGTTTCCCAAATGCTGTCTAATCTACCCCAAAACAGTTAGAAAGCCGCACCTGACTTGACAGGTTGTGCCAGTGCGGAAGAGCCGAGCCAAGGTTAATGGGGTTTTAGTTAACCGGATGGTGTACAGATCGCACGGGATATAAATGGCATTGGATGAACGATCGGACTAAGTGTAGGGTTAATGCATGAACTTAGGCCCCGTCCACACTACTGCGTTTTCGTTTAAAAACAGAGACCTTTTGCTACGTTTGCAACTCCCGTCCACACTAAAACGGCAAAAACAGAGACTCAAAACGGAGAAGTTTAGAAACGCTGCCGACCCGTTTTTCGTTTTGAATCTCCGGAGGGCGTTTTAGTCTGGACGGGTCAAAACGGAGGACTTTAGAAACGATGACGCAGAGGCTCACGCTTGGCTCTATGATTGGGTGTCATCAGTCATGGAGTATACACAGGTAATATTCAGTACCAGTAAACTCCACCCGCTGGAACAGTTTCTTACAGTAATAAACTCATAATATTGGAGTCTCAGGCGTGGCTCGCGCGGAAAACGCATGCATGCTAGAAATAGAACCAACGCCTATTTTTTCTTGCGACACGCAATGTTGGAAGCGTTTCCAGGCAAAATAGTATAGGAAAATATGTTTATATGTCATTTTGACACAAATACATATTAAAAATGACATTTTGATGTTTGAAAGCATTTTTTTACAGTCTATGTTTGAAAGTCTCAAGGTTTACACTGGCACGCGCATGCCCAGTGTTGGTGAATGGTCACGTGATCCGCGTTTTCAGTCGTTTTAATGTGGACGGAGATCAATTCTAATACGCAGGTAAAACGCTGGTGTGGACGGAGATCGTATTCGTTTTAATTCTCCGTTTCTAAACTAAAACGCCGTAGTGTGGATGGGGCCTTAGTTGTATCCCATACATCAAAGTGCTTGGTAAAAGGTGGTAAAAGGATAAACCCTCGGCCTCTGCCTATACATTTTCTGCAGACATGGCAGAAGCCATCATAACAGTTGAGAAAACTAACTGGGACAGATGTTTCATTTGTCAGCAGGACACCAAGGAAAAACTAATTCATCCGAGTTTATTCAACAGAGAGCACGATCGTACTGGTTATGATACCATTGCAAGAAATGTTCCATTATTTCATAAGATCCATGCTCTGCCTATCTTACTTAGTCCAACCCGACTAGATGAAGGTGATGGCATAGAAAACACATTGACAAGAAACAGAGCAAAATATCATTCAAGCTGTAAACTTATGTTCAATAACACAAAGCTGGAAAGGGCCCAAAAGAGAGCATCTACTGCTGTTAAAGACACTGAAGATACCAAAGATATCCATGTCAAGAGGCCAAGAGGATCCCAGCCCTCGAAAGCTTTGTTGCACATGCCTATGTAGTTGCCCCTGCTAGAACCTATTTGCATGTTTCTTTTGCCAGTGTTAGTCCTCTATGTTTTCCGGTGTAGGCCTATGGCTCGGCTTCCCCTCGCCACATCGGCGCATCATGTTTTATTTTGTCACCAGACTATCACTGTGACATTTTCAGATAAGTTCCTTAGTATTGTTTGAGATACTTTCTGTTTGTCATGGTTCCATGGCTGTGTCAGCCAGAGTCGCTGTTGCCTCTGGATCTGTTCTTATTGACATTCAGTATTAGTCATTGCTCATTTTTTTGTTTGGTGCACTGTCCGTTCAGCACCACAACTGTGCTAATTTATTAATCTTATTTTTGTTTCCCCACCTCTCAGTATTAATTTGACATGTTTAATAACTGTTAGTTAAAAAAAAAAAAAAACGTTCCCTCCCTTGTGACTGTTACCTTGTCGTGGTAAGGGAGCTTGTGTACCTCAATGAACCCTGAGAGCTATGCCGGTGGGAGGCAACTCCTGACAGGCTTTACCAAACTAGACAGGTCATGGGTGAGGAGTCAGACAAAACACAGTCAAACCAGTCTACCTCTCTTGACAGAGTCTTTTGAGGAACCCAATACATTTCTATGAGAAAATGTATCATTTAAAGATCCACATGGCGGGCGGCAGTAATCCTGAAAAATTGCCGCCATCTTGAAATTTTATGTTGCTGTGGGCGGTTTCTTGTCAAATGACCCTTTGAGACAGCTCATGGCAATTTTCATGCTTGTATCACCAACTAAATGATTTTTTAAGCCTAATTGCTCCACTAAGGTGGTGGCCATCTTGAAAAATGGCCGCCATCTTGAAATTTCAAGTAGCTGTGGGTGGCTTATTGTCTAGTGACCATCTGAGAATGCTCATGCCAATTTTCATGCTTGTATCACCAAATAAACCACTATATCACTTAACTGCTCCACTAAGGTGTCGGCCATCTTGAAAAATGGCCGCCATCTTGAAATTTCAAGTGGCTCGGACAATTTTCTTGTCAAGTGACCCATGGAGACTGCTCATGCCAATTTTCACGCTTGTATCATAAACTGAACGATTATATCACTTAGCCGCTCCACTATAATCTCTGCAGACCGGTGCCCCCAACCATATCCCAGTTTTAGAAAGTTTGCAGGACATGCAAATCCTGTTTGAAGTATAAAATACTGACCCTTTTGCTTTTTTAATTTATAGATCCTCCAGCAGTAGTAAATCAAAACCGCAGATGCAGCCACGAGCAGCGGAACAGCAACACCTACTGCTGCTTTAGCACTTGAAGAAAGATGTGGATCTGGGACGACCAAGAGAGACAGTGAAGGTGTCAGTGAATGTGATGATCTGAAATGACTTCAAATAAATGCTAATAATACTGTATGCCATTACATTGAAAGACTAGCTCTTTCAGTTACTCAGAGTTACTCACCAGTGACAGAAAGAAGGAATCGCTGTGAGCTCTCAATGCCTCTGATCTGTAGTTCATAAAGTCCAGAGTCTGTGGTTCTAGTGTTTGTGAGAGTCAGAGATCCAGTTTGATCGAGCTTCAGTCGGCCTCTGAATCTCTCATCAGCATCATTTAATGAGGTCTTGTTAGTTTCAAGATCAATTTTAGCCAGGAGAATTCCTTTATCTCCAAATCTCCACAGCATCAGAGCATCTTTGTGCATTTCAGCATCAGTGTTTAGAGTGACAGACTCTCCCTCTGTCACTGACACTGACTTCACTGCCTCCGTCTCACCAACCATGTCTGCAGAACAAGAAGAACATTTACAAAAAGGTGTTTCACATTTACATTTACAATTCTGACTTTTTTTCTCAGAATTGCGTGATATAAACTTGCAATTGCGGATTATAAAGTCAAAATTGCAAAATAAAAAGTCGCAATTGTAAGAAAATGTCAGAATTGTGAGCCAATTTTTTTCCGCAGAATGGAACTTTATAACTCACAATTGCGAGTTTATATCTCACATATCTAAAGAAGAAAAGATATAAACTCGCAATTGGGATGAAAAAAGTCAGAATTGTAAGAAAGTTGCAATTATGATTTTATTTGTATTAATTCCATGGCAGAAACAAGCTTCCGTATGCTATTTGAGTGAAGTTAACACAAGTTACTAATAAAAAATAAAAATAAAAAACTAACCATCCTCCATAACGTGGTTGGTATTTACATCTCATATCGTCTCATATCATTTATATTACACTCCAAAGAGCTCCGTTATTAGCTCCACAATGGGAAATGAAACCATATCCGTACCGGCTAGGCCGGATCAGCACGGAATGGAACGGTTAAGCAATGGAAACGGTTTGGCCCAACGGTGGAAGAGCAGCTAAAGTTACAATAAAAGACTTGAGATACTCACCACTGACAGTAACATTAAATATCTTTGTCATAGACTTTTTTCTAGAGATGATGAGTTTATATTGTCCTGAGTGTGTGATTCTAGTGTTTCTGATAGTGAGAGATCCAGTGTTTTCGTCCACCTGTAATCTTCCTCTGAATCCCACATCCTCATTGGTGACAGAAAATGAAGTCAAGTCGTCCTTTCTGCTTATTTGAGATATGAAATAGTCTTTTGGTCCAAACAGCCACAGAATAGTATCATCGTTCAGTAGTTCAGTCAGATTAGTGTGTAGAGTGACAGAATCTCCCTCCATCACTGACATAGGCTCAGATTCATCCATCTCTGTATCAGACACACCTGGAATACAAACAGAACCAGTTTCACTGATACCACACTAACTTCAGCTAAATGATCGTGTTAGCTGCTGAAAAAAACCCCCAAAAAAAAACAAAAACAGATGGATTACTGTTCAGGGGTGTGTTTCCCAAAAGTACTAACAAAACTACAATAGCAAGTTCCAATGAAATCTGTTGGTAACAACTTAAAAACGACTATGGTCACAAGTTAAGAAAAGCACCCCAGTTAAAAATACGAAATTTAAGAGCATACACAACAAATAGCTAAGCATTACAAGATAAATGTACTTTTTATGCATTTGGCAGAAGCAACTTTATGCATACTTGAGAAGCAACACTGCATAAGTGATTAACACTTGTCAGATTGTATCTTGAAAATAAATATTTTGTCTTACTGCACCGACAGTATTTTTTTTATTTGTTTATCTTAGTTTTTACAAGTGAAACAATAAACTAAAGATGCATTATCTGAAATAATTAAGTCTTAATCCTTCATGTTGCTTCTCAAATAAATGCATATAGTCTCAGGACAAAAATACTCATCAAGAATAGGATTTTATTGCAGTGTAATCTCTGTTGGACTTATTGCACTGCACAACTGGATATGAGTATGTAAAGTACGTTTTTGTATATTTACCAAACCAGATTCTATCGGTGAAGATGCACTATTTACTATAAAAAAACAGTCAGTAGGCTTTTTATCAACAAAAACAACATCAAATGTGAATGTTCAAGGCCTCATTATATTTGAGGGTGTTTAGAATTGAAAGGATCAATGAAAAACTAGCATACGACATCATAAAACATAATGACATAAGAGATTCACTGTGCTAGATAAATAGTCATACTCAGAAAGTTTATATGGACCCCTTGGCATTGCGTAAAGGAAAACTGGGGAAGTTGAGTAAAGTTGGCAATAAATTCACAGATTCGAACTTCCCGGATTAATAACTCATGAGCTAAACGTTGTTACTACACAAATAACACCTCTTTTTAATCGTAGTAACGTAGACAAGCAAGCAGCTACAACCTAATTTTCCTCGAAACGAGCTTTCCTTCGCAGTGGACAAAATACATTGATCTCTATGCGCAGGCTGAGAGACAGATCCGAAGGGAGCGTCTGCAAAGTGCAAAACCCGAAAAGTGTTACTATAAAAACAGTCAATAACTTCAGTGTCACACTCTATAGTGTCAACAAATTCAGATTTAACACCACTGCTGTCCTGCTGGTTATACTACAACACTTATTTTGGGAAAAAAAATATGTTTGCATAATTTTTATGATTTTTATTTATGACAAATATTCAATAACTTCACTGTAATTCACTGCATTGTTGCCAAATTCAGTTCACACATCACTGCTGTCCTGATGGTTATACTACAACACTTATTTTAGGGAAAAAAGCATATATTTTTTATGATTTTTATTTATGAAAAATATTCAATAGTTCACACATCACTGCTCTCCTGATGGTTATAAAATTTACACAAAAAGATATTTTTACAAAATAAGTGGTATAACTAACAGGACAGCAGTGATGTGTGAACTTAATTTGGCAACAATACAGTGAATAACAGTGAAGCTATTGAATATTTTCATAAACAAAAATCATAAAAATTATGCAAAAAGCTAGATTCCAAAATATGTGTTGTAGTATAACTAACAGGACACCAGTATTGTGTGAACTTAATTAGGCAATAATACAGTGAATCACAGTGAGGTTTTTGAATATTTTTCATAAATAAAAATCATAAAAATTATACATTTACAATTCTATATAGCCTACAATTAAAAATGTATTTTTTTATTTTTTCAAAAATAAGTGTTGCAGTATAACCAACAGGTCAGCAGTGTTGTGTGAACTGAATTAGGCAAAAATGCAGTGTATTACAGTGAAGCTATTGAATATTTTCCATAAATAAAAATCATAAAAATTGTGCAATAATATTTTTTTTCCAAACCAGCAGGACAGCTATGGTGTGTAATCTGAATTTGGTGACACTATAGAGTGTGACACTTAAGTTATTGACTGTTTTTGTAGTAAAACTTTTCGAGTTTTGCACTTTGCAAACGGTCCCTTCGGATCTGTCTCTCAGCCTGCGCATAGAGATCAATGTATTTTGTCCACTGCGAAGGAAAGCTTGTTTCGAGGAAAATTAGGTTGTAGCTGCTTGTCTACGTTACTACGATTAAAAAGAGGTGTTATCTGTGTAGTAACAACGTTTAGCTCACGAGTTATTAATCCGGGAAGTTCGAATCTGTGAATCTATTGCCAACTTTAGCCTTTACCACAGACCCCTGGTAGTAGAAAAGCACGGCTAGTCAATTTCGGCAGCATTGGATTCAAATTCGACCACGGATAACATATTTGACACATTATTCACAAATGTTCATTATTAATTTCCTTGCATTTGGCGTTGAAATTATGGCTTCCTGTCTCGAAACCGAAAGGGGAAAAAATAGACTTACCGTAAATTAATAACAAACATAGAAAGAGTAATAGTATGTTCCGCATGCTTTTTGTAGAGCTGCAGAATCTGAATTCAAAAAAGATGATTAATTAGAATGAATTAGGTTATTTTAGATTTCGCTTGTTCGTCGTCATTGAAACACGCCCACACACTTGAACTAGCCAGGTTCTTTGAAACACGCCTATGTCATCAAAATATAGGCAGGCTATAACTTGTCACGAGCTTGAGGAGTTGTATGATGACATAGCATTGTTAATACATTACCATAAGCTGCAACACAGTCACGTGACAATTCGTAACTCATTTATGTTTTGGAAATTCTTATGAAATGTTCTCATCTTAGGCTATTTTTTGTTAAACCCGTGATTGGAAGTTTCCTACGACTCGCATCGTTCAAATTCATACGAAATTGCAACTTCATAAAATACTAGGACAAGTGTAAAACATTTTATATAGGCTACGTGTAGCCTCAACATAATAATCAAATATTTTTTCTCAACTTGATTTCTTTCACATCTTCAGATCGCTTTTTTAAGGTTATGGCTGTGTAGACTACGTCACGCTATGCCCGCTGCTCTTTTAACTGGACAGATCACCTCAACTGATCCCCTGGTTAACGAGTAGGAAGCAGTGAACACTGCACAGGGACCATGAAGAATAGGAACAGAGTGAAGTGTCGTCAAGACGAGATCCTTAGACGCATATGAAAGCCATCTGGCAAAGAATCAAGAGCACACATTTTCCTAGTTCGTTTAACATGTCAATTTTATGGACTTATTCAAGTTATAGCCTATAGGCTACACAATTCCCCCTCCAAGACGTTTACTTTTAACGGTAAGAAAACGTATTCAATATCAACTACTTGCCATGACATCCGCTATAGGCAACCCGCAGGAACGCCTACAATTTGGTGATGTGAACTAAAATGTGATGTGAAATGTAGAATGGTTTACTGCGTGATTGGAGTTGTTGGCAAACGGCTAAGGAATATGGTTAACGCTATTATTTGGTTCTTTTTGAGCTTTTTGAGTCTGTTTGGTAAGTTATAAACAATTTGCATTATAGTGGTTCTCATAAAAAGTTTCTCAATATCTTCTCTCTTTAATATCTTTTAAGTTGAGAAAGTTAGTGGAAGGGATTCCAAAACAGAATCTGTAACTTTATTCGTCTCTAATAAGATTTCTAATATACATTAAGGAAAATGTCTGCATAATACAAATCTCTTTAACTGATAACTGATAGTTTGGTCATTTTTAGTCTGTTACAAAATATATTCCCTTTTTTTCTCTAGACATGACAGAATCAGTGAAGTCAGTGTCAGTGATGGAGGGAGATTCTGTCACTCTAAACACTGATGCTCCTGAAACACAGAAATTGTACATACAGTGGACGTTTGGAAGCACTCGAATCGCTGAAGTCAGCAGACTCACACAAACTAGCTTGACGTATGATGAGAAATTCAAAGACAGACTGAAACTGGATCAAACCGGATCTCTGACCATCACAAACACCAGAACCACAGACTCTGGACTTTTTAAAGTAACAGTTATCAGCAAAGAGACCAGCTACATGAGTTTCAATCTCACAGTCTATGGTGATGACCATTCTTGGTATATCTTTCAATTTTTGATATTCATTACATGTACATTTTGTTTTGTTACTGGATTTAATTCCATTTAAAATAATGATCTACTATAAATAAAGATCACAATTGTGTGTGATGAGACTAATTTCACAGTAACATCTGTCATTACCAGAGTCTGCTCAAAGTACTTTATCACCAGAAAGAACATCAAGCAACTTTTACTCGTCCAGCTGTGCTGTGAACAATTCAACCGTCAATCAAACTGAGGACAGCAACATTACTGAACTCTATAAGCCAAGTTCAGGTACATCAATCTGTTAAATGTTTTCAGTCAGTGCGATATTATTTCCTATAAAGCTGTAACAGATTATGTCAGAATGGAAACACCCGTGCAGTTGTGACCAAACATATTCATATGTGTTGTTTTGTTACTGCTGATGGGTGCTGAACCATCAACCACATAAACCAATTCAAATTGCAAGATTTTTATTAACAATGCATTTATGCATTTGACAGATGCTTTAATCCAAAGCGACTTACATTGCATTCAAGTTTTACATTTGATCAGCTCATGCATTCTTAGAGAAAGAATGAGTTGTATTTGCACATTTGCAACAGAACAGACCGCAGATGAGCGACAGAGACGTGAAGCAGGTGTGAGTGTGTGTGTGTGTGTGTGTGTGTGTGTGTGTGTGTGTGTGTGTGTGTGTGTGAGCGTGAGTGTGAGCATGAGTGGGATGTTGCTTTAGAAAACATTAGTGCAGAAAAAGATCTCGGAGAAACAGTCACATAATCACAGGTTTCTAGAAGAGCTGAGGTTAAAGAACTAGAACTAGACTAGAATTATAATATATTCATTATTTTAAACAATACTTGCAAAAAAAAAGTAGTAAAAAAAGGAACTAAATGCACAGTTCTGATTCAGTTTTTTTTTTTTTTTTTTTCAGGCCATATCCACTGTTGTGGTTTCACTGAAGCTGTGATTCGATTGGTCGTCTCTGCTCTGGTGGGCGTGGCTACTGTTGCTGTGCTGGTTTATGACATCAGATCTACAAGAAGTGAGCTGATCAGAGAAGAAGAGACCAGACATCACTGTCAGACCTCTGGAGTCAAATCAGACCAACAGTGTGAACTGAGCAGAAGGTTTAGTTCCAGATATGTTTGCTGAAGTTGCTGGTACAATCATGAAAAGAAACATGCATTAATACTAGACAGATTTCCTATACTTGCACAGCTGTTTAACATCTATTGAAAATATATTGATTGTATTTGCACAGAATATATTTTTTATTGATCTATTCAATTAAATTCATGACTGCAAACATAATTACCCTAAACAAAATAATAATTAGCAACACATGATGCATTAGAATAATTATAAGCTCTGTTGAAATTACTCTTGGTGAATGTTTTTGGTGACTATTAATAAAGATTTAGTTTTACAACAACTATTGTCCACTTCTATTACATCCTTAAACAATATAGTTCAAGGTTGTATGTGATTGACAGAATTCACATGACACACAAGCAGCTCCAGGCATAAACCGCTAAGACTAGTCTTACAAGTTAGTCATCTCCAGATTGTGAGTCGGAAACCTTTTGTGGTCTCAGTTATTCACATCTGTACAGCTGTAATTTGATCTGATGGATGGACAAACTGTTTGTGAAAGAGTCCAGCTAAAATAATTAAGGATACTGGTAAATGAAAAACAGTTTAATTTGTTTAAAAGCAATGCTGTACAGCAGATCTAGAAGAAAATAGCGTCATAGTCCAGCTTAAGTGAGTTCAGTGATGGTTCATTTTTGTTGTCAATTTTTTTATTCATTTGGTTTATTTATATCCCTCTACTGCACGCATTATTATGCAATCATGGAAAAAAAATTACAGTGTTTTTTTATATATAAAATAGACTCAAATTAACATATTTATATTTTTTTTATTTTTTTTTATTTTTCGGGGGGTACTTTTGGGTGCGTTGCCATATGGCAACATTGTGCGACAATGGAACAGCCTGATGTGTTTTCTCCCAAAATGACACGAAATTCATAGATGATTACTGACCTATCTTATAGAAATGAAATTGTTTTTATTATTTAAAATGTTTTCAAGAGCTTTGTGTACAAAATATGAAACTAATTTTCAAAGTATTATTTCAACAACATTTACAAAACATCTGACGCAAACTCATAAGAACTGTTCAAGTGAAACTACTCAATGTGAAACAATTATTTCAACAACATTTACAAAACATCTGACACAAACTCATAAGAACTGTTCAACAATGTGAAACGATTATTTCAATAACATTTCACTTTCATGAGATGGTATAACCACTTGTACCCTGTACATTTCAGCCCTCCTCTCAGCCTTGCCATAGAACACTGACGGCT
This sequence comes from Vimba vimba, assembly GCA_022828995.1. Lineage (NCBI taxonomy): Eukaryota > Metazoa > Chordata > Actinopteri > Cypriniformes > Leuciscidae > Vimba > Vimba vimba. The sequence continues at coordinate 29,276,837 of CM040825.1, read as the reverse complement.
TCATTTTCTAAACAAAATAAGCGTATATATATATTTTACTTTTATACTTTACTTTTACTTTACTTTATAAATATATACAAATATACTGTATATAAATATATGAGTAGAATACAACCATCCAACTATATCAGTGCATCCATACATTGTCATTCATACAAAGCTACTCTGCATTAGCATGGGCAAAATATTTTTCCATTACCGCACAATGTTGCCATATGGCAACATACCTATTTTATTGAATAAAAAGGTAATAGTAGTATCAAAACAATGTGACAATGATTGAAAAAAGATTAGAACTTTCCCCAGATGCTTGATGTAATTTTAAATTCTGAAGAAATATGACAAATTGAGGAAAATCTTCACATATTCACAAGCACTTTTTCAGTAACTGGAGTCATCAAAAGTGTGTGAAAAGAATGTCAGTGCAAGGGTGTGTAGTGTCATGTGATGTCATCAAAGCATATCATTGGTTACAACCAGGTTCTACCATGAATTTAAGATCAATCAGAGCTCATGTTTATTTTCAAATTTCAAGAAATGTCCAAAGAAAGGGTATGTTGCCATATGGCAACACCGTGCAGTAGAGGGATATATATAGCTGCTCTGGAGAAAACAGTGATATCACCGTTCAACATCGTTTACTACGTACAGCCTCTAGGTGGAGCTCCAGCAGTGTCATTCGCTTCAGGAGACACCTGGCCTGAACTGGACATAATGATTCATCACCAGTTTACTGAATGGTAGACACAATCATCAAATTATTTGTTCTTGTGAATTTTACATTTTTTAATTAATCTGGAATTTTCTTTTCATTAAGTGGTCTGTTAACTGCGGTAATAGATAAAGACCATAGTATGTTTATGATGTAAATGTATGCCTCAGACATCACACCCAAGGACCGTTGGCTGAACGTCTAATGCATGTGGCACACAAAACTCAAGTGGTACTCACTGCAGTCGGATGACATCCAGCTCCACCTCTATGGGCATCTAATGGGGTGGAGGGATAGAGTTGTGCTTAGGGTTAGGGTGTGGTTAGATATTCTAGTTCCACTTATTAAGCCCAAATTACATTTGCTCCTTCTCACTGGTTGTCTAGCGGGGAGGAGCTAGACGTAAGCTCCACCCATTTGTTCTGCAGTCAGCAGTTCTTTAACGGCCCACCTGGAAAAAAGCCATTGTGATGCCAAACACTCTCACTGTGACAATGAACGCTTATCAGGATCAACTAAACGCTGGATTTTAAAAAGCATGTGAAGTTAGCGGCACCACTTTTGCAGTAAATGTTGGAGATTTTCCTTTGCCTCATGTAAAAGTCTATATTGCTGTGTCTCAGTCAGAACCCAGGTTAAATCAGGATAAATCAGGTTAAATTAGGTCAAGGGGTCTGTGAGGATGGAAAAGTACCTAACAAGCTCAGAGAGAAGATGTGTATAGGTAGTTGATAAGATGGTACTAAAAATGTTAATTAAAAATAACTAATTAAATAAAAAAAACTTTGCTGCCGTACCATGGGTCCAGCTAGCCTGACTACGTCAGACTTCGTACTTCCACTCAATTTCATTTTGCTTCTGTACTCAGTCTGAGACCGCGTCATAGCTTTCCGTTTTCCTCCGGCCTGAAAACAGCCGGCCAATCAACAAACAGAGGGCGGGCTGAGAGCCGTGACGTAGACGCTGATTGTACCGTGGATGCTTAGATTTACTTCACATAATCTGCAAAAGTCGTTCACAGCCATGTTCACTCCGGTATTTTGCTCGATGGTTTTGTTTTCGCATCATACAGTGTTTACAGTGGAAGTTAGATGCGGCTGAGCATGCGCATAACACACGCCATAACCAAACGTTATGTGATTGGCTTACGGGTAACCAATGATTTTAAGCTTCAGACTAGCGCCCCCAGGCGGTAAAGAAAACGTTTTTATATTATGGAACTCCATAATTACCAGGCTAGTTTCTGTAATTTAATTGACAGAATTTTACTGTATTCTCTGATTACAGTAAAATTCTGTAAATTAAATTACAGAAACGCTACTGTAAAAAATACAGTAATTGGCTGGCAACCCTGCTGCCAGTATTTTACTGTAAAATATACAGGTAATTTTTAACAGTGATGTAAAATGGAGTATACAATATATTTCCCTGATTTTTGAGTATTAATGACTGGCAGCTGAATTTTAAATGTAAATTATTTATCAACAACATGAGCTTTAAACAATTGTTTTTAAATACATAAAGTGAAAGTGACCCGGGATTTGATCCAGGTTCATTTGATTTCGTTCATTTACACTGCCAGTAATTTTCCGGAATCAGAGAGTGCATTCACACACAACACGTAAAGACACGTGACATCGATGTGACTTGTAATGTCTCAGCAGCGTCTTAAGTTTGCTTATGAGCTGCGATCTCTCTCTCTTTCAAGAAACCACGCTTGTGCATATTTTTCTCTGATTCAATCATAAACTTGCGCATTACGTACCATTTCACAGCTGGCGATCAGCGTCATCACTACAACCCGGCATTATTACGGCTTTTGTTCACATAGCGCACGTTCCGGGACTGAACACTGCAATGTTACTAGGTCCCCAACCCGGCATCGATCCCGGCATCAACATTTCTTTGTTCCTCTTTCCGGATTAATAAAGTGCCTAAAGGGTCAGGAAACAGACAATAGGCCTATGTAATTAAGATTGGTTTTAAGTTTTTGAGGCTTGTAATCATGTTTTTAAAATTGGACCTTATATTAGAGCAGTGTGGGAAGGCCAGACAGGAAGCTGTGCTGAAAGCCCTCCTCACACACACAACTTGGCCTTCCAGTGCCCACTTGTCTGTGTCTCCTAAAACAATACAACATGTGACAATAGTTATTTTTAACTATACCATTTTTATTTTTCGTTTTTTTTACATTTAAACTTTACATTTTTTACAATTTAGTATTCAGAGTGCAGGAACTCTTTCTTTTAAATAAAGTTAAAAACGGCATTACAAACAAACAAGAAGCAAATTTCACACACAGAGTAGGCTACAGCTAAAAAAACACATTTCGTACTGAAATGTAAGCCAACTATGGATTTTTACACCGGCATATTAAAAGTGCAACAAACCTGGTAACTTATTACAGCATCATTTATAATTTATATGACACATCCTCCGTGAGTCTGACTCTGACGCAAGGCTTTAGCAACGGCGTTTTCATTTCGGCGCCCATTTTAAAGGTCCCGTTATATGCCCCTTTTCACAAGATGTAAAATAAGTCTCTGATGTCCCCAGAGTGTGTATGTGAAGTTTGAGCTCAAAATACCCAACAGATCATTTTTTACAGCATGTTTAAATTGACATTTTTTGGGGCTCAGAAAAACGAGCTGTTTCAGTGTGTGCCCTTTAAATGCAGGACGACACAGGGGGCGGAGCTTCAAGAGCTCGCGCTCAGTCTGTCAGGAAAAAATCATCTCACGGAATGATGATAATATCAGAAACTCTCAGTAACGGCGTTCATTTCGAGTCGGACAATAATGCCTACAGAGTCAGAGTGCTGTATAGAGATGAAACAGGTATGGTTTAGTAGTTTAATTACGGTTATTATAACGTATTTGTCATCTGCTTGTAGGCTATGTATCCATTATTTATTAATAGCCTACAAGTCTGCTGTCTGAATGATGATCAAACATGTACTGATGAGTTTAATAAAGTTTATTGCACATCACACAAAAGATGAAGCGTCAGTTTTACTTCAGAAAATCACCGTAAGAGCTTAGTAAACCTCCGTGAAGTTGGCACCCCATAAAACGAAATAATTTCCAAAACTATGCCATTCGTTTGTGCTGCGTTTGTGCTGATTTGTGCCGCAAAAACGAACGTTTGTGCTGGTTTGGTGTTTGAGATATTGAACATTATTTTTTGGGTTGCGTGACGTCACTCTCCACCCCATGTCCTTCAAATCGCTCCAAACCGGTGTCATTCGTTTGTGCTCGGTTTGTGCTGGTTTGTGCCGTTAAAACAAACACTGTATCTGTTTTCCTTTCGCAGATATAACAAATTTAATTCGGGAGCTGTGACGTCACTCTCCACCCCACCTCATCTAAATCGCACCAAACCGGTGTCGTTCGTTTGTGCTCGGTTTGTGCTGGTTTGTGCCGTTAAAACAAACACTGTATCTGTTTTCCTTTCGCAGATATAACAAATTTAATTCGGGGCAGTGACGTCACTCTCCACCCCATGTCCTTCAAATCGCACCAAACCGGTGTCATTCGTTTGTGCTCGATTTGTGCTGGTTTGTGCCGTTGAAAGAAACACTGTAACTACGATCCCCTCTTAAACATAAAAAAAGAAACTTTTTAAGTACAGTTACATAACTGTCCACCCCATATGGTCCAAATCGTTGCAAAACTGTGCCGCTCGTTTGTGCTCGATTTGTGCCGGTTTGTGCCGTTACGATGAACATTGTATCTTTTCCCCCTCCTTAGAAATAATACATTGGATTCGGGACAGTGACGTCACTCTCCACCCCATGCCGTCCAAATCGCCCCAAACCGGTGCTTTTTGTTTGTGCTCGATTTGTGCTGTTTTGTGCCGTAGAAAGAACCATCATAAATTATTCCATTCTTTAGACATCACAAAATCTTTGGAGGAGGAGTGACGTCACGCAAGCAAGCCGCGCTCTCCATTCATCTCGTCTACAAACCTGTCCGGTTCGTTTGTGCTCGCACAGGGCCGCAGCTGTCAGTGTTCTTTTCTGTAGATAAGGGATTTTTTTATTGCCAGTGACTTCATCAAGCTCCAGATTTAAAAAAAAAAAAAGGTATGTGATTGATTGACGCGTAGCCTTGTTTAAAAATTCACGTTGTGTGTCACAGCTTTTTGAAAACTTTGTAGCATGTCGGCGATGCACGCGCGTCGCTTGTTTGTGTTCTTGTCGATCTCCTTTGTTATTATTATGTTTTTTATTCAAATTGAGCTTAATTTATCAAATGAAAGTTTAGGCTACTACGTAGTTTGTTTTAAATGTGTAGGCTATTGCATTATCTAGGCCATTGCAGATGATAATCTGAGCATTTTATCTTTCTCTGAAGAAGAAAGTGAACCAAGGACAGGTGAGCAGTGTTTCTGTTTGTTTAAAACATTTTTAAAGCAACTAATTGAGGACTGTAACTTGTTAGTTTGCTGTTCTTAGCTTGGTCTTCCCACTTTTGACCAGTTTAGGATTCTGTCATTTCGTACTTGTCCAAACAAAGAAAGTTATAGAGATTTTATTAATTGTTGGGTGAAGTATTCCTTTAAGACCAGCAAACCACCTGGTTAAAGTTTTTCTTTCTCTCGGTCTCTCTCAGCTGAACAGACAACATGTCCCAAACTTGTTTCCTTTTAATTGCAAAGATAAATATAACAATAACAAAGCAATTTCTGTGGAGAATTTACTCTTCTTTTTTTTTAAGAACCATAAAATAAGATAACTACAAAAAAATGTTGACTTCATGTAATAGAAGTGTTAAAATTAATAGATCTGGGTACAAAGACAGAACAATTACAAAAGAAACAGAACCTGCTCAAAAAAATCATGGAACTGTTAAAACAGAAATAAAGTGAATAATGTAGATTAACTACAATAGAACAACAATATAGACTGTTCTCTTATTGATTATGAAAATTAACTAATTTCTGCAGAGACCAGTCCAAGAAATTCATTAATCAAAGGTTTTAGTCCTCCTTTGTGAACAACATGACATGGGGTTGTATTTTGTTTTTTGCTGAGACTGTTGTGACATGCTCACACAGGTCATCATATTTTTCCCAGGCAAAAGAGTTTCTTCTGCAGTAAGCCACGTAATGTCCAAGAGATTCCCTTGTTGGTCCTGGAATGAATGCAACAACCCCTCGCAAAGTGAACAGCTGATTGTCCAGCTCCATGTGGACATGGATTTCAGACAGTGGATGGTTAGTATCCACACTTGTTTCAATACACAGTAGTTGTCCAGGTATGCATCTGTGTGTGACAGAGCCATTGCAGAGGAATTTCATTGATGTATCATCCTTAATTTTCCAGTTATCTGGACAATCTTGGGGTGATTTCAGTGGCTTCAGACACTTGGACCTGTTGAGGTGTAGCCCATCTTCCAGTGCTGCTTGGAGGCTTTTCAGTCCACCAGTTTGTAGAATATCTACGTTGACTGGTAGGAGATAGATGGTCCTTGAAGATTTTGTATTTCGGCTGCAGTATGGAGAAGAGCACTCAGCTGTAAGTGTTGCACTTGGCATTTGTTTCATTGTTGATGTGATAATGTTAGCAACATTGCAATCCGCATTGACCTGCCTCACACCTGATTTTAGGTGAACACACTGAAATGTATCCAACAGCATTTTTGCCCTCTTTGCATAAGCATCTTTTCCAACTCCTTTTGTGACTATGGTCTTCACCAAATCAAACATTTCAGTTTTTGTGTGCTCTTTGTTGAGATAATGACAGAATGATCCACTGTCACAGAATGCAGAGCAAAGGCACTGGCAAAAGGAATCAAAGGCACAGGTATTGCTTACACTTACAAGCATTTTGTCAACCGCAATGGGCTTTTTAGCCTGGTAGTTGCCATTTTTCAAGACATTAATTTTTGTCTTTTTTCTTTTCAGGTTTATGTCTGCATGCAACCACTCAGAGCAAGGGGTAAGGTAGGACAGTCGTTTTTTTGGAGGAACACCGAGGCCTTTCCAGTTTTCAACAGGGTCTTCCTCCACTGATTGTTGCTTAACCTCTGTGTCCTGCTCACTATGGGCTGTTTGTGTCTTCTGATTCTTTGTCTCAATGTGCTCTGTTATCTTCACCGGTGCAGAGGAAAGCCTCATGTTTCCCTCAAGAAACTCAAGGTGGCGTGTGACAAAACGGTCAATTCGGATGGGGAGGCTTTCATGTTTGAAAAGACCGTGTTTTATGTTTTTAAATTCAGCCTCAACATTTGCAGAGCTTGCTGTGTTGTGTGCGCTTTTAAAGTGTGGAACCATCACAGCTGTCCAAAGAGGTAGGTAGCATGCCATTCTTATTATATTTGGGACAAGCTCTGGAAGGAAATGAAGATTGTCTCTGTCACCATGATGTGCTGCAATCATCTTACTTTCTTCACAGATTTCTGTAACCCATGTTTTCAGATCTGTGTGGAGTGTCTCCTCGACTCCGGTCACCTCTGTTAATTGGTCATCTTCAGTGACACATGGCAAGACCCCCTCTGCAAATCGTCTCTTCAATTGTGCTTTGCATGTTTCCGAGACAACAGGTAAACCTTTGTCATCGTTTCCTTCTGATTCACTGAAGGCAACAACTGCAATTGAATGAATGAGCTCCTTTGCATCTTCCAGTGTATCAGACTGTAAAAGTTGTGCCATGGCTCGTAGATAGAATTCTCTTACTCTGTTTCCTTTTTGTCTAAGGCATTCCCACCGGCTAATGAGCTTGATGCAGTGTGCAACATCTACTCTGATGAAGCAAGGTGGGAGCTTTGAGTCTTCGGGCTTCCTTGTCAGCACTCCAAAGCACTGATTGATGTACGTTTTCAAGTCTGGGTAAGGAGTGAAGGCCTTAACCAGTGCTCCAAGCAAAGCCAAGGAGAAATCACAGACCGCCTCTTTGGGCACAGCAGCACCTGCTCGTTGCCATTCATTGAGCCAGTTGGCAATAGAATTGATGGTGTGGCTCTCTGATAGCATTTGCACTACTGGAATATGATCTCCCTGTGAACACAAAACTCCTTGATACAGGAAGACATGTCCAGAATTGCCACAGGGTCTTCTCAGTCTTTTCACAACTGTACCTGTTGCATCAAAGCTCACAAATGAGCCAGAGTATTTGGATTTCATTTGATACACTTGCAGCTGAGATGGGGTCCAGTAATGGCAAAAAAACTTATCAAGGCCTATGTCGTGAATGCTTCCATTGTGGGGTACACTGTATTTTAGTAGATGCAATGACATGATTGGGTCTTTGTCTCCGAGCTCTTTGTCACCCATCTCTTGTTTGGCTTTTCTTAATGTTGCCAGATTTGGCAGGTGGCTAGGCTCTGGGTCACCAACATCCATAATTTTGTAAGCCTCGGCTGCTCGCCATACATGTGCTGGTTTTCGGCCTTCCCAGAGTTCTTTAGACACACGTGTTCTCAGATCCCCTGATAACTTCCGTTTTGCTTTGCCAGTATGGAGACTGTCATCAACATTGCGGATTATGCATTGAAGCACAACTGGTTCATTATCCACTGGCATGTTTTCTGCTGTTATAGACAATTGTGCGTCACACTCTGTGCAGTTCCCAATTATGTCTATGTAGTGAGATGCAACATTTGGAAAAATCTTTGCCTCCTGAATCTAAGAGTGCATGAGGTCTTGATATTTTTCCATATCTCCTCATACAGGACGTGTGTCCATGCACCACGTTTCAGGATGGTGTATTCTCTTTTACATGTGCTGAGTGATTTGTCATTGTAATCAACCTTTTCAGGCCAGATTTCTACCCATCTCTGATGAGAGAGACTGATCTCAAATTGAATGTCGTAGCATTGACTTTGCTGATTTGTGTCTGCCTTTGACACAACTGAATGAAAATCAGCTGAGCTTTCTTGTGAGCTGTCACTGTTTGGACCTTGATCTTGGATATCTGTGTCGATTTTGCTGAGCTCAAGGATTTGCCATATATTGTGCCTGTTTGTCTTGACAATAGTATAAAGGTTCTTTGGTGAAACTTTGTTGTTTAGTTGTTTGCTTAAATTTGCCCACACCTTTTCTGTAGGAACTGCTATGTTTGTCCCTGTAATAATCTGTTCCTTTGCAGCACTGATGACTTTGATGATGTCATCACATCCACAGGCTGGTTTCCTAGGCATCTGATCAAAACAGGAATCATTTTTAATGTAGTTTTTAATAAAGTAGTTGGGCCAAATGAACTAACTTGTTACCAACAGGTTACTTGCTTATTTATACGGTTTGTGTGTGTGTGTGTGTGTGTGTGTGTTTGTGTATATATATATATACATATGTATACTGTGTGTGTGTGTGTGTGTGTGTGTATGTGTGTATATATATATATATATATATATATATTTATATATATATATATATATATACTTCCATGGAATCGAGATGTTGGGCAAAATGATAGGGAGTGATATACTTAGTCGCCATTCACTTAAACTGCATATTGTTTTCCAAATCAGTTCAAGTAAATGATGGCTGAAATAAAAGCATGTGCAGACTATAGTCCAATTGTTCTGTGGTCATTCAATTAGATTTACCTCAGAAAATCTGGTCATCCATCCTATATTGGCTGTGTTTAGATATTGCTACTTTTTTATGACTAGAAAATCCGTCATTTGGTGGCTTAAAAGAACAGACTGAATTTAATATTTCAGTAAAAATCTCATCTCAAAGTCATTGTTTTCTGTTAATCTTTCATTCCAGTGATATGGATCAGCAAGTAAATGAGTTCAGAAAAAAAATATATCAGTCAGATTAAGATTTACTAAGAATCCTTTTGTGAACTAAATCAACAAATTCATTACAAAAGAGCTCAAAAAGACAACACATTTTCCAGTTATAAGAAAAGTAGCAATAACTGAACTTGCCCAGTACAGGATGGCAGACAATCTTTTCTGTGAATTAGTTACATTTTAGTCTGTTCACATTGTAAATTTAATTATATGACTTCAGAGGATTAAATGGAACACATATTCCACTTTTATATTGCTTTCTGTCATTTCCTCTGCATAAAATCAAGCTTTATGCCATGAAATGTACATTGCTGTACAAAACTAATAACTCAATGTATTTTATGGCATGGCATAATAATGTCATAGGTCTACTCTTATTAATGACCAATGGATGATCATTTGGACATGATACATTTACCTAAATGCCCAAAATGAATAAAAAGTTTCACATCTTTGACGTGTCTATCAATTTATTATTTGTTAAAATGATCCTGTAAATTGTATTGACCTGCACACATGATTTTAGTACTTTTTTTAGTATTTTATCTCAGAGCACATGCTTACCTTTTTCACAGCCAGATGCCCTTTCCTGTTTTGTTTTCCCACTATGCAGTGCTTAGGGTAAACAAATGTTTTTAAGGGGGCAGAAAGACTTTAAATGACTGTAAGCTGTTAAAAGTATTCAGAAAACTTAAGACACTACACATTTTTTTAAATATTTTTTTTTATTGGTTACTTTATTTTAATACAAAATTAAGCATCAGTCACACGTAGCTTACAGCCACAGTAGTGGCAGTACATTACATATCATAGTACATTACATATCATAGTGCATTGGTGATTATATAAAGACCAAATGTCAATAGCACAAATCTAAAATAAAACATTCCCATATCTAAAGAAAAGAACACTGACAGCTGCGGCCCTGTGCGAGCACAAACGAACCGGACAGGTTTGTAGCAGTCTATGGTTTGTAGACGAGATGAATGGAGAGCGCGGCTTGCTTGCGTGACGTCACTCCTCCTCCAAAGATTTTGTGATGTCTAAAGAATGGAATAATTTATGATGGTTCTTTCTACGGCACAAAACAGCACAAATCGAGCACAAACAAAAAGCACCGGTTTGGGGCGATTTGGACGGCATGGGGTGGAGAGTGACGTCACTGTCCCGAATCCAATGTATTATTTCTAAGGAGGGGGAAAAGATACAATGTTCATCGTAACGGCACAAACCGGCACAAATCGAGCACAAACGAGCGGCACAGTTTTGCAACGATTTGGACCATATGGGGTGGACAGTTATGTAACTGTACTTAAAAAGTTTCTTTTTTTATGTTTAAGAGGGGATCGTAGTTACAGTGTTTCTTTCAACGGCACAAACCAGCACAAATCGAGCACAAACGAATGACACCGGTTTGGTGCGATTTGAAGGACATGGGGTGGAGAGTGACGTCACTGCCCCGAATTAAATTTGTTATATCTGCGAAAGGAAAACAGATACAGTGTTTGTTTTAACGGCACAAACCAGCACAAACCGAGCACAAACGAACGACACCGGTTTGGTGCGATTTAGATGAGGTGGGGTGGAGAGTGACGTCACAGCTCCCGAATTAAATTTGTTATATCTGCGAAAGGAAAACAGATACAGTGTTTGTTTTAACGGCACAAACCAGCACAAACCGAGCACAAACGAATGACACCGGTTTGGAGCGATTTGAAGGACATGGGGTGGAGAGTGACGTCACGCAACCCAAAAAATAATGTTCAATATCTCAAACACCAAACCAGCACAAACGTTCGTTTTTGCGGCACAAATCAGCACAAACGCAGCACAAACGAATGGCATAGTTTTGGAAATTATTTCGTTTTATGGGGTGCCAACTTCACGGAGGTGCTGAACCAACACAGTAGCCTAAGTTAGAAGTGCGCAAGTAGCCAGTAGAGTTGAGGGAGCATTCCTGTGGGCGGAGGTTAGTCAAGAAACGGTTCTAGTGACATCATTAAAGCAGGATGTAGAGGGGTGTAGTCCAATCGAGCCGTTTTTTGTAGTCAACTTCTGTTAAATAAAATATCTCGCTTGGCATTGAACTTTGAGCTTTATAATTTTACAGATATTATTTATGCTCTAACAGCAACATAACACACTAACTAAAGTTTGAAACATGGGATCACGCAGAACGGGACCTTTAACAGATAACTTTATTTTGATTTAATTTACACCATAAAATAATCACGACAAAGTGTGCTAATCAACAGGAAGCTCGTGTGAATACCGACAGTTGTCATTAAAGCATGAAATTCTTAACACAGGAGCCCATAGATTTTCTGCCCATAGCCGCTGTAGCGCCGGGGTGAGATGTGTAAAATACTACCGCGTCCGCGCTGCTGAAGCCCAGCGCAAGTCTCCTTCGTGCCCCGTGGTCGGAGGATGTGTGATCCGGGGTTACCAATATGAACCGTGAATATAACGTTACCTTCATAGTCTACGAGTTACCAAACATTGAAAATAAGAAACTGAAATAATTAGTCACTTACCACAGAGTTGTGAAGCACTCCTCTTGCGCTACCCGAAAGTCGACGACACGACCGTTGAAGATCACAATGCCTCTGAAGATTTGAAATTTACAGCAATATTCTGTATTTTGAATTAAACCGCCTAGCGACCCCAGAATGCATTGCAGTTTACAGCAATATGCTGTATTATTAGAAAACAGCCAGCTGCTGTAAAATAATGCTGTAATTTTTACAGCAATTCATTACAGTGTAGTTCTTAGCCATATCAGCCTAGAAAATCGCAACTTTACATTTTTCTTAGTACACGATGTAACTACAGAAATTTTAAATAGGAAAAATATCGAAACTCTTTGGTCATTTTTTTGAGAGAGATGCTAATGGTCTTGTCCGATTCAATGATCTATGCTAAGCTATGCTAAAAGTGATACCGCCAGACCCGGAGATCAGCTGATTGGATTCGAAAACGGTAAAACTCAACTGTTTACCTCTGGGGGAGTTGTAAAATGAGCCTATTTCCAAAAAAAGTGGAGTATCCCTTTAAATGTCAGTCAGACGGCTTCTGGGTGGTCCTTGGCCAGTAAAAGCTGCGACCTTCTGCCGTCAGTCTGAAGCTCTGGCTACGCGACACTATGTAACCTGTAACTAACATGCCAGTTAACGACCTATTTGTAATATTTGCACTAGTCTATCTCACTTGTGTATTATAAGAAATATTACTCACCCTATAAACAATAAGAAAAGCATTAGATAAGGCAATGGGGTTTCAATTTTATGTGTTTTTGTAGTGTTGTCATGAAAGCTATGTCTACAAAGGGTTTTAACCAAATTTGAGTTTCCAGAAATATGATTTCTGAAGTATTTTGTATGCATGTCTTGATGTGTCATATTTTGCAGTGTTAACAATGCACTTAAGATTGCACCCCTGTGTTAAGTACTCTTTTCTGCTTTTTTAGAGCAATTCAGGAGAAAACATAAATAAATACAAATTAAGAAAATGAATACACACATCTTTGCTGAAATGTATTGTGCTGTTGTTGTTAACAAGCCATTGTTCATTTGCTCTGCCTTAGGACTGCAAGTGTCCTGGGACCGGTGAGGGTGTGAGTGGGAAACCCACTGCTGAAATTTGGCCCTGGTTTGTCCTCATGGATGAGGTGTTGAGACAGAGGCATTGCACCAAACCCCTGTCGTCATTGCCTCAGTCCCTGAGGACACACCAGGGCCGAGTTCAGCAGTGGGTGCCCACGGTTAGGAAGAGCCAGGGGCAGCAGTAGCACCACCAGCAGCAGCAGAACTAGCACCCACACCAGCAGGAGCACCACCACCAGCACCAGCACGAAGGCTGGGAGGCGAGGAGAGCACAGAGAGTAGGGAGATGATGGACAGGCTGTTTTCTCTTCTTAAGAAAATGATTGAAAATATATATTTTTTTTCTACATATTCTTGTTGAACTTTTTTTCACTTTTATTTTTTAAAAGGAAAGAAAAAAATCTGTACATTATTTTTATGCAACTTTAAATGTGTTAATAAAAGAGAATTCATTGCTCTGGACATTGTTTATTTTTGTAATGACAGTCATAATTTCTACATGAAACAAATTCTTCTATACCTTTTTTTTCAAATAAAATTGGTAAATTAAAATCTTTTATTCTACGGGCTAAAGGGCACCTTTTATGCAAAATTCACTTTTACATGGTGTTTGAATATAAATGTGTGTTGGCAGTGTGTGTACACAACACAGCCACCCTATAATGATAAAAATCCACCCAGTGCTTTTTTTATAATCCCCATCATAAGCACGGTCTCAGAACGAGCTGTTCTCAGATTTGGGGCAATGTAATGTCACTTTGCACAGGCCCCTCCCACGACTGTTGATTGACACTGCAGTTTGAGCATAGACCCTCCCTGAGTGAGCTGGACACAGAGTCTGCCATTGTTTCGACGCTTCAGCCGCTGTAGACAAGAATGTCTCCAAAGCGATTGAGGTGTTTTGTTGTTGGATGTAAAAATGAACAGAGCAGTCTTCACTAACTCTCATTGTTACTCGAGGATGGATCTGTACTGTTTATGATCCAGCTTACGGTCTTCAGAGCGACCACGGCAGAAATGAAAGTGAGAGCGCGCACTTTATCACAGCTCATCGAGTCATTTCTGTCAGGTCCATTAAGTCAAGAACACAGACAATAAAAATAATGAAAGAATTTATATTGAATAGATTGCAAACAGGTTGATGTTCCTGAATTGAAATTTGGCGGTATGGCTCTGTTCAGGGAGTCCTCTGACCTTTCATGAGCACCATGAAATAGCAGAGAGTCAGAGGACAGCAGCAGCAGCAGCAATAGGGAACGCTCACACAGTTTAGGACTGTGAGAGCTAAAATATCCCCCCTGTGAACAGAGCAGGCAACATGACATAAAGCAAATGCCACGTTATGCATAAGGAGGAGCTGGGGAGATGGCGGGCAGCAGAAGCGAGCAGCAAGCATGTATGAGCAACTGAATGTGCTTTAAATAGGGCGCCTTGTTTGAGCTTTGGCCATTGAGCAGCGAGGGGAGTTAACCAGCTAATGCAGCTCAGCTGGAGCAGATCAGCTGACGGGACAGTGTTGTTAGCAAACAGCATTAGCAGCGTCTTGACTACCTGGCCTGCCAGAACTGACGCTGACACTCAATTTCTGTCAGGTCCATTAAGTCAAGAACACAGACAATAAAAATAATGAAAGAATTTATATTGAATAGATTGCAAACAGGTTGATGTTCCTGAATTGAAATTTGGCGGTATGGCTCTGTTCAGGGAGTCCTCTGACCTTTCATGAGCACCATGAAATAGCAGAGAGTCAGAGGACAGCAGCAGCAGCAGCAATAGGGAACGCTCACACAGTTTAGGACTGTGAGAGCTAAAATATCCCCCCAAACAAAACCACACCTGGCAATCCTCTGAGATACAGAGGATGATTTTATTTTAACAATTTATATGCTTAGTAATCTACAAATATACACGGATAATTTGCAATATGTTATAATCAGATGAGTCCCCTGACCATTCATGAATTAGCAGAGTCAGGGGACAGCACAGTATGAGGAGATAGCAGCCGCATATAGGGACAGCATTATCAGCATGAGGGGATGCAGCAGCAGCATAAGGGCTCTCACATTATTTTGACTAGATGAGCTATTCCCCCCAAAACAGAAATTGAGTCTCAAACGGTGTCATCTGAGCCACCCTAATTTAGCAATTATATTATGGTAAAAATGATTAATTAATTACTGAAATGACTATTCAAGACCACAATAGCTAAAACATGCTGTTACCTACAATTATCTGTCTTTGAACTGTTTTGACAGTCTACAGTGTAAGCGCTATGAAGAGATGACTAAGACACCTTCTGAGAAACAAGCTAGATGAAGGAATTAAACAGCTTTTTACCAGCGTACAGATCAGCAGAAGCGAGCAGCAAGCATGTATGAGCAACTGAATGTGCTTTAAATAGGGCGCCTTGTTTGAGCTTTGGCCACTGAGAAGCGAGGGGAGTTAACCAGCTAATGCAGCTCAGCTGGAGCAGATCAGCTGACGGGACAGTGTTGTTAGCAAACAGCATTAGCAGCGTCTTGACTACCTGGCCTGCCAGAACTGACGCTGACACTCAATTTTACGGATATAAGGTTTACCAGTTTAAGCACCCACTAAAAAGGTGTGCATATATTTGTTTACTGTTAGTTGTAACGAGTGTTTTGTGTACTTCGCTGTGTATGTTGATGATAATGAAAGGGAGCGAGAGAGAGTTTATGGATAAGATTTTAATGCTCACTTCTTATACTGTGTTTATTCAGTTCTTACTGTGATTCTCTGGAGTAAAACTAACGCTTCATCTTTTGTGTGATGTACAATAAACTTCACTGAACTCATCAGTATATTTTGGTCATCATTCGGACGGGGTCTGCTACAGCAGGCTTGTATTAATAGTAGATAAAAGCAGATGACAAATAAGTTATAACCATAATTAAACTAAACTATACCTGTTCTATCTCCATACAGCATGTATTCTCGGGCTCTGTGGGCATTATTGTCCGACTCTGAGGCGTGAGGCTCCGCCCCATGTGCCGTGCAGCAGCAGCTCATTTGCATTTAAAGGGATACACACTAAAACAGCGCGTTTTTCTGAGCCCCAAAAAATGACAATTTAAACATGCTGTAAAAAAATTATCTGTTGGGTATTTTGAGCTAAATCTACACATACATACTCTGGGGACATCAGAGACTTATTTTACATCTTGTGAAAAGAGTCATAATAAGTACTTTTTCCAACTATAAACAACATATGTTAACCATATCAAAATCAACATAAACATTTAAATTTACAGTACATAAAATAAGAAAAAATGATGTAGACTTGTATTGAGCTGAGCAGGGAGACCCTGGCGGAGCTGCTGGACTGGGCTGCCACAATAGAGACCCTGGTAAGGCCTCCTGCTGGTGGGACATCATCTGGGATGGTCTCCAGAGTGTTTGAGTGCATATTTCCACTATCCACTAAGTTGTCTACCAACAGGTTTGCAGGGCTGACTCAATTGACGGCTGCCATGTCACTGAGTTTTTTTTTTTTGTTTGTTTGTTTGTTTTTTTCAAAAAGAGTATATTTCTGAAAAAAAAGTACTTTTAATATTATGCTACTACTGCATTTTACTTCTGAATATTTTCAAGGTTGTTACATGTAAACTATACTTTTGTGTAGTTTAATGTAAAATCATATGTGAGGGGGAAAAATTACTTCAGGTTACTTCACATTTGTACGTGAATACTTAGATATGCAGTTCCAAAAATGAAAGTAACAAAATGTAGGTCCTATTGTCACAATATTAAAAAATTGTTGCTAACTACAGCTGCGTCCCATATTAAAGGGTGCATCTGAAGCACTCGGACCAGTCTAGGCTACGGAGGATTGTTCTTGTCGCCTGGCAACTGTGACAGCTGCCGATGACGAGCGGGAGAAATACTGGATTTTTTATATTCAATTGGGTTTTATATTCAAACAAGGGCTAAACCGAAAATACATGACCTGGCAGCGCCGGGGCTGAAACATCTTCACACCATGTCCTCCAGTAAAATATAAAACATAAAAATGACAATAGCCAATTCTGGCTCCATAGCTGTTTACTCAATTATATCAAAAATGAATTATCAGGATATCAGCTGTCCTCTCGCACTGTTGCTTGGCGCTAGAAGCGGTGCCAAGACGTTTACTTTTAACGGTAAGAAAACGTATTCAATAATATCAACCACTTGCCATTACGTTACATCCGCTATATAGGCAACCCGCAGGAACGCCTACAATTTGGTGATGTGAACTAAGATGTGATGGGATGTGAAATGTAGAGTGGTTTACCGCGTTATTGGAGTCGGCTAAGAAAGAATATGGTTAACGCTATTATTTGGTTCTTTTTGAGCTTTTTGAGTCTGTTTGGTAAGTTATAAACAATTTGCATTATAGTGGTTCTCATAAAAAGTTTCTCAATATCTTCTCTCTTTAATATCTTTTAATATAAGTTGAGAAAGTTTGTGGAAGGGATTCCAAAACAGAATCTGTAACTTTATTTGTCTCTAATAAGATTTCTAATATACATTAAGGAAAATATCTGCATAATACAAATCTCTTTAACTGATAGTTTGGTCTTTTTTTCCCCTTTTTTCTCTAGATATGACAGAATCAATGAAGTCAGTGTCAGTGATGGAGGGAGATTCTGTCACTCTAAACTCTGATGTTACTGAAACACAGCAATATTTGATGATACAGTGGACGTTAGGAAGCACAAGAATCGCTGAAGTCAACAGACTTACACAAACCAGCTCTAGGCTACGTATGATGGTCCTGATGAGAAATTCAGAGACAGACTGAAACTGGATCAAACCGGATCTCTGACCATCACAAACACCAGAAGCACAGACTCTGGACATTATCAACTAACAATTGTCAGCAAAGAGACCAGTTACACGAGTTTCAATCTTAAAGTCTATGGTGAGAAGAGAATAACAGTGTTTGCATGACCATTCTTGGCTTTAATTCAGTTTAAAATATGGATACCATAAATAAAGATCACAATTGTGTGTGATGAGACTAATTTCACAGTAACATCTGTCATTATCAGAGTCTGCTCAAAGTACTTTATCACCAGAAAGATCATCAAGCTCCAACTTTTTCTCGTCCAGCTGTGCTGTGAACAATTCAACCATCAATCAAACTGAGGACAGCAACATTACTGAACTCTATCAGCCAAGTTCAGGTACATCACTCACTCTTACTCTGTTAATGTTTTCAGTCAGTGCGATATTATTTCCTATAAAGCTTTTAAAGATTATGTCAGAACGGAAACACTCGTGCAGTTGTGACCAAACATATTCATATGTTGTTTTGCTCCTGCTGATGGGTGCTGAACCATCAACCACATAAACCAATTAAAATTGCAAAATTTTTATTTACAATGCATTTATGCATTTGACAGATGCTTTTATCCAAAGCACCTACATTGCATTCAGGTTTTACATTTGATCAGCTCATGCATTCTTAGAGAAAGAATGAGTTGTATTTGCACATTTGCAAAATGTGCATTTGCTGTTTTTTCTTTTGTGACCTAACTGGAACAGAACAGACCGCAGATGCGCGACAGAGACGTGAAACAGGTGTGTGTGTGTGAGAGAGAGAGTGTGAGTGAATGTAAGGGTGAGTGGGATGTTGCTTTAGAAAACATTAGTGCAGAAAAAGATCTCGGAGAAACAGTCACATAATCACAGGTTTCTAGAAGAGCTGAGGTTAAAGAACTAGAACTAGAATTATATTATATTCATTATTTTAAACAATACTAGGAAAAAAGTAGTAAAAAAAGGAACTAAATGCACAGTTCTGATTCAGTTTTTTTTTTTTATCTCAGACCACATCCACTGTTGTGGTTTTACTGAAGCTGTGATCCGATTGGTTGTCTCTGCTCTGGTGGGCGTGGCTACTGTTGCTGTGCTGGTTTATGACATCAGATCTACAAGAAGTGAGCTGATCAGAGAAGAAGAGACCAGACATCACTGTCAGACCTCTGGAGTCAAATCAGACCAACAGTGTGAACTGAGCAGAAGATTTAGTTCCAGATATGTTTGCTGAAGTTTACTGGTATAGTCATGAAAATGAAACATGCATTAATGCTCAACAGATTTCCTATACTTGCACAGCTGTTTATTAACAGAATTTTCATCCATTGAAAATATATTGATTGTATTTGCACAGAATATATTTTTTATTGATCTATTCAATTAAATTCATGACTGCAAACATAATTACCCTAAACAAAATAATAATTAGCAACACATGATGCATTAGAATAATTATAAGCTCTGTTGAAATGACTCTTGGTGAATGTTTTTGGTGACTATTAATAAAGATTTAGTTTTACAACAACTATTGTCCACTTCTATTACATCCTTAAACAATATAGTTCAAGGTTGTATGGGATTGGGAATTCATGTGACACGCTAGCAGCTCCAGGCATAAACCGTTAAGACTAGTCTTACAAGTTAGTCATCAATTTTTATATAATTTTATTTTATATTTTATATAATAAAGTCATAATTTTTTAAGTCAGTTACATAAAAACAGATTGGCCTAATTTGGTAATGAAAAGTAAAACTAACCATCCCTTGAGTAACTGCTAGTGGGTCATATTTTGATCTTAAGACACTGTCTTAACATAATGTATAAGTTTATGCAAATTGCCCCAGATTGTGAGTTGAAACCTTTTGTGGTCTCAGTTATTCACATCTGTACAGCTGTGGTTTGATCTGATGTATGGACAAACTGTTTGTGAAAGAGTCCAGCTATAGTAGAATTAAGGATATTGGGAAATGAAAAACAGTTCAATTTGTTTAAAAGCTACGGGCTTTATTAATAGAAGTTAAGGAAACTTTTGTGCAGAACACAATTTCGGAACCGGATACTAGGAGCTACTCTTTACTATTTCTGCCATATCAAGTCAAGTCACCTTTATGTGTATAGCGTTTTTTTTCTATACAGATGTTTCAAAGCTTTACAGTAATAACAGGAAAATAATGCAACAAAGTTGGTTTCTGCTGTACAGCAGATCTAGAAGAAAATAGTGTCATAGTCCAGCTTAAGTGAATTCAGTGACGGTTAATTATTTTAGTTCATTTATATATATAGCAGCTCTGGAGAAAACAGTGATATCATCGTCCAACATCGTTTACTACGTACAGCCTCTAGGTGGAGCTCCAGCAGTGTCATTCGTTTCAGGAGACACCTGTCCTGAACTGGACATCATGATTCATCACTACAGTTTACTGAATGGCAGACACGCTCATCAAATTACTGTTCCTGGAGACTTTGTTCCTGTGAATTTTAAGTTTTTAAATTAATCTGGAATTTACTTTTCATTAAGTGGTCTGTTAACTGCGGTAGGCTAATAGATAAAGACGATAGTATGATGCATGTTTATGATGTAAATGTATGCCTCAGACATCACACATATGGACCGTTGGCTGAATGTCTAATGCATGTGCAACACAAAACTCAAGTGGTACTCACTGCAGTCGGATGACATCCAGCTCCACCTCTATGGGCATCTAATGGGGTGGAGGGATAGAGTTGTGCTTAGGGTTAGGGTGTGGTTAGATATTCTAGCTACACCCATTAAGCCCAAATTACATTGCTCCTTCTCACTGGTTCTAGCGGGGAGGTGCTAGACTTTAGCTCCACCCATTTGTTCTGCAGAGAGCATCTTTAACGGTCCACCTGGAAAAAAGCCATCGTGATGCCAATCACTCTCACTGTGACAATGAGCGCTTATCAGGATAAACTAAACGCTGGATTTTCAAAAGAATGTGAAGTTAGCAGCACCACTTTTGCAGTAAACTTGCACAAGGTTCTGGAATGAATAGTTTATTAGATGCACGCCAGTCTGTTATTGTAGGGACATCAACTTTACATTGTCAAGCCCCTTAACATGACGTGGATCAAAACGAAATTTGATTGGTTGCTTTACATGTCAGTCAGACGGCTTCTGGGTGGTCATTGGCCAATGAAAGCTTCGACATTCAGCCGTCAGTCTGACACTATGTAACCTGTAACTAACATGCCAGTTAAAGTTCAGGTTTGACTTGATGTAGTGTGACCAAAGATTATATATCTAACTCATTTTCATAAAGAATAAAGGTTTTCAACCACGGGCAATCTAACAATAATACAGGCAATCTATTAACATAGACATTTATCATACACTCGGCACAATGCCGCGCCAGGCGCAACGCAAGTGTGTTTTGCTAGTTGCAGCCCGACGCAGTTATCATTTTCATGTCCTGCACCACGTTGTTTAAATAGCAAATGCATTTGCGCCCATCTGTGCCCCCATGGGCGTGCTGGTCTGAAAAAGAAGTGTGTTCAGGCGCATTATCGGCGCATTGCTATTTTGAGGCAACTGAAATAGACTGCGCCATTGTCCAACTGAAACCTGGTCTAAAGTCAATGGCGCATTATTTTTTTGTTATTTAAAGAGTGCGTTAGTAATACAGTATGTGCTAGGCGGGTCTACAGTGCGTGCACACTTTGTCCCATAGATCCGTTTCCTTGCTAGAGAAGTATTTTTTTCCGCTTGCAAATTCCGTCATGTAAATAGCGAATCCGTCATGGCGTGAGCGCAACTGGCTTTTAAAGGGAATGGAGGATGAGACTCTGATTGGTTTATTGTACATTATGCCCACAACACACCCTTTACTCATTAAGAGAATAGAGACAACCGTTTTAGAAGGTCTAACTTGACGCACAATTATTCCAACATAGTCCTTGACATTCATACAGAATTCAAGAGTTTAGCTTTTGAAGTGGATTTACTTAATGTAAAGTTAACGAAAGTTATCATGAGGATTGTAATGTTTAAAGCAGATGTCTTAACAAATGTCAGTAGACCGGGAATATTTTAAAACGAGCCGTTCATTCATAAATACGCAAGCTCGCTGTGAAAATACAGACCGGAAGTCAAAAGACAACGAGCGCAGCACTAAAAAGGAGCGGGGCTACATAAGGTCTATAATGACCTTTGACCAAGAAGAAAAATACGTATCTGATCTCCTCAGAGTGTGTTTATGAGGATGAGCAAAAACGTGCCATTTTTGTGTGTGTCCCTTTAAATGCAAATAAGCCGTTGCTCCTGGCACAGAGGGCGGAGCTTCAAGAGCTCCTGTGTTAGCATCTTCGATTACCTCACACAGACACACACTGAAAATTTAAAAAACTTATAGGCTTTATGTTTAAACCGGAGTCAGATGAAGATGGAGAGACTCAAGAAGAAGTGACAACATGTAGAATGCGGGAATTTCTTAATGGTTAGTTGATTTATGTTTGTAGCTGATGTGGAGTTAACTATCTTTAAGTCATTGATTAGCATATTCTGTCATGATAATCTATAAATCGTGTTCCTGGGGGCAGGGTTTATGTTTTAGGGTTAGTGAGGTCACTAACCCGTGAAGAAGCTTATTGTAGTCCCTACCAGCCGTTTGTTGTAGTCCTTAAAAAATGGACTGTAATAGAATTACATTCTAATTCCATTCTCCCATTCCTTTGAACTTTAAAGCATTGTAACTCTGCGGATGTTGTTTATGCTCAGATAGCAACATTACACACTAACTAAAGTAAAAAAAAAAATTAAATCATAATAACCCCTTATAGATGGAAAAAAATGGATACGTTTTGAGAATTTTCTACTGACCACGGACATCAAAGATGACACGAGGAAAACGGCAATGATCCAACGGTACGCTGGAGATGAAGTTCAGGATATGTTGTTTGATACATTATCTGACACGGGCCAGGCCAAAAATGCATAAAAACAATATGAAATTTAAACTTGGTTTTAATAATTAAAACATTACACAGTGTAAAAATACAAAACAAAATTGTATTTAATCTCTCTTAAGTAATGTTTATTTAGCCAGGAAAACGTGCCACTGACTTATACATGTCATCACTGTATGAATAGTCACTCAGTTAGTATCTTTACTTCGTCATACTAAAAACAGCTGTCTTGAAATTAAAGTTCATGTTCAGATCCAACACTTTCAAATTCCTTTCTGTGTCCTCACCAAATGTGACCCAATAACACATTGAGCAATACAAGCTCTCTTTCATATAAATATCCTAACCAGTTTAAGTTCATCTTCAAGATCTGAAGCGGGCCTCTCTGATTTCATGCTTCACCAATTCAATGATTTGAATAATTTCTTATTTTATCAATGACTTTTTGATTGTTTTTATTGGTAGCTGATTCTACTTGCATCAAAAACAATCTCATAAGTTTGGTGAAAGCACCACAATTTTTTTTTTTTTGTTTTGTTTTTTTACTTCCATGTTAATTTCTAAAGCTGTTGATTGCTTAATAGCCTAAATCATACTCCATTTCATATTCGCCCTCTTTTTCCCCACACATTCCTGAGTTCATTACATTAGCCTAATGAGTATTCTGTTTACTACAGCACTGACTATTGAATTTTGAGATATTCTGTCATGTGTCTTTTAACAATCTGTGAGTGGATCTGTCAGTCAGCCAGGCCTCACAATTTACCTCACGGATTACCTCAAACAGTGACATAGCCTAGGCAAAAGAAAATTGTGGGCCCCCAATGTCTCGCTGTCGGTTGGAACACTCATATGACCAAAACTTCTGTTTTTCAGGAAATGTAAACACTAGGCCTAATTTTTGGTAAAACACTGTGTTGTCTATATTTTTGATATTGTTGCTTTATATATGATAATATACTTGCATGTGTTAATATATTATTAACATTTTTCCAAAATCAAGCTTAATGAAGCTTTTCGATTTTTTTTTTTTTAAATTCCTGTCATATTCACCTTATTCCGCCCCGCCCACTTTTAATACTTCGCGCTTCCGCATTTTGTCATCCGACTTCCGCTAAACTGACACGGCACATCCGGTAGCTATTTCAGTAGTTAGAAGATTGTTTATAGTTTATCAAAACTTTATCAAAATGACAAATAACGTTAATACCGTAAATGTTTTAAATTGGGAGCACGGAGAAAACTTCGTACGACTATCAGTTCGTCTCATATTGTCTCATTCATCGTCATTGTTAACGTGGCCAGAGGTAACGTTATCCTATGGGAATATTTAACTACGTCCTGTCAGAAGGAGTTGATGGAGCAGCAATAAAAAATTATTTGTAAATAATAAGGAATGAGAATATTTAGGGTTAAGGATAGGAGATTAGGTAATTGGTTAAATATGAGCGATTAAATAAGTTGTATAAAATCAGTTGTAAGAAGTGTTTGATGTTTTCAGGAAGCTAGAGACACCTTCTACTGACCTTCATGTAGATACATTTCACCATTTAAATTTCATAAGTAATAAACCAAGATGGTATTCATTTGCAAACGTGACGTGACTTATTCCTTCTAACTAGAAGACTTGATTCATTTAAATTTTAAGGGGAATCTACAGAGCTCACATTATATTGTTTTATAATAAATGACTGACAGGTAAAATCTGCTCACACTGTAAAGGTTTATAAAAATAACTTCATAACAGGTAACATCTGGGCACATTGTAAAGGTTTATAAAAATAACTATTCATAACAGGTAACATCTGGGCACATTGTAAAGGTTTATAAAAATAACTTCATAACAGGTAACATCTGGGCACATTGTAAAGGTTTATAAAAATAACTTCATAACAGGTAACATCTGGGCACATTGTAAAGGTTTATTAAAATAACTATTCATAACAGGTAACATCTGGGCACATTGTAAAGGTTTATAAAAATAACTATTCATAACAGGTAACATCTGCTCACACTGTAAAGGTTTATAAAAATAACTATTCATAACAGGTAACATCTGTTTTACAAGATTCACAAGGAGGACAAGTTTGACCTTCCTTTCATAGAGGAGATTGGTAATGGTGAAGCCTGTCTGCCAATACTTCATCACCAGGACGAGGTTATTAAGTGCACGATATTGAAGAAAAATGCGATAACTCATTAAACAATGCGATATTCGATACGATAATGCTTAAAGTATATAAAATTAACTTAAATTAGATTTAAAATTATATAACCTACATATGTGTTTCACATTCTTTTTGTAACAAGAAAACATCCCTTCAACTTGTGAAAGTGAACATCAGTGTTTTACTGTATATAAGACATGTTATTTTAACATCAGTGTAAACCACGGGGTTCAGGTTATCCTACATTAGGTCTATTTAACAACAGAAACTGAATAATCAAATGTAAAAGTAAAACACTGCTTAGTTTTTCACTGTATGAATTATATAAACTGATTAAAGCTTATTAAAGGAAAAAAAAATTATGCATATTGCGATATATACATTTGCGATATTTTGATATATTGTGCTCTACATGTTGTGTTTGGAAACTGCTCTCTGAAACACTTCTCCTCCATGATGTCAAGTCAACGCGAAATCACCTTGCTTACAGTGGACTGAGAAACACCAAACCTTTCAGCATAATAAATTAATAAATTAAAGGGTTAGTTCACCCAAAAATGAAAATTATGTCAGCAATTACTCACCCTCATGTTGTTCCAACCCCGTAAGACATTCGTTCATCTTTGGAACACAAATTAAGAAAAAAAAAAAAAAAAAAAAAAAAAAAATGGAGGAGTGAGACAGCTCTCAGTTTAATCAAAAATATCTTAATTTGTGTTCCGAAGATGAACGAAGGTCTTACGGGGTTGGAACAACATGAGGGAGAGTAATTACTGACAGAGTTTTCATTTTGGGGTGCACTAACCCTTTAAGACGCAGCTTCATCAGAGTCATCAGGAGCTGATACCAAGTGTGTAGCTGAAAGCTGTTGGTGTATGAATTGGTAAGGTGCTCAGCAACTGAGTGGAATGCATCAATGTAGACCCTGTGTAGAGCTGACAAAGGTGGTCGTTTTTCAGCAGAGTTGAGATTTTGGAGCGTAGTTGTGGTCAGAGACAGATGGATCCTCCCATTGTGTTTCTGCATCACAGGTCTGGGGCATGTGGCTGTGATCCTCCTCACAGTTGTCCACTGCAACACTGACTCTCATCGATGATCTATGGAAATAATAGAACCATAAACATTTTTACATTAGTACTTAAAATAGACTTAAATAGTACTTTTAAATTAGATTTAAATTAGTACTTAAAATGTAGATTTAAATTAGTACTTAAAATGAGAATTAATTAATTTATGATGGCACTCATACTTAGAACAGTGTGAAAAAGAGAGATGCATTAAAAACGAGACAGTATACACACAATCTCCTAACTCTACGTAGGTCAATATCAATATCTGAATAAGAGATGTAGCTAGCTGGCCTCCTTACAGGAATAATGTGAGCTATTGTAAGACTGTAATGTACCATAATATATTGTACTATCGTGAATAATCATTCATTCTTTATTTCAGACCCTTAGGTCGACATATCACAAAGTAAACGAAATATAAGAAATATGACATATAGTTGGCCAATGGTAATCATGCAAGATTCGTTGTATTTTGTGAACGGCTCGTTACTAATCTTAAATGTATTCATAGAACGGACTTCATCTAACGTTAGGCTAAAAAGCACATAGGTAAGTTAGGAAACAACAGTTAGGTAAGTTAGCTTACCTGAATCTGAAAACCTGTTCAGCACCCGTCGGGACTTCTTTACCAGAACATCGTAGCCGAGCCTTTACTCGGGGTAAGGGTGTTCGTTCGTCAGTCTGCTCCCCGTCCATAAAATGGTACGAACACACATGGTACGAACACACAGCGCTTGGGTGAGCACTTCAAGTTTAGCGCCTTCCGCCATTGCCTCAGGTGCTCCTCGTGTAAATCGTAAAGTACACCACAACATTCCGATCGCTTTAGCCTACATTGTGTTCGTAACACCGTTGGTTAAATTGTTCTATCATCTTAATCCAATTGTTATGTCAGCCCCTAACTGAGCATATAAACATATTTTACCGTTACAACTATAGAATTACGCTAGAAACTAGCGTAGGTCCTTTCAGCCGGAAGTTGAAGTCCCGCTTAGCCGGAAGTAAGATGACAAAATGAGCGTAATGGCGTCGCCCTTGTTGTCATGGAAAATAAGGTGAATAGTGTCGAAAATCGATTCCCTGACAGAATCTGAGGCCCTGTCCCAAATGGCGCACTTCATGCGGACTTTCGGTCTCGTGGACTTGAATTGCGCGTGCTCGCTGAGTCTACGAGTCCGTAGGCCGTCCCATTCAGAATTTTACCGCCCTGAAGTGTGCTCAGCAGCGCCCCCTTTGTACCCTTGAAGCGGTCTTCCGCGAAGCCCGCATAGAAGCAGGCTCCACGCACTTCAACTACCCAGGAATCCTTGCGAAAGGCCAATCAGACAACAGATGGGAGGAGACTTTACTCACGGATAATTGTTGACATGGCTGAGAAGAAAATATTACGGTTTACAGTTTATACAAACATTATGGTCATCGAGCAGTGGTTGATGTCTCAAACATAATAATAGCACGTTTAATAATACGATCACATTATGATTCATTAAATAAATAGAACCGAATGTCAGGGCTTTGCTGAGTCATATGTAAACATAGTATGAATATTGAAACCTGTAAATTGAAAAAAATATGTTTAAATTATGTTTTAAAATTGGAATCTTAGTTCAAATGGAACATTATGTAGCCTATTATTATGTACAACTGTATACATCATTTAAATAAACATGATATATCTATTGTTTGATGCCCAGGTGGCATGCACAATATCAAAATATAGAACTGTAAAATTAGGCTGTGTAGTTGACACGCAGATAAGACGTCGGAGCGCAAAAATGTGATTTCTCCTGTCCAACAACAACCAGACCGTTATATCCGGCGTGCCGATCGAGTCTGTCCCAAAAATACCTCTCAATGCACCCTCGTGGACTCGCACCAAGGGCCCTATAGGTCTGCACTACATGACGTCACCAAAGTGTGGACTCTGAGGAAGTCCATAAGTCCGGAGTGTGCCATTTGGGACAGGGCCTGACTCTCCCTCGCGTGCACGCGCGTGCATGTGGAACAGGTCAAAGAATGACAAATATTTTTGCAAACTTTCATCTTCTATTTTCTATTGTTTGTGAGTTTATTTCACCAAAATATTGTATTGTTCAGTAATGTTATGGTAGCTTATAGGTTGGCAGAGTTATTTGTTGTGTAAGTGCGCCCTCTATTGGATATGAGCTAGAGTGGTCAAAGAGTATAGAAGTAACACTCTTTGGAGGGGTGGTCATTCTGAATTTTCGCGTTCTTCTTTTCTCTGTCTGCATTCTGCTTGACTGAGAGAGGTATGTCTTCGCGTCAGCGCAATGTAAACTTGATACATATTTGTTAAAACTTTAGTTTAAATGCATATGGTAACTTGTATGTGTAATTTATAGTGAGTGCACTTATTTAATCGAGATGTGTCGAGAACTAGTGATGGCAAAATGAGGCTTCCTGAACCACTGAGACCTCGCAGCCCATTGCTTCAGCCAAAGGTTCATTACTCGAAGCTTCATTCAGCATTGCTCACTAGTGACACCTAGCTACTGTGCAAAGAAATAGCAGACAAATTAATTCATTCTGAACCAGTGTCCCTCCCTCCCTCCCTCCCTCCCTCCCTCCCTCCCAATGCATATTTTATAAAAATACTTTTTATAAATAAAAATATTTAGTTGTAATGTAAATATACAAATAGATATTTATATTTATTTGGATATTTATATTTAAATTTATATTTTATAAAAATATTTTTATAAATAAAAATATTTATTTATTTATTTTGTACTCACTGTTGATGTTTGTAACCTTTCATTTGCAATAATAAAAAGACATGATCAGACATTTGTCCATTACTGTGTATAATATAAAATATGTATCTTTCTCTGTCTGAATTTACTTGTGCCGAGTCACACACACAGTTAATTAATTATTCATAAATTGTTTCAGATAGTGACAGTATGAACAACAATAGTGACACTGTGTTGAGTGCAGTGCTTATGTTAGAGGGAGTGTAATAAAGTACATTTATTCATTTAGCAGATTATAGATAACAGATTAAAGTAAACTGCAACAGAATAGTCCGGAAGGAAGGATTACAATAGATTTTTTTATTGAGAAACAGAATTATTTCAAGTGTGTTGGGGTTTAGACGATTCCTCTTCTTGGACAAAATCTCTCTAGCCTTGGAAAAGATCCTTTCACAAGGAACAGAGGATGCAGGGGAACGTAAAAATGGCAGTGGTACAAATGAGGATATGCTTCTGTTGAGCCCAGACAGGGGAGGATTCCCTCTTTCTTGCTGCTCCATTACCAGGAAAAAGGAAGAGTCACAAAAAACAAACAAATCCAAAAGGGCAATCCAAATCAAAAAGCAGTCCAGTCCAGATGCAAAAATCCAGAGCAATCCAAATAATCTTATCTAATTAATATAACAAGACTATAATATAGCGAGGCCTACTATAATAATAATATACTACAACTATTCTAACCTGATAATGTAATAATATACAGCCCTCACATATGACACAATAACGACACTGACACTGACAATGATAGTTTTCTAACTCTCTGACTCTCTGACACTACTACAACTGCTTCTACTACTCCTGCAACACCCACAAGGTGGCGCGAGTTTCGAACCGCATTTTATCCGGAAGCGACACTCAGACCGAACCGATGACGTATCCACACAAACCGAGGCCTCGTTTGTCATTAGTCACGTGATTTTCACGTTAACAACACAAGCCTCGAATCGCGGCTTCATCTGGCACGCCCACTTTTTCTCGACACACGCTCCGAAGCCTCGCTTCAAATGTCACATCACTATCGAGAACTTTGCTGTTTTGAGAGTTTGTGAAATTGCTAACTAGCTACCTCGTGTTTTGTTTAGCTGTATAGCGATCGTCATTCTATCCTCTTGTGTCGTAGCCCATATGTTTCAGTTGTCCTTTTTCTTATGTTAGGCTGATTCTGATCGAGGATAGAATCCTGAACTTTTGCTCTCTTTGAAATTGAACAGGCACGTACCGTTACTCCCAATACCAGGTTAAGGATATAATGTGTTCATTTAAAACGTTTTTTTATTTTTTATTTTTTGTATTGATTAATGTTCAATGGCACTGAAAAGCCCAGATGTAAAGCATGTACATGTTGCTTCGCGCATGTTACTGTATCAAATTAACTATTGAAAAAAAGACTGTAGAAATTTTAATGTGATCTAAAAAGCCCAGCTAAAAAGCTAAAAGCCCAGAGTTAATAACAAGAGATAACACGCAATATGATACACATGTCTAATACAGATGAAGTTACTAAAATAAATTAGATTAATAAACTTCTCCGTCTTGTTTTGTTTTCTCAGTGGGTGGCGGTAATGCACCTAAAGCTGGTCTGCCAACAGAAGAGAAGTAGTCATCACCACTAGCGCTCAACGCTCACTTCGCCTCAGCGTTGAGTCTTCTGAGGTAAGTTCAATCACTCATGCGATCCAGTAACTTGTCCATACAAATCCAGTAACTTGTCCATAAAAAATGTATTTTGAATTTAATGCGAGTAGATTAAAACAATGACCGGTATAAACATCGTAAAAATGTAAATATGTATTGGAAGGGTTAATCCTAAAATACTTTATATTGAGCCTGTAAATAAGACTTTCATTTTTTTTTTTAAAAAATCCATCACAAGGCGGAAACATAAAATATGTCACATTATGCTCATTCAACTTTACTTGGTGTGTAATGTTGCTGTGTGTTGTCAAAAATACTGACTTTGGTACCAAGTCGGTACTGAAATTGTTTAAAATGTGATGCTTTGAGTGCTAAATACCTCTGATTGCCTATTGTACTGTAATGGAAAAAATTGATTTCCAATGATCTTCAACACATATTGCAAAGTAATGTGTCACATGTCTATACTGTGGAATGTGAGCAGTATATATGTAGGCTATGTTTGTACATCTGTCTCCATGCAGAGTGTTGTGGAAATAATTCTATTCGAAAAGTGAGGAGGAAGGAGACAAGTCGAACCTTTGAAAAGTCAAAGTATCAAAATGTTTATTTCTTGCAAGAAATTGGCATTCACATACAGAGAGCATCTGATATGAGAAGGCAAGGGGTTAGTTCCCTTTGCCAAGGTTATATACCCTTAACACATCCTGGGTAGGCTGCATCTGTCTCAAAAGATCGCCTTGGTTACCTTAAAAGGAAACGTCTTTGTTCAAGATCTCTTGTCTAACATAAATTTGATCTAGACAGAACAATACCATGTCTGCAGAAGTTTCCTGTTCTTAGCTGCTGCTCGAATTTTGACTATCTCTCATTCGATCAAAGCTGCGGACATATTTTTCACACTTGAAGTACACAAAAGGTCACTTGGAGTACACAATGTCTCTTTGCTACTTAGTCTCCTATAACCCAGGACATTTTGTTCCTGCAAGCTTATCTTAACTTATGCATTTCTAAAAGCTTGGTTCCATATCTTTAATAATGTGCTTTAGCTTATATGATTATATTTCTTTAAATGCTTATGAGTAAAAATAAATGTTCAACGTTAATACAAGTTGTACACACCCAGAAGTAAAAACACATCTAAAAGTAAAAGAACACATCTAAAAGTAAAAAACACATCTAAATGTAAAATTTCCATTACAAGAGTGAGCCAGGATGGGGATAGCTGAAGAGTGACCTTCTGACCTTAGAGGTCAGGATGCATCTAAATTGGTTGGTCCCAGTGTCAGAAGTAGTGATGAATAGGAGCATGTGCAAAAGTGTCAAAGTTAGTGGAAAACTACTAGGAAAAGCAACAGCTGAAGGAGACCTTGGTAAAGAATATAAAAGGTGTCGCACAGCTCCTCCTCCTTGTCTTACACTCTGCAGACAGGCTCTGAATGTCTGTATGACTGTCTGACCTTCTCTTGCAAGAGAATAAATACTTTTTAAAAGACTATTTGACTCAGTGTCTCTTGCGCAGTGATGATGATGTTCAAGACATTTTTGCCACAACCGTACTCACATGTTCATTAAATGTGTCTGTGATTGGCTACAATGATCAGCGCTTCAAAAACATGTTGTAAATATACATCAATGACGCTCTTCACCGAGTGCTTACATAGATACACGCTTGAAAGTACTCTCCTGTGCGTTGATCATATTAGCCAATCACAGACATATCTGATGAGCACCTTAACACAATGGCCAATCAGAGGTGTTTACGATTCCACTCAACAGCACTCAAAGTGTCACATTTTTTAAATTTCAGTACCAACTTGGTACCGAAGTACCAGCAGACGGACAGAAACTTTGCACAAAACCTTCCTCTGGAAGACGTAGCCATTCCAATTTTGTCGGTAGTGGAACAATCTGTTGTTTATGGATCACAACGTGTATACCTTCTTATTTGTAGTTTTTATTACAAACTGTTTTCTATTAACAGTTCCAATTATAAGTTTTGTGTAGTTGTGTAAACAATGGGCAAAGCTTTGCCTCCGCTAGCCTTCTAACTAACATTGCAGTATGATGTTTACTGTAGCTTTTGTTAGGCTGTTCTAGGGCTGGGCGATATGGACCAAAAGTCATATCCCGATATATTTAGGCTGAATATCGATATACTATATATATCCCAATATTTTTTCCGTAAAGTGAGAGCAAATGTTCAGTCAAAGTCAAACAACAATGTCACAAGTAGTTTTATTGAAATGGCTATTTCAGTAAACAGTTGCAAAATCAAATGAATAAATTATAAACAGGTTTCTTCACCTTAGGGTTATGACAAAAATCATAATTGCCGATTATTCCCTTGGAATTGTAATTGCGATTTATTAATTATGATTTTCAAAGTTTACATTGAATATACTGTATATAAACAAATTTTGTGAAAGCATGTTATAATTTGCTTATATAGCCTATGTATATTGGCAAATTATAACACGTTTACACAAAATTTGTATACACACACACAAGTACTGTCCCCCTTTACTTAACATGAATTGTAAGAATATGACTAGTAAAGACTAGTACTAATAAATAGACAGTAGGCCTATGCTAAAGCTATTAAATAGCAGTTCCAAACTAGTTTTTAATACAATGTTGGTATGAGCCACTACAGTCATTTAAAAATATAAAAAATAACACAAAGAAAAATAAAGTGGCATTTTGGGGTTAATATGCAACGACAGTTACCATGGTGAATACACAATATTAACAATAACTGTTAATGAAACATGGAAACTGTTCAGGTGAATAGAATGAAAATCATACCTGCATTACTTTTATTTAGTGTAATTTACAACACAACGGCATTGCATGCTCGTAGTTTCTTTTGCACTTTATATAGCCTACAGTGAAGCGATACACAGCGCGTGCCAGCACAGTATCGGCTGACAGGACAAGAAAGTCTGTGTTTCTGAGGTGAAAAACTTTATTTCAGCGTACACTTATGTCACTGCCTGGTAGTTCCTATTGTGCTGAGTTTTCTGAAGTAGTCATGATTCGCCTCTCATAACATAACATGCTCTAAACATGCACGCAGAGTGGAAGGAGTGGCGGACTAATTGAAAATTTGACCTATATGCGATATGGTCTAATTTCATATCGCATTTCAAAATATATCGATAAATTTTTATATCGATATATCGCCCAGCCCTAGGCTGTTCACCATCCCTTAGAAAAATTATCCATGATACTGTGATCGATAACTGTTTGAATTACCATAGTTTTCCAACAAATATGATTAAATAATGGAGAACATCTTATCAATAAGAAAATTACGCAAAAGAAACTACACTCTGAAAGGTCCTGGGAAATCCGTGCTTGCAAAGTCCGTACTTGAAATTCGTTCTGAACGATCCTCTTGTTTGTTAACATTCAGCTCAGATTGGTTTGAAATTGATGCCATCGTTAATATTTACATCTGAGTAGAGCTCCGGTTATGAAGGGGCGGGACATTTCCTAAACACGGGCTAAGCGCTGTCAATCACAACACAAGGGGCCAGCTAACCAATCACAGCACATTTTGTATCATCGTTCGAACCAGACTGGGGAGAGAGGAGCTGTAATTAGGGATGCACGATGATATCGGCACAACATCGGTATCAGCCTATAAAAGCTTTAAATGACCATCATCGGCATTGGCCGATATGATCATTTGTGCCGATGAGCCTTGCCGATAGGGTGGCGTGTTTCCTATGTGCATGTGACGAACATGCATGAGGGCCAGAAACTTAACATGTGGAGGCATTTCCAGCATGGGGTCAGTTTGGTTTGAAATGTGCTGTGGACAAAGACGCATTTGCAAGTGCATTTTCAGAAGTGCTGGGTACAATGACGCAGTAATTTTTTTCTCTTTCGTGCAGGTCATGTTTTGAAAGACGATATCCTGTAGCTTACTAATGTAAACTCTCAACGCTACTGTGCTCTCAACAGAGCATAAAATATTCATTTTATTTTATTTTTCGTGTTCGCATTTATGAGGAAAAACAGTGACAGTTCTTGGTTGCGGACGTGAGCGCTCTGAAAGCTGCTGCTTTAAAACTTCCACAGAGACCTCAAACAGAAAGCACAAAGCCTTTCTAAGCAAATTTCGTTTTGTATTAATTGTATCTTAATTTTAATCAATGTTTTATCAACCAATTGCCTGGATTTAATAAATAATATGTAAAGCAGATAAATAGATATCACGACACGGAGGCACCCACGATTGAACTGGAGCTAGTCTCATAAATGAAACGAAACTCAGCATAGCCTAGGCTACTTGCCTCACAGACCTGAGAAATATATATATATATTATCTACAGAACGCTTGAAATCATATTTTTAAACAGAACAATTCAAAACGAAAGAAAACTATGTAATCTGAAATGTGCATTTCTCTCTGGCGCGTTCACTACTGTGAAGATCGCGAGTCATTGTCAACTTCATCTTTGCAGCCGACACAGGAAACACTTTTTTAAATGTTTTTACCTTAATTAAAATGTCTCCTTGCTATATTTGACATATTCATAATCATTACTTTTGCGGTTTGTTGTGACAGCTTTTAGTTGCTTTATTGGCAGCGCCACCCTTACATGTTACATGAACGGGTCGCCACTGCATCAGCACCGAAAACAGGGGAGCATTTGGTAGACCTGTTCAAGTAGAAGATGTACATTTTTTTTATTTGAAAATGTATTTTTATTTATTTTACACTTAAGGACTGAAGTTTGAACTTAAAAATAAAATGTGGCACTGGCATATCATTTATTCTCCAAGTGAAATAATTTGCCTATTTTTCAGGGGTGAATGTCTGCCTATTTTGTAAAATTATACATTTATGGTAGAATCAAATTTGTCTTGTGTATTGCCTTATCTACAACACATGAGTGTAATATGGTAAAGGTAGTACAGGAGAGAGACTTGGATTTCTCTTCAGTAAAATTAAAGTGTAAATATATCAGGGGGAAAATGTGTATATATATCGGTATCGGCATCGGACAAAATTAGTTTGAAAATATCGGCATATCGAATATCGGCCAAAATGCAATATTGTGCATCCCTAGCTGTAATAGTGTAAAATATGTGACAAACAATAAAAATCAAGCATGAAAACATATTCTAGTACACCCCAAAATCAAACTTCGTAAAAGAGCATAATAGTACCCCTTTAA
Organism: Vimba vimba; assembly: GCA_022828995.1. Classification (NCBI taxonomy): domain Eukaryota; kingdom Metazoa; phylum Chordata; class Actinopteri; order Cypriniformes; family Leuciscidae; genus Vimba; species Vimba vimba. Next base: position 29,241,189 of record CM040825.1, on the reverse strand, counting down.
AATAACACCTGCCAATACTCATGTGGTGTAAATTGCCGTGAATGTAGTTATTAGAAAAGCAAGCTATGTTTAGATTCTGAACATGTAGAAACATGTCGACGCATTTCAATGTAAAGGGGACCCGCGTTGTAGATAGAAACTGCTCATTTAAAGGTAATAACATAACGGTTCATTAAGTAAAGTCTTTATACACAACTGAAAACATAGTTATGTATATGATATTGCATTTCTGTCAACAGATCCTCCTAAATATTACACACTGCACCTTTAACAGTAGAATAATAGGAGTTTTAAAAGTTTTCAGCATATATTTCCTAACTCAAATCTGTTTCTACGAGTCAAGCTAACTCCTAACTCAAATCTGTTTCTACGAGTCAAGCTGCGATACCGGACAGGATCACATGTAGACACCAAAAAACTCCTAAATCAACCGCCTTGACTTGATGTTTATTCTTGATTCTTCATCATCCAAATATACTGCATATATGTTCTAGAGCTAAAGTGGAATCTTCAGTGCATACACAGAATAGCGCTTAATTCAGATTGTAATTTCCACTACAGCCGATGCTACTTTTTTCCCGATATAGGGATGTGCAATATGGACAAATAAACTTTGATCAGTATTGCGATTTTAATCTTGATTATTGATTAAAATGATTATTGATTGATAATCTTGACACACACATACATGCTTTACATTCATAAATGCATTCAGTGTGAATTTGAAACATATTTCCAAAGGAAGCTAATTCGAGCTTTATCAAAAAGCTGTAACGTCTCTAGAACAGACATAAGGCAAAATAAATACAAGCTACAAATGCACAATTCAGAAGATCTTATACCTGGATTTGATTATAAATGCAAGGTTTGTGAAATTAAATGTTTATTAGAAATTAAATCTTTACTAGATAAAGATTTGTTTTAATGACATAGATGTGAATTTGCTGAATGTTGACAATAAATGTGAATGTTAGAGAATGCTCATCATTGTGTCACTGTTTTATTTGCTGATTTTAGCTAGCTTCTTTGCACTAAGAACAACATTTTTGCCGTTTAGGACAAAAGAACGTTAGGACGTAAATGAGAATGTTATTTCTTTCCTTTCTGTTACCAATAATATAAAAGCAAACACTATATACACTTAAGGTTTTCTTTCTTTGTGTATCTAATAACGTATTAGACAGTTAAATAAAGACCGCAAATTAATGAAGATGGAGAATGTGAGCACTGTGTTATGAGGCGCTTGTGTTCTCAACACTGCCTGTCAAAATAAAAGTCCTTAAAATAAAATCTTTTTATCTTTAATTTTAGACCTGATGAAGGTGGAAGAGAAACATCATCCTGTCAAAACTGGAGAAATCTTCAAGTTGCTCACTGAATAAAAGAGCCAGAGAATATTTCCCCCGGCCTCAGTTTGGAAAGAGTTTCTCATACAAAAAAAAGTCTTAAACCTCACACGAGAATTCACACTGGAGGAAGCGGCTCACATGTGATCATTGCGGGAAGATTTTTTTACGAGCAGACTCGCTTAAATTACATCTCCATTCTCATTCTGGAGAAATGCCATTTAACTGTGATCAATGCTGCAAAACATTTCTTAGAGCAGAGTCTTTGAAGATGCACCTGAAAGTTCATATAAAGCAAAAGCTTCACGTGTGTTCTCTGTGTGGAAAGAGTTTTTCACGGATGAGTGCTTTAAAAATACACCAGAAAAGACACAACGGTGTGAAGGATCACATGTGCTTTGATTGTGGGAAGACCTTTACTAGACGTGACACATTGACAGAGCACCAAAGAATTCATACTGGAGAAAAACCTTACAAGTGTTCACACTGCGACAAGAGATTCAAACGGTCTGGGACTCTGAAAATACATGAGAGGATCCACGCTGGAGAGAAGCCTTATAATTGTGATCAATGTGGTAAAAGTTTTATACAAAAAGGAAGCTTTAATGATCACCTGAAAATCCACAGTGGAGAGAAACCACACACATGTGATCAGTGCGGGAAGAGTTTCAGACATGCAAAAACTCTTAAATTTCATCTGCGTTCTCATTCCGGAGAAAGACCACATAACTGTGATCAATGCAGCAAAACATTTCTTAGGGCAGAAAATCTGAAGAGGCACCAGAAAGTTCATACAAAGCAGAAGCCTTTCGTTTGTTGGTGTGGAAAGAGTTTTTCACGAAAGGATTATTTTAAAATACACCAGAAAAGTCACAGTGGTGTGAAGGATCATATGTGCTTTGATTGTGGAAATACTTTTACTACTGCAGCTGCTCTGAATCTGCACCAGAGAATTCACACTGGAGAAAAACCTTACAAGTGTTCACACTGTGACAAGAGATTCGCCCGTTCTAGATCTCTGAAATATCATGAGATGATCCACACAGGAGAGAAACCGCACACATGTGATCAATGTGGGACGAGTTTTAACCTAAAAGAAGTCCTTAATAAACACATGAAGATCCACACTGGAGAGAAACCGTACTCATGTGATCAGTGTGGGAAGAGTTTCACACATAAAAGCACTCTTAAATTACATCTGCGTTTGCATTCTGGAGAAAGACCATATAAATGTGATCAATGCGGTAAAAAATTTCCTACGGCAGAAACACTGAAGGTCCACATGAGAGTTCATACACAGGAGAAGCCTTACACCTGCACTTCATGTGGAAATAGTTTTAGTCAGCTGGGTAACTTAAAAAAACACCAGAAAATACACAGCGGTGTGAAGGATCACTTGTGCTTTGAATGTGGGAAGACCTTTACTGCAGCTGCGGCACTGAAAAAGCACCAAAGAATTCACACTAGAGAAAAAACACATGAGACGATCCTTTTGAAGCCTTTTGCATGTGATCATTGTGGGAAACGTTTCACTCATTTAAGTTCTCTACGCCGTCATGCTAAAACCCGCTGTCCGAAATCAAAGTAATAATAATAATCTTTAATATTTATCACGGTGAAAGTGATTGATTCATGAAAGGGTCTCGTCCCAGTGATAGTGTGCTTTTAAAATACAAGGATATTCATAATACTTTGAATACTTAAGTATATGTATTTTCAGTGGCTCATGTGTGTATTGTTTTCTCTCTTCTCTTCTGGTTAGCATGGCGTACTTGTAGATAACTACACTATCTGGAGGCACAATAAATCTTACTAAATCAAAGAAGTTTTCATGTGTAAATTATTCATGTATTTTGATTGAAAATCAGAGAGATCTTTTTTGCTAGTGTTACCTTGGTACTGAAGCTTCCAGTACACACATAAACATAAAACAAGAAGCTTCATAAAATGTAAAAATAAAAATAGACACAGATATTGTAGGTTTTATTGGAGAATTCCATCTGTCTCATACATGGGTCCAAATAAATGCTGTAATGTTGGAGAACTAGGCCTGAGAGTATGGGAAGACAGAGAAAACTGGTCAAAGAGTATGTGAAGACGAAAATTAGGTCAAAGGTTGTGAGAAGACAGGACAGGAAAAGTACCTTAAAACCATATATGAAGCACATGTGCAAGGACTTGCCACCAATAAAAATAAAACATTAATGCAGGTGTTTCTAATCGTGGCGAAGTGACGAGGAGGAGCAAAAAGAAAAAAATAACTATATGAACGCTAATTGGACACCAAGCGATAAGAAAAAGATATAAGACTTGGGTACAGACCATTGTAAGATCAGATGACTAGCTACCATCTCACTTTGTTGAACTGCTCAATAAAGTTAATTCTTCTGAGACCTGAAACTTCGACTCTGAGAGATTTCTTTTGAGACCTGAATCAGACATTGAAGACCTGAACCAAAGATCGTGAATTTGCCACGACAGTTTAGTCAGAACCAACATGTACAGATATTTAAATATTGTTACAGTTTTGTGAATAATAGGACCAAATGAATGTACAAAAAATGTGTACAGGTGCATGACTCTCCTAATGCAGATGACCATGTTTATATGAATATGGAAACAATGATTTTTCACCAGAGACTAAAATGAGGAAACATTAATCACCACTTTGGTTCTTTGAATATTTCTTATATTAATTCATCAACATTTTCATTGTCCTCAAGCAATGCTCAGAAATGTTTTCAGTCATGTCACCTCCTGATTCTGAAACATTTTTTCCCTTAAACTGACGTCTGTAGTGGCAAACGATTTTACATCACTGAATAAGAGACAAACAGGTATCAATTGTCTTTAACAATTATTTATTCCCTTGCAAGGAAAGGTCAGCAGTCATACAGTCATTACAAAGTGCTTGCAGAGTGTGACAACGAGTGGGGGGTATCCTTCATTCTTTATAGTTGTTCCTCCCCAAGGTTGTTTTCCCGAGGCTACATCAAGATACATCTTAGCCATAACTAACATATTGTTTAGATTTGTCTATCTTATTTAATCATATTACACCCTTGAATGGAGACTCTCTGTGTCTCGGTCATACATTCAGTCATATTAACTTTTGTCCGGTCATATACAAGGACATAGACATACATATATTAATAAGAATATATATCAACACTACATTCATATGATTATCATCATATTTCTAAGATTCTATGAATATAAGAAAATGCAAACATATAGAACATATTAAGTTTCTTCCACACGTCTCAGACTGGATTCCAGTTATTGAACATCATATTAAGACTAAAAACATATTTAAAAACATTTTGTTTTGCTTGATCCGGTGTTGTGCCGAATTTCGACCCCCGCCAAATTATTACCCCCCCTAGTGTTGGTAGGTTTAGGATTAGTTGTGGGGGAGGGGTTAGGATTAGGCAATTAGGTTATGACTTCAATGCGGGGGGTAATAATTTGGCAGGGGGTCGAAATTCGGCACAACACCGGATCAAGCAAAACAAAATGTTTTTAAGTATGTTTTTAGTATTAATATGGTTTCCTTCAGTTAGCTTTTTTTTCTTAAAAAAAAATCTTGTTGGGCATTAAATCATACTGGGACGTGTGCTAGAATTGTTGTATGTGGATGTGAATGTGGCACAGCCCTACCCAGAAAATGTTCACCAGCCACCACTGCTTCAAATAGTTCAGAGTTTCCCTATTTCTGCACCACCTTCACTGTCTGGAATTAGTTCAGATGTGAACAATTAAGGTACACAGCTATTCCAGTAGGCCTACTGATGTTTGGTAATTGTACCACCATAGATCATTTGTAAGAGTCATGCGTCCTGAGTGAATTCAGCGAATGTTTTAATTGAGGATTGTGTAGTACCCCTGAAAGGGTGTTTGTTTATAAGTAACCATTTAAAATGCGATGCTTCACAATCACAGCTTTAGTGAGAATCAAGTTTGACAATAAATCAACAATTATTACACACAACAAATGCATCAGCTCTTATTTAAACATATTTCTCAAATCGATGCACTTCAAGCTTCACAGAGTAAATAAACCTGAGTATGTAGCCTATGAGGTAGTGTATATCTTACATTAAAGCATTTACACTCCCTGTATTCACAAAATTGCATCTCATTTAAAACACACAACGATATAATCACACATTAATCTTTTAACCAAACAGAATAACTCTCAAATAACATTTATATTTAATCATCTCATTCTTTTGCTTTTTAGCCAATAGCTTAATGCTGTATTCAAACCATATTGCAATTTTAAACTTATACGTTTATAAAACACAATATTTTAGCTGAATTTATTTATAAAACATACTATACATTTGTGTGCAGATGTACGTTATATATACGTGAAAGGGAGTATGTTTATCAGTAACCACTCAAAATGCTATGCTTCACAATCACAGCTTTACCAGAGAATGTCTAATAAGGGGAGAAGTTCCACTCTCAGTAAACTTCCGGCTTCTGAACTGGTTGCAGTTCCACTCTGGTTCCATATGAGGGCGCTCACAGGACGAGTGCAGAATGAATGGAGGTCTATTGCACTATACCCCTCAAAATCCACTTTTCTCAGGATATAATTTTTTGACTAGTAATTTGAATGTTGTATTCGAAAGGAGATGCAAAGAAATTACACATTGCTGGGTGTTAGATTTTTTAGAGTCATTTATTTGCTTATAACAAATAACATTTTAAAATGTCAATGACGTCATACACATCATACGACCAGAAGATACTGCTTTACGGCAATCCTTCAGTCACTTTGGTGCTTTCGCGCTCTGCACTTTCTTTTCTCTCGAGGCATCAACAACACAGTTGACACAGGTAAACACACGTGCTAGAAGAGTTTTTGTTTTGTTGTTTTAAAAGACCACGCCGAAAATACACACACACACACACACACACACACACACACACAATGCCATCAAGCGTTATCTCTGGTCTTAAAGGGATAGTTCACTTTGAAATTAATTTTTGATATGTTTTAGCTTACCTCAAGGGCATCCAAGATGTAGGTGTCTTTGTTTCCGCAGTAGTTTCAATTTTGGACGGATCAGATCATTTGGACGTGTGCTGTTTTCAAGAGGTAACAACAATATAAATACTGTTCGTTTTCTCACACAAACCGCTCGTTTCGTGTCTTAGGCCATCAATGTGTACTTATGATGGGGAATTGTTTCATTTGGACGATGGGGAATTGTTTTCATTTGGACTTTGTGCTTGTGTTTTGAGACAGTGACCATCGACCTGCATTATATGACTGACAGACAAGAACGGTTTGACCTAAAAATATCAAAATTGAAACTACTGCGGAAACAAAGACACCTACATCTTGGATGCCCTTGAGGTAAGCTAAAACATATCAAAAATTAATTTCAAAGTGAACTATCCCTTTAATCAGTCCTTCACTGACCAATCAGCGTTCATTAGCAGAATGCTAGCATGTTATGGGCAACAACAACTCAACCTGTAAGAAATCGAAAGGACATAAGTACTCGTTCATTCAACTTTCGACCTATAACCCATGTTGATTTCTCAGCGGCAATTGGGTGAAAGAGACAAATTTAGCCGTCTAGCCCCATAGACTCCCATTCATTTTGCACTCATGGGTGATCGCCCCCCAGTGGAACTCTGGTGGAACTACAATCAAAATTCGGTACAATAGAGCTTAATAGGTAGTGGCCAAGCTCTCCGTAGTCCGGCTCTGGCTTTACTGAGAATGAAGCTATTAGCGAATCGCGAGAGCTCTCTGATAACGAGAACACACATGCACACGCAACCAATCAGATGCACCCATTTTAACAGCGTTAACATTAAGATTTTTAACATCACATGAATTTACTAAAGATATTAATTAATGCATATTGATTATATACTAAACATATTAATTAATTGTAAAGTATTTGACAACATATGAATATTTAATAATTATTTAAACTGATTACTCTTTGTATGAACTGAAAAGGTCCCATTAATTAAACAAAAAACACATAATTCTTTAGCACATGTGCTCGTGCTTCATCAGTTCTCAGTAGTTCTTCAGCAGTGAGATTAGTGTAGGGTGACCAAACGTCTTGAAAAATTCGGGACAGTCCCGAAATCTTAAGCTGCTGTTGTCCCGAATCCCGAATCTGGCCCTAATTGTCCCAATGATTATACTAAAGCAAAATCTTGAGTAGTTATTGTCTGATAAAACATTAAAAACTGTCCGTGGAGGTTGAGTCGTCCTGCAGCCGGCTGCTCAGCCCGCCCTCCCACTCCGAAAACCGTCCCAACTTTCAGCCAATCTCATCTGGTCACCTAGAAGTGTCAGTAATCTCGCCTCAACACGTGTCTTCTGTAACCTGCTGTTAGTCATGTGCTCAGCACACAGGTTCATTTCTCCCTTTCATAAAAGCAGAAATATTTTGTTGAGCTCGATTGTTGATGATGTCACAGTGATTGACACTGGTGTTGGGCGTGTCTTATCGCATCATACTGAACTCTGCTGCTCATTCTCTCCATCAGGAACATCTCGCTGATCATTCTCTCCATCAGGAAAATCTCCATTCAACAGCGGCGACCTTTCAGCCATTGGTTCATTCACTCGGTCTCCTGAGGAATCTGACAGAAAATAAAGAGACAATCACAGAAAATAAAATAAGAGAAAGAAATGATTTTGCTGCATTTACATCTAGATATGGATGATGTCAAAGCTACACAATCTCAAGAGTTTCTAAACATGTACACTAAACAAAAACAAATATAGCTAATATTTTTACAATATGAATAATGCCTGTCCTGAACTGTGATGGGCAATATTAGCTTCCCCCTAGACTATGACAGAAAAAAACAGGTATGCAAAATATTCGGTCCTTTTTAGGGTCACATCATGTCCGGTTTTTGGTTCGTTTACATGTCACTGGTCCATGTTGCGTTCATATTTCATTCGAACCGCACCAGAGATAGTTTGGAAGCGGACGAGACCCATCTTTTTAGTGGTCTCGATCTGCTTGTTTGGTTCGGACGGCAGCGTTTACACTCATTCCAATGAACCGCACTAACTACCGTAAAACTTCAAATAATAGCCGAGTCCCAAATAGACACCTGTCTCTTTTACACGCCTGATGTGAATACAGGTTTGGATAAATAAAGGCCGGTCTCAAATAGAGGCCTGGTCTGTTTTTTAGTTTCGGGTTGTATTTAATCTTCTAAAACCTGTCAGATCGTCTGTTTAAGCCAGTTCTATGGAGCAGATTGTGCACGCAAGAGAGCCCTGCGCATCTGGGCTGGAGCTGTTAGCGCAAGCAACGCAGGAAGAGAGAGTTAGTGTGCATCTATGACAACTCAAGGTATCGCACAATGGACGCGCACTTTGTCAGTTTATGGCCAGCAATATTGTTATGTTTAAGGACATTATGGAATTAAGATCATGTCTGTACTATGTTATGATTGTACTGTACAATTAAATACAATCATTGCTTAGTCTACAGTCTGAATTCACTTGATCTCAGAGCGTCCGTTAAGCAGGGCTATGCAGTTTGGGGAATTTCTCCGCTGTATTCTCGCTTTTTGCTCGCAGGTTTCTCTATAGAGCTCCCCCTACAGCTTCGGAATAGATATTTGACAACACTGTCAAAAAACTCGTTGGCGACTCTCAGATACCAAAGGCTAGTAGATCAACGACATCAAAGCAGATGGGACATTCTTTAAAACGTCTTCTTCATTCGGGTTTGAACAGCGTGAGGGAGCGCAATAATGACAGAATTTTAGCAGATTTTTTTACCGTAAAGCAATTTGTTACATGGCGAGACCTGATATCACGCGATACTTCCTGACGCTGCGGCCGGCGACCCGCCGGCTCAAAGTTGCAAGGGTGGTTTTCCGCTCACAGGCGATAGGGGGGTGAGAGACAACCACCATTCAACCCGAACAAAGTAATATAACCATTCCAATGACTCCGAAGCTGTTCAGTTAAGGTAAAAAATCTGCACAGTTCACCTTTAACTGAATGAATTGAGAATCACCTGAAAATCCGATAACATCAGCAATTTTCATGCAACCAGCTGATTTTTGTAAATTAATGTAAAACTAAATGTATATTCCAGCACAGGGTGAAGTCTTAACACTAAATTAAAGGCCTGTCTTAAATACAAGCCGGTGCAGTTCGGCGATTTGGGAAAATAAAAGCCCAGGCTATTATTTGAAGTTTTACGGTAATTAGTGATTCGCACTGCTCACATAATCTGGAACGGGAAAGCACTGTTGGAAAACCACTGAGGACTGTTTTTTAACTAGATGTACCGCATGGCGGTACAAAATATGACCGCCGCTCAGGCCTGCACTGGCTTTCCACAAAAATAAATGACGTGGAGAAATTTGGCTGTATTGCGTGTTTATGTATATACCTAAAAAAAGTAGTAGTATGTGCATGTCTGTCTGTCTGTGTGTGTGTGTGTTTGTGTATGTGTGTGTCTGTGTCTGTGCGTGTATGTATGCGTGCGTACATGTGTGTGCGCGTGTGTGTTTGTGTGTGTGTGTCTGTGCATGAGGATTTGTATGGGTGTGTGTCTGTGCGTGTGGATGTCAGTGTGTGTGTGCATGCTTGCGTTTGTTTGTATTCCTGCATGTGTGTGTGTGACAGTTAGGGTTGGCAACTTCAGAAAAGGAAAATGCGGGACAATCGTGGTTATTTATAGGAAAATGAGGGACACTCAAAATATTTGTACTGTATCACACAGTGTACGTCATTTCAGTGTCTGCAGTTAAGTTTGTGTTTAAAAGGTTATCAGACATAAACACATTTGTATTGCTTAACCTATTTATGTATTTAATTCTAAAAATAATTGTAATGTCATACATGAAAAAAGTCACATTACAAACAAACCATAGTTCAAAATAACAGCATTTATCTAAAATAGAAAGCTTTTTTAACATTATACACTAGGCTTACAGTTCAAAAGTTTGGGGTTAGTAAGATTATTTTTTGGGAGAAAAAATAAAGAAAGTACTTTCATTTCTTTCACTTTCATCCTACTTTTATTCAGCAAGGATGCATTACATTAATCAAAAGTGACAGTTAAGATAATGTTACAAAAGCTTTCTATGTACTTGGTCAGCACTTCTGCTGTTGCTGTTGTATCAGTCAGTGGTTTATCAGCTTGTCAAAAAACGGGACACGGGAGGTCACGCATGGGACAAATAAATTAGGCCCAAAATACGGGACGTCCCGCCTAATTCGGTACAGTTGGCAACCTTAGTGACAGTATCATCCTAAACCAGCAACCCTTCGCTCAACACCACCATCTACAGGCCGATGAGTGTACAGTCACTAAATGTGCACATAAATGAATTTATTTTATACCCCCCCCCCATGGATGAAATTCTACGAAACTTAGCATACCCCCAGAGGATGTCAAGTTAATCATACACATGAAATATGGTGCAGTTATGAACATCTCAACTGAAGATAGGGGCGATTAAAGCAGAATAATATTGCATTTTCATTTTTTATGGGAGGGGCGCAAATCACAAATGAGTGATTATGGGCTAGGTTGATGTGGGCCCTTAAGACCAATATACCATAAAAATTTCTTCATCCTCGGTGCCACGGTTCAGGTAGTTATTTAGGAAAAACTGCATTTTTTGGGTTTGAGGGGGCCCAGCGCGGGGGGGGGAGTGGCCCCCTGAGACCAAACGAAATTTTTACGTAAAGGTCTAGTGGGGCTACATGCCCACCAAATTTCATGTTCCCCGGTGTTTCGGTGTCCCTGGTATCGTTGACGAAAAATTCAGTAGATGACGAAAAAAAAAAAAAAAAAACTTTGACAATCCCTATATGACCGCTTTCGCTAGCTATGCTAGCGGCGGTCATAATAAATGTTGTTCTACTCACCAGTGACCGTCACATTGAATCTTCTGAATGTGATCTGTTCTGTTTTGATGATCTGTAGAATATAAAATCCAGAGTCTGTAGTTCTGGTGTTTCTGATGATCAGAGCTCCAGTCGTCTTGTCCAGCTCCAGTCTGCCTCTAAATCTCTCATTAATATCAGTTATTTTTGAATCAGCTTTATATAGTAGAAGACGGTTCAAACCGCCAGCTCCAAACATCCACATTATCAGATCCCCTGGCTGTATTGTAGCAGTAGTCTCCAGTAGATGGGCAGGATCTCCCTCCTTCACTGACACTGAACTCACTTCACGTCACAGCAGCAGCAGAAACAGAGAGAGATAGAAAATTAATTTTGAATACATTTGAAATAATACATTGAGATTATTATTTTTTTTTTTTATTATTATTTTTTTTTTACTATTTTGGCATGTTCCTGAACATGAACCTCATTTTCATTTTTTAATCCCATAAGGGTGCAAGAAAACTAAACATTCATGAGCAGAACCATCGATTTCGCTTTTTTTTTTCTTATGAGGTATATGCAAAATTGTCTATACTTTAGTGTTGTCAATCAATATATTATTTTTTAACTAATTAAAATCACACATTTTGTTTTTTGTATATATTTATTACATGGCTTAGTTGAATTCCAATGTAGAATGCGGTCTGTTATTTCTTGATAATTTCTAGCCATGTAATAAGCGGGATAATGTAGAGTGAGGCGGTTGTTATAGCGAATACAACCCCTTCAGGCTGATACAAGTCCCAATCAGCCTGTCGGGGTTGTATTCGCTATAACAACCGCCTCGTTCTACATTATCCCTTATATATATATATATATATATATATATATATATATATATATATATATATATATATATATAGTCATAATATTCATTTAGAAACAACAAAGACAGAAGCCTACCGTATATTGTAATGATTTGTTTAATGGCCTCTTTTTATGAATAAAGGACAGTATCACCGATATCAATACTGCTACTGATGTCTCTATGAAATTACTATAGCCATTCAACATCACAGTATAACTGAAATCTATACATTTTCAATTGTATTAGGCTTTAAAAAATATTTAAAAATACAGATGCTACATTAATTGTGTTAAATATGTGTACTGTACAACTGAAAAAAATCACATTAATTTTTACAACACTACAATATTTTTTATTGTTCAATGCGAAGACACATTGTTTGTATACACACTTAATATAATTTATGTGACAAGGCTTCAACTGAACATGCAAATATGCATAAAAACTTGTATCACTCCCGCAAAACACATTTTTGTGGCTTCCATAGAATTTGCTTTTTTTTAGACTAACAACAGCTCTCATAGGAATGTTGTTATAGTAAATGTATGATAATTATATTAAGCTTTTTACCAGAGCAAAATCATATTTTTAGATTTTTATGGGTAATTTAAGTTAAGTTTAAGTTAAGAATAAAGATATAATGACCATTAAGCAGTCAGATAGCAGAGCAGAAGATGAATTCACAAATCATAAAGCAGAATGTGCTGTAGTATTTAAATGTTTAGGCCATGGAATGATTTAAAGATTTATTCAAATAAATAATTTCACAAACTACAAACTATATTTTATAGGGCTGGGCATTTCATGATTTGAGTCAGTTCACTTTAATTATTTCACTTTTTCACAATATTTTATGTAGTACAGCAAGTCAATGTTTATTAAGGAAAATATCTAAATAATGATTTCTCTCTTGGTAAAGACTTATTTTTTTTAGATATAATAATCAACAGTCAAATACCAAAGTTGTAAATAAATATTTTAAATTTGACACATTTATATATATATTTTCTTTAAATAAAATAAGCTACTTCTGTTACTTCAATTTGTTAAATATAAACATTTAAAAAGTGGCGTCAAAGTTCTGTTTTCATTACAGATTTATTCAAACATACAGACACATCACTATGGTAGTCAAGTAAAAATATAGCCTAATGAATTTTTATCATACTGCAAAATGTTCTAAACACAAACCATTTATGTTAAGTAAACAATTCTTGCATACAGAGGCTGGCAGTATAGTGCGACACCAACTGTCATTTTGTATTCAGTCTGCTTAAATATATGTAAAATTTAAGTTTACTTAAAGCTGCAGTCCATAGCTTTTTTGGGTTAAAAGTTAAAATAATTTTTTGAGCAAGTACATAACCAGCCAGTGATCAACACTATCTGCTTGCCTTAGCTCGACTCAAAATGGTTTAATTCCAGTGGTACTGGTGGATTTCCGCGGGAAATTCGAGCATGCTTTTGTGTCATTACGTCACATCTGTACACATAAAGGAGTCTCGGCTAGCAAGCTATATTGTATGTGAGGATGTTGGAGGTGGAGATTTATAGCCTTTTCTCGCAGCACTTGATATAATTAAACTTATCAATTCGATGGTGGATCCAGAAAGGTTCAAACGACAATCACCAGGAGATTCACCCGCTGTAAAACGCAAAAGACTTAAAAAAAACAGAGACTGTCACCGGCGCATGCGAAAACAAGGATAAATATCGGAAGGGCATTTAAGGTAGTCACGCAATGCTGATGTTGTTAACTTAACATTTTGAGAACAAAGTATAATTTGCATGGTTTGACGTGATATGATAAGCGATCATTAGATTTAAAGTCCCCGTGAACCTGAAGTTGCAAACGACTTTTCTCCAGTGTTGTGACGTGTTTCCCAGTGAAAAGGAATATTGAACAGAGGGCAGGGTTTTACTCTAGCGCTCCTCCTCTCCATCTCTACTCATAGCAGACTAACGGTTTGAGGGGAGTGGTTAAGCGTTTCCCAACCCAAGTCCTCAAACCTACGTCATCAGGGAAGGTCCTCCAACGCAGAGGGGAGGGGCATTTTCAGATTTTGATTAAAGATTACGAAGCCAAAAAATTTTTTTGTGTGGATTGACTTGCATGGATGAATTGTTCACCACAAAACGATCAATTTAGGCAAACAAAGTAAGTATGGTCAATTTTGATTTCATGGGGACTTTAATCAGCGCGATTTACTGCAATGCTTTTTTTCCCCCTAAGTTGGGCAGAACAAAAGTGGATGATGCTTACGTGTTCAGACGAAATTTTCCTGTGAAAATTCTTATGTTGGTCATACTTCCAAAAAGTAGAATCTGTGATTGCGAATGACAGTATCCACACCGACGCGGTGACTGACAGCCGCACATTCTCCTCAAAACATTGGATTCATCCGTGCTGTGCCGTGCCGAGGCACAACCCACGTAAAGTTAATAATTCCGGGAATAACTGCAATTGCAGATTTCAAACACAGATGGCGACAAAGAGGAAAAACTGCGGACTGCAGCTTTAATCCGTTTGTGTTGGATTACATCAGTGGTTCTCAACCTCTCCTGCAGGGACCCCCTGACAGGCCATGTTTCTGTTTTAACCCTGAAATGGCACACCTGATTCAGTTAATTAAAGGCTTAATGAGTAGTTGACTAATTGATTAATTGACTAATTCCTACTCTTCCTACTCTAATAACTACTCATTAATTGAATCAGGTGTGCTATTTCAGGGTTAAAACAGAAACATGGCCTGTCAGGGGGTCCCTGCAGGAGAGGTTGAGAACCACTGGATTACATGAATGATTTGTGTTGCATTAACTGAAACTGGGTGGTGCTTGTTAGTTCCCAGCATGCTTTCCATTTGGTTGAATTAAGAGAGAAAAAAATTTAAAATTAAGTGTTATTTTATGAGGTTTTTTTTTTTGAGAAAATTAGAAAAGGGGAAGACTTGATATGTGTAATTGTGTTTAATGTTCAATTAAATTGGAATTATTAGAACCATTTAAATTACAGTGGGTTACCATTGTGGAGAAGAGTGGAGCATTTTGTATTGCTGTGGACTGATTCAATCACTCTCAACTGCTTTGGTTGAAGGAGCATGTATGCTAATATGTGCTACTGCGAGCAAATAGCTAGCTATAGTCTATCAATTTAATTATGTATCACTAAAATAAATGAAATATAAATGGATGAATGAATATAAAAGATACCTGAATCATGTCAGGAAGCCTTTAAAAATTCACTTTGAGACTACTTAAATTGGGTCGCTTAAAATGACTTAATTCCATGGTGTTGAAGTAACATGAAAAAATTATGTTTGTTTAACGTAACCCAATTATGTGTGACCTGTTGACATAAAGTTAATTAAAGCCAACATATAATTTTTTTGAGAGCAGCACCTGGCACTGTCCTGCTGGTCCCTCTATTGATTTCAGCAAAGAGATTTTCTTCAGGTTCACAGGACAACTGTACCCTATCAGTACCCTGTATTTCAGTGAAAAATTTTGCCTCCGTCACGGTCTCTGCTTCGTCTGCTACACAGAAACAGAGAACAGAAATGTGTTCATGAGTCTGCAGGTGAACATCTCAATTATACATTCATACCAACCACACCATAAAGTCCATATGACTCTACTATATTCCAAGTCTGAGTGAGGAACAGACTGAAAAATTACTGGTAATGCCACACAACTCAAATCTCATTCTCTGTTCTGCACACTCACAGTTGTTCATTGCTCAAACCTACTGCAGCACATCAACAATTTTGGCAGAACATTGGAAAACTGGAAGATTATCAGTGAATAACAGTGTCCATTATACAAAGTTATCATCTGACGTTAGAAGACTTGGAATATATAGCATGAATTGTTTGGTCAACATTATAGTGCACTTTTGGTTATTTTCCTTTTTAGAGCTTGAACATTGAGGTCACTATGAAATGTTGTATGGAAAAGAGTGACATAAACAACAGCATGTTTGAAACAATATGACTTAAAGGAACACTCCACCATTTTTTGAAATAGGGCTTATTCACCTTCTTTCCTACATTTAGATAGGTGGGTAAATGCATTTTTGTCTCAGTGCATGCATTGTTTTAGTTTGACAGGGTCGGCGCTAGCTTAGCTTAGCATAATGAATGGAATCCTTTGTTGCCAGCTAGCATGTCCTGAGTAAAAGTGATATAAAAAAAACAAAAAAAACCCACCTAATTACTTCTTGTGGCCTGCATATTCACAACAAGTACAAATAGCGATGCAGATTAACACTAGGCGATTTCCTAGGCAGATATTGACTTATATATTAAGGACTATATTAGGGGGAAGCACAGGCGAAGCACTGCTACTTAGGCGTGATATCTCTGCGCCCAAGTAGCAGTGCTTCGCCTGTGCTTCCCCCTAATATAGTCCCAAGTCAATATCTGCATAGGAAATCGCCTAGTGTTAATCTGCATCGCTATTTGTACTTGTTGTGAATACGCAGGCCACAAGAAGTAATTAGGTGTTTTTAAAAAAAAAATTATATCACTTTTACTCAGGACATGCTAGCTGGCAACAAAGGATTCCATTCATTATGCTAAGCTAAGCTAGCACCGACCCTGTCAAACTAAAACAATGCATGCACTGAGACAAAAATGCATTTGCCCACCTATCTAAATGTAGGAAAGAAGGTGAATAAGCCCTATTTCAAAAAACGGTGGAGTGTTCCTTTAAGTAAATGATGGGAGAAGTTCCATTTTTGAGTGAAATAGTAGTTGGAAAGGGTTGTAACACTAGCGAAAAGTTGGAGATCAGTAAGTTTTGTCCATGCATTTATTTTGTTAAACAAAACATGTTCAAATTTGTTTTTCTTCAACTCCAGCCCATTTCATTTTAAACATTTTAATTTAAAAAAAAATACTTAGAACTAATAACAAATACATAAAACAGAATTGTGTCAAATGTCAATTTATTTTGTCTTACCCTGATTCACTATGGTAAACTTCTTATAAGCATTTATATTTTAAACCTGTCGGTATGGATTTCACAGGAAATTGCGTACATATGTCACTCGCCCGTACGTGTCTCGTCAGACCCAGGAAATAGAGAAAAAGTTACTCTGACTACTCTAGTGAAAAAAACCTATACCTTTATTTCACAATGCGCATTTCTTAATATTAAGCCTAAAATGTGTTTTAATATCACTATTGGTAAAGATAGTATGACCTCTGCATAATATCATTCTTTAAATGCAAGATATTTAAAGTGTACCTAAAGTTTACTTGCAATAGTTCCACTGTATCACAATCAAATATACTTAAATATATCTTTAGTTGGATCTCAGCACTATTTCTGGATAACTAAAGTACATTAAGTACAAAATGAGTTGTTCCAATTTAACAAAAGTACAATTGCGGTGTATTTACAGGTGCTGGTCATATAATTAGAATATCATCAAAAAGTTTATTTATTTCAGTAATTCCATTAAAAAAGTGAAACTTGTATATTATATAGACTCATTACATGCAAAGTGAGATATCTCAAGCCTTTATTTGTTATAATTTTGATGATTATGGCTTACAGCTTGTGAAAACCACAAAATCAAAATCTCAGAAAATTAGAATATTACATGAAATCACACAGTAATTACACAGTAATCCCATGGTCATTGAACCAGGTTTTGGTTATTTTGGCAGTGTGGGCAGGTGCAAATCCTGCTGGAAAATGAAGTCAGCATCTCCATAAAGCTTGTCTGCTGAAGGAAGCATGAAGTGCTCTGGAAATGTCCTGGTAGACGGCTGCGTTGAGTGGACAGCACAGTGGACCAACACCAGCCGATGACATGGCTCCCCAAACCAACACAGACTATGGAAACTTCACACTGGACTTCAAGCATCTTGGATTGTGTGCCTCTCCATTCTTCCTCCAGACTCTGGGACCTTGGTTTCCAAATGAGATGCAAAATTTGCTCTCATCAGAAAAGAGGACTTTGGTCCACTGTGCTTTATTAAATCCAAAGTCAACGCAGCCGTCTACCAGGACATTTCCAGAGCACTTCATGCTTCCTTCATTTTCCAGCAGGATTTGCACCTGCCCACAATGCCAAAAGAACCAAAACCTGGTTCAATGACCATGGTATCACTGTGTAATTACTGTGTGATTTCATGTAATATTCTAATTTTCTGAGATTTTGATTTTGTGGTTTTCACAAGCTGTAAGCCATAATCATCAAAATTATAACAAATAAAGGCTTGAGATATCTCACTTTGCATGTAATGAGTCTATATAATATACTAGAGTCTATATATATAATAAAAGTTTCACTTTTTTAACAGAATTACTGAAATAAATCAACTTTTTGATGATATTCTAATTATATGACCAGCACCTGTATATCAAGTACATAAATATGTTCAATGTATTTATACTTACCATAAAATAAATGTATTTCCAATACATTTTTAGTATATTTTTTAGGATACATTGACTCGTTTGGGGGTGTCACAGGTAAATTGTCAAAACGAGCGTGAAAGTTTGATATGGAGCTTCTATATCTCCAGCCTCACGGGAATCACCCAT
Source organism: Vimba vimba (assembly GCA_022828995.1). Classification (NCBI taxonomy): domain Eukaryota; kingdom Metazoa; phylum Chordata; class Actinopteri; order Cypriniformes; family Leuciscidae; genus Vimba; species Vimba vimba. Next base: position 29,222,561 of record CM040825.1, on the reverse strand, counting down.
TTTAAACAAATGCCGAAACAAATGAGAGTCTGCTGGCAAAAAGAGAACTCGACAGAGCTCGTTTCATTAAGATTCAATTCATTATGGTTTGTTGTAGCGCTGTGCTGGAGTTTATTTTCCCCCATGAGTGGTTTGATTTTGAAAGAAATGGAAAGACAAGTCGCTCAAAATAAGGACTATAATGTAATGTGTACACAGTATAACAAAAGTTTTAGCAATATTATGGAGGAAATGGAAATTCTCTTTTCAATTTTGTAATACTTACCAGTCTGCCTTTTTGATTTAGGGCAATTTCCTCGGCAATAGTAAATCAGACCAGAAGCTGCAGCCACAAGCAGAACAGCTAAAACACCAAAACAAATTCCTGATATAGCACCACAAGAAAGACCTGGATATTTGGCTATAAAGAGAGAGAGTGAAAATGTCAGACAATGTGATGATCTGAAATGAGTTCAAACATATGCTAATAATACTGTATGCCAGGGTTTCTCAAATCTTGCCCTGGAGGGCCAATGCCAATGCAGAGTTTAACTCCAACCCTGAGCAAACTTATCAAAGTCTTTAGGATCACTAGAAAATCATAGGTAGGTAATTTTGATCAGGGTTTGAGCTAAACTCCAGGACCGGATTTAAGGAACACTGCCGTATGCCATTACACTGAAAGTTACTCACTCTTTTTTGAGTTTCACTCACTCACACTCTTTCAGTTACTCAGAGTGACTCACCAGTGACAGAAAGAAGGAATCGCTGTGAACTCTCACAGTCTCTGATCTGTAGTTCATAAAATCCAGAGTCTGTGGTTCTAGTGTTTCTGATAGTCAGAGATCCATTCTGATTCAGCTGCAGTCGATCTCTGAATTTCTCATCAGTATTGTTTAATGAGATTTTATTAGTTTCAATATCGATTTTAGCTATGATGATGCCTTTATCTCCAAATCTCCACAGCATCAGAGCATCTTTGTGCATTTCAACATCAGGGTTTAGAGTGACAGACTCTCCCTCTGTCACTGACACTGACTTCACTTCCTCCATCTCACCAACCATGTCTGCAAAACAAGCAGAACATTAACAAAAATGTGTTTCATGACATATCACACATTTTGAAAGAGTTAGTCCCATCATTAAAACCTGATTGTGTGGTGCAAAATCTGGAAAATCACACTCAATAAATGCTTACACAATCATTTAAATTTGGTTTAAAATCATGAAACTTGAATAACCATCATTCCTAACCCAGGGTAAATATGAATAGTGTGAAATAATCCAGGGTTTACAATGACCAAATTATTGACACATTGATCTAAACCCGGACCATTAGCTGCTTCTCCAGCGTCAGGCCGAACGGTTCTAAGAACGGTATTAGCGGTTCCAGTTACATTTTAACTTGAGCATGGTTCAGCATGGCACGCTTACAAACCGTTCTCAGCGCTGCTCAGGATTTGTCACTTGTCTGTGGCCTGGCTGACAGTTTCTCTGTAGCTTGCCAAGCACGCTATTTATGGAAGCTTGTTTCTGTATCTAACTAGCTTAAGCAAATGGAGCGGTTTGGCCCAACGGTGGAAGAGCAACTAAAGTTACAATAAAAGACTTGATACTCACCATTGACAGTAACATTAAATATCTTTGTCGTAGTCTTTTCTCTAGAGATAGAGAGTTTATATTGTCCAGAGTGTGTGATTCTGGTGTTTCTGATGGTGAGAGATCCAGTGTTTTGGTCCACCTGTAATCTGTCTCTGAATCTCACATCCTCACCGGTGAAAGAAAATGAAGTCAAGTCAACCTTTCTCGTTATTTTAGATATGAGAGAATCTTTTGGTCCAAACAGCCACAGAATAGTATCATCGTTCAGTAGTTCAGTCAGATTAGTGTGTAGAGTGACATAATCTCCCTCCATCACTGACACAGGCTCAGATTCATCCATCTCTGTACCAGACACACCTGGAAAACAAACAGAACAAGTTTTACTGAAACTGTAATATTCTGAAGAGTTACTGTAAAGTGTTTTCTGAGGTTTAATTCATGGGACCATTTCAGTAGTAATCAGTTTAAATAATAATTAAATATTCATATGTTCTCAAATACTTTAAAATGATATGTATTGCATTAATTAATATGTTAAGTCAACTAATATAAATGTTAACGCTGTTAAAATGGTTGCATCTGATTGGTCGCGTGTGTGCGTGCGTGTTCTCGTTGTCGGAGCTCTCGCGATTGGCTTCATTCCCAGTAAAGCTGTGATTGTGAAGCATTGCGTTTTGAGTCTTTACTGATTAACATACTCCCTTTCAGGGGTAGCCTACTACAAAACCAGAGTCAACTGAATTCGACTGAAATATTTGTGTGAGCTGCTGAAATGACAAATATATATTAGATTAGGCTACTTTTTATATTGTGACGGAAAAAAATAATAATCTAAGACCATACACCCAAGTTTAGCATTAACAAGATAAATGTGGCCTACTTGAGAATAGACGGTATCTGTATGAAACAAAAAAATACATTCTGAAACCAATTGCCTTAGCCTAATATTAATGCTTCAATGTTGTTTCTCAAATAGACCTATATGCATCTCATCTCAGGATAAAGAATACTCATCAAGAATAGAATTTGTTTTCAGTATGTTATTTCTGTTGGATTTGTTTGTTCTTCTGTCATCATTAAATCTTGAAATCGTCATAAAACCTTGTCTATGAAAAATGTCTATAAGTCGAAAACGAAAGGAAATCGAGATTCATAACTTACCGTACATCATTAAGAACAGAACGAGCAACATGTTCGTTCCAAATGTTTTTGTAGAGCTGTGACGAATCTGACTTGAATAATATGATCAATGAGATTTATATATGTTTGTGTTCCGCTGAATCTCCGGTGTTTGTCGTCTCTATATAGCAAGACAGACTGACAAGCCTGAAAACTAAACTCAAAACAGTCACAAAAAAAAAAAAAAAAAAAAAAAAAACTCCAAGTTTAGACTCTACGACACTAGACTTTTCTCAACGGTGTGAATGACGTTTAAAGAAGACCCAGTTTAATGTTATACTTGAAAGAAATATAGCCTACAGCAGAAATGTCGATCTGTCCTGGCGAGCACAGGGCGTGGCATGACGTGGTTTCTGACAGGTGTCGTGACAAGTTAGGCTACCCTTGAAACTTTACCTGGTCAAACCAATGGTCCGCCTTTACTGCAAAATGCGTGCGCGCTCCCGCGACCGGGGATACATTTCAATGTCTCAAATTCATTTAGATGATAGATCTAATTTGATAGAACTGTATGGATCCCAGATTGATTCCACTTTTGTATGTCACCGTATGAAGCTGTTTGGTCACGTGCTTTTTCTGCTCTGCTGTGATTTGTTAGATATGGTGGAAAAAACCATAACCATAAAAGTGTGACCACCAGATGTTGCTAATGCGCATTGTGTTAAAAGCTTCGAGTAGGCTATACAATCATTATAATGACCCCTTTTCGGCAGAATTGGATGAAAGCCTCAAACACTTCAGAAAGCCTCGGTTTCCCATCACTCATAATAAGTTGCCTTTGTTACTCAGTTCCATAGACACTTTCTTTTGAATGAGTGCGCGTATTAAAATTGCCAAAGTCAAGTGATTTCATTATTATAATACCTCAAACTCCTCTATAAAACGCGACTTACATTCGTCTGTGTTTGGGTGTTGAGTCAAGTAGGCTATATGGAGGGGAAAACCTGCTAAATAAATAAATAAATAGATAAATAAATCCATAAACTATGTATAAATAATATAAATAGCCTAAATAAATAAATGTGCAAATAAATACATTAACCATATAGATTGAGACCGGGGACAGTTGCAACACTTTTTGCATTTCTCTCAGTTGCAGAGACTATTTGGACTAGACAAACCAAATTGGTATATATTAAACTTGCATCTGTCTGCTAATTACCCATACCATTTAAAGATGAGTATATATGACATATCGTTCACAGTATTTATTTGAATGGAAGAAGTCAGATGTTGCAACTGAACCCGACCCAGGGGACAGTTGCAACACAACCCAGGGACGGTTGCAACATGTTAAAAATACCTTAAATTTCATTAATTAACTTAAGCTTTTTGTCTCAATGAGCCTAGAATTCTGAAAATATTAACTGTTTTAAGCCTACTATAATATTATAGTATTATGTATTTCAATAATATTATTGTAGCCTATTATTTATTTATTTATTTAGTCATATTTATCAAATAACAGTTATTGAGATTTGTTTGTTTATGTGTAGAACATAGGCCTACATAGATTCAGTGTGCAGGAATTACAGATGCTATTCAGTTTATCCATATTTCAGTGTCAGACAGGAAGAATTGAACAATTTGCAATGCAACAAACTTTAAACATGCAATTTATAATTTGTTGCAACCGTCCCCGACCCTATCAGCCATGACAGAACATCATACGCCTGCTAGACACACTGACTTTGACACATGCTAACCATGTCACTTAGAAGTCAACAAAACAATAATTCAAACGAAGTTTTGATTAATTCATACACAATTTCAGGACAGTATGACAAAAATATATCTCATGAATTTTTTTACTTTCATACCTCCAAAACAAGTTTTGTTCAATAAATGCAGCAGCAGATGTTGAATATGGCTTCTGTCTTCTTGGTGGGTGGAGGGTCTAACTGTGCATGTGCAGTGTGAGTGTCATCACTCTAGCTTGTTTCTGATTGGAGAAAAATGACATGTTGCAACCATCCCCTGTTACAACTGTCCCCGGTCTCTCCTACATAACTATAAACAATTGAATATGCGAGGAAATAAATAATTAAATAAATAAAACGAAGGGAAATGTTAAAGGAAATGCTAAACTGAAGTTTACTTTTTACTTTTTTATTCATTTTTGAATGTAGTTCCAAGCATGGCTACCATAGGCCTTCTGATGTTTGATTGACACCCTCTCATTAGCATGTTGCGCCAAGAAGAAATAAATACGGAGCTATTCAAAAATGAATTCGGTTAAAAGGAGAGGTAAACTATCAGGTTAGCATTTTTTTGTTTCCCCCAACATTTGCTTTATTAATTTAATTAGCCTACTATTTATCTCCTCGCACATTTAATTATTTATATTTATTAAATGTATTAAATTATATATTTGTATGCAGGAATATGTGGATTTATGTATTCATTTGCACATTTATTTATTTATTTGCGTATTTATTTACGTTTTTTCCAGGTTGCAAATGTTATTCACGCCAAGAAAAATGGTTATTTTAGAAACTGTTCACTGAAACAACATGCCATGACATCCGCTATAGGCAACCAATGGGAACGCCTACTAGAGACCCTATACATTTGACGACATGCAACAACCAGCAACAAAGTGTTCGCTTGTGATGTGAACGGGCGGTTTTACTGCGTGTTTAAATTGATTGACATACAGCCAAGGAACATGGTTAATGCTGTTATTTTGTTCTTTGTGTGCTTGTGGCGTCTGATTGGTAAGTTATGAGTGTTTTTAATTATGACGTCCATTATTTTCTTATATATAAAATAAACACTTAGCATTACGTTGGTTTTCGTTAAAAGTTTCACAATTTCTTATCTCTTTAATATCTTTACAAACATAATTTATAAGTTCTGGGACATGCTGCGATTTTTAGTCTTAGGAATTCCAAAACAAAATTTGATATTTAGTTTTAAATCAGTCTTATCCAAAAATAATTGTTGTAGACAGTTTCACTTCTGTTTGCACATGAAAGTGAGTGGTGGAGAAAAATCACCTGACATTGAACTCCTGAACTTTTATTGTTATTCTTTAAAAGTTTACTGCAATTCATCCACTAAAGAAAATGTCTATTAATACAAATCACTGATAACTATAAGTCTGGTCATTAATAACAAACATCATGTCTGTTACAAAATATGTCCCCTTTTTCTGTAGATGATGCAGATGCAGTGAAGTCAGTGTCAGTGATGGAGGGAGATTCTGTCACTCTAAACACTGATGTTACTGAAACACGGAAATATTTTTTTATACAGTGGACGTTCAGAAGCACAAGAATCGCTGAAGTCGACGGAGTCACGAAATCAAAGTCTACGTATGATGAGAGATTCAGAGACAGACTGAAACTGGATCAAACTGGATCTCTGACCATCACAAACACCAGAACCAATGACTCTGGACTTTATCAACTTACACTTTTCAGCAGAGGGACCAGCTACATGAGTTTCAATCTCACAGTCTATGGTAAGTAGAGAATAATAGTAATATAATATTATATAGCCTATATATATATATATATATATATATATATATATATATATTATTTTTTATTTTATTTTATTTATTTATTTATTTTTTTCTTTTCAGTATTCCATCATTTTATCATGTCTCAATGGCTTTAGTTTCATTTAAAATGTGGATTTACTATAAAATAAGATCAGAAGTGTGTGATGAGACTAACGTCACAGTAACATCTGTCATTATCAGAGACTCCACAATGTTTTTCATCATCAGAAAGATCGCCATGCCCCAATTTATTGTCGTCCAGCTGTGCTGTGAACAATTCAACCGTCAATCAAACTGAGGACAGCAACATTACTGAACTCTATAAGCCAAGTTCAGGTACATCACTCACTCTTACTCTGTTAATGTTTTCAGTCAGTGCGATATTATTTCCTATAAAGCTTTAAAAGATTATGTCAGAACGGAAACACTCGTGCAGTTATGACCAAACATATTCATAAGTGTTGTTTTGTTACTGCTGATGGTGGCTAAACCATCAACCACATAAACCAATTAAAATTGCAAGATTTTTATTAACAATGCATTAATGCATTTGACAGATGCTTTAATCCAAAGCGACTTACATTGTATTCAAGGTTTACGTTTGATCACCACATGCATTCATAGAAAGATTGAACTATTTGTGCACACAAGTGCATTTGAAGACTTCAGAAAGCCATCTGAAATTTCCTTCTAGAATGATCTTTTTTATTAAGCTTGTATGTTTATGTTTAGTTATTTCACTTTAATGGCAATGAAAATGACCTATTAATTGTCATTAAAGTGAAATCACTGAACCTAAATATATGAGCTTGATAAAAATGCTAATTTTAAAAGGAAATTGCTGATAGCACTTAGAGGCTTTTGCATCTGAATTCTTCATTTGCTGTTTTTTTTTTCTTTTGTGATTTAACTGGAACAGAGAACATACCGCAGAAAAGTGACCGAGACGTGAAGCAGGTGTGTGTGTGTGTGTGTGTGTGTGTGTGTGTGTGTGTGTGTGAGAGAGAGAGAGAGAGAGAGAGAGAGAGAGAGAGAGAGAGAGAGAGAGAGAGAGAGAGAGAGAGAGAGAGAGAGAGAGAGAGAGAGAGAGAGAGCGAGAGCGTGAGTGGGCTCTTGCATTAGAAAACATTAGTGCAAAAAAAGATAATCACAGGTTTCCAGAAGAGCTGAGGTTAAACAAGGGGCTGAAGCTCTTAGAAGACTCTAAAATTATATTATATTCATTATTTTAAACAATACTAGCAACAAAGAAGTGAAAAAAGGAACTACTGTAAATGCACAATTCTGATTCAGTGTTTTTCTCTTTTTTTTCAGACCACATCCACTGTTGTGGTTTCACTGAAGCTGTGATCCGATTGGTCGTCTCTGCTCTGGTGGGCGTGGCTACTGTTGCTGTGCTGGTTTATGACATCAGATCTACAAGAAGTGAGTTGATCAGAGAAGAAGAGACCAGACATCACTGTCAGACCTCTGGAGTCAGATCAGACCCACAGTGTGAACTGAGTAGAAGGTTTAGTTCCAGATATGTTTGCTGAAGTTTACTGGTATAATCATGGAAATAAAACATGCATTAATGCTCAACATTATTTCCTATACTTACACAGCTGTTTATTAACATCTATTGAAAATGTATTGATTGTATTTGCACAGAATATAATTTTTATTGACCTATTCAATTAAATTCATGACTGCAAACATAATTACCTTTAACAAAATAATAATTAGCAACACATGATGCATTAGAATAATTATAAGCTCTGTTAAAAATGACTCTTGGTGAATGTTTTTGGTGACTATTAATAAAGATTTAGTTTTACAACAACTATTGTCCACTTTTATTACATCCTTAAACAATATAGTTCAAGGTTGTATGGGATTGACAGAATTCATGTGACACACTAGCAGCTCCAGGCATAAACCGCTAAGACTAGTCTTACAAGTTAGTCATCAATTTTTTTTCTTTAAGATTGTTCATAACTTTTTAAGTCATAAAAACATAGATTGGCCTAATTTGGTAATGGAAAAGTATGACTAACCATCCCTTGAGTAACTGCTAGTGGGTCATATTTGATCTTAAGACACTGTCTTAACATAATGTCTAACTTTATGCAAATTGCCCCAGATTGTGAGTCGGAAACCTTTTGTGGTCTCAGTTATTCACATCTGTACAGCTGTGCTTTGATCTGATGGATGAACAAACTGTTTGTGAAAGAGTCCAGCTATAGTAGAATTAAGGATATTGGGAAATGAAAAACAGTTCAATTTGTTTAAAAGCTAAGGGCTTTATTAATAGGAGTTAAGGAAACTTTTGTGCGGATCACAATTTCGGAACCGGATACTAGGAGCTACTCTTTACTATTTCTACCATATAAAGATATTAGTCAAGTCACCTTTATTTATATAGCGTTTTTTTCTATACAGATGTTTCAAAGCTTTACAGTAATAACAGGAAAATAATGCAACAAAGTTGGTTTCTGCTGTACAGCAGATCTAGAAGAAAATAGTGTCATAGTCCAGGTTAAGTGAATTCAGTGATGGTTAATTTTTTTAGTTCATTTCTATATATAGCAGCTCCGGAGAAAACAGTGATATCATCGTCCAACATCGTTTATACGTACAGCCTCTAGGTGGAGCTCCAGCAGTGTCATTCGTTTCAGGAGACACCTGTCCTGAACTGGACATCATGATTCATCACTACAGTTTACTGAATGGCAGACACGCTCATCAAATTACTGTTCCTGGAGACTTTGTTCCTGTGAATTTTAAGTTTTTAAATTAATCTGGAATTTTCTTTTCATTAAGTGGTCTGTTAACTGCGGTAGGCTAATAGATAAAGACGATAGTATGTTGCATGTTTATGATGTAAATGTATGCCTCAGACATCACACATATGGACCGTTGGCTGAATGTCTAATGCATGTGCAACACAAAACTCAAGTGGTACTCACTGCAGTCGGATGACATCCAGCTCCACCTCTATGGGCATCTAATGGGGTGGAGGGATAGAGTTGTGCTTAGGGTTAGGGTGTGGTTAGATATTCTAGCTACACCCATTAAGCCCAAATTACATTTGCTCCTTCTCACTGGTTGTCTAGCGGGGAGGAGCTAGACTTTAGCTCCACCCATTTGTTCTGCAGAGAGCAGTTCTTTAACGGTCCACCTGGAAAAAAGCCATCGTGATGCCAATCACTCTCACTGTGACAATGAGCGCTTATCAGGATCAACTAAACGCTGGATTTTCAAAAGCATGTGAAGTTAGCAGCACCACTTTTGCAGTAAACTTGCACAAGGTTCTGGAATGAATAGTTTATTAGATGCACGCCAGTCTGTTATTGTAGGGACATCAACTTTACATTGTCATGCCCCTTAACATGACGTGGATCAAAACGAAATTTGATTGGTTGCTTAATTTACATGTCAGTCAGACGGCTTCTGTGTGGTCCTTTGCCAATGAAAGCTTCGACATTCAGCCGTCAGTCTGACACTATGTAACCTTTAACTAACATGCCAGTTAAAGTTCAGGTTTGACTTGATGTAGTGTGACCAAAGATTATATATCTAACTCATTTTCATACAGAATAAAGGTTTTCAACCACATATGGGCAATCTAACAATAATACAGGCAATCTATTAACATAGACATTTATCATACACTCGGCACAATGCTGCGCCATGCGCAACGCAAGTGTGTTTTGCTAGTTTCAGCCCTATGTAGTTATCATTTTCACGTCCTGCACCACGTTGTTTAAATAGCAAATGCATTTGCGCCCATCTGTGCCCCCATGGGCGTGCTGGTCTGAAAAAGAGGTGTGTTCAGGCGCATTATCGGTGCATTGCTATTTTGAGGCAACTGAAATAGACTGCGCCATTGTCCAACTGAAACCTGGTGTAAAGTCAATGGCGCATTATTTTTTTGTTATTTAAAGAGTGCGTTAGTAATACAGTATGTGCATATAGGCGGGTCTACAGCGCGTGCACACTTTGTCCCATAGATTCGTTTTCTTGCAAGAGAAGTATTTTTTTCCGCTTGCAAATTCCGTCATGTAAATAGCGAATCCGCCATGGCGTGAGCGCAACTGGCTTTTAAAGGGAATGGAAGATGAGACTCTGATTGGTTTATTGTAGCCTACATTATGCCCAAAACACACCCTTTACTCATTAAGAGAATAGAGACAACCGTTTTAGAAGGTCTAACTTGACGCACAATTATTCCAACATAGTCCTTGACATTCATACAGAATTCAAGAGTTTAGCTTTTGAAGTGGATTTACTTAATGTAAAGTTAACGAAAGTTATCATGAGGATTGTAATGTTTAAAGCAGATGTCTTAACAAATGTCAGTAGACTGGGAATATTTTAAAACGAGCCGTTCATTCATAAATACGCAAGCTCGCTGTGAAAATACAGACCGGAAGTCAAAAGACAACGAGCGCAGCACTAAAAAGGAGCGGGGCTACATAAGGTCTATAATGACCTTTTCACAAGAAGAAAAATACGTATCTGATCTCCCCAGAGTGTGTTTATGAGGATGAGCAAAAACGTGCCATTTTTGTGTGTGTCCCTTTAAATGCAAATAAGCCGTTGCTCCTGGCACAGAGGGCGGAGCTTCAAGAGCTCCTGTGTTAGCATCTTCGATTACCTCACACAGACACACACTGAAAATTTAAAAAACTTATAGGCTTTATGTTTAAACCGGAGTCGGATGAAGATGGAGAGACTCAAGAAGAAGTGACAACATGTAGAATGCGGGAATTTCTTAATGGTTAGTTGATTTATGTTTGTAGCTGATGTGGAGTTAACTATCTTTAAGTCATTGATTAGCATATTCTGTCATGATAATCTATAAATCGTGTTCCTGGGGGCAGGGTTTATGTTTTAGGGTTAGTGAGGTCACTAACCCGTGAAGAAGCTTATTGTAGTCCCTACCAGCCGTTTGTTGTAGTCCTTAAAAAATGGACTGTAATAGAATTACATTCTAATTCCATTCTCCCATTCCTTTGAACTTTAAAGCATTGTAACTCTGCGGATGTTGTTTATGCTCAGATAGCAACATTACACACTAACTAAAGTAAAAAAAAAAATTAAATCATAATAAACCACCCCTTATAGATGGAAAAAAATGGATACGTTTTGAGAATTTTCTACTGACCACGGACATCAAAGATGACACGAGGAAAACGGCAATGATCCAACGGTACGCTGGAGATGAAGTTCAGGATATATTTGATACATTATCTGACACGGGCCAGGCCAAAAATGCATAAAAACAATATGAAATTTAAACTTGGTTTTAATAATTAAAACATTACACAGTGTAAAAATACAAAACAAAATTGTATTTAATCTCTCTTAAGTAATGTTTATTTAGCCAGGAAAACGTGCCACTGACTTATGTCATCACTGTATGAATAGTCACTCAGTTAGTATCTTTACTTCGTCATACTAAAAACAGCTGTCTTGAAATCAAAGTTCATGTTCAGATCCAACACTTTCAAATTCGTTTCTGTGTCCTCACCAAATGTGACCCAATAACACATTGAGCAATACAAGCTCTCTTTCATATAAATATCCTAACCAGTTTAAGTTCATCTTCAAGATCTGTAGCGGGCCTCTCTGATTTCATGCTTCACCAATTCATTGATTTGAATAATTTCTTATTTTATCAATGACTTTTTGATTGTTTTTATTGGTAGCTGATTCTACTTGCATCAAAAACAATCTCATAAGTTTGGTGAAAGCACCACAATTGTTTTTTTTTTTTTTTTTTTTTTTTTTTACTTCCATGTTAATTTCTAAAGCTGTTGATTGCTTAATAGCCTAAATCATACTCCATTTCATGTTCGCCCTCTTTTTCCCCCACACATTACTGAGTTCATTACATTAATGAGTAGTCTGTTTACTACAGCACTGACTATTGAATTTTGAGATATTCTGTCATGTGTCTTTTAACAATCTGTGAGTGGATCTGTCAGTCAGCCAGGCCTCACAATTTACCTCACGGATTACCTCAAACAGTGACATAGCCTAGGCAAAAGAAAATTGTGGGCCCCCAATGTCTCGCTGTCGGTTGGAACACTCGTATGACCAAAACTTCTGTTTTTCAGGAAATGTAAACACTAGGCCTAATTTTTGGTAAAACACTGTGTTGTCTATATTTTTGATATTGTTGCTTTATATATGATAATATACTTGCATGTGTTAATATATTATTAACATTTTTCCAAAATCAAGCTTAATGAAGCTTTTCGATTTTTTTTTTTTTTTTTTTTTTAATTCCTGTCATATAGTGTCGAAAATCGATTCCCTGACAGAATCTGACTCTCCCTCGCGTGCACGCGCGTGCATGTGGAACAGGTCAAAGAATGACAAATATTTTTGCAAACTTTCATCTTCTATTTTCTATTGTTTGTGAGTTTATTTCACCAAAATATTGTATTGTTCAGTAATGTCATGGTAGCTTATAGGTATTGGCAGAGTTATTTGTTGTGTAAGTGCGCCCTCTATTGGATATGAGCTAGAGTGGTCAAAGAGTATAGAAGTAACACTCTTTGGAGTGGTGGTCATTCTGAATTTTCGCGTTCTTCTTTTCTCTGTCTGCATTCTGCTTGACTGAGAGAGGTATGTCTTCGCGTCAGCGCAATGTAAACTTGATACATATTTGTTAAAACTTTAGTTTAAATGCATATGGTAACTTGTATGTGTAATTTATGATGAGTGCACTTATTTAATCGAGATGTGTCGAGAACTTTGCTGTTTTGAGAGTTTGTGAAATTGCTAACTAGCTACCTCGTGTTTTGTTTAGCTGTATAGCGATCGTCATTCTATCCTCTTGTGTCGTAGCCCATATGTTTCAGTTGTCCTTTTTCTTATGTCAGTTAGGCTGATTCTGATCGAGGATAGAATCCTGAACTTTTGCTCTCTTTGAAATTGAACAGGCACGTAACGTTACTCCCAATACCAGGTTAAGGATATAGCCTAATGTGTTCATTTAAAACGTTTTTTTATTTTTTATTTTTGTATTGATTAATGTTCAATGGCACTGAAAAGCCCAGATGTAAAGCATGTACATGTTGCTTCGCGCATGTTACTGTATCAAATTAACTATTGAAAAAAAGACTGTAGAAATTTTAATGTGATCTAAAAAGCCCAGCTAAAAAGCTAAAAGCCCAGAGTAACAAGAGATAACACGCAATATGATACACATGTCTAATACAGATGAAGTTACTAAAATAAATTAGATTAATAAATTTCTCCGTCTTGTTTTGTTTTCTCAGTGGGTGGCGGTAATGCACCTAAAGCTGGTCTGCCAACAGAAGAGAAGTCATCACCAGGGTAGGGTTGCACCAGCCGTTCGTAAGTTCTTTCTTAAATTGGAACGTAAAGTCCACACTAGAGGCTTAGTAACTACTAACTAGTTTGTAACTAACTCTGAACTGTATTCCGTTGCACCATTTGTTGGGGATTGCCCCACTGAAACTGGTGGATTATATCATTGACCGCTGCAGAACTCTGGTCAGGGAGTCGGAGTCATCAGATAGTTAGTTGTTTATTGTACAAGAGTGACCATACACATAAGTGTACTTGAGGTAGTCTCTGAAACAAATAATATAACAGAAATAAATATTCACAGTCTAAAATTATTCAACAACTTAAGAGATTGCAAACTCAAATATAAACATCTCTGTAAAGTGCACTGATGCATAAAATATAAATCGAAAAATATATTAGTATGAGTCTGTAATACAAACTGCATAATAAATTGACAAAACACCGAAATGTGGATTATAGAAATTGGACTGTCTCATTAATACAGGCAGTAATAAATGACCACCAGTGAAAGATATTATCCACGGAGAAATTCACTTAAAGCTAATAACTAGTAAACATGAACAGTACGAGCCGCGATGCTAGCGGGATAATCCGCTCGTTAAGCAGTATCAAATTACACTCAGAAAGATCGCTAAACATCAACCACACTGCAAACATGGTCTAACTTAGCGCAGTTTGGATACAGTATGACAATCTGTTATCAACAATATACATAAAAGGAGAACTTACTTTGTCACAAACTTTCTCTTGCACATAAACACTGCACATGCATGCGTGCACGCGATATGATCGCTCCACTGGAGTAGCTTAGTGAATAGTCAATTACGTTAAGTCCGTATGTGCTGAGAACGCTGCACTACGTTATTTCCTTACAATGCAACTTAAAATATCACACACGCAACCAACTTAATATTTAAAGGGGCAGAATTCACAACACCATTTGTTCGTAAGGCAGAAAGTAGCTAGTAGGTCGTAAGCTCTCCGTAAAGTAATGCGTAGTCGCATAATATGACGTTTAGCCTCGATGATCCAATAGCAGCCTTCAAATACGTGAGCAGATGTTGTGTTGAAATGCTGTGAATTTCAGTTTATCCTTCATTCTTTTGCCTCACGTTACTAACGGTAAAAATAAGTTTCCATTAAATACGATACTTGATCATGAATAGCATAAGTGTTTTTATATGTAAATAACATTCAGAAACTGTATTTGAAATGAAATGAATAAGGATCAATAAATAAATATTGATACAAAAAACATTAGAAATTACGTTTATTGATTATGACTGATATTTGACATGCACAACATGGACCGATGCACACAGCGGCGCGCTGTTTAGGATGGGTTTGTGTTAAAGATAGCCGCTAACAAAGTAATCTTTTCACATAATGTTCTCTCTCTTAAAATGTAAGCGAGTGTAAATGTCAGCATAATCATATATGTCTAAAGAATTGAAGTCTGTCAGGTAAAAGAAGAGCTTATTGATGCAGTTCAGTCTGTCTGATATTTTATTCCAACCGTTACTCCTGATCGGAGGCTGCCGTAAATATTTAGTTTATACGTAGAGTTACGCTTCAACTAAGTTTAATGGTGCAACGCAAAAATATTTAGAAGTGCGTAAGTCGTAACTTAGTGTCCATTTACGTCAAAACTAGGCTAAGTTATAACTTACGCACAGCTGGTGCAACCGGCCCCAGTAGCGCTCAACGCTCACTTCGCCTCAGCGTTGAGTCTTCTGAGGTAAGTTCAATCACTCATGCGATCCAGTAACTTGTCCATACAAATCCAGTAACTTGTCCATAAAAAATGTATTTTGAATTTAATGCGAGTAGATTAAAACAATGACCGGTATAAACATCGTAAAAATTTAAATATGTATTGGAAGGGTTAATCCTAAAATACTTTATATTGAGCCTGTAAATAAGACTTTCATTTTTTAAAAAAAAATCCATCACAAGGCGGAAACATAAAATATGTCATATTATGCTCATTCAACTTTACTTGGTGTGTAATGTTGCTGTGTGTTGTCAAAAATACTGACTTTGGTACCAAGTCGGTACTGAAATTGTTTAAAATGTGATGCTTTGAGCGCTAAATACCTCTGATTGCCTATTGTACTGTAATGGAAAAAATTGATTTCCAATGATCTTCAACACATATTGCAAAGTAATGTGTCACATGTCTATACTGTGGAATGTGAGCAGGATATATGTAGGCTATGTTTGTACATCTGTCTCCATGCAGTGTTGTGGAAATAATTCTATTCGAAAAGTGAGGAGGAAGGAGACAAGTCGAACCTTTGAAAAGTCAAAGTATCAAAATGTTTATTTCTTGCAAGAAATTGGCATTCACATACAGAGAGCATCTGATATGAGAAGGCAAGGGGTTAGTTCCCTTTGCCAAGGTTATATACCCTTAACACATCCTGGGTAGGCTGCATCTGTCTCAAAAGATCGCCTTGGTTACCTTAAAAGGAAACGTCTTTGTTCAAGATCTCTTGTCTAACATAAATTTTATCTAGACAGAACAATACCATGTCTGCAGAAGTTTCCTGTTCTTAGCTGCTGCTCGAATTTTGACTATCTCTCATTCGATCAAAGCTGCGCACATATTTTTCGCACTTGAAGTACACAAAAGGTCACTTGGAGTACACAATGTCTCTTTGCTACTTAGTCTCCTATAACCCAGAACATTTTGTTCCTGCAAGCTTATCTTAACTTATGCATTTCTAAAAGCTTGGTTCCATATCTTTAATAATGTGCTTTAGCTTATATGATTATATTTCTTTAAATGCTTATGAGTAAAAATAAATGTTCAACGTTAATACAAGTTGTACACACCCAGAAGTAAAAACACATCTAAAAGTAAAAGAACACATCTAAAAGTAAAAAACACATCTAAATGTAAAATTTCCATTACAAGAGTGAGCCAGGATGGGGATAGCTGAAGAGTGACCTTCTGACCTTAGAGGTCAGGATGCATCTAAATTGGTTGGTCCCAGTGTCAGAAGTAGTGATGAATACAGTAGGAGCATGTGCAAAAGTGTCAAAGTTAGTGGAAAACTACTAGGAAAAGCAACAGCTGAAGGAGACCTTGGTAAAGAATATAAAAGGTGTCGCACCCTAACATAATGGCCAATCAGAGGTGTTTACGATTCCACTCAACAGCACTCAAAGTGTCACATTTTTTAAATTTCAGTACCAACTTGGTACCGAAGTACCAGCAGACGGACAGAAACTTTGCACAAAACCTTCCTCTGGAAGACGTAGCCATTCCAATTTTG
The DNA here is from genome assembly GCA_022828995.1 of Vimba vimba. Taxonomy (NCBI): domain Eukaryota; kingdom Metazoa; phylum Chordata; class Actinopteri; order Cypriniformes; family Leuciscidae; genus Vimba; species Vimba vimba. The sequence continues at coordinate 29,205,683 of CM040825.1, read as the reverse complement.
TCGGTAGTGGAACAATCTGTTGTTTATGGATCACAAATTGTATATCTTCTTATTTGTAGATTTTATTACAAACTGTTTTCTATTAACAGTTCCAATTATAAGTGTTGTGTAGTTGCTATGATAGGTGTCATGTAAACAATGGGAAAAGCTTTGCCTCCGCTAGCCTTCTAACTTACATTGCAGTATGATGTTTACTGTAGCTTTTGTTAGGCTGTTCTAGGGCTGGGCGATATGGACCAAAAGTCATATCCCGATATATTTAGGCTGAATATCGATATACTATATATATCCCGATACTTTTTCCGCAAAGTGAGAGCAAATGTTCAGTCAAAGTCAAACAACAATGTCACAAGTAGTTTTATTGAAATGGCTATTTCAGTAAACAGTTGCAAAATCAAATGAATAAATTATAAACAGGTTTCTTCACCTTAGGGTTATGACAAAAGTCATAATTGCCGATTATTCCCTTGGAATTGTAATTTATTAATTATGATTTTCAAAGTTTACGTTGAATATAAACAAATTTTGTGTAAACATGTTATAATTTGCTTATATAGCCTACGTATGTAGGCAAATTATAACACATTTACACAAAATTTGTTAACATACACAAGTAAGTTACTTTTCCCCTTTACTTAACATAAATTGTAAAAATATGACTAATAGTAAAGACTAGTACTAATAAATAAACATTAGGCTTATGCTAAAGCTATTAAATAGCAGTCCCAAACTAGTTTTTGTTAATACAATGTTGGTATGAGCCACTACAGTCATTTAATAATATAAAAAATGACACAAAGAAAAATAGTGGCATTTTGGGGTTAATATGCAACGACAGTTACTATGGTGAATACACAATATTAACAATAACTGTTAATGAAACATTGAAACTGTTCTGGTGAATAGAATTAAAATCATACCTGCATTACTTTTATTTCGTGTAATTTACAACGTAACGGCGTTGCATGCTCGTAGTTTCTTTTGCACTTTATATAGCCTGCAGTGAAGCGATACACAGCGCGCGCCGCCGCATTTGCGTGTGCAATTGAAGAGTGTGCGCTCCGAGCACAGTATAACGGCTGACAGGACAAGAAAGATTTGTGTTTCTGAAAGATTTGTGTTTCTAGTGTTTCTGAGGTGAAAAACTTTATTTCAGCGTACCGTACACTTATGTCACTGCCTGGTAGTTCCTATTGTGCTGAGTTTTCTGAAGTAGTCATGATTCGCCTCTCATAACATAACATGCTCTAAACATGCACGCAGAGTGGAAGGAGGGGCGGACTATTTGAAAATTTGACCTATATCGATATATGCAATATGGTCTTATTTCATATCGCATTTCAAAATATATCTCTATATTTTTTTATATCGATATATCGCCCAGCCCTAGGCTGTTCACCATCCCTTAGAAAAATTATCCATGATACTGTGATCGATAACTGTTTGAATTACCATAGTTTTCCAACAAATATGATTAAATAGTGGAGAACATCTTATCAATAAGAAAATTACCCAAAAGTAACTACACTCTGAAACGTCCTGGGAAATCCGTGCTTGCAAAGTCCGTACTTGAAATTCATTCTGAACGATCCTCTTGTTTGTTAACATTCAGCTCAGATTGGTTTGAAATTGATGCCATCGTTAATATTTACATCTGAGTAGAGCTCCGGTTATGAAGGGGCGGGACATTTCCTAAACACGGGCTAAGCGCTGCCAATCACAACACAAGGGGCCAGCTAACCAATCACAGCACATTTTGTATCATCGTTCGAACCAGACTGGGGAGAGAGGAGCTGTAATTAGGGATGCACGATGATATCGGCACAACATAGGTATCGGCCGATAAAAGCTTTAAATGACCATCATCAGCATCGGCCGATATGATCATTTGTGCCGATGAGCCTTGCCGATAGGGTGGCGTGTTTCCTATGTGCATGTGACGAACATGCATGAGGGCCAGAAACTTAACATGTGGAGGCATTTCCAGCATGGGGTCAGTTTGGTTTGAAATGTGCTGTGGACAGAGACACATTCGCAAGTGCATTTTCAGAAGTGCTGGGTACAATGACGCAGTAATTTTTTTTCTCTTTCATGCAGGTCATGTTTTGAAAGACGATATCCTGTAGCTTACTAATGTGAACTCTCCACGCTACTTTTCTCTCCACAGAGCATAAAATATTCATTTTATTTTATTTTTCGTGTTCGCATTTATGAGGAAAAACAGTGACAGTTCTTGGTTGCGGACGTGAGCGCTCTGAAAGCTGCTGCTTTAAAACTTCCACAGAGACCTCAAACAGAAAGCACAAAGCCTTTCTAAGCAAATTTCATTTTGTATTAATTGTATCTTAATTTTAATCAATGTTTTATCAACCAATTGCCTGGACTTAATAAATAATATGTAAAGCAGATAATAGATAATAGATATCATGACACGGAGGCGCCCACGATTGAACTGGAGCTAGTCTCATAAATGAAACGAAACTCAGCATAGCCTAGGCTACTTGCCTCACAGACCTGAGAAATATATATATATTATCTACAGAACGCTTGAAATCATATTTTTAAACAGAACAATTCAAAACGAAAGAAAACTATTTATTCCGAAATGTGCATTTCTCTCTGGCGCGTTCACTACTGTGAAGATCGCGAGTCATCGTCAACTTCATCTTTGCAGCCGACACAGGAAACACTTGTTTAAATGTTTTTACCTTAATTAAAATGTCTCCTTGCTATATTTGACATATTCATAATCATTACTTTTGCGGTTCGTTGTGACAGCTTTTAGTTGCTTTATTGGCAGCGCCACCCTTAGGCTACGTTACATGAACGGGTCGACACTGCATCAGCACCGAAAACAGGGGAGCATTTGGTAGACCTGTTCAAGTAGAAGATGTACATTTTTTATTTGAAAATTTATTTTTATTTATTTTACACTTAAGGACTGAAGTTTGAACTTAAAATTTTTAAATTAAAGTGTAAATATATCAGGGGGAAAATGTGTATATCGGTATCGGCATCGGACAAAATTTGTTTGAAAATATCGGCATATCGAATATCGGCCAAAATGCAATATCGTGCATCCCTAGCTGTAATAGTGTAAAATATGTGACAAACAATAAAAATCAAGCATGAAAACATATTCTTTACACCCCAAAATCAAACTTCATAAAAGAGCATAATAGGACCCCTTTAAAATAACACCTGCCAATACGCATGTGGTGTAAATCGCCGTGAATGTAGTTATTAGAAAAACGAGCTATGTTTAGATTCTGAACATGTAGAAACATGTCGACGCATTTCAATGTAAGGGGACCCGCGTTGTAGATAGAAACTGCTCATTTTAAGGTAATAACATAACGGTTCATTAAGTAAAGTCTTTATACACAACTGAAAACATAGTTATATGTAGGGATGCTCATTTCGATTAATTTTCCCGACCGACAACCGCCGCTTGTTAATCGATTATTAACCGTTAACTGATAATATTATAATATTGAATTGGCATTAAATACAAATAAAATTGACGCGTATCTGTGACCCTTTAAAAAAAAAGTTTTATTTTTTATTTTTTATCAAAGGGTTTATTTGAACGTGCAAAGTGCAAACAGCAGCATACAGAACAGATCAACAACAGAACCTGGATTCAGTTTAAATTTTCACGCACCTGCAGCATTTCTGACAGTGAGAGAAAAACAGAATAAAATAATACAAATAAAAAACAAAATAGGCCTACACTAAATGTATTCTTTAAACTTAAATAATTAACAAATTAAGATGACAAAAAGAAAACACTGAATCCGTTTGAACAAAGCTTTCAAAAACCGGCAATTTTTTCCCATTAGACTAATATTTTTCGTTAAATAAAAATAGCAGCCCTACCTCAACACCTCGTCTAATTTTTATTAAAAAAAAAGCAACATATCAACGTGATGTGGGGTCAGTTTGGAGCGCAGCCTGTTGACAGTCAAACGCGAAGTGTATATTCGCATCGCGTTATTTACTTGCTCTAGATTACTCGACATCCCGTGAAAAGGAGTGTGTCATCATCATCAACAACAACACAATTTCTTTCTGCCATAATTTTTCCGTCATGTCTGAAATAAATTATATTGCTGCTCTGTACTTTTTGTTGAAGTCCCAGATACGGAGGAAAGCCAAACGCTGACGTGTCTGGGTTCACAGCACCATCCAGAGGTGGTCCAATTTTCCGCTCGAGTTGAAATTTTCCAACTTGCGCGGAAGACGCGATTGAGGTGATTTCGATTTCACATCGAGCTTTTCCCGCCGCAAATTCGCGTCTATTCGCGTCTTTGCATTGACTTTGTATGTAATATACTCACGCAAATAATTAAATTTGCGTTTGGTGTGAACACGCCATTAGACCCAATGCAGAAAACACCCTCTCCGATGGGACGGATGTCCCGGGAATACACAGGTAACGTCTCGCTAAAGACGTGTTTGGTTGCGAGCACGCGCTCCATGAGCAATATACGTCAATATGAGCGTCCCTAGTTATATGTATATGATATTGCATTTCTGTCAACAGATCCTCCTAAATATTACACACTGCACCTTTAACAGTAGAAAAATATGAGTTTTAAAAGTTTTCAGCATATATTTCCTAACTCAAATAATCTGTTTCTATGAGTCAAGCTGTGATACCGGACAGGATCACACGTAGACACCAAAAAACTCCTAAATCAACCGCCTTGACTTGATGTTTATTCTTAATTCTTCATCATCCAAATATACTGCATATATGTTCTAGAGCTAAAGTGGAATCTTCTTAGTGCATAATCAGAATAGCGCTTAATTCAGATTGTAATTTCCACTACAGCCGATGCTACTTTTTTCTCAAAACGAGTCCGATATAGGGCTGTGCAATATGGACAAATAGACTTTCATCAGTATTGCGATTTTAATCTTGATTTTGACACACACATACATGCTTTACATTCATAAATGCATTCAGTGTGAATTTGAAACCTATTTCCAAAGAAAGCTAATTCGAGCTTTATCAAAAAGCTGTAACGTCTCTAGAACAGACATAAGGCAAAATAAATACAAGCTACAAATGCACAATTCAGGAGATCTTATACCTGGATTTGATTAAAAATGCAAGATTTGTGAAAATAAATGTTTATTAGAAATGAAATCTTTACTAGATAAAGATTTGTTTTAATGACATAGATGTGAATTTGCTGAATGTTGACAGTAAATGAGAATGTTAGAGAATGCTCATCATAGTGTCATTGTTTTATTTGCTGATTTTAGCTAGCTTCTTTGCACTAAGAACAACATGTTTGTCCGTTTAGGACAAAAAGACGTTAGGACGTAAATGAGAATGTTATTTCTTTCCTTTCTGTTACCAATAATATAAAAGCAAACACTACACTTAAGGTTTTCTTTCTTTGTGTATCTAATAACATATAGACAGTTAAATAAAGACCGCAAATTAATTAAAATGGAGAATTGTGTTCTCAACACTGCCCGTCAAAATGAAAGTCCTTAAAATAAAATCTTTTTATCTTTAATTTTAGACCTGATGAAGGTGGAAGAGAAACATCATCCTGTCAAAACTGGAGAAATCTTCAAGTTGCTCACTGAATAAAAGAGCCAGAGAATATTTCCCCTGGCCTCAGTTTGGAAAGAGTTTCTCATACAAAAGCAAGTCTTAAACCTCACATGATAATTCATACTGGAGGAAGCCGCTCACATGTTTTTCACGAGCAGACTCGCTTAAATTACATCTCCATTCTTATTCTGGTGAAATGTCATTTAACTGTGATCAATGCTGCAAAACATTTCTTAGAGCAGAATCTTTGAAGATGCACCTGAAAGTTCATATAAAGCAAAAGGTCCACTTTTGTTCTCTGTGTGGAAAGAGTTTTTCACGGATGAGTGCTTTAAAAATACACCAGAAAAGACACGATGGTGTTAAGGATCACAAGTGCTTTGTTTGTGGGAAGACCTTTACTAGACGTGACACATTGACAGATCACCAAAGAGTTCATACCGGAGAAAAACCTTACAAGTGTTCACACTGCGACAAGAGATTCAAACGGTCTAGGACTCTGAAAATACATAAGAGGATCCACACTGGAGAGAAGCCTTATAAATGTGATCAATGTGGTAACAGTTTTACACAAAAAGGAAGCTTTAATGATCACCTGAAAATCCACAGTGGAGAGAAACCACACACATGTGATCAGTGCGGGAAGAGTTTCAGACATGCAAAAACTCTTAAATTTCATCTGCGTACTCATTCCGGAGAAAGACCACATAACTGTGATCAATGCAGCAAAACATTTCTTATTGCACAACACCTGAAGAGGCACCTGCAAGTTCATACAAAGCAGAAGCCTTTCGTTTGTTTGTGTGGAAAGAGTTTTTCACGAATGGATTATTTTAAAATACACCAGAAAAGTCACAGCGGTGTGAAGGATCATATGTGCTTTGATTGTGGAAATACTTTTACTACTGCAGCTGTTCTGAATCGGCACCAGAGAATTCACACTGGAGAAAAACCTTACAAGTGTTCACACTGTGACAAGAGATTCGCCCGTTCTAGATCTCTGAAATATCATGAGATGATCCACACAGGAGAGAAACCGCACACATGTGATCAATGTGGGACGAGTTTTACACTAAAACGATCCCTTAAGTCACACATGAAGATCCACACTGGAGAGAAACCGTACTCATGTGATCAGTGCGGGAAGCGTTTCACACATGCATTCACTCTTAAATCACATCTGCGTTTGCATTCTGGAGAAAGACCATATAAATGTGATCAATGCGGTAAAAAATTTCCTTGGGCAGAAACACTGAAGGTCCACATGAGAGTTCATACACAGGAGAAGCCTTACACCTGCACTTCATGTGGAAAGAGTTTTAGCCAGCTGGGAAACTTAAAAACACACCAGAAAATACACAGCGGTGTGAAGGATCACTTGTGCTTTGAATGTGGGCAGACCTTTACTGCAGCTGAGGCACTGAAAAAGCACCAAAGAATTCACTCTAGAGAAAAAACACATGAGACGATCCTTTTGAAGCCTTTTGCATGTGATCATTGTGGGAAACGTTTCACTCAGTTAAGTTCTCTACGCCGTCATGCTAAAACCAGCTGTCCGAAATCAAAGTAATAATAATCTTTAATATTTATCACGGACACGGTGAAAGTGATTGATTCATGAAATGGTCTCATCCCAGTGATAGTGTGCTTTTAAAATACAAGGATATTCATAATACTTTCTTTCATTTTGAAGATTTTCAAAGTATATGTATTTTCAGTGGTTCATGTGTGTGTTGTTTTCTCTTCTCTTCTGGTTAGCATGGCGTACTTGTAGATAACTACATCTGGAGGCACAATAAATCTTACTAAATCAAAGAAGTTTTCATGTGTAAATTATTAATGTATTTTGCTTCCAGTACACACATAAACATAAAACAAGAAGCTTCATAAAATGTAAAAATAAAAATAGACACAGATACTGTAGGTTTTATTGGAGAATTTCATCTGTCTCGTACATGGGTCCAAATAAATGCTGTGATGTTAGAGAACTAGGCCTGAGAGTATGGGAAGACAAAACTATGGGAAGACAGAGAAAACAGGTCAAAGAGTATGTGAAGACGAAAATTAGGTCAAAGGTTGTGAGAAGACAAGACAGGAAAAGTACCTAAAAACCATATATGAAGCACATGCCACTAATAAAATAAAACATTGATGCAGGTGTTTCTAATCGTGGCGAAGTGACGAGGAGGAGCAAAAAGAAAAAGATAACTATATGAATGCTAATTGGACACCGAGCGATAAGAAAAAGATGTAAGACTTGGGTACAGACCATTGTAAGATCAGATGAACAGCTGGCATCTCACTCTGTTGAACTGCTCAATAAAGTTAATTCTTCTGAGACCTGAAACTTCGACTCTGAAAGATTCTTTTGAGACCTGAATCAGACATTGAAGACCTGAACCAAAGATCGTGAACTTTCCACGACAGTTTAGTCAGAACCAACATGTACAGATATTAAAAGATTGTTACAGTATTGTGAATAATAATAGGACCAAATTAATTTACAAAAAAAATGTGTACAGGTACATGACTCTCCTAATGCTGATGACCATGTTTATATGAATATGGAAACAATGATTTTTCACCTGAGGAAACATTAATCACCACTTTGGTTCTTTGAATATTTCTTATATTAATTCATCAACATTTTGACAAACAGGTATCAATTGTCTTTAACAATTATTTATTCCCTTGCAAGGAAAGGTCAGCAGTCATACAGTCATTACAAAGTGCCTGCAGAGTGTGACAACGAGTGGGGGGTATCCTTCATTCTTTATAGTTGTTCCTCCTCCAAGGTTGTTTTCCCGAGGCTACATCAATATACATCTTAGCCATAACTTACATATTGTTTAGATTTGTCTATCTTATTTAATCATATTACACCCTTGAATGGAGACTCTCTGTGTCTCGGTCATACATTCAGTCATATTAACTTTTGTCCGGTCATATACAAGGACATAGACATACATATATTAATAAGAATATATATCAACACTACATTCATCTGATTATCATCATATTTCTAAGATTCTATGAATATAAGAAAATGCAAACATATAGAACATATTAAATTTCTTCCACACGTCTCAGACTGGATTCCAGTTATTGAACATCATATTAAGACTAAAAACATATTTAAAAACATTTTGTTTTGCTTGATCCGGTGTTGTGCCGAATTTCGACCCTCGCCAAATTATTACCCCCCCTAGTGTTGGTAGGTTTAGGATTAGTTGTGGGGGAGGGGTTAGGATTAGGCAATCAGGTTCTGACTTCAATGAGGGGGGTAATAATTTGGCAGGGGGTCGAAATTCGGCACAATACCTGATCAAGCAAAACAAAATGTTTTAAGTATTAATATGGTTTCCTTCAGTTAGCTTTTTTTTTTAGCTTGTTAGGCATTACTCTAGCCCCATAGACTCCCATTTATTTTGCACTCATGGCCGATCGCCCCCAGTGGAACTCTGGTGGAACTACAATCAAAATTCGGTACAATAGGACTTAATAGGGAGTGGCCAGGCTCTCCTCTACAGGCTCTGGCTTTACTGAGAACGAAGCTATTAGCGAATCGCGAGAGCTCTCTGATAACGAGAACACACACGCACACACGACCAATCAGATGCACCCATTTTAACAGCGTTAACATTAAGATTTTTAACATCACATGAATTTACTAAAGATATTAATGAATGCATATTGATTAGCCTATATACTAAACATATTAATTAATTGTAAAGTATTTGACAACATATGAATATTTAATAATTATTTAAACTGATTACTCTTTGTATGAACTGAAAAGGTCCCATGAATTAAACCTCAGGAAAAACACATAACTCTTCAGCACATGTGCTCGTGCTTCATCAGTTCTCAGTAGTTCTTCAGCAGTGAGATTAGTGTAGGGTGACCAAACGTCTCGAAAAATTCGGGACAGTCCCGAAATCTTAAGCTGCTGTTGTCCCGAATCCCGAATCTGGCCCTAATTGTCCCGATGATTATACTAAAGCAAAATCTTGAGTAGTTATTTTCTGATAAAACATTAAAAACTGTCCGTGGAGGTTGAGTCGTCCTGCAGCCGGCTGCTCAGCCCGCCCTCCCACTCCGAAAACCGTCCCAACTTTCAGCCAATCTCATCTGGTCACCCTAGAAGTGTCAGTATCTCGCCTCAACACGTGTCTTCTGTAACCTGCTGTTAGTCATGTGCTCAGCACACAAGTTCATTTCTCCCTTGCATAAAAGCAGAAATATTTTGTTGAGCTCGATTGTTGATGATGTCACAGTGATTGACACTGGTGTTGGGCGTGTCTTATCGCATCATACTGAACTCTGCTGCTCAATCTGCTGCTCATTCTCTCCATCAGGATAATCTCGCTGATCATTCTCTCCATCAGGATAATCTTGCTGATCATTCTCTCCATCAGGATAATCTCGCTGATCATTCTCTCCATCAGGATAATCTCGCTGATCATTCTCTCCATCAGGATAATCTTGCTGATCATTCTCTCCATCAGGAAAATCTCCATTCAACAGCGGCGACCTTTCAGCCATTGGTTCATTCACTCGGTCTCGTGAGGAATCTGACAGAAAATAAAGAGACAATCACAGAAAATAAAATAAGAGAAAGAAATGATTTTGCTGCATTTACATCTAGATATGGATGATGTCAAAGCTACACAATCTCAAGAGTTTCTAAACATGTACACTGAACAAAAACAAATATAGCTAATATTTTTACAATATGAATAATGCCTGTCCTGAACTGTGATGGGCAATATTAGCTTCCCCCCAGACAATGACGGAAAAAAACAGGTATGCAAAATATTCGGTCCTTTTAGGGTCACATCATGTCCGGTTTTTGGTTCGTTTACATGTCGCTGGTCCATATTGCGTTCATATTTCATTCGAACTGCACCAGAGTTAGTTTGGAAGCGGACGAGACCCATCTTTTTAGTGGTCTCGATCTGCTTGTTTGGTTCGGATGGCAGCGTTCACACTCATTCAAATGAACCGCACTAACTACCGTAAAACTTCAAATAACAGCCGAGTCCCAAATAGACACCTGTCTCTTTTACATACCTGGTGTGAATACAGGTTTGGATAAATACAGGCCGGTCTCAAATAGAGGCCTGGTCTGTTTTTTTTTGTTTCGGGTTGTATTTAATCTTCTAAAACCCATCAGATCGTCTGTTTAAGCCAGTTCTATGGTGCAGATTGCGCACGCAAGAGAGCCCTGCGCATCTGGGCTGGAGCTGTTAGCGCAAGCAAGGCAAGCAGAGAGAGTTAGTGCGCGTCGCATCTATGACAACTCGAGGTATCGCACACCGGACGCGCACTTTGTCAGTTTATGGCCAGCAATATTGTTATGTTTAAGGACATTATGGAATTAAGATCATGTCTGTACTATGTTATGATTGTACTATACAATTAAATACAATCGTTGCTTAGTCTGCAGTCTGAATTCACTTGATCTCAGAGCGTCCGTTAAAGCCATAGACAGTAAAAGAAATGGACACAGCGACCCCATATACTTCAACGGAGAAAAGTGAAGCAAATTAGAAGCACTCACTTCCAGATAGCTGAGCGTACTGCGCAGGCTCAAACTGAGCTTGATGACGTAGATGTGACGTGAGCAACCTGTCTGACAGTTGTAATTCTTCTAGTAGCCGTGCCAAGAGAAATCTGAATCATTCCCTTCCGAATCTTGCAGAGACGGAGAGCGTGAGGAGGTGTCCATGAGCTAGGAGCAGGAGCAAATTTATGACTCTCTATGGGCTTCTCCCTTGACTTTATCGGACTTCATGCCTCCACGTCCCCCCGATTGACTGCGAGCTTCTCCTCCTGTCTCTACGGTAATTTCCAGAGAGTCGCGTGGTTATGACGCAATCGTTAGCCTATTTTTACAAAAACTGCTTCTACGGGGCCATAACGTAAGATACAAGGTAATGGAGCCTTTTATACATTGTCGTGTTTCTTTAGAAATAATCAATGGACAAATGGAGTCTTTAAACGGCTCAGATGTAAAGTTATTCGCTGTCAAAGTGACGCCAAAATGAATGGGAGTCAATGGAATGCTAACAGCAGGTGATGGCTCGTTAGCCAATGGCGGCTCCCGGGGATGGTACGCTTTCCGGGTGCTGGATTACCCCACTGGTTAAAGCAGGGCTATACAGTTTCGGGAATTTCTTCGCTGTATTTTCGCTTTTTGCTCGCAGGTTTCTCTCTAGAGCTCCCCCCACAGCTTCGGAATAGATATTTGACAACACTGTCGAAAAACTTGTTGGCGACTCTCGGATACCAGAGGCTAGTAGATCAACGACATCAAAGTAGATGGGACATTCTTTAAAATGTCTTCTTCATTCGGGTTCGAACAGCGTGAGGGAGCGCAATAATGACAGAATCTTAGCAGATTTTTTTACCGTAAAGCAATTCGTTACATCGCAAGACCTGATATCACGCGATACTTCCTGACACTGCGGCCGGCGGCCCGCCGGCTCAAAGTTGCAAGGGTGGTTTTTCCACTCACAGGCAATAGGGGGGTGAGAGACAACCACCATTCAACCCGAAATAAGTAATATAACCATTCCAATGACTCCGAAGCTGTTCAGTTAGTTCACCTTTAACTGAATGAATTGAGAATCACCTGAAAATCCGATAACATCAGCCATTTTCATTCAACCAGCTGATTTTTGTAAATTAATGTAAAACTAAATGTATATTGCAGCACAGGGTGAAGTCTCAACACTAAATTAAAGGCCTGTCTCAGATACAAGCCAGTGCAGTTCGATGATTTGGGAAAATAAAAGCCTGGGCTATTATTTGAAGTTTTACGGTAACTAGTGATTCGCACTGCTCACATAATCTGGAACGGGAAAGCACTGTTGGAAAACCGCTGAGGACTGTTTTTAAAAAAAATGTTGTTCTACTCACCAGTGACCGTCACATTTAATCTGTTGAATGTGATCTGTTCTTTGTTGATGATCTGTAGAATATAACATCCAGAGTCTGTAGTTCTGGTGTTTCTGATGATCAAAGCTCCAGTCGTCTTGTCCAGCTTCAGTCTGCCTCTAAATCTCTCATTAATATCAGTTATTTTTGGATCAGCTTTATATAGTAGAAGACAGTTCAAACCGCCAGCTCCAAACATCCACAGTATCAGATCCCCTGGCTGTATCTTAGCAGTAGTCGGGAGATGGGCAGGATCTCCCTCCTTCACTGACACTGAACTCACTTCACGTCACAGCAGCAGCAGAAACAGAGAGAGATAGAAAAACAAATGTTTGAATTCATTTTGAATACATTTGAAATAATACATTTAGATTATATATTTTTTTTTTACTATTTTGGCATGTTCCTGAACATGAACCTCATTTTCATTTTTTTAATCCCATAAGGGTGCAAGAAAACTAAATAGTCATGAGCAGAACCATCTATTTTGCTATTTTTTTTTCTTATGAGATATATGCAAAATTGTCTATACTTTAGTGCTGTCAATCAATATTTTTTTTAACTAATTAAAATCACACATTTTGTTCTTTGTATATATCTATTACCGCTGCTAAGTATAACACACCGTTGCCATGAAAAACAGAGCGTTGATATGGACGCAGGATTCTAACCGTAGAGTCGGAAACAACTATTTTCTTTAGCGGAAGTAATACAATCGTTTTTAAATCAATAAACTCTTTTTTAAATCAATATTTTGTGTCATAATGTGGGATAATGTAGAGCGAGGCAGCTGTTATAGCGAATACAACCCCTTCAGGCTGATACAAGTCCCGATCAGCCTGTCGGGGTTGTATTCGCTATAACAACCGCCTCGTTCTACATTATCCCTTACATATATATATATATATATATATATATATATATATAGTGATAATATTCATGTAGAAACAACAAAAACAGAAGCCTATACCATATATTTTAATGATTTGTTTAATGGCCTCTTTTTATGAATAAAGGCCAGTATCACCGATACCAATACTGCTACTGATGTCTCTATGAAATTACTATAGCCATTCAACATCACAGTATAACTGAAAGCTATACATTTTCAAATGTATTAGGCTTTAAAAAATATTGGAAAATACGGATGCTACATTAATTGTGTTAAATATGTGTACTGTACAACTGAAAAAAACACATTCATTTTTACAACACTACAATATTTGTTATTGTTCAATGAGAAGACACACTGTTTGTATACACACTTAATATAATTTATGTGACAAGGCTTCAACTGAACATGCAATTGTGCATAAAAACTTGTATCACTCCCGCAAAACACATTTTTGTGGCTTCCATAGAATTTGCTTTTTTTTTTTTAGATTAACAACAGCTCTCATAGGAAGTTATAGTAAATGTATGATAATTATATTAACCCTTGTGCATCGTTTAAATTTACAACCTTTCGTTATGTTTGTGGCTGAAAACAGCCACTACTTTAAACTGCTGTAAAAATGTATCAGATAAATATTTTTTTCACATTTTTTTGCATAAATCTATTAATCAGCCTCAGTCCTGCTCAAAAATACTAAATGTTTAAAAAAAATTCAGGATTTTAACTCTTTAATTGCCAAATTCGTAAATGATGTCACTGATTTGGGAAAAAAAAAACACAAAATGACTAATTTTCAATATAAAATGTGATTGTGGACTGGATTTTTTTTTACCTTTTATCACAGTCTTGGACATGTCAAAGATTAGAAACAACATTAGTTTTGATGCATTGTTAGTTTTTGTGCAGCATCAGATTTTAACTTTTTCTCCCTCATTTACTGTTTGTGGCTGTTTTTGCCCCATTGACTTCCATTATAACCACATTTTTTGATTGCAAAGCCATGACACCATATAATCATGCATTTTTGATTGTTGGTGGTTTTCCCTGTTGGGAAGAGGTAAAATGTGTAATTTTTACTGTTGATAACCAGGTGGAACCATTAACCCTTTAGATAGGCCTGTGCAAAAAAAAAGCTTAGTTTCTGGCTTTTACATGGAGTGTATATGGAGTATAATAGCATAATAAAGTGTGTGTGTGTGTGTGTGTGTGTGTGTGTGTGTGTGTGTGTGTGTGTGTGTACTCACCTTGATGCGTCTGAGAAAATCAAAATATGCACCTCAGCTCTCAGAACTACATGGAGTAAACAAAAACAAAGTAAGTGTATTTATGCATCTGCTGCCTTTTGATGGTGAGAAATGCAGACTAAACAAATACAAAGCAAGTGGATTTAAACACTTGCATGCAAGCCTGCTGGTCATTTGATGGTGAGAAGAGCAGCAAGCAACATGAGAAAGGGCTTGACTTGTAGTGACGTTTCAGAGATGATTATGCAGCCTGACCCCTCCAGCGAGCTGCACGATGTATCGTCTTCTCCCTCTGACACCACAGACTCAGGAGAGTCAGATCCTGATTTGGATGTGGCACCCTCATCATCCTCTCTAGCTTCCACTGAAGGCGAGGAGGATTCGGAGGATCCTGGATATGGGTGGATTGGGAGAAATGGCGAAGTGTGGTTTTCAGTCAACTCCCTTTCTTCAGCCTGTCAGAGGCGTGACTCCAGGGCCGACGCGCTATGCCATCGCAAGGATCTAGAACATGAATTCTGTGTTCAACGGATTCGTTTTTTTACTGAGGAGATGATTGACCTCATTGTCAGCATGACCAACCTCCATGGGCGCCGCACAATGAGAAACGGGGTGGACTCCACAGATCTCCGTGCCTACATGGGGGCTACTGATTTTGGCCGGCGTCTACAGGTCCAGAGGGGAGTCCACACGTTGCCTGTGGGATCATCGCCTTCCCCTCCTATTTTTACTCCGTAAAAGACAGATTGAACACAGAATCCATGTTCTGGACGCTTGCGATGGCATAGCACGTCGGCCCTGGAGTCACGGGAGTTGGCAGGCTGAAGAAAGGGAGTTGTCTCCGCGTTGGTGGAAAACCACACTTCGCCATTTCTCCCAATCCACCCAGATCCAGGATCCTCCGAATCCTCCTCGCCTTCAGTGGAAGCTAGAGAGGATGATGAGGGTGCCACATCCAAATCAGGATCTGACTCTCCTGAGTCTGTGGTGTCAGAGGGAGAAGACGATACATCGTGCAGCTCGCTGGAGGGGTCAGGCTGCATAATCATCTCTGAAACTTCACTACAAGTCAAGCCCTTTCTCATGTTGCTTGCTGCTCTTCTCACCATCAAATGACCAGCAGGCTTGCATGCAAGTGTTTAAATCCACTTGCTTTGTATTTGTTTAGTCTGCATTTCTCACCATCAAAAGGCAGCAGATGCATAAATACACTTAATTTGTTTTTGTTTACTCCATGTAGTTCTGAGAGCTGAGGTGCATATTTTGATTTTCTCAGACGCATCAAGGTGAGTACACACACACACACACACACACACATACACACACACACACACACACACACACACACACACACACACTTTATTATGCTATTATACTCCATATACACTTCATATAACTCCATGTAAAAGCTAGAAACTAAGCTTTTTTTTGCACAGGCCTATCTAAAGGGTTAATGGTGCCACCTGGTTATCAACAGTAAAAATTACAAATTGTACCTCTTCCCAACAGGGAAAACCACCAACAATCAAAAATACATAATTATATGGTGTCATGACTTTGCAATCAAAAAATGTGGTTATAATGGAAGTCAATGGGGCAAAAACAGCCACGAACAGTAAATGAGGGAGAAAAAGTTAAAATCTGATGCTGCACAAAAACTAACAATGCATCAAAACTAATGTTGTTTCTGATCTTTGACATGTCCAAGACTGTGATAAAAGGTTAAAAAAAATCCAGTCCACAATCACATTTTATATTGAAAATTAGTCATTTTGTGTGTGTTTTTTCCCAAATCAGTGACATCATTTACGAATTTGGCAATTAAAGAGTTAAAATCCTGAATTTTTTTTACACATTTAGTATTTTTGAGCAGGACGGAGGTTGATTAATAGATTTATGCAAAAAAATTTGAAAAAAATATTTATCTGATATATTTTTACAGCAGTTTAAAGTAGTGGCTGTTTTCAGCCACAAACATAACGAAAGGGTAGTAAATTTGCCCACAGTGTACTGTTGAGTTTTTGAAAAATTTCAAAGCATTTTCCCAAAATATGTGTCAAAATAAGATTTGTCACCAAAAATCATTCCATTTGCTGAAACACAGAGAAAGTTATGGCCAAATTTAGACTAAAAAATACCCCATAGTGGATGAAAACATCCCCAACAGCACATAAGGGTTAAGCTTTTTACCAGAGCAAAGTCATATTTTTAGATTTTTATGGTTAATTTAAGTTTAAGTTAAGAATAAAGATATAATGAACATAAAGCAGTCAGATGGCAGAGCAGAAGATGAATTCACAAATCATAAAGCAGAATGTGCTGTAGTATTTAAACGTTTAGGCCATGGAATGATTTAAAGATTTATTAAAATAAATAGTTTCACAAACTAAACATTTCGCTTAAAATGACTTAATTCCATGATGTTGAAGTAACATGAACAAATTATGTTTGTTTAACGTAACAGAGTTATGTGTGACCTGTTGACATAAAGTTAATTAAAGCCAACATATCATTTTTTTTAGTGCAGCACCTGCCACTGTCCTGATGTTCCCTCTATTGATTTCAGCAAAGAGATTGTCTTCAGGTTTATAGTCCCACTGTATTTCAGTGAAAGATTCTACCTCTGTCACGGTCTCTGCTTCGTCAGCTACACAGAAACAGAGAACAGAAATGTGTTCATGAGTCTGCAGGGGAACATCTCATACATTCATACCAACCACACCATAAAGTCCATATGACTCTACTATATTCCAAGTCTGAGCGAGGAACAGACTGAAAAAATACCGGTAATGCCACACATCTCAAATCTCATTCTCTGTTCTGCACACTCACAGTTGTTCATTGCTCAAACCTACTGCAGCACATCAACAATTTTGGCAGAACATTGGAAAACTAGAAGATTATCAGTGAATAACAGTGTCCGTTACACAAAGTTATCATCTGACGTTAGAAGACTTGGAATATATAGCATGAATTGTTTAGACAACACAATAGTGCATTTTTGGTTATTTTCCTTTTTAGAGCTTGAACATTGAGGTCACTATGAAATGTTGAATGGAAAAGAGTGTTGGAGAAGTTACTCTGACTACTCTAGTGAAGAAAACCTATACCTTTATTCCACAATGTGCATTTCTTATTATTAAGCCTAAATTGTGTTTTAATATCACTCTTGGTAAAGACAGTATGATCTCTGCATAATATCATTTTTTAAATGCAAGATATTTAAAGTGTACCTAAAGTTCACTTGCAATAGTTCCACTGTATCACAATCAAATATACTTAAGTATATCTTTAGTTGGATCTCAGCACTATTTCTGGATAACTTAAGTACATTAAGTACAAAATGAGTTGTTCCAATTTAACAAAAGTGCAATTGCGGTGTATTTATATCAAGTACATAAATATGTTCAATGTATTCATAAAATAAATGTATTTCAAATACATTTTAGAATATTTTTTAGGGTACTTTGAGTCGTGTGGGGGTGTCACAGGTAAATTGTCAAAACGAGCGTGAAAGTTTGACATGGAGCTTCTATATCTCCAGTCTCAGGGGAATCACCCATTTTAAACATACGGCGAACAAATGAGAGTTTTTAAATCAATAAACTCCTTTTTAAATCAATATTATTGATTTATTTGGTGGGTAGCCATGTAATAGGCGGGATAATGTAGAGCGAGGCGGTTGGCAAAAAGAGAACTTGACAGAGCTCGTAATAAAACAAGAATCAACATCGGCTTGGCTTTATGGAGATGACCAGAACTGAGGGGTTTGAAATGCAGTAAAAGCAATGCAGAGATGATGCTATTTTTATTACTAACAGGTCAGTAAGGTATTTTACTGAAGAGATAAATTGTCATATATAGCTCTCTAACAGAGTTCATTGTAACGCATTATCTATTGTGAAGATTAAATTCATTATGGTTTGTTGTAGCGCTGTGCTGGAGCTTCTTTTCCCCCATGAGTGGTTTGATTTTAAAAGAAATGGAAAGATGAGTCGCTCAAAATAACGACTATAATGTAATGTGTAAACAATATAACAAAAGTTTTAGCAGTATTATGGAGGAAATGGAAATTCTCTTTTAAATGTTGTAATACTTACCAGTTTGCCTTTTTAATTTAGAGATTATATGGTAAATCACAGCCACAAGCAGCAGAACAGGAACTAAAACACCAAAAACAATTCCAACTATAGCACCACAAGGAAGACCTGGATCTTTGGTTATAAAGAGAGACAGTGAAAGTGTCAGTCAATGTGATGATCTTAAATGACTTCAAATATATGCTAATAATACTGTATGCCAGGGTTCCTCAAATCTTGCCCTGGAGGGCCAGTGCCAATGCAGAGTTTAGCCCTGATCAAAATCACCTGAGCAAACTTATCAAAGTCTTCAGGATCGCTAGAAAATCACAGGTAGGTGATTTTGACAGGGTTCGAGCTAAACTCTGCAGGGCAGTGGCCCTCCAGGACCGGATTTGAGGAACCCTGCCGAATGCCATTACACTGAAAGTTACTCACTCTTTCACTTACTCACACTCTTTCAGTTACTCAGAGTGACTCACCAGTGACAGAAAGAAGGAATCGCCGTGAACTCTCACTGCCTCTAATCTGTAGTTCATAAAATCCAGAGTCTGTGGTTCTAGTGTTTCTGATAGTCAGAGATCCGTTCTGATTCAGCTGCAGTCGATCTCTGAATTTCTCATCAGTATTGTTTAATGAGATTTTATTAATTTCAATATCAATTTTAGCTAGGATGATGCCTTTATCTCCAAATCTCCACAGCATCAGAGCATCTTTGTGCATTTCAGCATCAGTGTTTAGAGTGACAGACTCTCCCTCTGTCACTGACACTGACTTCACTGCCTCCGTCTCACCAACCATGTCTGCAAAACAAGAAGAACATTAACAAAAATGTGTTTCATGACATATCACAAATTTTGAAAGAGTTAGTCCCATCATGAAAACCTGATTGTGTGGTGCAAAATCTGGAAAATCACACTCAATAAATGCTTACACAATCATTTAAATTTGGTTTAAAATTATGAAACTTGAATAACCATAATTCCTAACCCAGGGTAAATATGAATAGTGTGAAATAATCCAGGGTTCAGAATGACCAAATTATTGACACACTGATCTAAACCCGGACCATTAGCTTCTTCTCCATTGTCAGGCCGAACGGTTCTAAGAACGGTATTAACGGTTCACATTTCGACTTGAGCATGGTTCAGCATGGCACGCTTACAAACCGTTCTCAGCCTGAAATTCTCTGCATGTTTGGCTAATCGTGCTGGTGGAACGTCACATCGCTGCTCATGATTGGTCACTTGTCTGTGGCCTGGCTGACAGTTTCTCTGTAGCTTACTAAACACGCTATTTATAGAAACTTGTTTCCGTATCCATAAACCATATGCTAACTAGCTTAAGCAAATGGAGCGGTTAGGCCCAACGGTGGAAGAGCAACTAAAGTTACAATAAAAGACTTGAGATACTCACCACTGACAGTAACATTAAATATCTTTGTCGTAATCTTTTCTCTAGAGATGGAGAGTTTATATTGTCCAGAGTGTGTGATTCTGGTGTTTCTGATGGTGAGAGATCCAGTGTTTTCGTCCACTTGTAACCTGCCTCTGAATCCCACATCCTCACCGGTGAAAGAAAATGAAGTCAAGTTGCCCTTTCTCGTTATTTTAGATATAAGAGAGTGTTTTGGTCCAAACAGCCACAGAATAGTATCATCGTTCAGTAGTTCAGTCAGATTAGTGTTTAGAGTGACAGAATCTCCCTCCATCACTGACACTGGCTCAGTTTCACCCGTCTCTGTACCAGACACACCTGGAAAACAAACAGAACAAGTTTTACTGAAACTGTAATGAAGGCTAATGTGTTTTCTGAGGTTTAATTCATGGGACCATTTCAGTATTAATCAGTTTAAATAATTATTAAATATTCATATGTTGTCAAATACTTTAAAATGATATGAAATAATGAATGTATTAATATAAATACTAACGCCGTTAAAATGGTTGCATCTGATTGGTCGCGTGTGTGCGTGCGTGTTCTAGTTGTCATGGAGCTCTCGCGCTTTGCTTTATTCATTCTCAGTAAAGCTGTGATTGTGAAGCATCGCGTTTTGAGTCTTTGATTTAACATACTCCCTCTCAGGGGTACTACAAAACCAGAGTCAATTGAATTCGATTGAAATATTTGTGTGATCTGCTGAAAATGACAAATAGATTGGATAGGCTAACTTTTTAGATTGTGACAGAAAAAATAATAAAAATGTAAGACCATATACACACCCAAGCTTAGCTAAACATTAACAATGTAGCCTACTTGAGAATCAACACTGTATTTAAGACTTGTTTTCGTCGACTGTGTACAGTATGTATGAAGCAAAAAATACATTCTGAAACCAATAGCCAAATATTAATGCTTTATGTTGTTTCTCAAATAGGCCTAACGTTAAATACATCTCGTCTTAGCATAAAAAATTGCTTTCTCATCATGAATAGGATTTTTTTCAGTATGTTATTTCTGTTGGATTTGTTAGTTCTTCTGTCATCATTAAATCTTGAAATCATCATACAACATTGTCTATGAAAAATGTCTATAAATCTAAACCGAAAGGAAATCGAAATTCATAACTTACCGTACATCAATAAGAACAGCACGAGGAACATGTTCGTTCCAAATGTTTTTGTAGAGCTGTGACGAATCTGACTTGAAAAATATGATCAATGAGATTTCTATGTTTGTGTTCTCCGAATTTGTCGTCCTAAAGTTATAGCAAAACAGACTGACAAGCCTGAAAACTAAACTGAAAACAGTCACACAAAAAGCAGCAAAAAACAAAAAAAAAACAAGACTCCAAGTTTTGACTCTACAGTAGACTTTTCTCAAAGGTGTGAATGACGTTTAAAGAAGAACCAGGTTAATGTTATAGCTACTTGAAATAAATATACAGCAGAAATGTCGATCTGTCCCATAGACTGTAAAAAATAAATCTGTCCTGGCGAGCACAGGGCGTGGCATGACGTGGTTTCTAGTCTATGGTTAAAACACCTTGTACTTTAAACGTAACGTAGCCTACGTATTTTACGTAATGGGACGATTGATTCCGGGGCTCTGATGCTTCGACGCATTTTTTCACAGCTGGCATGAAGGCATACATTTATTTAAATGATTTAACACTACTTCTCTATAACTTAAATTAAAAAAAAAAAAAAAAAAAAAAAAACAGAACTCCCAAAATATTTTTTCAACTACTCACGTCTAATTGTGATCACATAGGCTATATTTTATATTATCGATCAACATGTGAATCCGTTGACCAGGCTACACGAGTTGTGGTCTCATTGGCACAATTAATTTAGATGATAGATCTAATTTGATAGAACTGTATTGATCCCAGATTGATTCCACTCTTGTTTTTTTCTGCTCTGCGGTGATAGACTAGGTCGATTTTCAGATAATGTGACACCCTTGGGCATTTTTTAGTAAAA
This sequence comes from Vimba vimba, assembly GCA_022828995.1. NCBI lineage: Eukaryota > Metazoa > Chordata > Actinopteri > Cypriniformes > Leuciscidae > Vimba > Vimba vimba. The sequence continues at coordinate 29,183,523 of CM040825.1, read as the reverse complement.
GTTGGCAAACAGACTTTTCTAAGGGTATTTTTTCTGCTGAATCCATTTTTGCTGTTTGCCAAGCTGTATCTCTTATGTGAAACTCAGTAGAGCGCAAACTTCAAGATGACCTCTAAAATGTCAGGAAATTCTATATTTATAAACTTTACATCATGCACAACATCAATTAACGAGAGTTTATTTAGGTGGGAATTAAGATACTTGTATGTGACAATAATAATTGCATTATTTCTCATTGTAGTCATGAAAATATCTGTTTTTCTCCTTATTTCAAATGGACAAACAGAATATCTAAAATGCGAGAGTCATTTGTTTGGAGTCACATGCATACTATTGTCTTTGGATCAAAGTGTGTGAATTGAGTTCAGAGTTATCCAAGAGGTTTTTTATTCTACTTTCTACTTTGTATTACTTTCTGCAGTTATTTCCACACATCGTATTTTTCATCAGAATTAATTTTTATATCCAAAAAGCGACATGAACCAACACAAAATATTTCCAGTTGTGGAATTGTACCCATGAAGTTGGTCAGATTATAAGATCACCAATTATGGAAGCTGTGTGTAGTTTGAAGCCTGACCGGTCAATGTCATTGGATACTTGCATTATATGCCAAGAATCCAAGAAAGATAAGCTATACAATGCGACAGAACAGGGCCTTTTGACACTAAAAGCAGCTGCACAAAGTAGAGGCAAGCTTCACGATCCTCAACACAGAGAAGCAATTGACAGAGTGCTTCTTGTCCAGAACACAGAACAGCACGTGGTCTGGCACCGCTTGTGCTATGCGTTCACGGTATCCCCATCCAGAGCGCTGGTCTCTGCATGCGTGGATAATCAACGAATAACCGCTGCTTTGCCAGAAGGGGTCGTGAACACGATCACGCAGTCTAGAGCTCCTTCTACGAGAAGACTCTACGCGTCTAAATTGTCAGTGTTCTCCAAATGGTGCGCTACAAAGAGCCTGGACCCACACACATGTGGGGTTTCGCGGGTGCTCTCCTTCCTTCTAGAGCTGTTGGACAAGGGCAGGTCCCCTTCCACGCTCAAAGTGTGCGTTGCGGCTATTGCAGCGTTTGCAGAGTCGACACACGGCCACGCGATAGGAAGGAACGAGCTTATCATCCGCTTCCTTAGAGGAGCCAGGAGGATGAACCCCCCGCGACCCCCTTCGGTTCCTATTTGGGATCTTTCTTTGGTCCTAGAGGCCCTGAAAGCATTTCCCTTTGAACCGTTAGAATCCGTGGACCTAAAATACCTTTCGCTCAAAACCGTTTTTCTGATAGCTCTGTCATCAGTAAAACGCGTGGGGGATCTACACACGCTATCCGTTAGCCCCACGTGTCTCGAGTTTGGACCAAATGACTCTAAATTCATCCTCAAACCGAGACATGGCTATGTCCCTAAAGCGATTGGCACTCCCTTCAGAGCGCAGATCATCTCCCTATCGGCTCTGCCAGCATCCGATAGCGAGGGTGGTGAAAACCTCCTATGCCCCGTCAGGGCACTGAGAGTTTACATCACACGCTCCGCCGCCTTCAGACATTCTGAGCAGCTCTTTGTTTCGTTTGGTGGGTGCACCAAGGGTCTCGCCGCCTCGAAACATAGCCTGTCCAGATGGATAGTGGACGCTATCGCAGCAGCTTATGCGTCCAAACACCTGCAGTGCCCTATGGGCATCAGAGCCCATTCCACTAGAGGCATGGCCTCGTCGTGGGCTTGGTCCAGCGGGATTTCTATTCATGACATTTGTATGGCGGCAGGCTGGGCCTCCCCCTCTACATTTGTTAAGTTTTATAACCTGGAAGTTCCCGCCTTGCAGGCTAGACTTTTATCAGTCTAAGTGGTGTGTATGTTCTGCCCAGTTTGTTCGTGTGCAGGCTACTCTCACGTGACTATTAGCTCTTCTGGTTGAGCTGTACTAAGGGCGATATTCTTTATACATAGACTGGCGGAGCCGCTCTGTATTTCCCTATGAAGTGCTTATGTACATGTGCTGGCCCGCGTTGCTGGCCGCCTGTTTCCCACATGTTTTGTGTTCCCCGGGCTTCCCTGGGACTCATGCAGTGGATGCTCGGCGCGCACGGCGTTGACAAGGGGTTCCCATAGCGTAAGCAACTTACGCAATACGAGAGAACCTCTTGTAAGAGAACGTACTTGGTTACCTAACGTAACCTCGGTTAGTCAGACTACTGTTTGGAATTGATCAGCTGCAACTGCGCCTTAAGATGCATGAGTGCACGATGTAAATGTAAAAAGTCTCGTCTGCGTTGCTCTGCTGCATGCAAGTGCAAGACAAGTGATGCAGAATGTAGCAATTGCTGAACTGAATAAGAGCACTGCTCTGTGTTGTTGTGATCATATTGGAGAATCTTGTTGTACCATTGTTTAAATAACATTACATTTCATATGCCATGCAGTTCATGTTTTAGTTATTATTCAGCTAATGTTATGTCCAACTTTATAAGGTAATTTTAGGCCAAGTTTACTGTGTTTATTTCCTTTATCTGTTCAAAGCTAATGTTAGTGGTGTGACACATTACCGTGATATGTTTTGGTAATTTGTTAATTTGTCTCAATTCTTAATATTTACAACCAATCTTTCTGAGAATATCTTTTTCATAAATAAACCAAAAGAGAATTTTGTTTGGTTAAATCTAAGTCCTTAATCTTTTTTACATGGACATGTAAATGTTGAAAAGTAATAAACACTCTTAATGTAATAGGATGATGGTTTAAGATATAGGCCTTTTGCTGCCACCAGCATGATGTTGATGTTCTTACATGGACATACTCAAATACACAATAGTCAGTGTTTACCTGAAATATTGTAAGACAGAATGACTAACTTGTTCTGACTTTTCTGTTTGTTTCCTTTACTCAATAAATGCTATAGCACAATAAAAAAAACAGTTTATCTTTGAGCCGGTGCTGAGAAATTTGCTCATTTTGGCGTATGAGGCGGTCATCTTGGATTTTGCACTCTACTGAGTTTCATGTAAGAGATACAGCTTGGCAAACAGCAAAAATGGATTCAGCATAAAAAATACCCCTAGAATAGTCTATTTGCCAACTTTTACTCAAAAATGCCTGAGGATTTTTATTTAGGCACATTTTTGTGATTTCAACCTGGTCTATGATTTGTTAGATATGGTGGAGAAAACCATAACCATAAAAGTGTGACCACCAGATGTTGCTATTTAATTATTTATATTTATTAAATAAATTATATATTTTAATGTAGGCATATCATATATGTTGTATTTATGTATTTATTTGCACATTTATTTATTTATATTTATTTAATTTATTAAATTATATATTTGTATTCAGGAATTGTATGCAGGAGTTTTGTGGATTTATTCATTTATTTGCCTATTTATATACGTTTTTTCCAGGTTGCAAATATTATTCACGCCAAGAAAAAGAAAAAAATATTTTAGAAACTGTTCACTGAAACAGGGTTCTTCTGGTTCTTCTGTAGCATCGCAATGAAACCCCACTTTTGGAATCTTTATTTTTAATAGGGTAGCCTACTGACAAAGACTCAAGAGCATATTTTAATAATAATGTATATATTTTATGTACAATATTCCTCCTACAAAACGTTTAGGCCTATCTTAAACGGTTAGAACAACATGCCATGACATCCGCTATAGGCAACCAATGGGAACGCCTACTATAGACCATATATACATTTGACGACGTACAACAACCAGCAACAAGGTGGTCGCTTGTGATATGAACGGGCGATTTTACTGCGTGTTTAAAGTGGCAGATATACGGACAAGAAATATGGTTAATGCTTTTATTTTGTTCTTCGTGTGCTTGTGGCGTCTGATTGGTAAGTTATGAGTGAATTATGATGTCCCTTATTTTATTTTATTTTATTTTATTTTATAAACAAACACTTCGCATTACGTTGGTTTTCGTTAAACGTTTCTCAGTTTCTTATCTCTTTAATATTTTACAAACGTAATTTATTAGTTCTTCTGTGACATGATGCGATTTTTAGTGGAAGGAATTCCAAAACAAAATTATATATTTAGTTTTAAATCAATCTTATCCAGAAATAATTGTTGTAGTTTCACTTCTGTTTGCACACGAAAGTGAGTGCTGGAGAAAAATCACCTGACATTGAACTCCTGAACTTTTATTGTTATTCTTTAAAAGTTTACTGCAATTAACTAAACATTCACTAAAGAAAATGTCTATAAATACACTAAAATCACTGATAACTCTAAGTCTGCTCATTAATAACAAACATCATGTCTGTTACAAAATATGTTCCCTTTTTCTGTAGATGTGACGGATGCAGTGAAGTCAGTGTCAGTGATGGAGGGAGATTCTGTCACTCTAAACTCTGATGTTACTGAAACACAGCAATATTTGATGATACAATGGACGTTTGGAAGCACGAGAATCGCTGAATTCGACAGAGCCATGGAATCAAACTCTACGTATGATGAGAGATTCAAAGACAGACTGAAACTGGATCAAACCGGATCTCTGACCATCACAAACACCAGAACCAATGAAACTGGACTTTATCAACTAACACTTGCCGGCCAAGAGACCAAATACAAGAGTTTCAATCTCAAAGTCTATGGTTAGTAGAGAATAATAGTAATATTTTTTTAATTTTCTTTTCTTTTTTTTTTTCTTTTCTTTTCTTTTCTTTTCTTTTCTTTTCTTTTCTTTTCTTTTCTTTTCACTATTCCATAATTGTATGATGTCTCAATGGCTTTAGTTCCATTTAAAATATGGATCTACTATAAAATAAGATCAGAAGTGTGTGAGACTAATGTCACATTAACATCTGTCATTATCAGAGACTCCACAAAGTACTTCATCACCAGAAAGATCGCCATGCCCCAATTTATTGTCGTCCAGCTGTGCTGTGAACAATTCAACCATCAATCAAACTGAGGACAGCAACATTACTGAACTCTATCAGCCAAGTTCAAGTACGTCACTCACTCTTACTCTGTTAAATGTTTTCAGTCAGTGCGATATTAGTTTGTGTAAAGCTTTAACAGATTATGTCAGAACGGAAACACTCGTGCAGTTGTGACCAAACATATTCATAAGTGTTGTTTTGTTACTGCTGATGGTGGCTAAACCATCAACCACATAAACCAATTAAAATTGCAAGATTTTTTATTAACAATGCATTTATGCATTTGACACAGATGCTTTAATCCAAAGCGACTTATTGCATTCAAGGTTTACATTTAATCAGCTCATGCATTCAGAAAGATTGAACTATTTGTGCACACAAGTGCATTTGAAGACTTCAGAAAGCCTCTAAGTGCCATCTGAAATTTTCTTCTAGAATGATCATTTTTATTAAGCTTGTATGTTTATGTTCAGTTATTTCACTTTAATGGCAATTAAAATGACCTATTAATTGTCATTAAAGTGAAATTACTGAACCTAAATATTCAAGCTTGATAAGAATGCTCATTTTAAAAGAAAATTGCAGATAGCACTTACAGGCTTTTGCATCTGAATTCTTCATTTGCTGTTTTTCCTTTTGTGATTTAACTGGAACAGAGAACAGACAGCAGAAGGGCGTCAGAGACATGAAGCAGGTGTGTGTGTGTGTGTGTGTGTGTGTGTGTGTGTGTGTGTGAGAGAGAGAGAGAGAGAGAGAGAGAGAGAGAGAGAGAGAGAGAGAGAGAGAGAGAGAGAGAGAGAGAGAGAGAGAGAGAGAGAGTGTGTGTGTGAGAGCATGAGTGGGCTCTTGCATTAGAAAACATTAGTGCAAAAAAAGATAATCACAGGTTTCCAGAAGAGCTGAGGTTAAACAAGGGGCTGAAGCTCAGAAGACTCTAGAATTATATTATATTCATTATTTTAAACAATACTAGCAACAAAGAAGTGAAAAAAGGAACTACTGTAAATTCACAATTCTGATTCAGTGTTTTTCTTTTTTTATTTCAGACCACATCCACTGTTGTGGTTTCACTGAAGCTGTGATTCGATTGGTCGTCTCTGCTCTGGTGGGCGTGGCTACTGTTGCTGTGCTGGTTTATGACATCAGATCTACAAGAAGTGAGCTGATCAGAGAAGAAGAGACCAGACATCACTGTCAGACCTCTGGAGTCAGATCAGACCAACAGTGTGAACTGAGCAGAAGATTTAGTTCCAGATACGTTTGCTGAAGTTTACTGGTATAATTATGATTTCCTATACTTGCACAGCTGTTTATTAACAGATTGTTTTTCATCAATTGTACTTTTATTGATTGTATTTGCACAAAATATATATTTTTATTGATCTATTCAATTAAATTCATGGCTTCTGAACAAAATAATAATTAGCACCACATTGTATGCATTAGAATGATCTCATAAGCTTTGTTGAAATTACTCTAGGTGAATGTTTTTGGTGACTTTTAATAAAGATTTAGTATTACAACAACTATTGTCCACTTTTATTATCCTTCCTTAAACAATATAGTTCAAATATAGGTTGTATGTGATTGACAGAATTCATGTGACACACTAGCAGCTCCAGATTGTGAGTTGAAACCTTTTGTGGTCTCAGTTATTCACATCTGCACAGCTGTGGTTTGATCTGATGGATGGACAAACTGTCTGTGAAAGAGTTCAGCTAGTAGAGAAATTAAGGATATTGGGAAACAAAAAAACTGTTAAATTTGTGTATAGGCAACAGACCTGATTAATAGGAATTGTGCAAACTTATGCAGAGTTCGGATTTGTAGGCTAGGCTACTGGAACTCTTTTCTATTTCTATGAAATTACTATAGTAATTGTTTCAAGTGTTTCAAGGGAAAAACACTTGAAACATCAATATATTTTATTTGATACAGATCTGTATCAAATAAAATATATTGATGTTTTAAGTGTTTTTCCCTTTTTACTTAAATGATTTCTTGACATTTTTTTCATATTTATTTTTATTTTTATATTGCTCTCTGAGAATTGTATAATGATAATTTTCTCTATGATTATTTACCATTGTTGCACAACGTTGCCCTCAGGCAACACAAAAATATTTTGGGGTGGGGGGGTTGGGGGAGGGACATTTTTTAATAAATCAATAAAATGTTCCCAAATGAGCCAAGAAATGACGTGGAATAATTTTTATCATGTTCCATCAAAATGCATGCAGTAGAGGGTTAAGAATGAACTTTTGAACTGACATTTACAAACTTGCTTCTTCTCTCCTCCTGTTTCGCGTGCAGGAGACAGACGTAATGCTGCCGCGAATGTGACGCGCAATGTCACGTAAACAAGCAAATAAAAAGTACGCTAATTAGATTGTTATAATTTGGAAAACATTTAGATATGTCTAAGTCAAATTGCCATCGAAAATGTAAGACCTTTCATAATAAAAAATAAGACTTTTTAAGGATCCGCGGACACCCTGAATAAGACAAAAACTCATCGGGGCAAAAATGCCCATACCTTGGATATTGGACCTTGATGCTCGTCAAAAAACAGTAATTCGGCCGGGGATTTTTACGCGGGTGGGTGGTGGGAGAAAAAACACTGACATTCTGGATTCAGACTGCAATTAGCCTAAATCACCGACTATTAGCCCCTATAAATTTTGAAAATACCTTACGACTCCACGAGAAACAATTACCATCCAAATAATGCTTAACTCATTACAGCTGCTTGCTTACCTTCTTCGACGTATAAAACAAGCGGATCGGTGACGGGAGGGTGAAGCTAACTGTGGGCTGCTGCCGCTGCACTCGGGGTCTTCCATGGGCACAGATGAAAGTGATCCAAAGTAGTTAGTTAGTTTAGGAATTTTTGCATCCCCTTTTCTGCCTTTCGAGTTTGTTTTTCCTTTTTTGTGCACCACTATCACTTTTTTTTTCATCATTTTTGAACTCCAGCGTCAGCGAGCGATTTATACTCATGTTCAACATGAAAGCATAACGAAAAGAGGCGTTTCCCAATGTCATGGCGCAAATTGTAGAGTTAATTTGATTGGGTGGTAAATTATATAATTCAGGCACATTTTACAATAACTTCTTGTTATTTTATTATACACAAATCAACCACATATGATTTAACAATCTCATTTGCTCAATCACGGGCCCCCTAATCCCGCGGGCCCTGGGGCTTCAGCCCCACCTAGCCCTTATGTTAATCCGGCCCTGGCACTTAAATAGTGGGAAATGTCATACACAAAAAGCGATTGTACAGATGATGGCCTATCATCAAGTGTTTAATTGTGTGATTATGTACATCATGTCTAATACAGTATTTCGCAATTGCTAAGACACATTTCTTGAAACATTTCTTGGTTTTATTTCAGTTAGCCTAATAGCTAGTTTGATTTGCATTGCTCTCAATGCAAATCAAACTAGCTATTAGGCTAACTGAAATAAAACCATGCCAATCTCTAGGTATGGTGAAGGCTGTGATGATGTGGGGCTATTTTAATTCCAAAGGCCAAGGGAACTTTATCAGGATGCATAGTATCATAAAAAAAATAAATAAATTAAATACTTAAAAATAAAAATCTGCCTGCCTCTATGGGAATTTAACATAGGGGTGTCCAAACTTATGCACCCTGTATTTTAAGGAAGAACATTTATTTATTTACGATACATTATTCATTCACAAAGAAAATTTGTGTCCTTAAAGGTTGGATTTTTCCTAATTTTTTTTAAATTAAGGCATCAATTTCCAAAAGATGATTTTTTATTCTTCTTTTTAGTCAACTTTAGCATGGGTGCCTAAACTTATGCATAGCACTGTATGTCTATGCAAGAGTTTCACCTTTTAATGTTAATGCATTTAGACAGTAGGTGGTACTGTTGTATTACATTTCACAGAGCAGCCAAGTCAGTGTATAGACTGCATTCGTTTTTACTAGGTTTGTCTTAATAAATGCAGGCATGAATTTCGTTTTTTGCATTGGTCTTTTAATCATCTGTATTTACAGATTTGTATGCATGAATTGTGCATTTCCAATCCTCAAAGCAGTTAATAACAAAAAAAAAAATATATATATCATGCTCTTTTTCGATAACCAAACAAACAATTCATTGTCTGTGGCTGTGTTTGTGCGCACGGGAAATATGCTGCGCATAACAATAGAAAACAAGGAGAAACGCACAGTCACATGCTCAAACAATCAACAACGTCGCTCTAGAGGTGCGTTGTGGACAGCGAAGTGGACTTCACAGGGTTTTCCGCCATCTTAAGTTAGATTCTAATCCGAAGGGAGCGAACATGTTCAGTTCGAAGGGCACTGCGCACGGCATAGGGAATAAGGGAACATCGATACATCACTTCACAGGAAGCGGAGAGCGATGATCACACACCCAACTGTCATTTCGCGCACGACGTCACCACCAGTCAGAGCGGTCATAACTAACGATGGAGGAGTTTACGTATGTGTGTAAGTAATACATTTCGCCATTGTTATACAAATGACAGTATTTTTATTTTAACCGTTATTGTTGTGAATATTATACTATTTTTGATGATTATAATTTACCTCAGTGAATGCAGCCAGCTTAGCTAGTTTGTGAAGTAAAGTGATTTTATTTTAGGTAGTTGTAAAATAGTGCAATATAATTGTAAATATATAATATAATAATAAAAATTAAAATATGAATGTAGTCCTATATATATTTATGTTATATCATAATCTGCGCGACTCCGTCGTTGACTTTCTTAATGTCATTTGCAGGGCGTTTCAAATGAGCGGTTATTGTCAGTGAAGTCCACTTCAACTGATATACTGTGCTCAAGGAGTAGGGGAGCAGTGAACACTGCATATGGACAGGGTTGCCAGGTGCCAGCAAGGTTTTCCAGCCCAAAACCTCGTCAAAAACCGCCCAAAAAACCGCCCAATTTTTTGTGTGGCTTGTTTCTCGTTTAAACACATTAAAATCATTAACAAGCTTTAAAATGACCCATTTTTCGACTTAGCCTATCCAATTTTAGAAACAATATGAACGCAAAAGTAGGCTACTGATCTCAATCAGACTATTCTACTAAACTATAAGCTTATGTTACGGAAAATAATGCGATCAACTTATCGATGAGTCTCTTTATTGTCAATAAAAGTCACTTGGAAAAAAGCATTCAGTAGGCTAACATAAAAACAGTGGATATATGGACATAAAAAATAACCCACTTTAACATTTCATTTATTTCAAATGGCAACATAAAACATGCATATTAGGGCTTGGAGGAAAAAAAATCGATTTTTTTTATTACAGATATTAATTCAAATTAAATTGCTTCTTTTTTTCTTTTCTTTTTTTTTGCCCTTGCTTACAGATGAGGTTGACCGAAGTTATAGCCACTTTCGTTTCAACAGAGGATGAAATGTGTCGTTACAGAGCTGCACCATTCTTTAAAAGTCTGTGATCTCGATTCAAACACTCACGCGATCTTCTTCCATTTCGTCTGTCAAACCTTTGACAAAATCATATCGCAACATTCAAATCTGTGTTGGCGTGCGTGCGTCACTTTAAGGTAGTGGGAGGGAGTGAGGTTAAAGCCGCTTGTCTACCAGCGTCCGATCAATTTTTGTTTGGCGTCGCGTCAGAAATCATAAGCTTTTAGGGGGCACATCAGCCAGAGTTGTAGTGTGTGTGTGTGTGTGTGTGTGTGTGTGTGTGTGTGTGTGCGCGCGTGCGTGTGTGAGTGAGTGAGTGAGTGAGACTGCTGCCTGCTGAACATTGGGTCGCAGGAATAAGGATCTTAAGTGCCGGTGTTTCGGGAACAAAAACCCGCCGAACTGATCCGAAACCAGCCCAAATTTTATCCACCCGCCCAAACCCATTTTTGCCCGCAAAATAGATTGCAAAACCGCCCAATTGGGCGGTAAACCGCCCAATCTGGCAACCCTGCATATGGACCCTGTCGAATGGAACGCACATTAGATGTGTAAAAACAAGTGGAAAGTGGAAAGCGCGAGCGCGCCGCTGTCTCATTTCCACAAGCGCTTGTTCTCCTGTGGCGTCTGTCGTTGCCAGGCACGTGCACAGGTAGGGCTCAACCTGTGCAGAGCACATGGGCTGAGTCCCAATTCGCCTACTTATACTACGACCTAAAAGTATGTACTTTTTTTGTGATGAAAAAGTACATACTTTTGAGTGTGTAGCAAAAAGTATGCACGTTCTGGGACATACTTCGATGACATCATGCAACGTGAACTTGAACGTGGTTGCCTAGTTACGCACACCGCGACTGTTAACAACACATTTAACATTTCATTCATTCTTATATATCCAATATAATTTTATTTGCTATTCCCATCTTTTTTTCCACAATACATTTACTATGTGTTTACCAAATTGAGGAGTGAAGCAGGGCGTCGTCGTAGATCAACCAAACGCAGGTCGTTTGTGAGGCGGCTCTGACGTTCATGTGCAAATGTGTGTAACGAAAGCTAGCGCTACTTATTTTCTGAGTTAAAATATTTAAAGTTTATAGTGTAACTATTGTTTAACGTATTTTATACTTCATCTTATACTTATGTATAATACTTAAAAATACCCCGATGAAAATGAACCATGCTTTTACTATAGTAAAAGTGTTGTAACCATGTTTCTTTGGTTGGACTGATAAAGTTAACATATGTACAGCCACAGTATTACTACAAATAAGTCAGACAGAAACATCAAAAGAAATACATAAAAAAAGACACTTGCATGACACTACTAGAGCCTTTTTATTTATTGTTTTGTAGACTGCAATGAGGCGCTCGGTATCTTCATCGGACCCTACAAGATAAACACGGTACTTTTTTGGCACAACATAAACCCATTAATATTACGAGACAATAAAATATAACTTTAATTAGGGTTAAACATTTGAATTCTTACACTTAAAAACTGAGGGCGCATCTCCGTTGCTGCATCCGACTGCCAGGTTTACATCACCACCATCACCGCAAAGCTCCTCCCTCCCGAACGCAATGGGTTGTGGGCAATATTAGCCGTTAGAGTGTGCATTGATCTGCACTTCGAATTCTAACCGGAAATAGTAAACCATCCGGGTATCTTTGGAATACTTATTTCAACATGCTATGATTTGGGACGTACTAATTCTAGTTTCGCATACTATTTAGGACGGATAGTATGCGAATTGGGACTCAGCAATGCCCTTTTTGCCCTTACACTCCGAAGTGCCCTTTTTTGGGTGGTGTTTTTTTTTTTTAAATCAATGCTATTGGTTATCATTTACGTCTGTCTGTCTGTTTTACAAATATTTAGCCAATGAAAGTTCTTAAAATGAACTTATGCAAATCGTATTCAATCCTCAAGCTGTCAGTAAGCTGATAACTCCGCCCCCTCTATATTCACTGAATCAACTGAAGTTCCACAGCAGCCGCACAGTAGACCGCAGCTGAACGAAGTTTTGCGAAGGGTAAATAAATATCTTGTTGTTTGAATAAATACTAAACACTATGTCTATAAAGGCTAATATTTTATTTATTTGATGTCTGACTCACTGAGACATGTGGGACGTCGCCTGAGACTGAGAGGTATGGCTAGCATTTGCCATCTAGTCATAGCCAATACATAGACACTTAAATAGCCTGTGCATACAGTAGCATTTCATCTTTTATAAAATGCGATTTTGGCCAAATGTATTTTACAGAAGGAAAAACTGAGCGCCCATATAGGTACAACAAACTAGTTGGTTATAACTAGAGCCAAATTTCTCTCTATGGCTCTGGTTATAACCTGTTGATGAAAATGTAATGTGATGCCGCCGGCGCCGTTTTAATGACGGACAAAAAATGCACATTTTCACACATTCGCTGGTCAAAAACTAGATACTGATAAGTAATACAACAACATATAATTTGTTTTTACCATAGACTGTAAAGGTTTTTATCATCGGAAAAATAACAGGTGCGCCCCCGCGCTGTTTCGTACTGGAACTTACACAAAGCCACGAGTGATCCTCGTCACCTAGGTAACATTTCTAAGAAGTAAGACATTTCTTCTTTGATTTATGATTGCTGATATACACCTAATTTATTAACATTTAGACTAATCATGTTATGGTTAATTCAAGGCTGTTATGCACGTATTATCTAGCTAATTTTTGAATCTATAGTATTCTATACTCTCCGCTCGTCCTCACATGGTTTTACTACAGTAATATTGTAGTAGTGACTTAATTTTTTTTTTTTTACAGAAGATCACTGTTAAATCTTTATATTTTATCATGCAGAATGTAATTCATAATTTAATTCATTCCAAGGCTTCATTTATTTGATCCAAAATACAGCAAAAACAGTAATATTGTGAAATATTTTTACAATTTAAAATAACTGTTTTCTATTTGAATATATTTTAAAATGTAATTTATTTATGTGATCAAAGCTGCATTTTCAGCATCCCTACTCCAGTTCAGTACTCTTCAGTGTTACGTGATCCTTCAGAAATGCTTTTCACTGCAACTGTACTTTTCACACTATTTTTTTTTTTTTTTTTTTTTTTTTTCATTGCTGGCTTATTTTAGGGAAAGTGTAGTGAATAAGAGACCTTCAAGAGACCAACATCCCTGGCTCACTGAAGGTTGCTGTTAGGTTTAAAGAAGCCCTTAAAACCATGTTTATCAATATTATCTGTATTATTATTATTATTATTATGATTGTTATTAATCGTGAATAAATCTAAAGCTTTTGAGACTATTATTTTGTGTTATTGAAAATGGGAGGGGGGTGCCCTTTTTTTGTTTCAGAACATGCCCCTCAAAAAGTCTGTGCACGGCCCTGGTCGTTGCTATGCAACCATGAACTGCACTCTCCATGATGACAAGAGCTGTGTCTGAAATCGCTCCCTATCCACTATATAGTGCACTATTTAGGGTGTCGGCCATTTTGTAGAGGTGTCCGAATTCTGAGTGAACGACATCATTCCCTCCATACTTTTACCCAATCCTCTCTGAATTCGAGTGTACATACGATGTACACTTGATGAGACACTATTTCCCACAATCCAACACGATAAGGCTATAGAGCGCGAATGAAAAATAAACAAAAATGTCACCATGGCAACGGTGCACGTGAGTTAGAAAATCATTTAAGACCAGACGCCTGGTTATTTATTTATATATACCGTTATATCTATATTTGAAAAATCAAATGTGTTGTGTAGTGTTTTGTTCTCTTTTATTTTCACATATAAATGTAAAAAGTAAATAAATATGACAAGCAAGTTTTTTTTTTAATCAAATAACGCAATAAACGTGAAAAATACATACATACAATTGTTACATACAATTCATACAGCCAAAAAAAGGAATTATTAAAGATGGGTAGGTAATGTTTATGACAAATTGTCTGAGCTCTCTGGCGCGTGATAATTATGTCAGCGTCCGAATTCTTTGCTGATGTAGTGCACTCAACTGCCATTCACTATGTAGGGATTAGTGAACGAGTGAGCGGTTTCAGACACAGCTAAGGAAGTATCAGCAAAATATGAATAGATTTCTAGCCCTTGCATTAGCTTTACTACTAGATATATTTATGGAGATGAAAAATAATAAGGCAGCTATGATCAGCTTTTCGGCCGAACATTCAATGTTGTTATGCTGCAAGCTGATGGTTCGTTGCTGCCGCGCTCTATCACTCGGCTCAGCGGAAGACAGAAAATGCCGGTCCAGCGCTGATTGAGGAATTAAATTCAAAAATAAAAGACAGTTTTACATCTTTTCTCTCGCATTCTCGCATTTTTTCTTTCGCATCTCGCATCTCTTCACTACCTGCTAACGTTAGTGCACTGCACCCGAGCAAGCACACTTTGCAGTTCCTCCGGAAATGCATTTTTGTAGTTATGTATGTTCCCTGTAAACGATTTTTGACTGCATTATAATGATTTCTTAATTTAGAATATGATAAAGATTGTGTAGGTGGATGTGTTCTGGGAATTTTCCAGTTAATAGTATAACATTTAAAGCCCCTTAAGTGAACGAAATGACTCGAAAAAAGATTTGTTCATTTTGATGATCGAGATCGAACAAGAGTGTCAGAAGACACTGGTGGCTGGTGTTGCCAGATTGGGTGTCTTTTTCCGCTACATATTAAGGCTGGTTTACGGTGTGTTTTAGGTGGGTTTTCGCCTGGAAGGCTCTATAGAAATCTTGCACTCTATTGAACAAAGTTAAACTGAGAGAGCGTGCCGTTCACAGACACCAGAATGAACGAGTTCACAGTAACGTTCATCAGGTAGTAATGCGGTACGTTCAGTTCACGTTCACCCAAAATATGAACGAGTTCATGAACTATCGTTCAATGAATGCATTCAGGCACAACACTGATACTCAGCATCCACAATGTGAAGCTGTGCCTGGACTTGGACTTGGAAGTAGTAAGCATGGCTCCTGTCCAGTGTAACATCATCCGCATCTTTAATGAGGCAGAATCCCTTGTCTCCAGCACACAGGCGTAAATTTCCTTCATCTTCCTTGCAGTGTGGGCACTAAAATTCACAGTGAAAACAACATGAACTTTTTAATATATTTTTGCTTATTTCACTAATTAAAGCATTTAATATTATTTGCAGACTGTGTGGTTTCCCGATCTTGTCACTTAGTGTTGAGCCAGGCTGGTTCAATGGCATATGACAATGGTATATGTACCATTATCCTAACCCCTATACTTAACTAACCCTATTTCTGCCTAACAAGCCTATGCCTTATGTTTACCCTTGTGGTATTCTTACCCAAAATCTCACCTCCGTCTTATCCTTATTCATCCCTAAATATCTTGTCGCAACTGTGGTGAACTTGTGTGCCTCTGGGTAGCATATGGCCTTTATCAAGCTCTTGGATGGATTCAGAGGATTAGTTTTAAGAACTTGTTCAGCATAGCGGCAGTTATGCGTCCAGCTCTTTGTCGAAACCAGATCCTGGATGCACCCTGGCTTTGAGTTGCCTTCTCTACAGCCTGGACCTGAGAGGGGGTTAACTCTTCTAGCTGGAAATCCTAGCATAGCTCTCCAAGCTCTTTGGGGGGTAGCTGCAGAGTCTCTGGTGTTTTGTATTCAAGAACAGTTTTAGGCAGCAAACAAGATTTGGGGACAATTTTTTTTATGGTAATTCTCCCTAGCCATCAGTGCAGCACTCCTTGGACAGTTTCTGCTTCAGGACTCAAAAAACCTAGCATATTTTTCTGACCCTTTCCTCACTCTTGGACATTGAAGTGGGTTCACAACCTTAGGTTGTTCAGTTGATTTCCCAGCGATGGCATCATCCAGTTTTTGTTTTTTGGATTTTGTTGAGGAGAAGCCTATAAGTATGGAAGCTTGTTTCCGCCACAAAATAAAAAAAATAAAAGATAATTGCGACTTTTTATCTCACAATTGCGAGTTTACATCTCGCAATTCTGACTTTATTTCTCAGAATTGCGAGATATAAAGTCAGAATTGCGTGAAATAAAGTCAGAATTCTGAGATATAAAGTCAGAATTGCGTGATATAAAGTCAGAATTCTGAGATATAAAGTCAGAATTGCGAGATATAAAGTCGCAATTGCGTCTTATAAAGTCAGAAATCATGACGTTTTTTCTCGCAATTGCGACTTTATATCACGCAATTCTGACTTTATATCTCAGAATTCTGACTTTATATCACGCAATTCTGACTTTATAACACATAATTGCGAGTTTATATCTCGCAATTCTGACATCTTTTCTCAGAATTGTGAGATATAAAGTCCAATTCTAAGGGGGGAAAAAAAGACGGACTTTTTTTTTTTTTTTACCTCAGAATAGTTTATATCTCACAATTCTGACTTTATAACACGCAATTGCGACTTTATATCATGCAATTCTGACTTTATATCTCCCAATTGCGTGATATAAAGTCAGAATTCTGAGATATAAAGTCAGAATTCTGAGATATAAAGTCAGAATTGCGTGATATAAAGTCGCAATTGCGAGAAAAAAAGTCAGAATTCTGACTTTATAACACGCAATTCTGACTTTATATCTCAGAATTCTTACTTTATAACACGCAATTGCGACTTTATATCATGCAATTCTGACTTTATATCTCCCAATTGCGTGATATAAAGTCAGAATTCTGAGATATAAAGTCAGAATGCTGAGATATAAAGTCAGAATGCTGAGATATAAAGTCAGAATTGCGTGATATAAAGTCGCAATTGCGAGAAAAAAAGTCAGAATTCTGACTTTATAACACGCAATTCTGACTTTATATCTCAGAATTCTGACTTTATAACACGCAATTGCGACTTTAAAACACGCAATTCTGACTTTATATCTCGCAATTCTGAGAAATAAAGTCAGAATTGCGAGATGTAAACTCGCAATTGTGAGATAAAAAGTCGCAATTATCTTTTAAAATGTTTTATTCAGTGGCGGAAACAAGCTTCCATATATAAGAGCTACAGGAGCATCAGTAATTTGGAAAAAATTAAAAGCATGAAGAACATAAAGTACTGCCCTATTACTGGAAATGACAAAAAAATTTCTGTGGTCCATAACATGGAAGATTATGATTTAAGATATGACACTGCAACTGCAATTTGTGTTGTTTGTATTAGTCTAAGACAAACCATATGAATTTTGGTTGCAGTGTCAGATCATACTTTCCCTGAGTTACCTGCACCAGCATGTTTTAGGAATTGACAGTCACTGTCACTGTCAAGTAAAGTAGGGTACAAAACAAAAGAAATGTTATGTACAGTACATTTGAATACCTTTTTTACATATGATGGTATCAGCCATTTGCACTTTTCCGTTGTGCAGGAGGCTGTATCTCGCATCTTAACACCAGCTTCAATGGAGAAAAGAACTGCCCCTACATGTGAACAGGACTCTGACAATCTGAGAAAAGAATAGAATAGACATTTCTTAATTAACCACAAATTCAACATTGTATTTTGCATGGTTAACCTATGGGTGTGCACTGGCGATATGCTTAAAACAATAAATAGAACATCAAGACTAACAGCTAACAGTTATACAAAATACAGGTGAAAATAACTTACCCTGCCATGCAATTGCAATGAGCTGTAATGACTTCTCCACTTTCTTTTGCAATGATCCACGTCTTTAGTGGTATTTCGGCAGACCTTTGAGAGTGGTTAACCTAATAACGTAAAGTAAACAGCCGTAAAAGTAACATCGAGAAGCGCAGTAGCGTTGAATGGTTGTTAGGGTTAACGTTACGGATTAATTCTCACCCCTTTCCACTTGGTAGCGAGTGTGCTCTTGCTGCCTATCAAGTTAATGTTAAACGAATGGCTTTTCTGAGTTACGTGACATTGTTACGAGCTGTCTTATTGACGTCTTTCTGCGGTTGTTCTCTCGCACCACATCAAAGAGCGACTTTACTGAGTTGAGACTTTGCTGAGCTGAAGCTGAGACTTTGTGTCATATCAAAAGTAACTAAGTTACGAGTTTGCGAGCACAGGGACCTGGTGCTCCGGCACCTCGCCCGTCTGGGCCTTCGGGTCAACTGGGAAAAGAACAAACTCTCCCCCATGCAGAGGATCTCTTTTCTTGGTATGGAAATCGACTCGGTCGCCATGTACGCGCAGCTCATGAGCGAGCGCGTGCAGTCACTGCTGAATTGCCTGAGTCAATTCGAGGGCAAGAGTGCGGTCCCCTGGGGCATATGGCATCAGCAGCGGCAGTCACGCCACTTGGACTGCTTCATATGAGACCCGCTTCAGCACTGGCTTCGCGATCGAGTGCCGGGATGGGCATGGCAAGAGAGCACAGAAGTGCCCTTAGAACGAGTGCCCAGGCATGTTGTTGTATCAGCAGATGCCTTAGCCACGGGTTGGAGTGATATGTGCAATGGACATGCTGCCGTGGGCTCCTGGACAGGACCCCAGCGCCTTTGGCATGTCAATTGCCTCAAGTTGCTGGCAGTACGCTTAGCTCTGCACCATTTTCGGACGTTGCTAAAGGGCAAGCATGTACTAGTCCGTTCAGACAACACGGCGACAGTAGCATACATCAACCGTCAGGGTGGTCTACGCTCCAGCCGTATGTCGCAACTCGCCCGCCATCTCTTGTTATAGAGTCACAAGTGTCTGAGGTCGCTTTGTGTCATTTACATTCTGGGCGAGCTCAATCATGTAGCTGATGAGCTCTCACGACAACGCTCATGTTCCAGGGAATGGAGACTCCATCTCCAGAAGGTTCAGCTGATTTGGGAACAGTTCGGCAATGCACAGGTAGGTATGTCCCGATCTGTGGAACCTGCATGTGTGGGTTCTGGACGGGACACGGAAGGTTTGAGTACCCTACCACCTCAGGTGGTGGCTACCATCACTTCAGCTAGACCCTTGTCCATGAGACACACCTACGCTCTGATGTGGAACCTCTTCGTCACCTGGTGTTCTTCTCGCCGAGAAGATCCCAGAAAATGCCCAATCGGGTCTGTGCTCTCCTTCCTCCAAGAAGGGCTGAAACGAAGGCTGTCTCCTTCCACCCTTAAGGTTTATGTGGCTGCTATCTCTGCACACAACAACCTTGTGGAGTCAAAAATGGTAGGACAGCGTAACCTGGTCGTCAGGTTCCTTATAGGGGCGAGGAGGTTAAATCCTCCTTGCCCCCTACTCATGCCTTCTTGGGGGCTCGCAGTGGTACTATCTGCGCTGCAGAGAGCTCCCTTCGAGCCATTGTAAATCAATAGAGCTTAAGTACCTTTCTATGAAGGTGGTACTCCTGGTTGCTTTGGCCTCCATCAAGAAGGTAGGGGACCTCGGCCTCACGTGATCTTGAAACCCCGGCCTGGATATGTGCCCAAGGTTCCCACCACTCCTTTTAGGGATCAGGTGGTGAATACCATTGAAGTATACCATTGATGTCCACAAAAAATGCAATGTATGAATGGATTCAAAATTGTTTTACACAACTGAATTCACATAGTCATTCCTGAATGACCTCACACTCTCAAAACATAAGGAGCGCGCTTCTAATGTATGTGTGTCAAAAAGTAAAACACACGTGTCTGTGTGTGTGTGTGTGTGTGTGTGTCTATGCGCGCCCCCCTATTCCTGTGAGCTCTGACATCTGAAACACGGTGAAGTCTATATCAGACTAACAAGTTGAAAACATGCCTTTAAAAGTATAATATAAATATCTTATTGATCCAATTATTTTAGTTTTAGATGAATAAAAGAATATAAAATAAAAAGCTTGCTAAAAATAAAAATCATCTTACATGTTAGAGGTAAAGTATACCACGGATGTTCATAAAAATGCAATGTATGAAACGGAGTCGCAGGTCCCTCCTGCCTTCACATTCCTGAACAGTATATATAAATGGGGTCAGTTATTTCATATATGTCACATTCAGTTATTTCACATTCATATGTAAAACATTCTGTTCTTTTTAAAAGTATATAAATGTTAATAAAATAATATACAATAATATCTTACTAAAATAATTAAAGTTGAAAAATGATTCTATCCTTTAAAAGTGTTTAAATTAAATCTTGCAAATTAAACTAAAGTTGAAAAACATACTGTTCTTTAAAAGCATTTAAAAAGCTTACTAAAACCAATTGTTTTAGCATTTAAAAAGCTTACTAAAACCAATTGTTTTAGTTTTAGATAAAAATTACATAAAACATTCTATCCTTTATAATCTAAAACAATTAAACTAAGGTTGAAAAACATTCTATCCTTTAAAAGTATATAATGAAATGCTTATACAATATATCTTACTAAAAATAAAAATCATCTTACATGTTAGAGAGATTTAAAGTATGTCCTACCATGGATGTCCACAAAAATGCAATGTATGAATGGGTTCAAAATTGTTTTACACAACTGAATTCACATAGTCATTCCTGAATGTCTCTCAAAGCACCGTCTCAAAACATAGGGAGCACGCCTCTAATGTATGTGCGTCAAAAGTAAAACACACGTGTCTGTGTGTCTGTGTCTGTGTGTGTGTGTGTGTGTGTGTGTGTGTGTGTGTGGGGGTGGGTCTATGCGCACCCCCCTATTGCTGTGTGCTCTGACATATGAAACAGGACCCCACTCCACATTCCTGAGCACGGTGAAAGTGTAAAGCCAGTAAATCTCATTTAAAGTGAGAATAAACATCATATACAATAATATAAATACCTTGCTAGAAATCTACTGAAATGCTTGTAAAAAGAATAAAATTCATCTCACATGTTTAGAGAGTTACGATTCTTGAACTTATGTGTTCAAGAAGCTGTTGAGAGCCATAAATGACAGAGTGGTTCTCTCTCACACCAGCGTCTCTGACTCCTAGGGTTTATTCAGCGATCAGAATGAGACATTGTGTTAGGGCTAAATTTATTTCAAAGTTTAAATGATATCTTTATAAAATGTAAATGTAATGTATAAAAAATGTATAAAAAAGTCTCTCAAACAGAGGCCCTCGCTTGTGTCTATGCTGCATTCTGACATCCCCTCCTTTCATTTCCAGAGGTAACAGTGACACTGTGAAGTCTATCTCACACTAACTAAAGTTAAAAAACATTCTGTTCTTTATAAGTATATAAAAAATATCTGCTGAAACCAATTGTTTTAGATAAACAAAAGTAATAAAATCCATCTTACATAAAACATTATATTCTTTATATTCTATCCTTTTATATAATTTATATAATCTAAAATAATATAATATAATACAAAATAACAGAGTGGTTCTCTCTCTCATCTAAAAGCATAACCTTAAAAAGTTTGCATTAGATATTTTAAAAGATTGATTAAATTAAATCTTTAAAGTTTCAATACATACTCATCTTCTATTTATCTGTACTTATGTATGATATAAATTATTTTTTTGCTTAACGGTGACCTAAAGTATAATTGTTATTAAACAATGTCTGTTCAAAAACTGTACTTGGTCGTCTTAAATCTCATTTATACGAAAAAGATTCAACCAGCATTTTTTGTCCATGTGGGGGTTTCAATTTTTATGGTGGGGCTTTCCATAGCTATCCCGTACACCTAAACACGACCATCACAGAAAACTACATTTTCAAAATGTAAACAAAAGTTTTAGCTAAATAAAAACACCTTATTTCCAGAGAGGCAAAGTAGTTCTTTATGCAATGATAAAAACGATCCAAAAAAGCAAATAGTTTAAGTTGTCCTATAACAGCCCCAGGCCCTTCAGAGATAAACTACAGTGTGACCTGAAGCTTCAGGATATAGGGCGACAGACCAGATGAGTCTCGGGGGGAGTCTCTGCATTCCAGACTACATCCAAAGTTTACACTAATTTCATTTAAAAGCATAACCTTAAAAGTTTAAATCAAATCTTTAAAGTTTTATTAAAATCATATCTTCTATTTATCTTCTTAGAAGATTTATGTATTATTGTTAATAAGCAGCGTCTGTCCAAAAACTTGAGATCTTAGATCTTTTTTCCATACAACATGAAACATGTTGTCAAAGTTTGTCACAATGTTTTTAAGAAATCCTAGGACTTTACATCGCTCTTATTTAGACAAAGTTGTATCATTTGGAAAATCAAAGTAAAAATCACTATTACACGTATAAGATCATTTTTACTTGTATCTCCCGAACTAGGGTGAAACCCTTTACTGAGAATATACCACCGGCCATCTACTCAAAATATATGTAGAAGTTTCAAATGTTAGCATTTGTTGATGGTGGTCACATGAACAGACTTTGGGGAGAGCTATATCAGGAAGCATGCCCTTTGACCTCCTCGATTTAGAGGCTTTTTTGTTAAAGATTTCTCCCATTGTGGTTCTCCCATCTACTCGGTTTTTTTTTTCAACTTTGGTAAATGTGCCAAGAATCTATGACAACGTGTCTTCCGATAGCGCTTCATCGAGTTTAATTGTACATGTTCTACCGTTATGATGTACTTGTTACATGTTCTACCGTACATGTTCTACCGTTCTATATAATGATTTACACAACCGAAGACAATAGACCGTACCTTTGACTTACCCATCGAGAAGAAAGTAGATTCCTAGATAAAAGCTATCCCGATATTTATTTACATACCGATAAATTAAATTTGAATTTAATTAAAACTTCTCCTGTGGCTCGGCATAACTATGATCCAGCATTATATTGTACCGTGCAGTGCAGCCTTTCAAATGTGGCGGGGGCAGTATCAACGCCTCCCATATGGTCTAGCGGTTAGGATTCCTGGTTTTCATCCAGGCTGCCCGGGTTCGACTCCCGGTATGGGAAGACAATTTTTTTTACATTGCCAACAAAATTCAAGTTATTCAAGTTCATCAATAATCATTTTTAGTCTTAGAGGCCTACACGAACTGCAGAAACAAGCAGTTTCTTGAAGATTCGGTACCGAATCATTTTCACAAATACAATTATATTGAATTCAGAAAATTTCACTATGGAATACTTTATCATAATTTCAATTTAGTTTCAACTTTTCATCTCATAATTATGACGCATAGTCATAATTTCAACTTTTTAAGTCATCATTTCGACTTTTTGTCAATTACGCCTTTTTAATGTTTTAAAGTCATAATTTGGTTGTTGACTATAGTAGTGTTGCACCTGCATGTCCACTAACTCGCTTGTGAGAGTCAGAGTGTGTAAAGTAAACTCTCATTAGTGTTAGTAGAGTATTAGTGGACTGGTAGGGTTAGAATAAATAATATTAGAATAAAATATCTGTTGGGGAGCATCGCGATAAAGAGTTCATGTTTAATGACAACATACAATTTTTCAACCGAGCGAATCTGCGCAAGAGAGGCCTTCTTCAACTTTTTAATTCAGAATTACAATGACGCCTTTTTAATGTAATGCTTAAAAAGTTTTTTAGTCATAATTTGGTTGTTGACTATAGTAGTGTTGATGATGAAACGTGCTAGTGCTTTTTGTACCTCTCTGGTATTATAGTGTTTCAAGATGGCGGAAGCCTCCTTGGACTTACCCGCCCCATGTAAATAAAAGATAAGAAATGATCTGATTTTAAGAAAGATCATTTTACACCCATGAGGACATATTTATGAATAAAGACAATGATTTTAGCTAATAAAATACCATTTTTCAATGTACACATGAGAGGCCTTCAGAAGTCAGAACTTCAGGGGTAGGTCCGTTGGCGAAAACACTGCATGTGTAAGGTAGTTTTCCAGATTTTCACCCAAAATCAAATGACACTTTTCAAAGTTAGAATAACCTGTTGTGTTCTGACACAAGGCCATCAACCGGTTCTTTTTTGTTTTATAAATGTACTTTGCTTATTTCTAAATATCAACCTGATAAATATGAATTCACGATTAAACAAGATAATTTTTAAGAAAAAACATTTTTAAGAAAAATAAACCATGATAATGTTTAGTTTAGATGTTGATGATTTCTCTAACATTGCTCTAACATCTCACTCACAACGCAAAACGTTGTAAATAAACATTTTCAAATTGTAATTTTATTTTATTGATTATGGTGATTTAAAGTTTTTGTTATTAACTAATACCTTTATCTTTTAACTAACATCTGACCCCAAATAAACAGATAATGGAATGTTCACAATCTACATGGTAAGATATTCTCCTATGTATCTAAGTAGTTGTGCTTAAATCTTTGGCTGTATTTTGTCACACCGTAGCGATACAAAGTTCCAGACTTTGGTAAAACCTGCAGGTAAAATTCCACAAAAGTAAATTCTAATTCTTCATCATCATGAGCCATTTTAAACAAATACAAAAAAGCCACTATAGTGATCCGTTTTGAATGTCTGTCATTGAGATCTTGTTTCTTTTTGTACAGTTTGAAAAAAGTACATAGAGTGTGGTCAAACATGTTAGGAATGTATCCTATACATTAGAGGTCCTTCTACACGATAGGCCTTTAACCGGTTCTTTTTTGTTTTATAAAAAAAAAGAAAACAAAAAATATGACAAAAAAAAATGACTAAATCTTTCTGCGATGCCTACGAAACATCGACGTAAAAGATGAGTATGGCTGTTTTTCTGTTACCTATACGCTATAACTCGTTTAACTATTACACGGTTAAGCTAATGAATTACGGTTGATACGTGGTATTTTTACGTGAATTGATTCATTTTTTTATTCCGTCCACACTTTGACACCATTGTTTTATTCGGCAGAATGCCGAAATATTTAATCTATCGTCAATTTCAATGGTTAGATAAATCATCTAACTATTATATGTGAAACATAGGATTCACACATTGGATTCTTGTTTATATTGAACATTGTTATTGAACCGTTTTTCAATATTATTGAAAATAATTGTTAAATAAAAGGGCTATTGTTCTTGGCCTCATCAAAGTTCACATAGTTTTCACCGTACCGACTCTGAAACAAGACTTTAAAAGATTTTGTTTGCATTTCTTCTGAAACACCCTGTTTTGAAATTGTTTAACACCACTAGCGTAACACTTACCGTACTGCCGGTTGCGATTGTATGGAGTTTTCTTTATCTCTTTATATATCTCTTTGTTCATATACGACGGTATTCACATGAATTGGCTTGATTTGAGTCTTGATTTGATACGAGAGACATTTATTATATTATACCGTAAATAGCGCTAGAATGTATGTTTTAATATTTTAATTATATCTCTGGTTCAAAATCTGTGCATACAACAAAATTACTTTTGTTTGAAGAAAAACTCAGCGGCTGCTATTGAAGCTCGTTATACCTCGACTATATATATATATATAATACGTCGTTATACCAACGAGCTTCAATAGCAGCCGCTGAGTTTTTCTTCAAACAAAAGTAATTTTGTTGTATGCACAGATTTTGAGGGTCGCTTATAGAAAGAGGCGTCCTTGTCTTTAAAAACATAGAACCAGAGATATAATTAAAATATTAAAACATACATTCTAGCGCTATTTACGGTATAATATAATAAATGTCTCTCGTATCAAATCAAGACTCAAATCAAGCCAATTCATGTGAATACCGTCGTATATGAACAAAGAGATATATAAAGAGATAAAGAAAACTCCATACAATCGCAACCGGCAGTACGGTAAGTGTTACGCTAGTGGTGTTAAACAATTTCAAAACAGGGTGTTTCAGAAGAAATGCAAACAAAATCTTTTAAAGTCTTGTTTCAGAGTCGGTACGGTGAAAACTATGTGAACTTTGATGAGGCCAAGAACAATAGCCCTTTTATTTAACAATTATTTTCAATAATATTGAAAAACGGTTCAATAACAATGTTCAATATAAACAAGAATCCAATGTGTGAATCCTATGTTTCACATATAATAGTTAGATGATTTATCTAACCATTGAAATTGACGATAGATTAAATATTTCGGCATTCTGCCGAATAAAACAATGGTGTCAAAGTGTGGACGGAATAAAAAAATGAATCAATTCACGTAAAAATACCACGTATCAACCGTAATTCATTAGCTTAACCGTGTAATAGTTAAACGAGTTATAGCGTATAGGTAACAGAAAAACAGCCATACTCATCTTTTACGTCGATGTTTCGTAGGCATCGCAGAAAGATTTAGTCATTTTTTTTTGTCATATTTTTTGTTTTCTTTTTTTTTATAAAACAAAAAAGAACCGGTTAAAGGCCTATCGTGTAGAAGGACCTCTAATGTATAGGATACATTCCTAACATGTTTGACCACACTCTATGTACTTTTTTCAAACTGTACAAAAAGAAACAAGATCTCAATGACAGACATTCAAAACGGATCACTATAGTGGCTTTTTTGTATTTGTTTAAAATGGCTCATGATGATGAAGAATTAGAATTTACTTTTGTGGAATTTTACCTGCAGGTTTTACCAAAGTCTGGAACTTTGTATCGCTACGGTGTGACAAAATACAGCCAAAGATTTAAGCACAACTACTTAGATACATAGGAGAATATCTTACCATGTAGATTGTGAACATTCCATTATCTGTTTATTTGGGGTCAGATGTTAGTTAAAAGATAAAGGTATTAGTTAATAACAAAAACTTTAAATCACCATAATCAATAAAATAAAATTACAATTTGAAAATGTTTATTTACAACGTTTTGCGTTGTGAGTGAGATGTTAGAGCAATGTTAGAGAAATCATCAACATCTAAACTAAACATTATCATGGTTTATTTTTCTTAAAAATGTTTTTTCTTAAAAATTATCTTGTTTAATCGTGAATTCATATTTATCAGGTTGATATTTAGAAATAAGCAAAGTACATTTATAAAACAAAAAAGAACCGGTTGATGGCCTTGTGTCAGAACACAACAGGTTATTCTAACTTTGAAAAGTGTCATTTGATTTTGGGTGAAAATCTGGAAAACTACCTTACACATGCAGTGTTTTCGCCAACGGACCTACCCCTGAAGTTCTGACTTCTGAAGGCCTCTCATGTGTACATTGAAAAATGGTATTTTATTAGCTAAAATCATTGTCTTTATTCATAAATATGTCCTCATGGGTGTAAAATGATCTTTCTTAAAATCAGATCATTTCTTATCTTTTATTTACATGGGGCGGGTAAGTCCAAGGAGGCTTCCGCCATCTTGAAACACTATAATACCAGAGAGGTACAAAAAGCACTAGCACGTTTCATCATCAACACTACTATAGTCAACAACCAAATTATGACTAAAAAACTTTTTAAGCATTACATTAAAAAGGCGTCATTGTAATTCTGAATTAAAAAGTTGAAGAAGGCCTCTCTTGCGCAGATTCGCTCGGTTGAAAAATTGTATGTTGTCATTAAACATGAACTCTTTATCGCGATGCTCCCCAACAGATATTTTATTCTAATATTATTTATTCTAACCCTACCAGTCCACTAATACTCTACTAACACTAATGAGAGTTTACTTTACACACTCTGACTCTCACAAGCGAGTTAGTGGACATGCAGGTGCAACACTACTATAGTCAACAACCAAATTATGACTTTAAAACATTAAAAAGGCGTAATTGACAAAAAGTCGAAATGATGACTTAAAAAGTTGAAATTATGACTATGCGTCATAATTATGAGATGAAAAGTTGAAACTAAATTGAAATTATGATAAAGTATTCCATAGTGAAATTTTCTGAATTCAATATAATTGTATTTGTGAAAATGATTCGGTACCGAATCTTCAAGAAACTGCTTGTTTCTGCAGTTCGTGTAGGCCTCTAAGACTAAAAATGATTATTGATGAACTTGAATAACTTGAATTTTGTTGGCAATGTAAAAAAAATTGTCTTCCCATACCGGGAGTCGAACCCGGGCAGCCTGGATGAAAACCAGGAATCCTAACCGCTAGACCATATGGGAGGCGTTGATACTGCCCCCGCCACATTTGAAAGGCTGCACTGCACGGTACAATATAATGCTGGATCATAGTTATGCCGAGCCACAGGAGAAGTTTTAATTAAATTCAAATTTAATTTATCGGTATGTAAATAAATATCGGGATAGCTTTTATCTAGGAATCTACTTTCTTCTCGATGGGTAAGTCAAAGGTACGGTCTATTGTCTTCGGTTGTGTAAATCATTATATAGAACGGTAGAACATGTACGGTAGAACATGTAACAAGTACATCATAACGGTAGAACATGTACAATTAAACTCGATGAAGCGCTATCGGAAGACACGTTGTCATAGATTCTTGGCACATTTACCAAAGTTGAAAAAAAAAACCGAGTAGATGGGAGAACCACAATGGGAGAAATCTTTAACAAAAAAGCCTCTAAATCGAGGAGGTCAAAGGGCATGCTTCCTGATATAGCTCTCCCCAAAGTCTGTTCATGTGACCACCATCAACAAATGCTAACATTTGAAACTTCTACATATATTTTGAGTAGATGGCCGGTGGTATATTCTCAGTAAAGGGTTTCACCCTAGTTCGGGAGATACAAGTAAAAATGATCTTATACGTGTAATAGTGATTTTTACTTTGATTTTCCAAATGATACAACTTTGTCTAAATAAGAGCGATGTAAAGTCCTAGGATTTCTTAAAAACATTGTGACAAACTTTGACAACATGTTTCATGTTGTATGGAAAAAAGATCTAAGATCTCAAGTTTTTGGACAGACGCTGCTTATTAACAATAATACATAAATCTTCTAAGAAGATAAATAGAAGATATGATTTTAATAAAACTTTAAAGATTTGATTTAAACTTTTAAGGTTATGCTTTTAAATGAAATTAGTGTAAACTTTGGATGTAGTCTGGAATGCAGAGACTCCCCCCGAGACTCATCTGGTCTGTCGCCCTATATCCTGAAGCTTCAGGTCACACTGTAGTTTATCTCTGAAGGGCCTGGGGCTGTTATAGGACAACTTAAACTATTTGCTTTTTTGGATCGTTTTTATCATTGCATAAAGAACTACTTTGCCTCTCTGGAAATAAGGTGTTTTTATTTAGCTAAAACTTTTGTTTACATTTTGAAAATGTAGTTTTCTGTGATGGTCGTGTTTAGGTGTACGGGATAGCTATGGAAAGCCCCACCATAAAAATTGAAACCCCCACATGGACAAAAAATGCTGGTTGAATCTTTTTCGTATAAATGAGATTTAAGACGACCAAGTACAGTTTTTGAACAGACATTGTTTAATAACAATTATACTTTAGGTCACCGTTAAGCAAAAAAATAATTTATATCATACATAAGTACAGATAAATAGAAGATGAGTATGTATTGAAACTTTAAAGATTTAATTTAATCAATCTTTTAAAATATCTAATGCAAACTTTTTAAGGTTATGCTTTTAGATGAGAGAGAGAATATTTTTTATATACTTATAAAGAACAGAATGTTTTTTAACTTTAGTTAGTGTGAGATAGACTTCACAGTGTCACTGTTACCTCTGGAAATGGAAGGAGGGGATGTCAGAATGCAGCATAGACACAAGCGAGGGCCTCTGTTTGAGAGACTTTTTATAAAAAAATGTATACATTACATTTACATTTTATAAAGTTATCATTTAAACTTTGAAATAAATTTAGCCCTAACACAATGTCTCATTCTGATCGCTGAATAAATCCTAGGACTGTGCTCTCCTCTCACGCTGGTGTGAGAGAGAACCTCTGTGATTTATAGCTCTTAAGACCTTCTTGAACATGTAAATTCAAGCGTTGTAAGTTTCTAAACATGTAAGATGAATTTTATTCTTTTTACACACATTTCAGTTTATTTTTGTAAGATATTTATATTATTGTATTATGATGTTTATTCTCACTTTAAATGAGATTTACTGGCTTTACACTTTCACCGTGCTCAGGAATGTGGAGTGGGGTCCTGTTTCATATGTCAGAGCACACATGTGAAGGGGGGTGCGCATAGACACACACACACACACACACACACACACACACATACACACACACACACACACACACACACACAGACACAGACACACAGACACGTGTGTTTTACTTTTGACGCACATACATTAGACGCGCTATGTTTTGAGACAGTGTGAGGTCATTCAGGAATGACTAGATGAATTCAGTTGTGTAAAACAATTTTGAACCCATTCATACATTGCATTTTTGTGGACATCCATGGTAGGACATACTTTAAATCTCTCTAACATGTAAGATGATTTTTATTTTTAGTAAGATATATTGTATAAGCATTTCATTATATACTTTTAAAGGATAGAATGTTTTTCAACCTTAGTTTAATTGTTTTAGATTATAAAGGATAGAATGTTTTATGTAATTTTTATCTAAAACTAAAACAATTGGTTTTGGTAAGCTTTTTAAATGCTTTTAAAGAACAGTATGTTTTTCAACTTTAGTTTAATTTGCAAGATTTAATTTAAACACTTTTAAAGGATAGAATCATTTTTCAACTTTAATTATTTTAGTAAGATATTATTGTATATTATTTTATTAACATTTATATACTTTTAAAAAGAACAGAATGTTTTACATATGAATGTGAAATAACTGAATGTGACATATATGAAATAACTGACCCCATTTATATATACTGTTCAGGAATGTGAAGGCAGGAGGGACCTGCGACTCCGTTTCATACATTGCATTTTTATGAACATCCGTGGTATACTTTACCTCTAACATGTAAGATGATTTTTATTTTTAGCAAGCTTTTTATTTTATATTCTTTTATTCATCTAAAACTAAAATAATTGGATCAATAAGATATTTATATTATACTTTTAAAGGCATGTTTTCAACTTGTTAGTCTGATATAGACTTCACCGTGTTTCAGATGTCAGAGCTCACAGGAATAGGGGGGCGCGCATAGACACACACACACACACACACACAGACACGTGTGTTTTACTTTTTGACACACATACATTAGAAGCGCGCTCCTTATGTTTTGAGAGTGTGAGGTCATTCAGGAATGACTATGTGAATTCAGTTGTGTAAAACAATTTTGAATCCATTCATACATTGCATTTTTTGTGGACATCAATGGTATACTTCAACTTTCTAAAATAAGGTAAGACAATTTTATTCAGCTAAAACTATTGGTTTTAGTAAGCTTTTATATTATAAACTTAAAAACAACTTTAGCATGATCATTTATATAAATTATATAAAGGATAGGATGTTTTACATAGGAATGTGAAATAACTAAATGTTTTTTCAACCTTAAATTGTTTTAGATTATAGACTTTTAAAGAGCACATTGTTTATGTAATTTTTATCTAAAATAATTGGTTTTAGTAAGCTTTTAAACGCTTTTAAAGGTATGTTTTTCAACTTTAGGTTAATTATTTTTGTGGACATCAATGGTATGGACATACTTTCCAACTCTCTAAAATAATTGGTTTCAATGTATGTTTTATTTTAAAGGATGAGATTATTTTGTGTGACATACGCTTCTCACTTTCACTGCGGTGGGGGCGCAGGCACAATAACCACACACACACATATAACTGGGACAAAGTTCAAACAACCGGCAAAAAACATCTGTTCTGTTAATATAATTAAAACTACCCGTCAAAATTATGATTTAGTCCTACATAGGTCATAGTTCAAAACTAACTGTCATACAACATGATCGATAGGCTAGCAGGGTCAATAGGTTAATCCATGACCGCATTCCGGAAGTTCAACCTGTCAATCATAAAAGGTCACCGGAAGTTCAACCTGCCAAAAGGTCAAAGGTCAAAGTCGTAAATCATTTTGACACATGTCCCCCCATAAGGACTACTGGTGCGCTCCACCTCTGGTATGCTGTTGGCTTGGGGAGCTGTCAGTTTTTATCAAATGGCGTGACATCACTTCCCCTTCGGCCAATCAAGTTTCCCGCCAGCAGCAATAAAAGACGCGGAACAACACGAGGAAGCAACTTTTTTTCTGTCGCTCTGTTTTTTTTTGTTTTTTTTTACTTTGTATGCTTATTCTTTTTGTTACTGTCATAACCCTGTTTATTTTTGCTGCCATCTCATTTTTTGAATAATGTTGTGTGTTTTTTCCTGTACATTCTCTTTCTGTCTTTTGATGGCGTTGTTCGACCCAGAGTAAAAAGTGGACAGGTTATAAGTCACGTGACTTGCATAATACAACACCTAGGTAACTCGATGTATATATACCCCAGGTAAGAAAGTGAACGGCACCCTCTGTATGTTTTGTGTTTGTTAGTCAGAGTAATTTAGTTAGGGCGTTGACGCAGAAGAGTTGATGTCTTTTCTTTTCTTTCTTTTATTAGTTAGATTAGAGATTTAATTACAAGTTAGAATGAGTTTTGTTTTGTTCTTTTCTTTTCTTTGGCTCCACTAATTGCGTCCCTTTTTTTTCTCTTGGGTTATTTATCTGATTTTTTTTTTTATCTGTAAATATTTGCTTTTATATTTTTTCATTGCTTATATTCACCATTATTATTATTACTATTTGTTGTATAATAATTTCACTTCTGTATAATAAAATTATTTTTCTTTCACACTAATTTGTTGTGTTGTCTCTTCGCACCCTAATCACACCAAATTTTATCACAACCTCAATGTTACCCCATAGGAGTTCGTAACAGTCTGTTAGAGGGCAGCAGAAGGGAAATGCTCTCTCCAAACAGAGGTTGGATAGTGTATCTCACTGGATTGTCACTATCTCACTGGATAGTGGACGCTATTGTCTTGGCATACCAGGTTCAAGGCCTGCCATGCCCCCTTGAGGGTAAAGGCACACTCCAGCAGGAGTCAAACAAAAATCAGCGAGTCATGCATTGAATCAATGCCATTGGTCTCTATTTTAGGGATTACCCATGCGACACATTGCTGGTCAGCTGAGCCTTGAAAAGTGGAGCTCAAAGTTAAAAATAATTAACACCTTGTTTCATTACTATCTTGTGTAGCCCTGGGCTCCTCCAGCACAGTTGATGTCGACACCAGGGGCCGGTTTCACAAAGATAGACTTTGACTATGGCTTAGATATAGTAGATAGTCAGACTTCAGATAGACATCTAAATCAGACCGTTGCACAAAGCACTTAAGACTCTGACTATCTTAAGTAGGACTACATTGCAATGCATTCTGGGTAAAATAAGACACTTTTCAAAACAAAAAACATGGCGGGTCGAGTAAGCGCATTCAACCGCTCAGTGCAGTTTACCCCAGCGGAAAATATGTGTTTGTTGGAGGAGTAGGCTATAAATTACGGAGTATGTTTTTATGTTTCCACTGTTTGATCGCGCCCGTGCCATTTCTCTCTCTGACATAGCCTACACACACACATTCCAGCATTGCAATCTTGACATCGCAGCCTGTTATTATGCAGCGTTCAAACCAAACGGGAATAGAGCGTCAAATTCGCGTCTATCGCGTCTAGTTCGACGCTTGAACATTTTGAATCCATTCGCGCATCCAAGGCGAATAGGACGCGCGTATAAAGTGAGCGTTTGAAGCGAAATAGACGGTTGAACAGTCACGGTGTATTGCATTTCACGCATCGCCCGTGACGCTTGCGTATGAAAGAAAGCGCGTTGATCGTTGCTCGCGCCTCGCGTTGACTATGTAACGGCCCTAACAGTTACAAGGACATTTTACTTGGGAATGTAACGTTAGTAACAAGAAGAAATGTTTAAATTATGAGCCATTTTCACTTTTCTTTTGGCAGTTTGTAATGTAACTGATTGTTACTGCTGGTTGCCAAGGTAACATAGAGTCTTAGACCTCAGTTAGCCTGGGGGTAAGGTGTCTAATTTTTTTGGTCTAAATTAAGTCAGTCTTTATTTTTGTGAAACAGTCTAACTTGCATTAGACTGTCTATGAGCAAGTTTTAGACTTGTCTAACACTATACACTGTAAAAAAAAAGTGTAATTTTACAGGTAATTGTCTGTATTTTTTTACAGAATTTTACCGTTTTGTCATTATACAGCAAATATCTGTAAAATGAAAGGCATTTGCTGTAATTTAAAGGTCCATTGTTAAATTTACAGGTAATTGCTTGTATTTTGGTTTTACAGCAATTTTACGTTTTTTAAAAGGAACTTGTCTGTATTTTTACAGAGTTATGTGTAATTTTACAGAAATTATTAAGTAATATTTTACAGATTTTTTCTGTGAAATTAGAAAACAAAGAAAAGAAGGTATAACTGCGGAAATCAGCATCTATTCAATGTTTTCCTTACAGATTATTAAGCATGTGGGGGCTAAAGTGAGTTTTTTTTAAGGTTAAATAAAAGTATTTGTAGGCCCTACCATAGACTGTGATTTGTACATACAGTACCCTACATAGACTACAGTAGGCCTGAATTATTTTTTATTTCACATTTTATTTTATACTCATTTTGATCATTATTTCATTGTCTTATTCTCCCATAATTTCATGTATATTTTATGAATATTTTTCCAAATCTCCGTTGCTGCACATTCAGGGCTTTGTGTGTTTGTGTGTGTGTGTGTGTGTGTGTGTGTTTGAGTGCGCGCGCGCGATGACGCAGGTTCAAATTCATTTCCGCTGTTTACTCCCGCCCACAACGGTTAACGTTCGCTGATCAGTCGAGTTTGGGCAAGCGGGAGATTTGAATTCAGTCTACTCTCGTGAAGTGGATTGTGAGATCAACAGTGGTTCAAAGCAATCGTATTCGTCAAGAGCAGCCGTGAGCAGGAAGTCAGTCCGTTTGGATTCTTCGGAAATAACGCCCTTTTCAGTGAGCCTTGTTCATCACAGCGGACATCATGCCAACCGATCACCGGCTGAGGTAAGAGTCTCATTATACTAAGTTACATGTGAACGATATTTTATAGTACATTTGTGTTAAGTTTACAGTTTTCAAGCTAACGTTAGCATTCTTAAATGATGTTCAGTTAACTGGCGAGAGCTGGAGGGCAAAACACTAAAAATGTAGCATGCGTCTTTACATTTTCCATCTGTTTTAAGAAAGATCAGTTGAACCCACACCTCAAAAGACCTAAAACGAGCTTTCGTAGACTTGTTATACATATCAAAGTCCGTTTAATTGTATATAAAATCTTCGTTAATACGCGATACTATCTGTCAGTAAATCATCTCTTAAATGGCGGGACATTTTGAAACACTGCCTGGAAGCTGAAAACTCTTCTCTTAAAAAATATCCTTGGTTTTAATTATAGTAAAATTATAGTAACCACGTTTTTGGCGGATTTTTATTACTATTTTTAATAACCACAGTTATACTACAAATAGGCCTACCATGTTTGTTTGTTTTTTTGTTTGTTTCTTTGTGGTTAAACCATAGTTAATTTTCGTAAGGGTTGACGTGGCTATCTAAGTTAGACTGTTAAGAAAACGAATTCAGTAAATACTGTAACTTACTTGATACAGGAAAGCACATGAGACTAGAATATGAACACAACATGATAAATTGCATATTCTGGCTGCATCTGCTTGCCAACACGTAACGTTAGCTATAGAATGCATAGGCCTACATGTGCATATATTAGGCTTATAAAATAAAAGTTGATAGAATGTTTGTGTTCTGATGAAGCAATTAACTTATCTACATTTTGGATGAACTGGGTTCATCATAGTAGCCTTTTTCATATGATACTTTTGATCATTGGTTATGAAAATTGCATTGATCAAGATGAACAGAAAGTTAACTTACACCCCTAGGTGTCTCAGCTCAAACCTTCACTATTAGCCTTTCCTGCTCAGCTTCCAGATCATAGTCAGTTGAGGTTTTGCATTGTCCCAGTGGAACATATTCTGACATGTGTAAATGTAATACTGAGTTGTTAATTTTTTTTTTTTGTGTGTGATTTCAGGTCAAGTGGAAAGCAGAATGATCATGGCAAACAAGGTATAGGAAGAAGTAATTTAAAATATTGTTATGGCTGAGTCATCTGATTCCATATGATTGCACTAAAAGTGGCAGAACATTTAATTTGTTTTATACTGTATTTTCCCATATGAATATTATTCATTTGATCCTTTGTCAGGCCACTGTAGCTGCACAAGGTTTGGTTTTACTACAGTAAGACCACGATTGTGTTAGATTCCACCCATCTATTTATTTATTATTATTATTATTTATTTTTTATTTTTTTTGTTGTGTAACTAGGCTCTGTCATTTAGAAACATGACTTTTTCTATCACTTAATGACACATATCTCTACCTTTCATTCCAGCCAGAGGATCTGATGGTTGCTGCTCGCATCTCAGCCTACCTGATGGAAAATTCTTGCTGGATGAATGACCTTCACCTTCAACTCAACCTTGCCAAGACAGACCTGCTTATGGTTTCAGCCAAACCATCCTTGCTGTGTGATCCTGCTGATTTGCCTTATACAACACCAGAAAGATCCGGCCCTTCCTATCGGAGCCACACAACTCCTTGTCTAAGCTCTTGTTCTATCCAGACTGGACTATTGTAATGCTCTCCTGGCAGCTCTTCCAGCATCAGTCAAACCTCTGCAACTGATCCAGATGCTGCAGCAAGACCTAAACTCACTGCTTCAGATCTATGTGTGTCTCCAGAAGCTTGTATTCTGCAAGTGTACGGCGCCTTGTGGTGCCATCATCCCAAAGAGACAAAATCACTTTCACTGACCTTTCCCTGGACTGTTCCCTGCTGGTGGGATGACCTGCGCAACTCAACACATTTTCAAGAAACTGCTAAAGATCCATCTTTTCATAAACACTTGACCCAATAATACTAAATCTTTGTTTTAATAAAAAATAAATAAAATTGTGCACTGTGCTACACTAACTGGGACTTGTCACTGCACTTGTTGCTTCTATTGTTCTCTTAATATAAATATAAAGTCTTTTAATGTGGATATTTTTACATGTTCTAAATGATATACTAAGCCTGTATTTCCTATCATTCACGTATGTTGATGCTCAGTGTTTGTTTAATGAGTAATACTGTAAATGTGCAGGTATTCCGTACTTGTACGTTTAGTTAATTTAACAGAAATTGATTGTACATTTGCTATTATTAAGTGCTTAATTAGAGATTGGTCAAAGTTGTGAAACTGGATCTGCAAAAAAATAAAAACTGTAAATATACAAACTTTGTATTTGAATTTATGGACTTATTACATTTTTATACATAAGTTCATAGTTATTTTACACAGAAAAACTATATATTAAAAGATAATTACTGTAGATAGACAGAGCATTATTATAAAATAACTTTATAAAACCCTAAATTTACAGTTTAACCTTAAAGTTAAATGTTCTTTTTATGTAATTTGACATAATTTATCTGTTTTTCCACGGTTTAATAAGCCATTATTAACAGTAATGTACTGTAATTTAATTAATTTTGACCGTAAAGTCAATTCTGTATTTTTACGGTTTTTGCCTGTAATTTTGTGAAATGGTAATTTGCTGTAATTTAACAGAACCCGTCTGGAAACTTTGCTGCCAGAGATTTACCGTTTTTTTACGGGATTTTTTTTTACAGTGTAGACCGGTCTAAAATAGCTTTGTGAAACCGGACCCAGAGTGCAACTTTCCCTTGGCAAGTCCACCTTGCCACCCCTGGGGTTGAAACTTCCACCCTGCGGGCTGGGTTACATAAACCAACAATAGTCAATCTTACCTGATGGCCCCGATAGGCCGTGTGATGTGTTGGGACCACTGAAAGGCCGGGTAATGTGTTGGGCCCCAATAGGCTGTGTGATGTTTTGGGCCCGATCGACCAAGAGACATAAAAGGCTGTGATCGGCCAGTAATAAGAAGAGAAGTATTTGTGAAGACCGAAGCCAATAGATATAGTAGGAAAACAGCTCTTCTGAAAATGATTAATGTACATTTATTTTTTATTATTACATTAGTTTGTCTGTCTCTGTGCCCATTTTAATGAAGCTAAATTCGGAATAAAACTGTTTTCATTGGTATATTTTACTGTTTCTTTTGTCAAACAATGGAATGAATATGAAATAGTGACTGAAATGCAACCCAATAAACATAACCAGCTCTCCCTTCCAAGACGTTAATCTGCACAAAAATCCTGATAATCGAGCCGTCGTCTGATGAAATCAAATACACATAAGATAAAGACAATATTTGTGTTGTGATTTCGGCTGTACTTGCATGTAAAATAAGAGAAGCAACATAATATCTGTGTTTAACTGAATTAAAGATACTACGAGACGCAGAGAGAGAGAGAGAGAGAGAGAGAGAGAGAGAGAGAGGTGCGCGCGCGTGCTGGGAGAGCAGTACCGGCGATTCTCAGAAACTAAATAAGGTTTGGGCGCTTTTTTGAAGGGAAAAAATGGCTAAAGGGGTCTGCAATGTCGCTAAATTGGCAAGACTGTGTATCTCCATTTCTTCAACTAGGGGTTGGGCCACGGGTCAAACAGAAAATATGCGCTGCGTTGATCAGCCGTTAAAAATATTTGTGCCGC
Source organism: Vimba vimba (assembly GCA_022828995.1). Classification (NCBI taxonomy): domain Eukaryota; kingdom Metazoa; phylum Chordata; class Actinopteri; order Cypriniformes; family Leuciscidae; genus Vimba; species Vimba vimba. The sequence goes on along the minus strand of CM040825.1, from coordinate 29,144,821 downwards.
TAATAATAACACAATATATTATTACACTGTGACGAAGGTATAAGTACACAATGTATTATTACACTGTAATAAAGATATAATTACACAATGCATTATTACACTGAAATAAATGTATTTAAAACACTGTAATAAAGGTATACTTGCACAATGTATTAGTACACTGTAATAAAGGTATAATAACACATGTATTTTACATTGTAATAAAGGTATAATTACACATGTATTATTACATTGTATTAAGTTATAATAACACAATGTATTATTACATTATAATAAAGGTATAATTTCAAGGTATAATAACACAGTGTATTATAGTAATAAAAATATAATTTCACAATGTATTATTACACTGTAATAAAGGTATAATAGCACAGTGTATTATTACACTGTAATAAAGGTATAATTTCACAATGTATTATGGCACTGTAAAAAGGTAGAATTACACAATTATGGGACTATAATAAATGTATAATAAGAATGTATTATTACACTGTAATAAAGGTATAATAACACAATGTATTATTACATAGTAATACATGTATAACAACACAATGTATTATTACATTGTAATAAATGTATAATAACACAGTGTATTATTACACTGTAATAAATGTATAATAAGACAATGTATCATTACACTGTAATAAAGGTATAATACCACAATGTGTTATTACATTGTAATAAATGTATAATAACACAATGTTTTATTACACTGTAATAAATGTATTATAAGACAATGTATTATTACACTGTAATAAAGGTATAATAACACAGTGTATTATCACTGTATTTAAGGTATAACAAGACAATGTATCATTACACTGTAATAAAGGTATAATACCACAATATGTTATTACACTGTAATAGATGTATAATAGCACAGTGTATTATTACACTGTAATAAAGGTAGAATTACACAATGTATTATGGGACTGTAATAAATGTATAATAAGAATGTATTATTACACTGAAATAAAGGTATAAAAACACAATGTATTATTACATTGTAATAAATGTATAATAACACAATGTATTATTACATTGTAATAAATATATTATAAGACAATGTATTATTACACTGTAATAAAGGTATAATACCAAAATGTGTTATTACACTGTAATAAAGGTACAATAGCACAGTGTATTATTACATTGTAATAAATGTATAAAAACACAATGTATTATTACATTGTAATAAATGTATAATAACACTATGTATTATTACACTGTAATAAAGGTATAATACCACAATGTGTTATTACACTGTAATAAAGGTATAATAGCAAATTGTATTATTAAATTGTAATAAAGGTATAATAGCACAGTGTATTATTACACTGTAATAAAGGTATAATTTCACTATGTATTATGGCACTGTAACAAAGTAGAATCACACAATTTATTATGGGACTGTAATAAATGTATAATAAGAATGTATTATTACACTGTAATAAAGGTATAATAACACAATGTATTATTACACTGTAATAAAGGTATTATAAGACAATGTATTATTACACTGTAATAAAGGTATAATAAGACAATGTATCATTACACTGTAATAAAGGTTTAATACCACAATGTGTTATTACACTGTATTAAAGGTTTAATAGCACAGTGTATTATTACATTGTAATAAATGTATAATAACACAATGCATTATTACATTGTAATAAATGTATAATAACACTATGTATTATTACACAGTAATAAAGGTATTATACCACAATGTGTTATTACACTGTAATAAAGGTATAATAGCACAGTGTATTATTACATTGTAATAAATGTATAATAACACAATGCATTATTACATTGTAATAAATGTATAATAACACTATGTATTATTACACAGTAATAAAGGTATTATACCACAATGTATCATTACACTGTAATAAAGGTATAATTTCACAATGTATTATCGCACTGGAAAAGGTAGAATCACACAATGTATTATGGGACTGTAATAAATGTATAATAAGAATGTATTATTACACTGTAATAAAGGTATAATAACACAATGTATTATTACACTGTAATAAAGGTATAATAACACAGTGTATTATTACACTGTAATAAAGGTATAATAAGACAATGTATCATTACGCTGTTATAAAGGTATAATACCACAATGTGTTATTACACTGTAATAAAGGTATAATAGCACAGTGTATTATTACACTGTAATAAAGGTATAATTTAACTATGTATTATGGCACTGTAACAAAGTAGAATCACACAATGTATTATGGGTAGGGTTGGGTACCGAAACTCGGTTCCAATAGGGAACCGGTTCCGACGTAAACGGTAGTAACCAGACCGAATAAGAACGAAACTTTCGGTGCCTGATTTCGGTGCCTGACGTTTTTTACCGCCCCCTATAAAACATCTCGCGGCACGAATGATCCAATAATAAAACATCTCCAGTTAACCAGCAGAGCATTCATTTAGTTCGTTTGTTAAATAAGAGATCTAGCGCTGAAATGTGTTTTTTAAATCAAGTGATCAAAGTGCTCGTTGCCGCTGCGATCAGTGGCGCGGATACAGTGTTTTCTCTTGGCTCGCGCACACACTTGGCTTCACTCGGACGCGCGCTTCAATACGTTGCGGAGATCGATCTATTTATGAGGCGCCGTCTATATGATTATGTGCGCGGAGAGTTTGTGTGTGCGTGCTCGCGTCTCAGATGAGTGTGTGTGTGTGTGTGTGTGTGTGCTCGCGTCTCAGATGAGTATGTGCGCGGAGAGTTCCGCGCGTCTCGTGTGTGTAGAGTTTGCGTGTGTGTGCGTGAGCGACTTTAGAAGTTGTGCATTTCATATGTATTAGTTTGAGCATTCAGTAGTATACATGTATGTGTGACTACATAGTACATGTGTATGCAAGGGTTTCATATGTGCGTGAATGAAGTTTGATTTAAGCCCTAGACGGCGCCTCATATCTATTCGTTCTGGTGAAATCTCAAAATATAATGGACACAAAGTGTCCCTGCTTGATATACAACCACTGATGAGCATAATCGGTTTAAAAAAATAAATAAAAAAATAAATAAAAAACTGCGAATGCGGATTAGAACCCAAAACCTCTGACACGCTTGACTAAAGTTCAAGTTCAGCTGCCAGTGTTCCTCTTCGGGTAAGTCTAGTATTTTAATGCCAACTGCAAATCTTGAATATCAAGTATGAAGTATATCAATATCAAGTATATTTATATGGCTATACTGTGTGTTAAATATTTCTGCTCAGTGTCAGATATTTCTCTGTTTTGTAAAAGTCATAATATGAGAAGACAAAATTTTGATCTTAACTCAAGTGTTTTGTGCTACATCAGTAGCCTTTTAAACGGCACAATTTTTCATTTAATCAGAAATCAGAAAATCTTTTTCAGAAAATCACACACACACACACACACACACACACACACACACACACACACACACACACAGAGGTATTATTTTTTTGATAAAGTGTGTGCGGTTTAGTTTTCTTAAGTACCGTTTCAAGAACCGTTTAAGCACCGGAACCGTTTGAAAAATACCGAGTAGGTACTGGTATCGGATAAAACCTAACCAATACCCAACCCTAATTATGGGACTGTAATAAATGTATAATAAGAATGTATTATTACAATGTAATAAAGGTATAATAACACAATGTATTATTACACTGTAATAAAGGTATTACAGTGTAATAACGCGCTGCGTTAACCCGAGACTCTTATCGCGCGATAAAAAAAATATCGCCGTTAATCTATTCTCCAAGTTGGGTTGGGAGCTGGCTCAAGCTACACAAGCTATGATGACGCAATCTACCCGCGGCCGCGAGGAACACCGGGCTGCACCGCATCTTATTCGTCGTCATCTTAAGTAAACACTGTAACACAGCTGAAAGTGAAAACTGGTGAAAAAGATCGGTGCAACGAGCAGCAGCAAACTATATAGACAGAGTGTGTGAGGTAACAGTTCGGTAAGTTAAAACGTGACTTATCCGTTCTACCACCTCAAATTCAAAATGAAACATATCACTGAATACCAGCGCGCGCGTATTATTCCCAATATATCTGAGTGGTGTAGAACATAATCTCTGTCTGCGCCCGATTTAAAGAATCGTTGTTGTGTTTCTTTTTAACTGAAAAGACATCAGTTAGACAATAATATTCTAATTTTAAATTTGGGGTTTCATAAGCTCCAAGCCATAATAAACATTAGACCTACTTAAGTCTCTGCAGCTAGTGTAGCCTACTTACATTTTATTTATCTGCAAAATTATGTTGTATACTTACAGTTTTGCACAATATATGTTCTCAAAACTACATACACCCTTTAAAAAAAAATACATTTAGCAGTTGTTTAGCAGGGTCTGTGTAACCTGTTCTGAAATGGTTTTATTATAATATCGTTATCGCAAGAGGCTGCAATGTATATCACAATATGGATTTTAGGCAACATCGCTAGTAGTTGATAATAACATAGGCCTACCTAATGTTGCCTACGGACGGTAACAGTACAGTAGTAACCTTAACAGTGAGTCGAACAGCTTTCTCAAGCAGTTTGGGATGCATTTTGGAAACAGGAGATGAGCCCCTGGTCTAATGCGCCACCTGACTTGAGAAACCCGTTCTCAAAGACTTACTTTTATAGTCATTATTTGGGTAGCACACATATTCTGAATGCCTTCGGCAGAATTCAAATGAGCCATTTTAATCTAGATTAATCTAGATTAATTTCAAAATTAATCTAGATTAATCTAGATTAAAAAAATTAATCTATGCCCACCTCTAATAATAACACAATGTACTATGGGACTGTAATACATGTATAATAAGAATGTATTATTACACTGTAATAAAGGTATAATAACACAGTGTATTATTACACTGTAATAAAGGTATAATAGCACAGTGTATTATTACACTGTAATAAAGGTATAATAGCACAGTGTATTATTACATTGCAATAAAGGTATACTAGCAAAACGTATTATTACACTGTAATAAAGGTATAATTACACAATGTATTATTACACTGTAATAAATGTATAATTACACACTGTATTATTACATTGTAATAAATGTATAATAACAATGTTTTATTACATTGTAATAAATGTATTATAAGACAATGTATTATTGCACTGTAATAATGGTATAATAACACAGTGTATTATTACACTGTAATAAAGGTATAATAAGACAATGTATCATTACATTGTAATAAAGGTATAATTATAAAATGTGTTATTACACTGTAATAAAGGTATAATAGCACAGTGTATTATTACACTGTAATAAAGGTATAATAACACAGTGTATTGTTACACTGTAATAAAGGTATAATAAGACAATGTATCATTACACTCTAATAAAGGTATAATACCACAATGTGTTATTACACTGTAATAAAGGTATAATAGCACAGTGTTTTATTACACTGTAATAAAGGTATAATTTTACTATGTATTATGGCACTGTAAAAAGTAGAATCACACAATGTATTATGGGACTGTAATAAATGTATAATAAGAATGTATCATTACACTGTAATAAAGGTATAATAGCACAGTGTATTATTACACTGTATAATAACACAGTGTATTGTTACACTGTAATAAAGGTATAATAAGACAATGTATCATTACACTGTAATAAAGGTATAATACCACAATGTGTTATTACACTGTAATAAAGGTATAATAGCACAGTGTTTTATTACACTGTAATAAAGGTATAATTTTACTATGTATTATGGCACTGTAAAAAGTAGAATCACACAATGTATTATGGGACTGTAATAAATGTATAATAAGAATGTATTATTGCACTGTAATAAAGGTATAATAACACAATGTATTATTACATTGTAATAAATGTATAATAACACAATGTATTGTTACACTGTAATAAATTTATAATAACACAATGTATTATTATACTGTAATAAAGGTATAATAAGACAATGTATCATTACACTGTAATAAAGGTATAATAAGACAATGTATCATTACACTGTAATAAAGGTTTAATACCACAATGTGTTATTACAATGTAATAAAGGTATAATAGCACAGTGTATTATTACATTGTAATATATGTATAATAACACAATGTATTATAACATTGTAATAAATGTATAATAACTATGTATTATTACACTGTAATAAAGGTATAATACCACAATGTGTTATTACACTGTAATAAATGTATAATAACACAATGTTTTATTACATTGTAATAAATGTATTATAAGACAATGTATTATTACACTGTAATAATGGTATAATAACACAGTGTATTATTACACTGTAATAAATGTATAATAAGACAATGTATCATTACTCTGTAATAAAGGTATAATACCACAATGTGTTATTACACTGTAATAAAGGCATAATGACACAATGTATTATTACACTGTGATAAATGTATAATTACACACTGTATTATTACATTGTCATAAATGTATTATAAGCCAATGTTTTATTACACTGTAATAAATGTATAAGACAATGTATCATTACACTGTAATAAAGGTATAATACCACAATTTATTATTATACTGTAATAAAGGTATAATAACACACTGTATTATTACATTGTAATAAATGTATAATAACACAATGTTTTATTACATTGTAATAAATGTATTATAAGACAATGTATTATTACACTATAATAAAGGTATAATAACACAGTGTATTATTACACTGTAATAAAGGTATAATTACACAATGTGTTATTACACTGTAATAAAGGCATAATTACACAATGTATAATTGCACACTGTATTACTACATTGTAATAAATGTATAATAACACAACGTTTTATTACATTGTAATAAATGTATTATAAGACAATGTATCATTACACTGTACTAAAGCTATAACACCACAATGTGTTATTACACTGTAATAAAGGTATAATAGCACAGTGTATTATTACACTGTAATAAATGTATAATTTGACAATGTATTATAGCACTGTAAAAAGGTAGAATAATGTATTATTACATTGTAATAAATGTATGATAACACAATGTATTATTACATTGTAATAAATGTATTATAAGACAATGTATTATTACACTGTAATAAAGGTATAATAAGACAATGTATCATTACACTGTAATAAAGGTATAGTACCACAATGTGTTATTACACTGTAATAAAGGTATAATATCACGGTGTATTATTATATTGTAATAAATGTATAATAACACAATGTATTATTACATTGTAATAAAGGTATAATACCACAATGTGTTATTACACAGTAATAATGGTACAATAGCAGAGTGTATTATTACACTGTAATAAAGGTATAATTTCACAATGTATTATGGCACTGTAAAAAGGTAGAATCACACAATGTATTATGGCACTGTAAAAAGGTAGAATCACACTATGTATTATGGGACTGTAATAAATGTATAATAAGAATGTATTATTGCACTGTAATAAAGGTATAATAACACAATGTATTATTACATTGTAATAAATGTATAATAACACAATGTATTGTTACACTGTAATAAATTTATAATAACACAATGTATTATTATACTATAATAAAGGTATTATAGGACAATGTATTATTACACTGTAATAAAGGTATAATAAGACAATGTATCATTACACTGTAATAAAGGTTTAATACCACAATGTGTTATTACACTGTAATAAAGGTATAATGACACAATGTTTTATTACATTGTAATAAATGTATTATAAGACAATGTATTATTACACTGTAATAATGGTATAATAACACAGTGTATTATTACACTGTAATAAATGTATAATAAGACAATGTATCATTACTCTGTAATAAAGGTATAATACCACAATGTATTATTACACTGTAATAAAGGCATAATGACACAATGTATTATTACACGGTGATAAATGTATAATTACACACTGTATTTTTACATTGTCATAAATGTATTATAAGCCAATGTTTTATTACACTGTAATAAAGGTATAATAAGACAATGTATCATTACATTGTAATAAAGGTATAATTATACAATGTGTTATTACACTTTAATAAAGGTATAATAACACAGTGTATTATTACAATGTAATAAATGTATAATAACACAATGTTTTATTACATTGTAATAAATGTATTATAAGACAATGTATTATTACACTGTAATAAAGGTATAATAACACAGTGTATTATTACACTGTAATAAAGGTATAATTACACAATGTGTTATTACACTGTAATAAAGGCATAATGACACAATGTATAATTACACACTGTATTATTACATTGTAATAAATGTATAATAACACAACGTTTTATTACATTGTAATAAATGTATTATAAGACAATGTATCATTACACTGTACTAAAGCTATAACACCACAATGTGTTATTACACTGTAATAAAGGTATAATAGCACAGTGTCTTATTACACTGTAATAAAGGTATAATTTGACAATGTATTATGGCACTGTAAAAAGGTAGAATTACACAATGTATTATGGGACTGTAATAAATGTATAATAACAATGTATTATTAGACTGTAATAAAGGTATAAAAACACAATGTATTATTACATTGTAATAAATGTATAATAACACAATGTATTATTACATTGTAATGTATTATAAGACAATATATTATTACACTGTAATAAAGGTATAATAACACAGTGTATTATTACACTGTAATAAAGGTATAATAGCACAGTGTATTATTACACTGTAATAAAGGTGTAAAAACACAATGTATTATTACATTGTAATAAATGTATGATAACACAATGTATTATTACATTGTAATAAATGTATTATAAGACAATGTATTATTACACTGTAATAAAGGTATAATAAGACAATGTATCATTACACTGTAATAAAGGTATAATACCACAATGTGTTATTACACTGTAATAAAGGTATAATATCACAGTGTATTATTATATTGTAATAAATGTATAATAACACAATGTATTATTACAAATTAATAAATGTATAATACCACAATGTGTTATTACACTGTAATAATGGTATAATAGCAGAGTGTATTATTACACTGTAATAAAGGTAGAATCACACAATGTATTATGGCACTGTAAAAAGGTAGAATCACACTATGTATTATGGGACTGTAATAAATGTATAATACGAATGTATTATTACACTGTAATAAAGGTATAATAACACAGTGTATTATTACACTGTAATAAAGGTATTATAAGACAATGTATTATTACACTGTAATAAAGGTATAATAATACAATGTATCATTACACTGTAATAAAGGTATAATACCACAATGTGTTATTACACTGTATTAAAGGTTTAATAGCACAGTGTATTATTACATTGTAATAAATGTATAATAACACAATGCATTATTACATTGTAATAAATGTATAATAACACTATGTATTATTACACTGCAATAAAGGTATACTAGCACAATGTATTATTACACTGTAATAAAGGTATAATAGCACAGTGTATTATTACACTGTAATAAAGGTATAATATTACAGTGTATTATTACATTGTAATAAATGTATAATAACACAATGTATTATTACATTGTAATAAATGTATAATAATTATGTATTATTACACTGTAATAAAGGTATAATACCACAATGTGTTATTACACTGTAATAAATGTATAATAACACAATGTTTTATTACATTGTAATAAATGTATTATAAGACAATGTATTATTACACTGTAATAATGGTATAATAACACAGTGTATTATTACACTGTAATAAATGTATTATAAGACAATGTATTATTACATTGTAATAAATGTATAATAACACAATGTATTATTACACTGTAATAAAGGTATAATTACACAATGTGTTATTACACTGTAATAAAGGTATAATTTGACAATGTATCATTAGACTGTAATAAAGGTATAAAAACACAATGTATTATTACATTGTAATGTATTATAAGACAATATATTATTACACTGTAATAAAGGTATAATAACAGTGTATTATTACACTGTAATAAAGGTATAATACCACAATGTGTTATTACACTGTAATAAAGGTATAATAGCACAGTGTATTATTATATTGTAATAAATGTATAATAACACAATGTATTATTACATTGTAATAAAGGTATAATACCACAATGTGTTATTACACTGTAATAATGGTATAATAGCAGAGTGTATTATTACACTGTAATAAAGGTATAATTTCACAATGTATTATGGCATTGTAAAAAGGTAGAATCACACAATGTATTATGGGACTGTAATAAATGTATAATAAGAATGCATTATTACACTGTAATAAAGGTATAAAACTACAGTGTATTATTACACTGTAATAAAGGTATAATAAGACAATGTATTATTACACTGTAATAAAGGTATTATAAGACAATGTATCATTACACTGTAATAAAGGTATAATACCACAATGTGTTATTACACTGTATTAAAGGTTTAATAGCACAGTGTATTATTACATTGTAATAAATGTATAATAACACAATGCATTATTACATTGTAACAAATATATAAAAACACTATGTATTATTACACTGCAATAAAGGTATACTAGCACAATGTATTATTACACTGTAATAAAGGCATAATGACACAATGTATTATTACACTGTGATAAATGTATAATTACACACTGTATTATTACATTGTAATAAATGTATGATAACAATGTTTTATTAAATTGTAATAAATGTATTATAAGATAATGTATTATTACACTGTAATAATGGTATAATAACACAGTTTATTATTACACTGTAATAAAGGTATAATAAGACAATGTATCATTACATTGTAATAAAGGTATAATTATAAAATGTGTTATTACACTTTAATAAAGGTATAATAGCACAGTGTATTGTTACACTGTAATAAAGGTATAATACCACAATGTGTTATTACACTGTAATAAAGGTATAATAGCACAGTGTTTTATTACACTGTAATAAAGGTATAATTTAACTATGTATTATGGCACTGTAAAAAGTAGAATCACACAATGTATTATGGGACTGTAATAAATGTATAATAAGAATGTATTATTTTACTGTAATAAAGGTATAATAACACAATGTATTATTTCATTGTAATACATGTATAATAAGACAATGTATTGTTACACTGTAATAAAGGTATAATAAGACAATGTATCATTACACTGTAATAAAGGTATAATAAGACAATGTATCATTACACTGTAATAAAGGTATAATACCACAATGTGTTATTACACTGTAATAAAGGTATAATAGCACAGTGTATTATTACATTGTAATAAATGTATAATAACACAATGTATTATTACATGGTAATAAATGTATAATAACTATGTATTATTACACTGTAATAAAGGTATAATACCACAATGTGTCATTACAAAGTAATAAATGTATAATAACACAATGTTTTATTACACTGTAATAAATGTATAATAACACAGTGTATTATTACACTGTAATAAATGTATAAGACAATGTATCATTACTCTGTAATAAAGGTATAATACCACAATGTGTTATTACACTGTAATAAAGGCATAATGACACAATGTATTATTACACTGTGATAAATGTATAATTACACACTTTATTATTACATTGTAATGTATAATAACACAATGTTTTATTACATTGTAATAAATTTATTATAAGCCAATGTTTTATTACATTGTAATAAAGGTATAATTATACAATGTGTTATTACACTTTAATAAATGTATAATAACACAGTGTATTATTACACTGTAATAAATGTATAAGACAATGTATCATTAGACTGTAATAAAGGTATAATACCACTATGTGTTATTACACTGTAATAAATGTATAATAGCACAGTGTTTTATTACACTGTAATAAAGGTATAATTTTACTATGTATTATGGCACTGTAATAAAGGTATAATAACACAATGTATTATTACATCTTAATAAATGTATAATAACACAATGTATTATTACACTGTAATAAATGTATAATAACACAATGTATTATTATACTGTAATAAAGGTATTATAAGACAATGTATTATTACACTGTAATAAAGGTATAATACCACAATGTGTTATTACACTGTAATAAAGGTATAATAGCACAGTGTATTATTACATTGTAATAATGGTATAATAACACAGTGTATTATTACACTGTAATAAATGTATAATAACACAGATCACACAAACAGAGCAAAGTTACCCGGACTCTTTCACTATCATTCTCGGCGATTTTAATAAAGCTAATCTCACCCGTGAACTGCCTAAATTCAGACAGCACATCACCTGCCCCACCAGGGACACTAACATACTGGACCATTGCTACACTGCTTTAAAGGACGCATACCACTCTGTCCCCAGAGCAGCTTTGGGACTCTCTGATCATTGTTTGGTTCATCTTCTCCCAGCCTACAAGCAGAAACTTAAATCTGCTAAGGCAGTTGTAAGAACTGTAAAGAGATGGACCAGCGAAACAGAGCAGGTCTTACAAGGTTGTTTTGACTGCACTGATTGGAGTGTTTTTGAGGCTGCAGCCACTGATCTGGATGAGCTCACTGACACTGTGACATCTTACATCAGCTTCTGTGAGGACATGTGTGTCCCCACTAGGACTTTTTTAACATATAACAACGATAAGCCATGGTTCACTGCAAAACTAAAACATCTTCGTCAGGCCAAAGAGGATGCCTACAGGAGTGGGGACAGAGCCTTGTACAAACAGGCCAAATACACACTGACAAAGGAGATCAGAGAAGCTAAGAGGAGCTTCTCTGAAAAGCTGAAAAGCCAGTTTTCAGCTAACGACCCTGCATCAGTGTGGAAAGGCCTGAAAGCCATCACCAGCTACAAAACACCATCCCCCAACACTGTTGAGAATCAACGACTGGCCGACGATCTCAATGTATTTTACAGTAGATTTGAAAAGCCTGCTCTCACACCCCACACCCGCTCTGACCGTCTCTACACACAACCATCAACACCCCCCTCCCTCCCCATACTGCTTCTCAGCCTGCACCTCAGATCAGTGAGGAGGATGTATGCAGAGTCTTCAGGAAACAGAAGATAAGGAAAGCCAAAGGCCCAGACGGTGTCTCACCAGCCTGTCTCAAAGCCTGCGCTGTCCAGCTGTCATCCATCTTCACACTGATTTTCAACAGATCACTGGAGCTGTGTGAAGTCCCCTCCTGCTTCAAACACTCCACCATCATCCCGGTACCCAAGAAACCTAAAATCTCTGGACTTAACGATTACAGACCTGTTGCTTTGACATCTGTGGTCATGAAGTCATTTGAGAGACTGGTGCTGGCCTACCTGAAGGACCTCACTGGACCCTTGCTGGACCCCCTGCAGTTTGCTTATCGAGCAAACAGGTCTGTGGATGATGCAGTCAACATGGGACTGCACTACATCCTCCAACATCTGGACAAACCAGGGACTTATGCAAGGATCCTGTTTGTGGACTTCAGCTCCGCTTTCAACACCATCGTCCCGGATACCCTCCTGAATAAACTAACCCAGCTCTCTGTGCCCTCCTCCATCTGTCAGTGGATCATCAGCTTCCTGACAGGCCGGCAGCAGCTAGTGAGGCTGGGAAAAGTCACATCTCGGACCCTTACCATCAGCACTGGTGCCCCCCAAGGGTGCGTTCTCTCCCCACTGCTTTTCTCCCTCTACACAAATGACTGTACCTCCAAAGACTCCTCCGTCAAGCTCCTGAAGTTTGCAGACGACACCACAGTCATTGGCCTCATCCAGGACGGTGACGAGTCTGCTTACAGACAAGAGGTTGAACAGCTGGCTGTCTGGTGCAGTCATAACAACCTGGAGCTGAACACGCTCAAAACTGTGGAGATGATAGTGGACTTTAGGAGAAACCCCCCTGCACTCCCCCCTCTCACCATCATGGACAGCACTGTGACAGCAGTGGAGTCATTCAGGTTCCTGGGCACTACCATCTCTCAGGACCTGAAGTGGGACAATCACATTGACTCCATTGTCAAAAAGGCCCAACAGAGGTTGTACTTCCTTCGTCAACTGAAAAAGTTCAACCTACCACAAGCGCAGATGACTCAGTTTTACTCAGCTGTTATTGAGTCGGTTCTGTGCACTTCTATAACTGTCTGGTTTGGGTCAGCCAGCAAATCAGATATAAGAAGACTACAACGGACTGTTAGGACAGCTGAAAGGATCATTGGTGTACACCTCCCCAACCTTCAGGACTTGTACAATGCCAGAGTGAAGAAACGGGCAGGGAACATCATCACAGACCCCTCCCACCCCGGCCAAAACCTGTTTGCACTTCTGCCGTCAGGCAGACGTTACAGATCTCTGCGCACTAGAACATCTAGGCACAAAAACAGTTTTTTCCCCCATGCTATCTCCAGCTTAAACAGCTAAAACAGCAATTAACACCTGCTGTATAATTCATTCAGTACTTGAGAGAGAAGCAAGAGGTTTTTTTGTGTAAATACATATACAAATTTTATTTATAGAGCTGTACACACAATGCACAAATCTGCACATAACTGTTTCAGATGTATACTATAACTATTATTATTGTTTATTCTATTTATTTATGTTCTCATTTAAATGCCTGTTCTAATGTCATATATGTATGTATGTACCAAGAGCTCCTGTAAAAACCACAAAAAATCCCTTGTGTGTTTGTGCACACTTGGCGAATAAAGCTCATTCTGATTCTGATTCTGATTCTGATTCTGATGTATAATAACACTATGTATTATTACAATGTAATAAAGGTATAATACCACAATGTATTATTACACTGTAATAAAGGTATAATAGCACAGTGTATTATTACACTGTAATAAAGGTATAATTTCACAATGTATTATGGCACTGTAAAAAGGTAGAATCACACAATGTACTATGGGACTGTAATAAATGTATAATAAGAATGTATTATTACACTGTAATAAATGTATAATAACACAGTGTAATATTACACTGTAATAAATGTATAATAAGACAATGTATCATTACTCTGTAATAAAGGTATAATTACACAATGTGTTATTACACTGTAATAAAGGCATAATGACACAATGTATAATTACACACTGTATTATTACATTGTAATAAATGTATAACACAATGTTTTATTACATTGTAATAAATGTATTATAAGACAATGTATCATTACACTGTACTAAAGCTATAACACCACAATGTAATATTACACTGTAATAAAGGTATAATAGCACAGTGTATTATTACACTGTAATAAAGGTATAATTTGACAATGTATTATGGCACTGTAAAAAGGTAGAATTACACAATGTATTATGGGACTGTAATAAATGTATAATAACAATGTATTATTAGACTGTAATAAAGGTATAAAAACACAATGTATTATTACATTGTAATAAATGTATAATAACACAATGTATTATTACATTGTAATGTATTATAAGACAATATATTATTACACTGTAATAAAGGTATAATAACAATGTATTATTAGACTGTAATAAAGGTATAAAAACACAATGTATTATTACATTGTAATAAATGTATAATAACACAATGTATTATTACATTGTAATGTATTATAAGACAATATATTATTACACTGTAATAAAGGTATAATAACACAGTGTATTATTACACTGTAATAAAGGTATAATAGCACAGTGTATTATTACACTATAATAAAGGTGTAAAACACAATGTATTATTACATTGTAATAAATGTATGATGACACAATGTATTATTACATTGTAATAAATGTATTATAAGACAATGTATTATTACACTGTAATAAAGCTATAACACCACAATGTAATATTACACTGTAATAAAGGTATAATAGCACAGTGTATTATTACACTGTAATAAAGGTATAATTTGACAATGTATTATGGCACTGTAAAAAGGTAGAATCACACAATGTAGTATGGGACTGTAATAAATGTATAATAAGAATGTATTATTACACTGTAATAAAGGTATAATAACACAGTGTATTATTACACTGTAATAAAGGTATAATAAGACAATGTATTATTACACTGTAATAAAGGTATTATAAGACAATGTATTATTACACTGTAATAAAGGTATAATAATACAATGTATCATTACACTGTAATAAAGGTATAATACCACAATGTGTTATTACACTGTATTAAAGGTTTAATAGCACAGAGTATTATTACATTGTAATAAATGTATAATAACAAAATGCATTATTACATTATAATAAATGTATAATAACACAGTGTATTATTACACTGTAATAAACGTATAATAGCACAGTGTATTATTACACTGTAATAAAGGTATACTAGCACAATGTATTATTACACTGTAATAAAGGCATAATGACACAATGTATTATTACACTGTGATAAATGTATAATTACACACTGTATTATTACATTGTAATAAATGTATAATAACAATGTTTTATTACATTGTAATAAATGTATTATAAGACAATGTATTATTACACTGTAATAATGGTATAATAACACAGTGTATATTACACTGTAATAAAGGTATAATAAGACAATGTATCATTACATTATAATAAAGGTATAATTATAAAATGTGTTATTACACTGTAATAAAGGTATAATAGCACAGTGTATTATTACACTGTAATAAAGGTATAATAACACAGTGTATTGTTACACTGTAATAAAGGTATAATAAGACAATGTATCATTACACTGTAATAAAGGTATAATACCACAATGTGTTATTACACTGTAATAAAGGTATAATAGCACAGTTTTATTACACTGTAATAAAGGTATAATTTTACTATGTATTATGGCACTGTAAAAAGTAGAATCACACAATGTATTATGGGACTGTAATAAATGTATAATAAGAATGTATTATTGCACTGTAATAAAGGTATAATAACACAATGTTTTATTACATTGTAATAAATGTATTATAAGCCAATGTTTTATTACACTGTAATAAAGGTATAATAACACAGTGTATTATTACACTGTAATAAATGTATAATAACACAATGTTTTATTACATTGTAATAAATGTATTATAAGCCAATGTTTTATTACACTGTAATAAAGGTATAATAAGACAATGTATCATTACATTGTAATAAAGGTATAATTATACAATGTGTTATTACACTTTAATAAAGGTATAATAACACAGTGTATTATTACACTGTAATAAATGTATAAGACAATGTATCATTACACTGTAATAAAGGTATAATACCACAATGTGTTATTACACTGTAATAAATGTATAATAGCACAGTGTTTTATTACACTGTAATAAAGGTATAATTTTACTATGTATTATGGCACTGTAAAAAGGTAGAATTACACAATGTATTATGGGACTGTAATAAATGTATAATAAGAATGTATTATTACACTGTAATAAAGGTATAAAAACACAATGTATTATTACATTGTAATAAATGTATAATAACAATGTATTATTACACTGTAATAAAGGCATAATTACACATTGAATTATTATACTGTAATAAAGGTATACTACACAATGTATTATTATACTGTAATAAAGGTATTATAAGACAATGTATTATACTGTAATAAAGGTATACTACCACAATGTGTTAATACACTGTAATACAGGTATAATAGCACAGTGTATTATTACAATGTAATAAAGGTATAATTTCACAATATATTATGGCACTGTAAAAAGGTAGAATTACACAATGTATTATGGGACTGTAATAAATGTATAATAAGAATGTATTATTACACTGTAATAAAGGTATAATAATACAATGTATTATTACATTGTAATAAATGTATAATAACACAATGTATTATTACATTGTAATAAATGTATTATAAGACAATGTATTATGTAGCGACAATGCCTGACATGCGGTCACATGCTGTTCCAATTAGTAAATCCTTGTCTCCAAACACATCCTTCGTTGTCTCCTTAAACAACAGTCTGTGCATGGTGCCGCTAAGTCTGCTATGAACAGTCAAAATTGTAAACAGATGTCTTTAAAAAGCAAGAGACCCTGTTTCCTCGCTCTCTTCTCTCATCGATCCCGCTGATCCCACTTCCTCGCTTCTCCGGTCCCTCTCTCTCTTCTCCACGTGCAGCGCTGCTCCAGCTGGACAGGCCTTGCCTTGGCCTCTGGGACGCAAACCTCCGCGTCATGTAGAGTTGCCTGCCGTCTTTTCAACTAAGCTCATATGTGCCTCTCCCGCCCCGGGAGACGAATCTAAACTTTCTCGGTAACGTTACATTCAGTGAGCCTTTTAAGCTTCGTGGCACTGGAAGACCCAGCAGAAACAGGACACCGTCCGCGCTGTCCGCTTCCTGCCTCACCCGAAAGAGCACAGAATTCTGCAAGTATATTGAGCTGATAAAAGCTGTTTCCAGGGGTCTCGTGAACAAAGGTTTCTGTATGTAATAATTACTAATTTTCCCTTCTCTCTGTTTCTCTCTTTCTTTCATTTCATTTCATTCTGATCACTTATGTTATTGTTTGGTTATATGTTTGTTTGTTTATTGTTTGCATTTTTACGTACGTTTATATTCGTAGCTCATATAATCTCTAGTTTTGCATTTATTAAAATTCATAAATACTTTTCACTGTCTCTGTGTTTGAAAATCCACCTTATAAGTCAATGAAACTTAAAAGATCAAATTATAAGCTACAAAGCTCGATATATAGACTACTTGAGTAGTTTTAATTAATAAACTCAGAAGGTTTGATGTCCGTGGCCAGAACCAGAGCCATAGAGAGAAAGAGTTGCGACACTCTTTGATGTCGCCGCTATGGCTGTCACGTGGTTCATGTAAGCCCAAATAGTTCCAAAACATACGCTGGCTGTCATGTTCTTCCATGGGACAGACAGCAGCGATTGCATTATTGAACGGTAAATATAAAATAAAACACACCCCAAGTACTTTTTCAGCTGTTATTGCATTTTGTTAATGTCAGTTTTGCATTTGGAGACAAGTTTTAGGCTATATTTTTGGAGGGAAAATCTTAGTGTTCATGTTCGCATAGTAGCACTGGCTTTAGTGGCTCTAACTTAACTTTTCCATATCATTCATCTGATGATGGACGTCTCATGATATTTATTTTAGCACAACTGGGCTGTATTAGGCTATTGATTCCCGTGATTTTGCTTATAAATTTTGATTCAGCCATTAGCCTACCTTCGTGATCACGCAAAGAGGTCTGCCGTGGCGGTCCGTTCAGAGTTCGCTTAAGCTAGCTCACTTCTTCTGATGAAAGTGGCCACCCCAGGACCACAATGTGAAACATTATCATGTTAAGACTAAGATTATTATTTAAATATTAAGCCATACACATTATCAAAACTATAACAGATTAAAAACGAATTTAAGCATTGCTGATACAAATTAAGGTTTTCAAATAAACTATTTTTATTAAACAATGACAGACATCAAAAATGTGTGCTTGTGTGAACAAGAAAAGCAAAAATCAGGGGCAGGTGATCCATGAAACAGACAGGACTGGTGATGGCCATAACAATCCTAGAGGTCCAGCATTATTCTCACTAGCCGCTTCACTCAAGACAATAAAACATAATGAAAAGTTAGTATATCCCAAAAAATTAGATTAAATATAAGTTGCTATAAAGGTGGCAGCGATTAATTACCGAACTCTTAACTGACGAAGTCGCGCTAGCTAACTAGCTAAGTTAGCAGGCAGTGCTTGAAAATTGGTTGAAACAACTAACATAAAATATAAATAATTACGCTGTGCATGTACAAATGAAGACCAGTATAAGCATCGCAAAGGGCCTCTGATACAAAATAGACAGTTGACAATTCAAAAGAGGTCGATATTTCTACAACTTAACTCTGGAACAACTCGACGCGCAGCAATGTAAGTGAATGGGGTCCAATGCCAAAATGACAGTGTTTAGAACTATTCCGCTCTTCAAATCCCGGAAGTGGGCGGTTAAAAGCGCCGCCATTATTTACAACGGAGGTCTATGGGAGTGTCGCAACTCTTTCTCTCTATGGCTCTGGCCAGAACATAAAACTTTATTGGAGTTTGGGAATACCCCTTCTTAAAGATCTTACATTTATTTGCTGGACGAATTAAATGTTGGTCAGACCAGTTACAGAACAAGGTAATCTCGATAAATGATAAAATAAATGTACATGTGACTTATGAATTATGACCATGAGTCATAACTATTAATATTCCCAAAATTCCCCATATTCTTGAGCTAATTCACATTTACCCAGAGTCGAATATGCTACAACACACAAAAATTAAATCAGCATCTTTTAAGCCATTACATCAACACCTCTCATAATGGGGAGAGGGGGAACGGATTTTTTTATTTTGCCGTCGAATTCTGTTCCCCCTATGTTTCTTACACAATGAGGTTCTAATATTTATCACTTTTCAGCTAATTTCACAGCCCTATAGCCAAGTGGTCAGTGCCCTGGCAATCGTTTTTTTTAGCATTGGGTGACCCGAGTTCAAGTCCCGTTTCGTCAAACTTTATTTATAGTATACTGTCCTATCATAATAAAAGGCAAAAAAATATATTCTTTAAACTGATGCAAGTTAAGCTCCATCCACAAACAAAAATAAAATCAGCATTTTTTAAGCCATTACATCAACACCTCTCATAATGGAGAGAGGGGGAACGGATTCCGACAGCTGTTTTTGTTGCCGTCGAATTCTGTTCCCCCTATGTTTCTTACACAATGAGGTTCTAATATTTATCACTTTTCAGCTAATTTCACAGCCCAATAGCCAAGTGGTCAGTGCCCTGGCAGTCTTTTTTTTTAGCTTTGGGCGACCCGAGTTCAAGTCCTGTTTCGTCAAACTTTCTTGATAGTATACTGTCCTATCATAATAAAAGGCAAAAAATATATTATTTAAACTGATGCAAGTTAAGCTCCATCCACACACAAAAATAAAATCAGCATTTTTTAAGCCATTACATCAACACCTCTCATAATGGGAGAGGGGGAACGGATTCCGACAGCTGTTGTTTCGCCGTCAAATTCTGTTCCCCCTATGTTTCTTACACAATGAGGTTCTAATATTTATCACTTTTCAGCTAATTTCACAGCCCAATAGCCAAGTGGTCAGTGCCCTGGCAATCTTTTTATTAGCTTTGGGCGACCCGAGTTCAAGTCCCGTTTCGTCAAACTTTCTTG
This sequence comes from Vimba vimba, assembly GCA_022828995.1. Classification (NCBI taxonomy): domain Eukaryota; kingdom Metazoa; phylum Chordata; class Actinopteri; order Cypriniformes; family Leuciscidae; genus Vimba; species Vimba vimba. The sequence goes on along the minus strand of CM040825.1, from coordinate 29,123,647 downwards.
TTAGTATACTGTCCTATCATAATAAAAGGCAAACAAATATATTCTTTAAACTGATGCAAGTTAAGCTCCATCCACAAATAAAAATAAAATCAGCATGTTTAAGCCATTACATCAACATCTCTCATAATGGGAGAGGGGGAACGGATTCCGACAGTTTTTTTTTTTTTTTTTTTTTGCCGTCGAATTCTGTTCCCCCTATGTTTCTTACACAATGAGGTTCTAATATTAATCACTTTTCAGCGAATTTCACAGGCCAATAGCTAAGTGGTCAGTGCCCTGGCAATCTTTTTTTTAGCTTTAGGCGACCCGAGTTCAAGTCCCGTTTCGTCAAACTTTATTTATAGTATACTGTCCTATCATAATAAAAGGCAAAAAAATATATTCTTTAAACAGATGCAAGTTAAGCTCCATTCACAAACAAAAATAAAATCAGCATTTTTTTAAGCCATTACATCAACACCTCTCATAATGGGGAGAGGGGGAACGGATTCCGACAGCTATTTTTTTGCCGTCGAATTCTGTTCCCCCTATGTTTCTTACACAATGAGGTTCTAATATTTATTACTTTTCAGCTAATTACACAGCCCAATAGCCAAGTGGTCAGTGCCCTGGCAATCTTTTTTTTAGCTTTGAACGACCCGAGTTCAAGTCCCGTTTCGTCAAACTTTCTTGATAGTATACTGTCCTATCATAATAAAAGGCAAAAAAATATATTCTTTAAACTGATGCAAGTTAAGCTCCATCCACACACAAAAATAAAATCAGCATTTTTTAAGCCATTACATTAACATCTCTCATAATGGGAGTGGGGGAACGGATTCCGACAGCTGTTTTTGTGCCGTCGAATTCTGTTCCCCCTATGTTTCTTACACAATGAGGTTCTAATATTTATCACTTTTCAGCTAAGTTCACAGCCCAATAGCCAAGTGGTCAGTGCCCTGGCAATCTTTTTTTTAGCTTTGAACGACCCGAGTTCAAGTCCCGTTTCGTCAAACTTTCTTGATAGTATACTGTCCTATCATAATAAAAGGCAAAAAAATATATTCTTTAAACTGATGCAAGTTAAGCTCCATCCACAAATAAAAATAAAATCAGCATGTTTAAGCCATTACATCAACATCTCTCATAATGGGAGAGGGGGAACGGATTCCGACAGTTTTTTTTTTTTTTTTTTTTTGCCGTCGAATTCTGTTCCCCCTATGTTTCTTACACAATGAGGTTCTAATATTAATCACTTTTCAGCGAATTTCACAGCCCAATAGCTAAGTGGTCAGTGCCCTGGCAATCTTTTTTTTAGCTTTAGGCGACCCGAGTTCAAGTCCCGTTTCGTCAAACTTTATTTATAGTATACTGTCCTATCATAATAAAAGGCAAAAAAATATATTCTTTAAACAGATGCAAGTTAAGCTCCATCCACACACAAAAATAAAATCAGCATTTTTTTAAGCCATTACATCAACACCTCTCATAATGGGGAGAGGGGGAACGGATTCCGACAGCTATTTTTTTGCCGTCGAATTCTGTTCCCCCTATGTTTCTTACACAATGAGGTTCTAATATTTATTACTTTTCAGCTAATTACACAGCCCAATAGCCAAGTGGTCAGTGCCCTGGCAATCTTTTTTTTAGCTTTGAACGACCCGAGTTCAAGTCCCGTTTCGTCAAACTTTCTTGATAGTATACTGTCCTATCATAATAAAAGGCAAAAAAATATATTCTTTAAACTGATGCAAGTTAAGCTCCATCCACACACAAAAATAAAATCAGCATTTTTTAAGCCATTACATTAACATCTCTCATAATGGGAGTGGGGGAACGGATTCCGACAGCTGTTTTTGTGCCGTCGAATTCTGTTCCCCCTATGTTTCTTACACAATGAGGTTCTAATATTTATCACTTTTCAGCTAAGTTCACAGCCCAATAGCCAAGTGGTCAGTGCCCTGGCAATCTTTTTTTTAGCTTTGAACGACCCGAGTTCAAGTCCCGTTTCGTCAAACTTTCTTGATAGTATACTGTCCTATCATAATAAAAGGCAAAAAAATATATTCTTTAAACTGATGCAAGTTAAGCTCCATCCACAAACAAAAATAAAATCAGCATTTTTTTAAGCCATTACATCAACACCTCTCATAATGGGGAGAGGGGGAACGGATTCCGACAGCTATTTTTTTGCCGTCGAATTCTGTTCCCCCTATGTTTCTTACACAATGAGGTTCTAATATTTATTACTTTTCAGCTAATTACACAGCCCAATAGCCAAGTGGTCAGTGCCCTGGCAATCTTTTTTTTAGCTTTGAACGACCCGAGTTCAAGTCCCGTTTCGTCAAACTTTCTTGATAGTATACTGTCCTATCATAATAAAAGGCAAAAAAATATATTCTTTAAACTGATGCAAGTTAAGCTCCATCCACACACAAAAATAAAATCAGCATTTTTTAAGCCATTACATTAACATCTCTCATAATGGGAGTGGGGGAACGGATTCCGACAGCTGTTTTTGTGCCGTCGAATTCTGTTCCCCCTATGTTTCTTACACAATGAGGTTCTAATATTTATCACTTTTCAGCTAAGTTCACAGCCCAATAGCCAAGTGGTCAGTGCCCTGGCAATCTTTTTTTTAGCTTTGAACGACCCGAGTTCAAGTCCCGTTTCGTCAAACTTTCTTGATAGTATACTGTCCTATCATAATAAAAGGCAAAAAAATATATTCTTTAAACTGATGCAAGTTAAGCTCCATCCACAAATAAAAATAAAATCAGCATGTTTAAGCCATTACATCAACATCTCTCATAATGGGAGAGGGGGAACGGATTCCGACAGTTTTTTTTTTTTTTTTTTTTTGCCGTCGAATTCTGTTCCCCCTATGTTTCTTACACAATGAGGTTCTAATATTAATCACTTTTCAGCGAATTTCACAGCCCAATAGCTAAGTGGTCAGTGCCCTGGCAATCTTTTTTTTAGCTTTAGGCGACCCGAGTTCAAGTCCCGTTTCGTCAAACTTTATTTATAGTATACTGTCCTATCATAATAAAAGGCAAAAAAATATATTCTTTAAACAGATGCAAGTTAAGCTCCATTCACAAACAAAAATAAAATCAGCATTTTTTTAAGCCATTACATCAACACCTCTCATAATGGGGAGAGGGGGAACGGATTCCGACAGCTGTTTTTTTGCTGTCGAATTCTGTTCCCCCTATCTTTCTTACACAATGAGGTTCTAATATTTATCACTGTTCAGCTAATTACACAGTCCAATAGCCAAGTGGTCAGTGCCCTGGCAATCTTTTTTTTAGCTTTGGGCGACCCGAGTTCAAGTCCCGTTTCGTCAAACTTTCTTGATAGTATACTGTCCTATCATAATAAAAGGCAAAATAATATATTCTTTAAGCTAATGCAAGTTAAGCTCCATCCACAAACAAAAATAAAATCAGCATTTTTAAACCATTACATCAACATCTCTCATAATGGGAGTGGGGGAACGGATTCCGACAGCTGTTTTTGTGCCGTCGAATTCTTTTCTTTTTAGTATACTGTCCTATCATAATAAAAGGCAAAAAAAAAAAAATTCTTTAAACTGATGCAAGTTAAGCTCCATCCTCAAACAAAAATAAAATCAGCATTTTTTAAGCCACTACATCAACACCTCTCATAATGGGGAGAGGGGGAACGGATTCCGACAGCTGTTTTTTTGCCGTCGAATTCTGTTCCCCCTATGTTTCTTACACAATGAGGTTCTAATATTTATCACTTTTCAGCTAATTACACAGCCCAATAGCCAAGTGGTCAGTGCCCTGGCAATCTTTTTTTTTTAGCTTTGGACGACCCGAGTTCAAGTCCCGTTTCGTCAAACTTTCTTGATAGTATACTGTCCTATCATAATACAGTAAAAGGCAAAAAAATATATTCTTTAAACTGATGCAAGTTAAGCTCCATCCACACACAAAAATAAAATCAGCATTTTTTAAGCCATTACATCAACATCTCTCATAATGGGAGTGGGGGAACGGATTCCGACAGCTGTTTTTTTGCCGTCGAATTCTGTTCCCCCTATGTTTCTTACACAATGAGGTTCTAATATTTATCACTTTTCAGCTAATTACACAGTCCAATAGCCAAGTGGTCAGTGCCCTGGCAATCTTTTTTTTTTAGCTTTGGACGACCCGAGTTCAAGTCCCGTTTCGTCAAACTTTCTTGATAGTATACTGTCCTATCATAATAAAAGGCAAAAAAATATATTCTTTAAGCTGATGCAAGTTAAGCTCCATCCACAAACAAAAATAAAATCAGCATTTTTAAGCCATTACATGAACACCTCTCATAATGGGGAGAGGGGGAACGGATTCCGACAGCTGTTTTTTTGCCGTCAAATTCTGTTCCCCCTATGTCTCTTACACAATGAGGTTCTAATATTTATCACTTTTCAGCTAATTTCACAGCCCAATAGCCAAGTGGTCAGTGCCCTGGCAGTCTTTTTTTTTAGCTTTGGGCGACCCGAGTTCAAGTCCTGTTTCGTCAAACTTTCTTGATAGTATACTGTCCTATCATAATAAAAGGCAAAAAATATATTATTTAAACTGATGCAAGTTAAGCTCCATCCACACACAAAAATAAAATCAGCATTTTTTAAGCCATTACATCAACACCTCTCATAATGGGAGTGGGGGAACGGATTCCGACAGCTGTTTTTTTGCCGTCGAATTCTGTTCCCCCTATGTTTCTTACACAATGAGGTTCTAATATTTATCACTTTTCATCTAATTACACAGTCCAATAGCCAAGTGGTCAGTGCCCTGGCAATCTTTTTTTTTTAGCTTTGGACGACCCGAGTTCAAGTCCCGTTTCGTCAAACTTTCTTGATAGTATACTGTCCTATCATAATAAAAGGCAAAATAATATATTCTTTAAGCTGATGCAAGTTAAGCTCCATCCACAAACAAAAATAAAATCAGCATTTTTAAGCCATTACATCAACATCTCTCATAATGGGAGTGGGGGAACGGATTCCGACAGCTGTTTTTTTGCCGTCGAATTCTGTTCCCCCTATGTTTCTTACACAATGAGGTTCTAATATTTATCACTTTTCAGCTAAGTTCACAGCCCAATAGCCAAGTGGTCAGTGCCCTGGCAATCTTTTTTTTAGCTTTAGGCGACCCGAGTTCAAGTCCCATTTCGTCAAACTTTATTTATAGTATACTGTCCTATCATAATAAAAGGCAAAATAATATATTCTTTAAGCTGATGCAAGTTAAGCTCTATCCACAAACAAAAATAAAATCAGCATTTTTAAGCCATTACATCAACATCTCTCATAATGGGGAGAGGGGGAACGGATTCCGACAGCTGTTTTGTTGCCGTCGAATTCTGTTCCCCCTATGTTTCTTACACAATGAGGTTCTATTTATCACTTTTCAGCTAATTACACAGCCCAATAGCCAAGTGGTCAGTGCCCTGGCAATTTTTTTTTAGCTTTGGGCGACCCGAGTTCAAGTCCCGTTTCGTCAAACTTTATTTATAGTATAAAAAAATATATTCTTTAAACTGATGCAAGTTAAGCTCCATCCACAAACAAAAATAAAATCAGCATTTTTTAAGCCATTACATCAACATCTCTCATAATGGGGAGAGGGGGAACGGATTCCGACAGCTATTTTTTTGCCGTTCAAATTCTGTTCCTAATTTTTAAATGGTCAAACACTGTGTTGTTGATATTTTTGATATTGTTGCTTTAATATGATAATATACTTGCATGTGGGTGGTGTGGCGCAATGGATAAGACACATGCCTTTGGTGTGAGAGACCTGGGTTTGAATCCACTGTGAGACACCAATGTGTCCCTGAGCAAGACACTTAACCCCTAGTTGCTCCAGAGGCGTGCGACCTCTGACATATATGGGCCATTCTACAGAATTGGTGCAAAGTCAGAGTTGGAAACATCTTGAAATTTTTTTGTTTTTTCCCACAAATTTTGCATGTATGCAAATTGTATAATATCCAAGGTACGCTTTTCTAGTAATTGTGCAATTATTTCTCATATTGTATTTTCAGAAAATGCTGGAATATTTTCCTTCTCCCCAAATTTGTCACTACCGAAACACAATATTAAATAATTTATTAAGAAGGCTTATAATGACCTATTAAGATTTTGTTTACATCTACCTAATAAATATATATTTTTTCTATTTTTAAAAAATATTTTTACTGGTTAAATCAATAAAGATTATAATTTTAATAATATTTTAAGTGTGATTTATGAGATTTGTTGTATTTTGAACCCAATCTTTCTTTGTAGAAGGCATAAAGTTTATCGTACTGATTTCAAAGTTAAGGATTCATTAGTTTGAATATGCATTGAACCAAACACTATCATAACATCTTAGTTGATAATTCAATATACTTTATTTTTGACAAAACATCCCATGTTACGGTAGTGACTGCACATTTTTGGTAGTGACAGTAATGTTTTGGTAGTGACCACAATACTTAGTTTGCCATGGCTGAATCAGACTGTCCACATGTTATGTTAATATAAATAAATAACTATGATGCACATATGCAGTCAGTACATATAGCAGACACACATCTGACAGTAAATATCTTATAAGAACACCTAGAGCTATTCTATACTTTGGGTCTTGAGGTGCAAGTGAGAAGAGGTATGTTCATAGATTTTTCTTCCCAAAAAAACAACAACTTACAATGTAGACTCAGAACCACTTTGTTTTATTTTCACATTTTCAACATTTTGTTTATGAGTCATTCAGATAAATCTCCAGAACCACTGAACTATCTCTGTGTGTGTGTGTGTGTGTGTGTTTACATAAAACATTAATTTCAGAATAATTTTCCTCATTCAGATAAATCTCCAGAACCACTGAACTGTGTGTGTGTGTGTATGTGTGTGTGTGTGTGTGTGTGTGTGTGTGTGTGTGTGTGTGTGTGTGTGTGTGTGTGTGTGTGTGTGTGTACTGGTGTCTGATCACCCTCACTGGAAGTGCTAGGTGGTGTGGAAGCCCTGCAAAATGTCTCCATCTCTTTTTGTCTTTTCACCATCATGTGTCTTTTCTGTCTTTTCCTCCATGCTTTTCTGATATGTCTTTGCTCCCTGTCAGATAATTCACTGATACTCTTCAACTTTCCTTCTTCCCTTCGTTTCTTTGTAGAAACATTTTCTTTCCTTAAGTATTCCTCGTACTTCACTGGGTCTTCCCTCAACCTTTGTTTGTATTCTCTCTGTCTCTCTGTTGTAGTTTTTCTATTTTTTTTAGGCATGTTGGTGTTATGTCATTCTCCCTGTCAAGTTAATCATAGAAATTAACATTACTGACAACAACCTTACACCTAAGCTAGTATCATGGACTGCAACCTTAAGTAATTGTAACCTCATCTCATTACAGAATTTTAACAGAATCTTGCATACTAAAACACAGTACAGTAGTAATTATTTGCATAACTGTACTAAAATGTAGTTTATTCCTCCAAATAAAGGATTATGTGTTCCCTTTTGTCACTACCAAAACAATGTCACAACCGAAACTTCAAGAAAATGTTTCGGTTGTGACTGTTTTGGTAGTGACAATTTTAGATACTTTTGAGCCTAGCTCGAAGATGCTAATCAGCACATGGTTAGCAATCACTGGTCAGAACAGTTGAACACATATAACAACTAAATTTTATGGAATAACATCCAAAAAAATTTTCTCAATAGCAGAAAAAATGAGTTTGGTAGTGACATTCCTTAAAGTTACACACAGATTTTTAGACTTTAGAACACATTTACCTCAAAATGATGGGATCAATCTACTCACCATATAGCACATGAGAGAGAGGGACACAGGAATATTTCCTGATCAAAAATTTAGGAGTGTGGTTAAAATCAGTCTCAGCCAATGGACTACAACATTCACTGTTTTGGTAGTGACATGAAAATGCGGGACATGTTTTTTTAGATAAAGTTTCATAATTTAAAAATAAAATATAAAATAAATATTTTTTTTAACTTCATTTTTTAAAAAAAAACAAAAATATTTTTTTTAAAACAAGAATGGAAAAATTTGCAAAAATTTTTTCAATATCATTTTCACAAGTTGAAATTTAGGGGTTAGGGTTTGGGACAGCCACCTCCTAATTGAAAGTAGCCCATAAATTATGATTTTATATATATAAAGCTTACTGATATCTTAAATATTATTGTGGGTTTCAATAGATAATTGAAGGATCTTAGTAAACATCTAAGATTTTAATAATTAAATGCTTTTCAAATGTGTTTTTTGGATGAGGGACAGCAGTTTGCACCAATTCTGTAGAATGGCCCATATAGCAATTGTAAGTCGCTTTGGATAAAAAGCGTCAGCTAAATGTAAATGCATGTGTTAATAATAATTATTAACTTTTTTCCAAAATTAAGCTTAAATGAAGGTAAGTTACAATTTTTTGACCAGCGGGGTTTTTTTTTTTTCTGTCATATAGTGTCGAAAATCGATTCCCTGACAGAATCTGATTCTCCCTCTTGTGCACGCGCGTGCATGTGTAACAGGTCAAAGAATGGCAAATATTTTTGCAACCTTTCATCTTCTATTTTCTATTGTTTGTGAGTTTATTTCACCAAAATATTATATTGTTCAGTTATGTCATGGTTGCTTATAGGTATTGGCAGAGTTATTTATTGTGTAAGTGCGCCCTCTATTGGATAGGAAGTGGTGGTCATATACTGAATTTTCGCGTTCTTCTTTTCTCAGTCTGCATTCTACTTGACTGAGAGAGGTATGTGTTCGCGTCAGCGCAATGCAAATTTGAGATATACCTGTTAAAACTTTAGTTTAAATGCATGGTATCTTGTATTGTGTAATTTATGATGAGTGCACTTTTCATTTAATCAAGATGTGTCGAGAACTTTGCTGTTTTGAGTTTGAGAAATTGCTAACATAGATAGGCTAGCAGCTATCTCGTGTTTTGTTTAGCTGTAGCCTATGTTAGCGACCGTCATTCTATCCTCTTGTGTCGTAGCCCACGTTTCAGTTGTCCTTTTTCTTATGTTAAGCTGATTCTGATCGAGGATAGAATCCTGAACTTTTGCTCTCTTTGAAATTGAACAGGTACAGATGTAAAGCGTACGTTGCTTCGCGCATGTTACTGTAAGTATTAACTATTTAAAAGATGGTTTATTTCATCCCAGCAAACATTTGGACGTTTAATGACCGATGAAAAGACATCCGTCCGAGACGTCCCATCATGGTTGAAAAATTGCGCGTCCCTGGACGTTTGAATGTTTTTTTTTTTTTTTTTTAGTTCTTCTGGATGTTTATGATATATAACGTTATATATATATATATATATATATATATATATATATATATATATATATATATATATATTTATATATATAAAAAAATAATCTCACCCATATTGTGTAACATCGTGAAAGGCAATCATTTTACACATCTGAACTTGTCAAAGGTTCTAAAAAGGTCCAAAATCGGTCCGGTCAGACCTGAACGTCTATAAAACCGTTAAATCACCTGTACATCAACACATTATTTGTGGACTGAAGCAGAAAATAGTGCTATAATTTACCACAACATTTTATTGTGAATATTACATTTGAAATGTCTTCCAGTTGTTAGAAATAGCACAATGTGGTAAATTCTGTGGTAATGGCATTTTCACATTAAGGTTAAGCAGACATTAATCAAACCAGAATATAACAAAAGTACAGGAAGATTCAACGCATTCTATTTTTAGAGTCTTTCTATAATATTCCATCATTGATGAATAAGTCAGAGCTGTGGCAGTATACTAAGTTTCAGTCAGTCTTGCATTACTGTTAAACAGCCATAAATAAAAGTTTTTAGAGTCTATGAAGTTTATGGCTTTATGGTTTTTGTTTTGTTTATGGCTCATTTTTTAAATCCAGCCGTTCCTGGAGCTTTCTTCAGGTGTTCCTCCACTGCTGCATCAATGTCTGAGTCTGTAGCATTTGGGCTCCACCTCATCACAGCATCTGAGGGAAGAGAATATGTTTGTTTGTTTTTTTAAAGAAAAAAGGCTAATTTCTAGGTAAATGATGTACTTTAAAATAACCATGTTATTTTACTGCATAATAATCTTATGCCAATAAAAGATGTTCTGCATTAAATGTGTTCGAATAGTAAAAAGAAAAAAAAAAAACAGCATTTGCCCTCTTCAATACTGAGCCCTTAAGAAAGACCCTTCACTAGGTGTGTAACTGTAAAAGTGAAAAGGACATTTCTGATAAAGACAGATGGTCTTTTAAAGAATGTCCCCTGAATAGATAAAAGTTAACAATACAAATTACATTAATATTAGACAAGGAACAAGAGATTTTTTTTTTATGTCATAAGGCCAAAATTACATTGAATTACATTGTACAAAGCGTCCACGTAGCGACTTTTTGAATTTGGCCACCACTCCTCATATTGAAAATCGCATTAAGGCATTTGACATGATTCTGTGAAAGAAATTACACAGGATTACTTCACCTCAAAAAAAAAAAAAAAAATTCCAAGTAAAGGTCAATTTAGGGGAGACTGAATTGACAACGAGCGAAAACAATGGTATCAATAATCAGAAATACTTGTACTTCTAACAAAGGTTGACAACAAACTCCAAATAAGCCAGTGTTTTAAACACCATATATAGTTAGTTAAATTTTATTTCTGTGTCATGCCAAACATTTGGCCCATCCCACATGGGATTACAAGACACCACAAACTTATTTAGCAAACATATTCCGGTCGCATATACCAATCATTTGAAGAAATACATGAATACAAACATATCCATACACACACAGCATATACAAACAAATCCTCATCTAAAGATCATCTCGATAAAGAGCTTTTTTCCTCTTCTCCCAGGCTTTCTCAAGATAATTGGCTAATTTATATGTTTCACATGTGAACAGCCAGCTCAGTCTTTGAGCATCATCCATATTTACCAAATCAATCTCTAATTTTATCCTACAAAAAAAAAATCATGCTGTTCACAATAATTAGAAATATATAATATTTATTACTTTCACTTTCACTTGACATGCGGTAAGCGCTTCTTGAGAGTCTGGTGCCAGCAGCTATTTCAAAATGTAAAGATTTGTAAAATGTAAGTTCAATTTTGGATAGGACAACCCCATGGCTGGAAAAGACCATTAACACACATACCCTCACTTCTGTGCTCTCTCCCGAATGCAGCCGTCAAGAGGCAAGACAACATTAGGAAATTCTGTTAATGAAAACAAAACACACAAACTTAAATAAGAGGGTAGTTAAATGAAAACAGTAAACGATACTGTTTTATTTTAACTACTTTGTGGATGTAGCAAAGATTTAGACTTCTTGTAATCCAATTGGACATAGTCAACTATTGTAGCCATATAATAATCATTCACAATGACTAGATCCAAGGTAGCCAACCCTGGTCCTCAAGAGCCATTCTCCTGCTTGTTTCCAAACTATCCCTGCCCTACTTCCTGCTGACTAATAATGGATCAGGTGTGTTGTCAGTCAGAAGCTGGAAGGGCAGGAATAGTTGGAAAACAAGCAGGGCAGTGGCTCTGGAGGACCAGGGTACACCGGGTCTACATATTTTTAATTGTGAAGTGATAAGACTGATGTTCAAATGTACACTTCACAGTGTAATACTGCATTAGTTACTATAAAATTAGCTGGCTGTACTTTAACTTTTTCTTGAGCAATGATAGACATTATAGGCTTTATAGTTGTAACTGTATGAACAATTATTTCTAAAAATTTATGTTTGTATTTAAGGTATATTGTGTATAAAATAAGAGGCAAATCACAAAGTTCTCACATAAAATGGGGTGTCCTCTGGGACTGGGATGATAATGCAGAATTTGGAACTGGAGATATTAAAAACAAATGGGTGAAACATATTTAAGGTAAGAAAGGACTACCATAACTATATGGTAAAAAAAAAAAAAAAACACCTTTATGAAGGACATTAAACAAGAAACAAATGCAATGTCTCTTTGGTTCTGCCAGATGGCCTGGAGAAGGATTCCTGAATTCTCGGTCTGACAGATGGCTGTTCGTTATGTGACCCTGAAAGAAAAATAGCAACTTAATGTAATTTCGTCAAGTACAACAAACAAAATCACGTTTTAAAAATTTCACTGACGTGATTACAAAATTGGTAATCTTAGAGTATGCTTAGAGAGCAACTTTGTAACAGAGCAAACCTGAGCCAAACACATTAACTGCCTTAATATAGAGAGCACATAAACTGCCCTCCAAGTGACAATAATACACTCACAATACATTCCAAATATGATCAAAAACTGAAGATTCGTTCTTACAGACAGGATTTATATTCATTATGCAAAAAGGCACGGCCATAAAGCATTACTTAAGTATTTAAAGCTGAGGCCATAGGTGAGGAATCAGGTAAAGTTAGTCTCCTTCCTGATACTTGCCTATTTTCATTGTGCATTAAAGGGTTAGTTCACCCAAAAATGAAAATTCTGTCAGTAAGTACTCACCCTCATGTTGTTCCAACCCCGTAAGACATTTGTTCATCTTCGGAACACAAATTCAAATATTTTTGATTAAATCTGAGAGTTGTCTAACTCCTCCATAGGCTTCTAAGGAACCGAAACTTGCTGGCCCAGAAAATGTATTAAAGACATTGTTAATATAGTCCAAGTGACTCCAGTGGCTCGATCTTAAGTTTATAAAGCGATGAGAATACTTTTTGTGCGCAAAAACAAACAAAAATAACGACTTTACTCCACTATTCATTTCCTTCTCTCTGGGCCTCGGGTCTTTTTATGTAGTGTTTAAGCGTAGCGCGTCTGTGTTATCACACATGACCAGCGTCGGCCAATAGTGACCCTACGTGGTGACGTGCAACACAGACGCGCTAAGCTTAAACACTACGTAAAAAGACCCGAGGCCCAGAGAGAAGGAAATAAAAAGTCGTTGTTTTTGTTTGTTTTTGCGCACAAAAAGTATTCCCGTCGCTTTATAAACTTAAGATTGAGCCACTGGAGTCACTTGGACTATATTAAAGGTCCCATGACATGCTATTTTTTGTAGGCTTTAATATAGGCTTAAGTGGTCCATAGTACTGTATCTGAAATCTCTTTTCAAAAATTCAGCCTCGGTGCAGAATTATAGCCACTACAAGCCAGTCCCAGAATGAGCTTCCTTCAGACAGGCCGTTTCGGTGTCTGTAGCTTTAAATGTTAATGAGGAGGAGAAAGGCGGCGCAAGGTGGAGGGTGGGTGTGGCCTTGACCATCTTGCGCAACGGTCCCGGTCCGTGCATGTTTACGTTGGATATAGCAATGGCACGAAGACACGTTCAAGCATTTCAGTTTGACCCAGAATCTGATCCGGATGGAGAAGCAACAACTCAGCGGTTCCAGCAGGACATTTCCGAATGGTTAGTTTAAAATATTATGTCTGGATACGGTACTTTATTCGGATGGTTTACAGTTATTATCATGTAGCTAACACCAACCTACTGTTGCCTTTTCATGAGAGATCTGTAACATCTGTAATTTATCTTATTACAATTACATCATCAAGCTCTGCGATCTTGAAATGCGGATATCGCGCGCGCCGTATAACCAACAGGAAAACGGTTATCCAAATAACAAAGAAGTGTACAACACTCTCGTTACAGTGTGTGTATTCACACACATACTTGATGCTGTCTACCTTTACATTAGCGCAAGTAACTGCATAGCTAATGTGACAGCCACATTCTACGTGTAACAGTCTAGGCAACCATAAACAGTAAAGCAACACACTTATATATCATTAGTTGACTTACTGTTCCGAGGTGTGTAGCTGAGCCAAAGAGAGTGATCCAGACTTTAGTTTCAGACGTCCAGCAAGCCCAGCTCTGTATTAACCCTTCGGTGTTCATTTGTACATCCAATTATTGAGCAAGTGTTATGCTTCGCTCGCTCAAAAGCCATGATATCTCTCGTGGACAAACTAAAATCGCGGTCGCGCGTTCCTACTTCCTAGCTCATTTTCTCATGGGCGGAAAATATTCTCTGGGCAGGCAAAGCAGAGACAGGGGAGGTAACATTCCTCCTTATGACGTCACAAGGAGGAGATTCAAGATCAGCGCGATTGAGCTTCCATTTTCTCAAAGGCAGAGAAAGATAGCAAAAGCTCGATTTACACCGATTGAAATTTTTAGAAACTTGAGGACCATATACAGGCTAGGGGAACTCATATTAATGTTAAAAAACCTCAGAAAATGAAAATTTCATGTCATGGGACCTTTAACAATGTCTTTAATACATTTTCTGGGCCAGCAAGTTTCGGTTCCTTAGAAGCCTATGGAGGAGTTAAACAACTCTCAGATTTAATCAAAAATATCTTAATTTGTGTTCCAAAGATGAACGAATGTCTTACGGGGTTGGAACAACATGAGGGTGAGTAATTACTGACAGAATTTTCATTTTTGGGTGAACTAACCCTTTAACCTCACCTGCACAAATAGTTAATTTTATGGTAGTCTAATATATATATAATACAGTAAATCACAGAAACGGTTTGGGATATTATGTTAACATTTATGCAAAACACCTCCTGACTCATGAAATATCTGAAATAGTCCGAACTAATAAACGGTCCGTAAGCACAAACGAGTAGCGCAGTTTCGTTCTGCTTTCAATTTTTTATTTTTTTACCATTCGCTGCAGGGCAAATGTTGCGGCAGCGGCAGCGCCAGCGCGACCTATAACAAAATTTGGTCTCACCTGCAGAAAAAAATTAGCCTTGTTCTACCAGACTCTCTGTTTCTATGAGTCAAGCTGCGATACCGGACAGGATCACATGTAGAAACCAAAAAAGCTAAAGTCTTCAGTGCATAATCAGAATAGCGCTTAATTCAGATTGTAATTTCCACTACAGCCGATGGTACATTTTTCTCAGAACGAGTCCGATATAGGGCTGTGTAATATGGACAAATAGACTTTGATCAGTATTGCGATTTTAAGTTTGCAGTATTGTGATTAGTGATTGATAATCTTGACACACACATACATGCTTTACATTTATAAATGCATTCAGTGTGAATTTGAAACATATTTCCAAAGGAAGCTAATTCGAGCTTTATCAAAAAGCTGTAACGTCTCTAGAACAGACATAAGGCAAAATAAATACAAGCTACAAATGCACAATTCAGAAGATCTTATACCTGGATTTGATTAAAAATGCAAGGTTTGTGAAATTAAATGTTTATTAGAAATTAAATCTTTACTAGATAAAGATTTGTTTTAATAACATAGATGTGAATTTGCTGAATGTTGACAGTAAATGTGAATGTTAGAGAATGCTCATCATTGTGTCATTGTTTTATTTGCTGATTTTAGCTAGCTTCTTTGCACTAAGAACAACATGTTTGTCCGTTTAGGACATTTAGGTTTAGGATGTTATTTCGTTCCTTTCTGTTACCAATAATATAAAAGCAAACGCTATATACACTTAAGGTTTTCTTTCTTTGTGTATCTAATAACGTATTAGACAGTTAAATAAGGACCGCAAATTAATGAAGATGAAAAATGTGAGCACTGTGTTATGAGGCGCTTGTGTTCTCAACACTGCCCGTAAAAAATAAAAGTTCTGTTGTGGCAAAAATGTATTGAACATCATCATCACTGCGTGAGAGACACTCTGAATCCAATTGTCTTTTAAAAAGCATTTATTCTTGCAAGAATTGGCCCAGTTGCCCACACAGATGTCACGCAGAAGTTACACTGTGGAGCAAGTGCGACGATCAGGGAAGGACAAGGCTACCATTTATATAATTTCTCAAGGTTTCTGCTTACAGGCTCTCTTATCTAAAGAAGGGAAGGTTTCTTAGCTAGTGATCTGATTCTGCTGAGTTTATGCTTACAAATCTCTCTGGTCCTAAATCAGACCACCTCTGACCCTAGGGGTCAGCTGTCTTCCCTGATGTCTCATTACTTTTCAGTGTAAAAAAAAAAAACACACCCATCAGTCAGATAAAGTTTCCTGCAGACCATAGACAGCTCAGCAAAAGTAAAATTTCAATGTCTTACTGCAAATAAATGAAAATCAATACTGTAAATCAATGAAAATCAAAATTTTCTATTACAGTCCTTAAAATGAAATCTTTTTATCTTTAATTTTAGACCTGATGAAGGTGGAAGAGAAACATCATCCTGTCAAAACTGGAGAAATCTTCAAGTTGCTCACTGAATAGAAGAGCCAGAGAATATTTCCCCTGGCCTCAGTTTGGAAAGAGTTTCTCATACAAAAAAAGACTTAAAGTCTTACATGAGAATTCACACTGGAGGAAGCGGCTCACATGTGATCATTGCGGGAAGAGTTTTTCACGAGCAAACTCGCTTAAATTATCTCCATTCTCATTCTAGGGAAATGCCATTTAACTGTGATCAATGCAGCAAAACATTTCTTAGAGCAGAATCTTTGAAGATGCACCTAAAAGTTCATATAAAGCAAAAGCTTCACGTGTGTTCTCTGTGTGGAAAGAGTTTTTCACGGATGAGTGCTTTAAAAATACACCAGAAAAGACACAATGGTATGAAGGATCACAAGTGCTTTGATTGTGGGAAGACCTTTACTAGACGTGACACATTGACTGAGCACCAAAGAGTTCATACTGGAGAAAAACCTTACAAGTGTTCACACTGCGATGTGAGATTCAAACGGTCTAGGACTCTGAAAATACATGAGAGGATCCACACTGGAGAGAAGCCTTATAAATGTGATCAATGTGGCAACAGTTTTACACAAAAAGGAAGCTTTGATGATCACCTGAAAATCCACACTGGAGAGAAACCACACACATGTGATCAGTGCGGGAAGAGTTTCACACGTGCATACACTCTTAAATTTCATCTGCGTTCTCATTCCGGAGAAAGACCACATAACTGTGATCAATGCAGCAAAACATTTCTTAGGGCAGAAAATCTGAAGAGGCACTTGAAAGTTCATACAAAGCAGAAGCCTTTCGTTTGTTGGTGTGGAAAGAGTTTTTCACGAATGGATTATTTTAAAATACACCAGAAAAGTCACAGCGGTGTGAAGGATCATATGTGCTTTGATTGTGGAAATACTTTTACTACTGCAGCTGTTCTGAATCTGCACCAGAGAATTCACACAGGAGAAAAACCTTACAAGTGTTCACACTGTGACAAGAGATTCAGCCAGTCTGGAGCTCTCAAAAATCATGAGATGATCCACACAGGAGAGAAACCGCACACATGTGATCAATGTGGGACGAGTTTTACGCTAAAACCATCCCTTAAGTCACACATGAAGATCCACACTGGAGAGAAACCGTACTCATGTGATCAGTGCGGGAAGAGTTTCACACATGCATCCACTCTTAAATCACATCTGCGTTTGCATTCTGGAGAAAGACCATATAAATGTCATCAATGCGGTAAAAAATTTCCTTGGGCAGGGCAACTGAAGGTCCACATGAGAGTTCATACACAGGAGAAGCCTTACACCTGCACTTCATGTGGAAAGAGTTTTAGTCAGCTGGGTAACTTAAAAAAACACCAGAAAAGACACAGCGGTGTGAAGGATCACTTGTGCTTTGAATGTGGGAAGACCTTTACTGCAGCTGAGACATTGAAAAAGCACCAAAGAATTCACGCTAGAGAAAAAACACATGAGACGATCCAGTGTGGAGAGAAGCCTTTTGCATGTGATCATTGTGGGAAACGTTTCACTCAGTTAAGTTCTCTACGTCGTCATGCTAAAACCAGCTGTCCGAAATCAAAGTAGGGCTGCACAATTAATTGAATTTCTAATCGCGAGTACGATTACGGATGCCACGATTACGTAATCGTTCAAAGCCGCGATTACAAAGAAAATCCACTCTATATATATATAGATTATAAATATTTCTAAAGACTTTTTCTGCAGTAAAATTGTAAAACCTTCCGTTTGAACTAAAGCTGGGTGTAATTATTGTGGACAGAGTTTCATGGACTCATCTGTTTTCACTCTTGGTCTTTCATCTGATTTTCATCTTAACCAATTAATTGATTAAATTAATTTCCTTAATTATGTTCCTGTTATACCTTTAACACCTTGGTTTGCTGATTCAAGTGTGTTTGATTCAGGTTTGAGCTGAACTCTGGATGGTTGCCCTCGATGAGCAGGAGTTAAAGACCTCAAATCCTTATGGAGAGACGTCTGAATAATTATGGTAAACTAATTAGCCATTATATTGAACTAAACCAGCAAAAATATCTGAACATATTAAGTCAGATGGTTGCTTAAAGTGGGAACTGGCTCTGATTTTGTACATCAGTTATTGAATAACAGTGGTTCTTTTCGGTGTTGGGCAAGCTACTTGGAAAATGTAGAGAGCTAAGCTAGCAGTTACTCTGTAGCTTCGCTACACTGAAGCTACTGTTGTGGCCAATTCATGATCTTCAGTTCAGGTCTTCAATGTCTGGTTTAGGTCTCAGAAGAAATCGTTCAGAGTCTAAGTTTCAGGTCTCAGAAGAATTAACTTTATTGACAAACAATAAAGTGAGAAGCCGGCTGGCCATCCGGACATCTGATCTTACAATGGTCTGCACTCATGTTTTATACCCTTTTTTTACATCATTTAATGTACACTTGGTGTCCAATTAGCATTCATATAGTTATATTTTTCTCTTTGCTCCTCCTATCACTTCACCACGATTAGAAACACCTGCATTAATGTCTAATTTCTATTGGTGGCCATACTGGCGCATGCGCTTTTCTGACAATGACTTTGCATATGGTTTTTCGGGTACTTTTCCATCTCTAGTCTTATTCTACCTTTCACCCAGTTTTCTGTCTTATCCTCACACGACTCTTATCCTCACATGCACTTTTGACATGTCCTGTGTTTCCCATCATACTTTGTTTTCTCTTTCTCCCTTAGTTGTAGGCCTTGTTTTCTCTTTCTCCCTTAGTTGTAGGCCTTGTTTTCTCTTTCTCCCTTAGTTGTAGGCCTTGTTTTCTCTTTCTCCCTTAGTTGTAGGCCTCCCTTATCCTAGGCCTAGTTCCTTCAATGTTTGTATCATGCATTTGGACTCATGTATGAGACAGATATAATTCTCCAACATAGACTCATGTATGAAATTCTCCAACACTACCACCCTGGGAAATGTAGCTAAGCTACAGCAATATGGCAAAAGTAGTTTACTACATCTAAGCCAGGGTTTTTCCTGCATAGAGAATTATGAGGCGGCCGCCTCCGTCAAATTTCGTGCCGCCTCCGGCTCTCGACAAAACTCGGACAGACAGTCATGGTCAGATACACTTTTTCCACCGTGACGGTTCTGTTGCGGTTACCGCATGTGTCCATTCTCAGTCAAACCGTATAGTGCTGCTGCTGCGCGCGGATAAGTAATAAAAACATTCCATTCCAATTAATCGAGGGTGGATGACAGATAAATAATTTTGTGTTGAGTTTGTTGAAAGACACGGAACTCTCATCACGGTAAAACGCAATGAACGTGCATCACTCTACTTTCGTTTTCCTGAATGCCATCAAGATTGAAACCGAGACTGATTTCATAACAGTTCAATAAACAAATAGTTAAAATTAAGTCATTTACATTTTAGACGCAATGACTGTTTTTGTTCTGTTTCAGCAGCGAAAATAATTCCAAACAAAGATCACAGCAGAACAACCGCAACACTCACAGCAACACTTCAGCCATGTTTCATCACTGAATGATTCAGCGTTTTGAACGAATCGGTTGAGTCAAAGATTCAATTACCTATTCATAAACTGCCTCATTCGTAATGAATCAGCCTTTTGAACGAATCGTTTGAATGAATGACTCAATGACTCGCTCATTAAGACGGTCGCCTGCCGCCTCCTACTGGTGTTTTAGTTTCATAAAGTATCATTCTTTTCAACATTCCTTATTTGTATATTCAAAAATATTTAAAATAATCTAATTTAATAAAGTTATACTTTTTCCAATGTAAATTATTTAATTTGATTGGAAACAGCCTAATGCCTTATTTTAATTGAATGTATTGATTAAATTTAAGAATTTGAAATGAAAGATGGAGCAAACATTTAATAAAATAAAACCTTATAAAGGTACAAAAAATTATTCTGTTTTCAAACAGTGATGTAATGAAACATTGACAATTTAAGTTTGAATGGAGTAAAGCCTCTGTTAAGGATATTAAGGAAATGTAATTTTGCCAAAAGAAGAACTTTTATTTTAAATAAATGTTCATTTATAATTAGCCAACTTCAGTGTGATATGTAGCCATATTATCATGCTTAACACTGAAAATTTGAATAATTATAATGTGGTGATCAGATGCAGATATCTAAATCAAAGAATATGGGCGGTTTGCGGGTGGATTTTTTTATTTTTAACAGTGGATTTGGGTGACTCAAAGTGCACCAGATTAATGAATTTATCTTTAAAATATACAAAAATTTCTTCCGGGGGGGCATGCCCCCGGACCCCCTAGGGGTACAGGCCCCACCCACAAAAATAATGCCGAAAAACACATTAGGCTATATGATGATCTATGAAAAATAACATTTAATTATTTAACATTTAACATTAACATTATTAACATTTGTTATTATTAAAATACATTATTAGGATTTTACCACCTCCGCCTCATTTTGCGCCAGGAAAAACCCTGTCTAAGCTATTTTTTAAAGTTTCATTTTTATATTGAACCAACTTCAGTCCAAGTCAATGCTATCTCAGTGATCAATAAAACTGTCAGTCAGACAGATATAAAATTTAAACAATATGCTGCAATGCTTTGAACATGGAAAACTGATTAAATAGGCCTATCTTTAATATTTATCAAAGTGAAAGTGATTGATTCATGAAATGGTCTCGTCCCAGGGACAGTGTGCTTTTAAAATACAAGGATATTCATAATACTTTTGTACATTTTGAAGATTTTCAAAGTATGTATTTTCAGTGGCTCATGTGTGTATTGTTTTCTCTCTTCTCTTCTGGTTAGCATGGCTTACTTGTAGATAACTACACTATCTGGAGGCACAATAAATCTTACTAAATCAAAGAAGTTTTCATGTGTGAAGTATTCATGTATTTTGATTGAAATTGATTTGCAAGTAACAAAATTATTTCAGAATCAAATTCAGAAAGATATTTTTTGCTTGTGTTACCTTGGTACTGTGGCTTCCAGTACATACACATACATACAACAAGAAGCTTCATAAAATGTAAAAATAAAAATAGACAGATACTGTAGGTTTAGTCAAAAACATGTACAGATATTTAAAAAATGTTACAGTATTGTGAATAATAATGTGCAGAAAATGTGTACAGCAACATGACTCTCCTAATGCAGATGACCATGTTTATATGAATATGGAAACAATGATTTTTCACCAGAGACTAAAATGAGGTAAAATTATTAATAATCAATTTGGTTCTTTGAATATTTCCTATATTAATTCATATACATTTTCATTGTCCTCAAGCAAAATTTCAGTCATGTGGTCACCTCCTGATTCTGACACATTTTTCCTCTTAAACTGATGTCTCAGACTGGATTCCAATTATTGAACATCATAATTTTATCATTGTCATCATCAAGTTAACATTAATTACATTTGACCTCATTGGATCCGCCACATTCCTGCTTACAGCCACTAGACATTTGCTGTTACAGCAAGTTTTGCTTTGCACAAGATATTTGGGCCGATTTTATTGGAGAATTTCATCTGTCTCATACATGAGTCCAATCCAAATGCATGATATAAATATTAGGGATACTAGGCCTAAGATATGGGTGGCCTAAAATTATGGGAAACAGAGAGAACAGGTCAAAAGGGGACAAAATGATGGGAAACACAGAACATGTCAAAAGTGTATGTGAGGATAAAAACTGGGGAAAGCTTGTGTGAGGAGGACAGGATAAAAACTGGGTAAAAGGTTGTACAGGGATAAGAGTGGAAAGTACCCAAAAAACCATACATGAAGTCATATTTAATAAGGCGCATGCGCAAGTATGGCAACCAATAGAAATTAGACATTAATGCAGGTGTTTCTAATCGTGGCGAAGTGACGAGGAGGAGTAAAAAGATAACTATGTTAAAGCTAATTGGACACCAAGTGAGGTAATTGGACACCAAGTGTTGAGAAAAAGGTATAAGACCCAAGTGTAAACCATTGTAAGATCAGATGACTATAGCTATGAACTGCTCAATAAAGTTAATTCTTCTGAAACCTGAAACTTCGACTCTGAAAGATTTCTTCTGAGACCTGAACCAGACATTGAAGACTTGAACCAAAGACTGAGAATTTTGTGTGTGTGTGTGTGTGTGTGTGTGTGAGTGGGGTGTTGCTTTAGAAAACAGTGCAGAGAAAGATATTGGATAAAGAGTCAAATAATCACAGGTTTCCAGAAGAGCTGAGGTTAAAGAACTAGACTCTAAAATTATATTATATTCATTATTTTAAACCTTTTATACTTTTTTTCAAAAATAAAACTTTATTCTTGGTTGTCTTGAATGCATTGATGGATATAAGCTGCATAACGCACGTAGGCTTGAGTGAAATATGGTGGGATATCTTGTCCCTAGTGGGCTGTGTTCCCACATAGGAAAGGAAAGGAAGTGTGCTGTGTTCTAATGAATAATTACTCTGTTTTTCATATCAAACTTGTTTTTCATATCAAACTTGTTTTTCATATCAAACTCTATATTTTTTTCTGTGCACGCATAAGAGCAGGATCAGCAGAACTGAACATGCCATATAGGGTAATTTGTTTGCTGATACACCAATAGCAAATAAGATGAGAGGTGTTAAGGAAGGGTGTGGATGCTGTAGAAAGTACTATATTAACTTTGAAAAGAGGAGGACACTTTGCCTTCTCATGCTAGACATTGTCTGTGTGTAGAACGCCTTTCTTGCAAGAAATAAAGCATTGCTTATTCACTTTTGAGAAGTATCACTGTGTCTCTTATTTGATAAAGTCTTAGGATAAAGAAATTTCCACGACACAGTACTCTGCAGTCAAATGACATCTTATGGGTTTGAGGGATAAAGTTGTGCATAGGGTTAGGGTGTGGTTAGATATTCTAGCTACACCCATTAAGCCCAAATTACATTTGCTGCTCCTCTCTGGTTGTCTAGCGGGGAGGAGCTAGATGTAAGCTCCACCCATTTTAACAGTCCACCTGGAAAACCATCGTGATGCCAAACACTCTCATTGTGACAATGAGCACTTATCGGGATAAACTAAACGCTGGATTTTCAAAAGCATGTGAAGTTAGTGGCACCATTTTTGCAGTAAACTTGCACAAGGTTCTGGAATGAATAGTTTATTGGATGCAAGCCATTCTGTTATTGTAGGAACATCAACTTTACATTTAATGCCCCTTAACATGATGTGGATCAAAACGAAATTTGATTGGTTGCTTTATGTCAGTCAGATGGTTTGGGTGGTCTTTGGCCAATGAAAGCTGCGACATTCAGCCGTCAGTCTGAAGCTCTGGCTATGCAAAACTATGTAACCTGTAACTAACATGCCAGTTACAGTTCAGGTTTGACTTGATAGTATGTTCAAAGATTATATATCTAACTAATTTTCATAAAGAATAAAGGTTTTCAACCACATATGGGCAATCTAACAATCATACAGACAGTCTATTAACATAGACATTTAGGTGCCCTATCATTCACCTGGCGCAACAGTTTTTTTGCTAGTTTCAGGCCGACGCGGTGATCATTTTCACATCCTTTACCACGCTGGTTAAATAGCAAATGCATCTGTGCCCCCATGGGCGTGCTGGTCTGAAAAAGAGGTGTGTTCAGGCGCATTGTCGGCTCATTGCTATTTTGACTGAGGCAACTGAAATAGACTGCGCCATTGACCAACTGAAACCTGGTCTAAAGTCAATGGCACCGTATTATTATTATTTTTTTTGTTATCTAAAGATTGTCCCATAGATGCGTTTCCATGCTAGAGAAGCGTTAATTTATTCTGCTTGCATAATCCGTAATGTAAATAGCAAAAGCCATGGCGTGAGTGCATCTGGCTATTAAAGGGAATGGGAGATGACTGATTGGTTTATTGCACGTTATTCCCAAAACAAACCTTTTAGACCAACGCCGACCATTTATCCCGTCATTAAACTAGCAAAAATGGATTCGGACGCCCTAAATACACTTGCGCCCTGTGCTTTTGATCATGTGCTCAAATCGTTAAAATAGGGTCCTGCTAGATCCAGATTATCTTGCGGTTTGCATTAGTTCAAATGGGCATGATGGAAACAGTTTATTTACATACTGATGGTGTGTTGTGACCATTGCATGTATAACACCATGGAATTATGCATTATTAAGGATTAAGGATTAAGGATTAAGGATTTTTTATTGTCATTCCAAAGCATGGTACATGATCTGAAACGAAATTGGGTACTGAGGTCCGGTTAAAATCACTCACAATAAATAGCTAGAATACTCATCAATAAATACAATAATATAAGTTAGAAACCCACACAAACCCAAATATACACTAAAACCCAGAAAATTAGCAGCATGGTAAACAAATAGCAGTGTAGTTTTTAGGGCAGTAAGTTCAGTTTGCCAGTTCTGGGGTTGGCATTATTAAGAAGTCTCACGGCTTCTGGATAGAAGCTGTTTTTTAACCTTGAGGTTCTGGTTCTGATACTGCGCAGCCTCCTGCTTGAAGGGAGATGTTCGAATATTCTATTGGCAGGGTGGGTGAAGTCTTTCATGATACTTACAGCCCTAATCCTGCATCTGTTTTTGTGTATGTCTCCGATTAGCGGGAGACTACACCCGATGACTTTCTCAGCAGTCTTAACCACACGCTGTAGGGCCTTCCTATCTGCAACAGTGCAGCTTCCATACCACACTGTGATACAAGATGTTAGGATGCTCTCCACCACACACCTATAAAAAGATGTGAGAACTGTAGTTCCTAAGCCAGCCTGTTTGAGCTTCCTCAGAAAATACAGTCTTTGATGAGCCTTTTTTACCAGGCTACTACAGTTGGGTTTCCACTTGAAGTCATCGTTGATGTGTACTCCTAGATATTTGTAACTGGAGACAACTTCCACCTCAGCCCCCTCAATGAAGATGGGTGGGGGGTGGTACCTGTTTGTTTTCCTGAAGTCCACAATCATTTCTTTTGTTTTTTCCACGTTGATGCAAAGATTGTTATCCTTGCACCAGGCCACCATTTGTTCCACCTCCGATCTATAGGCTGCCTCGTCATTCTGAGAGATGAGTCCCATCACAACCGTGTCGTCTGCAAATTTGACAACATGATTACTTGGATGTCTGGCGGAACAGTCATATGTCAGCAGTGTGTACAACATTGGACTCAGTACACAACCCTGCGGCGAGCCGGTGTTGAGAGCAATGGTGGAAGAAAATGTGTTATGGATTTTGACAGACTGTTTTCTGTTTGTTAAAAAGTCCAGTACCCAGTTGCACAGTGAATAGCTCAATCCTAGAATTTCCAGTTTGTGTATCAATGTCTGTGGAATAATTGTATTAAAAGCCGAACTAAAATCCATAAAAAGCAGTCTCACATAAGTGTCTTTGCTGTCCAAGTGGGTGAGAGCCAGATGTACAACTGATGAAACAGCATCTGCAGTGGACCTGTTCTTTCTATAAGCATACTGATTCTGGTCAGTGCTGGCATCGATTTCCTCACTGATTTGAGTCATGACCAGCCGCTCAAAGCACTTCATCACTATTGGGGTGAGTGCTATCGGGCGATAGTCATTCAAACTTAACACTGTGTTAGTCTTAGGGACAGGAATAATAGTTGCAGATTTGAAGCACGATGGTACAACTGATTTTGACAGTGAGATATTAAAAATGTCAGTAAATACCTCTGAGAGCTGATATGCACAGTCTTTCAGGACCCTGCCTGGGATGTTATCTGGGCCTGCAGCTTTCCGTGGTTTGACTCTCTGAAGGACCCTCCTGACATCATCTGTGGTTACACTGTGTGGCTGCTCACCAGGTGGTACAGTGAGTCTGGTGCTAGAAGTGGTGTTAGAGGCCTCAAAACGAGCATAGAATGTGTTGAGAGCATCAGGAAGAGATGGGTCTCTGGGGCATTCAGCATCTCTTCTTTTATAATCAGTGATGCTCTTAATGCCGGCCCACATTCTCTGGGGGTCATTGGTAGAAAAATGACCTTGTATCCTAAGAGCATAACCGGCCTTAGCTCTTTTAATGCCGGTACTCAGGTTTCTCCTTGCTACTCGAAGTGCCTCCGTATTGCCATTCCTGAATGCTGAGTCTCGTGCTCTCAGAAGTGATCTGACCTCAGCAGTCAGCCAGGGCTTCTGGTTTGGGTGGATAGTTATTGTTTCTGTGGTAGTAACATCATCCACACACTTACTTATGTAGCAGGTGACAGAGGATGCATACTCCTCCAAATCCACCTCTCCAGCATCTGTCGCTGCCTCCCTGAAGACCTGCCAGTCAGTGCTTCCAAAGCAGTGTTGCAGCACAGAGGCAGCATCACTGGGCCACACTGTGATTGTCTTTTGTGTTGGTTTCATTCTCTTCACTGCGGGGCTGTAGGAGGGGACAAGCATAAGAGAAATATGATCAGACAGTCCGAGGTTAGGAAGAGGGACCGCTCTGTAGGCTCCGCGTCTATTTGTATACACACGATCGAGGGTATTATTCCCTCGGGTCGCAAAAGTGACATGTTGATGAAACCTTGGTGAAATGTCCGTCATATTAGCATGGTTAAAATCTCCAGCAATCACATAAAATGCGTCCGGGTGCTTGTTTTGGAGAGAGACTACGTGTTCATGTAGTTCTGCTAGCGCCTCGCTAGCTTTTGCGCTAGGGGGGATGTAAACAACAACAATGAACACCGCTGTGAACTCTCGCGGCAGATAAAACGGCCGGCATTTGATGGACATGTATTCAACATTTCCAGAGCAATAAGTGCTAATAGTGGAACAATTAGTGCACCAACCTTTGTTGATATACATGCAGAGTCCACCTCCTCGAGTCTTTCCCGACAACCGACTCCGGTCGGCCCGGTGGAGTAGCATATCGCTAATCTGGAGTGCCGAATCTGGTATGTTGTCATTAAGCCATGTTTCCGTCAATAGAAGCACACAGCAGTTCCTCATCTCCTTGTACATATTAATCCGCAGCCTTAATAAATCCATTTTATTGTCCAGCGCCCGAACATTGGCCAGAAAGAGGGACGGAATTACCAGTCTGTTATTTTTAGCCTTTAGCTTAGCCAGGAGGCCCGCTCGCTTGCCTCTCTTCTCTTTCCGAGCACACCGCTTCCTCTTGCCTCTGATCCGGCATATGTTGTACTTCCATGCCGTTGTCCTCAGAAGTCCCCTCCTGCCCAGCTCTGACTTCAGGTACTGCGGTAATCTTGCTTCATACTTGCTATTAATCTTGTAGAGTTCAAGTGGGTTGTACCTCAAAAACTTCCTTCCACACATAACATTACACTCAGTATTCATTACTGTAGCCAGCAAAGCTGGCAAAACTTGAGTTGAACCGGGAGCTCGAGAAGCCGCTGCACAGCTGCGCGCCGCCATCTTGAAGAGATGAATTTAGGCCCCACAAAGGTCTAACTTGATGCGCAGTTATTCCAACATAGCACTTGACATTCATACACAATTCTAGAGTTTAAACCATAGTCGTTTGAGTGTGTGCACTGTTAGGGGTTAACAGTTTAGTACCCAAGACCAGATGTTTGAAAGAAGACCCGGAGTCAGAATTATAAAAAATTGAAGAAAAGTTTTACTGAAGATAGTTTGCAGTTTCATCAGCAGAAGTCAGCTTCAAGACTCACACAGGAGTTCGTAGGCCGCCCCGCTTACAGTTACAAAGATCACAGCAGTTATACCATTTCCCAGGTCTAAGCTACGTCAATGAATGATTCTGATTGACTAAGAAATTGATAAACATAGTAATTTTCCACACATATACAGATAGACAGAAGCATATCTCCATAGATTATGCCGCTGACACTCGGACCCTGAAGTCAGGCACGTCGTGACCTTCCAGGTCGCAGATTTGGGTTTCTGGGTGCCAGTATTTCCCAAACAACAACTCAGTCAATCTCCAATAATGTCAGTGGTTCCTAAACCTGTAAGCAATAAGACTAACCCACACACCGACACACATCTTTTCCAAGGTTGGATTTGGCCAGGCTCTAACTATAAACAGGAGTCTCGTCTCAAAACATCAAGATAACAAGTTCTTTCTCTCAGGATAGGACACTTTGGTCTAAATGGAAACTATAGGCTTTAACTGACAAATGGTCCCTTAAACTATAGACTTCAATGACCCCTATGTGTTTTAACATGTTGAAGACCTTTCTCAAACACAAAACCAGTCCCTATTTAATTACTGGAAGCTGGGATAAATAGGCAAGCAATGTTACTGCATTCAAATATCAAATACAGACATTAAAGAATACATGAAAAGAACATTTCAGTAATCACACTGGTACAGTAACTTCTATAACAAAGTAAAATCTCCAGAGAAGTCATTCAACTCATTTGATATTTAGAAGGAAAAGTATTGATTAATACCTTGATTATAATCACTCATTACAAATAAATTGAAGCAGCAATCCACCCCCTTCAGCACTATAGGCTGTATAGGGAGGTTTACAGCCTTTTATAGCTATTCCAACATACGTATATGTTTCAGAGAACAACCATAGGACATATACCTATTTAAAATACTACTATACTTACATTATTCCAACATGCATGCATACATTTCAGAAAGCTGCTTCACAAATAACAGAAGTGCATTGAAGTTCATATTCTCTTTGCAAATGCATTGGAAATGCCAATAGCAGTCAAATATAATAGATCATAGTCAAATAATGCCATGACTTTGTAGCTGCATTTCTTCCACTTCTCAATTTTTTATTTTTTAAAAACAATATGTAACATGGATATAGCAAGTTTTTGGCAACATTACCGTTATTATACAAAGTTTTTCTGAACATATGTACAGAGGTCACAACATAAATATCTTTAAGTAGTGTATGAGATGCACTCAGATGAGGTGCTGGATCAGATTTCGGAGGTGCCAGAACAAGTAAAACTATTATGTTTATTTAAAATGCTTCAAGCCTTTAAAATGTTTTTAGTCTTAATATGTCAATCCTTCTGTTAATTTTCTTCTTAACAATTTTCTTTAAATGTTTGTTTAGCATTAAATCATACAGGGACTTGTGCTAAAATTGTTGGATTAGAAAAGTTCCACCAGCCGCCACTGCTTCTGAAACTGTCAAAAAGCAAAATAATCTTTTAAGTGTCAAATAGTTCAGAGTTTCCCTATATCTGCACCACATTGACTGTCTGGAATCAGTTCAGATGTAGTGAACAATAAGCTACACAGTTATTCCAGAAGTGATGTTTGGTAATTGTAGCACCATGGATCATTTTTAAGAGTCAAGCGTCCTGAGTGAAGACAGCGATTAGTTAACTGAGGATTGTGTCTCTGTTTAGTACCCCTGAAAGGGAGTTTGTTTATCAGTAACCACTCAAAATGCGATGCTTCACAATCACAGCTTTCACGAGAATCAATTGTGACAATAAATCAACAATTATTACACACAAAAAATGCATCAGCTCTTATTTAAACATATTTCTTAAATCGATGCACTTCAAGTTTCACAGAGTAAATAAACCTGAGTATGTATGAGGTAACGTATATCTTACATTAAAGCATTTACACTCCCTGTATTCACAAAATTGCATCTCATTTAAAACACACATAACGATATAATCACACATTCATCTTTTAACCAAACAGAATAACTCTCAAATAACATTTATATTTAATCATCTTACTCTTTTGCTTTTTAGCTAATAGCTTAATGCTGTACTCAACCCATATTGCAATTTAAATTTATAAGTTTATAAAACACACAATATTTAGATGAATTTAGAAAGCATACTATATATTTGTGTGCAATGTGCATTATACATCTGAAAGGGAGTATGTTTATCAGTAACCACTGAAAATGCGATGCTTCACAATCACAGCTTTACAGAGAATGAAGTGAATCGCGAGAGCTCCCTGATAACGAGAATATGCACGCACACACGCATGCAACCAATGCACCCATTTTAACAAGCACCCGTGAACATTTCGTTTTTTAAAATCACATGAATTTACTTTACATTTTAATT
Source organism: Vimba vimba (assembly GCA_022828995.1). Lineage (NCBI taxonomy): Eukaryota > Metazoa > Chordata > Actinopteri > Cypriniformes > Leuciscidae > Vimba > Vimba vimba. The sequence continues at coordinate 29,093,462 of CM040825.1, read as the reverse complement.
AATTCAAAACTTAAAGGGATAGTTCACCCAAAAATGAAAATTCTGTCAGTAATTACTCACCCTCATGTTGTTCCAACCCCGTAAGACATTCGTTCATCTTCGGAACACAAATTAAGATATTTTTGATTAAATCTGAGAGTTGTCTAACTCCTCCATAGGCTTCTAAGGAACCGAAACTTGCTGGCCCAGAAAATGTATTAAAGGAGAAGTTCACTTTTAAAATGAAAATTCTGTCATCCTATAATCACCCTCATGTTGTTTCAAACCTGTATTAATTTCTTTCTTCTGCTGAACAGAAAGGAAGATATTTAGAAGAATGTCAGTAACCAGACAGTAACTCAGTAACAGTAACAGTCAGTAACTTTTTGGGTCCCATTGACTTCCATAGTATATTTTTTTCCTACTATGGAAGTCAATGGGACCCAAAAACTGCCTGGTTACTGATATTCTTCTAAATATCTTCCTTTCTGTTCAGCAGAAGAAAGAAATTCATACAGGTTTGAAACAACATGAGGGTGATTATATGATGACAGAATTTTCATTTTAAAAGTGAACTTCTCCTTTAAAGACATCGTTAATATAGTCCAAGTGACTCCAGTGGCTCAATCTTAAGTTTATAAAGCGACGGGAACACTTTTTGTGCGCAAAAACAAACAAAAATAACGACTTTATTCCACTTTTCATTTCCTTCTCTCTGGGCCTCGGGTCTTTTCACGTAGTGTTTAAGCGTAGCACATTTTCTGGGCCAGCAAGTTTCAGTCCCTTAGAAGCCTACGGAGGAGTTAGACAACTCTCAGATTTAATCAAAAATATCTTAATTTGTGTTCCGAAGATGAACGAATGTCTTACGGGGTTGGAACAACATGAGGGTGAGTAATTACTGACAGAATTTTCATTTTTGGGTGAACTATCCCTTTAACATTTTTAAAGTAGTTGACAACATGTAGCCTGGTTGACACCAGACCCTTCTCAGTTGTAACTGGGGATGGTTCATTCACAGCCCATTTCCAAAGGGGCGTCACCAACGGACAATGCTCAAGTACAGTCTAGGCGCAAATGGATAGACATAAAACCAATCGGAGTGATCGTCATTGTGTAAAGCACACCTCAAAAAATGGAGAATCCAAATCACAAACGTGCCTTGAAAAATTGGAAATGGGCTTGAATAGGCTCTTGGCCAGACGGACTTGCAGAGTAAATCTCAAATTTGCCGGAAGTTCGTCAGTGTTTTCCCAGGCTACAACATATGAATATTTCATAATTATTTAAACTAATTACTCTTTGTATAAACTGAAAAGGTCCCATGAATTAAACCTCAGGAAAAACACATAACTCTTCAGCACATTACATGTGCTCATGCTTCTCAGTTCTCAGTAGTTCTTCAGCAGTGAGATTAGTGTCAGTATCTCGCCTCAACACGTGTCTTCTGTAACCTGCTGTTAGTCATGTGCTCATCACACAAGAACTCATTCCAACTTTTTCCAGCACACAGGTTCATTTCTCCTTTTCATAAAAGCAGAAATATTTTGTTGAGCTCGATTGTTGATGATGTCACAGTGATTGACATTGGTGGGCGTGTCTTATCGCATCATACTGAACTCTGCTGCTCATTCTCTCCATCAGCAACATCTCCATTCAACAGCGGCAACCTTACATCCATTGGTTCATTCACTCGGTCTCCTGAAGAATCTGACAGAAATAAAGAGTCAATCACAGAAATTAAAATAAGAGAAAGAAATGCTTTTGCTGCATTTACATCTACATATGGATGATGTCAAAGCTACACAATCTCAAGAGTTTCTAAACATGTACACTAAACAAAAACAAATATAGATAATTTTTTTTACAATATGAATAACTATCTTTTTCCTTGAAAAACGTAAAGAAAAATGTTAGGTTTTGTTCACACTTGTAGTTCGATTAGCTTGGTTCCTTTGGTCCGGACCAGTTATTTAGAGTTCACATTGCCATTTTTAACACTGAACCTAAAGGCATAGGGATATGTTCACATTCTGACTTGTTGGCTTTATTACATATATTTTGAGACGGAGCTTACCAAACATCCAAAACAATGCTGTGTTCTGGGATAAACACGCTCGTTGTGTGTGCGTAGCCGAAACTATGATGGTATTTTGAGCAGCTGAGAACTTGCGAAGAGCTTATAAAATTAGGGGTGTGCGATATCACAATTTTTGACCGTGGATGATTAAAATGTCTCCACGATCTGCTTTTGAAGAAATATCATAGTTGTAGTATAGTGTGTGAGTTGTCACGTGAAGATACAAGAGTGGGAGAAGTTGCGGGAAGTTAGAAAGGAGAACGAGATGAGTGATTTGACATGCAGAGCTTAGTTTAATAAAGTGTAAGAAATTGTAGTCTGCCTCGACCCAGATTCCACTCCAAACTATATTTTAGAATGAGCTCATCCCCAAAATGGCTTAATTATCATAGAGATGAAGTTAGTCAAGTTATATTGTTTCTTCACCATTGATCACATCCTGAGCAGATGGTGGTCAATTGTAGTATGGGACTGGGTGTGGGACACAGAGAACTGTAAGAACTGATGTTTCTGCTGAGACAAAACTCACCCTGCAATAAAGCAATAAAACACACCCTGGACAGAAGATAGCAAAGACAGAGCACAGGACAGGATTGTCCTGTCCAAACCTTTCTCCTACATTATCTCTGCTTCCCCCTCTCCCTCCACCCTTCCTCTCCCCCTGAGTCAAGTCACCAAAAGTTCATTAATAATGTCCATATCTCACATATGATGTATCTTGTGAATGTATTGTTTTTCCTTTTCATGTTTGGTATCATTTTAAGTATCTCAGTGTGATTGGTAAAATGGTCTTAATTTCATTGCAGTCAGTGGTTTAATGAGAAAGATTGAGAACTTAGGAGAATCCTGTTCTCTGGGTGATGACTCTTCAAGATATCTCCCGAAACCAGATGCTACCTCCTGGGGTACATGAATTGACCCAAAAATATTGGTACAACCCTTTTGTTCTGGTCTGGGTATTTAAGGGTAGGTGACAGAGCAGTCTTTGGGACACTTTAACCAGGATCATCCCCCATACAGTGCTGTTTCAGTGTTTTCCTGTTGGAAAGCACTGACACACCACTGTGTGTCTCTGTCAGGAATGCATTGCTTACTTTTAGAGTCATCTTTGAGTAAATTATATTATGTATTTATTATTTCTGAACTGGCTTTTAATCACTTGTGTAATTGGCATGATACATTTTACCTGACAAATAAATGTTACATCTTGATTTATTCTGCATTTTTCAGAAATCATTATTACCAGTAGATTAAAGTATAGTCTGGTGTTTCCGCAAATCTCTGTCCAGGATAGATCACACCGAAGGCACTATGAATGGAGCATGGGAGACATCATAGGGAGACCTTCCGATTTCAGACTATCACTGACTTAGCATGTTGCAAGTTCGCAACTATTAAAAAAAAAATACACCTTTGTTATGAGTCAGCAGTGAGTGGCCGTTTAGGGTAAAATAGTTTGCACTGCACCCTCTGACTATTTCCGAACTGGCTAGTTTGTGATTGTGAGCGCACATTCGTGATGTGACATCTCAAAGCAACACCGGGTCCTTAATGAACGAATATTTGAAATTATGAGATACTCAGAATAATCAGAGATCTAAATTAATTCATAACCAATATGTATATGTATGATTATCTAAATTTGATTATCATTTGAAATTGGAGTCAGATTAAGCGTAGAGCTAAAGTATTATTGAAACTAAATTCCAATAAATTAAGTGAACTTCACTGGAGCGTTGAAAAGACATACACGCATTATCCCTTCGCCCAGGCCGTTGGATTTCTGTTGTTGGGCCAATGGGTGGTCCTTATAATGGGGTGTCTCAACTTCATTAACATACAGACCAGTGAAAAGAGCCACATTGCTGCATTGTATAGGAGTGCCAGTACAGCGGAACCATAAAAAGACACCATCTATGTGATTATAGGAACTGTAGAGCCACTGCTGGCGAGGAATGCATGTTAAGCTGGGAGTTTTACATGTGTCGTTTGCGAACAAAGTGGACAATCCCCCAGACAAGTTCAACAACCTGGCCAAAGAGTATGAGTCACTCTTAAAAGGACTTGGACAAATTTACTGTGGATGAGAATATTACCTGTGGCACAAGGACTAAGCCGAGTTCCATATCACATGATTGAAGCTGTCAATCAAGAGCTAGATAAGATGATTGAAGACGGAATCATTGAGGAGGTCAATGAAGGTGCAGAATGGATCTCCAACCTCTTATTGATACCCAATACTGACATTATCGAGGTGAGACTGTGTGTTGATTTAAGAGAGGTCAATAAAGCAGTCATTCGTGAAAGGCATGCAGTTCCTACAGTTAATAGCATTCTACAAGCGATGCAAGGAGCAAAAGTATTTGCCAAATAGGATCCCAGGAAAGGATTTTGGCAGGTTGATTTAGAAGAGCAGTCAAGAAATCTAACAACCGTTGTCATGCATAGAGGGTGCTGTCATTTCTGGAAAGTTCCTTTTGGCCTTTCTGGTGCACCAGAGGCTTATCAAAAAGCCATGGACTCTATATTTTGTGGATTATCAGGAGTAGTTTCGTACATGGATGACGTTGTAGTGTATGCTGACACTGCCAGTAAGCTGAAGGAAAGATTGATAGCAGTGTTTGAAAGATTCAAAGAAAGAGGACTTAAACTGAACAAACATAAGTGTTCCTTTGGACTAAAACAAGTAGAGGTTCTGGGTCATTTAGTCACTTCAGAAGGAATTAAACCTGATCCCAGGAAAGTGGAAGCTGTGTGTGGAGCACAGAGGCCACAAAATGTAAGTCAGTTGAGATCTTTTCTGGGTACATGTGGATATCTAATGAAATATGTTCCTACCTTTGCCAACATCTCAGAACCACTCAACTAACAAGGAAGAATGTTCAGTGGGAATGGACAGCTCAGACTGAACAGTCATTTAACAGCATGAAAGTAGCTCGAACAAGAGAACCTTGTCTTGCCTGTTTTCAACTTAATGCACCAACATAGGTGATGAGCGATGCTAGCCCTGTTGGCCTCGGGGCTCAAAGGCAAGACGATGAACACAACAAACCAGTTGCTCATGCAAGTCATTCCCTAACTGCCACAGAGAGACGATATTCCCAAATTGAGCGTGAAGCTCTTGGCTGTGTTTGGGCTATTGAACGTTTCAGAACATATCTGTGGGGAGGAAAATTTACATTACAGACTGATCATGAACCACTTATTCACATGTTTAATCCTGAAAAGCAACATTGCTTCCACCACATACTCAGCGTTTAGGATGGAGGTTCCAGCCATATGATTATAAAATAGAGCACATTGTCGGTAAGACAAATGTTGCTGATTCTCTATCCAGGCTTCTCTTGCCCATGACTGAAACTACTGAATATGTGGAGGATTATGTGGAGAAAGTATTGGAAAGTATTGGAAGTTCACACAAATCAGTGGCCAAATCCAGTTCCAGAAGTGTTAGTATCGTATCAGCGTTGAGCGACTGAATTGTCACTATATGATGGACTTGTACTTCGTGGAGATAGATTTGTGCTTCCCTCTTCTTCTTAGGGTGTAGTGAGAACAAAGCAGTACCTGAGGTGTAAGTTTTACTGGACCAACATGGACTTGGACGTTGAGAGAATAGTCAGAGATTGTGCAGCATGTATAATGAATCAACCATTATACATGAAAAGGGTGTTTCCGAAAATCTCTGTCCAGGATAGATCAAACTGAAGGCACTATGAATGGAGCATGGGGCACATCATTAAGGAGACCTTCCGATTTCTGACTATCACTGACTTAGCACGTTGCAAGTTCACAACTATTAAAAAAAACTGCTTGTCAAATGCATGTATATTAGATGCATCGCATGCAGGTCTTAAAGAGACAGTAGCCTAATAGTAAACATTGCTGCCGCTTGTTCTTAAAGGGATAGTTCAACCAAAAATAAAAAAAAATCTGTCATTAATTACTCTCTAGTGTTGTTCCAAACCTGTATTAATTTCTTTCTTGTGCTGAACACAAAAGAAGATATTTAAAATAATGTGGCTAACCAAACAGTTGCCCCAATGGTCCCCATTGACTTCCATAGTAGGAAAAAATATACTATGGAAGTCACAGGGGTACATCAACTGTATGGTTACCCCCATTCTAAATAACTTTTACTTTTGACTCGCTGCTCTTGACTGAGAACTTTAATAGTAGCTTTAATAAGAATCAAAGTATAATTTATACAGTGAAGTCTATGTTGTGTTTTATTTTCATTTGTTTATTTAATTACTTTCTTCATTGCCACTGTTAAATACACCACCTGTAGCAGAAAAAATAAAGCACTGTTTATTTCATTTGTATTTTTAAGTTGTGTATGTGTAATGTGTATCTTCGTGCTTAATTTTTAATAATAAATAATGACAAAGATTTTTATCTTCGCCATTTTGGCCTAAATGTCTGCCATTCTTTATTTTATATTTTGTTACCTAAGGCTTTGTTTTTAAAATAGGGACATTAGTTTGGCTGTAATGCTCAGTCACTTGCAAAATAGTTAAACCAACAAGAAAAAGGAGCGTGATAAAATGGTGAATCGTGATTTTCATGAAAAAAATCGTGATATGATATTTTTGCCATATCGCCAACCCCTATATAAAAAGGAGTCAAAACAGATTCAGCAATCCCTCCATCACATAAACAAATGAAGATCTGCTGCAAGGAGACGTGGTTCTGATGCCTGTACTGAACTGCCATGGGCAATATTATGACGAGAAAAAACAGGTATGCTTGAGCATTCGGTCCTTCTTAGGGTCACATCTAGTGACATCAAGTCAGGTTTTTGGTCCGTTTACATGTCATTGGTCCGCATTGTGTTCATTTTTCATTCAAACCACACCAGAGTTAGTTTGGAAGTGGATGAGACCCATCTTTTTAGTGGTCTCGATCTGCTTGTTTGGTGCGGATGGCAGTGTTTACACTCATTCAAATAAACTGCACTAACTAACTAGTGATTCGCACTGCTAACATAATCTGGAATGCAAAAGCACTGTTTGAAAACTGTGGAGGACTGTTTTTTAATAAATATTGTTCTACTCACCAGTGACCGTCACATTGAATCTGCTGAATGTGGTCTGTTCTTTGTTGATGATCTGTAGTTTAAAATGTCCAGAGTCTGTAGTTCTGATGTTTTTGATGATCAGAGCTCCAGTCGTCTTGTTCAGCTCCAGTCTGTCTCTGAATCTCTCATTATTAATATCAGTTGTTCTTGAATCAGCTTTAACAACAAGACGGTTTTCAGCTCCAAACGTCCACAGTATCAGATCATCTGGCTGTATTGTAGCAGCAGTCTGGAGAAGGGCAGAATCTCCCTCCTTCACCAACATTGAACTCACTTCACAACACAGCAGCACGCAGAAACAGAGAGAGACAGAAAACAAATGTTTGAATTCATTTTGTTTGCATTTTCAACATCACATACATTTAGATGAGATTTTGTCAACTATTTTGGCATGTTACTAAACATGAACTTCATTTTAATTAGTTTAATCCCATAAGGGCGCAAGAAAACTAAACATTCATGAGCAGAACCATCTATTTTGCTTTGGTTTCTTATGAGGTATGCAAAATTGTCTATACTTTGGTGCTGTCAATCGATAAAAAATATATATCGATATAAAATATATATTTTAACAAAAATAACTTATTAAAATTGCATATTTTCTCTTTAATTAATCGTGATTTATCACACCTACATTAAAGTTTTTAATATATATACGTTTACACTGTGATAATATTAATGTAGAAACAACAAGGACAGAAGCCTATATTGTAATGATTTGTTTAACGATGTGTTAAACTGAAAATAATCGTGTTAATTTTTACAGCACTACTATATTTTTTACTGTTCGATGAGGAGATACATTGTTTGTATACACATTATGAATTCATAACGTGGCCCTATACTTGCAAGCAATCTAAAAGTAATTAAAGTTTGAGCACTTTGAAAAAGCTTTAGTTTCAGATCATCTAAACTGATTACTTAGTGCATGATAACACATTGGAAGAGTTGATAATACTTTACCATTGACAGTAAGACTGTGGTTCTTTTGCCGCTGCTGATCTGTAGTTTATAGAGTCCAGAGTGAATGGTTCTGATGTTACTGATAGTGAGATTCCCAGTTCTCTCATCCAGCTTGAGTTTGCTTCTGAATCTCCCATCAGCACCTGCCAATGTTCTGGTCCCTCCATTGATTTCAGCAATGAGATTGTCTTCAGCTTCATAGCACCACTGTACACTGTAAAAAATTGACCGTAAAATTTACAGTAACTTACTGGCAACGATTAGCCAGTAAGTTACTGTGAATACTTTTTACAGTAAGGGTACTGTACTTCTATTTACAGTATTTTATGTATACACTGTGAAATCAAAAACAGTTAAATACTGTGATTTTAGTTGTATTTACAGTAACTTACTGGCTAATTGTTGCCAGTAAGTTACTGTGAATACGTTTTACAGTAAGGGTACTGTACTTCCATTTACAGTATTTTGTGTATTCACTGTAAAATAAAAAACAATTAAACACTGTGATTTTAGTTGTATTTACAGTATTGATTGTTTTACTGTAGAAAAAAATTAATAAATACTGATTTCAATTGCATTTACATACAAAAAAACAGTTAAGCACTGTTTTTTATGTATTGTATGCAATACAGTACTATAAACAGTAGATAACAGTTAATCACTGTAAATTCAGTTTCTCACTGTACAATTTAAATACTGTATCACTCTGATTTAATATTAGCCATCATTAAAAGAATCACTCATATTCTAAAACATTGCAATCAACTGCAGACAATAAGAAAATTGTTAATAGTTATTTATTTAAAAACATTTGGTGAACAGGAATGACAAAACAGGTACAACATAAAGGGATAATGGACATTTGACAACATGCCATTATACCGTCCAAAGTTAACGCACATTCTATGTTTGTAATGCAGCCACAACGCCCAGCGGAGTGTGTTAACTTTGGATAGTCTAATGGCGGTAAGTCTATTATCACGCTTATTCTACTGTTGCTAAATTTACTTTACAATTGAAGAAGATTTTACAAAACGAGGCTATTTCATTACAAGTTTTGTAAAGTTACAGAGCAAACTGTTACTAGTTCATTCACTAGTTCCGCATGACTGGTTGCTATGACGGAACAATAATGCAAATTGATACAATACGGTCAAAAAATGTAACTACTAACTACTTTGAAGCCGTGCAAATAACTGATTATTACCACATTCTAAAGAGCAATAAATAACACTATGGCAATATTGAAATAAAATAAAACATTAAACAATAAAATATTTAACATTTGTATGAACATTTAAAACAGAAAGGAAAATAAACTTCCCCTGCCACTTGACAAAGGTCTATGACCTCTTGCATGCCCTGACCTTGGAGACCTAGAATCCTAGTTGGAGCCCTGAAATTAAAGAAGAAAACAGATTAGATCAGCTAAACACTGATTTTCAAGTTTTACGGCTGTATGTTAATAGGGCTGGGCAAAAAAATTTGATTTTTCGATTAATCGTTTTTTAAAATGTGGTCGATTCAAAATCGATTCTTAGGGACCACGAATCGTTTTTTTCCATATTCAGGGCTCTAATTTCGGCATGGTATTTTGCGCATTTTAATCATTCCCGTTGGTCTCCCACTTATAATGCGGTAAATTCCTGCAACATTGATTCACTTTAGCCTGTAGGTTGAGTATATTAATCCACAGATTCTAAAACCAAATCAGTCATTTTAAAATCAACAAAAAAATAAAAAATAAAATAAAAAAAATCACAGAAATTCAGGCCCTGATATTCACCCAAAAGCCGGTATTAGTTTTCCTACACTGTTCATAGGCTTGCAGCCTCCACAACTAATGCTGTGAGATTTTATGTATGTTTAATCTTAAACATAAAATAACCTGATCATGTTTGATCAAGGCAAGCGACTGTTCTGACTTGCATAACAATCCTGTCTATTCATTTGAAATATAGAGTTGGGTTCTGTTTTAATGTACCCAAGTGTACCTAAAATAAAAAGAGTTTAATATACAGGTTTGTGGCTCTTAATTTCTTTTTATTAATTTAAAATCGAGAATCGAAAGCTTGCGAATCGAAATCGAATTGGAACATCTGAATCGTTAAGGTTTTAATGGTATTACTACTCTTACCGATACTGCTTATCGATCCGGTACTTTAACGGTATTCTTGTCGGTACTTTTTGATATATATATATATATATATATATATATATATATATATATATATATATATATATATATATATATATATATATATATATATATAAAAAGATAAACAATTAAAAAAGATACACACTATATAGGTCTACACAGTGCTTTAATTTCAGGAAGGTCTACTAATGTTCAGGTAGGCTATGGTCTAAACAGAATTCTATTAAAGTAATCAAATGTAAAATAACGCTGCATAGTTTATCATAGATAGATTAATGCTTATTAAAGCCGAAGTTGTTCATTCAAGAGCTGTGAGTGATTTCGTCTTTGCCTTTTGTTGTTTAATTCGCAGTAATGGCTCAATCGTCAGCATGTTTATTAGACACTGCCTCATTAAGACCGAGTGCAGATCTAATAGGCGACTGATGCACTATATTTTCTCCCAACTATTTCCATAACTACGTCCATTTTAGACATATTTTTGTGTACATTTGATCGTTAAGACGCGCACATGAAACCGAAAGTATAATTTGCTCATCTCGTTGCGGTGTGTTTCGGAGCACGCGCGCCGCCTTAGGAACAGCATCTCATGAGCATATTTTGTGCTATTAATAGCTCTTTATTATTAAACGCATCCCACAATTTAGCAACAGTAGCTAGACTGCATTTTACAACAATCACTGAATGCTGAATCTGATTCTGTCGTTACGTTTGAGTTTTATGGAAAAATGAGAGCGTAGCCTACTGCTGCGAAGGGAATGCAGCTATAGTTTTTAATGGTTTTACCTCAAATATATTATTATTATAATCTTTGGAAGCCAAAATCTAAAATAAAATCAGACTAATCACAAATCTGAAGTGTAACCAGGCTATGTTTGAATGTTTAGTTCTGTCCTTCGTCGTCACTCATTAGGGCTGTCGAAATGTTTTAATATTATGGTATATATAAATGGCTGGCGAGATAAAACGTCTTTATAGCAATAATAACATTACGTGTATTTTTCCAAGTACCGACAGCAGAATCGATAACGTCCGAGCTTATCGATACAGCGGTCTTTCAAAATTCAGCCCCGGGGCGCGTTTAATACCGGCTTTCGGTACCCATCCCTACCCAGCCCTATATGTTAATGGAATATATTTTTATGAATGAAGGTGTGTATCACTGATATTAGTAATATAGCTACTGATGTCTCGATGAAAATGTTTAAGAATCAATATCAGTTTTGTAAAAATGAGAATGGATTAAAATCAAAAAATCTATATTTTTTTACCCAGCCCTAATAAATAAGGTAACAGTTTATGTTTTACTTGCATATATGATTTAGTCAATCAAGAGCAATCAACAAGTCTCTCTCTCTCTCGTCAGTTAACGTTGATAAGCTACATTATGTCTTGTTTGACTTTCTTTGCCATTTACATCTGTCTGAGGTATGTGTTATGTAATCTTGTTAAAATGGATTTCATAAAATTGGTATCGAAAAAAGTATCGTTAGGAACCGGTATCGAAACTGAGGTATCGAAAATGGCACCGGATCGAAAGATTTTGAACAATAGCCAGCCCTATCGATACCAGTATCGGTGCATCCCTAATAATTATTATTATTATCAAATTATGATTAATTATATTATACCCACATATACCTATATTATTAATATATTATTATTAATATTATAATTATTATTAAAGCTATTATCAGAACCTCACCTGTATCTAGTCAGTTAGCAAATACATGGAGGTTCATATATGAAGTCTTCCGCTTCACCACTCTCCCAGTCGTCTTGCTCATCTACTCCTTGGCAGTGCACTTGTTGGAGTCAGGATTAATCCTGACTAAAAACCTATGAACATGAGTATAGGAGTTAGGGGATGGGACAATATGTACACATTAATGAATAACTGTAAGTGCAGTGAGCAATGTAGAATCATAAAGGCCAGCTGACAGAGGCATTTCACACCTCAACAGGAGTTAGTGAAGGCTGTCTACTTTCTCGATTACCATTCCTCTTCGAAGGTCGACTAGATCATGCGGCCGACTAGATCATGCGGCAAGCCACTGACAACAGGCGCAATGGGATTCAATGGACCCCATTTACACAACTGGACGACAATATTCTCTGACTTAAGTATCCGCACCCGATGGTCAAATTACAATTATTCTGTGTTGTTATGCGTGATAATAAATGGATGATCGTAACCTTCAACAGCAGATTCGGCGACGGTTGATGTGCGCATCTTTAATGGTAACATAATACACTGATTAATGAGTGCTGATTTTAAATTAACATTTCTTTAAAACAAAATTTATATGACAGACTTTCCTTTTCTTAATGGCATAAACAAGCTTTACTCCCAACTGTAATGTCACTGTTTGAACCAAGCGTGCCGCACAAGCCATGAAAAGTGAAGCCAAAACGTCTCGATCGCCCCCCCGGTGACTGGTCCTAGTATAGGTCATAAGTCCCGCCTCCCGTGTTATTCAATGGGACGTGAGACCAACTAAACAATTAAATTACACTTCAAATATCTTTTTTCCAAAGGTGGTTTCTTTCATTTGCTGTCGTTTTTATCATGCTGATGTAAGTTCAAGGGTCTGTTTCAAAAATAAGTTGGTTTTTAGTTAGTTACGTGATGCAGTGGTGTAACGTCATTATTGACAGCTGTGATTGACAGGTTCTCGAGCGAAGTAGTCACTGAAGCACCAACGGACATTTTTTTCGGGATCTTCGGAGGACTGAGGAGATTGTATTTACTTTATTTTAACAAGCCTCTTGTCGTACTGCAATCAATTTTTAAAAAAGTGTGCAGAATCCACTCTCCCTCAGTGCATTCTGCGAGAGTGAGGGCGGAGCGTTGATTTCGCGGCTTTACTTCCTGCTCACTACTGCGCAGGTCTGGTCCCGAGATCGCTACTGCGCAGACTCAAGTTCCAATATGTCAGCGCCATATCGGGACTCTGGCGGCTTCAGTTCTCATCAATGGAAGACAGCGAAGGGGCGTCGTCCATCTTTTTTACAGTCTATGGTTTGAACAGGCAAGCACACATCACTTTTGAAGAAAAAATTTAAATTGAGAATGCAGTGCATCGCGATGCATTGTGATATCGAATTGAACTGAATCGATGGCATAATCGTAATCGAACCGAACCGTGAGACCAGTGTCGGTTCACACCCCTAATTTTAAAGGGAGAAGATGATTTTGAACAGCTTTTCAATTGTCAATTTGCTTTTACACTGCAATAAAACTATTTAAGATAAAAAATACCTCTGAACAAACTCCAGTGTTGTGCTGGCTTCCACCTGATACTCTAGGTTGAATACATAGTAACAGGCGAAGAGAGCGGCCAAGGCAGTGGTGAAGTCCGCCATGTGAGCAGGTGGGATTACGACCCTCCCCTCGATCGACAGCATCCATTTTTTTGCAGTCAGGATTGTCTCTCCTTAGTAAAGACAACAGTCATCACAAAAATTATATTTCATAGCAATACATTCTATAAACCTTTGTGTTGTCATTATCATCGTCAAAGGTTGTCTCAAAAGTGTGATCTAGTAGTTCACTGTCTGATGACACGGAGGCACAGGTGATGTTAGTACTAGTACTGGTAGAACTTTGGCTAATACGTGGAGAACTAGATATACGTATTTCCGATTCAAGTGCGAGGCAAAGGTTGAACGGACACGGAAATGTTTTAAACAATTAATATAAGGGCATGACACTTTTGTGCCATCTTTAATAACTTATGCCAATGAAGATGTTCATGTAAGCTTGGAAATTTTGCTGACACATAACGTTAGTTACAACCTTCAACAGAGCAAGCCAACCCTGCTGAAAAATCCAGCTAAAACCAGCCTAAGCTGGTCAGGCTGGTTTTGGCTGGTCTCCCAGCCTGGTCATAGCTGGTTTATCAGGCTGGTTTTAGAGGGGTTTTGAACACTTTTTTAGCTGGTCAGGCTGGTCTAAGCTGGTCAGGCTGGTCTTAGCTGGTCAGGCTGGTTTTAGCTGGTTTTAGCTGGTCAGCCTGGCTGGTCTTAGCTGGTCATTGTTGGGCTTAGCTGGTTTTAGCTGGTCAGGCTGGTCATTGTTGGGCTTAGCTGGTTTTAGCTGGTCAGGCTGGTCATTGTTGGGCTTAGCTGGTTTTAGCTGGTCATTGTTGGGCTTAGCTGGTTTTAGCTGGTCATTGTTGGGCTTAGCTGGTTTTAGCTGGCCAGGCTGGTAATTTTTGGGCTTAGCTGGTTTTAGCTGGTCTTAGCTGGTCAGGCTGGTCTTAGCTGGTCAGGCTGGTCTTAGCTGGTTTTAGCTGGTCAGGCTGGTCTTAGCTGGTCAGGCTGGTCTTAGCTGGTCATTGTTGGGCTTAGCTGGTCATTGTTGGGCTTAGCTGGTTTTAGCTGGTCATTGTTGGGCTTAGCTGGTCAGGCTGTTTTTAGCTGGTCAGACTGGCTGACTCTATGTCTTCTCTATTTGTCACAACACACAGTGGCAGGAAAAATAATGTAAACAATTCCAAGTATACTTAAAATAATCTTCAGGAGCACAGGAAACAATTCAAACAAATTCCTTTTATTTGATATTGCAGCCCCTTAAAACAGCCCATTGATATGCTAACAGTAATGTACAAAATTATTAATTGAAATGATTAAAATGCTAAAAACTATAATAGTAACTAAAGGAGAACAATAACAGAATTATAGAGATACATTTTACATTACATTTTTCTTTTCTTTTTTTATGACATCTTGTATTTTTTGGGATATGTAATACCCCACTTGCTTCTCCCGCTTCTCTTTCTCCTTTTTCGGGTTCTTTTTGTTTGAGCCAGTCACTGAAGCAGACTTGAAAGATAAATAATTTAGATTATTAATTTGTCACTTTTCAACTAGTAAAACTTATAAAGGTAATCAACTAATGTAAAACCGTTTTACTAAATTGGCTATGGCTACATAAAGTATATGAATGAATGAATGAATGAATAAATGAAATAACAGATTACCTCTCAAAACTTGCAGCTTGGATGGTGTCAGGGGAGGCTTTGCAGAGTGTTTATTCGTGGGACACTCCTTTCCTGACACACTTCTGCTCTTTAAAGTGTTTGTATGTGGATCTTCAAGACAAAACATAAATGAGCTTCAATTGTATGAAAAAAAAACACTTCAAAATATCTTCTTTTATGTTCTACAGAAAAAATAAACTTATACAGAATATATTCCAGTTGGTAGCTATAAATGTTGTGACGTTACTACTACTTTGGCTACCACATCAGAGCTGCATTTTTTTTAAAGATCTCAATATTACAAATAAGAAGCTGTATTTTTTTTCCTACAAAGATATATAGTCATTTCAGTGAGATCTTAACAATTTGTGTGGAACCTTTCAGCACGCGTCAAGCAACTTTAGTCTGGGTAGATGCCATATTTAATTCCAAGTGAATCAAAAATGAGGCTGTGTGGAATATGCATAGTCAGTTCAAAAGTTTGTACCATCTAAATGTGCTGGATCTTTTTTACTTCATCACCACCCATGTTTTCTAAAGTTGATTTTTTTCAATATTTCATCAACATAACAGTACATTTAACCGATCGTAAGTCTGTCTTTTACAGACAGTGTTAGCTGTAGCTTTGATTTCGAATTAAAAGTCTCAATATGTGATGATCATTAGCTTCATTAAAAACGTTGTAAATTCTTTGGGATTAGTTGCTGTGTTTCAGCCATAGACTGTAAAAAAAGATGGACGATGCCCCTTCGCTCTCTTCCATTGATGAGAACTGAAGCCCGATATGGCGCTGACATCTTGGGGCTTGAGTTTGCGCAGTAGCGATCTCGGGACCAGACCTGCGCAGTCGTGAGCAGGAAGTAAAGCCGCTAAATCAACGCTCCGCCCTCACTCTCGCCCAATGCACTGAGGGAGAGAGGATTCTGCACACTTTTTAAAAATTGATTGCAGTACGACAAGAGGCTTGTTAAAATAAAGTATACAATCTCCTCAGTCCTCCGAAGATCCAGACAAAATGTCCGTTGGTGCTTCGGTGACTACTTCACTCAGAGAACCTGTCAATCACAGCTGTCAATCATGACGTTACACCACCGCATCATGTAACTAACTAAAAACCAACTTATTTTTGAAACAGACACTTGAACTTACACCAGCGTGATAAAAACAACAGCAAATGAAAAACCACCTTTGGAAAAAAGATATTTGAAGTGTATTTAATTGTTTAGTTGGTCTCACGTCCCGTTGAATAACACGAGGAGGCGGGGCTTATGACCTACACTAGGACCAGTCACCGGGGGGCGATCGAGACGTTTTGGCTTCACTTTTCAGGGCTTGTGCGGCACGCTTGGTTTCAGCGTGTTGTCCTGGGAGGAGTGCATCCACAACAGGAGTTTCACTATGTAATAGTTGATTAGTATTCAAGCCACTAGATATCAACTAAAGTGGATTTTCAGAGGGAAACAAATAAATTAAATTGACTTTAGAATTCACAAAATGACAGTTAATTGCATTAACATGCAATGTAATACCTATGAAAAAAAAACATGTCAATGTGTTACATTAACAATGCATCTCTATTTAGTTTTTCACCGATGTCTAGGGGCTGTTTACACAAGGCCACTTCATGCATTTTCTCAGATCAGATTGCTGTCTGATTTATCAAAATGATTCCATTTACACCTGGTTACATCAATGTGTGTGTGTTTTTTTTTTTTTTTGGGATATAAATCCGATCTTAAATTCCCGCTATTTGCAGATTTAATGGAGTGCACGTCACCGAAAGCAACAGATATGAGATACATTATTTTATTGATCATCAGCTAAAATTTCTGAATCAAAGCCCGCAATAAGAGAAAGCAGAAACAGCCCTGGTAAGATCATTTAGTTTCTTTACATTTAATGAAGATGATTGTGTGTTAAGCGTCAGCGACTTTCACTTTGATTTGCGATAGTTTGCACGTTGGTTTGATGAATAGATGCTCATCAGTAGCGTCATCATATCTGACTATAACATGGCATATAGCCTATAACACGCTCTCACATGTTTCAACAACATATAAAAATTAAATAATCTTTAGAGTAAAGCCGCAGCATCATTACCAAGCGCGAACCATTGACAGTGAATGAAACGAAGCGAACTTAGCCTGCAGGCTGTAGTGTGACATGCGTAAACCAATGGTGTAAACATAATCATAGAGATGACGTGCCACGGGTTTTTATTTAAAAAACGTAGCTTGTGTTTGTATGTAGGTCTAGGCAATTTATATTCACAATACTTAATAACTAATGTTATTTTATTGCAATTGTATTAAATGTTTGAAGAGGTAAAAAAAAATATCGGTCGGTCTTAACTAGTGTTGGGCGATATGCTCCATTTTCATATCGTCCTATCGTCAGCCTGTAAGATCGGTGGTACGCGATATTATCGTGAGGGGGCGGGGCTTACTTATTTGATCATTAACTTGCTTATTTACTCGTTTATTAGTTTGTTTTATATATGAGAATTGTTTTCTATTTTGCTAGCAAAGTAAAAAAAAGATCCTTATCATTCTTGTATCTGACTCAGAGTATTTCAACATGTCAGCGGGAAATTTACGGACACACATCCTCTCAGAGAACACGTTTTAATAATTTCTTGGGTCAAGAAAGAGTCAGAGTTTGTGATATATGTCATCCTACCAGTGCACTCTCTGTCTGTATGCAAGTGCACTTCACACATCGCACTTCAATAAGCCCAAAGAACGCGGGTTAATGCGTTTTAAATGCTGAGAGAAATCAAAGGCAAAAATCTAAAAGTCGATCAGTTATACTTAAACTTATGACTTGACTCCGATAAAGGAAAACGGGTTAATGTGTTTACATGACATGCATTGCCAGTTTATTCAGCATAATCGTTCCCTGAAAGTGAAAGCAGAAACGGACTGAGCTTTCGCTGCATTAACAGCGCGTTCTCTCAGAGACGACGATATAACGGTATAGCAACTATCTTAATTTACTGGCTTAATATTTCTCTTGTGGACTTACATTATTGACAGTGAAACAATTAGAAGAATATTACTTGTTAAACAAATGTTTGAAGTAGGGGTGACCCCGAATAGTCGAAGATTCGATTGGAGGAGCCTGATTCGACTACCGATCTCACGGTCGAATCTTCGCAGAGGTGTTATGAAACGAGGATCATGCCCCTTTGGCTATATGAGAGCGCTCAATGTCTGATTTCACATAGAACTAGTTTTCTGTCAATACATTAATATTCAGCCTATTATGATAATGCTGTATATAAAAATGTGCAAAGAAATAAGCTTTTAATAAATATTTTTAATGTGCGTGAATAAATCCAAACACCCCGTGACAGATTTAAGTTTCACTTTCAATCCGTGACCGACAGAGGAGCGTCTTGGCGGCAAGGATTTACATTTTTAACAATGTCTGGGATAAGAAACTTTAAAGTGTGGATGTACACCATCAGAAAGGATATTCTCCAAGGCTGGATTTAGCATCAGGAAAACCATGATCGCACTTCTGCCGGCCAACGAACATGTTTCACGTCAGAATGTATTTTATCCACGCGCACAATTTGAAAAGACTCCAACGGACACAGACAGAGTGAAAGACTGGATTTGTTCTCTCGATCAGGTAACGTTAGGGTACAAGTGATTTCAAAACTTTTCAGCCGGTTCTAATTTGATTTTTGGATGCTGTGAGTGTGAACATTTTTAGCTAAAAAGACTGCCACTCCAGTTTAGCATTTATTGTGGTTTCTGCAGTTAAAAAGACAAAGTTAAAAATTCTGGCTACTATCGTTATTTTAAAAGTTTCTTTATTTTAATTTTATTTATTGATCTGTCAGGGTTATCTAATCTTTATTTGTGGCTTGTGTTTTGAATATATGTTCCCCTGCACTTTAGGCATTTTGCACACATTTGCTCCTCATCTTGTGACTTGATTCTGATTTATTTCGTTTTGTATTTTTATTTATTAGAAAGGTATATTCTGTTCTAATTTAATTTAGTAAATTAATTGTTTATTTTTTCGGTGCATCGATGTTGTGCTCGCACAGGTAATTTAGCCGATTTAATTTGATTTGCATGTGAAATGCAAATCCTGTCCGTGGCCTTTCTGGAGTTAATTATGTTATTTCTTAGTTTTATTGATCCAAAATGTTTTTATACATTTTCTTCTATATCTTTGTGTGATTTTCTCTACATGGTGGCTTTGAAATGTTAAATCCCCGCCCCCAGCCCCACCCCCACACACATGATTCGACTATTAGTCGACTATAGGCAAGACATGACGATTCTGATTCGACTATGAAAATCCATAGTCGGGGACACCCCTAGTTTGAAGTTGCTTTTGATTTCACAGACGGCAGAGTTGTGCTGCGTTCTTGAACTAAAGACTTTTATTAGGCCTATATAATTTTAGTGATATTATTATCATTAATATTTTGTAATTGTATTGTTTTTAGTGTTATTAGTGTCATTCAATGTTTTGTTAATGTGCTATGGAAACAAAATACTGACGAACAACGATGCCGTCTTCATCTTGGCTCTAAATGATGCGTCTGTTAAAGCAAGCACTCTTGACAATTTGTGAATGGATCTCATACGCACGTCGGTGATGTCGCAAGTGTGGTTATGTGGTGATGTCGTTATGAATTTAGGCAAGGCAAATTAATTGTAGTTCATAATTAATGTACCCATTAATGTTCATGTTTCAGTACCCATGCCTACATATGGGTGTGTTCATATGGATGAAAGCCTGTTGTGTTCAGTCTCTTGATTTTTTTGATAGTGGCAGCTATTGTGAAACTCACCTTGTCAAGGTGACCGCATCAAGATCTTGTCCTGAAGAATCACAGGGCCAAACGCTAGGGATTATTTCATCTGATAACAAGAGCATAGCCATAAGTTTAAGAACTCTAATGATATCTTTAGCCCCTGATATTGCATTGGGGATATCAATTCAAACATTTTAAAGGCTAAGAGTATGAGCCATGAGTAAGCTGGCCAGATATCTGTGAAAAATAACTTGCGTGCCTGAACCATATTTAGCATTTAAAAGTAAAAAGAATTTCAGTATTTATCAGTAAAAAATACATACAAATAAATAAATACCCCTGAGTATGGTGTCTGTCTCACTGGCCAACATAACTCAAAACAGACCTAGAGAAATAAAATAAAATAAAATATACCAATGACCATGATATCCTGTTATCATAATAGTTAAATAAATAATTGTTACTACGACCATTATACCATTATATTTGTCGCTTATTATTTAGCCTACAGGCTTCTCAAGGACAATCACACTGAAAAATCCTGGGGTTAATGATTTTAAAATGTGAGACTTCTTTCAAAAGCATAAATCTTACAGACCCCAAACTTTTGGACAGTAGTGCATTGTATGTTTGAGGTGGTTTTGCTTACTAATCATATGGTTCATAGCCATGGAGATTTTCTTGGATGGGGTTGCAGCAGGCCTTCAGCATGATGATCTACAGTAGGAACATAACATGCAATTTCACAGAGCCAACACTGTTACATAGGATTTACAATAGGGTTTATTACAAGAAACCAAGCCAGAGCAGAGGTGAACTGCAGAAAAGAGAAAAAATTATATATTTAGATAATATATTAAGATAATAATTAATTATATATTAATATAAATAGATGCATATGAAATTAATAATTCACCCTTTGTTGTAGAGGTTTTTTTCCTGTTGCTCCTGAAATCACTTTTTTTAAATCACTATTTGTAAGTGACGTCACTGATTAACAGTGCAGTGCATTCTTTTAGGTTAAATAAATTAGCTTACTTCCAATCACCCATTGACAAATTACCAGCAAAACAAAACTATCAAAAACTGTTATCTACACAAAGATGAGGTTAAACCCCCAAACTTTTATAAACAAGAGCTCCAGTCAGACTAACTTATAGTTAGCCTTAACGTAAGTTAGGCCTAACTTAGCAGTACCTCTTCTGAAACTGGTTGAGATGCTAACGGACTTTTTCGAAGACACAAAACCATTTCTATAAAGTAAATATTCAACAGGAGCGTGTCAATTACACGTAATAAAGGTGTCAGGGACGTTTGTATGTATTATTTGTGTGAATTTGTTGACTAAACTCACCTGAAAGCAGTGAAAACAACAGCGAGAGACAAGAGTTTTGCTGTGTGTCAGTTGATGACGTTTCCCGTTTCCGTCTGCTCTCGCGCGCACAGCGCGCTCGCTCCAGTGTTTGAATGCGAATGTTCGAATGTTCACGCGCACGCACATTAAAACACTTCAAAGTCACGCAGCATTTAAATAAACATCTAGAATTAAAAAATCATTAATATTAAATCATGAATTTAAAACTCATTGTGTAGTTATATGACCCATTCTTGTGCAATATGCCAGGTTTATGGCAGGCGAGTAAAAAAAAATTGTGACAGTGACAGAAGTATTAAAAGTTTTTTATTTTATTTTTGAAAAATTCAATTTACATTTATATAATGATAAGTTGCGTTAGAATACTAATAATTGCGTTATATTACTAAATGGCAAGCAAACAAACAAACAAAAAATCTGGGTTCCAGACGGTTCCAATAATTATAGTGCATATTATAATCAACTTCGTCTATATTAACTTATTGTGTGTGTGTGTGTGTGTGTGTGTGTGTATTATTATTATTATTATTATACATAATATATATATATATATATATATATATATATATATATATATATATATATATAATATTGTGAGATGTTCATCAGCTTGGCTAGGCTGGGAGACCAGCTAAAACCAGCTGACCACCAAATTGTCCAGGCTGGGAAACCAGCTTGACCAGCTAGGAAAGGCTGGGAGACCAGCTAAAATAAGCTATAAGCCAGGCTGGGAGACCAGCTTGACCAGCTAGGCCAGGCTGGGAGACCAGCTAAAATCAGCAAAGCCAGGCTGGGAGACCAGCTTGACCAGCTAGGCCAGGCTGGGAGACCAGCTAAAACCAGCTAAGCCAGGCTGGGAGACCAGCTAAAATCAGCAAAGCCAGGCTGGGAGACCAGCTTGACCAGCTAGGCCAGGCTGGGAGACCAGCTAAAACCAGCTAAGCCAGGCTGGGAGACCAGCTTGACCAGCTAGGCCAGGCTGGGAGACCAGCTTAAACCAGCTAAGCCAGGCTGGGAGACCAGCTTGACCTGCTAAGCCAGGTTGGGAGACCAGCTAAAACCAGCAAAGCCAGGCTGGGAGACCAGCTTGACCAGCTAGGCCAGGCTGGGAGACCAGCTAAAACCAGCTAAGCCAGGCTGGGAGACCAGCTAAAACCAGCTACTTCCAGCTTAAACCAGCTAAAACCAGCCAACCAGCTTAGGCTGGTTTTAGCTGGATTTTTCAGCAGGGAAATCAACTCCATCAATTTTCCTTTTAAGTCCTGGTTTAACGTTAGCTTAGCAGTAGGCCTACCACAAGGGTGTGGTACTGAATTATTATTATTTTTTTAACTTAACTTTTACTCCTAGTAGTGATGGTAAATGTACTTACTAATTTTCTGGAAGTCCCGATAAGCAGTTGGTGAAGGATCCGCGATTCCAAGATGGAAACTCCAGTAGAGGCCACGGGTGGGAAAAATACATTAACGTTAAAGTCCCCGTGAACCGGAAGTTGCAAATGACTTTTCTCCAGTGTTGTGACGTGTTTCCCAGTGAAACGGAATATTGAACAGAGGGCAGGGTTTTACTCTAGCGCTCCTCCTCTCCATCTCTGCTCATAGCAGACTAACGGTTTGAGGGGAGTGGTTAAGCGTTTCCCAACCCAAGTCCTCAAACCTACGTCATCAGGGAAGGTCCTCCAACGCAGAGGGGAGGGGCATTTTCAGATTTTGATTAAAGATTACGAAGCCAAAAAAATTTTTTGTGTGGATTGACTTGCATGGATGAATTGTTCACCACAAAACGATCAATTTAGGCAAACAAAGTAAGTATGGTCAATTTTGATTTCATGGGGACTTTAAAGGCTGTGAAAACGTCTCCGTCAGAGCTCTCACGGAAACGTTTTCGCTGAATTCCTCTCAGGCAAAAAGTGAAAGATATCAACACAAAGACGAAAACAAAATAAATAGCAGCTACAACCACAAGACAAAGCCATGTATAAAGAAACGTAAATTTAAATAATAGTCTGTTATTAACGGCTGTGAAAACGTCTCCGTCGGAGCTCTTACTGAAACGTTTTCGCTGAATTCCTCTCAGGCAAAAAGTGAAAGAAATCAACACAAAGACGAAAACAAAATAAATACAGCCACAAGACAAAGCCGTGTGTAAAGAAACGTACATTTGAGAATTAACGGAGCTTTTCTGTCACTGACGACGAGTCATAAATTCAAGTGCTGCTTCTTTCGCGCTTTTTTCCAACAGATTCTAGAACTTTCTAGACTGGGTAAACCCCGCCCACTCTGCCGGCGCTTTGATTTCGCCCTATATGATTTCGCCCTGCACCTCAGAAACAGCTCTGGAAACATGCACGTTTATCTCTCCTGCTTCTGAAGAAAAAATATATAAAACTGATTTTTGTAAAATAAAAATCCCATGGTACGTATTTATGAGTTAACCAGACATCCCCAATTTTGGCAAGTAATGCACATGACATAGCCTACCCAAAATAAAAGTCATTCTGAATAGACACATAACCTTAGAAAGCTTGAGAGTTTTGGCTCAAGTTCAAAACTCAAAATTAATCATATGTTATTAATATTGAGATATATAAGCTCAAAAATAAAAACAACAAATATTAAGAACATATTTATCAAATGTATAAAAATATTAATATTTTAATATTAATATACATAATTATGTGAATATACTATTGCAACTTATAACCAATGGTCATGCTTCATTTCAAATCTGAGGATGACATCTCAAAAAATTATATTTATGAAGCCTATATTGTTAGACCATGTCAGGGGAGACTTTGGAGAAGTTTAAGATAAGGCTTATCAAATATTTTATTGCCCTGTTAACACCCATTTACACACAAACACCCATTTACAGTCACAAAACAAACAAACAAAAAATATTATTGGAATCTTATGTGAATTCTTAAAAAAAAAAATATTGTATTGAATAGAAAGCTCCTGCAGCAGGTGCATCAGAGTACAAGTTACATGACACATTTTAATTGATTAATATTACACTTTTACTTAAAGCTCACCATCGAGTATTTATATCATATTCCGGTAATGAATTCTGAACAACAATAATCTGGGGGCCGTCCATGTGAAAGGGGTACAAAGAAAGATATGATAAAAAAAAAGGAAAATTACAGTAGTTTACTTTACTATTTACAGTACTATAGTGGCTAAATTGTGATTTTTTTACAGTAATGATTTGACTACTGTGATTTCAACTGTAATGCTTGGACTACTGTGATTTTTACGGTCTTACTGTAAACTTTACAATATTCTACTGTAAAAATCTTATACAGTAATGTTACTGTGAAATCTACAGTAAATAACTGTAGATTTCACAGCCATTTTTTACAGTGTATCGTATCAGTTCCCTGTATTTGAGTAAGACCGGTGCGTAGAGTGACAGATTTCCCCTCCGTCACAGTCTCTTCCTTCTCTTCACATGTCACAGCTAAACAGAAACCAAATGTGTTCATGAGTGTGCAGGTGGACATCTCTATTACTGTACATTAATTTATACCAACCACACCATTAAGTCCATATGACTTATGACTCATGATATATTCCAATTCCTAATCAATCCTTCTTCCAAAACAAGTTTTTAAACCTTACCCTGATTCACTATTAAGCCTAAAATGTGTTTTAACATCACTATTAGTGAGGATAGTATAATCTCTGTATAATATCAGTCTTTATATGTAATATATTTAAAGTGTACCTAAAGTATACTTGCAATAGATCCATTTTATTACAATCAAATATACACAAGTATATCTTTAGTTGGACCTCAGCATTATTTCGGGATAACTAAAGAACATTAAGTACAATAATATTTGTTACAATTTAGCTAAATTACAATTGCAGGGTATTTATATTAAGTACATAAATATGTAAATGTATTTGTGGTATTCTTAGCATATTTATTTATTTTTTTAACCCATGTGATAATGAGCTGATGAGTTGAATCAGGTGTGTTTGATTAGGGAGACAAAGAAAACGTGCAGTGTTGGGGTGCCGCCTGCCGGCAGGACAGGTTTGGGAACCACTGCTCTAAACAATACTTTTGTTGGGAATGATAGGCTATGTAGATTTTACTATGATAAAAAGGTTGTTTTATGAGAGAATGCAAAGAAGGGAATGTCATGACTCATGACAGGTAGGATCCATTTGCATCATTACCATAGTATTTAATAGTAATAGAGTGATATTGTAGGCTATATAGTCTAAAGAAAATATAAAATAGGCCTACAGATGTTTTCTTTCTTTGACTTTCAAGTTTTGCCAGTTATGATAAGACTTGAATTGTAACTGCATGTATGCATATGACATTGATATTATGCATTTTAATAAATAAAGACAACATGAATTTAATTATAAATATTTGTATGCTGTTTAATTCAAATAAAACATTAAAGGGGGGGTGAAATGCTATTTCATGCATACTAAGTTTTTTTACACTGTTAAAGAGTTGGATTCACATGCTAAACATGGACAAAGTTTCAAAAATTAAGTTGTACGTTTGATGGAGTATTTCTGTAACAAAAATACTCCTTCCGGTTTGTTACAAGTTTCGTAAAGTTTTTTTCGAGTACGGGCATGTGCGACGTCAGATGGGGCGGAATTTCCTTATATGGGTCCGAAAGGCACTTCTCCCGGAAGGGCGCGCGCGCGCACCCGTAGACCAGAAGCCCAAGAGGCGAAACTCAATAGAACGCTCCATAGCAACAGTTGCTCCCATGACGTGAAAGCGCGGCCGCCATTATGGACTGAAAACTGAAGGAAAACGCCGAAAAATAATGGGAGTCAATGGCACTGAAAACTTAACATAACAAAAACTTAACATAACTTAATTTTTTCTGGCCGTCATATCTCAATATGAAAACAATTTAAAATACATTAATGAGGATGACCGACGTTAAATGACAGAAAATATACGTCTATGTGTTGGTTATGCATGGCCTAATTACCCTTTGGAAAATAGTATTTTGGGACAAACTATTACTACAGAAGTACTATAAGACTACTATAGAAATACTATAGTGGCTCTAGGATATTATAGAGGTATTACAGAACATAACAGAGCATAACATACTTCTGTGATGTTCTGTAATACCTCTATAATATTTTAAAGCTGCTGTAGTATTTATATAGTAGTCTAAAGGCCCGTTCACACCAAGGACGATAACTATAAAGATAACGATAAAGATATAATTCTAAAAATCATTCTCCATTTTAAAGAATAACAGAGTTCACACCACAACTATAACGATAAAGATATGAGGAACGATAGGCCTACCGTTGGGATCAGTTTCAGAACGATTTTTTTCCAGCTGTCGAACGATAAAACACTGACAGCCAAACAGAATCCATTCTAATTTAAAGGTCTCGCGCATTTAAAATGGATCTGGATCATACGTGCGCGCGTGTGCTTAGAATAAAAAGACCGTTATCGGTCGTTGGTGTGGACACATATATAGTTATCTTTATCGTTATCTTTATAGTTATTGTGCTTGGTGTGAACGGGCCTTTATCGTACTTCTGTAGTATGTCCCAAATTACTATAGTATTCCTATAAGATTACTATAATATTTTGTCCCAAAATAATATAAGACTCCTATAGTACTTTTTCGTAAGGGTATGTCCCCCACCGAATCGGCTTCATAACCCCTCATTTACACCGCACACGCCTGCGGCGCATTACGGCTGCGACACGGCTACCGGAGCTGATCGCGCCCATTCTAGTCAATGCTTGTGTTTACACCGGCCGCGACGCGGTGCGTTTCAGAAGATTCCCAGAAGCGGCTCTTCGCGCCGCTTCGCTAGATATAGGCGCCTAGTCTATTTTTGACGGACGCGCGTCCAAGTCGCACCGGGAATAGGAAATAAAAGTAAAAAAAACATTGTCAAATTCAAAATAAACACCCTGTGCAAACTCCCAAACGTATTACACACCAATATCCTTGGTAGAAACCATAGACTGTATGAAGAAAAAAATCAAGAAAAAACACGTCTGACAGGCAAATCACGTGGTCTCGCGCATCCAGTCGTTCCGCTTCTGAAATGCTCCTGGTGTGAGTTGGCACCGCGTGGAGGACGGAATAAAACCTTGTCGCAGCCGTAATGCGCCGCAGGCGTGTGCAGTGTAAATGAGGGGTTAGGCCGGCTACACACTGGCTGCGTGGCGTGAGCGTGGCGTTTCTGAAGCGTGTCAGATGCGTGGCGGCTGCGTCGCGTTTTCTGTGTCTTTGCACACCAGAAGCGTGTCTGACGCGGCGCTGCTGCTGCTAGGTGACATATTGGTGACATGGGGAGAGAGTTGTGGAAGGCCTATACTTCATGTTAAACATAAATATATAGCAGCAAAGACAACGTCGGCAGTGTTGACGGCAATATAGACTATAGAATATTTCGTTCTGTATTGACAGGTGCAGTATTTGAAAATCGATAATATTTTTTTAAATTGCATTTATATTTGCATTTATGTCAAACCCTAGACACTTTCAAACATCAAAATGACATTGCAAAGATACAATTATAAAATTACTGCAAAACTTTTAACTATCAATTTTTATCTTGTGTTATTTTCCTTCTTATATGACTAGCAGAAATTCATGAAATAATATAGGCTATAGGCAGACACACAGTAATAAGATATAAGTTACAAGATATTTATTCAAATGTTGATTTTGAAATTAGTGAACATCATATATATGATTTGGAAAAATAAATAAATTATAAATGAACATTTCTAAAGACAGTCAATATTTTACATAGAATATCACAAAAATATTAACAACTTGTTTTTTCAACATCTTCAGTGAAAGTGCACACAGTAAACGTTTCAATGGCAAGTACAAAAACAATCTGTGAATGTCCTATTACAGGCAAAAGATAAAAAAAAAAAAGTGCAATCTAGCAAGTGCACACATTAACAGTAGGCTACTAAAATGGATTTTGCCATTGACTGGCGCTAACGATTTCAGCAGCTTTCAGTCCATAATGGCGGACGCGCCTCCACAGTGCCATCTACAGACTGTTACCCATAACACAACAGAGTTTCGCCTCTTGGGCTTCTATACTCTTTGCCAGAGCGAGAGAGCGAAAGCAGTACCTCATCTAAGTGCTGTGCTCGCTGCAGTCACAGGACTTTGTTTGTTCCCTGCATTTCGACGATGATTGTTTTATAAACAAGGCCCAGTTCGACGCCGGATTTAGCAGTCCCAACGATAAAGGTTCACGGTCGTGCGGTGAGTAAAACTCATAGACAAACTGCTTCAAATGTCTGTGTGTTGTTAGCTATCGCCGCGTAAGCACCGCCCAAACGGCACGCCTCCAGCCGCTCATTTTTTTCCGGAAAGACTCGGTACAACCTATCTTTCTTTTATAAATATATAAAACTAAAGACTTTTTGGAGATATGAAGGATGCAATACTACTCTATAGGTACTCAAGATTAATATGAGATTGACTGAAAATGAGTGTTTCACCCCCCCTTTAAGTGTTGTGTCAACTGCTGTGCTTAATGATGATGATATAATGCTTTGTCATGAATGATGGTATAAAAACATTTTAATGAATTAAATATGTATTAAATTACAATTAGGTTTTTAGTGTAATCTTAAATGTAGTTGTTTGCGGCCTGCAATGACTAGTACTTTGCAGCTAATAGAGATCTTCATACTTTTTTCCCCACAGTAAAGCACAGTCCACAAACAATGCAGTCATACTGTACCTTTACTAGCGGTATAACACCAAATATAGGACATTTATTCACAAGACCAAAGCGCTAATATTCCACAAGAAACTGACTGTCATAAAACTTTGAACTGTGTGCACTGTTGTCACTGCCATTACATATAGGTTGAGGTGCCTCGTGGGATCCAAGTAAGCAGTTACGCTAGGGATGAGATGAGTGTGCAAATCTCTGGAGGCATGCTACAAGCACAATCTCATCTCATCCCTTCCCTATTCTCACATTTGTAGTAATGACACTATAATGCAAAATGGAAATTGTAACGCGTGAGCACGCCATAGTTTTCTAATGCGCACTCAAAGTTTTCTTGTGAGCACGAGAAAGTCTGTATATTTTTTTATATTTGCAAAGGACCCTTCAGGAGCTCCGTAGATTTTGGAAGAAATTGATAAACGAGTCGCTCAAAATAAGGACTATAATGTAATGTGTAGACAGTATAACAAAAGTTTTAGCAAATTTATAGGAAACAGAAATTTTCTTAAAATTTTGTCATACTTACCCATTTGACTTTTTAATTTAGAGATTCTGCGGCGATAGTAAATCAGAGCAAAAGCTGCAGCCCCAAGCAGCAAAACAGGAACTAAAAC
This sequence comes from Vimba vimba, assembly GCA_022828995.1. Lineage (NCBI taxonomy): Eukaryota > Metazoa > Chordata > Actinopteri > Cypriniformes > Leuciscidae > Vimba > Vimba vimba. The sequence goes on along the minus strand of CM040825.1, from coordinate 29,063,712 downwards.
ACCAAAAAATATTCCTGCTATAGTACCCGAAGACAGACCTGGATCTGGGACAGCTATAAAGAGAGACAGTGAAAGTGTCAGTCAATGTGATGATCTGAAATGACTTCAAATATATGCTAATAATACTGTATGCCAGGGTTTCTCAAATCTTGACCTGGAGGGCCAATGCCAATGCAGAGTTTAGCTCCAACCCTTAGCTAAATCACCTGAGCAAACTTATCAAAGTCTTCAGGATCACTAAAAAATAACAGGTAGGTGATTTTGATCAGGGTTCGAGCTAAACTCCAGGACCAGATTTGAGGAACCCTCCCGTATGCCATTACACTGAAAGTTACTCCTTCTTTCACTCACTCACACTCTTTCAGTTACTCAGAGTGACTCACCAGTGACAGAAAGAAGGAATCGCTGTGAACTCTCACTGCCTCTAATCTGTAGTTCATAAAACCCAGAGTCTGTGGTTCTAGTGTTTCTGATAGTCAGAGATCCATTCTGATTCAGCTGCAGTCGGCCTCTGAATCTCTCATCAGCATCGTTTAATAAGGCGTTGTTAGTTTCAATATCGATTTTAGCTATGATGATGCCTTTATCTCCAAATCTCCACAGCATCAGAGCATCTTTGTGCATTTCAGCATCAGTTTAGAGTGACAGACTCTCCCTCTGTCACTGACACTGACTTCACTGCCTCCGTCTCACCAACCATGTCTGCAAAACAAGCAGAACATTAACAAAAATGTGTTTCACGTTTACATTCACAATTCTGACTTTTTTTTTCTCAGAACTGTGTGATATAAACTTCAAGTCAAAATTGCAATATAAAAGTCGCAAATGTAAGAGAATTGTGAGCCAATTTTTTTCTTCAGATTGGAACTTTATAACTCACAATTGTGAGTTTATCTCACATATCTAAAGAAGAAAAGTCAGAATTGTGAGAAACTCGCAATTGAGAGAACAAAAAGTTGGTTTTTATTTTTATTAATTCCATGGCAGAAAAAATTTGACAAGTTAACACAAGTTACTAATACAGTAATAAAAAATAAAAAATGCATCCTCCATAACGTGGTTTCTATTTACATCTCATATCATCTCATATAATTTATATTACACTCCAAAGAGCTCCGTTATTAGCTCCACAATGGGAAATTAAACCATATCCGTACCGGCTGGGGCCGGATCAGCACGGAATGGAACTGTTAAGCAATGGGAACAGTTAGGCCCAACGGTGGAAGTGCAACTAAAGTTACAATAAAAGACTTGAGATACTCACCACTGACAATAACATTAAATATCTTTATCGTGGTCTTTTTTCTAGAGATGGAGAGTTTATATTGTCCTGAATGTCTGATTCTGGTGTTTCTGATGGTGAGAGATCCAGTGTTTTCGTCCACTTGTAACCTGCCTCTGAATCCCACATCCTCATTGGTGACAGAAAATGAAGTCAAGTCGCCCTTTCTCCTTATTTGAGAAATGAGAGAATCTGTTGGTCCAAACAGCCACAGAATAGTATCATCGTTCAGCAGTTCAGTCAGATTAGTGTGTAGAGTGACAGAATCTCCCTCCATCACTGACACTGGCTCAGTTTCACCCGTCTCTGTACCAGACACACCTGGAAACAAACAGAACAATTTTTACTGAAACTGTAATATGCTGAAGAGTTAGCCTAATGTAAGTGTTTTCTGAGGTTTAATTCATGGGATCATTTCAGTTCATACAAATAGTAATCAATTTAAATAATAAATATTCATATGTTCTCAAATACTTAAAAATTTTATATATTGCATTAATTAATATGTTTAGTAAATTAATATGATGTTAAAAATCTAAATGTTAACGCTGTTAAAATGGGTGCATCTGATTGGTCGCGTGTGTGCGTGCGTGTTCTCGTTATCTATGGTTATCATGGAGCTCTCGCGATTCGCTTCATTCTCAGTAAAGCTGTGATTGTGAAGCATCGCATTTTGAGTCTTTACTGATTAACATACTCCCTTTCAGGGGTACTACAACACCAGAGTCATTTCAGTAAACAGATTCGATTGAAATATTTGTGTGAGCTGCTGAAAAGACAAACAGATCTTGGATTAGGCTACCTTTTTAGATTGTGACGGGAAAAAACTAATAAAAAATGTATGACCATACACACCCAAGCTAACCATTAACAAGATAAATGTAGTCTAGCCTACTTGAGAAGCAACGCTGTATTTAAGACTTATTTTCATAGACTGTATCTGTGTGGGAAAAAAAAGCATTCTCTGAAACAAAATCATGATAATATGCTTCATGTTGCTTCTCAAATAGGCCACAATGCATCTCGTCTCAGGATAAAAATACTCATCAAGAATATGATTTTTCCAGTATCTCTATTGGGTTTGTTAGTTCTTCTGTCATCACTAAATCTTGAAATCATTCTAAAAACTTGTAAATATGTCTAAATTGAAACCGAAAGGAAATAGAGATTCGACTTACCGTACATAAATGATAAGAACAGAAAGACCAACATGTTCCAAGTGTTTTTGTAGAGCTGTAACGAATCTGACTTGAACAAATATGATCAGTGAGCTTTATGTTTGTGTTCCGCTGAATCTCCGATGTTTGTCGTCCTATAGCTGAGTTGACCGTAGCAAGACAGACAAGCCTGAAAACTAAACTCAAAACAGTCACTAAAAACCTAGACTCCAAGTTCAGACTTTTCTCAACGTTTAAAGAAGACCCAGTATGTTATCCCTGAAAGAAATATACAGCAAATGTCAGACGAGCAGGGCGTGGCACGAATTGCAGCCAGATTTCTAAGCTTAAAAAGCCTTGTACCTAACTTGATTTATACACTTTTTCATGTAGTCTACTCTAACGAAAACCGTAAAGTATTTTACGAAGTTGCCTTTGCGACTCAGTTGTTTCGAAGTGCGTATCAAACTATCAAAGTCAAGTGATTTCACTAGCAATTATATTTCAATGGCCTTCCTCAAACAAAGTAAGTTCGTGGGTGTTTGATGACGTAGCACGGTGTGCCAATGAACGCAGTCAAGTACTGTACTAACCTGCAAAAACGCCTACTAGAGATACCAGCCAGTCTGGATACCAGCAACAGTGGTCGCTTGTGATGTGAACGGGCGGTTTTAAAGTGCTTTACTGCGTTTTTAAGTGGTTGACATACGGCCAAGGAATATGGTTAATGCTTTTATTTTGTTCTTTGTATGCTTGTGGCATCTAGTTGGTAAGTGTGTTTTTAATTATGACGTCCCTTATTTTTTATAAATAAATTTGATGCATTACGTTGGTTTTCACAGTTGATCAATTTCGTATCTCTAATATCTTTACAAACGTAATTTATTAGTTCTAGGACATGTTGCGAATTTTAGTGGAAGGAATTCCAAAACAAAATTTGATATTTAGTTTAAAATCAGTCTTATGCGAAAAAAAATTGTTGTAGTTTCACTTCTGTTTGCACACGAAAGTGAGTGCTGGAGAAACATCACCTGACATTGAACTCCTGAACTTTTATTGTTATTCTTTAAAAGTTTACTGCAATTCATTAAACATTTACTTAAGAAAATGTCTATAAATACAAATCACAAGTGATAACTGTACGTCTGGTCATTAATAACAAACATCATGTCTGTTACAAACTATGTTCCCTTTTTTAGACATGACAGATGAAGTGAAATCAGTGTCAGTGATGGAGGGAGATTCTGTCACTCTAAACACTGATGTTACTGAAACACAGAAATATGTGTTGATACAGTGGACGTTTGGAAGCACAAGAATCGCTGAAGTCAGCAGACTCACAGAAACAAACTCGACATATGATGGTCCTGATGAGAAATTCACTGACAGACTGAAACTGGATCAAGCCGGATCTCTGACCATCACAAACACCAGAACCAATGACTCTGGACTTTATCAACTAACAATTATCAGCAAAAAGACCAGTTACATGAGTTTCAATCTTAAAGTCTATGGTGAGCAGAGAATAATAGTAATATTTTTAAATGTTTATTTTCCGTCCTTTTCACTATTCCATAATTGTATGATGTCTCAATGGCTTTAGTTCAATTTAAAATATGGATCTACTATAAAATAAGATCAGAAGTGTGTGATGAGACTAATTTCACAGTAACATCTGTCATTATCAGAGTCTGCTCAAAGTACTTCATCACCAGAAAGAACATCAAGCTCCAACTTTTACTCGTCCAGCTGTGCTGTGAACAATTCAACCGTCAATCAGACTGAGGACAGCAACATTACTGAACTCTATCAGTCAAGTTCAGGTACATCACTCACTCTTACTCTGTTAATGTTTTCAGTCAGTGCGATGTTAGTTCCTGTAAAGATTATGTCAGAACGGAAACACTCGTGCAGTTGTGACCAAACATATTCATATGTTGTTTTGTTACTGCTGATGGTGGCTAAACCATCAACCACATAAACCAATTAAAATTGCAAGATTTTTATACAATGCATTTATGCATTTCACACATATGCTTTTATCCAAAGCGACTTACATTGCATTCAAGGTTTGCATTTTATCACGACATGCATTCATAGAGAGATTGAACTATTTGTGCACACAAGTGCATTTGCTGTTTGTTTTTTGTTGTGATTAAACTGGAACAGAACAGACCGCAGAAGAGCGTCATAGATGTGAAGCAGGTGTGTGTGTGTGTGTGTGTGTGTGTGAGTGGGGTGTTGCTTTAGAAAACATTAGTGCAACAAAAGAGTCACATAATCACAGGTTAAACAAGGGACTGAAGCTTTAGAAGGCTCCAGAATTGTATTATTTTCATTATTTTAAACAAAAAAAAAAGTAACTAAATGCACAATTCTGATTCAGTGTTTTTTTTTTGTTTTTTTTGTTTTTTTCAGGCCATATCCACTGTTGTGGTTTTACTGAAGCTGTGATCCGATTGGTCGTCTCTGCTCTGGTGGGCGTGGCTACTGTTGCTGTGCTGGTTTATGACATCAGATCTACAAGAAGTGAGCTGATCAGAGAAGAAGAGACCAGACATCACTGTCAGACCTCTGGAGTCAAATCAGACCAACAGTGTGAACTGAGCAGAAGCTTTAGTTCCAGATACGTTTGCTGAAGTTTACTGGTATAATTATTTCCTATACCTACACAGCTGTATATTAACAGATTGTTTTTCATCAATTGTACATTTATTGATTGTATTTGCACAGAATATATATATATATATATATATATATATATATATATATATATATATATATATATATATATATATATATATTATTGATCTATTAAATTAAATTGATGGCTTCTAAACAAAATAATAATTAGCACCACATTTTATGCATTAGAATGAACTCATAAGCTTTGTTCAAAATTACTCTGTGAATGTTTTTCGTGACTTTTAATAAAGATTTTGTATTACAACTATTGTCAACTTTTATTTTCCTTCCTTAAACAATATAGTTCAAATATAGGTTGTATGTGATTGACAGAATTCATGTGACACACTAGCAGCTCCAGATTGTGAGTTGAAACCTTTTGTGGTCTCGGTTATTCACATCTGTAGGCTACAGCTGTGGTTTGATCTGATGGATGGACAGACTGTAAAATAGTATAGCTAATAGAGAAATTAAGGATATTAGGAAATGAAAAACAGTTAAATGTGTGTATAGGCAACAGACCTGATTAATAGGAATTATGCAAACTTGTATGCAGAGTTCGGACTTGTAGGCTAGTCAGTGGGCTACTACTCTTTTCTATGAAATTACTACGTACAGCCTCTAGGTGGAGCTCCAGCAGCGTCATTTAATTCAGGAGACACCTGTCACGAACACAGCATAAGGCAGACAAGATCATCGAATTACTGTTCTTGGAGATTATGTTCCCGTGAATTTTACATTTTTCAATAAACATAGAAAAATGGTAAAAGAAGTATCTTTTTTTACTTCAAAAAGATAAAAAATAAAAACTATAACTTTTTATCCCACAAATCCAAAAACATTGATGTGTCCAAAAATCCCTCATATTATGTTAATCGTGTGTAGTAAAATGGTACATGGTCACTCAATGGCTGTGTCCCAATTCAAGTTTGCATCCTTCGAAGTCTGCGAAGTTCGGACTGAGAGTTGTTAAATGGGACGTCTCTATGGAGGATTGTTCTTGTCGCCTAGCAACTGTGACACTGACAGCTGCCGTTGATGAGTGACAGTAACATTTGTAGGCTACTAGGCTTTTTAAAAGTTATATTAAACTGTCTGAAAAAAACAAGGATTCACGAACTGTCTAATTATGCTCACCATGGTCCATTTCTGTATAAGAGTAGGCTATACATTATGTATAATCACATCTTAGTAAGTCAACATTTGAACCGCTTTAAAGGTTTTGTTTTATTTTTACATATCATTAGACATTTGAGTAAGATTTAAAAGTGTAATTCGGCAATTTCTCTCTCAAAAAACATCCTGTCTTCACTGGCACTCAGTGAACCCTGGGACAGGCAAGCCGCGAAGGATCTGATGTAGCCTATATCCTACATTTCACTGAAAATGAAGGACGAAGGACGCATTTCGAGACCACTGGATTCAGCCTCTGAATTGTGACCTGATTGTGACTCAGCAAATGTGTTGATTAGTGTTTAGTTAGATTTTATTACAACTTACAAACACTAGGTGGAGCTCCAGTATTAAAAAAAAAAAAAAAAAAAAAAAAAACGTTTAACCAGGGGTGTCCAGTCCTGCTCCTGACAGGCGGCAGCCACTGTCCTGCAGAGTTCAGCTTCAACCCTTTTTAAACACACCTGAATCAGATAATCAAGCTCTAACTAGATAAGAGCTCAACTCTGCAGGACAGTGGCCCTCAGGACTTGGACACCCCTGGTATAAACTGCTATTTTGAATTAAGAAGGATGCATTGTGGATCCTGATGGTGTAGTTACCAACCAAACACTGATATGTTGATGGAAACCATCTGGGCGGACAGGCTGTAAACCTGTGACCTTTGACCCACAACATGCAACTCTGAACATCATATTACACTGTTCTGTCTGGCGCTTTTCAAGCAAGCAATATTTTTCGGCCAGTTGCCCCAGAGAGACACTGTGGTAGCCTATAAACGATATGTAGGAAGCTTTTTTTTTTTTTGTAACGTGACAACCAAAAAAACAGGAAATGACATCACAGATAGGACCCCTGTAGACCCACATGACTGCGTGTAAAGGTCAGTAAATATCTTTAAAATGATGCAAGATATCTATCATATGGCAAGATTAGTTTAGTTTCTGCCGAATGATTAGAAACTTCATCTCATGATTTTTGTACAAAAAAAAAAAAACACTATATACTTTTAAAAAGTGTTAATGTATATAGCCAACTCGTGTGTATTCCATGAAAATACAGTTTTGGTAAAATCTGAAATGTGAAATATGATATAGTTTGTGCACGTAAAATATATTTTTCAAAAATGTATCTCTCTAAACTGCACATAGAAAACTGTAACCTTTCATCTTTAGCACTGCTAGTTTCAGGTTATTTCTGGCAAAGGTTAACAGAACCAGAAAAGTGTTTTTGAAATCACACCTACACCCACGTCCTGTAACATCTTCTTGTAGAAGAACATATATCCTGTTTTTGTCTTTCCATGTTTGGGACAAATTCAAATTTACAACATTTAACAACATTGTTTTCACAGATTTCTGCAGTTTTCATAGAATAGGCTAATCTTGAATCACATGCGTGTCAGTCAGATGTTGCCCTGTTCCTCTCCATACACATTCTATACATCTACACAACTTTCTGTTCTTCACTAAATAATTCATTATACATTATTTTCAACACCTTTCTCCTCGTTTGCCTTTGATCCATTTAACACTATAGAATTTCCCAGGTGAAAAAGACGTAGGCTAATGTTAAATGTATTAAAAATGTATTATAGTTGGCCTATATTTGTATTGTACTAAAAACATACTTAAGTACATTTTAATACATTTAATAGTACGTCTTTTTCACCTTTGTTATGTAAAAGGAAATCAGCCTGTGAGGTTCATGCTAATAGGACAGGAAGGGGTTCACAGAAGCGCATCTACAAGATGTTTGTCCATCTACCAGACCAAAACCACATACTTTCCAGATCTAAAGGAATCAGACCACGTCAGGTTTCGTTTTGACTCGAAACTGAACTTGTAGAGTGTAAAAAAAAATTATTAAAAAAAATTCATTTGATGGAATCATTATTCACAAAAAAACCACTGACATGTCTTCTGTTGGTCAGCCTTGATGTCTTATGATGATAGTACTTAAATGTGTATTACATACACACACACACATATATATATATATATATATATATATATATATATATATATATATATATATATATATATATATATATGAAGAGTTCATATGCAAAAGCCTCTAAGTGCCATCTGAAATTTTCTTCTAGAATGATCATTTTTATCAAGCTTGTATATTTAAGTTCAGTAATTTCACTTAAAGGGCAAGGAAAATGACTTATTAATTGTCATTTAAGTGAAATTACTGAACTTAAATATACAAGCTTGATAAAAATGACTATTCTAGAAGAAAATTTCAGATGGCACTTAGAGGCTTTTGCATATATAGTTTACTTTAAAGAGATATTTAAAATATGAAATTCAATAAAAGGTAAATAAATAAATATACAACAGCATAAATGAAATTAATATTTATAAATGAAAAAAAACCTGTCCTGATCAGAACTAAACGTCAACACAAAAGCGTTCACTGAAAATCGAGCGCGATCACAAGCGCGCGCACACACACACACACACACACACACTCACGGCGGCGCGCAGAGAACTTCAGAGTTTCGACGTTCGTTATTTCGCTATTAGACTACCACGCTTCAAGTTTACCTTTTAAATGCAGATAGTATTTTAAATATAATATATTAAATATCGTAATAAACCCACGAGAGCCACCGTCAGCAAAGTTTTAGGAAATTCGTTTTTATTGCGTTTATTTTGCAGAAGTGATACAGTCAGAGAAAATGCTTTATGCATTTGTTTGGTTCTGTTTGTATTATGAACGCCTGTTTGGTAAGTAAATTGTGTTTTGTGTGGTATAGGCTTCGAGAGTTACAAGATAGCCAAACCAGTGAGGATGATATAAGATAGGCCATAAATCAATATTTATTTTGGGGGAGAATCCTCTTGGGAAATAAATATTCTAATAAATTTGCGAAAAATGTAGATGTAGCTGTTTTCGTCCAGGTCCGAACTGGTCATCGTCTAGTTGACGAGCTACCATTTTACAAAAACCACCTTAAAGTGGTTTGTTGCTCGATCGTCCAAGATGGTCTACCAGCTTACAATGATGAGTTTGGACCAAAAAATTCTATTGAGTGACAGTTCCTGTTCCACTGTTTTCCAGGTGTGTTTGGTGTTGAGACGGGTGAAATAACAAAGGTGACGGAGGGAGATTCTGTTACTCTGAACACAAGAGGTGAGGAACTGCTTTGGATGTTTGGACCTCAAAATATTGTCATTGCTCAAATCAATAAAAAGGATGGAGACTTCAAAACAAATGAAGATGCTGATCATGGGAGATTCAGAGGCAGACTGGATCTGGACTTGGAAACTGGATCTCTGACCATCAGGAACATCAGAACTGATCATGCTGGACGTTATCAACTACAGATCATCAGTAAAACGGTCTCATACAAGACATTCACAGTTTCTGTCTATGGTGAGGAGAGGCATACAGTGTTAATTGTTCTTCATGTTATGTTTTATTTGTTAGACCATAATTCTGCACAATTCCTTTTAAAATGAATTTAATTTGATCAGAAACATTAAAACACTTATTTAATGTTATTTTACTTATTCTAACTTCATTTTTTTCAGCCCGTCTGCCCATTCCTGTCATCACCAGAGACTCTTCACAATGTTCTTCTTCTTCACCATCATCAGGATCATCATCATGTTCATTGGTGTGTTCATCAGTGTTGAATGTGAGTCATGTGACTCTCTCCTGGTACAAAGGAACCAGTGTGTTGTCCAGCATCAGTGCGTCTGATCTCAGCATCAGTCTCTCTCTACCTCTGGAGGTGGAATATCAGGATAACAACACTTACAGATGTGTGGTGAACAATCCCATCAGCAACCAGACCACACATCTGGACATCAGTGGACTCTGTCAGCCATGTCCAGGTACAACCGTGGTGATATTAGCTCATATTTAGTATGCAGCTCTGTTAAAAATGTGTGAATCCAATGAACTAGGTTATTTACTAACCAATGCTTCTTGCAAATGGCGCGTTGTTGTGATCAGTTTGAGTCTGTGCATTAAAATGTTAGACCTCATGTGGAAAAGAGAGTCTGTGAACATCTAAATGGTTCATTTAACAAAACCACATACATTGTAAACTCAGTCCTTTGTAAGGTTTCTCTCCATTCTCTCATGTTTTCCAGCTCCTCTGCCTATTCCTGTCATCAGCAGAGACTCTCCACAATGTTCTTCATCGTCATCAAATTGTTCACTGGTGTGTTCAGTGTTGAATGTGAGTGATGTGAATCTCTCCTGGTATAAAGGAATCAGTGTATTGTCCAGCATCAGTGTGTGTGATCTCAGCATCAGTCTCTCTCTTCCTCTGGAGGTGGAATATCAGGATAAAAACACCTACAGCTGTGTGATCAACAATACCATCAGCAACCAGACCACACATCTGGACATCAACAAACTCTGTCACACATGTGCAGGTACATAAGCTGTGATATTAGAGCTGTATCAAGCATGTTGATCTTGAACTTTTTCAGTGGGTTTTTTTATGTGTCTTTCCTCAGGCCGCGTCCACTGTTGTGGTTTTACTGAAACTATCATCCGATTGGCTGGCTCTGTTCTGGTGGGCGTGGCTATTGTTGCTGTGCTGGTTTATGATATCAGAACTAGAAGATCTTACCAGAAGAGGAGAGAGCAGACACCACCCCAATCACATGATGGTGAATATGATGATGTCACATCGGGCCACTAGGGGGCGATGATGTTAAGCTGTATTTTATGTCTCTCGGGAATATAAATAAGGGATATTACCAGGCATCTCAATCTCTATGCATGTTGTCAATCATAATGAAAATAAACCTTGAAAACCAATGCTCTTATCAACAGACAGTGTGTTTTATAACTGATACTGCTATCTGGTGGTTGCTTTTGGTACCTAGTGTTTTGCTTTTAAAGAACAGTATCTGTTATGTCAAATATTTTCTTTTACTTTTAATGTATGTTTTAGGTTACATTTTATTTTAATGTGTCCCTGTTACAGTGTAATTATACATTAAAAAATTGAGTAATAGTATAAAACTACATGTACTTATTATAGAGTTAGGGTTGGATTAGGGTTAGTTGCATGTAATAATGCCTAATTTATAGTTATTACTTTACTAAATGCATGTAACAAGGTCACACCAAATTTTATATTTTTATACCAAGAAAAAATATTTGTTATTGTTTCATAAAGTTTTTTTATTTACATGTGAAATTCTTTATTACATTACATTAAAAAAAAGTCTTATTTGAATACCCCTTGCTCATGTTTTTTTCTGTATTTTCAGTTTTACGTATGAATTATTGTAACATCCAGCAAATTCATTAAAATCTAAAAATGTCATGAGAATGTTTCATGAATAAATAAACCTGTTATCTGGCTGTCTTGATCAGAATAGATTGCAATCTTGTGCTTTTAGTTATGCTGGATTAGTTTTGTGTGTTTCTTTTTAGATTCTCTTCTTTCTTTTTAGATATAGACCAGTGTTATTACAATTCTTCTACTGTACTTGCACCTTTTTGCACCCCAAAATAACTATAGAAAAATTATTTTAATTATCCACTTATATGATTATTTTGTAAGAGTTCAGATTCAATCATTCAACCATTTCATTTGGATCATACTTTTTTATGCACATATTGTAGGAAATACTCCATTTATGTAATTATTAAAAAACATCAGAATTCTATAGAATAAATGATAATACAGGATTTCAAAACTTTATATTTTATTTTCCATTAGCACCACAACAGAAAACACATACAACATCACTGACAAACAGCAAACTCTTTAGAGAGTTAATTTAGAGATGGTGGGAGAATCAAAAGAAGCCGTCTATACATGGCCACAGATAATATTAACACAGACAAAATGTATTAACATTTGTTATGGATTTACAAATGTTATGATATTCCTCAGTAACATATTTTAAAGTCTTTGGACTCTGCATTTTCTTTCTAATCAAAAACAAAGCATCTGTGTACAATCTCAATTAACATCAATGCAATTATTGATAAATTTTTTACAGGTGAAGCCTAAATATTTTATTTACATGAACATGCATGGCACATTTTAAATGAGTGATACCCTTACATGTTCTATTTGTATTAGAGAAGTACAATACTTTTTGTTAAAGGTCAAGCTGAAAGATATTTCAAAACTCATTTCCAATCTCCACTCTTCAGATGTGAGATGCTGCTGGAACCATGATGATCATGACTGTAGAAAAGATAGAAAAAGTAGTCAAGATTTCCCTACATATAATACATTTGTTGAAATGACAGGTTTTTTAATAGTTTAAATTATTACTTGTAATATAAATTTAATTTGATAGCCACAGTAGATGAGATGACTGATTTACTGGCATGATCAAACTTTTGGTTGCAGAATTTAGAATTTTTATTAAGAAATATCAGACAATAGTGAATTACAATAATATTTTTAGTTATGAATATATAAACTAACTACAGGTGCTGGTCATAAAATTAGAATATCATCAAAAAGTTGATTTATTTCAGTAATTCTGTTAAAAAATTGAAACTTGTATATTATATAGACTCATTACATGCAAAGTGAGATATCTCAAGCCTTTATTTGTTATAATTTTGATGATTATGGCTTACAGCTTGTGAAAACCACAAAATCAAAATCTCATAAAATTAGAATATTACATGAAATCACACAGTAATTACACAGTAATCCCATGGTCATTGAACCAGGTTTTGGTTATTTTGGCAGTGTGGGCAGGTGCAAATCCTGCTGGAAAATGAAGGAAGCATCTCCATAAAGCTTGTCTGCTGAAGGAAGCATGAAGTGCTCTGGAAATGTCCTGGTAGACGGCTGCGTTGAGTGGACAGCACAGTGGACCAACACCAGCCGATGACATGGCTCCCCAAACCAACACAGACTGTGGAAACTTCACACTGGACTTCAAGCATCTTGGATTGTGTGCCTCTCCATTCTTCCTCCAGACTCTGGGACCTTGGTTTCCAAATGAGATGCAAAATTTGCTCTCATCAGAAAAGAGGACTTTGGTCCACTGTGCTTTATTAAATCCAGAGTCAACGCAGGCGTCGACCAGGACATTTTTAGAGCACTTCATGCTTCCTTCATTTTCCAGCAGGATTTGCACCTGCCCACACTGCCAAAAGAACCAAAACCTGGTTCAATGACCATGGGATTACTGTGTAATTACTGTGTGATTTCATGTAATATTCTAATTTTCTGAGATTTTGATTTTGTGGTTTTCATAAACTGTAAGCCATAATCATCAAAATTATAACAAATAAAGGCTTGAGATATCTCACTTTGCATGTAATGAGTCTATATAATATACAAGTTTCACATTTTTAACGGAATTACTGAAATAAATCAACTTTTTGATGATATTCTAATTTTATGACCAGCACCTGTATATATTCAGTATCAGAGAGAGAATCCATCGCATGGCAATATATCTTCCATAAATATATTGCCATATATGAAAGCCATTATAGGGACATTAGTGCTATCAGACCAAACACTACTTAGTTAACACTATTTATTTTTATTAATCAAATGTAAATAAATCAATATCTAGTCTATAATGTGCTTGGTGCAATACACCAGCTTTGAATGAGGAAATATAAAGCTGAATTTCACCTGTGTAATAATATCCCATATCCGAATAATATCAATTGAAGTGAACATGTAAATGGAGAATAGCAACGGACCTAAGACTGAGCCTTGAGGCACACCACACTTTATCCATGTTACGTAGGACATCTGTTAATTTACGGGAAAAAAAATAACATGGTAGTTGTCGGACAGATAATATCTTAAGCAGACTACCTGTCCACAAATGCCAACATGATTCTATATGCTCAAAAGAAAGTCATGATTTATAGGGTCAAATACAGTGCTAAGTAATGCTAAAATAGACTGTCCAAGTCGAGGGCTAAAAAACGTATTTTGACAAGTATAGGTCCATCTTGAATAGCTCTATCTAAACTCAATTTTATTCTTAATTGCATATGCATTTCTTTTGAATCCTTACAATTAAACTCAAGATGTCGTCACAATATTTCTCTAAAACTGAGACTGAAGTCAACTCACGTCCAGACAGCACAGGTGCACATGTATTTTTGTACATGGGGGGGGGTGGGGGACAGTTCTTTGGTTTTTGTGCGGTAGGTGGCGTTATGAGTCTGTGTCGTCCCGCGTCACGTTACCTGCCAGACGGAAGATTCAGCCATTTCGAGTTGTGCGCTCTCTTGTATTTGTAGCCTTTATGGAACGTAAACCATATCCCACATCGTACATATCTTAAGGAATATCGCCTGTAAATCGCAGTCAATTTAAATAGTCTCGGTCATTCTTTAGCCCCTTTTTTAAGTAATTGTCGTTATAAATCTGGTTGGGTGCGGTTGAGAAACGACAGCACGACGGATTTATTTGGATATTTATAGCTACAACCTTCACCGTTTTTAAGCTCCAGAAATAACTCGACTCTTCAATCAAAATGGGAAAAGCGTATTGTATGTTTCTTGTCTTATTATCCGTGAAGGGTAAGTAGTAATGTTATTTTTTTGTAGCTATAACACTTTCGATTTTAATTAATAACCGGAAATAAATAACGCGCATTTGCTTAACGCGTATTTGCTTATATACCCGTATTTTCTTATTCCTTGTGGTTCTTAACGTGCCAATAGTGTTCGCGTTTATTAGGATGCATGACAGAGAGTGGACAATGGTGTGTGTTCTTTATTTTACGCTATTTGCCATTAAGAAGCCTCAGACACCATATTGGGTTTCAAGTTCAGGCCTTGCGATTATTATTATCAGCCTTTTGGAGATCGATGTCCAAATCACGTCGGGTCTTTGAGAATTACAGTTTATGCGGTTGTGCTATTCAGGTAGGCTAAATTAAATGAACATATGTTTCTCGAGTCTCTATTCAAGCTTTTTGCGTAGGATAATATATATTTTTTATACATAGCTATAACTTCCGGAGATGCCAATAGGCCTTACAATTCCTGTGTATATGATGTAAATATTTGAATATTTAGGTTTAAGATTTGAAGATGTCGGGGGTTTAATTGTTGATACATTTTTGTAGATAGTCGAGGCTGTTGCAGAAGACTAGGCCTATGTCTTTTTTTGCGTTATGTCTGTTGTTCTTCAGCCTGAATGTCCTTATTTTTCTCAAAGGTTTGGTAATCATAATTTGTTAACAGCTTTTAATTGCAGACTACATATGATGGTGAAATGCGTCAGGGTATTTCATGTAGGCCCATGTTACGCCAGTTCATGACGTTGGTGGTGTTCAGCTGCACGATCCAGTTTTTCATGCGTGTTTAGAAATGTCGTAGGCTACTGTTGTCAAGCCAGCTTTAAAACTGAATCAACCGCATTATATGAAAATAATATTAGGCCTATATCTATAAGCCATGCGTTATTGCGTTAATTCTAATTCATGATACAAAGGCAAATAGTGGAATTAGTAGCCTAATTAACTTAATCATTTATTAGACGTTCTCTGTTACTAAAAAAAATATTAATTTTGTACATATATCTAATTTGGTTTATCATTAGCATATATGCCATGCAGCTGATTATAACAGAACGCGTTTTTGTAAACACCAACATGAAATGCCTTTACATTAATGTGCTTGCAATGAAGATCTAGCAGGCATTTACATCATGATGACATGACAACTGGTGTGACGTGTGATATAATTTTCGCGAGAATAGTTGCGTTGTTCTGACAGACTTCAGTACTCAAGGGGGCGATAGAGTACATTTCTGACATCAAACCGGATGTGTTTTTGCTCAGGTGAGTTTGTATAAACATATCGACTATAAGTCATATAGAATATAACTTGATTTTACTAGTTTTGTCATAGTATTTTCAAACTCTTGCTGCGCCATGGCATTAGTTAGCGTTAATAAGTTAACAGTATTTCGTTACAGTGACTTTACGTTACGTTGCGTTATGAATTTGCGTAGCGTTTCTGAATGCAACGGCGCGTGTTTAACCCTTGATGTGTATTTTATGGTGGGGACATATTTATATTATTTGTGTCATTTGCTATGGCTGATAATTTTGTCAAAACACTTTATAAAAGACTTGTTTTTGCTGAAAAGGGAAGTATAGCTTACTCCAGGAATTGTTTCTAATGCAAAGGAATTGACAAACAGCAGTGCACTTCGTTAGTTTGCATTATAATAAGTGGTGGATTTTAAGTTTGTGATTTTCTGTTATGGTTTTTCCACAGTAGTGGATACAGATATAGGGTTGCAATGTTTTTTTTTTCCCCGGCATGCAATCAGCTTTCCTTTTATTCATGCATGGGATGCAAACAAATGTGTGTTTCTAAAATTCCCTTTATTACAGTTTATTAAAACTAGGCCAAGTTCATAGGTTTGATTCCCAGAGAAAGCATGAGCTGATAAATTATATTCCTTGAATGCATTCTATGTAGATTTGGATAAACATGTCACCCAAATTCATTAATATAAATGTAATCTATGCATGGTTTTTCAAATAAATGTCACAAGATCATTTTTAACTTAGCAATTATCTTTTTTTAAGATTAAAATTATTTTTAAATAGAAACACTGCCATTAACTGTGCTATTGCAATTTTTGTGTAGTATATTTATTTAGTATGTTTTGGGTTTTAATAATCAGGAAAATACAAATTGACCAACTAACTCTACTATCAAGATACAATATTCACACAGGATTTTTTTTTTTTTTGTTTGTTTTTTCAAAATTATTTTGAAATCTTTGAGCAAATTTTTCACAGAGACGTTTTTCAAAAAGAAACATTTAGAATGATGTAAGGGTGAATAAATGAAAGAATCTTAATTTTTGGGTGAGCTATCTGTTAAATAAAAATTTAACCAGGAATATAAAAAAATTCAGATATAAGGAGTTAAGACATGTGACCCAAAAATGGAAATTCTGTCATAATTTACTCACTCTCATGTTGTTTCAAACCTTTATGAGATTCTTTCACCTGTTGACCAAAAAAATATATTTTGATGAATATTGTTAGCCCGACACTTGATGGTAGCATTGACTTCAATAGTAGGGAAACAAAAATACAATGGAAGTCAATGGCTCCCGTCAACTGTCTGGTTACCAACATTCTTCAAAATATCTTCCTTTTAGTTCAACAGATGAAAGAAAGTCATACAGGTTTGGAACAACATGAGGATGAGTAAATGATGTCAGAATTTTCATTTTTGGGGGAACTATACCTTTAAGGCCCGTTCACACCAATGAAGATAACTAATAACCAGGCTTGGGAGGGTTACTTTAAAAATGTATTCCGTTACAGTTACAAATTACTTCATAAAAAAAGTATTCAGTAACGTAATCCAAGTACTATAATATGAAAGTAATGTAACTGATTACTTTTGGATTACTTCAAGGTCACGTATATAAATAAAAAGTCAAGCAAGAAGAAATATTATAAAAAATAATAATATGAAATGTTTTTATTAAGAATTTGGTCCAGTGTACAATATTTGCTAAATATACACACAGGCTAGTCTCAGCCTCAGACGTCACGTCCACGGAACGTTGGCTAAACGTCTGATGCATATGGTACACTTAACTGGAAACACTTCAGGAATGTCGAAGTCGTCATCTGATTGGTTGAATTTTATCGGATTTCCGGGGGGCGCGAGTGTCGCGTTTATTTTCGGTCAGCCGGGAAACAAAGCGCAGACGTGTGATTGTGGAAGAAAAACTGTTGTGTTTACATGAGTGACACTGAGCATTTATCAAGATCAGCTAAACGTAGGATTCTCAAAAGTATACGTGCACGAACAGATCAATGACTTACTGCTTGTTTTCTTCTCCTTCTTTGATTTTCTATGCTGACTGACTTGTTGCACGCCGGTCTGTTGTTGTGGGGACATTTCCACGCCCCGAAACGTGACGCTGAACGAAACGAACTGTAATTGGTTGTTTGACATGTCGGTCAAACGGCCTTATGGGCGGGCCTAGTCCAAAGAAAGCTGCTATGAATTCCAGACCTTCAGCCATCAGTCTGAAGGTCTGGCTACGCGAGACTACACACAGGCCTGAATATATATTTAAGAGCTATACAGACATCTAGTGGCTAATGTATGGTATTACAGATTATTTTGTTTTATTTTTAACTAATTTTGAACAAAAAAATAAAAACAAAACATTTAAATTTTTTACACAATCTACATATTAGTTTATTTTTAAATAGGCCTACATGTTGACTAAAGCCGTGATCTTTCTTAATTTGCCTGACTGAACTTGCAGCGTTGGCAGTGGGAGTTCCCCTACGTTACCTAGACAGCGAACATCCAATTACGCGAGAAAAGATTAAGAAAGGAAATTTTGGGTACTAAAAAAGCTAGGCTACTCTTCTAATTTCTACAAAATAGCAGCGGAATTTCCATGAATTAAAAGCGATTTTACCCGCAGACAGCATCGTTTCTACTAGCAGCAGTGATTCAATCTGCGTCTGAGGAGATTGTAGAAAGCTGTTATTTGCGCATGCACCAGCGCGTGGCACATGTGAGTCATTACTGGCAACAGAACCAGGAACTACTGTTAGTCAAGCAGCGCTTAATTTAGTGTTATTATGCCAAAATACTTATTGATTTAGTTTTAAATTAAACCATTGTAATCCTGAAAGTATTCCCCCTTTTTTTCAAAATGTAACTATAATCTGTTTACTAGGTTTTGTGACGTAACTGTAACGGATTACAGTTACTGGATTTTTGTATCCTGATTACATAACGCCGTTACATGTATTCCGTTACTCCCCAACCCTGCTAATAACAATAGAAATATAGTTTTAATGTTACAATTTCACAAGGAAAATATATCGTCTGAATCACTTTCAGAACTTTTTTTTTAGATGATGAACAATAAAGACATTGACAGTCAATCAAATCTATCCGGCTTAAAAGAGCTTGAACATTTAAAGCGACAGACGACAAAACAACTGCATGCACTTACAATAAAGTAATCATTCTTGATGTGAACGGGCCTTTACTCTGCACTGTATAAAATTGATCTTATAGCTGGACATCAAACAAGGCAGATTTTGACCATCAATATGATCATTTAATCGATTTTTGACATTAGTTAATATGTCAATGTTTTTTTTTTAATTGTGGTCTGTTTTCAACAACATCTGTTAGTGAATGCATTATATAAAATTATGTTTATTTCCAATTGGCCAATCTTTTGTGGAACTATAAAACAAGTTGTTCCCAATCCTAACAGGAAGAATGATATGTTGAGGCTTAGCAGTTATGAAAGAGTTTCGCAAGAAAGAGCCCATCCCCCAGTAAGAGCCTTCGGCGTTTACATAAAAAGTAGTAACTGATAACTGGGAGAAAAGAGGCCCTTCTGTTTTGAATGGAAGTCAGTGGAGGAGAGGCCTCAACATGTTGCTTTTGTGTGGAAACGGCTAATCACTTAAAGGGATAGGTCACCCAAAAATGTTTTTCACCACTATATTATTACACTCTAAAAGAGTTTAAAGTTATCTGTTTTTTTCATCATGAAAAAAACTGACATGGCATTAAATTACAAGCATGCTTTGTCTGGATGCAGCATATGGTAGTCCAACTGTTAGTAACTGTTTCAAAAGGGCAAGTGTGACATGCTAAACTCCATTTAAAGTCATTTAAACAACATTTTTTTCTACTTTAATTATTACTTATAATAATATGATTGTTGTGAATGCCGTTTCATGGCCTCATATGAGTCGTGGGTCTACATAAAATAATTGAACTTTTCATTTAAATTCATTAAATGTAATGCAAGAATAAGAAAAATGTTGTGTAAAATGGTTTTACACTACAGCATGTCACAGCAGGTCACTTGAAATTCTTCTCAATTTTATATGAGAGCAAATGAAAAACGTGTGCAAGCTTGTAAATGCTTTGAAATGATTTGCACAGTGTACAACCTTGAAATGTCCTGCGAACAGTTCTTTTTTTATTTATTTTGTATTATTGTTTGTTCTTTGGTGTTCTCTGTTAGCTCTACGTTTATTCCAGAATTCTGTTGGCCTTTCAGTGGCTATTTAAGTTTTTCTCAGTGTGATAAATCGTGTAAATCATTATCTAGAGTAGACCGCAGTTCATTGATGGCGGTGTCACGTGGTATGTGTTACTTTTCTCAGCGGTGATTGGAGTCAACTAATCACAGCAATTTGTGATTTACATGAATCGGATTTAAAATGAATAATTGTATGGAAATAGCAGGGGCGTGAATTTTGTTTTATTTTGAAGTACCTATTCGTGTTACTAATGCATTTAAATGATTATACTTTCATTGAACACATGTATTTAACACAGCCAAAACCCTCCAGATATTTGTATGCTACTCAATGGAGAAATCGTTGTTCTGAACCGTAAAGCGCCCTCTCGTGGAAGAAACTGACTTGTGTGGGAAAACATTAACCGCCCAAAGGGCGTCAAGTCCGCTCTGGTAGTAAGAAAATCAACGTAAGGAGAAAAACAATGTCCCTGCCTGTCAAATTGTTTAACACATCAGTGTAAATTGTTATTTTGGTCAAGTTAATACGGCGTATGTCACTAATTCACCCGGCCGTTGATTATTTACCAAAACTTTTCAGTGAATTCGTATCATCCACCATTTTTGTGCTATGACAGATCTCTGTTTAAACCTAAACGAATGGCATTATACAATGAATTTCCTCCGTGGTGTTGAACACAGATACAAAACGGCTTCGGTGTACATAAAAATATGTTCCTTACCCGTATTTTGGTGACTAGCCGTCACAACGTAGGTCCTACAATGCATTATCCACCGCGTCGGTTAATATTCTAAACGCGTATAGGTTTCTATCAGCATTTTATTTTTCAAAAATAATCAGTTACAGCTGTGCTAAGCCGTCTAAATGATTAAACAAAAACAAATAACGTAAATCCCTTATTAGTTTATTTATCAGAAGAAAACTATCATCGTCTCTATATACTATACAAAGCGCTACTGTATGATCCAGTTTCAATTTTAATATCGTAGCCACACAATCGCACACCAGTTTCCGCATTCAGCTCGTCCCCTATCTCGCGAGATTTCATTTAAAACTGTTTATATCGAGTGAAAGTTTTTGTTTTATTCGCATCCAGCCATACATATTCTACTAAGATTTCCTCAAATGGTCTGTAGATGCTCAGTTTAAAAGTCTGACCATAGTTTGTTCCCATTATATCATACATTTTATGTTTCATTAAAATAGAATGTATATTTGTGCAACATATAGGCTGTTTAAAATCTAAATATGTATTTCTCAAACAAACCTAGGAATTTAACAAATAGTAGTACACTGTATGTAGTCTGCATTCAATTAAAATGCTTTGTTTAACCACCATATTGTGTATTTGTGCACACGTTTGTCTATTTATAAATATTTTTTTTTAGAAAGCCTGTCAGTGGGCTTTATATAAAGCCCATTTTTAGTCCTGAATAGTAGAAACTACACTGTTGAAATAATATATATATATTTTTTAAATGATCTCAGCCAAATCTGTTATAGGTGTTTAATATGTTTCTGATTGTTCTCCAGGTGTGTTTGGTGCTGAGCCAGATCCATTGAAGACAATAGAATTGGCGGAGGGAGATTCTGTTAAACTAGAAACTTGTGTTACCAAAATACAGAAAGATGATGAGATGGAGTGGAAGTTTGGACCTCACGTCATAGCTACAATCAAGGCCAATAATGTCTTATTATATGACACTGATGATGCACTGTTCAAAGACAAACTACATCTAGATGAGCAGACTGGAGATCTAACCATCAGAAACACCAGAACCAAACACTCCGGGCTTTATGAAGTGAAGATCGTCAATATCACCCATACAATTCACAAGAGATTCAGCGTCACTGTCCTTGGTAAGAAATCAATGGCTGATTGTGATTAAAGGGATAGTTCACCCAAAAATGCAAATTCTGGAATAATTGACCAAACATTTATGAGTTTCTTTCCTCTGCTGAACCATTGACTTTTGTAGTATGAAACAATTCCATCAATTGTTTGGTTACCGACATTCTTTACAATATCTTCTTTTTTGTGTTTAAAAGAAGAGAGACATTCGTACAGGTTTAGAACAACTTGAAGGTGAGAAAAATTATGACAATTTTCATTTTGGGTGAACTATCCCTTTAAAGTATGCAAAATAAGTTTAAAATATTTGTTAAGGAATGTTATCTAAATTGAGCAACAGAGTGTTCTTTTAATACTTTAAACATTTCTGGATAATGTTCCTTCATATTGGGTAAATACCAATACAGAACGTTGCACAAATGTAACGAATCACATAAAGAATATGAATAGTTTGAGTTTAAATATGGAAATCATTGTCTATGTTTATGCATATATTTAGTATATAGCGACCCAGTGGCGAACTGGAAATATGTATGTACAATTTATTGGAATAATTATAATATCAATATATTGAACTAGTGAGATTTCATGTATTTAAAAAGAAAAATTATAGAATTATTGTCTGAACGCAATCATTAACATCTGTTATTTCTCTGCATTTTGTCTATATGTATTTCAGATGCGATCCCTAAGAAAGTTTCAGTAACGGAGGGCGATTCTGCCGTTTTAAAGCATGATATTGCTGATATAGAGATTTATGATATGATCGTGTGGATGTTTGAAGATGGAGAGACTTCCATTGCTCAAATCAACAAAAAGACCAGTAAAAACCCCTCATATGATGAAGCTGATGAGAGATTCAGAGGCAGACTGCAGCTGGATCAAACCGGATCTCTGACCATCACAAACACTAAATCCACAGACGCTGGACTCTATAAACTAAAGGTGACCGGTCAAAACAAAGCGGTTAAATACAGGAAGTTCCGCGTTACTGTCAGTGGTGAGTAGATCAAGTGTCTCAAAGTAATAATTGTTTGTGCTAGTTTGTGCTAGCAATTGTTTGCGCGAGATGCTTGTACGTATGATTTATTACCGAACTGACCGTCTCCCTTTGTCCATTGCAGAACCGGGTCTGTCCACAGGTGTTATAGTGGCCATATGTGTGGGTGTCACTGCTTTAATCCTGTTGGGGGTCGGGATTTGGTGTCGCAGTCGAAGACATCAAGCTTCCTATTAACTTCATCTGATACTACAATGAGGATAATCTAAACTTTATTGTACAAGAGTAAGCGTTTGTACTATATATACATAGACATTTGTGATTGTTGAAACAATATTAACAGTATTTCACTTAATGGATTCATTGATTGTGTAAATACTTGCATTTTTTAGTTGTAAGGAGTGATGCAAACTTTATTGTTTGTGTCTTCTTTCAGATGAAGACAAAGGGAATGGGGTACAGGATCCATTGAAAGGACAGCAGTAGTGCAGGGCCTCTATATACAATATGCACGAGCTGCGGATAATGAGTAGCGAACTTCTGTCAACGACTTCTTTGGCATAAACCGAGGAACATGCTCATATGCGTTGTACATTTGCTGGAACCGTTTTCACTACATGTTGATCAATGATCCTGTTATTTTAGGGTACAAATGCATATCATTACCTGTTTTCAGTACATATATAATCATGTTGGCTGGTGGGACTGTTCACTGCTGCTTTAAAGGTTTGAGGTGGATGTTTTATTAGGTCAAATGGCATCAACCGCAGGTTTCATTTTTATTAAGATTGTTTTCCTTAGTGATTTAATTCATGCTTTACAGGGCTAAAGAGGGAATTATGTGATGGATGCTTTTTTTCATGTGCAGGATGAGCCTGTTTTGGGGTAATAATATGTATGCTTATTTTCTTAGTCTTTTTTATTTTTCATAGAGTTATGGAAACTTTGTGCCTCATTTTTGCTCTAGAAGTATATTTTACTGTCACTCTACTCTGTTTACATTAGGATATTTTATGATTAACTGCTGTTTACTTGATGCTGACATGGATGTTGAATGTTTCCAGTTATGTAGGCCCACATAATTATTTTTTCTTTTAATGTGAAATTTGAAGTTTTATTGAAATCAATGAGGATTCGTAAGTAATATGAATGTCAAAGTTATTGCACTTATTGTAAAGCCACTGAATGGATTGAATTGATTTGATTTGTAGCCAAATTTTTTGTTATACAAATCTCTGCTTGGCTGTAATTGAAAATTACGATGCGTTGATGCCTTTTTGTTGTATATTGGGAAATATTTGGAATAATAAAAAGGGAAAATATATACAGCAGCACTATAACTATTTAATCACAAAAACATGACTTTTTATCTTGAAGCTCAGTTTTTACAGCATCTATTTACATAAATGATAGGCTACATATAAATGTATGGAGCAGTTTTGTTGTAATCTTGTGCCGGTTAATATGTTTATTAATGTATGATGTTAATATTTTAGAGGGCAGGTAAAATGAATGGTTTCAGATATTTGAGAATGTAGTTTTTGAATCAGTTAAAATGTAGCCTATCTAGTTCCGTCTTTTGCTTTGTTCTGTCTAGGCCAAGATTCTTCTGTTCTAGTTCTAAAAGTTGAAACATTCTCAGAATGTAAATTTGAAACCATAACTGTCATTTTTAGCACAAACACTGGAAACATCTGCGGTACAAGAGGAAGTGGTACATAGATGTTCAATGGTTCAGTTCCCGGTATTGTGCACCTTTGAAAGACTGGTAAGATAAATCTCAAACCACCTTAACAAGATTTCTTTATTTCCGTTCTCTAGGCGGCGCTGTCCAACCAATCGATATCCCAATAACATGCTGCTGTTTCCAGACGTTTTTGAGCGCCTTTCCCTCAAACACAAACGAACTGATTTCTCTTTCCGCATTATGAAAATCATCCCTTAATCGTTCTCTATTTCGTTCTTCAGAGAGTTTTTCTATCTGTAATCCTCTCTGTTCATCAGTGCGGGAGCGGCTCGGAGACTGTCAACATTCAATAATCAGAAACGGCACATATTTATATAAAAATCGCCTTATAGAAGTCAAATTTTACTGTCTTGTCCAAAAATATGAAGAGCCTAATTTTCCCCATTCTCTTAATTTTTGCTGAAGGTAAGTCGTTGAACTCTGTTTATTTTTCAGCACTTTCGTTTTCACGCTTTAGAAACCGGAAGTGGAACGAACGCACGATTTTATGTTTCAAGGTGTTTGAATAACATGTAATAATGCCTTTGTTTTAGTGGCGGGATTCATAAATGAATCGACATAATCCATTTATAGTTTCCGTCCGATGCACCTTGTGCGATTTGCATGTGGTCATCGTGCGTAAGTAAGCGTTTCTGTACGTGTAAACGTGACGCCATTGTTGTAGTTTTCTTGGATTGTCCGTGCATTTGAGTTAGCATTTTCTGGTGAATGCATAGGCCTACACGCTTTTATTTAACTACTTAGATAACTCTATTTTACAGTGACATTGTTACTTGTAGTTACATTAGCTAATAACTATAAATTATCCATAAATGCAACTAAACCAAACCCTAGTAAGTAGCCTATATGTAGTTAGGCTACAGAATATTACTCAGTACTTAAATGTATAATTACAGTGTAACAAATACATCTTAAAATAAAGTGTAACCAAATCTTTGAATATGCTTTTTGTGTATCTTTGTTTCCAAAGGCTTTTTTGGTCAAATTTTGATTCTGTATTTTGTTCAGTTAGTTTTACATATTTTCGTCCTTTTAGTTTATTAGATAAAATTCAGTGAGCTTGTGTGCTTACAGTGAGTTTAATATATGATTAACTGTGTATATCTATTCTTTAGGTGTGTTTGGTTTTGAGACGGATGGAGTGAAGTCAGTATCAGCGAAGGAGGGAGATTCTGTCACTCTAAACACTTGTCTTAATCAAATACAAAAATCCAATAAGATACTGTGGATGTTTGAAAACGCTGTCATAGCTATCATCAAAGACCAAAAATTGTCAACAGAAGACGGTCCTGATGGGAGATTCAGGGACAGACTGGAGCTGGACTTTGAATCTGGATCTCTGACCATCAGGAACATCAGAACCAACCACTCGGGACTTTATCAAGTGGACATGTTCAGCACGAGTAAATCCTCGAAGAAATTCAATGTGACTGTAACTGGTGAGTAGCGCAATAAGGATTATATTTACCAGCAGTTTGAACACATTGATTATTTTTCTGTTAATATGCAGTTTATTGTAGTTTTTGAAATGAGTAAGCGTTTAAGTGGGTTGTTGAATTAAAGATATAAAGATGTAAGATGATTATGAAGTTCACTTACAGTTAAAGTCAACTAACATACATGACTAGAAACTCTCACTGATTACCAAAACAACAACAGCATAAATAATGAAAGAAAACAGTGATAATATAAACAGGTTGATCTCACCTGCTTGGTCGTTCCATTCTAACTTTATAATAGTGAAGATTTAATCCGTATGTGATGGAAGGTCCCGTCAGGATCAGCCTGATTCCTACTGTTGTCCTGTTGTGAAATGTCTCTTTTTAGGGTTGTGTATTTCCTTCCCCCTGTCTGGCCTTTACACACACACAATCTCTCTCTCTCTCTCTCTCTCTCTCTCTCTCTCTCTCTCTCTCTCTCTCTCTCTCTCTCTCTCTCTCTCTCTCTCTCTCTCTCTCATCATGTGACCTACCAGCTCTGTCCCATATTAGGAATCCCACAGTTTGGGAGTTTTTGGACCACATTGTAATAGTTAGGTGGCCAGATTACACAAATGTTGTCACATGTGTTTTGTATAATATACCTTTATACATTTATTAATTACAAGACCTAGTATCCTATAATGCATATTAAATACAGATATGTCTATGTTTTTAAACCCTGCTATAGGGTCAGATTGATTTAAATGAACTGCATGTTTTTTTCCCTGATTAATAAGAGTGGAAATGGGTTCAATACATTCTATGAGAGCTAAAAAAAAAAAGTGACAACATGCCCCGTTCTTCCCTATGTACATTATTATGATGTATTGCAGTGCAAATAATCAACTGTGAAACTTTTCCAGGTGTGTTTGATCCAGACGCAGATCAAATAAAGGCAGTGTCGGCGATGGAGGGAAAGTCTGTCACTCTGAACACTGATATTAAACTACAGAAAGATGATCTGATGCTGTGGAGGTTTGCAAAGGCCACAAAAGGCAATCCAGTTCATCATAACCCGTGTCAAAGCGATGCGACTGCCATCGCTAAAATTTACGGAGAAACTCTGGAGATCTCATTAGATCCTGGTGACAGTGATATATTTAATAATATAGTGAAGGTGGACAAACTGAGCGGATCTCTGACCATCACAAGCATCAGACCTGAACACTCTGGGATTTATATACTACAGATCAGCGATAACACTGGGACCAAATGCAGGAGATTCAGCGTTACTGTCAATGGTAGGATTGTATTCGTTTTACTATTCTATTTATTATATTTTATAAGATGCAGGTAAATGAGATCCTCATTGCATTTGTGCCCAAGTAGTTGCCCAACACTGAACTAATTTCAGTTCATTTCTTTTAGATGCTACAAAATCCCACTTGTGTGTAGTTTGGATGTCAATCGCTCTAGTACTTATGGTGATTATGACGGTTGTGTGTTTGGCTGTGTGCATTCTATACAGGAAAGGTGAGTAACAGAAATGCAAATCTTTTGAACTGTTTTTATTAGTTGTGATGATTGTAATAATGCTTTATTATGGAAGAATATCCATGCAACCTACCATTTAACGCTTCAAAAAGTGATTAAAGAGAATGTAAAACTAATCCATATGAATTGAGCGGTTTAGTCCAAATTTTTCTGTAGAGGCTCAATCACTTTATATGATGAACAGATTTACATTCAATGCACACATCAGGTATAATAAACAAGCTCAATCATGCTTGATACATTCTTGTGTGTCATGGCAACACAATCTCACAGCAATTTTTAACTATTTTAAATTTTGGTGAATCGGTGGCTAATTCGTATCTCATTTTTTATCTCATTTGTACTTTTTCGCACAATCCATTTAAACCCTGCAGTGATGGGTAAGTTTAAGGACGGGGTTAGGTGTGGTCCTTCTTAATGACTTAATTCTAAAAATCATTTGTTTTCATTTAATTCAAGTACGAAATTAATATGAATTAGCCACCTCTTAAAATAGTTATGTTTTCCCATGCTTGAGCTTCAGCAAGAACCAATGAGGTTTGTTCTCATGTGTCAAGAAGGTTCGGTTGAGCTCAATGTTCATATGTATTATGTGTATTTATTGAATCTGTTCATTATATAAAACAATCATGTCTCTTCAGAAAATTTGGACTAATCCGCTCTATTCATATGGATTAGTTTTACGTTCTCTTTGTTAACTCTTTTAAGCAACAAAGTGGTAGTTGCGTAGACTGTCAATGGAGGGACAGAAAGCTCTCAGATTGAATATCTTCGTTTGTGTTCCAATGATGGACGAAAGTTTGAAGGTTTGATGGTAGTTAGTTACATAATTTGAATTTAACTAACCCTTTAACTTGTTTGGCTTCATACGGTCAGAAGCTAATATTTTGAGGCACACAACACACTCTGGTCTCTCTTCATTACCCACTTATGTACTGGTGAATCTGAGGGTGGTAGAAGTACTGAGTACTTTAGGAATAGAACAGGGCATCAGTTTACTATTTGCTTTTGTTGTGTACTTTCAAAAAGGTTCCCGTTTACATCAGTGCTTCTCTGATAATTTGAATTATTGTGACAGAAATAATGATATGTTTCATAACTTTATATTACAGCTACTCTCTCTGGCTCAGCGAATGCAGATTTGAAAGTTTGCTGTGATCACACGTCAAAGTTTTAATAGACATGTATAGCAGAATCGTTGTCGTTTAGGAATAATATTGTGTGGGTGTTTGATCGAGATCATGATATTTTACCTATTAATCGTGCAGCTCTAATATGGCAAGTAGCTGTATAATAAGCTAGATCATTTCTAGATAAGCTAGATCACCCTGAAGAGCTTTCTTTTGCATAAGTCTGCATACTGTACAGTGTACACTAATCCTCAGCCTTGCTGCACCTCCTATTTTTATTCTGTTGTTATTGTTCAGTGTTTTACCTTCATTCATAGATTTGTTCACGCCAGTGAGGCGGTATTTCTGCTGTCAACCAGAGGAGGCGCAGGATCCTGGTGAGTGTTTCCTTCAGATAATACTGAGCTTCCTGTGCTTAAGGAAACAAAAAGAAGTTGGTTTATGTGTATAGAGTAAAATATGGACTTTTCCCTCATTTTCCCTCATGGACAAAGTGTTTAAAGAACTCTCCACTGTTTTTGTGAAATA
This sequence comes from Vimba vimba, assembly GCA_022828995.1. Classification (NCBI taxonomy): domain Eukaryota; kingdom Metazoa; phylum Chordata; class Actinopteri; order Cypriniformes; family Leuciscidae; genus Vimba; species Vimba vimba. The sequence goes on along the minus strand of CM040825.1, from coordinate 29,034,174 downwards.
GGGCTTATTCACCTTCTTTCCTACATTTATATAGGTGGGCAAAAGCATTTTTGTCTCAGTGCATGCGTTGTTTTAGTTTGACAGGGTCGGCGCTAGCTTAGCTTAGCACAATGAATGGAATCCTTTGTTGCCAGCTAGCATGGCCTGAGTAAAAGTGATCCTTAAACAAACAAAAAAACCCCACCTAATTACTTCTTGAGGCCTGCGTATTCACAACGAGTACAAATAGCGATGCAGATTAACACTAGGCGATTTCCTATGCAGATATTGACTTGGGACTATATTAGGGGGAAGCACAGGCGAAGCACTGCTGCTTAGGTGAAGCACTGCTACTTGGGCGCAGATATATCAGGCAACACATGAAATGTGAATATTTGGTATAATATGTGAATGTGAATACATGTATAATATGGGTCGATCTATACATGCGTCATGTTTAAAATAATCACTTACTCTGTGGACAGCTGTCCATTTGGTCCATTCGGCGTGGGGCTTTTTTTCCAGTTCACTTTAGCACACCGGGAAAAAAAATAGAGTAAAAGTTACTGCAGGATGGATCAATGCCGTGAAATCCTCGGTAGCTGTGACACTACTGTGGGCACGCTCATCTTGATCTGACGCGCTGAGCCTGGTCATCGATGGCAGAAACATGTCCCACTCTCTACAGCACAGACACTATTTCAGTCGGCATAGATTGGCATATTCCCCCAGATTCACACCACCAGTTCGTGTTGGCTCTCATCCTCACGTCCTCAGGCTGTTGAGCGATCGCAACCTTCTCCTCCTGTCATTCTATTTCCAAAGCACGCAGCTCATCTTCTGAAAACTCAGGTATGGTTCTGGCTCTGGCTCTTGACTGTCTGAGAAGTCACCCTCTTCGTCTCTCACAAAATTAGCCATGTTCATTGCCATTTATGTACTGTAGGAAAAATAGGCAGCTACTATTCACGCCGGTATGTTGACGGAAGTCGTGGGATTTCATGTGTTGCGTGATATCTCTGCGCCCAAGTAGCAGTGCTTCGCCTAAGCAGAAGTGCTTCGCCTGTGCTTCCCCCTAATATAGTCCCAAGTCAATATCTGCCTAGGAAATCGCCTAGAGTTAGAATCTGCATCGCTATTTGTACTTGCGAATATTGTGAATATGCAGGCCACAATAAGTAATTAGGTGTTTTTTTGTTTGTTTTTTATCACTTTTACTCAGGACATGCTAGCTGGCAACAAAGGATTCCATTCATTCTGCTAAGCTAAGCTAGCGCCGACCCTGTCAAACTAAAACAATGCATGCACTGAGACAAAAATGCATTTGCCCACCTATCTAAATGTAGGGAAGATGGTGAATAAACCCTATTTCAAAAAACGGTGGAGAGTTCCTTTAATTGAATTCTGGCCTCCTTTCAGGCCCGACTTGGCTAAGCACCCGGTGCCGGTCTATTTTTTTTTTAGGTGTTGTCATGGCACTTGGTTGAAAAATGGATACTATCCCTAGGCTGCCTGCACTCCCAGCTTTCAGCCCCACTCTTTTTATTTAATACTTTACCGCAGCCCCACTCGCACAGTGCAGCCTGCAGGTTAATGATGACGTAATCATCATTGACGCCCCCGACAGCGGCACTATGTGACCTTGCTAAAAAAGCGTACCCTTTTCCTCAAAACCAACAAGAGTTACAAAAAATAAAGACGATGAGATGGCTGGTTAGCTAACGTTTTTAAGCTAGTTAGGAGCAGTGGAAGATGCTAGTGGCCGAGCAAAACAGTGTTACCGGCAAACCACCGTTCATGTTTATGCATCAAACCTTTTCTTGTAGCTCTTCAGCAGCAGAAGCCTCTAGTCCAGTTTCCTAGCAGTAAAGAGTCAGGCCCAGTAACATCACCAATGAGCCCAACACACCAGAATGGGCAAGTAGGATTGTCATTGAGTGAATATAAGAATTAGAAGTATCACTATTAATGAAGAGCATGGTGTACACCTTCTCAATGAAAAATGCCCTGAGATAATTAATGCTACCTGATGATTCAGCATTGCATCAATGAAACTGACTTGATTTGATCAGCAAGCTTTGTAAAAAGGGGAGATTTGTGGTGAGAAATATAACCATTTTTAAAATTTCATTTAGTCTCAGTAGCAGAGCCAGGATCCAGTTATAGCATGCAAGAGACTGATGCTCTCACTCACGGAAGTCACAGGTAAGCTGTTGTACCACAGTGTGTGAATAAGCAAACGTGATCACATTAGTTACAATGAATTACAAGGCTATAGTGCACAATTGTAGACTTATACTGAGGTTTTAATTACATTATTTTAATATAGGTACTCCGGCCCTGCCTCATTTGTAGATGAATCAGAAGAAACGAAGACAGTGACCAAGTGAGAATTTGTCCCTCTCAACTCACATAATGAACGATGTGATAAAGTGGATGTATAAACATCATAGCAAGAATCAGTAGAGCAGCCAATAAGACCTGTAAGAAGACATGATGGTGCTGATGGGAGATTCAGAGACAGGAGCTGGATGGTAAGACTGGAGCTCTGACCAACCAAATATTCTGAAGATTATCAACTACAGATTGCCAACAATGGATAGTTCTGGTCCTTGATTCTGATTGGTTGAGCCACGTTCACCTGTGAAATAGCTAAATAGATTTGTTTATGGACACTCCACATCGTGCCTACCAACACACCTAACCACGGCTTCTTGTGGCTTATCGCTTTAATTGGACAAAACAAAATACTAGTCTCAGCTTGTTGGTAATATGGACAATTCATATATATATATATATACTGTATATACACACACATATATGTAGTCTTTTAAAAAAGGATCTGAAATAAACTAAGTGCATATATTTTTCGACACTTAAAGATACCGAAATATCTCTATAAACACTTCACACCCATTATTGATTGAGAACTGACCTAATGAGAAATGTCTCATACTGTATAGATAATATAAGAGGTAATGCACTACACATAATGATTCTCTGACTGATGTTCGTATATTTCAGTGGATCATTAGCCTATCAAAAGCTTGGATGCTTTGTGTTTTTGTACATATGCTGCATCATGCTGAGTGTCTGTACAGGATTATTGTAATGCATTAATTACAGAAATAGTGTGTTTTACTGATTGACCTCAACCATTGTAATTTTCACATAGACATATCTCTTCTGCAAAAACTTAACTGCACTTTTCATGGGTGTAGAAATTATTTAGTAGAAAACACTTTTTTCCCCACTGTTCTGTACTTTAAACCCTGCTTTTGGTCAGTACTGTTATGAAACACTTGAAATTCAGCACTGTAACTTTATTTTTTAAGTTGTGTTGGATAAAAACATTTGCTGCTCAATGAATAAATGTGGATATAAATTATTCCCCATTTTCACAGACAAGGCTTAAGTCTAGGCTCAGACTAAAATGCATGTTTGAGCTGTTTTAACTGAAAATAACTTGCACTGATATATATTAAAATATGTCAGTGTCATTGTTTTGTCTCAAGATGCACACCAGTAATATTTTTGTTTTTTCTAAGGCACATTTATAAAAGCTACTAAAATGTCCTGATTAACTAAAGCCTAATCCTGACTTAATCTAAGCCCTGTCTGTGAAACCAGGCCTTAGTCTTCATTTGCATTTCCTGTTGTTGTTGTTGTTGTTGTTTTTCTTTTGGTACATATTATTTATAATATATTTTACATTTACGCGCGCATGTGTCTACTTTGTAGTGGCCCCATCACACGCCCCATCTTCTTGAGATTCGCCTTTGAGGGGAAGGCTTATCAATACACGGTCATACCGTTCGGTCTGTCTCTAGCAACCCATACTTTCACAAATTGCATGGACGCAGCGCTTTCTCCCCTGCTGAACTATCTCGACGATTGGCTCATTATGTCTCAGTCGAAGACCAAACTAGATGTACCGCATCGCGGTACAAAATATGACCGCCGCTCAGGCCTGCACTGGCTTTCCACAAAAATAAATGACGTGGAGTAATTTGGCTGTATTGCGTGTTTATGTATATACCTAAAAAAAGTAATAGTATGTGCATGTCTGTCTGTGTGTGTGTGTGTATGTGTGTGTGTTTGTGTATGTGTGTGTCTGTGTGTGTGTGTGTGTGTTTGTGCGTGTATGTATGTGTGCGTACATGTGTGCGCGTGTGTGTTTGTGTGTGTGTGTCTGTGCATGTGGATTTGTATGTGTGTGTATGGGTGTGTGTCTGTGCGTGTGGATGTCAGTGTGTGTGCATGCTTGCGTTTGTTTGTATTCCTGCATGTGTGTGTGTGACAGTATCATCCTAAACCAGCAACCCTTCGCTCAACAGCACCATCTACAGGCCGATGAGTGTACAGTCACTAAATGTGCACATAAATGAATTTATTTTATACCCCCCCATGGATGAAATTCTACAAAACTTAGCAGAGGATACCCCCAGAGGATGTCAAGTTAATCATACACATGAAATATGGTGCAGTTCTGAACATTTCCACTGAAGATAGGGGCGATTAAAGCAGAATAATATTGCATTTTCATTTTTTATGGGAGGGGCGCAAATCACAAATGAGTGATTATGGGCTAGGTTGATGTGGGCCCTTAAGAGCAACATACCATAAAAATTTCTTCATCCTCGGTGCCACGGTTCAGGTAGTTATTTAGGAAAAACTGCATTTTTTGGGGTTTGGGGGGGCCCAGCGCGGGTGGGGGGGGGGGGGGGGGTGGGAGTGGCCCCCGGGGACCAAACGAAATTTTTCCGTAGAAGTCTAGTGGGGCTACATGCCCACCAAATTTCATGTTCCCCGGTGCTTCGGTGTCCCTGGTATCGTTGACGAAAAATTTAAGGGGGCCCCAGCGCAGGGGGGGAAGTGGCCCCCGGGGACCAAATGAAATTTTTCCGTAAAAGTCTAGTAGACCAACATACCATAAAAATTTCTTCATCCTCGGTGCCACGGTTCAGGTAGTTATTAAGGAAAAAATGCATTTTTTTGGGTTTGGGGGGGCCCAGCGCGGGGGGGGAGTGGCCCCCGGGGACCAAACGAAATTTTTCCGTAGAAGTGTAGTGGGGCTACATGCCCACCAAATTTCATGTTCCCCGGTGCTTCGGTGTCCCTGGTATCGTTGACGAAAAATTTACGGGGGCCCCAGCGCGGGGGGGGAAGTGGCCCCCAGGGACCAAACGAAATTTTTCCGTAAAAGTCTAGTAGACCAACATACCATAAAAATTTCTTCATCTTCGGTGCCACGGTTCAGGTAGTTATTTAGGAAAAACTGCATTTTTTTGGTTTTGGGGGGGCCCAGCGCGGGGGGGGAGTGGCCCCCGGGGACCAAACGAAATTTTTCCGTAGAAGTCTAGTGGGGCTACATGCCCACCAAATTTCATGTTCCCCGGTGTTTCGGTGTCCCTGGTATCGTTGACGAAAAATTTAAGGGGGCCCCAGCGCGGGGGGGGGGAGTGGCCCCCGGGGACCAAACAAAATTTTTCCGTAAAAGTCTAGTAGACCAACATACCATAAAAATTTCTTCATCCTCGGTGCCACGGTTCAGGTAGTTATTTAGGAAAAACTGCATTTTTTGGGGTTTGGGGGGGCCCAGCGCGGGGGGGGAGTGGCCCCCGGGGACCAAACGAAATTTTTCCTTAGAAGTCTAGTGGGGCTACATGCCCACCAAATTTCATGTTCCCCGGTGCTTCGGTGTCCCTGGTATCATTGACGAAAAATTCAGTAAGGTGACGGGAAAAAAAAAAAAAAAAAACTTTGACAATCCCTATATGACCGCTTTCGCTAGCTACGCTAGCGGCGGTCATAATTATTGACACACAGATCCATGCTCAGCTATTTGGAATGCCTGGGGCTCAGGGTCAATTTTTCCAAGAGCAAACTGTTACTTAGCATAACATAATCTTTCTGGGCACAGTTATCGACTCTACAATGATGAGAGCGCGGCTCACACCAGAGTGCGCTCTCTCTATAAGGGGTCCTTCAGGGTAGGTGTGTGCACGCTCCTCAGGAAGTTTCAGAGGCTTCTCGGTCTCATGGCCGCTGCATCGTCAGTACTCCAGCTAGGGTCCAATCTTATCAGTCTACCTATTACTGTCCATTAGCACAATTGTCCTGGGACTTATGTTTGGAGCGAGCCTGGCTCTTATACTCCAGCCCCTTATTCATGAAACCCAACTCACGTCTGGTTACTGTCACTATGTTGGGGTTTGTTATGGCTTGTTTCTGTGAGTCTTTGGGTGCTTCCCTAGGCTCCAGATGTATGCAACCAGTTGTTAATAGTGCAGCGTTTTACATTGCGTCCCGACTGCGTATTAGCTACATAATACGAAGTGACCGTTCTTAAAAGGGAACGGTTACTAATGTAACCTCGGTTTCCTGAGAGTAAGGGAACAAGTATTGCGTAGCCTGCCGCACTATTGCAATTTGTCGGGATTTGTCGCTTCAGTCAATTTAAACCTGCTATTTGGCCAAAATGGGCTTCCTTTATAGACTAAAAGGCCCATTTACTGTAGGCGCGCTCTGACGTGTTGGGCGCCAAGTCATCTGATTAGGTCGCGAGTCAGAGGCGCTTGGCAATTTCTTCAAGTTCAGGATAGGTGCAGTAAAAGGTTAAAATAAACCTCATTTCAGGCTGCTATTAGTATAATAAAAACATTGTCAAATGAGCTTTTTTTGCTGTTTTTGACCATAGATGGTCAAGATGTTGTAAAATATAACAATTGAGTTGTTTACATCAAAAGTTCTGTCACTTTATATAATATTTAGATTTTTCGGGTTTGGTGCAAAGGGTTAAAAATAAAGCATTTTGGACATTATTTCAGCTTGGTACCCAATTTAATCACCCTATGCGCTTGAGAAAACGAAAATATAGTTGATCCTCTACATATCTTTGGCCATTTTTTGCTATTTTTTTCCAGAAATAGGGTCAATGTGTTGTTAAATGTCAAAAATAACCATTCCATTAAATTCCTGGGGTCAGAATTATATGGGAAAATGTGTTCATTTGTCTCTGTATGTTGTTTACTTCAAATGTTATGCCACTTTCTATATCATTTTTTGATTTTTCGGGTTCCGGTCGGGTGCAGCAAAGGGTTAAAAATGAAGCCTTTGGAACATTATTTCATCTTGGTACCTGGCAGATTCTGAAAATAGACACTTTAAGGATTTAAAAAAATCAGGTGGCATAAAAAAAGCCAGGGGGTGCGCATGGACCCCTATTTCCATCTATGCTTTGTCTGCACATACTGTTGCATGTTATGGGTAACATATTTCAACAATAACACATCAGAAAATGTGGTAATGCAGGATTTCGTTTGAGAATTAATTTATCTATACCTCTACATGCATGCTCGTTTTATTGAGAACTTGTGAAATAATAAAGTAATAATGACACCTCCAGTAGTCTGCTTTGTCGACACATACAGTTGCATGTTCTGGGTAGGCCTACCATATTTCAACAATAACACATCAGAAAATGGATTAATGTGTGTGTGTGTGTATATATATATATATATAATCTGTTAGACTGGAGTAATGGATAACTTCTAATAAAGAACAAAAATGACATAACATTAAATCTCAGTTGCAATAATGTCATGTTTCTCCATACTTTAAAAGGACATTTAGTTAGAAATGGAACTTAAATACAAAATAAGTAACGTTACTCTGGACTGGTTGAATTTACCACGTAGCTTACACCATTTATAGAAGCAGACAAGATCATTTTTACAGGATGTACTGTTAAATGAAAAATGCTTCCCGATCCACAGCCTCATAATTCCTGTACAACTGTTCCTTTAAAAAAAACGGCCAAAAGCTGTGAAGCACTGAGGGGGAGGGGTTAACAACCATGTAGACTACATTTTTAAGGTGAAACGAACGAATAGTTCGACGAATAAGGAACTGGCAAAAAATAAACTGGAGTTAGCCTCGTAACACAAACGAACTGGTTTATCTTTCCGCATTATGAAAATCATCCCTTAATCGTTCTCTATTTCGTTCTTCAGAGGGTTTTTCAGTCTGTAATATTCTCTGTTCGTCAATGCGGGAACGGCTCGGAGACTGTAACATTCAACAATCAGAAACGGCATCATAAAAATTATCGCCTTTTAGAAGACATGTTTTACTGTCTTGTCCAGAAATATGAATAGCCTAATTTTCCCCATTCTCTTAATTTTCGCTGAAGGTAAGTCGTTGAACTGTTTTTCAGCACTTTCGTTTTCACGCTTTAGAAACCGGAAGTGAAACGAACGCACGATTTTATGTTTCAGGGTGTTTGAATAACATCATGTCATGTAATAATGCCTTTGTTTTGGTGGCGGGATTTCATAAATTAATCGACAAAATCCATTTATAGTTTCCGATGCACCTTGTGCGATTTGCATAGGCATCGTGCGTACGCGTTTCTGTTTACGTGTTAACGTCGTGACGCCATTGTTGTAGTTTTCTTGGATTGTACGTGTATTTGAGTTTGCATTTTGTGGTGAATACATACACGCTTTTATTTACTTACTTGGGGATAACGTGACACTATTTTACAGTGTCATTGTTGCATGTATGTAGTTACATTAGCTATAACTATAAATCCATAATTAAATGCAACTAAACCAAATCCTAACCCTAGTAAGTAGCATATATGAAGCTACGCTACAGAATATTGCTCAGTACTTAAAGGGGTAGTTCACCCAAAAATGAAAATTCTATCATTGTTTACTTACCCTCATACAGAAACTCATACAGGTCAACTTGAGGGTGAGTAAATGATGACAGAATTTTCATTTTTGGGTGAACTATCCCTTTAACTGTGTAATTACAGTGTAACAAATACACCTTTAAATAAAGTGTAACCAAATCTTTTAATACACATTTTGTGTATCTTCGTTACCTTTATTAACAAAGGCTTTTTTGGTCAAATTTTGATTCTGTATTTTGTTCAGTTAGTTTTACATATTTTCATCCTTTTAGTTTATTAGATAAAATTCAGTGAGCTTGTGTGCTTACAGTGAGTTTAATATGTGATTAACTGTGTATATCTATTCTTCAGGTGTGTTTGGTTTTGAGACGGATGGAGTGAAGTCAGTATCAGCGAAGGAGGGAGATTCTGTCACTCTAAACACTTGTCTTAATCAAATACAAAAATCCAATAGCTTACTGTGGATGTTTGAAAACGCTATCATAGCTATCATCAAAGACCAAAAATTGTCAACAGAAGACAGTCCTGATGGGAGATTCAGGAACAGACTGGAGCTGGACTTTGATTCTGGATCTCTGACCATCAGGAACATCAGAACCAACCATTCCGGACTTTATCAAGTGGACATGTTCAGCACGGGTAAATCCTCGAAGAAATTCAATGTGACTGTAACTGGTGAGTAGCGCAATAAGGATTATATTTACCAGCAGTTTGAACACATTGATTATTTTTCTGTTAATATGCAGTTTATTGTAGTTTTTGAAATTAGTAAGCGTTTAAGTGGGTCGTTGCATTAAAGATATAAAGATGTAAGATGATTTTCACTTACAGTTAAAGTCAACTGACATGACTAGAAACTCTCAGTGATTACAAAAACAACAACAGCAAAAATAATGAAAGATAACAGTGATACTATAAACAGGTTGATCTCACCCTCTTGGTCGTTCCATTGTAACTTTATAATAGTGAAGATTTAATCTGTATGTGATGGAAGGTCCCGTCAGGATCAGCCTGATTCATACTGTTGTCCTGTTGTGAAATGTCTCTCTCTAGGGTCGTGTATTTCCTACCCCCTGTCTGGCCTTTACACACACTCTCTCTCACTTTCACTCTCTCTCTCTCTCTCTCTCTCTCTCTCTCTCTCTCTCTCTCTCTCTCTCTCTCTCTCTCTCTCTCTCTCTTACTCTCATCATGTGACCTACCAGCTCTGTCCCATATTAGGAAGCCCACAGTTTGGGAGTTTTTGGACCACATTAGTAAGGTGGTCGTATTTAACAAATGTGGTTTGAAATTATTATGCAAATGTGAGCAGGGAAAATTTGTCACATGTGTTTTGTATAATATACCTTTATACATTTATTAATTACAAGAACTGTTGACCAAAACATTGGTCAACATTGGTATCCTGTAATGCATTTTAAATACAGATATGTCTATGTTTTTAAACCCTGCTATAGGGTCAGATTGATTTAAATGAACTGCATATTTTTCCTCGATCAATAAGAGTGGAAATGGGTTCAATACATTCTACGAGAGCTGAAGTAAAAAAAAAAAATGTGACAACATGCCCCGGTCTCTCCTATGTACATTATTATGATGCATTGCAGTGCAAATAATCAACTGTGAAACTTGTCCGGGTGTGTTTGATTCAGACACAGATCAAATAAAGGCAGTGTCAGCAAAGGAGGGAGATTCTGTCCCTCTGAACACTGATGTTACACTACAGAAAGATGATCTGATGCTGTGGAGGTTTGCAAAGGCCACAAAAGGCAATCCAGTTCATCATAACCCGTGTCAAAGCGATGCGACTGCCATTGCTAAAATTTACGGAGGAACTCAGGAGATCTCATTAGATTCTGGTGACAGTGATATATTTAATAATGTAGTGAAGGTGGACAAACTGAGTGGATCTCTGACCATCACAAGCATCAGACCTGAACACTCTGGGATTTATATACTACAGATCAGCGATAACACTGGGACCAAATGCAGGAGATTCAGCGTTACTGTCAATGGTAGGATTGTATTCATTTTACTTTTCTATTTAGTACAGTGGGGAGAACAAGTATTTGATACACTGCCGATTTTGCAGGTTTTTCCACTTACAAAGCATGTAGAAGTCTGTAATTGTTATCATAGGTACTCTTCAACTGTGAGTGACGGAATCTAAAACAAAAATCCAGAAAATCGTTAATTAAAAGTAATTAATTTGCATTTTATTGCATGACATAAGTATTTGATACATCAGAAAAGCAGAACTTAATATTTGGTACAGAAACCTTTGTTTGCAATTACAGAGATCATACGTTTCCTGTAGTTCTTGACCAGGTTTGCACACACTGCAGCAGGGATTCTGGCCCACTCCTCCATACAGACCTTCTCCAGATCCTGCAGGCTTCAGGGCTGTCGCTGGGCAATAAGGACATTCAGCTCCCTCCAAAGATTTTCTATTGGGTTCAGGTCTGGAGACTGGCTAGGCCACTCCAGGACCTTGATATGCTTCTTACAGAGCCACTTCTTAGTTGCCCTGGCTGTGTGTTTCGGGTCGTTGTCATGCTGGAAGACCCAGCCACGACCCATCTTCAATGCTCTTACTGAGGGGAGGAGGTTGTTGGCCAAGATCTTGCGATACATGGCCCCATCCATCCTCTCCTCAATACGGTGCAGTCGTCCTGTCCCCTTTGCAGAAAAGCATCCCCAAAGAATGATGTTTCCACCTCCATGTTTCACGGTTGGGATGGTGTTCTTGGGGTTGTACTCATCATTCTTCTTCCTCCAAACACGGCGAGTGGAGTTTAGACCAAAAAGCTCTATTTTTGTCTCATCAGACCACATGACCTTCTCCCATTCCTCCTCTGGATCATCCAGATGGTCATTGGCAAACTTCAGACGGGCCTGGACATGCGCTGGCTTGAGCAGGGGACCTTGCGTGCGCTGCAGGATTTTAATCCATGACGGCATAGTGTGTTACTAATGGTTTTCTTTGAGACTGTGGTCCCAGCTCTCTTCAGGTCATTGACCAGGACCTGCTGTGTAGTTCTGGGCTGATCCCTCACCTTCCTCATTATCATTGATGCCCCACGAGGTGAGATCTTGCATGGTGCCCCAGACCGAGGGAGATTGACCGTCATCTTGAACTTCTTCCATTTTCTAATAATTGCGGCAACAGTTGTTGCCTTCTCACCAAGCTGCTTGCCTATTGTCCTGTAGCCCATCCCAGCCTTGTGCAGGTTTACAATTTTATCCCTGATGTCCTTACACAGCTCTCTGGTCTTGGCCATTGTGGAGAGGTTGGAGTCTGTTTGATTGAGTGTGTGGACAGGTGTCTTTTATACAGGTAACAAGTTCAAACAGGTGCAGTTAATACAGGTAATGAGTGGAGAACAGGAGGGCTTCTTAAAGAAAAACTAACAGGTCTGTGAGAGCCGGAATTTTTACTAGTTGGTAGGTGATCAAATACTTATGTCATGCAATAAAATGCAAATTAATTATTTAAAAATCATACAATGTGTTTTAGATTTCATCTCTCACAGTTGAAGTGTACCTATGATAAAAATTACAGACCTCTACATGCTTTGTAAGTGGGAAAACCTGCAAAATCGGCAGTGTATCAAATACTTGTTCTCCCCACTGTATATTTTATTTGAATAAAATGCAGGTAAATGAGATCCTCGTAAATGAGATCCTCATTACATTTTTGCCAGTATGAGAAGTAGTTGCCCAACACTCAACTAATTTCAGTTTATTTCTTTTAGATGCTACAAAATCCCACTTGTGTGTAGTTTGGATGTCAATCGCTCTAGTACTTATGATGATTTTGATGGTTGGGTGTTTGGCTGTGTGCATTCTATACAGGAAAGGTGAGTAACAGAAATGGAAATCTTTTGAACTGTTTTTATTAGTTGTGATTATTGTAATAATGCTTTATTATGAAAGAAAATCCATGCAAGTACCACTTGACGCTTCAAAAAGTGCTTAAAGAGAAGGTAAAACTAATCCATATGAATTGAGTGGTTACGTCCAATTTTTTTTGAAGAGACTCAATCACTTTATATGATGAACAGATTTAATTTAGGCTTTTATTCACATATAAACATTCAACGCACACAACAGGTATAGTAAACAAGCTCAATCATGCTTGATTCATTCTCGTGTGTCATGGCAACACAATCTCACAGCAATTTGTAATTATTTTACGTTTTGGTGAATTGGTGGCTAATTCATATCTCATTTGTACGTTTGTTTAAACCCCAGTGATGGGCAAGTTTAAGGACGGCGTTAGGTGTGGTCTTCTTAATGACTTAATTCTAAAAATCAGTTGTTTTCATTTAATTCAAGTACGAATTCATATGAATTAGCCACCTCTTAAAATAGTTATGTTTTCTTACGCTTGAGCTTCAGCAAGAACCAATGAGGAGTCACGCAACACACTGTGGTCTCTCTTCATTACCCACTTATGTACTGGTGAATCTGAGGGTGAGATATGTCTCCTCGTTTTTCTCATCTTGAGGCTGTCTACACTGGATGCGCAAAGCAAACATTGCAAATCTATTTGTGCTTGTCAGAAGCGCTGCTAGGAATAGAACAGGGCATCAGTTTACTATTTGCTTTCGTTGTGTACTTTCAAAGAAAATTGTAAAAATACAGCAGCCGCACACTCAAAAACTGTGCAAGATCAATTTATTAGCAAGCTTTCGGTCTTACGACCTTCTTCAGGCATACAAACAAAGTGAATGTGGCCATACAAAAGGGCTCTTGCCAATCACCTCTCCTAATTGCATAATGCCAGACACCTGTGTTAACATGGCTAAGGCAACAGGGATAGGGAACATGGGAAATGTAGTTCAACATAGCCTATATCAAGTATAGCCTTAGGTACAGGGTCTACTGAAAACAAAAAAACACATAAATTACATCAAAACTTCAAATAGAAAAATACATTACAAAATAACCGTGCATCGACATAAATAGAAAGAAACCACTATTCTATGCAAATATCAGGCTATGACCATCATAAAGCATAGAATAGTCTATAGTGATGAGATTAAAGAAACACACTCATATCAAATTCCTCATTGAGACCCAGTGGTTGTAGAGCTTCTAACATATAGATCCAATACAGCTCTCTCTGACATAGTCGCCTGTCAACATCACCCCCTCTCTGAGAAGTAACCTGTTCTATTCCCTGAAACCTGAGGGAGGATAGAGGATGCGAGTGGTTATTAAAGTGACGGGCAACAGGATCATTCATATCATTCCGTCTTATTGAACTTTTGTGTTTGATAATTCTTTGCTTCAGAGGGCGAATAGTTTTACCAATATAGATCATATCACACGTGCATTTAAGCATATATACAACATTTTTAGTGTTGCATGTGATATCCCCTCTTACTGGAAAAGAGTTCCCTGTTCTAGGATGTGTGAAAGTGTTTGTTTTCCACGTATTGTGGCACTGGGCACAGTTACCACAAGGGTAATTTCCATGTTTGAGGGGAGCTAAAAGTGTCTGTCTGGGACTTGGTAATATATTGGCTCTAACCAATTTATTTCGTAGATTTGGCCCTCTTTTGTAAACAAAAAGGGGTGGATCTTTGAAATGTTGGATGAGAGCTGGGTCTGAGGTCAAAATGTGCCAATATTTAAGGATGGTACTCTTAAACATGTGAGCCTGAGGGGTATAGGTGGTAATACAGGTTACTGAAAAATTGTTTTCTTCCTGGATACTCTTTGTCAATAAGATCTGTCTTGATTTCGACAGGGCAGCCTGATGGGCGTCCTCAACACACTGAACAGAATAACCCCTTTCTATAAACCTTTGTTTCATTTCCAAAGACTTTTCTATGTAATCTTCATCAGAATGGCATATGCGCCTCAGTCTATAAAACTGACTCTTAGGTAAGCCATTTTTCAAGGCTTTAGGATGGGCACTACTTGCCAAAAGGAAGGTGTTACGGTCAGTGGGTTTCCTGTAAAGTGTGGTGATGAGGCCTCCATCCTTTAACTCAATCCACATGTCAAGGAAAGATACACGTTGTAGATCATATTCAATTGAGAATTTTAAATCAGCATAAACACCATTCAAAAAAGACACGAACTGTAAGAGTTCTTCCCTTTTCCCTTGAAAAAGACAGAATATATCATCAAGATATCTGTAACACTTAAGGATTTTTTGACAAAAGGGGTTCCTGTCAAGATTGAAGACAAAGTTACACTCAAACATACCCATATATAAATTGGCAAAGTCTGGAGCGAAGGTGGAGCCCATGGATGTGCCTTTTAGCTGTAAATAAAACTCCCCTACAAAGGAAAAGTAATTTAGCTAAGGACTAGAGAGGCCAATTCACAAATGAATTCACTGGGGGGGAAATCAGTGCGATCTTGGAGGTAAAAACCTAAGGCATCTAATCCTCGTTCATGGGGTATATTTGTATAGAGGCTTTCTACATCTAATGTGACCAGAAAAATATCACCAGGTAGATCGTTAATTTCTGAGATTTTATTAATGACATCAGTTGAGTCCTTGATGTAAGATGGAAGTTTAGAAACATACGGCTTAATATAATGATCCACATAGACAAGGGTTCCAAAAGGGAATCATTAGAAGCCACAATGGCTCGACCTTTTGGCTCTATAAGGCTCTTGTGGATCTTAGGTAACATATAGAATATAGGAATCACAGGATGTTCACAATTAAGGAAATCATACACATCTTTTGATATCCAGTTCAAAGATAAAGCCATGTTCGTGATATTAAGAATTTTCTTTTGAAAATCTAAGGTAGGATTAACCTTAAGCTTCCTGTAGAACTGTTCGTCATTTAGCTGGCGATAAGCTTCTTTTTTATAATCAGCCATATTCTGCAATACAATCGCACCTCCCTTATCAGCTGGCTTGATAATGATATCATTATCTCTAGAGAGTTCTTCTATGGCCAATCTTTCATGATAGGTCATATTAGAATTGTAATAGTTTCTAGTGTACTTGTCCAGAATTTCTTTTTCAACCACTCTGCAAAATGTTTGGATGGTAGAATTTTCACAGCTAGGAATGAATTTACTCTTGTTCCTAAAAACAGATTGATCAGATCTTTGCATATCAGAATCACCAAACATGTGCTTCAGTTTAAGCTTTCTAAAAAAGCGAAATAAATCTATTTTAATTTCAAAAGAATCAACAGAGCATGTAGGAACAAAACTTAGTCCTTTAGATAAAGCAGAGAGTTCATGCGTGGTCAGTACCTTGTTAGAGAGATTGATTACCGGGTTTTCACCCACAGACGCGTGTTGGGTCTGTTCCTGGTGTCTGCGTTTCTTCTTCCCACGTCTCGTCTTCCTCTTGTTCTGCCTTGGTCGTTTTTTGGTTGTGATCTCCCCTTAGGACGCTGATAACCCCAGGAGGAGTCCGAGTCAGTGGGGATATCACTCTCAGCTGAGGTGGTTCTCTTACGAGAGTTCTCTCGTACTGCGTTCGTCAGAACGCTGCGGGAAAAGTCTCTTTTCACGAAATACTGAAGCAAAATTATCCTTAATTTTCATATTTGTAAAACGCATTGCGGCAGTGCACAGCCATGGCGAGACGGCTCGCTCACTCATTGGCTGTTCTGCGGCAACTGCATAAGCCTATCGAGCGAGGGCTGATGCAACATCAGACCAATGAGAGCGCTTCGCGCGCTCCTCGTCACATCCCGCCGAAACGGGTGTGGCCATCCCCTATAAAAGGAGCTCGAGTAGGCTGATTCAACTGATTTTCATCTCTTCAGCGAAGCTCACGCATCGCTGGATCACGGAAGAAGCAAGCGTCGTCGAGGCAAGCTTTTCAGCGGGACGAGCCCTTGAAGCCGCTGGCCTTCGCCGCCTTCTACTGCCGTACCTGCTGCGCTTTCCGGCGCTTCATATCCTTTACCTGCTCTGTTCTGTGTGTGTGTGTGCAGTGTTCTCCGAACACTCACCCCTAAAAGAGCCGCGTCTTTTTCAAGATGCCATCCTGTGGCTCGTGCCGAGCCCCGCTCACCGAGGGAGACCGCCATGTTATTTGCGTCTCCTGTCTGGGCGAAGATCATGCAGCGCTCGCGCTCGCTGACGGCGGCTGCCCTCACTGCGAGCTTTTGCCGATGGCGACTCTGCGGACTCGCCTGGCACAGTTCTCCGAGCCTGCGCCCCCCGCCGCGATGCCGCGCCGTAAGAAGCGCCGCTCGCAGCGGGCCCCGGAACCCACCTCTTCCCGACAAAGCTCGCCGGCTCGCCCGCCAGCTTCACCGGCTTCCCCCGATGCACTTCCCGATGCTCAGCGCCCGCAGTCTGCCGCCGCTTCATTCGAGGAAGTTGTTTCTGAAGTCGAGTCGGTCGAAAAGGATTCCTGCTCTCTGCTAGCTTCAGGCAGTGAGGACTGGGCGAGCTCTGCGGATCTCACGCCTCCTGCCCGAAAGCCGTCGGCTAGAGCTAGCATCGAGAGGGAGCTCATGCGAGTACTCGCGTTGGCCGCGGCGAGCCTCGGCCTCGAGTGGTCTGCACCGGAACTCCCCTCGCGCACCCGGCTTGATGGTAGCTTCCTCCCTGGTGAGCGCACTTCTCCTGTGTCTAAGCCCGCTCCGTTTCTTCCTGAGCTTCATGAAGAAGTGGCGAAGGCCTGGAACGCTCCCTTTTCAGCACGAACACGTTCGTCTGTATCCCCAGCATTTTCCTCCCTGGATAATGCTCAGGACCGAGGCTACCTCACTCTGCCGCCGGTGGAACAGGCGATAGCGGCCCACCTTTGCCCGCCCTCTGCTGGACGGCGGACTAAGCCAGCGCTGCCGTCAAAAGCCTGCCGCATGACGTCGTCGATGCTCGCGCGGATCTTCTCCGCCGCTGGGCAGGCGGCATCGGCTTTGCACACCATGGCCACGCTTCAGGTTTTCCAAGGCGATCTCCTCCGCAAACTGGACGAGATAGGACCTGAAGCTGTCTGCATCGCGGACCTGAGAAGCGCGTCGGATCTTTCGCTCCGCGCTACCAAGGCTGCAGCACAAGCCATGGGACGCTGTATGGCTTCCGCTACTGTAGCCGAGAGGCATTTGTGGCTGACGCTCACGGAGATGGCTGATGCAGAGCGCAACGCGTTCCTCGACGCCCCGCTATCCTCTGTTGGCCTTTTTGGATCTTCTCTCTCCGAGCTCGTGGAGAGATTTTCCGAAGCCCAAAAAGCGTCACAGGCGTTCAAGCACTTCCTGCCGAAGCGCCCCAGTTCTGCAGCGGGCCGTGAGAAACAGGCCCCTCGGAGCTCACAGCCTCAGCCCCCGCCTTCGGCCGCCTCCTCACAGCGACAGCAGCGCAGTTCGCGCCCTCGCACTCGCTCTACTAGCCGCCGCCCCACTCACCGCGGGCCGCGACCAAGGGTTGTGTTGAAGCCGGAAGCCCCAAAGAAATCCTAGCACGCCTAGGAAAGCGCAGGTGTGTAAGCCCCGTTGCGACCGGGCCCTCACCAAAGCGCACCGCTGTCTCAGTCCCAGGAATTGCGACTGCTTCAGCGTTCTCAGCAGAGCACAAGCCCGCACAGCTGCCCGCTTGCCTGCACACAAAAGCCGTTTTTACGGCTACCCAGATAAATCCCGAAAAGAGTGTATTTTCTGGTGTCCCGGCCACGGCCGATGGTGCTATAAATGTAGCGTTGATGCCCACTTCTCTGTGCCCATCCCTACACACAAGCACAGCCCTGCACACAGGGCCCGTACTCATAAGATCGATGCAGTTCGGTCGCGCCCCAAACATAGTCAAAGTGCCCACTTCCCAGTGCCCACAAACGCTATGTCTGGCAAGCCACAGGCTCCCTGTAAAAACGGGACCTGTGCGCGCCCGCTCTGTTCAAGCAGACAGCGCGGCCAAAGCAGTAAACGTGCCCGGTCCCCGCCCACGTTCACTTGTAGGCTGCATGAGTCCCATGAGACCTTCTCAGTCCTCCCCCGCTCAGATAAACACTGTAGCGCGGTCGAGGATGAGCGTTTTGCCCGCTGTATTAAGCGCGCTCCCCGCCTCAAATGTCTCAGGCGTAACGCCTATGCTAGCGCACCCCGAAGCGCCGCCGTCGCACAGCGAACAGAGCGCGCTTCGCATCCAGCCCCTAGCCGGCCATGCAGACGCATGGGCCGCGCTTCCAGGGGTTTCGGACTGGGTGCTAGACATTATAAAGAGAGGCTTCTCGCTACAGTTTTGTCGACGCCCTCCACGCTTCACAGCGCGCGTCGAAACTACGGTGAATTCAGAAGTAGCACACCTACTTCGCACCGAAATATCAAAACTGTTGAGCAAAGGGGCGATACAACATGTATCCCAAGCTCAAAGCGAAGGGGGGCTATACAGCAGATACTTCCTAGTCCCCAAAAAGGACGGTGGTATCAGACCCATACTAGATCTAAGACGACTAAACAGAGCTTTAGTGAAACGCAGTTTCAAAATGCTCACGACCAGCAAAATCCTCGCGCACATTCGCCGAGAAGACTGGTTTATGTCGATAGATCTAAAGGACGCGTATTTTCAAATACAGATAGCGTCACGCCACAGGCGATTCTTGAGATTCGCCTTCGAGGGTCGGGCATACCAGTATACAGTCCTGCCATTCGGCTTGTCCCTGGCACCCCGTACATTTACGAAGTGCATGGACGCAGCGCTCGCTCCCCTCAGACTCAGGGGCATGCGAGTACTGAACTATTTGGACGACTGGCTGATCATAGCTCAATCACGATCTCAGCTCGTGGAGCACAGAACCATGTTACTCGATCACCTCGAGAATCTTGGTATCACGATCAATTGGACGAAGAGCTCCCTGAACCCCAGCCAAACTATATCGTTTCTGGGCATCGTTCTGGACTCTCGTTCTATGACGGCGCGGCTGTCGCAACAGCGCGCGCTGCGCATACAGCACGCAGCGAGGTCCTTCCGCTGCGGTGCGATTATCCCGCTCAAACGGTTTCAGAGGATGCTGGGCCTCATGGCCTCAGCATCATCAGTTCTCCAGCTGGGCCTGCTTCGCATGCGCCCTCTGCAGTTCTGGTTGAAAGCGCGAGTGCCACGCGGAGCGTGGGCACTCAGCCGATTGCGCCTCAAAGTCGATCAAGACTGCGCAGCAGCCCTGAGACCATGGGCGGCGGGCGATTGGTACCGTTCAGGTGTAAGCCTGGGGACTTCCTCGAGAGTGAAAGTGGTGTCTACGGACGCATCCACCTCGGGATGGGGAGCGCTGCTCGAGGGCAGGCCGTTCTTTGGCCTTTGGTCAGAACGAGAAAAGCTCCATCATATCAACTGCCTGGAAATGCTGGCAGTTCACAACGCGCTGACGCGCTTTTGTCCCCACATCAAGGACCAACACGTCGTAGTCCGCTCGGACAACACGGCCGTGGTGTCCTACATAAATCGCCAGGGCGGTCTCGGATCCAGATCCCTTTACAGGCTGGCCGAGCGCCTCCTAATATGGGCTCAGCGCAACCTGAGCTCGCTGAGAGCGGTGCATGTGCCCGGGACACTCAACCTGGGTCCAGACAGGCTGTCCAGGAACAATGTTCCCACGGGCGAATGGTCTCTACACCCACAAACAGTCCGGCTGTTGTGGCAGAGATTCGGCAGGGCGGAGGTGGACCTATTCGCGTCCCCAGAAAACGCTCATTGCCCCGTGTTCTTTTCAAAGAAAGACAGCGCGCTGTCCCACAAGTGGCCGCACTGCCCGCTATACGCGTTTCCCCCAGTCTCCCTCCTACCTCAGGTGCTGGAGCGAGTCAGGGAAGTGAAATGCCCAGTACTGCTTATAGCTCCGTTCTGGGACAACCAAGCCTGGTTTCCAGTCCTGATGCAGTTAGCAGACTCCGCTCCATGGCCAGTGCCATTGAGGAGAGATCTCCTCTCGCAGGCCAGGGGCTCGGTTTGGCACCCACGCCCAGAGCTGTGGTCCCTTCATGCGTGGACGCTCAACGGTTACCCGTTAGTCTCACGGATGGAGTGCTGAACACCATCACTCAGGCTAGAGCGCCTTCCACCAGGCGGCTTTATGCCTCGAAGTGGTCGGTTTTCTCCAGCTGGTGTACAGCTCGGGGCCTGTCACCCCTCGATTGTGAGGTGACGGAGGTTCTCTCCTTCCTACAAGAGCTGTTGGACAAGGGCAGATCCCCTTCCACGCTCAAAGTCTATGTGGCGGCTATCGCAGCGTGCTCGACAGCAACGCCAGGCCAGTCACTGGGAAGGAACGATTTAGTCATCCGCTTCCTCAGGGGAGCTAGGAGGCTGAATCCCCCCAGACCTCCCTCAGTCCCGGTGTGGGACCTTTCTACGGTCTTGGCAGCCATGAAAGGTCCTCCCTTTGAGCCTATCCAATCTGTCAGCCTCAAACATCTGTCTTTCAAAACGGTGTTTTTGATGGCCCTCGCTTCGGTGAAGCGCATAGGCGATCTGCACGCGCTCTCTGTGAGTCCAACGTGCTTGGAGTTTGGGCCCAATGACTCCAAAGTCATACTCAAACCTAAGCACGGCTACGTGCCGAAATCCCTCAACACTCCGTTTAGGGCTCAGGTTATTTCCCTGTCTGCCCTGCCGGGATCAAACGAGGAAGGGGACTCGAGCTGTCTTTGCCCCGTTAGGGCTTTAAGAGCTTATGTGTCCCGCTCCGCTGCCTTCAGACAGACGGAGCAGCTCTTTGTCTCGTTCAGTGGACGTTCCAAGGGAACGGCTGTTTCGAAACAGAGCCTGTCCAGGTGGGTGGTTGACGCCATAACAATGGCTTATACTACCAAGGGCCTTCAGTGCCCATTGGGCATTAGAGCGCATTCCACGAGAGGCGTTGCCTCATCGTGGGCCTGGTCTAGCGGGATTTCCTTACAGGAAATATGTACGGCGGCGGGCTGGGCCTCGCCGTCTACATTCATAAGGTTCTACAACCTAGAAGTTCCCGCCTTGCAGGCCAGGTTGTTTTCGGTTTAGCCGAATCAGCTGTCTACCACGACACTGATTTCGCAGGCGCACAACGCCACCGAAGACTTCACCGCACTTGCAAGCCAAGTTTTTCGGTGTATTCGAGTCAGCTGTCTAAGCACGGCACTGATATCGCAGACGCACAGCGCCGCCGAAGTTTTCTGGGCAGAATTGTGTAAGACCCATGTTTCTTTTTCCCACATTAGCCAGGCTCCCTCCTGCCTATGTGATGTTATATCGCGTCTAGAACGCAGCTATTTGGGCGAAAGTGTGTAAGTCCCACATTTCCCACATCAGCCAGGCTCTCCCTGCCTATGTGACGTTGTATCGCGCTTAAGGGCGCATCCATTTGGGCGAAATTGCGTAAGACCCACATTTCCCACATTAGCCAGGCCTCCCCCTGCCTATGTGATGTTATATCGCGTCTTAGGACGCAGCTATCTGAGGGTGGTTGTCCCCCCCCCTCCAGACTCTCCGAGTCTACCGGGTGATTATGCACTGTATACCTGGACTAGCTTCCAGTGGTCGGTGTTTTCTCATCCCAGCACGCACGGCGTCTTACAAGTGGTTCCCGCAGCGTTCTGACGAACGCAGTACGAGAGAACTCTCGTAAGAGAACGTACTCGGTTACTAACGTAACCTCGGTTCTCTCTAGAAGAGGGAACGAGTACTGCGTTCCCTGCCGTGCGCGCGGTTCGCTCTGGTTCGCTTCGGCGATGAAAACCAGTTGAATCAGCCTACTCGAGCTCCTTTTATAGGGGATGGCCACACCCGTTTCGGCGGGATGTGACGAGGAGCGCGCGAAGCGCTCTCATTGGTCTGATGTTGCATCAGCCCTCGCTCGATAGGCTTATGCAGTTGCCGCAGAACAGCCAATGAGTGAGCGAGCCGTCTCGCCATGGCTGTGCACTGCCGCAATGCGTTTTACAAATATGAAAATTAAGGATAATTTTGCTTCAGTATTTCGTGAAAAGAGACTTTTCCCGCAGCGTTCTGACGAACGCAGTACTCGTTCCCTCTTCTAGAGAGAACCGAGGTTACGTTAGTAACCGAGTACGTTTCATTCTGCTGAGTGATCTGGCGTCTCCTGGAGGAAGGTCGGGTGTCTTCAGAACACAGGAAGTTGTAGACCTTTCCTTGTTGGTAGTCATCCGCATCCCTTTTGTACTTTCTGATTTTAGTGGTCATCAAACCATCTTCAAAGGTTTTCAGGGTTTGTTTAATCGAATCAAGGATTAGGGAGATGTCATCACCAACTTTCTCCTTTATACATTCTGTTGTGTACATTCTGCCATACATTCTGTTGTGTACTTTCAAAAAGGTTCCCGTTTACATCAGTGTTGTTTACATCCGAACTACAAACTTTTATCCCAGTGCTTCTCTGATAATTAGAATTATTGTGACAGAAATAGTGATACAAATACACTGTTTCATAACTTTATACAGGGTTCATACAAGGTGCTTAAAGTGCTTGAATAACTAGAATTTTACTTTTTGCAATTTAAGTCCGGGAAACCCCTTGTAAACATCCATATTTATGAAAAGGTACTTGAAAAGTGCTTGAATTATTGAAAGAAAAATGTAAAATTAGTGTGTATTTTTATCGATAAAACAATCTTTTCACACAAAATAAACGCTGCAGCACATCTGATATAGATATAGAGCCATTTTGCATGGCTATGAGTGTGATATTGTTGTAGTATATGATAAAGCTTTCATTCTTCAGGTCAATCAAATATTAATAGAAGAAAGAAAAATCATTTCGAATATCTTTGTCGTATACTTTCAATGGTTAAAGTTACTAAGGTCATTGCATGTGCAGCATTTTATTTTTACCATTTTGTTTTTATTTAATAGAATTTGAAAGATAATAAAGATATTGTTTGATAAGTGAGATCTCTCATTTTAGTCCTTGAAAACCCAAAAAATAGTGCTTGAAAAGTCCTTGAAAGTCCTGGAATTTCATTTTACAGTATCTGTACGAACTCTGTTTATATGACAGCTACTCTCTCTAGCTCAGCGACTGCAGATTTGAATGTTCGCTGTGATCGCACATGTCAAAGTTTTAATAGACATTAGACAATAGACAATCTTTGTCGTTTAGGAATAATATTGTGTGGGTGTTTAAATCGAGATCATGATATTTTACTTATTAATCATGCAGCTTTAATATGGCAAGTAGCTGCATAATAAGCTAGATCATTTCTAGATAAGTTAGATTTATCACACTGAATATAGCTTTCTTTTGCATAAGTCTGCATACCGTATACTAATCCTCAGCCTTGCTGCACCTCCTATTTTTATTCTGTTGTTATTGTTCAGTGTTTTACCTTCATTCACAGATTTGTTCACGCCAGTGAGGCGGTATTTCTGCTGTCAACCAGAGGAGGCGCAGGATCCTGGTGAGTGTTTCCTTCAGATAATACTGAGCTTCCTGTGCTTAAGGAAACAAAAAGAAGTTGATTTATGTGTATAGAGTAAAATATAGACTCTTTCCTCATTTTTCATTGACAAAGTGTTTAATTGGCCTCCTTTCAAGCCCGACTTGGCTAATCGGGAGCACCCGGTGGCGGTCTATTCTTTTAGGTGTTCACTCCCAGCTTTCAGCCCCACTCTTTTTATTTAGTACTTTACCGCAGCCCCACTCGCACAGTGCAGCCTGTAGGTTAATGATGAAGTAATTATCTTTTGACGCCCCCGACAAAAGGCCACCATGTGACCTTGATAAAAAAAAAAAAAGTTAGTTGTTGGAGATATGCAATCAAAAAAATAAGAGATAAAAAATGGATAATAGAAAGCGCAAAGACTGTGCTGGAAAGGCCATAATAATTAAAAAAAAACTCTAGAAAATGACACGTACCCTTTTCCTTAAAACCAACAAGAGTACAACAAATAAAGATGACGAGACTGACGGTTAGCTAACGTTTTTAAGCTAGTTAGGAGCAGTGGAAGATGCTAGTAAACAATGTTGCCAGCAAACCACCGTTCATGTTTATGTATTAAACCTTTTCTTAGCTCTTCAGCAGCAGAAGCCTCTAGTCCAGTTTCCTAGCAGTAAAGAGTCAGGCCCAGTAACATCACCAATGAGCCCAACACACCAGAATGGGCAAGTAGGATTGTCATTGAGTGAATATAAGAATTAGAAGTATCACTATTAATGAAGAGCATGGTGTACACCTTCTCAATGAAAAATGCCCTGAGATAATTAATGCTACCTGATGATTCAGCATTGCATCAATGAAACTGACTTGATTTGATCAGCAAGCTTTGTAAAAAGGGGAGATTTGTGGTGAGAAATATAACCATTTTTAAAATTTCATTTTGTCTCAGTAGCAGAGCCAGGATCCAGTTATAGCATGCAAGAGACTGAGGCTCTCACTTTGGAAGTCACAGGTAAGCTGTTGTACCACAGTGTGTGAATAAGCAAACGTGATCACATTAGTTACAATGAATTACAAGGCTATAGTGCACAATTGTAGACTTATACTGAGGTTTTAATTACATTATTTTAATATAGGTACTCCGGCCCTGCCTCATTTGTAGATGAATCGGAAGAAACGAAGACAGTGACCAAGTGAGAATTTGTCCCTCTCAACTCACATAATGAACGATGTGATAAAGTGGATGTATAAACATCATAGCAAGAATCAGTAGAGCAGCCAATAAGACCTGTAAGAAGACATGATGGTGCTGATGGGAGATTCAGAGACAGGAGCTGGATGGTAAGACTGGAGCTCTGACCAACCAAAGATTCTGAAGATTATCAACTACAGATTGCCAACAATGGATAGTTCTGGTCCTTGATTCTGATTGGTTGAGCCACGTTCACCTGTGAAATAGCTAAATAGATTTGTTTATGGACACTCCACATCGTGCCTACCAACACACCTAACCACGGCTTCTTGTGGCTTATCGCTTTAATTGATCAAAACAAAATACGAGTCTCAGCTTGTTGGTAATATGGACAATTCATATATATATATAGTCTTTTAAAAAGGGATCTAAAATAAACTGTGCATATATATTTTTCGACACTTATAGATACTGAAATATCTCTATAAACACTTCACACTCATTATTGATCAAGAACTGACCTAATGAGAAGTGTCTCATACTGTATAGATAATATAAGAGGTAATGCACTACACTTGATTCTCTGGCTGATGTTCATATATTTCAGTGGATATTCATTAGCCTATATAATCGAAAGTGCAATTAATGAATGTGGATGCTTTGTGTTTTTGTACATATCCTATGCTATATCATGCTGAGTGTCTGTACAGGATTATTGTAATGCATTAATTACAGAAATAGTGTGTTTTACTGATTGACCTCAACCATTGTAATTTTCACATAGACATATCTCTTCTGCAAAAACTTAACTGCACTTTTCATGGGTGTAGAAATTATTTAGTTGAAAACACTTTTTTCCCCACTGTTCTGTACTTTAAACCCTGCTTTTGGTCAGTACTGTTATGAAACACTTGAAATTCAGCACTGTAACTTTATTTTTTAAGTTGTGTTGGATAAAAACATTTGCTGCTCAATGAATAAATGTTGATATAAATTATTCCCCATTTTCACAGACAAGGCTTAAGTCTAGGCTCAGACTAAAATGCATGTTTGAGCTGTTTTAACTGAAAATAACTTGCACTGATATATCTTAAAATATGTCAGTGTCATTGTTTTGTCTCAAGATGCACACCAGTAATATATTTTTCTTTCTAAGGCACATTTATAAAAGCTACTAAAATGTCCTGATTAACTAAAGCCTAATCCTGACTTAATCTAAGCCCTGTCTGTGAAACCAGGCCTTAGTCTTCATTTGCATTTCCTGTTGTTGTTGTTGTTGTTGTTGTTGTTGTTTTTCTTTTGGTACGTATTATTTATAATATATTTTACATTCAAATATTATTCAGTCTTGTGTAAAAACTGACACTATTGTGCGTTTTATCAGAACTACTGATTCACTGCTATTTGCTTTTATTGGGAATAATGGGTCTAGGTTTGTTTTAGCTTTAAATTAAAAAATATTCAGTATGTGTAAATGAGAATTATAGCAATAAAAAAGCAACATCTTTTTTGTTGGTTTGTTCAATATCAATATCACAGTCGTTTGGCTGAATATAATGATTTTGATCATCATTTTATAGAGATTGCTTTGCTGGAGCATAGATTTATTAGGCCTACATAATCACGTTTAGTGTAGCTACAAATGCCTCCTGATGGAGTCCGCGTGCAACACGATTTTTCTGTCCGCGCGCGCATGTGTCTACTTTGTAGTGCGCATGCGTCTGTCCGCACGCGCAGAGAAAATGCGGAAAAGTAAAGTAAAGTAAACCCTTTCTGGTAAGTAGGCTACCTAAAAAAAAAAAAAAACTTTTTTTTATGTTCGACTAGGCTTTAAACACCAGCCACCCAGTTTTCAACCATTAAACGAGTATTTATTATTTGAATTAAATGTGTAAATTATTTGTGTTTATTTTTTATTCTGTGCCTAATTTAATACATTGTTCTGAAAAATTACAGTTTTGATGAACAGTGGCATCAAAATATGAGGCTGAACTAGGATAGCACATTATGGTTGTTGTTGGTGGTGACTACACATTGTAAAATAAAATAAAAACACATAGCCTACAGGACGTTTTTAGTAATTCAGGTTTATTCTTACCAGCTCCAATTATTATGACCTCTGGACACCAAAACTCACACTCTAAAAGTTTTAGAATACGTTTCTGAATGAATTGTCCTTTTGATTAAGTCTAAGTGCACTGCACTTTGGGACGCTATGAAATAGTATGACGTAACACACCCTCTTCCTCGGAAGTCACGTGACCTGGTTGGCTTGACACGAACCCATCATCAGTAGGCTACCCTGCATTATTTCTGTCATTCATTTTGTATAGAAGCGGCATCAGTATGAGGAACCATTCTTTCCTTTTTTGGGTTGTATTAGGCCTACTCGTGCACGGTGAGTCACATTCATTCGTATTTATTCGACACTTTCAGTTTCAATATAAAACGGAAACAGACTATTATTGTATAGCCTACCTCCGGTATTTTTGACATAGGCGTTTTATTACTTTTCTTCAAATAGATGTTGTGATAAATCAATGACAGTTGGACATTTAAGTGTATTTTGGGGTAAGTTGTGCGTGCGTGCGTGTGTGTTTGGTAGCCTAGTGAACACTAGAGAGCGCAGATTGCCTCTAAAAAACAGTAGTCCTGTCAATCATGATGCGACTCACAACAGATATATAGAGCATATTAAGATGTTATTGATCTCTGAATGACGCACCCATTTTAGGTCTTGCACTATCTAATGAGCTTATGAGTTGGATCAGATGTGTTGGATCGGGAGATAGCCCTATACAAAAATTGAGTGGTGTGGAGATGGGGGAGAGGTTTGAGAAGCACTGCAAGCAAGCAAAGCAAGAAACATAGTCCATAGTCCAAACAACCATCGTAATTATCATTATTAGTTTTAAAAGTAGATTGCTGTTTGTTGTTAAGTGCCCATGTAACAGCAGGTAGGGTGGGGTTGAATTACTGTGGTAATCGATTTTACTTAAAGGGATAGTTCACCCAAAAATTAAAATTAGCCCATGATATACTCCCCCTGAAGCCACCCTATGTGTAAATGACTTTCTTCTTTCAGACCAATACAATCAGTGTTATATTAAAAAATGTCCTGGCTCTTCCAAGCTTTATAATGGCAGTGAATGGCCATACATTTTTTTATGTCAATCAAAGTGCATCCATCCATGATAAAAGTATACACACGGCACCTGGGGGTTAAGAACGCCCTTCTGCAGTGAAGCAATGCATTTGTGTTAGAAAAATATCCATATTTAAAGCTTTATTGACTAAAATAACTAGTTTCCGGCAGACGGCAGAATGTCATATACACCTAGGATGAGTTGAGGGTGAGTAAATCATGGTCTAATTTTCATTTTTGGGTGAACTATCCCTTTAAGAATAATTCAGCCCCCTCAAACCCAACTCCCATTTCATTTACAAGAATTTAGTTTAAAAGGTAAGCAAAGAGTGAGCCTTTTAATTGAAAACATTCTGAAACCAACAGAACAAATACACAGTTTTGTTGAATTTTTGTTTCCAGTAAGTGCTTGTGGAAGTCTAATCAGACATTAAGTAGGCCTATGTCTTTAATATGGCATTTTAAATCTATTAAAGTAATTGCAAATCCAATTATAAGCCAGTTGTGAAATTTTACTTATCAAGCTGATTGTAAAGTTTTTTTTTATTTGTTTAGCATATTATGAAAACTTGTGAAAGCATGCTCTCTAAAACCAATGGATGCATGGACCATTTTAAAGCAACTATGTCAGCAGAGCCATGTCTCAGCTGCACGCAAGCTCAATTTGTAATAGGAGTTTTTGTAAGTGCCTTTGTTAGTGGTTGTGGAACAGGAAACCGTCCATTTGTTCTTAGCGCTTGAAGCACATCAGAATATAACGGGGCATCAGTTTACCCTCGGGGCTAAAGGCACACCCTAAGAAAAATGTGCTTTTCACTACTCTAATAGTCTATTGTTGAATACTTTTTTAATTTTTTTATTGAACTGATGGAGCAACAGATTTTGTGTGAAAATAAATCATAAAAGTGGGTGGGTTGTTATTTTTTTTTATAAATGTATGAGGTGGCAAGGAGGGCCTTTACACATAGGGCAAAGGCACAAAGTATTGACACAAAAACTTTAGCTAAAATAATATTGTCTTTAATAATGTCTAAGTTAATTTAAGCAATAATTTAATCAGTTTGTACTATTTTTGGCTTATTTTGACAAATAAAATAATTAATTTTAATTCAATAGCTAAATATACTGTCTTTAAAAGCCCACTGAAGTGCCTTAGGACATGCAGCATGCCATGGGATTATGCATGTGTTGACACTTGACAGATTTCCACAGAAACAGGAAGACAGGGCGAGCTCCTTCACCCTTTTATAGTGCTTAATTTATATCACCTCGGTAAAACAGCAGTTTCCTCCTAATCTCTAACCATTTTTCCTCATAATTTCCTCCATATCACTTTAAAATACAGCATTCTATGCAGAATTAAAATGGATCCGATACGTTTTCTTGTATGCGCCGACTTAATCATATGATCCACTCTGTGCTGTTGCGTCTCTGGACCAGAGCTGCGGCGGTCCGCGTGACACTAACGTGTAACCAGACTTCATTCACCCTAATGGAAAGCATATTTACACTGTTCGAATCGTTCCCTATCCCCTATATAGTGAACTATGTGCCATTCACCATGTAGAAAACAGTAAATATGTGAACAAGTTATTTCAGCCTCATTATCAGCGTGTATGTAGGCTATGTATAATGTATAGAGTAATAGAGATTCGAGAGAGGCTTTGATTGGACAGAAAATCTTTTGAGAAGCTGAAGTGTTGCGTGTTGTCATCAAAATCATTGATCCATATTGGCGGAAGTGAGAAACTAAGTTTTGAACGCATATGCGAATTTTGTAGTTGTTTTGGAGCACAATAGATAAGATTATAGATTATAGATAACATATTAGACTAACATATTCATACTAAAAGCAAAAAAAAAAAAAAAAAAACTTTTGATTCCATGGGGAGTGGGGACTTAAAGGTATAGTGGAGGATTTTTTACTTCCGGGTGGATCACATATACTATTGGTCCTCCTAATTGTCAATCATTCTGGTAAATCAATCAAACTTATTCAAAAAGTGGAGAGGGCAGGTCTTATCTAAAATTCGGAAAGATCCTCCACTATACCTTTAATTAAATTAACTTAATATGGTAGGCCTATTTAAAAAAAAAATACAAAAAGAAAATTATTTTAAAAAGTAGGCCTAACGATTCTGAAAGGATTGAATGAGATCCGTTAATACATTTATAAGCTTTAGTAACAAATAAATGTGATATATGATCAAAGTCATATTTTCAAATAGGATGGTTTCATTATGGTGATTATCTCTGAGGTGGACACCCAATTTGATATATGATATTTCCCATGAATCTAACCATGTCAACAGTCAGCAGCTGTTTATTATCATGTCAATAATTGTGCCTTTCACCCCTACAGCAGGAGCGTCTTTTAATCCAAATACCATACTTTTACATATTCTTCCTTTTTTGAAAAACTGTTGCTTTATACCTTAAACAAAACTGAAAATCATTAACAAGAAAAAAATCATTAACTTTTTTTCTAAAAATATATTCAATCATTTTATTCATTCTCATTTGCTATAACATATATATAAAAAAACCCATTAAATATTAGATCAAATTAGCGCAGAATCAACTTTGCATATCTGTCAAGGATCATCCAAATTTCCATGTGCATCATCAAAAAGCAGTTGTTAAGAAAAGTGCTGAGCTGAATTGTTTTGCCATCTAGTGTTTTAAAAGAAAATAAAGTAAAATGTGTTTTTACTCTGTTGTACCCTAGTTAATGACATATTTTGACACTGCAAAATGTAAAAATTGCTAAGTTTAATCTTTGAATGCTTGCTCTTCAGGTGTTTTTGTGGCTGTGACAGATGAAGTGAAGCCAGTGTCTGTGACCGTGATGAAGGGAGATTCTGTCATTCTAAACACTGGTGTTTCTGAACTACAGAGCGATGATGCGATAGAATGGATATTTAGAGAAGTTATCATAGCGCAAGTTGAGAGCAAAAACAAAATCAAAATAAATGGTTTTTCTGATGGGAGATTCAGAGACAGACTGGAGCTGGACAGTAAGAGCGGCTCTCTCACCATCAAGGACATCACAAATGAACACGAGGGACTTTATAAACTAGACATCAGGGCCGAAAATGAGACACCCAAGAAATTCAGTGTTTCTGTCCATGGTGAGTTACTCAAGTCTTACAGTGTGATATTTATGTGGATTAATTTTCTAGGCACAATTTAAATGCTATGGAACGATCACAAGTTCATAATTACATTTTTTAATTAATTTATTTTGCATTATTTATTTTACTTTATTCTTTATTTTCAAAACAATAAAAAAAACTCCAGTTGTAACAAAAGAAGTCCTATGTTGTGTTGTTATTTCCTGATTGGCTGAAATCCAGGTGACCGATTCTGAGCTCAGATGCCTTTATTCTCAGATACCGGTACTCTGATATTGTGTAGAAACTCTGATTTAATATTTAATGATTTATAATAAGATCAGATTTAGCCTCAGTTGAATTTTTTTTTTTTTTGGTACAAAGAACAGTTCTGACACCAACTGGAAACATACAGTGGTATCCAATGTCATGCACTTTTTTGTTTGCATGTTTTTTTTTTCATTACAAATAATTTTATCAGCTGAATAACTTTTAGTGAAAAGTTGAAAAATTATGAATGGAGCATGATTTGTTATAATCCAAAAAGCATGTTGAGCTTCAGTGACTGTACAAAGAATCACATGATCAACAACTCTCATTTACTCATATTTGAATAGGAACTTAGAAATAATTGTACATATTACACATTTTACATCAGTATGTTTCAATATTTTATTACAATTTGAATAAGAATTAAATGAGATTTTGAATCAAAGATTTCCAGTGTGGTCTCAGACTTCACTGCTCTGTACATATATATTTAATGATATCATTTTTTGAAAATTGCTGACAATATTCTAAGATTAATCTATATTTTTAACTGTTTCTGTTTGTTCTTGTGTGTTTGTTGTTGAGACAGATGTGAAGTCACTATCAGTGATTGAGGGAGATACTTTCACTCTACACACTGGTGTTATTAATATACAGGGAGATGATCAGATACTGTGGAAGTTTGAAGATCAAGTCATCAACACTGATCGCTTAACCTTTTAACAGTCGCCCCCACTAGTTGAGCTCAAACCCAAACATGACATACACAAACTAAAATGATTGTAGTTTATGAACCCTTTACATTGCATGCATAACTGCAGTCTCATTTGAAAGATGAGAGATGTGTGTTTGTTGTTCAGAAGTCAGAATTTATTTAGCTGTTATAGAAAAAAATTAAAAGCACCCTAACAATTTTTTAAAGTGAAGATCAAAACATTTGAAATAAAAAATATACAGGAAGAAGTGTACAAAATAGTGCCAGAGCAACTCAACAAGCAATGAAGTCAAACCCAAAAGTCATGCCAATTTTAAACAGTCAAATTTAAACAGATTTCCATAAGAAATTAGATCCTTGTTACCCTTTTATCTTATAGAATGTACATTTTAAAAATGGCACTCCCGAGTAATTAATATGAGACACTGATATTCTGCAATCTTCCATATAATTATTCTGCTGATATTAGTTTGTACACATTTACAGCTGTTATATATTGTTCAAACAGTATGTACATCCATCAATATACAATAATTAATGAACATGTCAAACTAAGTAATCAACACTATCAATTTTGCCCTAATTTTATTACAAAACTTCTTGCCTTGAACATCTATAAGACTGAATGCGAAATACAAACAATCCATATAGCCTAATCTTTGTAATCATCAATGTGTTGGCTGCATTTTCCATCTATCCTAAATTTACTAGCATGACACTGACTGACTATGTGGAGTGAATATTATAGGTTGTACATCTTAGGACGTCACAACAGCTGGTGGCGCTGTTAGAATGTTTTGAATGACTGACCAATCAGCGCTACATAAATTATTATGGGGGTGGGGTAATTTTGTACATAAGAATCTAGCAAACATGATAATAGCGTTTTACTACTGACACACAACTCAGAGTGTATAATTTATTGCAAAAATGACAAAAATATTATTTACTCTGAACAAATGTTACAAACGAAAAAGAAATATTCGTTATTCCTCTTAAATCGCCACTGTTTGGACTAAAAAAATCGAATTAATTTGTTTGCTCTGTAATATTTACATAGAATCTTGCGAGTTTGAATTTGTCTGTCATCGTCGCTGGACTGGCACAGTTCAGAACTCCCCTTGTAAATGTTTAGTAATGGCAAACCCTGGTAGGCTACGTGTTAAAATAAAGTTGTCGCTGTGACATTACTACAGTAAATATTGAAGCCTGAGCATTTGAGCTTTCGAATGACATGCTGTTTGTCAATTTTATTTAAAACCGTAATGTTAAAATCATGCACTAAATGTGAACAAACAAACCTCAGAACCGGCGATGGTCTCGAGGAAGTTAATGGATTAAACAGCCCCGATGACGCGAAATGGAGAAACATTCACCTGAATGATAAAACTGGAGAACTCACCATCACAAACATCCGAGATAATCAGTACGGAGCTTATAAAGTGGAGATTATCACCAGCAGTAGGATTTTACAACAGAAATTCCGTATTACTTGCAGCGGTGAGTAGGCCTATAGCCTAATTTAAATCTGCATAGGCTAATGTTATAATGTTCAAGATTAGGCTATATTCGATTCCGTCAGCCTATGACTCAGTAGCTACTGCATATTAAGTGCTACATTAATCCTTATACAGTAAACAATTTTAATCATAAGGTCAGTAATGTGTTTTAATTAACTGCTAATTAAAATTTCGAAGATTCATTATTCAGGTTTAAATTATTGTGCAGATCTTGTAGCTATTATAGCCTAAAAATAGTAAGACTGTAAAAACATTCAAAAAAATGCCTGAATGGTCCGTGGAGAACCCAGATGGTGAGTCTATTCATTCATAAATCAATTCTGTGTGATTATAATTTCTAATAGCCTACCCTGTATTATATGTGTTGTGACAGATGAAATGAAGACCACATCAGTGATGGCGGGAGAACACGTCACTCTTCACACTGGTGTAATTGAAATACGGGATTATGACCTGATTTTGTGGAAGTTTGAAGACCATCTCATGGCTAAAATAAATATATCGTCCAATCAGTTCTCTTCAATTGATAGTGTTGATGGTGGGAGATTCAGAGGCAGATTGGAGCTCCATCAACAGACTGGATCTCTCACCATCCGTGGCTCCAGAACTACAGACTCTGGAGATTATCATCTAAACATGAGCAACAGCACATACACCTTAAAGAGGACCATCAGTGTTACTGTCAGTGGTGAGTATAGATCACGTTTTATATTTTTATTTTACTTTATTTGCATCTGTTCTCTGTGAACAATAAAATATTTTTATAGACTAATTTATAAAGTTATACAATCAACAAAACCTTTTTGTTTTGATCGTATTCTGTTATTAAAACTTGGCTATCAAAAAAATACATTTACTTACAAGGATGTTTCTCTCGGAAAATAAAACATGAATATGATTGCTGTGTTTGTTATTGATCAAATTCAGTAATGATTGTTTCTCTTTATCAATGCAAATCCAGGTCTGTCTGCAGTTGCTATAGCTGTAATATGTGTCAGTCTTGCACTGGTGGCTGCAGTTGCTGTTGCGATTTACTTTTGGCGCAAGACACGTAGTAGTTGTAAGTATGACATGGAAAGTTTCTGTTTCTAACAAAGTCTGATTACTGTTAAAACAATGAAGGATTTTATATTTACCAGCATTTTTGGCATATGACTTCATTAAGTTTTTACACAAGCTCTGTTACAAAGAATCACCATTAATACAAATCTTAAAGACAATACTGATCTTGTGCTTTAGATTGAAAAAAAATATCTCTATACTTGTGACAATGAGTTCAGGTTTTACACTAGATTTAAATCTGTGTTTGCTTTCAGCAGGTGTTGTCTAATCAAGAGGTCCAGTCTGATACTGATCAGTTCTGTTCTGCCGTGAGTTATTTCACTGTTGGTAGAATGTGTTTTCTTTGTGTGTGAATGCATGCATGACCTGCAAACACTGTAAGATCAAAACTATTTTATATTCAATGCAATTGCACTTATTATTTTAACTGTGACTGTTTTTATAGCAGGTTTCAGTGAAGATAAATTGAATTAACCTCTGTCTCTGAATGTAGTACAAAAATCTGTCCTTCATCCACAACATCTTGTAACCACTGTAACAATATAAATGGGAGCTGTAATAATTATTAAAAGCTGTGTTTGGTACAAACAGAGAATCAAGTGTTGTTTGATTGATTAGTTTGCATTACACACTGATCTGTGTATTCAGTCTGTATTTAAGAGATAGTTTACAGATCCTTGACTCATGTAATGCTGAGCACTATAACTTTTACTCATGGTTTCAGAGACAAGGCTTAAGTCTAGTCCGAAAATAAAATGCATGTTTGAGCTTAACTGAAAGTAACTTGCAGTGACAAATCTTAAAACATGTCAGTGCCATTGTTTTGTCTCAAGATGTACACCAGTAATGTTTTTTTTTCTACAGCGTGTTTATAAAAGCTACTTAAATGTCCTGATTGAACTAAAGCCTAATCCTGACTTAATCTAAACCCTGTCAGGCCTCAGTATGATAGATTTTCTTTTTATTACTTTTTTTATTGCATTTGGTGTTGCATTTCTATTTTATCTTTTGTGCTTTGTCCAATTTTTGTTATATGGATAATAGTTTTTGTAGTATGGATTTTTATAGATCATAGATTATTTTTTACTGTTTGGAATATTGATCATTTTTATGTATTATTTTATACTGTTTTGTATTATGTTTGGGAAACTAAATATGACTGTTGGATTTAAGTGAATCTGAAATCCTAAATATGAACTGAATTTTCATTTACTGTTGTTTAACTGTCTGATCATTTCTGCACTCTGCTGAAAAAAAAAAAACTGTTAAAATAAACCAAATCAAGAAAATGTAGCTAATATTCATCCAGCCTTTAACTGCACTGTATATGAATGAGCATAATAAAAAAGTGTAATTCAGATGCTGTATTCTTGTTCTAAGATAATTCCTTCTGGTTAGCTTATGTTTTTGGGTTTTTCTTCAATAAAATATGAATGAGTAAAGATAAATCAACCATGAGCAAAAATGTTAATTTAATTACATTTCTGTTATTAATTGGTGTAATCTTTAGGCTGTTGGCATGGGGATTTGTGTTGGTCTTATAGGTGCAAAGTGTAATTACTGTGCCATTAGTAATTGCAAAAAAAGAAAAGAAAAAGAGACAATTCCCTAAAACCTCAATTATTTGCATACAGTAAACTACAAAAGTTCATGAATTGTATTGTTGATCTTTGTGCAAATACACAAAGCCAATTGAAT
The DNA here is from genome assembly GCA_022828995.1 of Vimba vimba. Taxonomy (NCBI): domain Eukaryota; kingdom Metazoa; phylum Chordata; class Actinopteri; order Cypriniformes; family Leuciscidae; genus Vimba; species Vimba vimba. The sequence continues at coordinate 28,997,469 of CM040825.1, read as the reverse complement.
TCTTAAAACTGGATCAAGCTAAGACTATTGTGTAGTGAACAGCAAGATTGGATGTTTGCTGTGGTGCAACCATTGTGGATGGATTGGAAGTTGCTTAAATTGTTGCAAAGGCAATATGTTTGTTTTTGCAATATTTGCTTATCTGTAACCTAAATGGCATTGGATTGGCATCTGACTAAAATGGTGGATAAATAATGAACGAAACAAGTAAGTAAATGATGAGCCAGAAAAAGAAATAAACAAAAAGACAGACTATTTATTATTGCTATACAATATCAGGTACATCACTGTTTGATTGTCTGTGCTCTTCCAACTCTTCTGATGTCATTAACCAGAAGAACAACAGCAGCCACCGCAGCCACGCCCATCAGAGCAGTGATGACCAATCGGATCACAGCTTCAGATGTGTCAAAACAAAGGTCGCAGTCTGAGGAAAGACAATACATGGAGCACTGAAAAACAGCATTGTAAAAAAAATATATTTTACAAAAATCCACCAAACTGGATCCAGAGTACCTGAACATGTGTGACAGAGTGTGTTGATGTCCAGATGTGTGGTCTGGTTGCTGACGGGATTGTTCACCACACATCTGTAAGTGTTTTTATCCTGATATTCCACCTCCAGAGGAAGAGAGAGACTGATGCTGAGATCAGACACACTGATGCTGGACAATAAACTGGTTCCATTGTACCAGGAGAGAGTCACGTGACTCACATTCAACACTGAACACAGGACGATCCTTGATGACCTTTCAGCCGATAAAGAACATTGTGAAGCGTCACTGAAGATCACAGGAAAGGGCAGAGGAGCTAGAAAACACACACACAAATAAAGGCAACCAAAAATAAACAAAATTAGAAAGATTTATATTGTTTAATTGAAACACGAAAGAAAGCTCACCATAAACAGTGGCATCGAATCGTTTGATCGACTTCTTATTGTTGATAATGATGCTCAGCTGATAAACTCCACTGTGTTCATTACTGACGTTTGTGATGGTGAGATCTCCAGTCTGTCTCTCGAGCTGTAGTCTATCTCTAAATCTCTCGTCGTCATATTCAGTAACGTTTCCCGCCGCTATTCTGGTTATTCGAGTTTTGCGCGATCCAAACCTCCACTCGATCTCATCATCGCTCTGTATGCCAGTAAGACCAGTGCGGAGAGTGAAAGAATCTCCCTCCATCACTGACACGTTTATCTCATCAGTCTCAACACCAAACACTCCTGAAGAACAAGATTAGGTAACATAAATATGTAAAAATCTAAATCATTTGAATGCTCCAAAAAGTAACGTATTTACAACTCACCATCCAGAAGAAAACAACATGAACAAAACAAAACAGCGTGAATCATTTTCTTCAACTGTTCGAGGTGAATCCATCAAATGGCTTTACGCCAGAAAAGAACTCGGCTTCATTTCATGAAACACGACATGGTCGCGTCTTGAAGCGTGCTCCATTAACTTAAACACAATATCTGTACAAGATAACTTGCGGGTTGGAGCCAAACGGGGGAGAAAAACTCTTCAGCCAATCAAAAGACTCCTTAAGTCTGCTCGCCTCCGTGTGGTGCGCGTGCCGCGTGGTTGTGTACGTGAACGCGCTTCCCACTGATAAGAGAAACGAAGCTCAAATACTGATGTTGTGGCTCAGTTTCGCATCCTTTTTTATTCCTTAGCTTTTAAGAACACCGCAAAACAGAATCCTGTGTTTATCACTTGTTTCCATAGATACTTTATTTCAATAGCTAATGACAAATTTTTAGACTTTACCACGATTTTACCTTTGACCACTGACAGCTCTCTTTCTGAGGTGCTGTTGTGTTATTCACCCTTTCCAGAATGTTGCAGCACTTGTTTGGTTTGATCTACTGCTGTTTTAGGCAACATGTCATGAGAAATATGAGCTGTTAAAGAATGCACAAAGGGTATGCAGCGATGAAAGTGTTGATGGATTCACTTCTTTATTTTTTCAGAATCAGTGTAGGAAAATAATGTCTTTGCAGATTTACCCATCAGTCAACCGCACACATGCAATAGTAAACAGGAGCAAGATGTTTGTCCACTCAACAGAAACCACATTCATTTGGGTCAGTCTGACTCAGACCACAGCAGTTTCACTTTGACTCAGAAATTGAGCTACAAGAGTGTCAAAAACATTCAGTGGAAACCAGATGTTTCTTGCACGAGTAGACCACTATAGGCTTATTTGACTGTTTTTATTTTGTGTCGTTTTGAGGGGAAGTCATACTTCGAGATTAATGATATCAGTAAAAGAAGCCCTTCACCAAACATCAGACAACCTGGGGGGAAAAAAATCACGCTTTTTTGTGATCATGTGTGTTGTCTTTCCCCCATGTTTCGAATTGTTTTAAGATAAAGATCCTAAACGTAAGTCATCTTAATCGGATACTGTTCTCTGATCTAAATGTAATGAATGCAGACTGTCTTGGTTCTTGTGGTTTATTTTCAGCATCTTCTGTTCACTGCAGTTATAGGCCCGGGCTAGGGAACAACAACAGCATTAACAAAAACCTCTCCATCATTTCCAAACCTGAAAGGAGATCACTAAAGAACTGACATGCCTCAAGTCTTCACAGTAATTCTATGGTTGTGCATTTTTCCCACTTCTCATTTCATACTGACCAAATTTTTTTTGTCGCTTTGAGTTCCAGTAGACCACATCCTGTAGATGTTTGACAGTGTCTCAGACACAAACTGACCCTTGATGTTGTTAACATTGTTTTAAGTGAGATTTATAATTTTGTATGGTTTATTTACCTACTAATATTGAATTCATCACTTAATCCCGATGGTTAAAAAAATTATACCATTTTTTTTGTTTGTTTTTTAGACCTCAGATGGGACTCTGGTCTTGCTCCTGAAGCGCCCTCGAGTGACTTATGTGACCTAGTGACTAGCACCCTCTAGTGACTTGTGTGACCTAGTGACTAGAGAGAGACATTTCAATGCTTTTTGCCATGTTGCTTATAATTTCTGTAAAATCGGGGTGGTCCCAGTTTAGGGGATCGTGTGTCCTATTCACCTTTATTTTAATTTGTATTTTATTTTAAACCTAATTTTTTTGATGAATGCTGGCTTTCTTAATATAGAAGTCGAACATGTAAAGTAACATTAAGTACGTTAAATTCACTCTATTCAAATTCACAAATGCTGCCAAAAAGCTGTCCATATATTGAGCAATAACAACATTAGAGCAAACAGCAAACTTTTTAAAATTTATTTTGTTATGTGTCAATTTCTGCAGGTTACATAATTACTCAGGAAATGGCAACTTTGTTTCAATCATCTCAGTGGCTGTGTCCGAAATCTCATACTTCTCTACTACAACTTTATTTATATAGCGATTTTCACAATACAGATTGCATCAAAGCAGCTTCACAGTATTAGATAAAATAGTACATCAGTGTTTGTTTCTAGTGTAAAACATCCACGTTTGTTAATGCTGATCAATAGTATTGTTGATTGATTAATTAAATTAAGTATCCCCAAGTATTCACCTACTACATAGTAGGTGAAAAACAGTATGTGACAAAGAAGTATGTCAGAATTCACAAAAAGCTACTCATGAAAGAGTACAGGCAAAAAGTACCTGGATGACTGGATTCTGAAGTGTAGATATGATGGACACTTTACTATCCCATGAGGCCACGGGAGAGGATTTGTGAATGGAAGTGGAGCGCAACTGACTCTAACAGGTTACATGATAGTGACAACATGGTGAATGTAGTACATCAGGATTACATTCATACTACACACACTCATACTATATAGAACATACTTATTTAGCGGTCGCGTAGTGACTTACAAGTCACAAAACAAGTACCTGCTCAAGAGAGTGTGCGATTTCGGACGCAGCCCATGTCTGATGGCTTTAGACTGAACTGAATCTCAGATAGCACATACATCGTAGAGACGTCTATTTGATGTGCAAGTGATTGCTCGTCTGCAACGCAGAGACGTTTCCTGTCAGATTCGGGCGAAGTTTCGGGCGAAGTCCAAAGAAGTCGATTGTCGAGTTCACTCGCGTGATAACCTATGTGCGTGAACTCGACAATCGACTACTTTGGACTTCGACCGAAAACAGGAAGAAAATACAGGTATTTGCGCTGGCTGAATTAACATCACTTTTATTCATATCTTTCACATCTACTGCAGTCAGATTCACCGCGTGTTGACTGAATCACTCACATGGCTGGGCACTTGTAATGACACATCAAGGATGTTAAGAGGCTAAAAGCAGGTTTAAAACTTGCCCCATTGAAGTCAACAGGGTGCAAATTTTAAAAAGAGGATAACACGGTGTAGGCAACACCGATTTTTGTCGTTGTTCTCTGTACTGACAGCACTCCAAATGTACAAAAAAATGAGCTCAATGTTAAAATTGACCGGAGTTCTCCTTTAAGACATTTAGTACCAGGCATTTACAAATAGACATTTACAAAATGTTTTCAAGATGTTTATGGTTTAGAATGTATGTAAAACTGACTTTTTAAAGACGTTTATCAGATGTTTGCACACAGCAGATGCTTTCCAGACAAAGTGCTCTTTATAAGACATGTTGGAGACATGTGTGCTATCTGGGAAGAACAGATTTCCGGTAAGAGAGCGTCTGCCCAGTCTTTTTTGGGAGCTACATGGGGGAATTTTTAGGTATGAACTGAAGTGCACTGACTACTCAGTAAGATATTATAATCAGTATAATTATTCAGAACGAGTCCCATTAAAAATAGGCTACCAAATGAATCACATTATCAATTTTTTTCAGTTCAAAACTCCGTAATTTGACAAACGTCGTTTGCATCCCTGGATATTGGTCATTTAACATTTCTAACGTAAATGCTTGTCAAATATAACATTTTACAATTTGCATTTTATCTCACACTTTTTGACCGTTACAACTGAAGCGTTGCACTAGCCTGCATTTGACGTTTGACATGAACTGTTACAGACCGCTGAGGCAGCTGAGATGACAAAATCAATTACGCATTGTAGTATAGTTATTTGGCATTTATTTCATGACTTTTTTTATAAACCTAAATGGTGTCAATTGTAATGGATTTATATCAGAATATAAAATTAAAACAGTAATGCATCGTTATCATTATGAATATTGATATTCTCTTTAAAATACATGAATAAAAAAACATCAATTCCAAGAGGGTCCTCACACCATTGGTCCTCGGGGCCTAAGTATAAAAAGATATTGTTTTAAAACAAATGAAAGAGATAGAAACAAAAAAAGACAGAGACTGTTTATTCCTGTTTTACAATACCAGGTACATTACTGTTTGATGAACCTAGTTCTCCTCTCCAGTTCAACTTTTCTGGATCTGATGTCATAAACCAGTACAACAACAGCAGCAACAGCAGCTACGCCCATCACAGCAGTGACGACCAATCGGATCACGGCTTCTGCTCTTTGACTCCAGCGGTCTGTAGAAAGAAGTGGGCACTTCTGTAAAAACTGCATCAAACAGACTCTACTCTCTTATTTTCAAAAACCCTCAGAAAAACAACAGAAATTCTGACAAATAAACGTCTGAATAAACATTATAAATGGTTGGCAAGCTATTGAAAAGGTATCAGTAAGCGAGACACTGTGAAGAAACACTATCACCACTGTCCTACCTGGTGTGTGACAGAGTGTGTTGATGTCCAGATGTGTGGTCTGGTTGCTGACAGGATTGTTCAACAAACAGCTGTAGGTGTTTTCATCCTGATATTCCACCTCCAGAGGTAGAGAGAGACTGATGCTGAGATCAGACACACTGATGCTGGATAATACACTGATTCCTTTGTACCAGGAGAGAGTCACATGACTCACATTCAACACTGAACACAACAGCACACTTTTGGACACTGATGATGACGATGAACATTGAGGAGAGTATTTGGTGATGACAGGAACAGGCAAATGAGCTGGAGAAAAAAAAAAAAAAAAAAAAAAAATCCAAGAATAAGTATGAAGGTAGACAAGAGCTGTATTTTGATCAGTATTGAAATGTGTTGAGTGAGAGTTTATTGCGATGTCAGTCACAAACAAATAACTTTTTTACTAGGTCTATACACATTTTTCAAAAATAAATCGATTTAGCGAACATCTTTAATACTCACGATAAACGGTGACTCGGATTTCTTCGATCGTCTCTTTAAGTCCGATAGTGATACTTCGTTCATAAACTCCACTGTGTTCATTACTGACGTTTGTGATGGTGAGATCTCCAGTCTGTCTCTCGAGCTGTAGTCTATCTCTAAATCTCTTATCAACACCATATTCAATGCTCCCATTCTCTATTGAGGCTATTTCTGCTCTGCTCGATCCAAACCTCCACTCGACCTTATCAACGCTCTGTAAGCCAGCAAGACCGGTGTGGAGAATAAAGAAATCTCCCTCCATCACTGCCATATCTGTCACAGCGCCTAGAGATCAAAATTAAATGCGAATAATTATGTAGCCTAACGTAAAAGTAAATATTTAAATAATGCAAACCCTTAATCCTTGAATGATTTAAACAGCATGTTAGGCTATCTAATCTCAACTAACACCAAAGCCATAAATAAATTTATAACTCACCAAGAGGAAGAAAACATAAACAGAACAAAACAGCGTGGATCATTTTCTTCCACTGTTTGAGATAGTTCTGTACAAAATGTCTAAAAAAAAAAAAAACTGTGGTCGATTTCATTAAACACGACAGAATCGCGTATTTTACATTGTTTCATTATCTTAAATGTTGTATAGATAATTTGCGGTGAGTAAAACAGAAAAAAAAAAAAACTCTTCAGCCAACCAGGGAACAAAACTCTTTCAGTCTGCGCGCTTCCGTGAAGTGCGCGTGATTGTGTAGCCCTATACATGAACGCGTCAGTAAGAACAAAAGATACTGGTGTCGCGGCTGTCTTTCGCATCTCGCTTTTTATCACCTTAGCCTTTTATATCACCATGCAATAGAAACCCGTGTATATAGCTTGTTTCCACAATAAAAAAGCGTTATTAATCCATTATATTTAACAGTGATGACTCCCTGACTCACAGCTCTCGTGCTAGTAGGCTATGCTGTGTTTTGCAAAATTATTCCCACATTTCATAATGACCAAAAAACGCTGTCACTTTGAGTTCCAATAGACCACATCCTGTAGATGTCTGACAGTTTCTCAGCAGACATGAGCCTTAATGTTTTTAACATGTATTAAGTGTGATTTAAAAATGAGTATGATGTATTTACTAATATTGAATACATCACTTAATCATGAGATTCTGCACTCTTTCTGTGGTTTAATGTAATGTACTTATTTGCATACTTGCGTCGTCAGTGTCACTGATTGGACGAACGCGGCATGTGACATGTTTACATAACAGCTCTAACACTGCACATTGTAGGCCTACTATCAAGTTTATCCTTGTAATGGACTTTTCTAACTATATAGATAAGAATGAAGCTGTCTCTTCTTCACTCCAATTGCCACGTTTTCTGTTACCATTCGATTTTTGTCCCCTCAAACGACGTTTCCGTGACTGTCCAAAGCATGTGAGTATGGGTATAGCTGCAGCCTGTAGATTGAGTAAAGTTGAGTAAAACATTTCCACAAGTAAAAATAATGTTTTATTTTATATCAACTAGAATTTTTAATTTACGAATTTTTATTTTGAAATGTAAGTCAGGACAATTGGATGAAACCATAGCCAATGGCGCAAGTCTTTGTTTGTGAAAACACCGCCCTCTTTCTGTCTACTTTTGGAGTTCACGCCTCATTTTTGAAATCTCCAGTCTGCAGCTACCCTGGTTGACCAGACCCTTCTCAGTCATAACTGTGAGTGGGTCTGGGGAAGCTTTATTCACATCCCATTTCCAAAGGGGCGTCACCAATGGACGTTGCTCAAATGCCTCTGGGTGCAATTGGATAGACCTAAAACCAATCAGAGCGATCGTCATCGTGTAAAGCCCGCCTCAACGTTTGTGATTGGTGCCAAGATTTGGAAAGATTGGAAATGGCCTTGAAATGGGCTCTTGGCCAGACTGACTTGCAGAGCAAATCTAAATTTGCCGGAAGTTCGTCTGGGTTTTCCCAGGCTAGTCTGCAGCTATTCCTATAATTGTGAATATGAGACACGCGATTGGTTGTTGGTTGCGCATCTAGCTGTATTGTTTCACACTGTACAAGTTTAGCAGCACCACAATGCAAGGTTAACAGCACAAAAGCAGTGCTAATCCTGCTCCTAAGCAGGGTTTCATAACCCTGGGTGAAAAGTGGTGCTAACCCTGCTTCTAATTTACAAGCGGGACACGTTCCTTTACCCAGGGTTAAAAGTGGGGCTTAACGATGATGACAGTGTGAAAAAGCATTTTTTATTGCAAGGAATAGCCTAATACTTTTTATTTTTATTTTTTTATTTTTTTTGCAATAAAAATGTAGCCTATTACCATCAGATTTTTCAAATTAACATATCTCTTCTCTTTGCGTGGGTGGGTAATGAAATATATAAAGGAACATTCTATATTAACCAAGTAATATATAAAAATAAAAAATACTGCTCAGTGGATGTAAGTTGTTTTAGTCTTTATTTTAAATTTCCATTTGTTAGGCTTTTAGCATCAGGCTTCTTTAAAAGAGACCGCCTCCCAATTAATCAATAGTATATTAACAAAACAGCTTTATTACAATACTAGCTTATTTTTTTAAAGATCACAAACACATAATAAACAAACATTTTATATTATGGTCAATTGTCTGTGGAAATACTTTTGGCCTAGGCAAGACATGCACCTTTTTTTTTTACTTTTCTTTTTTTTTTTTATCTAGTCAAAGTACACTTTGAAATGGTATGACGTGACACACCCGCTTTCTCTAGAAATCACGTGACTTGTAAGGTATGTTACGAGCCCATCACCAGTATCCCGAATCACTGCCGTTGTAATTTGGACGCAGTTAGAAGCGACACCAATATGAGGGATACTACTTTGCTTTTTGGGGTTTTATTACTCGTGCAAGGTAAGTCCATTTTATTTTTATTAATTCAACACTTTCGGTTTCACTATAAACCGGAACAGACTGTTATCCTCGTAGGCCATATCTATTTTTTTATACATATATCTACAGTTTTTTTTTAAACACAAGCATGCATCACTTTTTTATAAATGGACGTTGTGATAACTCACATTGCGAATAGTGACAGATGAAAATAACATTACAAGCGTATTTTGGGGTAAGTTTGTACACGTGTGTGACTGTGTGTTTGGTAGTAGTGCAAACTAGAGTGTGCTGACGACCTACAATAGGCTATTCTGAGCATTACTATTTTACATGACTGCAAAGTGCAAACGCATGACAAACGCATGTAGGCCTAGTGGTTAAACGGAACAATAAATCACTCTTTCAATCTATCACTCAATTTCTCTATTGCTCTGTCGCTGTCATTAAGGCATACAGGGTGCGGTTAGGCTTATTTGCCATAAACTACCATCAGCTCGTGATTTTCGCTATTGGATGACTGTTGTTACAACCTGTTATTATAACATTATATAGAGTGGTTTATAATTATTGCACTAAAAAGGTTTACTTGTTCAGAATAGCTATGCAACACCAACCCCACTTTTTTTTATATACATGCTTATTCCAAAAAAGGTAAATAGGAATTGCTTTACATTAAAACAGCAAATAAAATATGCATCGTGCTATTTTGTTAAGTCTTTTGCGTGTCTATGCAAAACATGCATCCTTGTCTGCTGAGTCATGTTCTGTCATTTAACATAAATACAAATATGAAATTACGTTATTTATACCTCAGAATAAAAATAGGGGGGGGGGGGGGGGGTTGCAACATGTAAAACATACCTTAAATCTCACTAATTAACTTTAGCTTTTTGTCTCAATGAGCATAGAATTCTGAAAATATGAACTGTTTTAGGCCTACTATAATATTATAGTATTATTTATACACTAATATTATTGTAGCCTATTATTTATTTATTTAGTGATATTTATCAAATAACAGTTATTGAGTTTTGTTCATGTGTAGAACATAGGCCTAGATTCAGTGTGCAGGAGTTACAGATGCTATTCAATCTCTCCATATTTCATTGTCAAACAGAAATAATTTAACAATTTGCAATGCAACAAACTTTTATTAAACATGCAATTTATAACTTGTTGCAACCGTCCCCAACCCTATCAGCCATGACAGAACATCATATTCCTGCTAGACACACTGACTTTGACACATGCTAACCATGTCACTTAGAAGTCAACAAAACAATAATTCAAACTAAGTAAGTTTTGATTAGTTCATATAAAATGTCAGGACAGTATGACAAAAATACATTTACTTTCATATTTCCAAAACAAGTTTTGTTCAATAAATGCAGCAGCAGATGTTGAATATGTCTACTGTCTTCTTGGTGGGAGGAGGGTCTAACTGTGCATGTGCAGTATGAGTGTCATCACTAGATTGTTTCTGATTGGAGAAAAATTACATGTTGCAACTGTCCCCGGTCTCCCCTAATTCGAACACGAAAAATAAAATAAAATAAATATTTTATGTTATGTGGAGAGCAACCCTTCTTCATCTAGTAATATTACTTTTGTTTTGTGCAGTGTAATTCATAGAATTACAAAAAATATTTTGCCACCTAAAAGTTAAAGTTTTTGTGTCACGTCCGCATGTGCGTCACGTATTTCCCTCATATTAAATAGGCTATAAAACGCATGTGTAGACTGATATTTGTCTAATGTCTGGACTCCTTTATTAAGGGAGTATGGATATATAAACAGACGTTTAAATATATTGGTTTTATAATGCATTTTCAAAGACACTCGCCGACGCCAGACAAATATCTGTTCTGCGTTCCAGTCCAAAATTGTCATGCCCTTCACTCGCTATCTTCCCTCCGTCTCGTTCACTTGTTTGTACGTCATTGCTTACGTTGCACGAGTGCCCACTACTGGCGGAAACTGTAATGGGATGAATTGGAACTTCCTAAGCCCTTGATCACTTGGAATCAGCTATGGAGTTGATATATTATTAAAAAATGTTATTCCTTTAAGAATTTGTTTAATGCAGCATCCAAATGTATATGCATTGTGGGACATATAGGTGCCTGAAATGTAGATCCATTCAGATCCATGAACGCATATTCGTCAGGCATAACAGAATGATTCAGCACAATCAAACTCTATGCATTACTGAACACTAACTCAATGCATTATTAAACCCCACTTGAGAGAACACGACACCCCTGTTGCAGATTATTTACGTAGTGTGAACACCACAACGACTTCAAGACTCCAGAGCAAGCCATGTAGTCTAAACAGCACAGCGATCTGCCGTCGTTTTAAGTTGTATAGTGTGAACCAGGCATTAATGTTCTGATTGGTTGATTGTCTTGATAATGTTCACAGGTGTCCCTTGTTTTCTGTGTTTCTGTATAAACTGTTAGTAAGTCCATGTCAATTTTCTAGCCCCTGCTTATGTTCATGGTTAAGTTTTGAGTTTCATGCCAAGCCATGCTTTTGTTTCATGTTTGATCACGTTTTGATTTGTAAATAAACTGCACTTGGGTTTTCACATCCTTACATTAAGAGTAACATTGTTTTTTATTTGTTGTTGTTTTTTGTAACAGTATATTTCAGGCTGTTTAAATGAATATTAGACTACTACTAATATTGCCACATACCTTTTACAATTTGCATGTATTGTAGAAATTACAAGTCACAGCAGGCTTAGTTTTCAAGTGACACAATGCAAAAAAATCTGTTTACTTGCATTACTGACACTGAAAACTGAGTTAAATTTACAAACTTGCAAAGCAACTGTTAACTACTTACAGACTGTAAGAAATTGCTGTATTATGTAAATGCACCAGATTTCGGACAAAAATGATGTATTAGGAGACTGAGATCAAGCTCAGTAAAGTGACTTGTTTAATGGTAAATAGTTATTTGCAAAGAGAAATCGGAAATTTGACCAAAAAAAAAAAATTGGTTAAAGCTTGTAACGTTTCAAGCCTAGCGTTTCCAAGTCTTTTTAAATCTAAATAACAGCAAATTTTAAGATGATGCACAGCATATTTTTGAGTCAGGAACATGTTTAAACAAGTTTCAATTGTTAAATAAAGTTTTTTGCACATGCCGCTGACAAGTAGTAGTTAAAGACACCTAATATAAAATGTAACTGATTTTTCTTTACTTGATACAATAGTGGCATCTAAAATTATAAAAAAAAAAATAGTAATTGAAAGTGTAAACATCTTAAAGTATTATAATTAAAAAATAGAATGATACATTTATTATTTATTTAGCTTAAATAATGCTTTATTTCATATAGGGACATTCATTGCAGTTGCATCATTTGACTTTTGCAAATAATTTTACATTGAACTGGCTTCTACTTGGATGCCTGGATTAGCTTTTGCTTGTACTAGCAAGTTCATACATAGGATTTGTAAATACAATGAAGAAGTTTATGATAAAACAGCCTTTTCCTAGTTCTACAATGGTTGTCACCTGGAAAGTGTACCATTTTATACTTGAAAGTAACTGTTTTTATCAGAATTGAAGAGAGATGAAACCTTCTCTCTCTGCCACAATGATCAGCTGGGCTTCTCTGGTTGATGCATTATCATGTTTACTGTTATTATCTTGTCAATTCATAATAAAAGACCCATGTTTGCCACTGTGCCACCCTGAAATTTGAGAATATACACATTGCCAGACAAAAGTTTTTTATCTGAACAGCTTTAAAACTACTGATAGTTAAAAATATGTTTATATGAATGGTTTCAAAATGCCATAGTATTTTATTTTGAATTTCTTAATATTAAAACACCAATTTAAATAGTTATCTTAGTCTGTTCATTTGTACGGACAGTTGCTCCACCTGACATTTTAGGGGTTTTAATATGTATAAAATAATATTTATTATTTGAATGTACTGAAAATGAATTCAAACTAAATAGGTTTTACAGAATACAGTGATACATGTCACAAATTAATCAAATTATTTTAAAAGGTACTAATACACTTGGGTACAAAAAAAAATGCAAGTCTTGTCATTGCCCCTTTATCATGGCACAAGAATATGTAGGAGTATGGGAGAATAAAGTAAAGTAAGTCCAGGGACTGACCATAAATGAGCTCATAATTTCCCTTCTGTCCTGTACATGAATGTGAATGACAAGGATCACTTTAGAGAACTGCCTAAACACGTGAAACTATAATAACAAATGTAGTGTAACACTATACCCGTACCAATAGAGGAATAGAGCTGTAAACAAACAATACATCGCCTAAGAAACTGTTTTCATTAATATAATGTATTTACAGAACAAATACTACACTATTATATAACAAAACTGTTCCTCTTTGTTCCTCAGGTGTGGTTGGTGATACCGATGGAGTGAATACAGTGTCAGTGATGGAGGGAGATTCTGTCACTCTAAACCCTGATCCTACAGACTTACAGGGAGATGAAGAGATAATATGGAAGTTTGGTAATGAAATCATTGCTAAAATGAAGGAAACATTTTATGGAATCATCTATACAAAAGATGTGATATTCAGAGACAGACTTGATATGGACAAACAGACTGGATCTCTGACCATCACAAACATCAGAACTGAACATGTTGGACATTATAGTGTAGACATCAGGAAGAGTACAGGTGCTAAACTGAAGACATTTCAAGTTACTGTACATGGTGAGTAACTTATGTCAATCAATTGTCTCTGAACAGGTTAGTTGCAGTGGAATGATTACAGGTTTTATTATTATGGGTTAAGCATTTATTTATTTATTGTAAATTGAATAGTTAGACAACAGCAGCAACAGTAAAAAAAAAAAAAAAAAAAAAGTACTAATACTAATTCAGCGTAAATGTCAGTAAATTCTTTAAAAATACTTCACATTATCCCAAGAAGTTTATGCTATTTTTATGTCAACTTTAAGAAGAAAAAAAAAGACGTTTATAAATGACCAAATCAAATGTCTCCAAATGTTACAAAATTAATTACAAAATTTTGTATTGAATTACAATTTGTCTATCAATTTCTCTTTCCTAACATATTTTTTTCCATCTCTTTCTTTAACCACACGAGACTAGGATACAGTTAGGGAGATTTATTCTAACTCTAAGAAACAAAAAGCCTTTAATTTGTTTCAAATCATATGTGAGGCTATATATTGAAATCCTTTTGAAATGTAGTATTGGATTAAAGTGTGACATTAGATGTACATTTAAAATAAGAAATCCTAGATTTCTTTTATAACCTAATCCAGTTTCTACTGAATACAATTTATTTGTATAGCATTTTAAAATATTTTACAATATCCAAAGCAAGCCAAATGCTAGAGTAGAGGAGTAAGAAATACACTGCCCCGCCAAAAAAAAAAAAAAGAAAAAAAAAAAGGGGTTAGGGTTTGCTTACGTTTTTTTCAGGGAACACAGACTCGAGATGTTGTAAGTAATGAGAAACAATAACGTTTATTCAGTCAGATAAATGTCAAGGTAAGTATATCGCTGATTAACTGAAATAAGAATATGTTTCTTCTTACAGGGTCTAGAAGAACACACTGAGAACTGGAGACGGAAACAGGCAGGAGTGGAGATGAGGAGAACAACACGACGGTAGGTACCTCAGGTAAGAATAACACCCAAAGCTTGGGTGAGTCCAATGCTGTGTCCGAAATCGCCCCCATATCCTCATTTACTATTCCCTACATTACTCAACTAATATAGTCCACTTGAAGGAGTTGATGAAAACGAGTGAGTGTATTCGGACACTGAGTGCACTGGAAGCGTTGCCGATTTTGCATAGTTTGTGCTTGCTGTTTAATAATAATCATTTAAAACTCAGCAAACTGGCAGCTCCAGTATGAATGAAAATATTTATCTTGAACTGTGACATGGAAACTAGCATATAAACTATAATTAAACAATTTAATAATCAATTAATAATACATTTATTCCTGTATGATATTACATTGGACCAGCGCGGTTTGGAAAATGGATGATTGATTCAGCTGCGGCGCTAGCTCCTGGCGAGACGCGGGAATTCATTCAGCGCGTGACTCTCACAGTGCATTATGGGTATTCTCTAGCCAATCATGAAGATGAGGATGAGGCTTGAACAGAATGTGAAAGAATGTGTTTCTTCTTACAGGGTCTACAAGAACACACTGAGAACTCGAGATGGAAACAGGCAGGAGAACAACATGAAGGTAGGTATCTCAGGTAAGAATAACATCCAAAGCTTGTGTGAGTCCTGGTTGTAGACCAGACAAAGATGATGTGTGTGCGTTTATGGTGTGGAGCAGATGACATTTTGCAGTTTGAATGTATTGTTGAAACAGAAAAGATAACTTTATAGGAACAAAGTTTACAGGAGCAAAATTTTAAGTCTCAGATTTTAGACTCCTTCACATTGATGTTTTAAGTAACTGACTGTGTGGAAATTATAAACTTATTCTCTGTTTTAAACTATTTCTGTTTCTTCTGCTCGTGTGTTTCTTGTTGAGACAGATGTTGTGGAGTCAGTATCAGTGACTGAGGGAGATACTGTCACTCTACACACTGGTGTTACTGATATACAGGGAGATGATAAGATACTGTGGAAGTTTGGAGATCAAGTCATCAACACTGATCGCTTAACCTTTTAACAGTCGCCCCCTCTAGTTGAGCTCAAACCCAAACATGACTTATACAGCCTAAAACAGTCACAGTTCATGAACCCTCTGGACTACAGGCATAACTGAGGACTCTATATAAAGAAGAGAGTTGTCAGTTTGATGTTCAAATATCAAAATTAAATACCCTACTATAGAAAATCAGTATGAGAAGCTTAAATATTTTTGAAAGTGTTGATCCATTAATATAAAATGAAATACATTTAGAAACAAATATATGAAACTGTGCCAGAGCAACTTATAAAAGCAATGAGATTAAAGCCACATGTCTGAACAAGATATCATTTAAATTTTAAGGGGCACTTTTAAACATGAGGTTCCTGTAAGTTTTGTTTTCTTAGTGAAAGTACCGGTACATTGAAAAAAAGATATACACTTGGAGATTCCATCAATATGAGGTGTCACGCAATACAACACTATTCACAACTGAACAAAATTATTAAAGCAGCAATTTATTATCACAAACAAATAAATGTTTTTTGTTTTTTGTTTTTTTTTCTGAAACAGTCACGCTGGCACAAAAAAAGCACAATCACTGTGAAACAGTCACAAACATGACTGGAGGTTTCTGTCTGTCCTTTATTTCTACTCTTCCATTCTCAGTTCATTCTCAAAAGTTTTTCCCAAATGCTCAAATCTATTTCCAGCCTGTAATTTTTGTCATCTTCTCTTCTCATATTCATAATCTCTTTTGCAATTATGACTGATTTACAGCAGTCTTCCCGACTGCCATGTCTCTCTCTATATATTTTTGGGTTAAAATATTTATGTCTGCCTCCACTGCTCACGTCTCTTTACTTTGCTTTCATATTTTGCAATATACTGCCATCAGCATTCTGTTACCTATTGTTGTTACACATTTACATCTGTGCCCTATTGTTCATACAGCATTGTGCATCCACCAATATACTTTTCCCTCCAGTCTGCAAACATTTACGTTTTTTTTTTTTCTGTATAAAACTAGTTCAGCAGAGGACACAGGCCTTCTATATGTGCTAAACCAAATGACTGCAGCAGAAAAATGTGTTTGCTGGCAGCATGGGCATATAAGACCTGACAGCATACTAGTTTTCTCAGATACTTTTCAAATAATTTGCACATTGTTTTAGCAAACTCAGGTCTGGCTCCATTCTGGTTTGAAATTCCCACTTATCAACGTCCAATCAATTCTGATGTATAAAACCAAGTCCTGCCCTATTTTTTTCTCGTTGAATATCCTGTTTCACTTGGTAATGCATTACATTACTGAAGTAAAATAGTTTTTGAAACCCATTTCATGTTGATTAATAGTTTGAAATTGTTTAAGGTAACGTGTGTTTTTATTGTTAAAATATGTCCCAGCGGCCTGTTTTAATATACAGAAAACTAAAAATTTAGCCATTTGTATTGGTTGATTCCCAGAAAAGTTTAACACTGTGACTGTGTGGCGCTATCAAATATGGTAACATCCAGAGCAGTCTGAAATACAGTAGCAACACTGGCTCAACTAATGAAGTGTGTTTGGGGCAGGACTACCTGTTTGGAAAAACCAGGGGCGTCATTTACAGATGGTCTGAGTGTTCAGAAAAAAAATGTTTGATTACAGTTTTTATTTTGGGAATTCAGCTTTGTTACACCAGTGGCACATCAATTATTAAATACACCTACAGTAAGAACAATAGAACACAAAAGAACACTTACTAAAATACCAATAGGCTATACAAAAAATGTACACTAGGCGGAATGCGGAATAGGCCTACAAACAATTAGGTCAGTAATTGTTGGCTACATTTTCCATCCATCAGAACTTTACTAGTTTTCTCTGGCTTACTGTGTGCAGCATTGTGTGCAGTTATAGGTTGGGCATATTTGGACGTCCCAACAGCTGGTGATGCTATTAGAATGTTTTAAATGTCTGACCAATCAGCGCTGCACAGAGAATGCTGGGGGCGGGGCTATTGTTTTCATAAGACGCGAGCAAACATTGCAATATAGTGTTTGCCACTGAAACAACATTGGTGTTCATAATTCACTGGAAAATGTACATTATTATTATTCAATCTGAAGACATGTTATGTAAACGAAGTCAAATCAATCGATATTCCTCTTTAATCAATTCTTTTAGGACTAAAATTTCTTAAATGATTACATGCTCTGCTTTATTGCCATTAAAACTACACTTATGTTTGTATTTATTGAATTTGTCTGCCATCTTCACTGGACAAAAATAATTCAGAACTCTCAGATTCATTGTTGTGTGTATTGTTGTGAACTCTTGATACGAATTAAAATGTTGTTGTCGATGTGATATTACGATCAGATATGTCAAAGCTTGAGACTTTGAGCTTTAGAATGACATATCGTCGGTCATTGTTAATTAATGCTTTAATGTTAAAAGAATGCCGTAAATGTAAACGAACACACATTGGAACCGGTTATGGTCTTGCGCAAGTTAATGGATTAAACGGCGCTGTTGACGCGAGATGGAGTAACATTGATCTGAATGATCAAACCGGAAACCTTAACATCAAAAACATCCGAAGCGATCAGACTGGAGTTTATACAGTGGAAATCAACACCAGCAGTATGATCTTACACAGAAAATTCCGTATCAGTGGTGAGTAGCTCAGTTTATAAGATTTTGTTAGTCTCACGATTGTGGAAACATAGCCTACATTTGCACTATAGGCTTATTTGTTGGGGTAGATTTGCTTCTCATGGTACCAATCATTCAAATGTTTACATATTTAATATAAAGGTTTTGTTTTATTTATAGGCCTACAGTGTATACTTCTTCTTGATATAGCCTAAGCTAAGCCGAAAGAATGGAAGTAAAATGTGACAACATGCCCCATAGGTGGGGTACATTATAACATGACCATATGACAGCAGTACTGTATTTGATCTAATAAGTCAAGTCAAGTCAAGTTTATTTATAGCGCTCTTCACAATACAGATTGTATCAAAGCAGCTTCACAGTATTAAATTAAAATAATACATCAATGTTTGTTTCTAGTGGAAAACGTCCACATTTGGTAATGCTAATCAATAGTATTGTTGATTGATTAATTAAATTAAATATCCCCAACTGAGCAAGCAAAAGGCAACAGTGACAAGGAACCAAAAAAACAGACATCAGGTGACCTAATGGAGAAAAAAAAAAACCTTGGGAGAACCCAGGCTCAGTCGGGAGCCAGTTCTCCTCTGGCGTTTATGAACTGGTCGGATTTAACTGTAAGATTAAAAGTATTATATGAATGCCTGGCTGAAGAGATGCGTCTTTAACCCTTGTGCATCCTTGAGGACATTTTTGTCCTTTTCAGTTTTTTTCTTTTTTTTTATCACTTTGCCTGTGTTAATGCTAACTGCATACAATTTGGCACAGGTGTGTATTTTTATTGGAATTTTACTATTTCATCACCATTTCCTTTAAAAAATCTATTTTGCACTAGTTACACAAAATACTTCCTCTCAGGACCTTTTGGACAAAAATGGCCCCATTGAAACCCATTAAAACTGCATTTTTTAATCCCTGTGCCGTTTAACTATAAAATGATGCAATCTTTTTTAATAGGCCTTCATTCTGTTGGCAAGGCTTCAAAATTGAAATTTTTACAATTTTGTATCGGTGCCATTTTTTCAGGTTAGGCCTATAAAGCAAATACTTGCTTTATTCCTGTTTTCTGCTTCGGCATATTATAGAGCCAACTAGATAAATTATGCAATGATAATTGTGTGGGTTTGTTGGTATGGATGTCAGAGTGTAGTTGGTATGTGTGTTTGTAGTATTGAGAGAGAAAAACTCAACTGCAAATAACAAAGCCAATCACTCTGTTCACCAGTGGAGTTTTGCTGGGATCCAATGGGGAAAGTTTGGTACTGCGCCCAAACAAAATCTTACTGAAAGCTCATTTTTTGAGATATCAGCCTCAAATTGGGAACACAACTTATTTAGATTTATGTCTTTGATTTTCTAGCCGTTTTAGAGTTCAACTTGTTTCATAAAATATATATTTTATATAAAATAATATTCATAAATAATTTTCATAAACTTAAACCTATATAACTTTTTTTGGGGATTTACTTATAAAAAAATGAACTTCAGCAATAATCTGCCAAGGGTATTCTTTAAAATGATACCAAAGTTAAGTCTGTGCTCCCAAGCTTCAACTTTTTATGACCGTTTTTTGACATGGACATTTTTGTCCTCTTTGGACCTATGAGTAACTTTTTTAAATTGATGCACAAGGGTTAATCTAGTTTTAAACTGGGAGAGCGAGACTGAGCAACGAACAGTATCAGGAAGACTATTCCAGAGTTTTGGAGCTAACTGTAAAAAAAAAAAAAAAAAAAAAAAAATTATATATATATATATATATATATATATATGCAAGACAAACTAAAATATTTTCTCAAAAAAAAAAATTATTAACTTTTTTCATATAACATAATGGCATGTTTTAATAATTAAAAATACGTTTTGAGTTTGACAATTAATGAACACACCGGAAAACACAGCTATACAACATATTTCAAAACATAATAATAATTAATCATTTCTGAACATTGACTCTCGGTCTTTATTCACCCTTTTCTCATGTTTTCTCAATAGCTCATAAAATTATAGAATAAAATAGCATAGTTTAATAGGGGCTCATTGTAATGCAGAGTGACAACATCCCTCAGCTGCACAACTGGGATTTAAACCCGCTATAGTGTCTTCTGCTAGTTAGCAAAGCATTAAAGAACCATATCAACTTTTAAATAACATATTGGAGATATGTTTTCAGATTTGTAAAATTTAAAAAGGGGTTAGGGCTTACCCCAACACCAAAAATAGAGATGAAAAATTAACATAAGAAATTCACTTTTGCTATGGTTAAATAAATGTTCAGTGATATCTTCCAAAGATTTATGAATTTGGGTGCAATTTTTTCTCTATAATATAGTGTTGATATGGCGACTAGTTACACTAAGTTTCATCATGCTATGTGTGGAAGTATTTAAAACAAATGTGTTACAACTAGCCCCGTGTTAGGTTGTGCCCCGCTCTCCCCTACACTAGTCTTCAATAACAAAACTAGAGTTTGTGAGTTGATGAAAAGCTAATTATAACTAAATAATGAAATGTAGCTTTAATATATATATATATATATATATATATATATATATATATATATATATATATATATATATAAAAAAACGCTTAGGCTAGCCAACTAAAAAAGTGAAAAAAATTTATATAACTGCATGTGACCATCGACCAACAGTAAACATGCAAATTTGTTTAAATTATTGAAACATTAACTAAATATCAAAAGAAACCCTCAAGGAAATAGTGTGTGAGGTTGCAAGTCAGCCTATCTGCAGAGTTTTGAGATCTAATTTAAGCATTGGATCTGTAAAAAAAAATTTGCATCCAATTTATTAGCAACAAAGCACATGAGCTTGAATCAAGCGATATTCGCTTTAATCTCGGGAGAAAAAAAGCCTAGTGACGCCCCTGGTACAGGTGTTATGAGATTTTCGGTCTTGACTGAATTGATTTCACTCTCTGCAGCTGCCTATCTCGCCTACTTTTAAGATATTTGGTATCTTAGTGATCACTTTGTAAAGTACTTGCAAACTTTCCTCAAGACAAATGATTTAAGGAATCACTGTCTTCTGTTAAATAAATGTTAAGTTTAATCTCTGAGAAACTGTTTGTTCTCCAGGTGTGTTTAGCGATGAGGAAGATGGAGTGAAGACAGTGTCAGAGACGAAGGGAGATGTTCTTCTACATACACATCTCTCTCACATACAACAAAATGATCCGATAGAGTGGACATTTGGACCTCAAAACATCCCCGTAGCAAAAACTGATGGAAAGAGCTACAGTATATCATATAACTACAATGATGAGAGATTCAAAAATAGATTGCATCTAGATATTCGAACTGGAGATCTAACAATCAAGAAGTCCAGCACTGAACACTCAGGACTTTATCAGCTGAAGATCATCACCAGCTCATATACCATACAGAAGAACTTCAGTGTTGCTGTCAGTGGTGAGTAATTCATGTCTTTAAAAAGCAAGATAATTTTGATATGAACTCAATTGTGCATGTTCTATTAGGAATACAATTATATAGAATATGTTTATGTGTGTGTGTGTGTGTATGTGTGTGTGTGTGTGTGTGTGTGGCAGGGCTCGAAATTAACTTTTTTACTTGGTAGCACTGGTGCTCCCAACTTCAAAAAGTTAGGAGCACCAGCAAAAATTTAGGAGCACCACAACTACAAATTATATATGACATATTTCATTTCACTGGGGCTTTACACATCCTGTGGCCAAGATTTGAAATTTGGTCTTCTGGCTCTATATCATCTCATCCCGATGATATTGGCACATGATTTGTCGTTAATCGTAACTCCGTTCTTTTTCCATGAGCTGCAACATAGGTTTAAATTTAGTGAAGGCAAGCTCTTCTTTGGCGATGGTGTGCGGTGTTATATTTGACGTATAATTAGCTCTGCCAATAGAGCGGAACGACCAGCAGCATCCTGCCGATTAAAAGCCTTAATAATCGAACCTGATGAACCTGATTTGTTTGCGACACAGCATTTTTTTGCTTGGCACTTGGCACTCTATTGCTAATAATATGCTGTATTAATCTTTGTTAATCTTAGTTAACAAAAATACAGCTGTTCATTGTTCATTCATGTTACTTCACAGTGCATTAAATGTTAACAAAAAATAAATAAAAAAATCAATAATGTAGGCTATTATTAGTAGCCTAAATGTTGAAATTTACAATGGTTAACAAATTAACAAAGTGCAGTTTATTGATAGTACATGTTAACTAATGTAGTTAACTAGAATTTAATATATGTAACATTATTGTAAAGTGTTACCGATTTGTTATACACCGATTCAGACGTCTCGTGAGTTCAGTGTTGGATCAGTTGTTTTAACCATTCATTAAAGTGAATCGGTTCAAATGAGTCATTAGTTGGCGAATAGGACGTGTCATTAGTGGACGTGTAGCCTACGGCACACGTTGTCTGATTATCCCGGCAGTTTATTTTATTGTTTAGCACAATTCACACTCCGCGGTAATTCAGGAGAAAACAAATCTCCGAATGCTCCACATGAAACTTCGGTCTTCCGCCGTTTTTCTATCGTGTCAAATGATTTTGATTAATATGAGGGAGAGAGAGCAAGACAGCGCTCGTGTTGTTTAAAGACGTGAGAGTGCGCGCGCGCGGCCCTGTCAAGCACAGCAGTCACGTCACCGATCAAATAAGGTTTTGGCGCTGCCAAAAAAAATTCAATGCAGGAAAACCCCTGGATTGGTTATAACGTTGGATATAATGATGGTCCGGCCATTGTGTATCAGCGCACATAAGGTACACACTGTGAAGTAATTTGCAAACGTTTTTTAAGAGAAATGAAAACAGGTCGCACCACAACCATTATTTGCACTCGCACAAATGCTCCCAAATATATTTTTAGGTCGCACAGATTAAATTTCAGGAGCATATGCGACCAAAATGGTCGCAATTTCGAGCCTTGATGTGTGTGTGTGTGTGTGTGTGTGTGTGTGTGTGTGTGTGTTTATCATTCTTGGCAGAAAAGAGGCATTTGTACAGGAAAATAATATTATTTAGTTTACACAGTCCTAAAGACCCTTCTTTTTACAAGTATTTAATATAATTATTTAATTTAACAAAAGAGCAGCAGTTTGATCTTTAAATATTTCTGTGGAACTAGGAGCTTAGGAGTTTTTCATCTGAATCTCTGTATCAGATCTTCACTCAGGTTATATAGTGCTGATGTTTATAGTGTGTGTTATAGATCAGACACATTCACACTAATGTCTGTCTTTATCATTACAGTATCAGATCTACACTCAGGTTATATAGTGCTGATGTTTATAGTGTGTGTTATAGATCAGACACACTCACACTAATGTCTGTCTTTATCATTACAGTATCAGATCTTCACTCAGGTTATATAGTGCTGATGTTTATAGTGTGTGTTATAGATCAGACACACTCACACTAATGTCTGTCTTTATCATTAGAGGTTCAGGTCTAATTACATATTCATATTTTTCAGGTGCTGTATCAGGAATATCTGGTGCCAGTGTTGCTCTGATGGTTTGGGCTGTAACTGTTTTTTTCCTGCAAGAAGTATAAGTAACCAAGGCAAATGTGTAAGTATTACATGCACACAATTTGACAAAGAAACACCATTAATACAGAAATATGAAACACAGCACTGATCTTGTGCAGTTTTACTTTAGACAGAACAGCCAACCTTACCATTAACACTAATAGAGCTGATCTGGTGCTGTTTTGATCAAAGAACACAATGCTGCTGGATATTTTAGCCATTTAATATTTAGTCATTTACCCCCATTAATTGGACACCACTGATTGTTTAATTTAACAAATTGTTATTGACTCCTGAGCCAGTGGTCAATAAGACCTTTTATATCCATTGAATCTAACTGTCAGTGTTGATGTCACTCTCCATTAATTAGCATCATATCAGAAATAAAAGACTAAAGAACAAATATTAATTTAAATTAAAATTTACAAATCATAATATTCTCCACAGTGTGAAATACATTATAAAGGTACAGGCTAATAAACAAAAACAAGTGTAATGCAGGAGAACAAATAGCTAATATTATTATCATCATTATTATCAACACTATTATTTATTCATTGCTGTTTTAATTTTTTAACCTGGTGTTTTTACTGTGAATATTTCTGTGTTTTTATAACAGGTTTCAGTGAAGATAAAGTGAATCAAACTCAGGATCAGGATGAATAATGAGGAGAATCAACCTGTAATAATCTGTAACAATGTAAACATGGGCTTTGCATGACATACTGATCAGTGTAGCTATATGTAAAAATGTTCTTATATTAGCCTAATTGTTTTTTTATTGACAATGTCTGAAATGATTGTAATGAAACATTTTTTTTTATGCGAAAGACTGAAGAGGACGTGGCGTTTACACACGCTCCCGAGAGCCTTTCTTCCGTTCTATGACACATTAAATGAATGCTTATACAATGTTCAGGATAATGCTGAAAGAGCTATTATAATGTCAATGTGTCATGCAAAGAGAAGGAATTAATGTAAACTATAGTCTCACAGTCTTTTTTTCTTCTAAGCAAAAAACTAAAAATAACTTTGCGGTGGGTATATCGAGGCGTTGAATCACAATCAGTCTCTTGTCCATTTTGTGCTTGAGTGCAAGCATGAGTAATAGTTTGCTGGCTGCAGTTAGGGTAAAGATATACTGTTGTTTTATATGATCTTACTGAACTGATTCATATTTCAAACTCTTTTTAAAATGAATCAAATACAAAAGAAAATGTGATTTTATGAATCCCTGAATTTATTTATTTTTTCATTATTCTTTTTATTGTGGACTACTGTTTGTTGGCTGGACTTCCTATTCTTGTCTTAAATCTGAATCCTTCTCATTTATAACTTTTCTGTGTGTCACAGAATTTGTAAAGCTGATATATCATAAATAATCTGAAACTGGTGTTTCTTCTTAGTGTAATCTTATTTGCATGGGGATTTGTGACTGATCATATAGGTGTAAAGTGTAATTTCTGTTCCATTAGTATCTGCATACATTTATCTATATGTGCAAATACACAATAAAGCCAATGGCTAAAACTGGATAAAACTAAGACTAATATATGGTGTCAAAATGAACAGGGTGGATGGATTGCAAGTTGCTGAAATTGGCCAAGGCAAAAAGAAAGATTATGCAAAGTTTTAACATGTCTTATCAGTAGAAGTTGGTCATTTGATCTTTTACCTACACCTTTTTTGAACTAAATGGGATCTGACTGGCATCAGACTAACATTAAACTAAATAATACAAGAAATACTTAAAAAAAAAAAAAAGTAGGATCAGATATGATGAATGAAGACCAGAAGTCCAGAGATGCATCAATTGAAGACATTTTTTACTAAAGAATAGTTTGCAGTTTCATCAGCAGAAGTCAGTTTCAACACTCAAGGAGTTCATAGGCCGCTCTGTCGTACACACTTAATACAGCAGAAATTATACTCCTCACACAGGTCACTAAACTACATCATCACGTCAGGTTGAATGATTCTGATTGGTTAAGGCACAGATAAACAGAAAATGTCCACATATAGGCTATGAGAAGAATATCTCCATTGATTATCTGGAGGACAGATGGTCATTTTACCTCCCCTGCGTGACAGTAGTTCACCTCAGAACATCCTGTAACAAAAGAGTACACACACACACACACACACACACACACACACACACACACACACACACACACACACACACACACACACACACACACACAGGTGGTCAAGCTCTAGCTCTGACCTGGAAATTTTACCAAAACATGCTGATAACATACTTTCTCTCAGTAAGAGGTTCAGACAATATTCATCATTATTCTCTAGTGATTGAAGATGAAAAGTAAAGTAAATGTTTTAGCTAAGAATTGATGCGTAGGCAACAGGCCTGAGTGACCCCTGTGACCTCGGCTGTCAGGGTCAGCTAGAAGAGTAAATATTGTTTTGTTTTTTAACAGGTGTTCGGTGCTTTTCTCACATGTAACTTTATAATTAGTAAATCTCAGAAGCTTGAAGATGTAATTCAAATCATCCTTTAATAAGTCATTCAAATCATTTGATATTTAGAAGCATAAATATTGATTAATAACTCATTACAAATCGCTGAACGGATATACATTGAAGCGCTGTGGATTTTGGAATCCAACCCATTAATACCATTATGGGTAAGTGCCAATATTGTATAAAAACATGTTCAACCAGTTGATTAAATTTATTACATTTTAAAGGTGCAATAGGTGATTCTCTACAGAAACATTTTTGTTATGCTGGTTGAAAGTCTCCTCATATCCTGATAGCAATCACTATGTAAAGCGTGATATACTGTATATAAATATATATCATTTGTGGAAAGGTGTAGGACCGAAAAATGTTTGTTCAATCATTTCATGCGGTCGGACTGTGTTCCCTATCAAGTCAAGTCACCTTTATTTATATAGTGCTTTTATAATGTAATAATCAGTGATAATGTAACAAAATTTGTTTCTAGAAGAAATTAGTGTCACAGTCCAGCTTAAGAAAGTTCAGTGATTGAGACAGGGTTAAGACTGGGTTCATTTTTGTTGTCAAAAAAGTTTTAATTTAGTTCATTTATATAGCCACTCTGGAGAAAACAGTGATGTCATTGTCCAGCTCAGTTCAGTTCTCATATGGTGTCAATGCAGGCAGATCAATAATATTGTGGAATATTAAATTAGATGTCTCCAACTAAGCAAGCCCAAAGCCAAAGGTGACAAAGATGGAAAAGTCGATAGTGGCAAGGAACCAAAACTCCATCAGTGACAGAATGGAGAAAAAACCTTGGGAGAAACCAGGCTCAGTCAGGGGGCCAGTT
Organism: Vimba vimba; assembly: GCA_022828995.1. NCBI lineage: Eukaryota > Metazoa > Chordata > Actinopteri > Cypriniformes > Leuciscidae > Vimba > Vimba vimba. The sequence goes on along the minus strand of CM040825.1, from coordinate 28,970,317 downwards.
CTCCTCTGGCTAATGAACGAACAGTGTATGATTATGATTCAGGCAGCATTATAAGTCAGAAGTCAGATTGGATCAGAACATTCAGAATATTATCCAGTTCCATCTGGTTGAAGATGGGAGTCATCAGGATCAGTTTGTTGAGGATCAGTGCCGATGGCTGTCATGTCGATGAGTTCTTCACACGGGACAGTCTATCTCTGCTGACGCTTCAGGGATGCGTTGTGGTCGTGTCTAGGCTCAAGTCCACCATTTGATCTGGATACGGCCAGGATCTGTCTGATTACAGTTAACCTCGGAATAAGCAGAAAGACTAACATTAGCGTAGATGCCATTCTTCTTATGATGTAACGAGTACATCGGGTGTTATAGGAAGTGTTCCCGGTTCCGGCTGACCTAATTTATGCAGCCTAATAATCATTTAACTGATTTGAATAATAGGAATGTGTAATGTTGTATGTGTATGCCCGGTTAAAGAGATGGGTTTTTAGTCTAGATTTAAACAGACAGAGTGTGTCTGCTTCTCAAACAATGGTAGGAAGACTGTTCCAGAGTTTTGGTGCTAAATAGGAAAAGGATCTACCGCCAGCAGTCGATTTTGATATTCTAGGTATTATCAACTGGCTGGAATTTTGAGATCGCAATAGACGTGAAGGACTATAATGCGTTAAGAGCTCGCTCAAGTACTGCGGAACTAAACCATTTAGTGCTTTGTAGGTAATCAGCAATATTTTAAAATGTATGCGATGTTTAATAGGGAGCCAATGCAGTTTTGACAGAACAGGGCTAATATGGTCATACTTCCTGGTTCTGGTAAGAACTCGAGCTGCTGCGTTTTGAACTAGCTGTAGTTTGTTTATAATGCATGCAGGCCAACTACCCATAATAGCATTACAATAATCTAGCCTTGAGGTCATGAACGCATGAACTAACTGTTCCGCATTTTTCATTGAAAACATATGGTACTGGGTGGTGATGGCGCAGTGGATAAGACACATGCCTTTGGTGTGAGAGACCCAGGTTCGAATCCACTGTGAGACACCAATGTGTCCCTGAGCAAGACACTTAACCCCTAGTTGCTCCAGAGGCGTGCGACCTCTGACATGTATAGCAATTGTAAGTCGCTTTGGATAAAAGCGTCAGCTAAATGAATAAATGTAAATGTAATGTAAAATATGTTATAATTTAGATATATTTTTAAGATGGAAAAATGCAGTTTTACAGATACTAGACACGTGACTTTCAAATGAAAGATTGGTATCAAAGAGCACACCCAGGTTCCTAACCGACGACGAAGACTTGACAGAGCAGCCATCAAGTGTTAGACAGTATTCAGGTTATTGCGTGTAGAGGTTTTTGGTTCAATCAAAGTTTCTATGGGCTCCATTTGTTTTGCCTGCAGGGCCCAAGTGACAGCCCATCAAAAACGTACATGGGTATGTTGGCGGGGGCGTTTATCTCATCAGTCTCAACACTAAACACTCCTGAAGAACAAGATTAGATTCAGCCTATATAAATCTGTAAATCGGCTAAATCATTTGAATGCTCCAAAGACTTTATCTAGCCTAGAACTCACCATCCAGAAGAAAACAACAAAAACAGAACAAAGCAGCATAAATCATTTATTCAACCCTTTGAGGTAAATCTTCATATGGCTTTATGCCAGAAAAAAAAAACAATCAGAAGACTCCTTCAGTCTGCTCACCTTGGTGTGGTGCTTGGTTGTGTACATGTCATGAACGCGCTTCTCTCTGATAAGAGCAAAAAAGCTCAAATACTGATGTCGTAGATCAGTTTCTCATCCTGGTTTTTATCCCTTAGCTTTTAATAACACTGCAAAATACAATCCTGTGTTTATCAATTGTTTCTATACTCTATTTCAATAGGCTATAATGACACATTTTTAGCGCAGACAGGTCAATAAGCTCTGGTTAGGTACGCTTTATACCTTTGACCACTGAAAGCTCTTGTTCTGGTGCTGTTATTTTTCTTTCCAGAATGTTGCAGCACTTTTTTGGTTTGATCTACTGCTGTTTATAGGCAATATGTCATGAGATATAGAGAAGAGCTGTTCAAGGATGCACAAAGGGGTAAGAATCAGATGTCGGTGTTGATGAATAATGTCCATTTACCCATCAGTCAACCGCACACATGCAATAGTAAACAGGAGCAAGACGTTTGTCCACTCAACAGAAACCATATTCATTGGTCAGTCTGACACTAAACTAACCTGAAATAAACTCAGATGACTCAAAAACAAAAATGATTCATTGAATTTAATAAACAATTTTATCGTAAGTGGTTGCACACAATTGATTGTAGCTACATTTAAACAAATGCATTAATGAAACATTAAAACAGTATGTTTCTTGCATGAGTTTTTTTTTATTTTTTTTTATTTTTTATTATTTAACAGTACTGTTTTGAGGGGATATTTAAAGATATGTCATTAAATAATCTTAAATGGATATCTGTTCTCTGATCTAAATGTAATGCAGACTGCAGATGGTCTCAGTTCTTGTGGTTATTTCAGCATCTTCTCTTCTCTGCGGTTACAGACCCTGTCTAGAGAACAACAGCATTAACAAAACTTATTGTTCATTTCCAAACCTCACAAAATACACTGAATAGAGTACAATGAAGAACTGACTTGATACAAGTTTACACAATAATTCTTTGTTTGTGTTGTTATTTTCACGTCTCATTTCATATATTTTTTGTCCCTTTGAGTTCCAGACCACATCCTGTAGATGTTTGACAGTCTCTCAGCAAACACAAACTGACCTTTAATGTTTCATCATGTATTAAGTGAGATTTTAAACTTCAGACTTTTTTGAAGGGACAAAATAATCTTATACCATGTTGCTTATAATTCCCATGGATTGTGGGCCCTGCTCACTTTTATTTTATTTTAAAATGTAAGGTCTTCAGCTTCTTCCTAAAATGTAATATTAATAAGTACTTGATTTCTGAATTCATTAAATTGAATTGTGTCATAAGGTAAGCAAGGCAAGTTTATTTCCTGTATATATCACATATCTTACACAATGGTAATTCAAAGTGCTTTACATAAACATTAATCATAAAATAATCACAAGTGCATAAGAAATAAGAATGACAATAAAAGCAACTAAAAAAGAATGATTGAAATGTATTTATATGTATCAAAATACTTATAAAAAGAATTAAAAGAGGAGGCATGAATAAGATACAGTGCAATCAGTCAGATGTAGCACAGTGCTCATTCAGTAAATGCACAGCTAAGATGTGTTTTGAGTCTGGATTTGAATACTGTTGATGTCTTCTGGAAAGTGGTTTCAGTTGTGACTGGCATAATAGCTAAAAGCGGACTCACCATGCTTTGAGTGAACCCTTGGTATTTCTAACTGACTTGATCCTGATGATCTGCATGTCTGTTAGGTTTATATTCAGTGAGCATATCTGCAATGTATTGAGATCCTAGGCCATTGAGTGATTTATATACAAGTAATAATACTTTAAAATCAGACATAAATGTAACTAAAAGTCAATGTAAAGACCTGAGGACTGGAGTGATATGTTCATATTTTCTGGCAGAAGCGTTTTCTATGAGCTGCAACTCGTATGTATTTGTTGTTGTTGTTTTTTTTAGTGAGGAGTCCATTACAATAATCCACCCTGCTGGTGATGAAAGCATGAACAAGTTTCTTTAAGTCTTGCCTGGAAACAAAACATTATTGCTATATTTTTTAGATGATAGTATGCTGATTTAGTTATTGCTTTTACAGGACTGCTGAAACTAGGTCAGGCTCCAAAATCGCATCAAGATTTGATTTTTAGTTGTTTGACCCCTAGCGTCAAGGTATGCGTTCACCTTGAGAACTTCATCTTTGTTTACAAATGCAATGACTTTTTGTGACAGTTTTGTGACAGTTTTGTCTTTGTTTAACTGAAGAAAGTTTTTACACATCCAACTGTTGACTTCATCAATGCATTGGCACAGGGAGTCAATGGGGCTGTAATCGTTAGGTGATAGGGCTAAGAAGATCTGTGTATCGTCTGCATGGCTGTGGTAAGCAATTTGGTTCTTTCTCATTATTTGGCTCAGTGGGAGAGTTTTATGGGAGCGGTGAAAGAATTGAGCCTTGTGGGACTCCACATGTCATGGATATCCACTCAGACTTATGGTCACCAGTTCACATTGTATCCCATCTCTTTTAACTATGACCTGAACCATATGAGGACCATCCCAGAAAGCCCGACCCAGTTTTCCAGCACATGGATATGCCTTTGCTCTATGCCTTTCTGATATTATTTCTCTTCTCAGAAATAAGGAAGCAGACTCAATTCACTGGCTTTGGGGTTGTTAGTCAGTAGCAAAAAGAGTGCAGGTGTTTTTTAAGTTGCTGTTATAATATTTGAAAAGAATGTCTGTCTAGCTGTGCCTACTTCCACATTGAAAGCATGAAGGCTGTCTTTATGGATGTTTATAGATAGACTGCTAGTTTCGTCTTCCGCCACATACGCTCAGCATTTCTGCACTTTCTTTTCATACTTTGAACTGCTGTTGTGATTCTCCAAGGTGCTTTAGTACCAGTCTTCTGACTTTCACAGAAGCAAAGTCATCAGTAACATTCTTAAAGGGATAGTTCACCCAAAAAATGAGATTTTTGTTCATTATTTGAAACACAAATGAAGATATTAAGATATTTTAATGAAATCTGAGAGATTTCTGTCCCTCCATTGACAGTCTAACCAACTATCACTCTGACGCTTCAAAAAGTTCCCAAAGAGATCATTAAACTAAACCATATGAATCGAGCGGTTTAGTCAAAATTTTCAAAAGAGAAAAGAAAAGACAACTCGCCAACAACTCCGAGCAAAATTACAGCCAGGAAGAAGAGCAAAACTGCATCAAAGGAAGGTGAGGTCCCTGGCCATACTGGAAGCCATTCAAAGTTTGGAAAATAACTTTAATCGTCAACTGGTGCAACTTCGAGAGCAGGCCAAACAGAATTGCAGTCGTTAGCCTAACTAAAGCTGAACAGTTCAATGTTTTGGTTGATTGGATCGCAATTGGACAATGCTAAATAGAGGTGTAAACGGGGTCTAAAACCTCCACTTTCGACCACTTCCAAAGGTTTTTGAAAACGCATTCGACTGGATTGCTTTCATAGTATAAACACTCATGTGGTCGTATGAATTCGAACAGCCACAAAAGACTATGGACCTAATGCGTAAACATTATGGGAAGCTGCTAAACTTTGTCGGCTGAATAACCAAGTTTGGTTTGAAGATGAAAAACATATGAAGCACAATGTCCTCACATCATTCCTGATTTCTAACACTCACAACCTTTGGCATTCATTCTCATGTTACGCAGCACGTTTGAGCTTCTGCAAGAACCTATCAGGTTCATTCTCGTGTTACGCAGCACATTTGAGCTTCAGCAAGAACCAATGAGGTTCATTCTCGTGTTACGCAGCACGTTTGAGCTTCAGCAAGAACCAATGAGGTTCACTCTCATGTTACGCAGCGAGTTTGAGCTTCAGCAAGAACCAATGAGGTTCATTCTCGTGTTACGCAGCACGTTTGAGCTTCAGGAAGAACCAATGAGGTTCATTCTCATATTACACAGCACATTTGAGCTTCAGCAAGAACCAATTAGGTTCATTCTCGTGTTACGCAGCACGTTTGAGCTTCAGTGAGAACCAATGAGGTTTGTTCTTGTGATCAAGCAGGTTCGGTTGAGCTTCTGTTTATGTTCGCTAATCAATATGTGAAAAAAGCCTAAATTCAATCTGTCCATCATATAAAGAAATCATGACTTCAGAAAATTTGGACTAAACCACTCAATTCATAAGGATTAGTTTTACGTTCTCTTTGTTAACTTTTTGAAGCGTCAAAGTAGTAGTTGCGCAGCTGTCAATGAAGGAACAAAAAGCTCTCAGATTGAATTAAAATATCTTCATATTGTCAACAAAAGTCTTACGGTTTGGAACGACATGAGAGTGAGTCAGGGCTGGATTCACCTCATATTGAGACATATTAAATGTCATTAATTTATAAAGTAAAAAAACAATATTATTTCTCCTCATTGTAATTGATAGTTTAACATTCTTGTTTACAATATCTGGTTCATCGATGTCTGATGTTGATGTTTGTTCTCTCCACTCCTGTTCTGGATTTGATGTCATAAACCAGGACAACAATGGCAGCCACCGCAGCCACGCCCATCAGAGCAGTGACGACCAATCGGATCACAGCTTCAGTGGTGTCAAAACAAAGGTTGCAGCCTGAGGAAAGACAATAAGTAGTAAACAGCTAAATAAATAACACCACCGAAAAACCTCTAACATCACTCCAGACCTACCTGAACTCGACCAATTGAGATCACTGATGTGTTTGGTCTCGTTGCTGACGGGATTGTAGATCACACAGCTGTAAGTGTTGTTATCCTGATATTCCACCTCCAGAGGTAGAGAGAGACTGATGCTGAGATCAGACACACTGATGCTGGACAATACACTGATTCCTTTGTACCAGGAGAGAGTCACATGACTAACATTTAACACTGAACACAGCAATGAACATTTTGATGAAGGATTTTGTGTACAGTAACTAGAGATGTCAGGAATGGGCAGAGGAGCTGGAAAACACAAGAAATAAATGACAGTTAGTAAGAGGGATGCTTTGTTAGGGATTCAACGTTCACTGAGTCCGAGTTTATTATAATGTACGTCAGTTAGTGCAAAGAGTGCAAAAAGAGCACTGATACCGTCATCATTTTAACTCGTATCCTAACATTTATAATAGATTCAAATTTAATTACACTGAGACACAAATGGCATAAAAAGCTTCTTTTTTTTTTTTTAAGATGAATATAAAGTTGGATTCTGAAATATTATTATGGGTAAATGGAACTAACATGAATACACAAAGACAGGAAAATGCACTCTACAAAATAGTTAGAAATCTACTCACAATAAACAGTAACATTGTAAATCGCGGCTGGATCCTTAGTTCCGATGCTTTGTTTATAAACTCCACTGTGTTCATGGCTGATGTTTGTGATGGTGAGAGATCCAGTGTGATTATCCAACTGGAGTCTGTCTATGAATCTCCAGTCATTATAATCTGTAGAGAAGATACCATTCATTTTCCTGATTCTAGCAATGCGAATGGTTCCAAACCTCCACTCTATCTTGTCATATCCCTGTATGTCAGTAATAGATTCTAGAGTGACAGAATCCCCCACCGTCACTGGCACTGCCTTCACCACATCTGACTCTGCAACAAGCACACCTGAAGAACAATATTAAAGAATGTAAATAATATTAAAAATATGGCAACACTTTACAATAACGTCCTATTTTTTAACATTACAATGTGTCATGAGTTAACAACAAACAACAATGTTTACAGCATATTTTAATCTGGTTAATGTTGATTTATAAACTTGTTCATTGTTAACTCATGTATGTTTATGGTACTGTTTATTTATACAACTTTAATGTATTAGTAGGCATGTAGAAATTAACAGTAGGCCTAACCTATATCTATCTATAGATTAATAAATGCTAATTATCTTTCTTTTTCAGTCAATGACACCATATTACATTCACTAATGTTAACGGATTTAACCTTACTGTACTAATACCAAAAATGGAAATCCTCTACGTTAATGCCATGAGAACAAGAGATATTACATATTCACATTAAACCATTAACATTAGCCGCCAGGAAATGAAATTTAAAAAAAAAAATCAATAAATAACAAAAATAGAAATAAAAAATAGAAAAATTACATAAAATCCAGTGCTTTAAAAAAAAATTCTAAAAGATTTACATTTAATTTAGTAATTTTTAAAATGTGATAATGTGCAAAATTTGGTTTGCAAACTTTGCATTGAGCCCAGTTTTGTATATGGTATTTTACCTAATAAAACAAAATAACTGTATAATATGTTGTTCTTCACATTCCATGACATTCTCAGTATAAAAAAGCACATCAAATACACAAATTTCTATAGGCTACACTTCAGTTTTCTACTAATAAAGGTTTCTAAATCTTGCAAAGATAATCTTGAGTAGGCTAAATACAGTGAAAAAAACAGATGCAAAATTGTTTATTTTTCAAACGCGCAAGATTCAAATCCACGGACTTAAACATCATGTGTCATTTCGAGTGACGTCATAGGCTGTACTTACCAACCAGATGGAAAAAACACAGACAGAAGAAAATAAACGCGTGGATCATTTTCTCCAACCGTTTGAGATAAATCGCTATAGTTTGCAGCCGATTTCGACAGAAAGTGTTTTTAAATAATATCTGTAAATACCTCGAAACACTATCTGTATAATTTGAGGTTTAGAGTCAAACAGAGAAACTCCTCCCCTCTGCGCGCCTCCGTGAATACGCGCGAGAACGCGCTCAGTTTGGTGTACAAGAACGCGCTCAGCTCTATTGGCGTGCAGGCTTCTCGGGCGTTTATAATAATCTTGTCTTTAATCAGTCTGTGTTCCTCAAGATATTGAATAGAACGATGCTCTTACTGAAGCCTTTACATTTCTAGAGTAGATGAACTTCATTCTGTTCTCTTGGTCAATTCAATTCAATACAGCCTATTTTTATAACACTTTTCACAATACACATCGTTTCAAAGCAGATTTACAGAAAATGCACGTGCCTATTCAAATTTAGAGTGATCTGTTATCAGAGGTACTGTCTAAGTTATGTATTTCAGAAATGTAAATACAAGAGCCACGCACATTATGAAGACATTATAAACATCATGAAGGCTATTCCAGAGTTTTGGTGCCAAATGTGAAAACGCTCTTCCTCCTTTAGTGGACTTAGATATTCTAGGTACTACCAGAAGACCACAGTTTTGTGACCTTAAAGAGTGTGATGGATTGTAAGGCGATAGAAGGAATAGTTCACTATCATTTACTCATCCTCAAGTTGTTTCAAACCTGTATGAATTTCTTTCATTTGCTGAACACAAAAGAAGATATTTTGAAGAATGTTGGTTCCCGAACAGTTGATGGAGTCCATTGACTTCCATAGTAGAGAAAAAAAAATTTGGAAGTCTGTTTGGTTACTGGTATTCTTCAAAATATTTTCTTTTTCAAGTTTGAAACAACTTGAGGGTGAGTAGATGATGACATAATTTTCATTTTTGGGTGAACTATCCCTTTAAATACACAGGAGCTAAACTGTTTAGAGCCGTAGGTCAGTAGCAATCAGAACTTAATATGTAACCAGAAGATAAAATTAATGTTATATGATCATATTTTCTTGACCTAGGAAGAACTCTAGCAGCTGCATTTTGGACTTGTAGCTTGTTTATTGAGGATGCAGGACAACCAGCTAATAATGCACTACAGTAATCTAGTCGGTCATGAATGCATGAACTAACTTTGTGTTTGAGACCCTTGAATTTTGACACACAGCTCTCATACTCGCAGAGGTGTTGCATGTCATTTTTCTCTTGCAGCACTCGTTTGGTTCAGTCTACATTCAATAGATGTGAGTAAAAAAGGAAGTCTTAAAGGAAAATAATGTCTTTGTCCATTTACCCATCAGTTAACCGCACACATGCAATAGTAAACAGGAGCGAGACGTTTGTCCACTCAACAGAAACCACATTCATTCGGGTCACTCTTCCACTAAACTAACCTGAAATAAACTCAGACCACAGCAGTTTCACTTTAACTCAGAAACTGAGCTGAGAGTGTCTAAAGTATTCTGTGGAAACATGTTATAACTTGCAAGAGAAAAAAAAAAACACATTTGACTGGTTTTATTCCAAAGTAAAGCTGTTTTGAGTGGGAAGTCATTAGCCATTCACACACTAACACTCAGACATCCAGGAAAATGATCACATTTTATTTGTATTTGTTTCTGTATTATTGGCCTTTTTTTTAAGGTTCTCTTTATTTTGCTTCTTGTTTAACACTTTTTTGTTCACTTTTAATTCTAATAGGCTACTCCAATCAGATCAGACTCATGTTTAGAGTTGTTTTCAGATAACAATTCTGCAGCCATTGAATGCAAATAATCTTAAATAGGATCTGATCAGTTCTGAGACGGTCTCAGTTCTTGTGGTTATTTCAACATCTTCTCTTCTGCGGTTACAGAACGTGTCTATAAGGAACAACAGCATTAACTAAACCTTTCCCTCATTTACAATCCTCACGGAATACACTGAATAAAGTGCAATGAAGAGCTGACTTGATTCAAGATTACACATTAATTCTTCTTACACATGTTATTTTCACTTCTCATTTCATATATTTTTTTGTGACTTTGAGTTTCCAGTAGACCACATCCTGTGACAGCATCTGTCTCGCCAGACACGACTGACCCTTAATGTTCTTATATTATGTTGTCTAGGGAACAACAGCATTAAAAAAACCTCTCCATCATTTCCAAACCTCACAAAAGACACTGAATAGAATACAACGAAGAACTGACTTTATTCAAGTCACATTATTGTGTACACGTCAATTCTGCGTTTGTTTTTTCTCACTTCTCATTTTACAGCGACTATATATTTTTGTTAATTTCAGTTCCTAGACCAATGACATATAAGCTATTGGAATTGTTTTTCAGCTTGTTTAACACTGATGTTTCAATCATCATCATTATCTCTTATTATTAAGTCTTCTGCAGGCCAGAACACAGTTTCAGCAGACCACATCCTGAAGACAGTTTCTGTCTCAGCACACGTACACTTTCACTCAATGTTCTTATTAACCCGCCATTTTCTTTGCACAATTTAATGTAAATGTGCATTTAGAGAGATTTGAAAGTTCACAGTGTTTATTCATTCCCTGCTATCATCACATTTTGCATTTTGTTTGATGTAGATATGTGATTACAAGGAAACTGAGCATGACTTGAGATATCAAGCCATAATTTCAAATCATATGATACTACACTTAGTATTTAGGCTATATATTGCACAACTTCGCCTCCTAGTGTCCTGAAATGAAAATGTCTGATTCATGGGTAACAGACTGAAGTTGACCTCACGATGATGTAACAGAACTGTTTATTTCAACATTTTAACAGTTTTCTTTCAAAATGACTAAATAGTTGTATTGGGCATTCCCCCCCCCCCCCCCCAATTTTGTTGTATGGCGATTAAATGCTCATGGGTAAAATGTGACTTATAACAGGTTATGCTCATAGGAAATATATGCTAATAACAGGTTATGCTCATAGGAAATATATGCTAATAATAGGTTATGCTCATAGGAAATATGTGCTAATATTAGGTTATGCAGATGATCCAGACAAGTGAATGAGTTTTAAACTGATTTCTACATAAAGAACTTGTACTGACTTGTACTGTATCTGTACTGATTACAGCAGCACTTGTCTTGATTCTGTTGACAGTTCCAGTTATTAGGCTATGATACTGACAAGACTACTCAGAAGATTAGAAATATCAAGAATAAAACATTCTCTCTCTCTCTCTCTCTCTCTCTCTCTCTCTCTCTCTCTCTCTCTCTCTCTCTCTCTCTCTCTCTCTCTCTCTCTCTCTCTCTCTCTGTGAAAATGTTCAACCTTTTAACCAACTCTATAGGTTCACTTTGGGACACTAGTATGACGTAACACATCCGCTACCTTCGCAGAAATCACGTGACTTGGTCCGTTTGATTAGAGCCCATCATCATCATCATCATCATCAGTAGGCGATCCTGAATCACTGCTGTCATTCAGTTTGGATGCGGTAAGAAGTGACATCAACATGAGGAACCTTTCTCTCCTTTTGGGGCTTGTATTACTTGTTCACGGTGAGTCACGTTAAGTCAACACTTTCGGTTTTAAAAAAGCACATGTTCTGATTTTTTTTTTTTTTTTTTTTTTTTTTTTGGTGAAATTCTGAACCAGTGTTTCTTACCATTCTTAACTATTATTACCTTTATACAAATATAAATAACACTGTGAATAATGACAGGATGTCAGCACCATTATAAGGGTAATTTTAGTAAGTTATTTTGTGCATGTGTTTGATAGTGAAAACTAGAGGGTTCTGACGCCCTGCAATTTGTTTTACATGAAAACCGACAACACAAACAGTGTTGCTGCTTATAGTGGAATAGAACAATTCGCTGTTTTGGTCTATTTAGGTTTTGTGAGGTAAGTGTTGTCGGTCGTGGCGCGAGAGAACTGAAGACACAAATAAAGCACATTAACGCATCTTTAGTAAGATGTTGGTGGATATCCTATCAATATGAATAACATTTTAACGTTTCTTTCTTCTTAATTTAAGGACGATGCGTGATAATGTTTATTGCATTACAACTTTCAGTGGAACTAGGTCTAAAGCGGAAATAGAAAACACGTGGTCATCATAAAACGAGTAAAATTAGAGAGAATTTTTATTGCTGTTACAACTTGATCCTGTAACAGCAGGTGTGGGTTTGGCTTGTATCAATGTGTTGACAAGTTTCTGTTTCTTCAGAATAATTATGCCACCCGACCACACCTTGTTTCACTTTAAAGATTGCAGTTAATTATTATTATTTTTTATTGTATGATTGCAAGAACATACAAAACCATTGCCAGGATAGGCTATATTGAGAATTACCATAGAAATGACAGTTTTAAGGGCTTTGGAGTTGCTGGATGTAAGGAGAGTGTCCAGGTATTTAAGTTGATTAGGAAGAATTTTTCAAGATTAGGAAGAATATTACAAAACGAAACAGGATTTGTTAAATACTGTTTTAACCAGTTGATCTTGAAATTAAAATTTAAGGAAATACAATCTAGAAAGTTTAGATTTAGAACACAAGATTAATATTTATTTATATATATTCATATTTATTCATTTATAATTCAAGGATCAGCCAATAGAGTGGGATGACGTCAGAACCCGGAAGTCTAATTCGCTGATGGTTCCTATAAGATTTTCCTATGGTTTTCTCTTTTTTTAATTTTATTTATGAGTAAAATAAAGCCTGTGGTAAACATAACGTGACGATATTTTTACGTTTTGTTATATAGCCTAACATAACAGTGTCCATGCATAACTACATGCAACTAACTCTCAACCAAATCTTAATCCTACCCTAACTCTATAGTAAGTGTGTGTTGTTAATTAATATTACTCAATATTTAATGTATAATTACACTGTAACAGGGACACCTTAAAATAAAGTGTAAACTAAATCCCCATGTAGCCTACAGTAAATCTCGAAGGAACTTTCGGGTTGCGTAACCATCTCTGGAGTTTTGTGTTTGAACTTCCATTTTTCAACTCTGTGTATTTGATATGGCATTTTAAAAACGAGCGGTTCATTCATAAATCTGTAAGATCTTACTTCATGCTGTGGAAATACAAACCTGGAAGACTGAAAAGCAGCAGAGCTCATAAGGTCTCTAGGAAACATTTTAATCAAAAACAGTAAGGTGAAAACAATAATAGAAATAATTAAAAAGTTAAAATAGCAAGATAGTGTAAAATAATAAAAAATAAAATAGTACGCTATTTTGTTTTTATCTTTGTGTCAGTATGTATGTTAAATCTGGTCACGTGTTCATTGATATAAATGATATTATATGTTACACAATTGCAATTATTTGTATTAGACGTGTGAAATTACCATGTTTTCAGGCTGTAGGCTACTATTAAATACCGTGTATCGCGTTTAAACTCAGGTTTATTTATTTGTGCATGTTCTGTTTGCATGTGATCTTCCTGATACAGGAACTTACTTTTGACAGTTTACAAGTCATGACAGGTTTAATTAAAAAACACAAAAATTCACAGTAGCATTTGCTACACTTTAAAATAGTGTCAGGAATTATGTTAGGAAATCTAATTGCCTAAACCTTTATTTTCCAACCTGTATATAGTTTAGTATATGGAATTAGCATATGTCACAGTGTTACAGTTAAATACATATGTCTTAGAAGTGCATGTAAATGGAAATCTTGACAGCTTTGCAAACGTAATCTGTTTAGAAACGTTCTGTTTGTTCCTCAGGTGTGTTTGGTGTTGAGGAAAAGAAGTCAGTGTCAGTGTCAGTGATGGTGGGAGATTCTCTCACTCTAAACACTGATATTACTGAAACAAAGGGGGAAGATCTGCAGTGGAAGATTGAAGGTGAAAGCAATATTATAGCACATATTGATAGAGAAGTCAACGAAATCACAGTACCTGGGAATAATGAAGAGAGATTCAGAGACAGGCTGAAGCTGGATCATCAGACCGGATCTCTGACCATCACAAACATCAGGACCACAGACTCTGGAGTTTATGAACTAAAGATCAAGGACAGCACGAATGACGACAAATACAGATTCATTGTCACTGTCCGCGGTGAGTAACTCAGTGTGATCATAATGTGGATTACCTGTCTGTGAAGATGAGTTGAAATAATCACAATTATACACAATAATCCTTTATGAATAACTTAAGTTCCTTAAGTTCATAAACACTTATGATGATTGAAATCGTGAAATAGCCTTAAATAATTACAAAATAAACTGCAAAATGTTACGTTTTCTAATATTTATTTAATGCATGGATTGCTTCTGACAGGGTTTCAAAGCGCCAAATGCGAGTAAAAATGACCGTTGAAACGATACTACTCGACAGTTGCCCGGTAACTTTTTTTTAATGAATTTTGACAATGCATGATTTTGAGAATGTGATATTTAGTGCAAACATCAAATCGCAACAGTCGTGATGTAATATAGTATTAATTCGCAGTAATGCTACTCTGTAGTGTTTGAGTCGCTTATAACTTGCATTTGGGAAACGCAATTTGCGCCAACCATTTCCCAAATTCATATTATTTTATTTTATGTTTTTTTTTTATTTATAAATATGTTGTCAACAAAAAGAAGCACTGCGGTTTTCCGCCAAAATAAAAGCTCAATGGTTTAACGTTTGAATGCAAAGAAATTAAGTAGTGCTGGGCAACAATTAATCGCGATTAATCGCATCCAAAATAATTGTCGTAAAAATTATTTTGTATATACAAATACACACACATTCATGTATATACTTAAGAAATATTTGCATATATATACTGTATATATATATTTATACATAATTTATATTATATATACATGTAAATATTTTATATATAAATAACACTTTTACTTTTAATACTTTTTTTTTTTTCAATTTATCACATGCCTGATTCATATTCAAATAAGATTAAAGAGATTTCTTGATGTTTAATATAAATGATCCAGCAAACATTATTTTCAGAAATTCAAAAAAGATAAGCACAAACTGTACTTTTACACAATGAAGGCAATAGAGAAGGAAGCCAAGGATCTAAAAGCAAGCGGGTACTTTATATAAACAAAATACAGAACTAGTGAGCACAAGGAAAACACTGGAGAACAGCTACAACACACAAACCATCTACATTCTCCACAAAAGTTGTATTGTGATGAGAATGGACCCAGACTTACCTAAACACAGGCCTGCTTTCAGTACAAGCAAGAGCTGATAGACAGGTGAAAGTAATGAGTAAATATGATAACCAACAATACAGGAACACATGGAAAATGTAAAAATGATACATCAGAATCAAACTGAACTTCATAATAAGGGTCATTGGGAACTTGATTGAATGTTCTTATATATATATATATATATATATATATATATATATATATATATATATATATATATATATATATATATATATATGTGTGTGTGTGTGTGTGTGTGTGTGTGTGTACTCAGACTATATATTTTTTAAACATTTTAATATGCACACTATTTTGAGAGAGTTTATTATTTTAATGTTTTTAGTGATTACTATATGGAAGTTCAAACATTTAATTGAATTCCTGTCCCCGTTTTATTTAAATATTTAATTAGCATCATTGTAATTGCAACAGAAAGGTTTGTCTAATATTTTTAATAAGTATTTGTTTTCCGCTTTGCATTTGTTCTTTTATATTTTGTATTCTTTAAACCATGAGGAAATAAATCCTGTTACCACAAATGAAGTCCTATGTCATGTTGCGCTACCATTGTTTTGGCTGAAATTACTGATTCTGAGCTCCTTTATTTCCAGATATCATGATTTGAGTTTGTTTTTATCAAAAGAGTAGGTATAGAGGAGAAACAGAACTTGAAGACTCAATGTCAATCTTTAAAGTGACACAAAACCTGATGATCTTGTTCACCAGCATGATTTGAGATGTTCCAATGAGCATCTTGAGTTTCAACGGAAGAAAAAACATCTGACCGTCTGTATCAGGGTTTACCAAACTGAAGGGGTTAATTATTCACCCTCATGTTGTTCCAAACCTGTAAGACCTTTGTTCATTTCGGAACACAAATTAAGATATTTTTATATGAAATCCAAGAGCTTTCTGTCCCCTCATAGACATCAACGTCATTGCAACTTTCAAGGCCCAGAAAGGTAGTAAAGACATTGATAAACTAAGTGAGTACAGTGGTTCAAACTTAATGCTAGGAAGCGATGAGAATACTTTTTTGTGCGCAAAAACAAAACAAAAATAACGATGTAATATTCTTAGTGTTGCAGCCAGTCGCTGACGCGCTCAAACATAATTCCTCGAGTCCGTTCCATTCCATTGAAGTTTTTTATTGCATGTCGTGTGAATAATTGTACCTGAATTTCCAGTGGTTTTATTGTCCTACCGTATAGCAGGGAGGGTGATGGAGCTTTCAGTGAATAATCCAAAGCTTGTTACGGGATAAATGAGCGGTCAAAGAAAATATACGGCTGCACCTTGCTAGCCACGACAAATCACTTTAAAAAAAACTGAGCTCCGTGTTAGATTGAACCCATAAAACAGGTGCTGCAGTCACCTGTTTGCTGGTGGGCGGGTTCAGTAATGCACGCCTCCATGTTGCACTCATAGAAAAGCAAAACCAAAGCAATATTAAAGCAAGAAAATCTAAATATAAACAAATGTAACATAACCACACCAAACTATTGTTAACAAAACACATTATTATCATAATTCGACTCAAACCATAATAAAGAAAGCAAGTCTGGCTCCAACAAACGACTTTATTCAACAATATCTTCTCTTCCATGTCATTCTCCTACGCTGTTGACGTAGTGTAAACAGTGCAGCGCTTTCAGGTTCTACGTAAGAATGCCAGCTCACTATTGGCCAGCCCCTGCATCAGCATCACATGCATGTGTCATGGTGCTCACGTGACTGGCGTCGGCCAATAGTGAGCCGGCTTTCTGACGATGAACCCCAAAGCGCTGCACTGTGATTACTTGGGTCAACAGCGTAGGAGAATAACGTGGAAGAGAAGAGATTGTTGAATAATGAATAGTTGTTGAATAAACTAAGGGCTTACCGGTTTGGAGCAACATGATGGTGAGTAATTAATGACAGAATTTACATTTTTGGGTGATCTAACCCTTGAAGGTCACGAACACCTAGGGGTTTGTGAGGGAATTGAAGGGGGTTCTTGAGTCGATGACACATATAAAATCATAATAATGTTAAACTATAATAAATATTCTTAAAATAAGAACAAAAACAAAACATTTGTTTACAATAAAACAAATGAAATATTTTTGTTTTTACCTGCACGCCATGTGACCATTAACTGACAACAGAGAAACATTTACATGCAAATGGGTTGTTCATTTATTGAAATATTAACTTCCCGGGGGGACTTCAAGAAAATACTTTCGGTCAAAGAGTTTCAGCTGACAAAAAAGTTTGGGAATCTGCTTATTTTCACATTTAACTTCAATTTTAAGTCACAAATATTCTGGGTCCCAGGCATTTTTGCCCCATAGTGCATGTACATTTAAAAATGTATTGTATGAAAGTGACTTGCAGCATAAGATTAAACCATTTCTGTTTGTTCTCCAGATGTGTTTTTTGTTGATGCAGATGGAGTGAAGTCAGTATCAGTGACTGAGGGAGATAATGTCACTCTACACACTGGTGTTACTGATATACAGAGAGATGATCAGATACTGTGGAAGTTTGGAGATCAAGACTTAACCTGTTAACAGTCGCCTCCACTAGTTGAGCTCAAACCCAAACCTGACATACACAGACTAAAACAGTCACAGTTCATGAACACTCTGGACTACAGGTTTAATTCTGGTCTCTTTAGAAAGATACGAGTTGTGAGTTTGATGTTCAGGTACCATAATTCATTATATTACTAGGAAAAAATTGTTAGAGAAGATTATATATTTTGAAAAAGCAATTATTATCTAATTTGCATAAAATGTATTTAGGAATAAACATATGAAACTGTGGCAGAAAATTTTTGAAAGTAATAAAGTCAAAGTCTGAACAAGTTAGAATTGAAATCTGAAGTTGAAGACACTAAAAATTTTGTTCCTGTAATATTTTTTTCTTAGTGAAAGCACATTTTTTTAAAAAATTATAAAAAAGGACATTTGGAGAACCAGAAATGAACGATTAGCAATTTATAGAAGGTGAACCAAAACATACCCCTATTTATAATTGAGTGAAACTGGTAAAGCTGCAGTTTATGAACATTAAATCAGTTATGCTTTGTCTAAATAGTTAAGCTGTCTAAAAACACAACGGTTCATCACAAGTTATGAACATGACTAGATGTTTGACATTTATTTCTGCTTTTCTGTTCTCGGTTAAATTTCAAAGTCTGATGCAAATATTCAAATCTGTGATTGCAAACTGGTATTTTGTCATCCACTCTTTAGGCATGAAACAGCGCTAGTACAGCACATTTCTCACTATCATTGTGTAGCTTTCTCAGCTACTTTTCAAATTACTACTTTATTACTCTACTCTACTACTTAAAATTACTACAAATTAATACCGGCTCCATTGTGGTATATAACACACTTATCAACATCCAATCAATTCTAATATATAAAATCAAATCCTGATAAATAAATGATAAAAAAATCACATTGAATATCCTGTTTCACTTGGTAACAAATTACATTATAGATGTAAAATAGGTTTTGAAATCCATTTCATGTTGATTTTGACACTTTATAGTGTGTGTTAATGTGACGTGTGTTTTCAGTATTTGAATCAGCAATAAATAATTAGGTTGATTCCCAGAAAAGTTTAACACTGTGATTGTGGTGCTATCAAACATTGATCTGTGTGTTTGAGCATCCAGAGCAGACTGACATAGCAACACTGGCTAAACCAATGAAGTGAGTTTGGTGAAAAACCAGGGGGCAAGACAGAGGCAGACAGGCTTTAGAAAAACTATTTGAATATTTAGTGATTGTCATCATTTTTGCAATTCCATTTTAATGCCAGTGACGCATAAATTACACAATGCACCTTCACTAGGAATACAAACAATTAAATATCTAGCTACAAACTTTTATGTTTAAAACCTACAGACAAGGCTGACTGAACCAGCCAACTCCTCCAAATCTATAGCCAAATCTATACTCTGTAATCATCTATATGTTGGTTGCATTTTCCATCATTCAGAACTTTACTATCATTACACTGGCTGACTGTGCAGTGAATATTATAGGTCGGGCATATTTGGACGACACATGAGTCGGTGGTGTTGTTGGAACATTTTGAATCACTGACCAATCAGCGCCTCACAAAGAACGCTGGGGGAGGGATTCATCTGTACATAAGATTCTAGCAAGCAATATGATGTAAAGATTTACTACTGAAATACCTCTTAGAGTACATAATTTATTGAAGAATTGGCAAGAATTATTATTATCTGTGAAGATATGTTACGCTAACAAAGCTGATATAAATGATATTTCTCTTAAATTAGCACTTTTTGGACTAAAACTCTTAACTGATTGCATGGTCTGGATTATTGCCAACAAAACAACCCCAGTTTTGTATGATATAATGGATCTGTCATTTTCAATAGACAAAAATAACTAAAAACTCCCCAATTTGAATTTACGTGTATTGTTACAATCTCTCTATAATAATTAAAATGATGTTGTCTCTGTTACATTACGATCATAAATATCAATGCTCAAGCCTTTAAAGTTTAAAATGACGTATTGTTTGTCAATATTGATAAAAATTGTGATGGTAAAATCATTCAGTAAATGTTCATTAACAAACATCGGAACCAGCGATGGTCTCGAGCAAGTTAATGGATTAAACAGCCCTGCTGACACGAGATGGAGTAACATTGATCTGAATGATCAAACCAGAGACCTCAACATCAAAAACATCCGCATCGATCAGTCTGGAGATTATAAAATGGAGATCAAAACCAGCAGTATGATTTTACACAGAAAATTCTATATTGCTGTTGGTGAGTAGCTGTTCTGTTATTCTGTGATGACTCTATAAACAGTTTGATGCTCAAATGAACTCTTAAGTTGACATTAAATTAGACCGAAGTTTAATGTTTAAAACTCTAGGAAACTCAAAGCGAAGACCAGGAGACTAAGCAGGATTCTTTATTTGAGAACACGGGTAGCTGCAGTCATCAAGTCTATCTAAGGGAACTTTACATGGTATCTTATAGGGATTCAGTGGGCAGTCCTTAATGGTGCTGACAGTCCTTTAAAGTGTTGACCTTACACACAGCCTTAAAGATGAGCACTAAATCGAATCATCTAAAGACAATACAGGCAATTACCCCCGACTGAAGATTATGGTACCCCCCCCCAAATTGTATAAACATCACATCGTCACAAGAACTAAGACTGTGTAAACCAGAGGTCACCAAACTCTGTCCTGGAGGGCCGCTGTCCTGCAGAGTTTATCTCCAACCAGCTCCAACACACCTGCTTGAAAGTTTCTAGTATGCCTAGTGAGACCTTGATTAGCTTTTAAACTGTGACCTTCCCCTGCATAAAGAACTCTGCACCTCATAAAAAAAACACGTGACAAAAGTACCAAACATGTCATCTGTTTTCAATTTCAGGTATTCAATAGTATTGAACTGCACTGTTTTTAACATCAAATGTGATGTTTTTTAAGACCTGAACAATTCAAATGTAATACAATATGTCCACATAAGAACATACACATATTCACTCGCATATTATACCAATACATATGCAAAATGTCATGTGGAGACATTCATGGACATGTTTTTATTTTAAATGACAAAATATAAGAACTGCTTGAAGGAAATTATACTCTTATATGCAAGTCAGCATTTGCAAGAGGTTGGAACAAGCTGGAACAACTTTTTACTTTTTAACAGGTTTTACTTTATGACGTGCACGTATAATTCTCCCTGACTGAAAAGAAACAGTGTCATAGCAAATTACCTTTTCCAGAGAACTTCTGCTAAACCTTCCTCCCCATCACCTCCTCTAACTCTAATCTAAAGGTGTATAGTGCTGTACAATATAAGTTCATCAAGTCATTGGAATCACACAATAAAATAAAAACAAATAATTTATTTAATAACAAAACAGTAATATCTGGGGCATCAAATACTTGCAAAAAAATTATTCAAAGAATTATTCAGATGTAATCATCTGTTCTTCATGTGTGTTTGTTGCTCTGACAGGTGGCGTGAAGACAGTATCAGTGAAGGAGGGAGATCCTGTCAATCTACACACTAGTGTTGTTGAAATAAAGGGATTTGATCAGATATTATGGAAGACTAAAGGTGATCTTGTGGCTGAAATCAATCAAGTTACCAATCTGTTCTTATTAAATGACAATGGTGATGTGAGATTCAATGGCAGACTAGATCTTGACCGTCAGACAGGAGATCTCACTATTAGTGACTCTGAAACAACAGACACTGGAGTTTATCATCTGAACATGATCAGCAGCTCACACACCGTTCAGAGGACCATCAGTGTTACTGTCAAGGGTGAGTAGATCAGATCTTTCAGTATCAATATCTTTCAACATAAGAAATTCTATGCAAGAAATTAGACATTTGTTGAGGAAATTAAAATTATTGCACATATTGTCACACAGAACTTTAGATTTGTGTTTCAAGTATTTGTTCATTATAAGAGCTAAAGTAGTTCATGCTGAATGTTCGCTGAAAGATAGTATTACATTTTTTTTTTTTTGCCTATTACCACCTAGTATTTGAGTACTGTATTGCAACAGGTATAGCATTTCACTAGTTTGTTTGCCCTATAGTTATTAAGGTTAAATACTTAGATATACAGTACCCCTAGAAGGACTACTATTGCATGGAAGATGAGTATGATTGCCTAATTTATGTTGGTGGAGTTGGGGAGCTGGAGGGTTGCCAAAACAGCTGATGCCGGAGCAAGATGAGTGGTTGCTTGTATGATCCGCAGTTAATTGAAAAATTAGATGGGTTCACTCCTCCCGAAATTATGTTTAGGATCTTCACTCAGGTTATATAGTGTTGATGTTTATTGTGTGTGTTATAGATCAGACACACTCACACTAATGACTGTCTTTATCATTACAGTATCAGATCTTCACTCAGGTTATATAGTGCTGATGTTTATAGTGTGTGTTATAGATCAGACACATTCACACTAATGTCTGTCTTTATCATTACAGTATCAGATCTTCACTCAGGTTATATAGTGCTGATGTTTATTAGTGTGTGTTATAGATCAGACACACTCACACTAATGTCTGTCTTTATCATTACAGTATCAGATCTTCACTCAGGTTATATAGTGCTGATGTTTATAGTGTGTGTTATAGATCAGACACACTCACACTAATGACTGTCTTTATCATTACAGTATCAGATCTACACTCAGGTTATATAGTGCTGATGTTTATAGTGTGTGTTATAGATCAGACACACTCACACTAATGACTGTCTTTATCATTACAGTATCAGATCTACACTCAGGTTATATAGTGCTGATGTTTATAGTGTGTGTTATAGATCAGACACACTCACACTAATGTCTGTCTTTATCATTACAGTATCAGATCTACACTCAGGTTATATAGTGCTGATGTTTATAGTGTGTGTTATAGATCAGACACACTCACACTAATGACTGTCTTTATCATTACAGTATCAGATCTACACTCAGGTTATATAGTGCTGATGTTTATAGTGTGTGTTATAGATCAGACACACTCACACTAATGTCTGTCTTTATCATTACAGTATCAGATCTACACTCAGGTTATATAGTGCTGATGTTTATAGTGTGTGTTATAGATCAGACACACTCACACTAATGTCTGTCTTTATCATTACAGTATCAGATCTACACTCAGGTTATATAGTGCTGATGTTTATAGTGTGTGTTATAGATCAGACACACTCACACTAATGTCTGTCTTTATCATTACAGTATCAGATCTACACTCAGGTTATATAGTGCTGATGTTTATAGTGTGTGTTATAGATCAGACACACACACACACTAATGACTGTCTTTATCATTACAGTATCAGATCTTCACTCAGGTTATATAGTGCTGATGTTTATAGTGTGTGTTATAGATCAGACACACTCACACTAATGTCTGTCTTTATCATTACAGTATCAGATCTACACTCAGGTTATATAGTGCTGATGTTTATAGTGTGTGTTATAGATCAGACACACTCACACTAATGTCTGTCTTTATCATTACAGTATCAGATCTACACTCAGGTTATATAGTGCTGATGTTTATAGTGTGTGTTATAGATCAGACACACACACACACTAATGACTGTCTTTATCATTACAGTATCAGATCTTCACTCAGGTTATATAGTGCTGATGTTTATAGTGTGTGTTATAGATCAGACACACTCACACTAATGTCTGTCTTTATCATTACAGTATCAGATCTACACTCAGGTTATATAGTGCTGATGTTTATAGTGTGTGTTATAGATCAGACACACTCACACTAATGTCTGTCTTTATCATTACAGTATCAGATCTACACTCAGGTTATATAGTGCTGATGTTTATAGTGTGTGTTATAGATCAGACACACTCACACTAATGTCTGTCTTTATCATTACAGTATCAGATCTACACTCAGGTTATATAGTGCTGATGATTATAGTGTGTGTTATAGATCAGACACATTCACACTAATGACTGTCTTTATCATCACAGATTCACGTTCTTCAGGTGCTGTATCAGGAATATCTGGTGCCAGTGTTGGTCTGATGATTTGGGCTGTAACTGTTGTTTTACTGCAAGAAGTGTAAGTAACCAAGGCAAAGGTGTAAGTATTACATACAGTACAAACAACTTGACAAAGACAAAGCAATGTCATGCGTTTTTTAGGCTGAAACATTTTTTGTCACATACAGCAAACATCTCCTCACTATCCGCTAGCTGCCTGTCCCCTGAACACACTGTAAAAAACACGTCTCTGTAGACAGCCCAGGCTCTACAAATGGCAACAAAAACAAACTGGCCCAACCTGGACCACGAAACATAACAAACAGTGTAGTAGAATTATATTCTCTTGAATTTTGATATGGTCAACACACGACCAAAGAAATTACATTCCGATGAACAAACAAACGAACATACAGGATGATGAGGAAGAGGGAGGGTCGAGCTAGCCTCCATTTTGTTTGACAATACTTCGAACATCAACAAGAAGTGATGTCACCCAACATCACTTAGAGCACCTTTAATACAGAAATATTAAATACAGCACTGATCTTTTGCTGTTTTACTTTAGACAGAACAGCCAACCTTACCATTAACACAAATAGAGCTGATCTGGTGCTGGTCAAAGAACACAATGCTGCTCTATATTTTAGCCATATAATATTTAGTCATTTACCCCATTGATTGGACACCACTGATCGTTTAATTTAACAAATTGTTATTGACTCCTGAGCCAGTTGTCATGAGGCCTTTTATATCCTTTGAATCTAACCGTCAGTGCTCTCCATTAATTAGCATCATATCAGAAATAAAAGACTAAAGAACAAATATTAATTTAAATTAAAATTTACAAATCACAACATATTCTCCACAGTGTGAAATTCATTATGGTACAGGCTAATAAACTAGAACAAGTGTAATGCAGGAGAACAAATAGCTAATATTATTATCATAATTTTTATCAACACTATTATTTATTCATTACTGTTTTCCTTTTTTGACTTGGTGTTTTTACTGTGAACATTTGTTGTGTTTTTATAACAGGTTTCAGTGAAGATAAAGTGAATGAAACTCAGGATCAGGATGAATAATGAGGAGAATCAACCTGTAATAATCTGTAACAATGTAAACATGGGCTTTGCATGACAGTGTAGCTATAAGTAATTGCCCAATTTTTTTTTTTTTTATTGTCAATGTCTGAAATGATTGTAATGAATCTTAAAAACGAGACCTTCCCCAAGTTCCTAGGTTGTCTATGAAAGCCTGTAGACTGTTTTTATTATGCGAAAGACTCACTCTGGGCATTGAATCACGTCAAAGACTATAGATATAGAAAGACTTCACTCATATTACTTATGAATGGGAGAAACTGTAACCCACAATATAGCGAAATAGTCCTGCCTTCTAAAGTAAAAGAATTGCATGTACGCATTGGGAGGTCTAACCTAAATAACTTTATTTGAGCATGAGAAACAACATTTATGGGACAGTTCATGTTAGATTTAGTTGCTGATTTGAAATATGTTATTTAATTGAGAGTTTAGCAAGCAGTTTTTGAGTTTGAGGACATGGTCTTGTGTGCCCAAAATAGATGTCCGGAGGTATTGCAAATATGGCCGCCGAGTGAACATATACTTTCCCTGAAAGGAGCGCCTCTGTATTAAATATTTAAAATGTTGTGTGAAAGGGTTACAGGTGCATTGTGTAATATTTAGGAGGATCTGTTGACAGAAATGCAATATTATATACATAACTATGTTTTCAGTGGTGTATGAAGACCTTACTTAATGAACCGTTATGTTTTTATTACCTTAGAATGAGCCATTTCTGTTTATATAGTCCGCGGGTCCCCTTACATCGAAGGAAGCTATCTAAAGTCAGTGATGAAAACACTGACACAATGATGAACAAGTAACAATAAAATTCGCAATAACATATTGTTTTACTGAATAATTAAGTAAACCTCATTTCTTAATTTATCTTTGTAAAGAAACCTCACTGCTTCTCTGCTGTCTCAGACGACAACATCTTTTCCTGTCGGCCACCGTAACTTCTGTTGGTTGCAATTCGCAACCTCACCACTAGATGTCACTAAAAATTACACAGTACATCTTTAGAAGCTTGTTTCTGCCACTGAATAAAAAAATAAAAAAGGTAATTGAGACTTTTTATCTCACAATTCTGACTTTTTTCTCAGAATTGCGAGATGTAAAGTCGCAATTGCGAAGTGAAGTCAAATTCTGAGGAAGAAAAGACTGACTTTTTCTCTCATAAAGTTTATATCTCACAATTCTCACTTTATAACTAGCAATTGCGACTGCTCAATTAGAAAAAAAAAAATAATCAAAATTGCGAAAAGTAAACTCGTAATTGCGAGTAAAAAGTCTGAATCATGAGATTAATTCACAATTACGTTTTTATTTTTTATTCCATGGTGGGAAAAACCTTCCATAGTTAAAATACATCTTTAACTCATCTAGTGTTTCTGGTACAATATTTGTTTTTTTAATGGATATACTTTTGACATAAATCATGCTTAATGTATTTTTTTCACCTCATGCTTGACTACTAGATCAAAAGGGAACATTTTTACAGTGTTTTATGTTTTATGTACTTCTGATCTTTTTGTTTCCTGATCAAATCTGAAATCTTATAAACAGCTGAATAGCTGAATTCTAAGCCATGTGCACAAACTCAATAATATTTAAAGCTCTTTTTTTTTGTAGACTACTGTTTGTGGCCTGGACTTCCTATTCTTGTCTTAAATCTGAATCCTTCTCATTTAAAGTTTTTCTGTATCACATTTGTAAAGCTCATATATCATGAATAATCTGGTGTTTCTTTTTAGTGTAATTTTAAGATTATTTTCATGGGGATTTAAATTGTGACTGATCTTATAGGTGTCTGTTCTATATGTTCAAACATGTATCTATGTGGAAATACACAATAAAGCCAATGGCCAAATCTGGATAAAACTAAGACTTTTATATGGTGTCAGAGTGAACAGTGTGGATGGATTACAAGTTGCTGAAACTGACAAAGGCAAAAAGAAAGATTATGCAAGATTTTAACATTTCTTACCAGAGTGGCTCATTTGGTCTTTTACCTACCTTTTTTTTTTTATTTTATTTTATTTTTTAACCTAAATGGAATAACACTGAATAAACACTAACTAACACACTAACACTAAATAATGCAAGAAATACTTAAAAAATAAATGTAGGACCAGATATGATGAATGAAGACCAGGAGACAAGAGATGCATCAATTGAAGACATTTTTTTTACTGAAGAAGAAGGGTCAGCTAGAAGAGTAAATATTGTTTTTAACAGGTGTTCGGTGCTTTTATCACCTGTAACTTTATAATTAGTAAATCTCAGAAGCTTGAAGATGTCATTCAAATATTCTTTGAAGAAGTCATTCAAATCATTTGGTATTTAGAAGCATAAATATTGATTAATAACTTACATTATACTATAAACTATAAACATTAATAACTAATTACTGATAAATAATTAATTACAATCGCTCACCAGATATACATTGAAGCGCAGTGGATTTTGGAATCCAACCCATTAATAACATTATGGGTAAGTGCCAATATTGTATAAAAACATTTTCAATTAGTTGATTACATATTAAAGGTGCAATAGGTGATTCTCTACAGAAACATTTTTGTTATGCTGGTTGAAAGTCTCCTCATATCCTGATAGCAATCACTCTGTTAAGCGGTCTAAATGTATTTTTATAAATAAATATCGTTTGTGGAAGGTGTAGGACCCAGTGGCGGAGCCAGAGGGGGGTCCGGGGTGGCACTGGACACCCCTGACATGCGATTGGCCACCCCGGGTGCCACCCCAAAATTTTATTTGCTACTGGCAGTTGCTGATTTAAAAAAAAAATTACGTTCGCCGGCAGCGCGGCGCGCGCGCAGTTTTCAAACGGACGAGCAGAGGACGAGAGATGATTGCAAGATACCGAACTTCACCGAATAAGAAAACATCATATTTGAAGTAAGTTTTTAAGGTTTAGCATCAGGGTGGTTTGCTCCGAATAGCCTACATTAGGCCTAATACACGCAGTACCTTGCCGTGTGTACGTTACAGTATACAAATGTTCTAGCTAATGTGAGGATAGGAGATCAAAACGCAGGCAAAGAAGAGCAGAAACAAGAGATATCATAATGCGATCACTATATGACTATGAAGCTTTATGGGTGTAGGGTGTTGATGGACTCGATCTACTGTGTTTTGATCATCATTCTGAATCTGATCTAGATGTAGTCTTTGATAAAAATGCGATTTTCTCAGCTTTTTGCTCATGTTGCTTTTTATGAAACTTGCCAACATTCAAGTGTTGATAAAAAAAGATGCACAAAGCTAGAATAAAACAATTTTTTGTCTATTCATTCTTTTGGTATGTTCAGATATTCATACAACAAAATATTCTGGGGTGCCATGAAATTGTGAAAATTACCAAAACCACCATTTTTTATTTTTTTTTAATAGGCTACTGCGAGAAAGAGTTAAGATAAAAATGTTGGTAATTGGATGATGATTAGAATATAAATATGATTGGAATCATATTTTAAATTTGTCATATTTTTGAACAGGATCAATTAAACATGAAAAGAAAGGGAGAGATATCAGAGTACTTTTTAAATAAGCACAAACATAGTCCAGTCATTTTATGAAAAAAGGTTAAACAAATTGCAACAGAAGCAAACTCAAATAATTTTGTATCCTCAATATGTCCTGAGTAAGGAAAAAAAGTCTAGAAGAATCCCATTAGGGGAACTGTTTCTGGGGATTCACTTTTTATTTACCTTTTGTCCTTTGCATTCTCCTTACCATTGTCTCCTGTTCTTCCCTCAGACTCGTCCCCCAGAAACAGTCCCACAGACCCAGTCCCAAACCCAATCTCTTGCTTCTGTTGAGTTTGCTTCTGTTGCAATTTGTTCAAGGTTGACCCCCATTTTGGCTTAAAATGACTAACAGGCAGATCACTGCAAACAGACCCCAGCCCTTGCATCACCACTGGCTAGTCAGAGTCAGTGTGGTCAGACTTCAGGACCAGCAACAGGTCAGAGCATCTACCAGACACAGGCAGTCAATCACATACCCAATTCAGGAATTTAAGTTGAGATGATTTTGCCAGATTAAAAGGATAGTTCACCCAAAAATGAACACAAAAAAATAATTATAATTAGAAAGAATAATTATAAATTATTATAAAGAAAGAATTATGTTGTATCCTTCCTAGGATAAGATTTTATATTGATGGGCAATACAATTGTTTACATTTTTCAAGTACAATTAAAAAAACAGTTTTTTTTTTTGTAAATGTGAGCTTTTTTGTAAATAAACGCAGCAGTACATAACAGACACATGCTACGGTATCTTATCTCCTTGGTGCTTAAGCTTTGTTTTCTGCAAATATTTTGGATGTTCAACACTTATAGACACAAACAGAGTGACCCAATTCCTTCCATAAGCTTTTCCACTGTGTGTGTGTGTGTGTGTGTACTGTGTACCCCCGAAAGTAGCAGTGGCCACCCCCTGGCCACCCCATGTATAAAACTCTAGTTCCGCCACTGGTAGGACCATAAAATGTTCGTTCAATCATTTCATTTGGTCGGATTGTGTTCCCTGTCAGTCAACGTGTGTTTGCACACAGCGCAGCCTGTTCACACAGACGTCATACGTTATCAGCGCGTTCACGTACACTGTAGTGTAAAGACAGAGCGAGAACGGCAGACAAACAGTTGTTAATGTTCATTATTGTAGTCCTGTTACTCACTGTACTACTGTAAAGTTTTCTCAGCGGTGAATGGCACATTATGTAATCCAATAATGTCTCTGGTCGCCTCTCTTCTGGTCTGAGCGCATGAATGTGTTTTGGAGGAGGTGTGGCTTTGGACGGCCGTTTATAGTAAAGGTGGGAACGCTTTCAATGCTTGCAGGCTAAAGTTAACATTTCCCAGATCACCTATTTCACCTTTAAGTATTTCATATGTTTTAAATGATTATATAATCATTTAATATAATAATAATAATAATAATTCATGATCCTTGACTCATTTCTTTTTATTTATGTAGGCCTGTCAGTGTCTACAAAAAAAGTGCTCAAAAGGAAAGCAGTTGCATCACCTTCCTCACAAGCCAAAATGATTAGCATGTGCCGTCCCTCCAATCCTGCCTTCTCATTTGAGAAAAAAATGGATATAAACTCTCTATCAAGATAAGATATGTTTATTTCATTTTATATGAACAAAGTTTTACTGTAGCTTTTATATAATTGGATAATTTTTAAAGATTTTGGAATTCATTAACGTCAGACTCAATAACAAACTTAATGAAGGCAGCCGAACTACCACAGCTAAACAGCAAGCACCAATTTGGGTTGCATTTGTTATTATGGGAGCTGGTCAACTTTATCGTGTGGAGCTATTTCTACCGAGGTGGATACATCATACACAGTATCATATGGAATTGTATTGGAATGGTAAAGAGTGTTGGTATGTGACAGGAGGGCCTCCACTCAAGGATAAAATATGATGAACAAGTCTAAGAATGTTCCACATATGGTTGAAAATACCATCATTGGCCTAGAAAGATAACATTCTGGGAGTCAAGACTATAAAGGAGGAAGGATGCCCTCCCTTCACTGTCACACTCTGCAGCCACTCTGTGTGACTGTACGACTGCTGGCCTTTTCCTGCAAGAAAAATAAACCTCATCAAAGACTATTTGAAATGTTTTCCTCTTCTTCAGTGATAGAATTTTGTTTGCCACCACAAGCTCAAATACTGATGTTGTGGCTCAGTTTCACATCCTTTTTTATTTCTTAGCTTTTAATAACACAGCAAAACATAAACCTGTGTTTATCACTTGTTTCCAGATATTTAACACAGCTCTCGTTCTCCTAGAGTTGCTGCTGTGTTAATTTTCTTTCCAGAATGTTGCAGCACTGGTTTGGTTCGATCTGTTGTTTTAGGCAACATGTCCTGAGATATAGAGAAATAAAAGCTGTTCAAGGATGCACAAAGAGTAAGAATCAGATGTTAGTGTTGCTAGATTTTTACAATTAATTTGTATTAATTTGTAATTTGTAAATCTGCACTAAAGGAAAATAATATCTCTGCAGATTTACCCATCAGTCAACCGCACACATGCAATAGTAAACAGGAGCAAGACGTTTGTCCACTCAACAGAAACCACATTCATTTGGGTCAGTCTGACTATAAACTAACCTGAAATAAACTGGTTTCACTTTGAAATTGAGCTACTAAAGTTTCTAAACTAGTATTCCGTGGAAACAATGTTTCTTGCATGAGGGTAAAATACACTTTTTTTTATTTAACTACTGTTTTGAGGGGATATTTAAGGATTATGTGTTATTAAATGCAATAATCTTAAATGGATATCTGTTCTCTGATCTAAATGTAATGAAGACTGCAGATGGTCTCAGTTCTTGTGGTTATTTCAGCATCTTCTGTTCTCTGCGGTTACAGACCCTGTCTAGAGAACAACAACATTAACAAAACGTCTTGTTTATTTCCAAACCTCATGAAATACACTGAATAGAGTACAATGTAGAACTAACTTGATACAAGTTTACACATTAATTCTTTGTTTGTGTTGTTATTTTAACGTCTCATTTCATATATTTTTTGTCCCTTTGAGTTCCAGACCACATCCTGTAGATGTTTGACAGTCTCTCAGCAGACACAAACTGACCCTTAATGTTGTTAACATGCATTAAGTGATATTTTTTATTTTTATTTTTTTATTTATTTTCCACAATTTCACACATTGCATATGTTGCTACATGTTGGAAGTAGCATATTACAAGGTTGACAAGTTACAAAATATACTACTTTTTCAGCAGCCAAGGACTACTACTATAGTACACACCACGGTTCATGTAACCTACCCAACAACTGATCAGGAAAAAAAACAATAGTGTTCTATTGTGAAAAAAATGGACTCCCAAGAAGCAATAGCTTATAAATAGGGGTCCATCCCACCACCAACACCACCCCACCCGCCTGATAAGGTTTATGTGAGCAGTCCAACTTTAGATGCCAGGACAACCATTCTTTAAATTGTGGGTATTTAAAATACAGTTACCTTAAGCAGACAAAAACTGACAGTCACGATACCTTTGTGCCTCAATTAGAAATGATCCATGTACCAAGAGAAAGGGGTTTAACTCTCAGCCGCAAATCCCTCGGGTTTATATCTCTCCAGTAGTTGTTGCTTTAGTTTCTTTTTAAATATAGATAATGAAGCAGATTGTTTTAAATTAGTATCCAGCTCATTCCATAATTGTGGACCACTGTAACATACACTAAACATAGCACTTGTTAAGTTCCTACATTTACCTTTTAGGAACAGCTTGTGTCTAGTGTGGTGTGTGTGAGAAGATGTATATAACGGAATGAGCTCACACAATCTAATGTTTAACCTGTTGACAACATTGTACATTGCACATGCATTATGATAAAAATTACATTCAGGAAGCTTTAGTAGTCCATGTTTATGGAAGAGAGCATTTGTATGAGAGTTACGTGTGGACCATGAAATAGCTCTTATGGCTTTCTTTTGTAATATCAAGAGTTTCTGAGTATAAGTAGGGTAAGTATTATTCCAAATAATATTACAATAAATCAAATGAGGCTCAAACAGAGTCTTATACAGAGAGAAGAGCATGTCTAATTGGAGCACATGTCTCACTTTAAAGAACAAGCCCACAATTTTAGATAGTTTTTTAACCAGCTCATTAATATGTTTCTTAAAGTTTATGAATTGATCTATATGTATTCCAAGAAATTTTATTGCATCCACTCTTTGAATAGCTCTACCATCTATGTTTAAATTAATGTCACAATCACTGTACTTATAAAAACAATATAAAAGGTTTTACTAATGTTTAGCGATAGTTTGTTACATTTAAACCAGGTATCTATTTCTGTTAGTCTGTCATTTAAGAGTTTTTCAAGATGATTCAAGTCTTTGTGGGATACAAACAGATTTGTGTCATCAGCAAAGAATATTTTATGAACATCACAGGAACAATGTACAAAATCGTTAATATAAACTATGAACAAAAGAGGCCCCAGAATAGATCCCTGGGGAACCCCAAATACTATATTTTCCAATCCGGAATCAATACCATTTAAGGTCACATATTGCTGTCTTCCATAAACATAGTCACTGAACCACTGGAGAGCCACACCCCTGACCCCGTAGTGCGACAATTTTCTAAGTAAAATTTGAAAATCAATCGTGTCAAATGCTTTAGAAAGGTCGAGAAAGACCCCGACACCGGCTTCTTTTCTTTCAAAAGCGTCATATATTTTCTCTACAAGATCTAAAATGGCCATACTTGTGCTGCTATTCTTCCTAAAGCCATATTGTGAAGATTCTAGTATGTTATTTTTATTAAAGTAATCTACAAGTCGCGAATAAACCACCCTTTCTAATACTTTAGACAACGTTGGTAGAATTGATATGGGTCTATAGTTTTGAAAATCACTTTTGTCCCCAGATTTGTATACTGGTATTATCTTTGCTACCTTAGTTTGTTTTGGAACAATGCCATGCTGTAATGATAAATTAATTATATGGGCAAATGGCTCAGCTATTTCATTCACTATAGCTTTGAGGATCATACTACAGATACCATCAGCACCAGCTGTGAAAGAGCATTTCATTTTATTAATAATGTTAGTAACTTCCATTTTACAGGTAGGTCTAAAGTAGCAAGAACTGGGATAATTATTCCTCAAGAATGCTTTATAATTGGCACCCCCTGGTGGACCAAATTGTTGAGACAGTTTCTTTCCAACAGCGGCAAAATATCTATTAAACAAATCTGGCAGTGAATCTCGTATTGTAGAATTATTTGATTGGGTTGGCACAACAGTGTCAGGGATAACTGAGGATTTATTACTGCGGCCAAGTATCTCATTCAACACCTTCCAAGATTTTTTCTGATCGCCCGAGGCAGTTTTAAGACGATCAGTGAAGTAACTCGCTTTGCTGTCTCGTATTAAGCTAGTTAATTTATTCTAATACTGTGTATATAAGGTTTTATTATTACTATTTGGATTCTTCCTGTATTTTTTGTAGAGTCTATCCTTCTTCTGGATAGACTTTAGGATTCCTTTGGTGATCCATGGATGAGTTTCCTTTTTATGTTTAATTATCCTTTCTGGAATAGATTCGTTGATAGCATCGGTTATTACATCAATTAAGAAATTATACGCAAAATTGGGGTCTATAGCATTGTAAATTTCATCCCAGCTTTTACTTTGGAGGTGTTGAATTAGATTTGCAAGTGTTTTGTTATTTAGAACTTTTACCTTCCTATTAGTACAAGGATCAGATACTATTTTTTTCCAGTTTGTAAAGAATACAACAGGGTAATGATCAGAGATGTCAGAAAATATTACACCCGATTTACAACCAGTATTTTGTAAATTTGTTATAATATTGTCAATTGTAGACATACTTCTCTCTGTAACACGTGTGTGTTTATCAATAGTAGGATAGAATGATGAGGAGTAGAGGGTATTTAAAAAATCAGTTCCCTTTATATCTTCTTTAGAAATGTCAATATTAAAGTCACCCATAATAATACTGTTTTTGTTCATCTGGTTTATACTGAGAAGGAGATTATCAAAGTGGTTTCTGAATGTTTCAAAGTCAGAGTTCGGTGGTCGATATTGTTACACCTGGCTCAAAGATGTAACATAAAGGGAGACGACACGGCGGAATCACATTTTAAAATAAGATTTATTACAACAAAACATAATAACACATAATTGAAGCATGGCTCTGGCAAACTGCTCGAGCAACAAAGGAGCAGCCGCCCCGACAAACTCTCGCACTAGGGTTAAATAACAGCCAAGATGAGCATCAGGTGTACTCCAATCACGCCTCAATCACAGAACCTGCCAATGAAAAGAAAGAAACCAAAACACCCAAACCAACACAATCCTAACACACCCCCCTAAAAAAAAATATCCCACATCAAAATAAATATCTTACATAATTAAAGGTAGGTCAACTTACATCAATTGGAGACCACAATCTCACTCCAGCACAGGGGCCCGTGACAGGGTATCCGCCAAAACATTCTCAATTCCCTTGATGTGTTTAATCGTCAAATTATAAGGCTGTAAGAACAATATCCACCTCATTAAATGTTGACTCGGACTCTGCAACGAATGAAGAAATGTCAAAGGATTGTGATCCGAATAAATGACAACTGGGGACCCTCCCCCAACATACACATCAAAATGTTGTAGTGCCCAAATCAGTGCCAGCATCTCCTTCTCAATAACAGAATAATTGAATTGATATGAATTAAACTTGCGTGAGAAATAACTAACTGGATGATTGATACCACCATGATGAGTCTGGAGAAGAACCGCCCCTGCTCCCACTTGACTTGCGTCAACCTGAATCTCAAACGGAAGACCACTTTGGGGCGCTGCCAAGACAGGGGCAGCAGTCAACAGCAACTTCACATTCTCAAATGCCCTTTGACAATGTGAAGTCCACTCAAATTTAGCGGAGTTCTTTAAAAGATTAGTCAAGGGACAAACGACCGATGAAAAATTGGGGCAAAAATTACGATAGTAACTAGCCATCCCAATAAACCTCATAAGCTCTTTTTTAGTACCTGGAATAGGGAAATTTTCTATCGCGCTCACCTTAGCGCGCAACGGGCGCACCAACCCTTGGCCCACCTCTTTTCCCAAATAAGAAACAGTTGCTCGTGCAAAGTCACATTTAGCTAAATTCACTGTCAAATTAGCCTCCATCAAACGACGAAATAAATCTCGTACCCGTGTCACATGCTGATCCCAGCTATCGCTGTAAACTATAACATCGTCCAAATAAACCGTGCAACCTTCTAAACCAAAGACTATCCGATTCATTAATCTTTGAAATGTCGCAGGAGCATTGCGTAACCCGAAGCTCATAACGGAATAAGAGTACAACCCTGAAGAAGTTATAAACGCAGTTATTTCCTGTGCTCGAGGTGTCAAAGGCACCTGCCAGTACCCTTTAAGTAAGTCAAACTTACTAACATATTTCGCCGAGCCCACTTGATCTACGCAATCCTCCATCCTCGGGAGTGGAAAAGCGTCAGGTTTGGTGATTTTATTAATTTTTCTATAGTCCGTACAAAACCTAAACGTTCCGTCCGGTTTTCTAACCAGCAAACACGGCGAAGCCCAACTTGAAGACGATGGTTTTGCAATATTATTCTTCAACATATACTGAATCTCTGACTCTAACTTCAACCGTTTTTCAAAAGGGACACGATAAAAGCGCTGGCGTATAGGTGAAGCATCACCCACATCCACATCGTGCTCTATTAAATGGGTTTTTGATGGAACATCCCCAAATAATAATGGAAACTCACATATCAACTGTGACAGCTCTTTTCGCTGCAAAACAGATAAATGAGACAACAAACTCTTTAAATCTTTTAGAGTCTCAGAATTTTTTAATCGAGGAAGCATTACAGCATCATCTAGAATCATAACCTCCTCCTTCTCTCCCCCCAAAAACTGACCCTGCTCATCAGTCACAAGACTGACCACCGCGGATGATTTAACATCAGTTTGTTGACAATCGCGGGAGAAAAAAGGTTTCAATAAATTTACATGACAAACTTGGGTTATTTTCTTTCTGTCTGGGGTTGCAATTTCATAATTAAGATCGGATAATGAGCGCACAACAGTGTATGGTCCTACAAATTTTGCACAAAACGGAGAGCCCACTAAAGGCAACAATGCCAAAACCTGATCCCCAGATTTAAATACCCGTTGTTCAGACTGACGATCAAACAACTTTTTCATCTTTGTCTGCGCTTTTTCCAAATTTTTCCGTGCTGCCTGACCAACCAAAAACAAACGTCTTCTAAAACCATTTACGTATTCAAGCAAACTTTTTGGTGGCTGTTTACCTCTTAACTGATCTCCCACAACGGCAAGCGGACCGCGCACCTTGTGTCCAAAAACTAAATCGTTGGGGCTAAAACCCAAACTAGACTGTGTAACCTCCCTGGCAGCTAACAAAAGCCAGGGAAGTCCTTCCTCCCAATCTCGATTTAATTCAACGCAATACGCACGTAAAAGGGACTTAAGCGTTTGGTGAAACCGTTCCAGCGCCCCCTGGCTTTGAGGATGGTACGCGCTGGAACGGTTATGTTGAACTCCCAACTGTTTTAAAATTTCCGCAAACATCTTAGACGTAAAATTCGTTCCCTGGTCACTTTGAATGACCTTAGGGATACCGAAAATTGAAATAAACTGAGTGTTACGGTTGTGATTTTTTTGTTGTTGTTCCTGCTGTCTCCTTCTCCTTAGGATTGGTCCTGTACTTAATGAGAAGCCATTGGTGGTTGGACCAGAGCAAGAGGCTTGGACTATAAAATCCCCTGGAATTCCTCTGGAGGGAGCTCTCTGCCTCTTTGACTGCACTTGTTGTTGTACTGTGTGTTGGGTGTTAGCTGGTGAACATGTAGCACAACAGATTGTGATGGTTGTGCTCCTTTGTATGTTAACAGAGTGCTGTTAGCTACTTGTGATTTGTTCCTAAAAACATCAAGGCCTTAATGATTCCATCTGTAAAAGTGTACTTGTGAGAAGCAGTAGGGGGTGAGTGCCTTGTTTTTTTTCTTTGTAGGCCAAAAGGCCGTTACTTTTCTCCTGTTTTGGTTAGTTAAGGAGATAGGGTATGTTATTGTATGTTTTGTTTCTTTTATTTTATGATTCATAGGGAAGTTAGTTTCTTTGTGGGAGAGCTAGTTTCTGTTTGTTTATTGTTTTGGCATTAGCTCACCCCTGAAGATTTCTTTTGCTTCTAATCTTTTCCTTGTTTGTTTGGTTTGTTTGATTTTCTCTTTCAAGAGATTGTTTTTTTTGAAGTACACCGCTCTGAAGGCAAACAAAAGAGCCAGAAAAGACAATAAACAAGTTTAACTAAAAAGTATTGTTTTGTTGTTTATGTTGCACCCCTGACCTAGACCAGAGATCGTAACACTGAGACAGGGCTTTTACAACGGACCGAGTCGTAATATTACGCATCGCATAAGCCGCTGGGTAGCGCGTACTTTGACACATTACAGTCAAGAGAAATTTACTTCCCGCCTTCGAGGGAGGTAACGGACCAACACAATCAATTAATAGGTGTTCAAAAGGTTGCTCTACTGAAGGTATTGGATACAATGGGGCCGGTTTCAGTGGTTGATTAGGTTTTCCGGTCACTTGGCATATATGACATGTTTTAATAAATCGCGAGATATTTTTCTTCAATAGTGGCCAATAAAAATGCCTCAAAACTCGGTCATATGTCTTTTTTACACCTAAATGCCCAGCTATATCACCATGAGCCAATTGGAGTACAACATCTCTGAATTTCTCAGGTACAACAACTTGAACCTGTGACTCACCACCACACTCTTCACTCTGGGCAAGCCACTTACGCAACAACACCTCATCATGTATAAAATATCCAGTTGCGGCACTCTCCACATCTTCTGGTCGGAGAACAGCAGCAAACAAACCCTTCAACCCAAGATCTTCCCTCTGGGCGATGACAAGCTCTGCACGAGAAATTTTAGACAAGAGAGACAATCCAGGAGCAATCGGTACGCTGGTATCACACAAATTTTTTTTCTTAGACCGCGTCACAACACAAGACGCATACTCCACCTCTCGACACCCCTGATCGGGAAAAGACACTGGAGTGACAATTGGTGAGGGAGACAGCACCGGCCACACACTTTCACCAGCCAAATTGTTGCCCAAAATGATGTCAACTCCCTCCACAGGCAAAGAAGGGCGCACTCCCATAGTCACTTCCCCATCGACTAACTGGGACTGCAAAATAAATTTAACTGTTCAATAATTATCATTTCTCGTAACTCACCAAATGTCTGTACCTTGGATGTCATACACCAACGATCAAAATGATTACTTAACTCCCGTGTTACCTCCACATGAGTTTGTCTCTCACCTTTCCTCCAAGTCCGAAAACGTTGGCGATAAGCCTCTGGGACTAACTCAAAAGCTTTTAACACAGCAGATTTTACACTTTCATACTTCTTTCTGTCTTCTACTGAAAGAGCAGTATACGCTTCCTGAGCTTTGCCCACTAAAACAGATTGAAGCATAACTGTACGGTCGGTCTCCGGCCATCCCCGTTCGTCTGCTATGCTTTCAAATAATGAAAAGAAAACATCAGGATCTTTCTCATTAAAGACAGGCAACAATTTCAGACTACTAATTAAATTAAAAGAATAGTCTGCGTGATCCCCAGATGAGCTTCCTTCACCTCGAAGTCTCAAGCTCTCAAACTTTAATTGAAACTCTTGATTCTGTCGCTCTACTGCTAATTTCTGCTCATTTCTCATTTTTTCAAATTCCATTTCACGCTGTCTCATCACATCATCCAATTTACATTTTTCTAATTCTATCTCACGATCGCGCATCTCTTTTTCGTGCGATTGTTGTATCTTAATAAGCTCTTTCTGCTGCTCAAACGATAACCCAACGAATGAAATTGATTTCTGAGCTACATTTTTTCCAGACATAACTGGTAATATCTGAAGATCGCTCAATTTCTTTCTTACCATTTCTCGAACCTCGTCTTTTCTCAATCGCTTATCAACACCACTCAATTCATACCGTTCCACAATTTCCCACAGCTGTTTCTTCGAGCACAGATTTAATAACTCCTCTGACGGAGCTTTACAAAATTCTTCAATCGATGTCATAATGTAACAAATACAAAACTAAATTAAAGAAGAGAAAAATAAAAAAAAACTAATTTTTTAACCTAGCCTACCTATAATTCTAATACCAATTCAGCTCAGGTAATTCTTACGGTCAAAATCTGTGCATCTTTTCTCCACCTCCCCACCTAATCTTAACACAACCCTCTAACTATCTACCACCTTTCTTCATGCGCTCCCGAGAGTCAAGCCCTTTGAAGCACCCAAATACCGCTGGCGCAGAACCGAACAAACAGTTCGGAACTAACACCACGGCAGTGCACTCGACCCAGGAGACACACAAAAATAACAAACTAAAACAACAAAAAAAAACAACAAACAAATATCGCTACAACCTAACTGGGGAGCATAAAGAAACACCATTTTAACCGCAAGAACTCACCTTTTCAGTGCTGACCAAAATATGAACCAATGCTCCAAACCAATTTTGTTTCGTTTTTTCTGCCTCAGTCTCTCCCACCTAACAAATAAAAATACAACAACTTATATTAACCAAACAATCTTTAAATTGGACGAGCCCCCATATGTTACACCTGGCTCAAAGATGTAACATAAAGGGAGACGACACGGCGGAATCACATTTTAAAATAAGATTTATTACAACAAAACATAATAACACATAATTGAAGCATGGCTCTGGCAAACTGCTCGAGCAACAAAGGAGCAGCCGCCCCGACAAACTCTCGCACTAGGGTTAAATAACAGCCAAGACGAGCATCAGGTGTACTCCAAATCATGCCTCAATCACAGAACCTGCCAATGAAAAGAAAGAAACCAAAACACCCAAACCAACACAATCCTAACAATATATTACTCCAATGATGATACATGCACCACTCGCCATTTTAACTTCTAGGAATAATGAATCAGAGTGGTCATCATCAACTGTCAAATCATGACGCACCTTCACAGAATAATGAGAGTTTACATACAAGCATACTCCTCCTCCGATTCTACCCTGTCTATTAATACAATACAATGAGTATCCATCTATTTTATGAATATCTAAAAGGGTTTGCTCACTCATCCATGTTTCACTACAACCAATGATATCAAAACTTTTACCTGTGCTAGCAAGAAGTGCAACCAGATTGTCATGATGCTTTTTAAGACTTCTAATATTTAGATGCATTACAGAAAAGGAAAAGTCATTAATTTGTTTCAGATCTTCAGGGTTGTAATAATCACAGCTTGTATTGGTAGAGGTACAGAGGTAATGTTCAAATTTCTCATATTCAGTACTACAATTTATGTCTATCACACCCATTGTTTTATACTAAAATTATATTTCTGGTAGTAGAAATACATTCCATACAGAAAACCTAGGACCATGCTCTTCTTTTTTATTGAGGCACCCTGTGTATATGAGAAAAAACAAAACAAAACAAAACAAAAAAACAACAACATGAAAGAAAGAAAGAAAAAAAAGTTGGACATCCATCCAAACATCCAGTTACCAGCTCTCCATTTAGGATGTAGCATATTGTATACAGTACCACCCACTGTGCCCCGTTCACGCATAATTATCCGTAATGAACTTGGATGGGGAAATAGAGCACTCATAGTCACATTAATAAAGTAGATGCTACTTTACCAGTCAAGTGATGGTTGAAAGAAAAGCTTCGGCCTTGTTTGGGTCCTTGAATGACTTCTGCGCTTCATTTACCTTAAAGAACAGGGTAGCTGGATAAGCCATCCTAAAGCGTATGTTCCTTCTAATAAGTTCAGCGCAGACCGTGTTGAACGCCCGTCTTGCAGCCCGAACGTCTGGAGGTACATCTGGCACAATGCGCAGTGGCCGACCCTCATACTGGAGATTCCCAAGGCGTTTCACTGCTGCCGTTATCTTCAAGACGTCTCTGGAGTGTTGGAGTTTAATGAATATTTTAAAGTTACTAGCTACTAGTATTTAATTCATCATTTCATCATGACATTCTGCATTCTTCTTTGATGTTGAATGAAAATATATTAATATATTTTTTCCCCTGGTGGGATAAGTGTTGTGCATTTTTATTATTTATTTCTTGTATGGTTCTGTCTTATCATTTAAAAACATCTGAAACTACATTTAGTATTTTAACAACACTGCATTCAGTCAGAGTTTTTTTACTCAGACCTCAGATGCGCTTGTCTTGCAGATGAAGCTCATGGAGAACTAAACCGACTGAACATGAACTGATACATCATGTTGCTTATAATCCCAGTGGAATGTATGAGTTCCCAGTTTAGGGGATTGTGGGCCCTATTACTTTTACTTTATTTAAAAATGTATGGTTCTTCAGCTTCTTCCTAAAATGTATTATATCATTTATATGAATGTATTATATCATTTACATTATTAAATGTATTATATCAATGATATATATGTATATCTTATTTAAACACTTAAATTTTAAATTCACTAAATTTAATTTTGTCATTATTAACTAAGGGACAATCAAAAGCAGTGGTATTAGCATAATAGACAACAACGAGGGCGTATTTTTTTTCTTCAAAGTGGGTAATATTGGGACAAACTCGCCCACCAAGTTGGGACAGGTGCTCATCAATGTCTGTTTTAAAATCAAGTTTTACTTCTCTGTACGGTTCCAGTAGAGCTAAAGAGCTGCAGGTGAACATAATTTCTAATTTCACCAAAAAAAAAATAAAAAATCATACACAAAAATCTGAAATCAGTATTTTATTTTAAGCACAGCATGTTTATAGTTCTATTTCAATTTTGGTATTTTAAACATAGCATTTAAAAACACTGCATCCATTCTTTTTTATTTTTGTCATCATGCAAAAAGTCATGAAAAATGCTAAAAAAAAAAAATAAGTAAAAAAGAATCATCAAGAATCAAAAAGAAGTATCAGATCCAGCACTGTGGGTCTGATGTCTCTCCAGTTCAACTCTTCTTAATCTGATGTCATAAACCAGCACAATGAAAGCAGCCGAAGCGGCCACGCCCACCAGAGCAGTGACGACCAATCGGATCACAGCTTCAGTCCCTCCAAAATAATGGACTTCATCTGAAGAGAGAAATTAAGCACAGAAAAAGTTTTTTTTTTTGACTCAGTAAATATAGACTAATACAATACTAATGTACCGTGACAGAGATTGGTTGAGTAAACACAATGGGGAGAACAAGTATTTGATACACTGCCGATTTTGCAGGTTTTCCCACTTAC
This sequence comes from Vimba vimba, assembly GCA_022828995.1. Taxonomy (NCBI): domain Eukaryota; kingdom Metazoa; phylum Chordata; class Actinopteri; order Cypriniformes; family Leuciscidae; genus Vimba; species Vimba vimba. Next base: position 28,927,355 of record CM040825.1, on the reverse strand, counting down.
AAAGCATGCAGAAGTCTGTCATTTTTATCACAGGTACTCTTCAACTGTGAGTGACCGAATCTAAAATCCAGAAAATCACATTGTATGATTTTTAAGTAATTAATTTGCATTTTATTGCATGACATAAGTATTTGATACATCAGAAAAGCAGAACTTAATATTTGGTACAGAAACCTTTGTTTGCAATTACAGAGATCATACGTTTTCTGTAGTTCTTGACCAGGTTTGCACACACTGCAGCAGGGATTTTGGCCCACTCCTCCATACAGACCTTCTCCAGATCCTTCAGGTTTCGGGGCTGTCGCTGGGCAATACGGACTTTCAGCTCCCTCCAAAGATTTTCTATTGGGTTCAGGTCTGGAGACTGGCTAGGCCACTCCAGGACCTTGAGATGCTTCTTACGGAGCCACTCCTTAGTTGCCCTGACTGTGTGTTTCGGGTCGTTGTCATGCTGGAAGACCCAGCCACGACCCATCTTCAATGCTCTTACTGAGGGAAGGAGGTTGTTGGCCAAGATCTCGCGATACATGGCCCCATCCATCCTCCCCTCAATACGGTGCAGTCGTCCTGTCCCCTTTGCAGAAAAGCATCCCCAAAGAATGATGTAATCTAGAGCGAGCGAGCCAGAGCGCGCGTGCACAGCAGAGAGGGAGAGGGAGCGAGGGAGAGGGAGCGAGAGACCTTGCGTGTGTGCGTGTGTGCGCACGTAAGATAGAGAGCATCTGATTGGCCTGTTTCGGTAAATCAACCAATCAATTGTCAGTGTGGGCGGGTTTTATCTCTTCTCCCGAACCGAATTAATCAGTTCAGTGTATCTAGAAACAGGAGCGCCATGGCAACGAGAGAGTGCCACAAAAAAACATGCAAAAAACGAAAGTATAAGATACATTTTACGGCAGACTACATGAAAGTGTACCCCTGTCTTATAAGAATTAAAACATAATGATAGTCTTGCACGCTGTACAGTTTGTAACAGTGACTTCAGCATTGCCCATGGCGGGTTAAATGATTGTAAAAGAAATGCTGAGGTGAGTTCAACAAGTTTCATTTCATTCATGTGCATATTAGCCTATTCCTTAGACCTGTTTAAAGCTGCAATGGAATAATATAGCTTACTGCTATATAGCTGCGAGCAGCGATTACGGGCCCAAGCCGGTGGCACCGCAACCCCGGTGCCTTTAGTTACCTAAAGGCACCGGGGTGGCGGTACCGCCGGCTTGGGCCCTCCATCGCTGCTCGCAGCTATATTTATATATATATATATATATATATATATATATATATATATATATACATACATACATACATACACACACACATACATATATATGTATATATATATATATATATATATATATATATATATATATATATATGTATATATTATTGTTCAAAAGTTTGGGGTCAGTAAGATTTTTAATGTTTTTAGGAGAAGTCTCTTCTGCTCACCAAGGCTGCATTTATTGATTAAAAATACAAACAAAAACAGTAATATTGTGAAATATTATTCCAATTTAAAACAGCTGTTTTCAATTTTTAAATATTTTACATAGTAATTAATTTCTGTGATCAAAGTTGAGTTTTCAGCATCATTACTCCAGTCTTCAGTGTCACATGATCCTTCAGAAATCATACTAATATGATGATTGATGCTCAATAAATATTCATTATTATTTTCAATGTTGAAAACAGTTGTGTACAGATTTTTTTTTTCAAAATGCTTTGATGAATGTTAAGTTCAAAAGAACAGCATATATTTCAAATATATATATTTTTAACATTATAAATGTCTTTACTGTAACTGTTGATCAGTTTAACTCATCCTTCATAAATAAAAGTACTGATTTATTTTATTTATTTCCCCCAAAAATAAAATTGTAATTATTACTAACCCAAAACTTTTGAGCGGTAGTGTTTAACGTTACAAAAGCTTTAGATTTCAGATAAATGCTGTTCTTTTGAACTTTCTATTCATCAAAGACTGTACACAACTGTTTTCGACATTTAAAATAATAATGAATGTTTCTTGAGTATCAATCATCATATTAGAATAATTTCTGAAGGATCATGTGACAGTGACGACTGGAGTAATGATGCTGAAAACTCAGCTTTGATCACAGGAATAAATAACAGTTTAAAATATATTAAAATAGAAAGCAGCCGTTTTAAATTGGAATAATATTTTACAATATTACTGTTTTTGTTTGTATTTTTAATCAAATAAATGCAGCCTTGGTGAGCAGAAGAAACTTCTCTGTTATGTGCGCGCCACAGACTGCACGCACGTCCGCTTAGAGTTCCGCCTTTTGCCTTCCGTCAATATTACGTTATTAGAAAAATATTTTTTTAGAGAATCGATTTTTTGACATTTGTGAATCGATTCAGAATCGTCCACGTCCGCATCGCGATGCATCTAAGAATACATTTTTTCTCCCACCCCTAGATTTCATACAACAGGTTAATAAACAGTTACAATTAAGTCACTTACATTTTAGATTCAATGTTGACTGTTTTTGTTCTGTTTCAGCAGCGAAAATAGTTAAACAAAGATCACGGCAGAACCATCACGTGTTTTCTCATAACTGAACGATTCAGCATTTTTAACGAATCGGTTGACTCAAAGATTGAATGATCAATCCATAAACATCTGTCTTAATCATGATCGACTCATTCGAACGAATCGTTTGAACGAATGAATCAATGACTCGCTTATTAAGATGGATGCCTGGCGACACCTAATGGCGGTTTAGTGTTGTTTAAAAGCATCATTCTTTCCCACATGTGTGTGATTTGTGTGTGCAACATTATCATTATTTTTCTTTCACTATTATATTAGCGATTTAAAAGCACCCACTCGTGTCACACGTCGATTAACCGGTGGGAAAATATCCTCAGACACATACCTAATAAATGTATATTTAAATACAATATTGGCCTACCTGGTAAAAAGTTTTATATACTATTTTGATGTCCTTTTGGACACAAGAGGGCAGTATAGCCCTATGTTTGCTTTTTTGTTGAACCAAATAGCACTAAATAGCCTGTTTTAACTTTTTCATTCTTCTTGAATTGCAAAAACAGAATAAAATGGGTTTAGTTGTGATATTTGTATTCTTTTATATAGAAATAAATGGTATATAATTACATTTTTAGAAGATTTTTAGTGTTTCCTTTTTGGACATTACTTTAATCCCTCGCCATAGCAAAACCATTTGAGATATTTATTATCCATTCACAATTTAGCATATTTAATGTAGTTTCATCATGTTGAAAAAGTTTGGTACGAATAAAATAAATAGTTTAAGAGGAGTGGCTAAAAATTCAGAGGCTGATTTTGCAAAAAAATTCACATTCAGACCAAAATATCTGACTTCCTGATGGCCAGAGCTATTGAATGTAAATTAGAAAGTTGTCCGGCTTGATGAGAACAATATACAAACTGTTTTTTCTTTACTGTAGTTAAAACTAACCCCCCCACTTTTGTCAAAAGCATGTTGAAAGTGACACACTTCCTGCTGCCAGTTGGTGGCGCTATAACTTTGACTCACAATAGCTACATCCATCTGATCGGCCTCTTACCACGAACACACTGCTGAAGTTTCATCAAGATCAGTTAATGTATGCAGAAGTTATTCCACTTCCGTGTTTCTCTTTTCTCGCCATAAATTCGATTCCTCGCCACAGCCAAACCGTTCGAGATATCAAAAATCCGTCCGCAATTTAGCATCCTCAAAGTCTTGACTACATGCACACCGAGTTTGAAGGGGACACGGTGAATTTTCTAGGAGGAGTATTTCACATTCCACAGCAAGCGTTTTCCAAACAACCCATAATAGCCGACTTCCTGTTGGGCTGGCGTAAAACTTGACCGGGGTAAAGTTGTTCGGCCCGATGAGATCTATATGTGTACCGAGTTTCATATTAATTCATGCGAGCGTGTTTGATATATGGATCAAGTTTTAGAACCCCGTTCAAGGGGGCGCTGTTGAGCCCCCCAGCCACGCCCGGGTACCAGCTTCAGCCCGGCCCTGATGGCCGTGGGTTCTGACCTGTGTGCAAAGTTTCAAGAGTTTTTGAGCACGTTAAGGACCCCAAAAGCCCCTGAAACCTTGATTAACAATATAAAAGCAATAGTCAAATCCCCCCCTCCCCTCACACACACACAGACACAGAGAGAGGGAGAGAAAATTCTTCAGAAAATCCACATTCAAACCAAAATATCTCTCTTCCTGTTGGTCGGAGATGGTTCATGTAAATTAGAAAGTTGTCCGTCTTGATGAGAACAATACACATACCAAGTTTTGTGATTCTAGGAAAAACTAAGCCCCCATTTTTGACTAAAGGTGGCGCTACTGAGCCATTCCACCACGCCCGTTTCTGAAACTTTGCACATGTCTACGGGCTAATAAATGTGATGTGTCTGTTGAGTTTCATGCAATTTCAAGTATGTTAAGAGTCTCAAAAGCATCAAAAAATAATATTAAAGTTTGATGCGTTGCCACGGCAACAGTATCTAAGATATCAATAATCCTTTCACAGGTTTACATCTGCCGTGTGTCTACATTGTACGCATAAAGTTTGAAGCAAATCGGGTAAAAATAAGACACTGATTTCAAAGCATTTTGAAAGTGATGTACTTCCTGCTGCCTGTTGGTGGCGCTATAACTTTGACTCACAATAGTCACATCCATGTGATCGGCCTCTTACAACGAACACACTGCTGAAGTTTCATCAAGATCAGTTAATGTATGCAGAAGTTATAACACACTTCCTGTTTCATTTTTTCGCCATAAATTTGTTTCCTCGCCACGGCCAAACCGTTCGAGATATCAAAAATCCGTCCGCAATTTAGCATCCTCAATGTCTTGACTTCATGCACACCGAGTTTGGAGGCGAATCGATGAATTCCCTAGGAGGAGTACATTAAATTCCACAGCATGCGTTTCCAAACAACGCTAAATAGCCAACTTCCTGTTTGGCTGGCGTAAAACTTAGAGCACGAAAGTTGTTCGGCCCAATGAGATCTATATGTGTACCGAGTTTCATATTATTACATGCAAGCGTGTTTGATTTATGGACACGTGTTTGGATCCCGTTCCAGGGGGCGCTGTCGAGCCCCCCTGCCACGCCCGGGTACCAGCTTCAGTCCGGCCCTGATGGCCGCGGGTTCTGACGTGTGTGCAAAATTTCAAGAGTTTTCGAGCATGTTAAGGGCCCCAAAAGTGCCCGAAAGGTTGACAAAATAATAATAATAATAATAATAATAATAATAATAATAATAATAATAATCCTACCGAAAACAATAGGGCCTTCGCCCTTTCAGGGCTTGGGCCCTAATAAATAAAAGCAGTTTACATGAATAGTATAAGCAGCTTATAAATAGTAAAAGTAATCTACAAATTGTAACATTATGAACAAATAAATGCATAGGCCTATAGCCTATAGAAATTATGTATTATGCTTTTATATATTTTAGGGACAACAACTCTGTGGTGAAATGTCATATCCTTGTCCTCCTTCCAATTTTTTTTTTTTTTTTTTTTTTGGGGGGGGGGGGGGGGGGGGGGGGTGGTACCTCCCTGAAATGAACTTTTGTAGGTTGGGATGTCTGTTATAGTGTCTTAATAGAGTATAGCGCTAATTACACACACATAATTTTTGTTTTATTAGATGAGCTGCATACACATTTTAAATGGATTTATATCTACAGTATTTAACAACAATACTTTTAAATAAGACACGATGGCTTTGTATGATGAACAGATTGAATTTCGGCTTTTATTCATCAACGCACACATCAGTTAACACACAAAAGTGCGCCCATTAAGGGCGCATATCGACCACTATCGACCACTCGCGAGCACCCTTCTGAAGCCTAAAATGAGACACCTTGCGGTCTCATAGACTTAATGGACACACGGCAGCCATTTTTAAGTCCACAAGATTGTGGCTGCGACCGAAGTACATAGGCCTACTCTCTTGAGTACTTCAGAAAAAGGTATGTTCTATATATGAATTTGTGTAGTTACTGGCACAAATAGTATGAGTACTAGTAGCCTACTACAGTATTAGAAACTGTAGTATGAAGGCGATCCAGGTGTAGATTGTTCTCGCGTGTCAAGCAGGTTCGGTTGAGCTTCTGTGTGTGTTCCCTGATCAATAAAATGAGGACTGTGTCGATTTAATAGGCTATTTTTATCATAACAGAAAGATTACAGAAATTAAAGAAATATTATTGTTTGGGTTAGTTAGGCTACACCTAATTCTACTTTACTTTTCAGTGCTGTTTGATTGATTACTCATATTTATTGCCAAGGCTGTCTGTATTTTATAACTCTTTCATAAACAATAAAAGATACAGAATACTGATTTTAAGCAGATAAACACCTCATTCATAAATTAGTTCACCACATCTTGACAGAAATATTAAAGACACCTCACTGTTGGTTTTGTTTTCTTATACTTGTTGTTGTTGTTTCTTTTCATTTGTAATTGTTTCTTTGTGGGTATTTGCATTTAAGGTAGCCTATGTTATATATTTTTTATGCTCCGGTCTGAGGCTGGTGCTGTGGGTCTGCAGCTGGATACTGAACAGTGGGTATAAAACGCGGGTATTTCCGCCAATAGTTATAGGAATTATAAAAACGTTCTTTCAGTGATAAAGACCCTTGTGTCTCCAAGCGAGAAAAGTGAATGATTGTGGAGGCTTTTCAATACGGTGTACGTTGTGGCCATCTGGGGGTCAAATAATGAATATCACCTTCGTGTCTGGCCAATTGAAATGAAACGATTGTTTTAGCCGTACAGGAGGAGAAGGCTACAGCATACAAAGTATATGTAGATGTAATGTCCAGTATAAAAACCATCTTGAAAAATTGATAATTTTGAGAACGATTTAGTGTCATTTACAATATGAAAAAGGACATTAGGCTATATATTAATTATACTACACCTACCGTAAACAGTAACACTGAACGTCTTTATTAACTCCTTGTTATTGATAATTGTACTAAATTTATAGACTCCAGTGTCTGTGGTTCTGGTGTCGCTGATGGTGAGAGATCCGTTTCTCTCCAGCTTCAGTCTGTCTTTGAATCTCTCATCATCATACTTTGGATTCTCCAAGTTAATTGTGTAAGCTATGCGACTGGTGCCAAACCTCCACTCGATCTCATCCGTCAACTGTACTTCAGAAACATTCGAGTCCAGAGTGACAGAGTCTCCCAGCATTACTGACTGAACTTCATGTGATTCAACATGAAAAACACCTGCAGAACGAGATTACACGGCTTAAATATTTAAATCATGTAAATCTTCTTACCGTAAGAAGAAGTGTGTAGTAGCCTGATATGTAACTACTTTGTGATAGGCCTAACGTTAACATTGTTATGAAAAACAGATTTATAACTTACCAAGACACAACAAAACGAGCAAAACAAACGTGCCAATCATTTTCGCAGAGTCTCAAATTGTCACATAACAAGTCCGAAAATTTGATGTTATTTTAAGAAAATGAATGTTGTTTTTTTTGTTGTTGTTGTTGTCGTTGATGTTGTTGTTGTTAAGTGAATTTTTCACAGATCCGCTTCATTCTCCAACACTCTGCACTCTGCCACCGTTATGTGCGCGTGAGTGTGCAACAGGTGGTGACGTAGACAAATGCTCAAACATTGAGAGAGAGTTTCAGAGCTCTTGGTCCGGTTAAAGAAATCCAGTTCATTAAACTTCTAAGAAGGTTAATAAAACTGACAATGTAAATAAAGTTTGCATACAATTGTAATTGTGCAGCAAAGAAGCTGGTAATAGAGGACACTTTATATATAATAAAGGACACACTATCTATAGTTATTAATAATTATTAGCAAGTACTACAAAAATGTATGAGCAAATCCCTGTGTGCAACAATTCTAAAAAAAAGTAAACCAAAAAGTAAACTGTTGATGATCATCTGTTGGAAGTGGAAATCTACTGGAAAATAATTCCCATGTTTCTTTTGTTTCTTGCTGTTTTGAAGAGAAGTCAAACCATGAGATGCATAGTTGAAGAAGATACCCTTCATACACACTAAATATGCAAACCCACACATCCTGTGAGGTATTTTTCAGTTCACTTCTAATTTCACACTTCTTTTTCTTATCCCTTTAGGTTTGAATAGTCAAAAATAGACCTGCAGCCTAATAATGTTTAGAGTTGTTTTAAGATAATGATTCTGTACCCACTGGATGTAAATAATCTTAAACAGATTTCTGTTCTCTGATCTGAGCTAATGTTTGCAGATGATCTCAGTTCTTGTGGTTTATTTTCAGCATATTCTCTTCTCTGAGGTTATAGGCCCTATCTCGAGAATAACAGAGATACTCTCCCTCATTTCCAAACCTCACAAAAGAAGCTCAATGGACAGAGGAACTGTCTTGACTCAAGTTTACACTTTAATTCTGTTTGTGTGGTTATTTTCTCTTCTCATATTGACTGAACTTTAGTTTGGTCATTTTGAGTTCTCATAGATCACATCCTGTAGATGTTTGACAGTAGATCTGTCTCAGCACACACAAACCCTTAGACCCTTAATGTTCTTAGAGTTATTTAAACACTGCTTTATTCTTGTATTTAATTGCATACTATTGAAATCATCACTTTGTTGTGATTTTTCTTCCATCCATCCATCAGTTCTCCATAACGCTTATCCTATGGGTCTGTAGTGGATTTTTCCCCTAAACCCAACTATCTAGCGTCTTCAAATCGACACTTAATAAATAAAATATGTTGCGTCTACTATCTGTTGCAACAACTGGCCGAGTCTCTTACTCTAATTTACTTGATTCCCTAAACTGACCTGCTAAAGCAAACCTTGTTTTAATGATGTCTTCATTTGCTAATCACAAGATTCTAACAGACTGTCTAGTTTCATTTCCCAAACTATGTTATTTTTACACACACTCAAAGACACAGGTTTTCCATTGGTTTCGTACAGTACATCCTGTTCAAATGTTAGATGTTAAATAAGGTTAGATGTTAGTAACATGGTTAGTTTAATATACAGTTTAAAATTTCTACGACAGGTCACATTAGCATCTTGGGCCGTAGACAGTGAAACACTCTGGACAAGTGGCCAGTCCATAGCAGGACTCTTTTTGTTGTTTTACATTGTTTAATTACGGTATTAAACTAAATAAATAGGCCTATAGACCTAAAAAATATTTCAAGAAAACTGAGCATCATGGCTTGTAGCTTAATTTGTTGTGGGACACCACTTTTGTATATTTTTGTTGTATTGTTATGTCTTATTTTTTTACATTTTCATAGCGTTTCATGCATTTAGACATACCATATCATCAGTGACGTACTGATGTTGACCTCTGCAGTAACGCTCACCAAAGCAGAGGGGGCTTTCTTTCTTTCTTTCTTTCTTTCTTTCTTTCTTTCTTTCTTTCTTTCTTTCTTTCTTTCTTTCTTTCTTTCTTTCTTTCTTTTCCTTAGGATAAAAGACAGTTTGGACCGCTTTGAAATAGTGTGATGATGTAACTCGTAGAAATCACGTGACCTGGTCGGTTTGCTGCGAGTCCATCATCATCCTGCATCACTTCTATCATTCAGTTTGGATGCGGTCGGCAGCGACATCAGTATGAGGAATATGTTCTTCCTTTTTGGGGCTTTATTGCTCGTGGACGGTGAGTCACGTCCATTTCCATTAATTTAACACTTTCGGTTTCAATCGCTTTCAATATAGGCTAAACCGTAAACAGAAAATGCGCACTTGCTCTTGTCATCTAATTTGCTTGTATCACCATTGTTTTTTAACAAACTGCTATAACTTTTCTACAAATAGACGTTGTGAAAAATCATAATGTGAAAGTGACAACGCAATTATAAAGGTATTTTGGGGGGTAAGTTGTTCGTGCATGCGTGTTTGGTAGTGAACACTAGAGAGCGCTGACGACCTGTAATTTTCTGCACAACACTTTTTTTTATTTATGTAGCCTATTTATTTGTGAATAATAATAATAACAATAAGCGTATGTTGGCTACTGTTTTGGCGGAATACAAAATACAGATCTCAAGTAAATCTCTTAAAAGTGTCTCTCTCTTTCCTGTCGGTCGGTTATGGGTGCGGCTCAGAATCGACCATCAGCGGATGCACATTAATAACTTATTATTTATTCAGTCAGATATCCCTGAAACGTATATTAATATGGATTACTTAAAAAACGTCTTAATTTGCGGTATTCAGTGTCACTAGGAGAGCGAGCCACAACGTAACGCTTTTTGACTTTCTCTCAGTTTGTTTAAATCTACTTAGGGTTCAGAGTATTTATTTTTTTCCCACATTAATTCCACACGTCTAGTACAATTGTGTGTGTGTTTTTTTTTTAATTAATACAATGTTTTTTTTTTCTTTTCTTGGTGGCCATAGCCTACCCTGAAAGAATGGCAGTGAAATGTGACAACATGCCCCATAGGTGGGGTACATTGTAACATGACCACGTGACAGCTTAAAACAAGACAAACTGAATTATTTTCTCAATAAAATATAATTATTAACTTTTTCATACAAAATATTGGCATTTTTTAATAATGAATCCATTTAAAAAGTTTGACAACGAACACAGAAAACACACCTATACAACATAGTTCAAAACATAATAATAATTAATATTTTCTGAACATTGACAGTCAGTCTTATTCACCTTTTTCTCATGGTTTCTAAACAGAATTCATAAATGTATATAATAGAATCATAGTTATAATAGGGGCACAATGTAACGCAGTGTGACAACATGCCCCAGCTGCACAACTGGGATTTAAACCTGCTAGTGTCTTCTGCTGGTTAGATCAGCATTAAAGAACCATATCAACTGTTAAATAACATATTGGAGATTCAAATAATATCAGATTTGTCTAATTTTAAATAAACACAAAAAAATATAGATGAAAAATTAACAAATAGCCTAAGAAATATACTTTTGCTATGTATTAACAAATGTTCAGTGATGTCTTCCAAAGATTTCAGAATTTTGGCGTAATTTTTTTCTCTATAGAGTGTTGATATGGCAACTAGTAAATACACTAAGTTCCGTCATGTTAGCATGTGTGGAAGTATTTAAAACAACTGTGTTACAACTAGCCCTGCGTTAGTTTGTGCCTCGCTCTCCCCCTATAGTCTACACCAGAAATCTCTTTATCAAGCTCATCTTTATTATCACTATTTGCCTCTAAAGTAACGTGCGCTGTTGTTACAGTCTGTTTCTGAAACAGTAGGTGGGTTTGGTTTGAATTATTGTAATAAGTTTTACTTTCAGAAATATTATGCAGTAAAACCCCACCTTTATTTCATATAAAATATTTTGATTAAAAAATGTAAAAAAATGGTAAACATTTTAATTAAAAAAAAAAAATATATATATATATAGAAGAAATAGACTGTGATGGAAAAAAATATGAGATGGGAGATAAAATGAGCCTAAATATTTTGCAAATGTTTTCGCTCGCAAAACATTTGTAAATCTATTTTTGAGCCAAATTCCTGAAATTTTACTTTTACTTTTGTTCTGTAAATTCTATATTTTTTGTGACTCACAACTTCTACTGTCATCTGAGGATGCTGGTGTTCATGCATGACTGTGATTAAACTCCTGTTCTTCATTTCTAAGTTAAACTGATAGTGTTTGAACTCACCACAAATCACACACTCAAAAAAATGATTTTAGCTCTTTGTTCAATTTCATTAATTAAAATGAGCATATACGACACAACCCTTCATAGAAATGATTCCAGCTTAATTTCATTAAATGTAATCAATGTAATTTTTAAAAAAAATTGGTTTACCAAATTTTTTTTATTGAGTCAACATGAATATTTTTCGTTCGTCTTAATCGGATGTCACTCAAAAAATGAATTTTGGCCTCTTGTTAAAATAATTAATTAAAATAAGCAAAAGTAACACGATTGTTTAATATTGTCACAACTTAATTTAATTGTGTTCAATCAACCTAATTCGTTTGTGTGAAAACTACATGAATCATTGTTGTTGACATCTAACTGGGCAGTGGATCTGTAGTTCCCAGCATGCTTTGCAAGGGACTGCATTAAGAGGGTCAATTTAGGGAAAAAGTGTTATTTTATGTGTTTTTCAGTAAATGGAAAGATGTTGTTAGTTAATGTTAGTGTTTAATGTTCAGTTATGTTAGAAACTTAGAGGACTTTCTGTAATGTTTTTTTAATTTTCTGGTTACCATTATGCAGAAGAGTGGCGACTGTGTTTAGGCTGTGGGCTCAGTATTACGCTATATGTGCATTAAACCTTGTGTTCAGGCTGTGGGCACTCAGTATACACTATGTGTAAACGTCACTCGCAGACCTGCACAAGTAATATTATATTACTATGTAAAAAATGGTTTTAATTCAATTGAACACTAGTAGTGTCTATCATTAGAAGTGACCGTAGAGTCAAATGAACAAAAATTATAATGTTGGTGATTTAAAGCAGGACAAAAACTAAATGTAGTTAACCTGACAAAACTTTATCTAGCAGGAATGACTAAATTAATTTAAATTCATACAACAAGATTACAACAAATTATTTCAAACTAATTCGATTTTGTTGGAAAAATGTAATTCAATTTCGTGGAAAACCTTTCCTTAATTTAATTAAGTTCATTCAACAGATTATTTTTTTGAGTGCAACACACTCTCTGGTCTCCCCTAGCTATGTGGAATTTTAAAACATCCTTTATGGGTATATATTATCTGACTAATGCCATTCCAGTATAAGGAACATTTAATATTTTAACAATAACAATTTATTTTGGTTTAATCCAGTTCTTCCAGGCTGCACTTTTAATTTTACTTATTTATTTTGCGTGTGTTTTTGTGTTTTGTTTGATTGTTGCATGTGATCTTCCACATTCAGTCACATACTTTTTACATTTATGTCTTATGTTGAAATCACAAGTCACGTCAGGATAATTATCAGGAGACACTGATGTAAGTGTGAAATGGATGTAGGCTACATTTAAAACAATATCCTTAGGAGACTAGTGTATAAAATGTAAAGTGTGTTTTATGGTAAATAGTTATTTGAAATGGGTCTTGGGGAAATTAACTTTTAAAAGCATGTTCAGAGTCTGTGAAAGACAGTTTCAAACTATATCTAGTAAACTAAATAACAGCAGAGTCACACAGCAGTGATACAGACTCAGTTCTGGATTCTCCATCTCTCTGTTTCAGTCACACAGAGAGCACTTCAGTACAATAATGAAAACACACTGTATAACAGGGTAAATTCACTCTAACTCAAATTCACTGCAAAAAATGCCAGGATCGATCAAGAATTAACATCTTTAATTTATGTTTTCCCTACCAGGTGTGTTTGGTGTTGATGTGACAGTGTCAGTGATGGAGGGAGATTCTGTCACTCTAAAACCTCAAACTAAAATACCAGAAGGAGAAGATGATTCAGCTCTGTGGAAGTTTGGTGAATTAATCATAGCTCAAATTAAAAAAGCAGCTGGAAACTTCAATACATCTGAGGGTGATAATGGGAGATTCAAAGGCTGTCTGAAGCTGGATCATCAGACTGGATCTCTGACCATCACAAACATCAGAACTGAACATACTGGACTCTATAAACTAAAGGTCAAGAGCAGAACTGAGACACCAGACCAAAATGTCAATGTTACTGTCACCGGTGAGTAACTCAAGTCTTACAATCTGAGAACTGGATTGAAATCTAGATTAATTTTCTGAGAACAGTTTAGATGATGTGGAATAATCAGAGGTTTATTCTTCAAAACCTGTTGTTGTTTTAGTGAATTAAAGCAGCTATGAGTGTAAGTTAAGATAATAATGTGTAAAAAATGAAATATGTGTAAAGGAAATATTGATTCTTCAGAGATTTACAGCAAAGAGGAATCCAGAGTTATTTTCACAACTTTAAAAAGAAGAAACAAGAGGCATATAAATGACCATACAGTTGTATTGTGTTAAATGTTGTTTTGTTTAATCTGATCATGTCTCTCTTTTACATTACTTTCTTTTATTCATTTATTTAATCTTCCTGTATCCACATGGTATGAAGGGATGGTAAACAACAAAGCTCACACAGATTAGAGTTATTGTTATAGGTAGACACTGCTTATTAATATTTAATGCAGTGTTTTATGAGACACATTAATTAAGAGTGATGATGGATGAAGCTCCACAATGAATAGATTTGATCTGAGACGATCTTAAGAACATGTTGAGCTTCAGCCGTCTGTAAAGTCACATGATCAATGACACTCATTTACTTTTATTTTTTATTATTGCCCTTTTTTAACCAGATAAAACTTTCTGAGATTAAGGATCTCTTTTACAGAAGTGACCTGGCCAAGATGAGCAGCACAACATTATCAAAAAAAAAAAAAAAAAATAGAAAGAAAATCACCATAACATTAAACCATATCATCAAAACAATTAAAACATTTACAAATAGTTTCTTCCTTTCACAGCTCACTAAGCAAAGATCCAAACATGTTCATTGATACCAGGGTCTGCACATTCAGGTCATTCTCTAAATAGTTCTGTCACTACTCATATTTGATTAGTGAACTAGAAATATAGAGCAGATTCAGAAATAGTTTTCATGCATTTTACATCATAAAACACATCGTTTATTTCCAGTGTCATGATCCAAGTTTAAGATCAATATAAGGAGTCATTCAGAAAGATACAAACAGTTTCAAAGGCCAGAGGGAAAAAAGGAAAGCAAAGAGTATAAATATATGCAAAAACAAAACAATTACAGGTGAGCGTACTCATTTAAACTGCAATTACTAAAGAGTTAGCAAACTTCATAACTAAAAAAATAACAATAAAGGTCAACAACCCTTAGATAGGCAGAGGTTCAGATGTCAATTCAACATTCAACAAAAAGAGAGAGAAAAAGAAAAGCAAGAGCAGCAAATCTGAAGAATCTGAGTCAAAGATGTTCAGCATCTCTGCCTTCTAGACCTGTAGCATTATTAGCTTGATCTGTTTTAATCTGTTTGTGTTTCTTCTCCTCATGTGTTTGTTACTGTGACAGATGCTGTGAAATCACTATCAGTGACTGAGGGAGATACTGTCACTCTACACACTGGTGTTACTGATATACAGAGAGATGATGAGATACTGTGGAAGTTTGGAGATCAAGACTTAACCTGTTAACAGTCGCCTCCACTAGTTGAGCTTAAACCCAAACCTGACATACACAGACTAAAACAGACACAGTTCATGAACACTCTGGACTTCAGGCATAACTGAGGACTCTTGAGAAAGATGATAGATGTGGCTTTGTCATTCAAGTAAAAATAATCAGTAATATCATTATAGACTAAGAGTGAGAGAGGCTTAAATATTTTGTAAAATAATGATCAATTTATTTAAATAAAATATATTTAAAACTAAATATGTGAAACTGTGTTATGATCAACTCAAAAATCAATCAATTCAAAGTCACAAGTCTGAATAAGTTATCATTTAAATTTGATTGTAAAGCCACTAAATATTAGGTTCATGAAACATTATCTTACTATAGAATGTAAATATTGAAAAATGGCACTTGGTGACACCAAAATGGCAACTGGTAATTAATTTGAGATGAAAAACAATATGAAATTATTTACAACTGAGCATAATTGTTGTATCTGTAAATTATAAACATTTAAATAGTTGAACTTTGTCTGAAACAGTCGTGCGTTGACAGTACAGCGGTAAAAGTTACAATCATGTCTTTAGGTTTATGTTGGCAGTGCTTTAGTTCATCAGTCACGCTTTTCCGTTGTCAGTTATTTCTCAAACGTTTCACCCACATTTTAAAACTGTTTTTTTTCATCTACTCTTCATAATTATGTTGACAGTTTTACATTATGACAGATATACAGCAAACTGTCCATCCTGTCATCTCTCTGTCTCTACTGACATCCAGTATCTCTCTCTCCACTTCTCAAATCTCTTTACTCTGCCTCATATTCTGTAATATACCACCATTACTATACCAATCATCTGACTTTAGTCTGTACACATTTACCCCAGTGCAGAACTCTTCCCTAAGCAATATATGTCAATATATCTCTATATGTCTCCAGTCTGCAAACATTTACATATTTGTCTCTGTATCAAACTTTTAGTAGTTCTATACATGTTGAACAATTATAATTGTAGCAAAAAAAAGAAGAAAAAAAAAGGTTCTGTTAGCTTACAGCATGTAGGGAATGTAGTGTAGCTTTAGTACCGCACACTTCTCACTTCTCAGCTTCTTGTTATAGTTATTTTGCCGGATCTGTTTGTTTGAGTATCTAGATCAGTCTGATATAGTTACATTGGCTTAACCAATGGAGGGATTTTAGGGGCGGGACAATCAGTTTCGCAAGACCAGGGGGACAAGACAGGCCCTGTGTCCAAATAAATCTACATCCCTACTATATAGCATGTGAAAAACAGCACATCAAATGTCCAAATGTACAGTATTCATAAAGCAATAGCCGAATAATACCTGGATGACCCAGTACTTCCAACAAGATTATAAAATTCACAATGGAAGAACACTTTAATATCCCATAAGGTTAGGGGAAAGAATTAGTAGATATCAGGGAACAGGGACACATTTGCCATCATAGGTCATACTCTAACATGGCAGATGTAGTATGTCTAGATTGTATTCATAATACACACATGCATGCTCTTTACAACATACATTTTAACATTCAAGAAGCAAGTTCTTCATAAACTGTTTTACCGGCTCTGACAGTACATGATCTCCTCTAGTCAGCGGCACACAAAGCGATTGTTCAGGAAACTTTTTTTAATACAGTCATTTGTGTACAACATTTTCTCAGTTCTGATTGGTAATGCTAGTGACACATAAATTACACAATGCACATTTATTAAGAATACAAATATTAAGATTCCTAAATAGAAGCGTGTATGCTTGAACACCTGCATGAGGCTGATTGAGGAATACAAACTATCCTTAAAATCTCTGTAATCATCTCTTCGTTTTTCTTCCATCAAAACTATACATTGGCTGTCTGTGTGCTGTGAATATTGTTGGTTATGCATTTGGACATCCCAACAGCCGGTGGCGCTGTTAGAATATTTTCAATGACTGACCAATCAGAGCAGCACAGATAAAGCAGGGGGCGGGGTTAATCTGTATGCAAAACTCTAGCAAACATGATAATATTGTGTTGTATTACTAAAATACCTCTTAGACTACATCATTTATTGAAAAATTTACAAGAATTATAATTCTCTGAGAAGAAATGTTACGCAAGCAAAGAAAAAATAATCGATATTCATCTTAAATTACCACTTTTTGGACTAAAAAGTCAAACTGATTTTGTGTTCTGGATAATTAGCATTAACTCTATGCCGATGTTTGCATGATTAAATTTATCTGTCATCTTCACTGGACAAAAACAGGCCAAAACTCTCTGTTTTAATGTTGTGTGTTTTGTTGTGAACTCTTGATACGAATTAAAATGATGCTATCACTGTGACATTACGATCAGAAATATCAAAGCGTGAGCCTTTAAACTTTAGAATGATGTATTGTTTGTCAATATTAATTAAAGCTTTGATGGTAAAATCGTGCCGTAAATGTAAACATACAAATCAGAACCAGCGGTGGTTTCAAGCAAGTTAATGGGTTAAAAGGCCCTGAGGACACGGGAGAAATCACCATCAGAAACATCCGAAGAGATCAGTCTGGATATTATAAATTGGAGATCAACACCAGAAGTATGATCTTACACAGGAAATTACATATTAATATTAGTGGTGAGTAGCTCAAACTTTCTATAAATTTGTATTCTGTTAGATTCTATAATTATCATATTTAGATTCTGTGATCACTAGTGAACAATTAATGCTCAAATTAACACTGAAGTTCACACTAAATTAATTATATTTTAATGTTAAAGATGGGCAAGTCCTTTTATTTAATTATTTTCCGGGGCAGATTTCCATTTGTTTAGGCGCAGGTGCCAGTGCTATTCTTTTGGTGTACGTGTACACATATCTCCAGTAAGACTAATATCATTCTCATATTTGAATGTTGCTCAATGTAATTGGTCTTTCTGAGCCATGAAGCCCCTGGAGGAGGAGGAACTTTGTTCCCCATAGAAAACACATGACCAAAGGACCAAACAGCGGAGCTGAGGAGGGCAGTATAATGTGGGCAGGTTTACTGTTAACTATTATAAAATGGATATTACTTTTGATATTCTATAGCAAGAGGTGATGTACAGACAGCAGAGATGAGAATAATCTGAGTAAAGAAATAAGCAACATTATTTGCCAATGGGATTATATTGAGATTATATTGGTTTAAAATAAATTGCACAGGGAATTAATGTTACAATGTATTGTATAGTAAACTCATTGAATCCTTTAGCTTTGGGACACAGGTTTCCCTTTCTTGAAGCGAGTATGCCATCCATTTATTTTAGCTCACACATTGACATGTACAACCGTATGTATAAAACATAATCCAAATTAATTAACATGCATTACAATAAAAATTAAATCATAAATGATTGAAATGACACAGAGTATTCATTTCAGTTAAACTTACTTTTCACTATTTCACGCAGAGTGAAATTCCTATAAGACTTTTTCCACATGCAGTCCATTTACACATAAAACAGCCTATTGCACTTACTGTACATGATCAGCCTCTGATCAGTTTTCTTATGTTTTCTTCAGTGTCCGATGTTGTCCGGCTGTAAATTGGGTTGGAAAGATTGGTTACAAAAAGCTTTGTAGAGCAAACAGTGTAAGCTTTTGAATTATTTATTTAATTCGTTGTTTTATTTAATTGAATTTCAAAAATATGCATCTAGTATGTTCTCAAGACATTTAACAAACAATGCTGCAATATCTACATAAAAATAATTTAAATAAATAAAAATGAAAGGGAATCACAAACAATAAATTAATTTAGCCCTGTGACGTCATCATCTGATGTCATGCGGAGGACAGTAGAAATTTGGCTACAATGTTCTTCCAAAAGCCGCTTGCAGTTTTGTTTTTAACCGCTAGAACGCTAAACGTTACGGTTACATAGTGTACCTTTACAAATTTGCTGTTATGGAGTTCCAGTTGTTTATTAGGTGCCAATCCTTGGAATTAATACATTAAAATTATTATTCTTTTAATATAAAAATGTCTCCGATAATTCTAACACTGTTCTTATATTGTAATAATGTGGCTCAATAGAGCATTTTGGTGTTTGTAAACAGAGGTGTGTTTTGTGGGCGGAGCCTACCTGGTGACACTCACAATTGCCAGAAAAAATTGTCAGTCAAAATTTGTTTTCTTTATTTATATTTTTTATACTCTGGCAGGAACAAGCTTCCATAGCAGTCAGATCATGTGAGCCTCAATATTTACAACATGGATCATCCGGTTGCCTTCTGCAATTATATTAATGTTTTTCCAGCAGAAGACAGGTTCACTTACACTAATTAGGCTAGCAATAATCTCCCCTTAACAATGGTGTGAGGTTTTCTGACCCGTATTCTCTGTCAGGTCTATTGGTCAAGGATTGAACTACTGTAAATTGCCAAAATTACAGTGGCCGGACATCTTCATATTCCTTGTGGAAAACACTGCATCTATACGCAAGAAAAGCTCAAGACATTCAAATTTGACACATATAATTTTGTACCCATTTTCCTACACTTACTACAGTTTTTCTGCCACCATAGTACATGCGCAACTGCAGTGATGTAACTGTCACGTCTACTTCTGTATAATTAGTATTTTTTAAGGTTTCTGCACAGTTTTTAACATTTGATGCTATTAAAGACCTTTTTAAGCAACAATATTATACTAATACATATGCAAAATATCATGTTGGGACTGGGTGCATTCATGGGTTTGTTTTAATTAAAATGTACAAAATGTCAAAATTGATTTAAGAAAATGAAACTCAAATACAGATCAGCTTTTGCAAGAGTTTAGAACAAACAATAGGATCTGCAGTGCTTAACCAGAATTCATCACACACATCTTTACACTTGCAGAAGCAGAGAGGGCAAAGAGAGTGTGTCTCCAAGATGTCTGTTAAACAGCGCTTCGTCTGGAAAAATAACCTGTTGTTACAGATATCTGATAAACATTTAAAAAAAGCTCTTGCATAATCATAATCACCATACGTTTTTTCACTTATGACAGGAAACATCTTAAGGCAAGCTCTCACTGCACACTTTTGGCCAGATTTTGCTGGTGCAGTGCAGCCATATCAGATAATTGTCACATAATTCATAATTTGTTCATTTAAAATGTCAGTTGGTCAGTTATGTTTTTCAGCTGACCTTATTGCATATGCAGTTGTAGGAGTTCCTTTCAGTTGTAAAATGTATGTCAGGAGAGTATTTGAATAAATCATTCAATGTTATTTATAAAGTTTTGAGGCAATCAAATTACTGGCTATTATTTAATGCCCAAAAAGCATATCTTAACACAGGGCTGCCCAATCCTGTTCCTGGAGACGTACCCACTGTAATGATCAAGTACTCCTGAAGATCTTCATGAACCGCTTCAGGTGTTTTTGATCAGGGTTGGAGCTGAACACTGCAGGAAGATCTCCAGGAACAGGACTGGGCATCCCTGCTTTAACCAGTTCTGCACTTGACATGCTGTAATATTTGCTGCTAGAGGCGCTGTGGAGAACAGAGAGCTTGAGAGAGGAGGAGAGAATTTTCTCCACTTGTGTCCGTTTATTTGGAATGACAGAGGAAGACGTTATCCAAACTTATTGTTTGCTGTGCCATGTTATTTTTAATTTGCTGCTCCTGTTTTTAGAAGATCTCTCTTGTTTTTGACTCTATGTGAATTTGTGCTGCTCTTGGTAGATTGTGTTGTCATTATGGAAATGAGCTGTGTTCTTTAATTTGCTCATTTTCAGTAGATCAACCGCAGAACACTTAACTGTGTGATTAAAAAAGTATTATTCATATGTGTAATCATATGTTCTTTATGTGTTTGTAGCTGTGACAGGTGAAATGAAGACAGTATCAGTGAAGGAGGGAGAATCTATTCCTCTAGACACTGGTCTTATTGGAGCAAAGGGATATGATCTGATAATGTGGAAGTTTAAAGACCATCTCATTGCTGAATTTAATAAAGGGACCGATGAGTTCTTAACACATGACACCAGTGATGAGAGATTCAAAGGCAGACTGAAGCGAGGTCAAACAACGGTATCTCTCATCATCAGCAACTCCAGAATGACAGACTCTGAAGATTATCATCTGAACATGATCAGCAGCTCACACACCGTTCAGAGGAACATCAGTGTTACTGTCAGTGGTGAGTAGATCAGATCTTTCAGTATGTACATCTGTGCTCTGTGAACAATTTAGATATCAAATCAATATATATATATACAGTGAGGAAAATAAGTATTTGAACACCCTGCTATTTTGCAAGTTCTCCCACTTGGAAATCATGGAGGGGTCTGAAATTGTCATCGTAGGTGCATGTCCACTGTGAGAGACATATTCTAAAAAAAAAATCCAGAAATCACAATATATGATCTTTTTTTAACTATTTATTTGTATGATACAGCTGCAAATAAGTATTTGAACACCTGTCTATCAGCTAGAATTCTGACCCTCAAAGACCTGTTAGTCTGCCTTTAAAATGTCCACCTCCACTCCATTTATTATCCTAAATTAGATGCACCTGTTTGAGGTCGTTAGCTGCATAAAGACACCTGTCCACCCCATACAATCAGTAAGAATCCAACTACTAACATGGCCAAGACCAAAGAGCTGTCCAAAGACACTAGAGACAAAATTGTACACCTCCACAAGGCTGGAAAGGGCTACGGGGAAATTGCCAAGCAGCTTGGTGAAAAAAGGTCCACTGTTGGAGCAATCATTAGAAAATGGAAGAAGCTAAACATGACTGTCAATCTCCCTCGGACTGGGGCTCCATGCAAGATCTCACCTCGTGGGGTCTCAATGATCCTAAGAAAGGTGAGAAATCAGCCCAGAACTACACGGGAGGAGCTGGTCAATGACCTGAAAAGAGCTGGGACCACCGTTTCCAAGGTTACTGTTGGTAATACACTAAGACGTCATGGTTTGAAATCATGCATGGCACGGAAGGTTCCCCTGCTTAAACCAGCACATGTCAAGGCCCGTCTTAAGTTTGCCAATGACCATTTGGATGATCCAGAGGAGTCATGGGAGAAAGTCATGTGGTCAGATGAGACCAAAATAGAACTTTTTGGTCATAATTCCACTAAACGTGTTTGGAGGAAGAAGAATGATGAGTACCATCCCAAGAACACCATCCCTACTGTGAAGCATGGGGGTGGTAGCATCATGCTTTGGGGGTGTTTTTCTGCACATGGGACAGGGCGACTGCACTGTATTAAGGAGAGGATGACCGGGGCCATGTATTGCGAGATTTTGGGGAACAACCTCCTTCCCTCAGTTAGAGCATTGAAGATGGGTCGAGGCTGGGTCTTCCAACATGACAATGACCCAAAGCACACAGCCAGGATAACCAAGGAGTGGCTCTGTAAGAAGCATATCAAGGTTCTGGCGTGGCCTAGCCAGTCTCCAGACCTAAACCCAATAGAGAATCTTTGGAGGGAGCTCAAACTCCGTGTTTCTCAGCGACAGCCCAGAAACCTGACTGATCTAGAGAAGATCTGTGTGGAGGAGTGGGCCAAAATCCCTCCTGCAGTGTGTGCAAACCTGGTGAAAAACTACAGGAAACGTTTGACCTCTGTAATTGCAAACAAAGGCTACTGTACCAAATATTATCATTGATTTTCTCAGGTGTTCAAATACTTATTTGCAGCTGTATCATACAAATAAATAGTTAAAAAATCATACATTGTGATTTCTGGATTTTTTTTTTTAGATTATGTCTCTCACAGTGGACATGCACCTACAATGACAATTTCAGACCCCTCCATGATTTCCAAGTGGGAGAACTTGCAAAATAGCAGGGTGTTCAAATACTTATTTTCCTCACTGTACGTCTAACTGATGAAGGACATCTGACAAACAAAGCATGTTAAACAAGAAATTGTTTGCAAGAAATTAGAAATTTGTAGAGGAAATTTGCATTATTTCACATATTGTCTCATGGAAACTTAGATTAGTGTTTCAAATATTTGTCATTAGAGAAACAGGGTTTACATATTTCAGTGAGAACAGAATCTGTCACAGAAAAGCTTCAGTGTTTTTTTTTTTATGTTGGCATTTATGATTCTCTCTGAATCAGATTACTATTACCAATAAATATAGGGTAGTTTCGCTACAGTGTTTCATGCTGTAGGTGATGCATTTTTGACTGTTACCACCCTTTGCTTTTTTCATTTACAGAAGTAATTGCAGTTATAGATCAGACAC
The DNA here is from genome assembly GCA_022828995.1 of Vimba vimba. Classification (NCBI taxonomy): domain Eukaryota; kingdom Metazoa; phylum Chordata; class Actinopteri; order Cypriniformes; family Leuciscidae; genus Vimba; species Vimba vimba. The sequence continues at coordinate 28,903,959 of CM040825.1, read as the reverse complement.
ATTCACACTAATGTCTGTCTTTATCATTACAGTATCAGATCTTCACTCAGGTTATATAGTGTTGATGTTTATAGTGTGTGTTATAGATCAGACACATTCACACTAATGTCTTTATCCTTTTTCTTTAATACATCAGAAAAGTTTCTTATCCTCTTTTCAATGTTTATGTATTTAATTTAAAATGCAAAACTTCTTACCTAAAATATCTGGGATTTTAACAGATTTTGTTTTCCCACTCATCATTTTAATCATTGACCAAACGTCATCCAAAACTATTTCTCCACCAATAGAGCTGCATTCCTGTTTGATGAATTTATTATTTTCCATGCCATAGCTCTCTTCATTTGGTAATCAATCAGACAGTTTCAGTATTATTAGTTTTTTAGATATTCCTCTTTAAAAGAAAAAAGTATCAGCTTTATGAAAAGTGACCCTCATTTTGTTTTTGACACTGAAAACATGTACAATTTACGAATTTTCTCATGGAGCCACATTGATATCCCCATATCTCTGGAAATGAACCACGTTGGGCCTTAAAAATGAAGATACTAACAGAAAAGTTTAAGAACCAGAATCTAAAAGGATATTAAGATATCTTTAATACTTCTTGAGTTACAGGCACGCAAACTTCAGGTAAAAAACACAAGTGCTTTTTCCTATTTTTGAGCGGTCACCATTGGCCTATAATGCAGCAAAGACTGTGAAAGTCAACAGATTTTACTAATAGACCTATTTTATTTTTACACAGAGATAATGCTGCCATCTTTCTAAAGTCTTTTTTTGGCGTTAATCTGCATTTCCGTGCACTCGGGGGTTCATAGCAATGTAAAGAGTGTGGTCAAGTTAGTTTTATATTTTACGCTTGTTTGACATTCGCAAAACCTCCCATTACATTCTCCTTGTACAATATTATCCAAATATTTTACATGCAACACTCCGAATATTATTCTTCATATAGTCTAAGGCTTGTATTGGGAAGTACACATTCAATACTTTTTAATTATACAGATTCAATTATACAAATAAGTCTATTAAACTTGACCGTTTGACCTAAAGGCCTAAACCAGCAGTAAAAGAATATTATTCCTGTTAAAGACTGGCAAGTTTGTGACTGTGAGATCCACGTACAGAGTTTGCATGTATGACTCTCTGCGATATTGGAATCCGAATGAATTAACTAGGAAAATCCAACATTGAGATAAATTACTATATAAATGGAAAATAATATATTGGCTTTTTAACCTAAAGTCAAAGTCTTTATAAATTGGATTCAGATAGTAATTTAATTGGAATTCACTTAATTTGCATAGTTACACAATAGTTCACAGTTATGACAGAAAGTACAGGAAACCTTCAGCCACTCCATTGGATGCCATCGCTGGGCCAGTGGGTGGCCCTTACAGTATAAAGGCCCTTGAGTTGCTTATAAATGGTTGCTTTGAAGGGCCTGAAACAAACATTCACTGTTGTGCCTGAACGCGTTCATTGAACGATAGTTCATGAACTCGTTCATATTTTGGGCGAACGTGAACTGAACGTACCGTAATAATGCCTGATGAACATTACTGTGAACTCGTTCATTCTGGTGTCTGTGAACGGCACTCTCTCTCAGTTTAACTTCATTCAATAGGGTGCCAGATTTCTATAGAGCCTTCCAGACAAAAATCCGGCTAAAACACGCACCGTAAACAGGAAAAAACACCCAATCTGGCAACACCAACCACCAGTGTCGCACCGCCGCATGCGTAATAAAAACAAAAAGCAGCATGTAGGCGACAAAGCAGCAAGGAGGCGTCGTATGATCATTTAAACGAGTTTTATGACATGGTCGGTGAGGATGGGGAAAATCTTACATTTCTGTGCAAACTTTGAAAGGAAAAGAAAATCCGCACTTGTTGAACCTGCCTGGTATATTTTTCCAGATAAAATTGAAAAACATTTGCACCTTAAGGACTACTGTCCTGTTTTTCTTTTAATAATTCCTCATTAAAAAAGACAATTCAAGCAGCACGTTTTTAATAATTGCTGTCTGTGGTTCTGTATGGGCTGTGGCAATCATTTTGAAAAATAATAGCTCGTAGCAACATAATGGAAAAAAGAACTATGAACTAGTTAATTTTTGGAGCTGTGAACTTAGTTCAAAATTTTGAAGTATGAACTATGAACTGAACTAGTTCATTTTAAAATTTGTGAACTGAACTTTGAAATAGTTCATGTAGAAAGTGAACTTTCCCAACACTGCAAACTTTATAGTGTTCAGCTGATGGAAGCTTTGCTCTCTAGATTCTTTGTCCTGCATCAGACGCTCTCTGTTTGAACCAATCCTCAATCCTCTGGACAAGGTTTGACAAGAGTAACATACAACAAATCAAACCATCTGTACCTTCAAATGCACTTTTTTTTCTTTTTCTTTTTTCAATCCTTACAAAGGATTTTGCTGTTGTTAACACTGGACATTAATTTGAGCTTAAATTGTAATAAAGAAAAAGAAAGAAACAATTGTAATAAAGAAGCAGTGACATTAATTTATTTAACAATTAAATTTGCTTTTCTTTACTGGTGCACTGTTCAACTACCTATCCATTTTATTAATTCAGCCAATATATATCAAATATTTATTGATTATAAAATATAATAAGAAAAAATATGTTTGTAATAAGAACCATTTGAATTTTTTTTAATGAATTTTGACAGTTTTGGTTTGGATTATTGGTGTTAAAGTGGATATTGGCTAGGGTTGCCAACCGTTCCGTATAATACGGAATCGTCCCGTATTTGACACATAAAAGTCTTGTTCCGTATTGAACTGATACGGAACGCACTTTGTTCCATATTTTTGAGAATCAATTCAGTGCAAATCCATGACAGACACATCAGACTATGAACGAAGACAGCTGTAGCCTAGGCTATGATAAGAAAAAAACAAACAAACAAAAAAAAAAACAGACGGTGCGGTAGATATTAATTTGTCCCCCTGTTTGTCTATGATCAGCGTAGCGTTTTTAACATCTTGGAACATCATCAGAGAATGCCTTTTTAATTGGTCGTTTCAGTCATTGTGAGTCACGTATCGTAGCAACAATGACGACAAGTGACAACAGCGGGAAATGTAAAAATGACTACCCCCGAGCAGCCGGCGAAAAAGAAAAGAGCACAAAAATATACATACATGTTGTGTTGCTTGAATGCAGTATTTGAGTGCAATATTTTATATTTTCTTTATTAGCTGTTTTTTATGTATTATTTTTTTGCACTGGAAAGAAAGTAAACTATAATGGAAGTATAATTATATAAAGATATTTGCACTACACTTCCTTAAAATGTTGTCTAATTAAATTAAAAATACTATTTTTTTTTTGCACTGGAAAGAACATTCTAGAAGTCTAATTCTATTGCATAAGTTCACACAAGGCTACAGAAAACTGTTGTGTTTATTTTTCTTCAAATGCAGTCTAAGCCGATGAGTTTTGAATGATATATTTTGTATTTGTTTAAGTTAAAAATAAAACGTATTATAAACTAAACAAATCCATGGTTCATTGTTGGCAAAATGACCATGATAGCCTTTATATTTCACATCTGGTTCAGTCTTGTATATTGATTAGGCCTACTTTGCTATTCTAAAATATATAGGCCTAATAAGTTGTAGGCATATTATAATACTTTAATGTATGAAATATATTTATCTAAATATCAATAGTTTCCACAATATTCACCAGAAGTCATCATTTCAGGGGTTATTTTTCAAAATTTTCTTCCGTGGGGGCATGTCATACACCTGTAGACCATTATGACTGTGTGTCAAGGTCATTTTTAAAAACAATGTTAATACTTTTTATTTTGTTCAGGTCCAATGAAGTAACCATATAAAACTATATTTATGCCTATTTATGCTCAAAAATACATGATGTTTGTAAGAAATATATTTATAAGAAATATTTGAGTTCTTTTGCCTCTAGGGCTTAACAATGACTTAAGCTTTTACTCACTGCAGGTTAACTTACCTGTGCACAATGAACAATTCTGTGATTATTTATCGATTGATTAATAATATTTAATAATAATAAATTATTTGTGGCAACTGTAATTATGGTCTCAAATATTTATTGATTGATTAATTGTGGCATTTTAGACTTGATATTACTTGACGTTATTATTACATTTTTGTTTGTAGAAAATGTGCATTTTTTGACCAAACATTTCTGCTACTGCAGTGATACTGAAAGTCCATGTTTTAGCTGACAAAACTCAGTTACATATGTTCTGAAAATACTGACAGCATTAAAAAAGTTAAATCTCTGAGAAACTGTTTCTGTATTTTCTTCAGAAATGAGTCCAATCCAGTTTGTGTCAGTGAAAGAGGGAGAACCTGTCACTCTTCACTCTGATAATGAAATACAGAGAGATGATCAGATACAGTGGATGTTTGATAAGATCCCTAAATAAAGTCTGTGCAAGATATAAAACTTGAAATACAGGAAAATTGTCACACCAAATCAGATTTTTACACAAGCATTTGCTTATTTAAAAGAAGACCCTCAAATTTCATCTTAAAGATAAATCTGGCCACTGGTAAAGATGCTAGATTATGTTAGATCATGAAATCTATTATCTGCTTTTATTTCTGCTTTTGTTGTTGTGTTTGTTGTCACTTGATTTTTCAGAGCTCATTTTGTATTGCTTTCATTTTGTTTTCATAGTTGTTGAGGGTTTGTTTTAAATGTTGAGGTCCATGTGTGTTTGTATGAGAAGGTTGAGGACACATTCACAGGCATGTCATAACATGATTAAGTTAGCTTATGACCAGTTTGTTAAATAAAATAAGACGTATCTAGTTTTGCCATTCTGCTTGCTTGCAATATACAGTAAAGTGGATTATTAGTTATGCTCTGCTCAGTTATTATGGATCATCTCATCTCCTCGGCCCTGAATACAGCTGTTCGTCTAAATGAACAATATTCATTCCACAAATAGCATGTTTGTAGTGAGCTTAAAATTCAGGTTCATTTTTTACTTTTAAGGTGTCATTAATGTAGTCAGCAGAGACCGGAGGAGAAGAGCGCTGTGTGTTTTATAGCAGCAGTGATGAGTGATGAGTGATGAACACATCTCATGATATCGCTCCAGTCAGGAGAATTGCTGCCGATGGAGATCCACAAGACAAAATACAGCAGGCCATAAAAGTTGAGATGCCCAAACACACTTTACAATCAAAACATTTGACAGAAATCAGCTTGTACAGTTTGAAATACTAAAACAATAGATCTGGTGTTGAATATGAAGTCAGTATTGTGTGTGTTTGTGTCTCCGCTGGACACGTGTGTGAGCTTAAGGAGAACTGACTTCATACATCCACTAAAAACCACCAAAACGCAGCTGATCTTCTGATGTTCCTGTGCAGACAGAGAAATATATATTCAGTTCAGACACTGAAGAGTTCAGAAATCTTCTGTGGAAATACACAGTGCAGATTAATATTACAAGAGGACTGTATAACAGTAAAGAGATTTCAAGTTTATAGTGGCATATACAGAAATAAACAGGCCATGCATTATTATTATTCATACAGTAATATTATGTCAGATAACGTCCATTCAGAGAGTGCAAATTAACTTCACAGTCTAGAGATCACCGGATACTGTAGTCTCTTTTGCTTGTTCATACAATATGTATTAAGGCCAGCAATGAATTGAAAGGTCAATCAGGCTGTTATGTCCCCGGCTTGTCTAGGGGTTTGGGACATACAAATAAATCTACCCAGGATGGAAAAACTCAAGGATGACTCGAAACAGGTGTCAAGTTTGGATATTTATTGATGAACTAACAAAAACTTAAACACTAACGAGAAAAATATAAACAACACAACACACAATCTCCACGGCTCCCACCGCGCAGATGAAATACACACGAGGATAGCCCACTGCTCACCCCACCTCCCCTGCTGATCACGAACACTGGTCCGACAGCTGACTTCACACAGACGGTGCTGGGCAAAGATCGCGATCGGCTGCATCCAGCCGATCTTACAGTCCACACACCGGTTCACACAGTAGTCCCAGTTTAATAATCCACACAGACTTCAAGGGAAAAGAAAGAGATCTCGACCTGCTGCACCCTGCCGATCTCATAGTCCACACAGCGGTTCCACATCGGTAATCCACAGACGTCAAGACAAAAGGAAGAGATCTCCCTCCAGAACACTTCACTAGCCCTGTTTATACACCTCACTGATTTCCACTGATCAGCTTCAGCTGCGGGGTTATCCGTGTCAACCTCCAGACCCCTGCAGGAGAGAGAGCGCGACACACCCACACACACACACACACACACACAACACCCACAGACCTCACGGGTCGTAACAAGGCTGTCAGTCAATATAATGTCTTCATTAATGTCAGAATGGCAAAACCAACTACAGTAATTAATGTCTCTCTTTAACTATTACAGAGATATGCTGATGTTTATAGTGTGTGTTATAGATCAGACACATTCACACTAATGTATTTACTCTTTATCCTTTTCTTTAATACATCAGTAAAGTTTCTTATCCTCTTTTCAATGTTTATGTATTTAATTTAAAATGCAAAACTTCTTACCTAAAATATCTCCTTTCTGCCAAGTATCAGCACTGGGATTTTAACAGATTTTGTTTTCCCACTCATCTTTTTAATCATTGACCAAACGTCATCCAAAACTATTTCTCCACCAATAGAGCTGAATTCCTGTTTGATAAATTTATTATTTTCCATGCCATAGCTCTCTTCATTTGGTAATCAATCAGACAGCTTCAGTATTATTAGTTTTTCAGATATTCCTCTTTAAAAGAAAAAAGTATCAGCTTTATGAAAAGTGACACTAATTTTGTTTTTGACACTGAAAATGTGTACAATTTAAGAATTTTCTCATGGAGCTGCATTGAGATCCCCATATCTCTGGAAATGAACCATGTTGGGCCTTAAAAATAAAGATACTAAAAGAAAAGTTTAAGAACCAGAATCTAAAAGGATATTAAGATATCTTTAATACTCTTTGAGTTACAGGCACACAAACTTTGGGCAAAAAACACAAGTGCTTTTTCCTATTTTTGAGCGGTCACCATTGGCCTATAATGCAGCAAAGACTGTGAAAGTCAACAGATTTTACTAATAGACCTATTTTATTTTTACATAATGCTGCCTTTCTAAAGTCATTTTTACCTCCCTGTAATTTATGGAGCGTATACAAAATGATTTGACTTTGAATTGTGTACATTTCAATTATTGACAAGTGTAATCTAACAAAATTGAAAATAATGTGGAATTTAAAATAGTTCTGAATTACATTTCTTTATACATATACTGAACATTTGAAATTTAACAAATTGAAATGTTTTTATGGCTGAATTTTATAGACATTTATTTTCAAACAGCTGTTTTTTTTTTCCTTCTAAATACTGAAAATACAGATTTAAAGTTTTCAAGAAGAAGAAATTCAGAATTCAAATTCAGTTTTCTAAAACATTCAAGATGCGAAATTTCAGACAGAAAGTAGGTCACAGGTCATCCACAGGGAAGAGTAGAAGATCTCAGAAAAGTTCAACGGAGCATTTTGGCCAATTATAGAGCTGCACTGCATTAGTCTCCCATTTTAATGGTTAAATTACATTTTAGTAATCAAAAAGCACGTGTAATTAATTGAAATCATGAAACGTATACAATTTAACAATAATTTATTACAATTTTAAAATAAATTAAATTTTTAGGGCACTATGAAATATTTTTATTTATTTTTACCAAATTATTATTATTTTTTTTTATTACATTTTAATGGTTTAAGTTGTAATGATCAATTATTTAAAATTTAGGCCTAATGATTTAAGCAAAACTTTTTTCAAATGTTAAACCAAGCTTTTAATCTGACGGGTTGCCGTGTAGACCTTTGAGTCTGTGTTTTTATGATATGATGATATAACAAATTATTTCTCAAATCAAGCTAAAATGCTGCTAAAGTGACTCTCAGGGGAGCGTTTCCCGTACAACTATATAGCTCGCTGCTTAACTACCATAGTACGATGCATCGTTGGAGAAATCAACTAGCTAGTCACGACTGTTTCCCGAAACCGTATGTCGCAAAGTATCGTTCACCCACGTTGGTTTATGACGTCTCGCACGTGGTGGACTATAACTTATTTTAATTAATCTGTTTGAGATCGAATTAACGCTAGATTTTGTCATATAAGCTACAGACATGGCATCTAAAGACCATTTATAATTTTTCTCAGTTATTTTGCTTTATTACCAGACTCAATATTTGGCTCGTTCTTACATAGTAGAGCACGTTCACACATGCGCAGTCTTCAAAAACAGTGCTTTAAATCTCTTGACAAACTAAAAGATGTAAATTACATTTGTATGTATTCTAAATAAATAACACGGTTTGTACTGAATGTCAGCTTGCTTATTTTGCTAAAGATAAGGATTTATTCAGTCTACATCTCATGTAAACTAGAAACTATGCTTCTAACCACAGCTCGAGAGCTGTTGTTCCAACCACACAAGTTTGCGATGCTGTTTGCGAACATTCGTTGGAATGATGGTTTCGGGAAACACCAAATCGTTGAACTATGCTGATAACGACGGAACTTGCGACCATAGTTGGCTAACGATGCTTTCGGGAAACGCACCCCAGAGCGGCTGTGTAGATGCAGTTCATCCATTAATGTCCTCATATATGTTGAAAACATCCTAACCATCATGCATGCTTCAGTGTTTGTGTGTGTGTGTGAGTGTGAGTGTGTGGTAGCCTAAATGAATCCACACGTCTGCGCCTTTTTTTAATTATTGAGCCAAAACCAAAATGTGTTAGGTTGTGCCCCGCTCTCCCCTACTTATCAGTTGTATTTCTGATTTGAGCTTTAGAAATGCTTGGGAAATTGTAGCTTGTGTGGACGCTACCGCACTACTTTATCAAAAAAGAGCTTCTCTACTGAAAAGCTATTTGATTCAGAAAACAGCAACGCTACTGAGAAATGTAGTAAAACAAAATTGAAAATTATGTGGAATTTACACAAAACCAAAATGTGTTAGGTTGTGCCCCATATAATGTCCTATATGTGTCAGGTTCTGGAAGAGAGAGGACCCAGACGCAGAACGAATGTGAAGGGAAGTTTTATTAAGAATACTGTAGACAGGGCACAACAAGGAGAGTGAGGTGTGAAACAGTAGGGCAGGGCAGATGACACGACGACAGGACGACAAGCAGGAAGGATGATCACTGAAACCAGAACTGGGGTGACGAAGAGCTTGAAGACTGCAGAGGAAGATGCAGCACCAGGTGGGATGATGGTGAGGAAGACAATCAGGAACGCAAGGAGGAACCAGAGGCTTGATGATCTCTTCAATGTGAGAGGTGCTACAGTCTTGCTGTCAGACAGTGGGGGTCAATGGCCAGTAAATCTCAGGATGCAAGGCAGGGCAGGAACAAACACAAGACTCACAATGAACAATGTCGATGTTTAACGTCATGTTCAAATGCATGTTCGAATATTGAATAAAAAGTGACAGCCCTAAAACTTATAGGGAACTAGAAACTGGAGAAGATAACCTAGAGAAGAAATAAAACTAAAAGAGAAAAAAAAAAAAAAACTAACTAGAACAAGACTTGAAGGAAAAGCAAAAGGATACACTACTGCTAGAAACGATCAGATACTCAACTAGAACAGGAACTAAGTTTAACCATACAAAGGCAAGCAAACAAGACTACACCACAAAGCACACAAAACAAACCAGCAAAGACATGAAGGAAAGAGGCACAATATAAAGGGACCAGAGCACATGAGGATTAGGTGAGCACAATTAGTGAAACAAGGACTAGACGTGGACTAAACAAGGGGGTGTACTAAAGGAAAACAAAGAGGCAGGGCAATAGGAGCACATGGCAGACACAAAGACACAGCCATGTGCTCAGACACAAGACAAACAAGGAAACATTAAACAGAGACAAAACAGACAAGACTGTCAGGGTGAGATCCTGACAATATGAGGACATTAATGGATGAACTTCATCTACACAGCCGCTCTTAGAGTCACTTTAGCAGCATTTTAGCTTGATTTGAGAGATAATCATTCGTCATATCATAAAAACACTCAAAGGTCTACACAGCAAAAGGTCAAAATAAAAGGTTGGTTAATCCTTTGAAGAAAGTTTTGCTTAAATCATTAGGCCTTGTACTTTTCTGACAAAAAACACAAGTGCTTTTTCTTATTTTTGAGCGGTCACCATTGGCCTATAATGCAGCAAAGACTGTGAAAGTCAACAGATTTTACTAATAGACCTATTTTATTTTTACACAGAGATAATGCTGCCATCTTTCTAAAGTCACTTTTTGGTGTTAATCTGCATTTCCGTGCACTCGGGGGTTCATAGCAATGGTAAAGAGTGTGGTCAAGTTAGTTTTATATTTTACGCTTGTTTGACATTCGCAAAACCTCCCATTACATTCTCCTTGTACAATATTATCCAAATATTTTACATGCGACACTCCGAATATTATTCTTCATATAGCACAAGGCTTGTATTGGGAAGTACACATTCAATACTTTTTAATTATACAGATTCAATTATACAAATAAGTCTATTAAACTCGACCGTTTGACCTAAAGGCCTAAACCAGCTGTAAAAGAATATTATTCCTGTTAAAGACTGGCAAGTTTGTGACTATGAGATTCACATACACAGATTGCATGTATGACTCTCTGCGATATTGGAATCCGGAAAATCCAACATTGAGATAAATTACTATATAAATGGAAAATAATATATTGGCTTTTTAACCTAAAGTCAAAGTCTTTATAAACTGGATTCAGATAGTAATTTAATTGGAATTCACTTAATTTGCATAGTTACACAATAGTTCTCAGTTATGACAGAAAGTGCAGGAAACCTTCAGCCACTCCATTGGATGCCATCGCTGGGCCAGTGGGTGGCCCTTACAGTATAAAGGCCCTTGAGTTGCTTATAAATGGTTGCTTTGAAGGGCCTGAAACAAACATTATAGTGTTCAGCTGATGGAAGCTTTGCTCAGATTCTTTGTCCTGCATCAGACGCTCTCTGCTTGAACCAATCCTCAATCCTCTGGACAAAGTTTGACAAGAATAACATACAGCAAATCAAACAATCTGCACATTCAAATGCACTTCTTTTTTTTTTTTTTTTTTTCTCCCAATCCTTACAAAGGATTTTGCTGTTGTTAAAACACTGGACATTAATTTGAGCTTAAATTGTAATAAAGAAAAAGAAAGAAAAAATTGTAATAAAGAAGCAGTGACATTAATTTATTTAACAATTAAATTAGCTTTTCTTTACTGGTGCACTGTTCAACTACTGACCAATCCATTTTATTAATTCAGCCAATATATATCAAATATTTATTGATTATAAAATATAATAAGAAAAATTATGTTTTTAATAAGAACCTTTTGAAATTTCTTAATGAATTTTGACAGTTTTGGTTTGGATTATTGGTGTTAAAGTGGATATTGGCAACAAAATCATATGTAACAATTTCAGATTAGGTACAGCTGGTGTTCATCAGTCTTGTGTGACGTGACACTGGCTCTATGTGTTTGGAAAGATAATGCAGCAGTGTTTTCCGAAATGACCATTGCTTTGACCACTGGTCTCTTCATCCTTCATGGCAGGAAGTCATTTTGTTGTCAATCAAATCAAATACAGAGAGAAACCCTGTAGAGACCATTGTGACTGTGAGTCAAGGTCATTTTTAAAAACAATATTAATACTTTTTATTTTGTTCAGGTCCAATGAAGTAACCCTATAAAACTATATTTATGCCTATTTATGCCCCAAAATACATGATGTTTGTAAGAAATATATTTAACATGAGGTGCAAAGGAAATATTTGAGTTCTATAGGGCTTCACAATGACTTAAGCTTCTCACTGCAGGTTAACTTACCTTTGCACAATGAACAATTGTGTGATTATTTATTGATTGATTAATAATAATTAATAATAATAAATTATTTGTGGCAACTGTAATTATGTTCTCAAATATTTATTGATTGATTAATTGTGGCATTTTAGACTTGATATTACTTCACATTATTATTGACCACTTGACATTATTATTGACCTCTTGACATTATTATTAGATTTTTGCTTGTAGAAAATGTGACTTTTTTGACCACACATTTCTGCTACTGCAGTGATACTGAAAGTTCATGTTTTAGCTGACAAATCTCAGATGCATAATATGTTCTGAAAATACTGACAGTGTTTAAAAAGTTAAATCTTTGAGAAACTGTTTCTGTATTTTCTTCAGAAATGAGTCCAATCCAGTTTGTGTCAGTGAGAGAGGGAGAACCTGTCACTCTTCACTCTGATAATGAAATACAGAGAGATGATCAGATACAGTTGATGTTTGATAAGATCCCTAAATAAAGTCTGTGCAAGATATAAAACTTGAAATTAACATTATTTTACAGCAAAATTGTCACACAGAATCTGATTTTTACACAGGCATTTGCTTATTTAAAAGAAGACCCTCAAACTTCATCTTAAATATAAATCTGTTCACTGGTAAAGATGCTAGACTATGTTAGATCATGAAATCTATTATCTGCTTTTATTTATGCTTTTGTTGTTGTGTTTGTTGTCACTTGATTTTTCAGAGCTCATTTTGTATTGCTTTCATTTTGTTTTCATAGTTGTTGAGGGTTTGTTTTAAATGTTGAGGTCCATGTGTGTTTGTATGAGAAGGTTGAGGACACATTCACAGACATGTCATAACATGATTAAGTTAGCTTATGACCAGTTTGTTAAATAAAATAAGACTTATCTAGTTTTGCCATGCTGCTTGCTTGCAATATACAGTAAAGTGGATTATTAGTTATGCTCTGCTCAGTTATTATGGATCATCTCATCTCCCCAGCCCTGAATACAGCTGTTCGTCTAATGAACAATTTGCATTCCACAAATAGCATGTTTGTAGTGGGCTTAAAATTCAGGTACATTTGTGACTTTTAAGGTGTCATTAATGTATGTGGTCAGCAGAGACCGGAGGAGAAGAGCGCTGTGTGTTTTATAGCAGCAGTGATGAGGTGATGAGTGATGAACACATCTCATGATCGCTCCAGTCAGGAGAATTGCTGCCGATGGAGATCCACAAGACAAAATACAGCAGGCCATAAAAGTAAAGATGCCCAAACACACAATCAAAACATTTGACAGAAATTAGCTTGTACAGTTTGAAATACTAAAACCATATATCTAGTGTTGAATAATATCTAGTGTTGTGTGTGTTTGTGTCTCTGCTGGACATCTGTGTGAGCTTAAGGAGAACTGACTTCATACATCCATTAAAAACCACCAAAACGCAGCTGATCTTCTGATGTTCCTGTGCAGACTGAGAAAATATATATATATTCAGTTCAGACACTGAAGAGTTCAGAAATCTTCTGTGGAAATACACAGTGCAGATTAATATTACGAGAGGACTGTATCACTAAAGAGATTTCAAGTTTATAGTGGCACATACAGAAATAAACAGGCCAGGCATTATTATTCATACAATGTATGTTAGATAACTTCCATTCAGAGAGTGCAGATTAACTTCACAGTCTAGGGATCACTGCAGTCTCTTGTAAAGTCTTGTTCATACATTAAGGCCAGCAATGAATTAAAAGGACAATCAGGCTGTCAATCAACATATAATGTCTTCATTAATGTCAGAATGGCAAAACCAGCTACAGTAATGAATGTCTCTCTTTAACTCTCACAGAGATCCCCCAGAGTTCAGCTGATTTGGGAATCGGGATTGGGATCGGGAGCGTGATCGGGAGCGTGATCGTGATCGTGATCGTGATCGGGATCATTGGGGTCAAGATGGGTTGGTTAAACGTACGGCCCTGCAGGAACAGTAAGTAACATGAGTGCAATTCAAGCATGAAAGTTTATTTTAAAACTACACTAATGGTTTCATGTAGTGTGACTATTGTAATAATACTTTTTAATTCTCAATGTAAAAATACTCCAGACTGATGGGAAAGTAATAGATACCACTGAAATACCTTTGACTGAGGAAGATCCTGCTATTTTATTCCCATCTCTGATATCTAAGCTCAATATCAATGTTTGGTTGTTAATGTGTGTAATGTGAATTTATTCAGGCATCAAACACCATTCCAACGAAACACCATCATAAGTATATGATTTGTGGCCATTTTTATTCATTTTGGTGGCATTTCCAACCCTGTACAACGCTATTTTACACCAATGCCAGATCGCTTGCTTGTTGTTAAGCTAAAGGGACGGTCTAAGTTAGGTTGGCTCTATGTAGATATTTTAATCTTTGTTTAATTTGACAACAGTGACAAACAACTCCGATGCTTAGGGTAAAAACGATCATAATCTGGCTGTCATCAGTGAATGCAGATCAGTGAGACGTGAATGCTGCTCCGCTCCATTTGCCTGGAGCTTGTGACACACAATATACATACTGCAAATATAGTGTGAAGTTGCCTATTGATTCTAGTGCACTTCAACAGAAAACAAGACTCGTGCTCAGTGTCATGACAATGACTTTAATATAGTCCCTATGCGGATGTGATTCATGTTCATGTAGAACAGTCACAGACATTCCATCAGAACTAACAAAATAAATAATCATATTAAGATATAAAAGGGAAAGAAAATTAAATAACTACTTCTTCGCATTGTACCTGCATAAACAGGTGTTTTTATCAGTCCATCCGTTTACAAGGTACCACAATAAATTCTACTCTATTGTATAAAATACTGTATAAAACAGACTCTATATGGCACATAAAACAAAACAAAAACAATGATTGGTCTCTCTTCATGTCAGTCAGATGGTTCTTCTTGTCTAAGTGGTTCTTTTCTGCCTGTGATAATGAAAGATTTACAATGAAAGAAAATCTGTGTTTGCTTCCAGCACGGTGATAAAGCCATAATCAGGATGGAAGAGTGTAAGATTTGTAAGATATGGATTCATACCTATAGTTCATTCTGACATCATTACATTATTAACCCAATCACAAAAACAGCATTAATACTTACAGAACAGTTAAACAGAGCTAATATAAGCCTATGTCTGTTTTTTTCTGTATTCACTACTGTTTGCTGAGAAGCCTTGTCTCCTTTGACACTCTGGCCTTCATTCAGATATTAACCTTGTAATATTTTTGATAACAGATGCTTTTATTGCTATGGAAAATAATGGTGAAAGTAGGCAAATCTTGTTCTGATCCCTAATACATAAATAACTGCAATTTAAAAGAAAGACACATTGACTAGTTTTAACAACAGATATTTCATGTAAATATTGTGTTTAAATATTTCGTGAGCTTAGAATTATAAGGTTCTATCTCCACTTTTGGTCGAAATTGAGTTTTTGACATAATCTGATCCATTAGGTGTTTATTAATGCCTGTGTGGTGTTATTTTTGTAAAAAAATATTTTGTTAGTAGTTATTAATAAAATAAAAAGGTTCCATCTCAGTTGTGCCAGCTGGGATGTAAAAACTTTGATGCTCAATATCTCGGAACTATCCTAACCGGAGATAGAACCTTATAATTCTAAGCTCATGATTTAGTAATATTTATTAACTTTCCTTTTTGAGTGGATTCTTCACTGTTTGAAACACTATGGAGGACATTATAGAGAGTCACTCCTGTCAAATAAGAGGTATATTTAGTTTAATAAATTAAAGTAAATTAAGTAGGAACCTGGCTCAGTGTGTGCTGAAAACACTTTTAATGTTTATGTTACTAAGGCTTTATTAGTAAATGTATTAAACACCAATTTGAAAAACAATGCTGCATATTCAGATTTAAGACTTTTTTTCTCTCTTTTTAACTTATTTTACTCTTTCTGTTTTCTCTCACAGAGACTCTTATTGTGGGGAATGAGTCACAAGTACCACTTTAAAAATGTGATCAAGGACCGATTGAATAAGGAATCGGACACAAGAAATGTGTAGTTATTTATATTTTATATGCAACTACATGCACATTAATAGTGTTTGCAGTCAACCCATGTGTGCTTTAGAGATGTGAAACTAATAAGTGAAGACTTGAGTTTGATTTGGCATAAACAGAGAAACATGCTTTTGTTCATTATGAAGTTAATGTAACACTTTCATCCACACTTATGCTGATCATATCGTGTTCTTGTATTAAAAGTCAGTTTGACTGCTTTAGTGTAATTTAGTTTGTTACACTGTAAGAAGGGTTGATTATTGTTACACTTTTACAGAATATTGCAGAAATATTCTCAGACTGAACATGATGTTCGTGTATATATATATATATATATATATATATATATATATATATATATATATATATATATATATATATATGCTTTATTCTTGATTGCTTGTTTTTTATTTGATGCTCTTGCACTGTTACATTGCACATTTTTTATTTTATTTTTATTCAATTATTTATGCTTAAATAATACTTAAAATTTCCTTCTTGAAAACCTTGTAAGAATATAGACAAAATATTTGTTTTTTTTTTTTTTTTTTTTTTTTTTTTTTTCAAGTAAATCCATCTCTCTGTCACCTAATAAGATGTGGATGTGAAATCTTAAATGTAAAGTAAGTATTTTGATGTGGACTGAAGTATTAAATGCTCTTAGCGTCGCTCTGATATTCATTCTGTGTTCATACAGGAGTTATAGGTGATTTACTGTCTGAACATTTCATTCATTCAGCTTGTGCCTCTTTATAAAGATTCTAACATGCATAATTAGTATTATGAAAATAAATGCTTGTTTTGCCATAATTGTGTTGCATGTTTGTGTTCAAAATAGATGTATAATAATGGATTTAAATAATTCAGTATTTGAATGAGACGAACTGACTTAAAACTCTTTATTACAGCCCGAGCACCGATGGTGTGAGAACCCTTTTGGAATTGCTCTGTTTATTAGGGGCCAAGCACCTGTTGTATTCCTTGTTGTTCCCATTATTATTATTACGCTCTGAAAGTCTATGGCAGCCCATATAACCGCTTGCAGAAAACTTATGAAATTTGGCACACAGATAAAGGACAGGCTGAACTGTCACCATAGCAAATTTGGAGTCTCTAACTCAATCCCTCTAGCGCCACCAACTGTCCAAAGTTGTACTCATGTTTATGCTAATAACTTTTGAACCGTAAGGGTTAGAAACAAAATTATTAATTTTTAATTTTCAAAAAACTTTTTCAATCCTCCTAGATGGTTTGTCTGATTTTCATGAAATCGAATCCGATCTTGATCAAACTATGTTGGTAAAAAGTTATTAAAAGCTTTTTGATAAACCCAACCATTATCGATTAACACGCAAATGAAATTGACGTATAGCACCCCAAATTGGACACACGGTTAATAATGCAATGAAATGGGAATTTGCTGTAACTCAGGCATGCAATGTCCAATCTGCCCAGAACATAACATGCAACATGCTAGAAACATGCTAAAACATGCTAGCAACACTTAGCTAAGTGTTAAAGCTTGCTATTAATGCAATGAAACAGTTGCTGTAACTTAGACAAATTAGGCAATGTCCAATCTGCCCCAAACTTCACACATTTCATAAGAGTCCTGCCCTGAACACATCTACATGCCAAAATTTGGTTATAGTCATAGCGCCACCAGCTGGCAGCAGGAAGTGTGTTAAATTCAGATTACTTTGACGTAGTCCTCCTATATTTACCTACTTAAATGCAAATAGCCCATTGTGCTCTTTTTTCCTAAAGCCACCGGGTGGTGATGGCACGGGTGCGAGCGCTCTTTCATCACTGCTTGCAGCTTTAATTTGATTATTGCTCTTATCAATGAAATGATCTCAACGTAGTGATCTTTCACTCACTGAAATATAAGTGATCATCACTCACTGAAATATAAATGTGTGCTACACATTCCTTGTTTATATGAGTTTCTCAGGATTTAATAAACAGACAAAATATTTTGTTGTGACCAAAGTGGATATTGATATCAGTCTAAAGGAACCCAAAAACATGATTTAATTCAACAAATGTATTTTTTATTTTAATTGCAAGAGTAATGCAGTGTAAAACACATATGCCAACACAGTGATCAGTATCATTTGTTAAGAAACAGAACCACAGAGAGTTTGATTATTGTTCTGCGGTGAAACATGTATAAACCACCTCTGTCATTTCAGATTTCTGTAAGAAACTCAAACACAAAAGGTCAAAGGAGAAAAACAAACCTGATGTTTCAGATGCAAAAACTGCAAGAGCTCAAATTTACAGTTTTTTACGATTGCTATGACAGATTTTTCAATACTTTTAACACATTTCCAAAACTCTTAACGCACCAACACACCTAAAACACACAATTGGCAAAACGGTTAATTTCATGCTCAAAATCACACATTGTAAACTAAACTCCAACACTAATTTTCAAAATACAATAAGACACTAACACAATACACTATGTCTACCAAAACATTAACACATGTTCTCTTCCACCAGGAACATTTAGTCAATCATAGCACAATGTCATAAAAAACACTAACATCAGATGGAATTACAGAAACTGCATTATTTTATATGTGTCAGGTATGCCCACAACAGACAGTATATTGTATTGATCATAGATTGTGTTTTGCACTGCAGTTTCTTTTGAAGTCTCTCTACATTTTTGTTTTGTTTGTAATGTAAATGCATGCATTTTGTTGTTTTGTTTTTTGCAGCAGAAATTCAATACAACAAAATGAATTACCCTTCTTGGAGTAGCTTTATAGAATGTATGGTTTATGAAAAAAAGAAGACAGAGACAGTATTGCTGCAGTAACGGCTATATTTGCAACAGGATATTTCTGCAAGATAACAAAAATATGCAATATAGCTGCCATTTACAGTATTACTGTATGTGAAAATACAAAATATACAAACAGAAAAAGCCATCTTCTAATCTGCCCGGTCTTCTGCATTTGTCCACATGTTCTCATCCACATCACACCTGATATCTTCCCTGGCAAGGCATCTTGGGAAGAATATTTTACAGTAACATGCCTTATCCACCCCTGGCAATGTTCAGCTGTGATGTCTTGGTATGCAGCATCTTTTGCATAAAGGAGGGACATTTGGTCCTGTGGACTATGGTCAAAAACCTTTCATCTCCAGGCTGAGAATACTCCTCAATGGGGATGAGGAAAGGGAAGGGGCAAGGAAAATGGACATCATCCTCTGATAGGCGTCAAACCAGGCTGTGACTAGACGGGAATGGTGGAATGCCACATTGTCCCATATTTGCATAACTTCAATCAGCTGTTTCTCACTAGCAATGGAATAATGTGAAAATACAAAATATACGAACAGAAAAAGCACCAGAAGAAAAAAAAAAAGAAAAAAAAAAGAGTCATCTTCTAATTATTTGCATAATTCAATCAGCTGTTTCTCAGTAAGAATAGAATAAAATACAGGGGATATATTTGTGTTTCAGTTCACAATATAAACAGCTGTTTACCTTGAGTTTAGCCTGTAAGGTTAGGTTTAGAACATGGTGTTATCTGTTCTGACATACAGTGTGAAAGCATTGGTAAATTTGGCAGTAAAAATCCATTGTTTTGGTCTTGTTTGAGCTTGTGTGTAAAAGAAGTTCAAGCATTTTAAATTTGTGCTAACTGTATGCATTTTGTGTTAAAGCAACAATAAATGTGTTAATAGTATAGCTTACACAGACGGATGTAGTGCTAACTGTGTTAAGAGTTTTGGAAAATTGTTAAATGTATTGAAAAATCTGTCATAGCAATCGTAAAAAACTGTAATAAATGACAGAAATTTACTGCAAATTCAACAATAGATATTACGGGTTATGAGTCAGTGTTTCTCACACTGAATGATGGTGTTTGTGTTTAATGGAGGGTCTCTGTCTTTTATGTTCTTGGGACTTTTATTATGAAATGTTAGAAGACAAGAGCAGCACTCATAACAGTGACAAAAAATAAAAGCAAGTGACTGTGGGAAAAAAAAAATCATGTTCAACATCAGATATCAGGACAAGAGCAAATACTGGGTTAAATATAAATAAGTCATTTAGCACAGGAAGCTGATGATATATTAATGGAATAACAGCTCTGTATAGGCAACGTCAGTCCTGGAGGTCCACTTTCCTGCAGAGTTTCACTCCAACCCTGATAAAAACTCCCCTGCCTGTTTCTAGTAATCCTGAAGACATTGGTCAGCTGTTCAGGTGTGTTTGATCAGGGTAGGAACTAAACTCTGCAGGACAGCCGCACTACTGGACTGACGCTGCCTATCTCTTGTCATTATGGCCCCATTATGTTACCATAGGCTATCCCGTGCCTTTGGCCCAGAGCTGTTTCACTTGTTCCCTGCTATTTATAACAAGAAAAGGACAGTAAAATACACTGTAATTTTCTACTCACCATCAACAGTAATATTGAATCTCTTGATTAACTCCTTATTCCCAATAATGGTACTTAGTTGATGAAGTCCAGAGTCATTGGTTCTGATGTCACTGATGGTCAGAGATCCAGTCTGATCCAGTTTCAGTCTGTCTCTGAATCTCTCATCATCCTCATATTCAGGATTGTCTCCGATCGCTCTCTTGATTCTAGCTAATGGCTATACGCGTGTTTTCAAACCACCACTCAATCTCATCATATGTTCCATCAACATCACTGTGTAGAGTTACAGAATCTCCATTCTTCACTGAAACTCTTCACTTCATCTGTCTCAACATTAAACACACCTGAGAACAAAATGAATAACAGCTAATAAAATTCCTCCGAACGTAGGCCTACATTAGAGATCCATTACAAAAGTAGGCCTACATTATCACTAAAATTAAAGACATAAGAATATGTTTATAACTCACCAGACAGAAAACACAAACTCAGAGAGAACGAAATTAATGTGCGAATCAACATCTCTAAAAGCCTGAGATAAAATACGAAATATTCTACAATCTGAAAAATATCAGTAGATAACATGAGGTTTATAAAGAAACTCTTCAGACAGGGAGAATAAACACAGTTCATGAGCGCGTCTGTGTATGTGAATGCGCTTCACACTGACTAGTCACATGATACAATCGATGAAAACTTACATTTATGAAATCAAAGTAATGAACCCTTTAGCCTGGTAACCATAGTTTACTCTGAATTATAGTTACTATTGTCATTATAAATAAGTAAAAAAACATTGCAGGTATATGTATTACATAAATAGAGTGCAACACACTGAACTCTTTTTGATTTTAGAAGCCATCCCACATTCCATTAGGCCTATTATCAATCATTAACTTCAGGACAATCCCAAACCATATGCTTGTATGTGCCTACCAAATCTCCAAAGCAGAAATTACAGTTGGAAGATGAGGAAAGCTTCATTAGATACATTTTTTAAGAGGTGAGACACAAATCAGTTTGTAGTGGATTAATTGATGGTTAGGGTGAAACAAGTTTAAGATATCGTCAGATATCATCATTGTTATATTCTATTTCCGTACCATATCTCTGAACCAGATGTCCAAAATTAGTAACTGATTATAGGCCTTTTGTGTACATAGAAAAAGACTTTGAGTTCAGCTCATGAAAAATGGGGGCAAAAACAAAAGTGTTGCGTTTATAATTTTGTTCAGTGTAATATAATATATGCATTAATGTTATAATATATATTATTATAATGTGTGTGTTTAAAAATACATAATATTAAACAGAGTGATTTGTGTTTTAGGGAGATGGGGTTATCTGCTGCTGAGAAACAGCGCTAGTATAGGCCTGGGCGTGATGTTCTTGTTTGCAATAGAAACTATGGATTAAAAATTGCTGTTTGTTGTTTAAGTTGTAATCATTTCACTGTAATGTTTTAATCTTTTTTTTTTAACTGAACTCAGATTAATTACTTGTTACTTACATTTGTTGAATAAAAAGAAAGTTATCATCTTAAAGAAAGTTTTCTCTTTTCCTTCTAATGTGTCCTGTCAGGGGTGTTACTTTGTCTGTCAACTGTGTTATGTGTGGTTTTTATGTCATAAATCTTTTAAATGTGAACTAAACCATCAGAAAAATAGATAGGGATATCTCTGGAGATGGAAATCTTGGGTAAGGATGGTGAATAATACTAAATTCAGCATACTGTGGAATTATGTTGAAGAAAAGTTTCATCCTTCATGATAGTATCCCACAACCACCATTATGAAGCCCAAAATTTAAATTTACAAATCAGTTAGAGAGAGAACCTAAGTTCAAAGCCGCCCCATTGAAGTCAGTGGACGCTGGGCTTCAACAGGGAAATGCACTGTGACGCTACGGGAATGTATGAGAAGGAAATCGAGTCAGCCGACCTGCTTTATGTAACTGATTCTGAACAAACTCGTCTTTGAGATGAACACGCTCTAATGCATTTTTAGTCAATAAAATGTTAACACAATAGTACATATTTGACCATTCATTTTTTGACATTATAGGGAAAGCTGAGCTTCCCTTGCAGTCTTAAATAAATCCCCACTGCTCAAAGGTTATGCAGGTCATGTGATTCATTAAACAGGCAAAATGAGGCCTCTAGGATCTGATGGAGATGGTCATGGAGTCCTCGTTGTCTGGACAGTGCAGGCAGAAGGTTTTAGCTGGCAGTATGAGAGATGCTGAGATAGACAAGGAAAGCAACATGAAAAATATTAACATGGACATCTGTAATGGTTCCATCACACATAATAATTAGATGAATAAATCAATTTGTAAGAAAAGCAAAGTAAATAGTTGACTATTGAGACGTCTCTATTAATTTATTTTTAAACAGAGGTGTGTCTGATTGTTAAACTGCAAAAAAGATCTCTTAAACTAAATGGGATCTGACTGGCATCAGACTATAACACTGATCTAAATATTGCAAGAAATACATAAAAAATAAATGTAGGACCAGATATGATGAATGAAGACCAGGAGTCAAGAGATGCATAGATTGAAGACATTTTTTACTAAAGAATAGTTTGCAGTTTCATCAGCAGAAGTGAGTTTCAACACTCAAGGAGTTCATAGGCCGCTCTGCCGTACACACTAATACAGCAGCAATTATACTCTCACATAGGTCACTAAACTACATCATCACATCAGGTTGAATGATGATTGGTTAAGGCTCAGATAAACAGAAAATGTCCACATATGGGCTGTGAGTCAGAAGAATATCTCCATCGATTATCTGGATGACAGATGGTCATTTTACCTCCCCTGCGTGACAGTAGTTCACCTCAGAACATCCTGTAACAAAAGAGGGCTGACACACACACACACACACACACACACACACACACACACACACACACACACACACACACACACACACACACACACACACACACACACACACACACACACAGCTTCTGTGGTCTGAGGTATTGAGCTCTAGCTCTGACCAGAAAATTTTCCCAAAACATACTGATAATATACTTTCTCTCAGTAAGAGGTTCAGACAATATTCATCATTATAGTGATTGAAGATGAAAAGTAAAGTAAATGTTTTAGCTAAGAATTGATGCGTAGGCAACAGGCCTGAGTGACCCCAGTGACCTCGACTGTCAGGGTCAGCTAGAAGAGTAAATCTAGGTTTTTAACAGGTGTTCGGTGCTTTTCTCACATGTAAATTTATAATTAGTAAATCTCAGAATCTTGAAGATGTCATTCAAATCATCTGATATGATCGCTGAACATTGAAGAACAGTGGATTTCAGAATCCAACCTATTACAGTTTTTTTCGATTGCTAAACGACAGTGAGCACAACTGGAGTCACATGTGCAAAACTCTAAGTACAGTCTGCACAGCAGCAGTTCATGTGGACCAAACTCTAGTTCGTTTTTCATTGCTTGAACACAGTTTTCAAAACTCTACACACTTATCCCATGACTTTAACCACAACCTGCACAACACTGGATTTACAGCACTTTGTTCAAATGCTAACACACTGCTGTCAAAACTGTGAACCACACATTCAAAACAGAATAGATTTCAGCCTTGTGCCTTTCAAACACTGCTGATTGCAATTTCAGGATTAGCCCCTCAATTATTTGTTCGAATTACAGTATGTACTTTTAGTTTATACCTTTTTTTTCCTCATTACTGTAATTCCATAAATTACTAAAGACTATTGAAGCAAACTGCTAATTTTCATTTACCTTAAAGAATTGTTATGTTCAAAAAATTTAAATAAATCATGTGAAAGAATGTCACTCTTTTCTTTGAAGAAAATATTACTTTGTATGAAGTCACTAATATTGTTCAAACTGTAAAGATGAAAAATTTGTATTTTCTGTATTGGTGTTTGATGCTAGTGTTTTTCCTCTCAGTGTGTTCTGAGTGACAGTGTGTGTTATCTTAGTGAGGGTTACTGCATAGTGTTTGGCTGCACTGAGCCTGTTTTGAGCCATGTGTTAAGAGTTGTGTTGCTTGGAATGAGTTTTGCAGGTGATGTGAAGTGTTTAGCTCAGGTGACTGTTGGCAGTGCAGACTGTAGTTAGAGTTTTGCACATGTAGCTCCAGTTGTGCTCACTGTCGTTTAGCAATTGAAAAAAACTGTAAGTGAGATTTTAAAGTTCAGACTTTCTTTTTATTCCCAACTAGTATTTAATTCATCATTTCATCATGACATTCTGCATTCTTCTTTGATATTGAATGAAAATATATTGATATATTTTTTTCCCCTGGGGGAATATCAGTTGTGCATTTTTGTTATTTATGTGGTTCTGTCTTATTTAAAAACATCTGAAAATACATTTAGTATTTTAACTACACTGCATTCAGTCAGAGTTTTTTTACTCAGACCTCAGATGCGCTTGTCTTGCAGATGAAGCTCATGGAGTGACTGAACATGAACTGATACATCATGTTGCTTATAATCCCAGTGGAATGTATGAGGTCCCAGTTTAGGGGATTGTGGGCCCTTACTTTTACTTTATTTAAAAATGTATAGTCTTCAGCTTCTTCCTAAAATGTAATCTTATTTAAATACTTACATTTTAAATTCAGTAAATTTAATTTAGTCATAATTAACTAAGGGAC
Source organism: Vimba vimba (assembly GCA_022828995.1). NCBI lineage: Eukaryota > Metazoa > Chordata > Actinopteri > Cypriniformes > Leuciscidae > Vimba > Vimba vimba. Next base: position 28,878,908 of record CM040825.1, on the reverse strand, counting down.
AATCAAAAGCAGTGGTGTTAGCATAATAGACAACAACGAGGGAGTATTTTTTTTTTTTCTTCAAAGTGGGTAATATGGGAACAAACTCACCAATCACTAAGTTGGGACAGGTGCTCATCAATGTCTGTTTTAAAATCAAGTTTTACTTCTCAGTACGGTTCCAGTAGAGCTAAAGAGCTGCAGCCTGCAGGTGAACATAATTTCTAATATGACCCAAAAAAAAAAAAAAAAAAAAAATACACAAAAATCTAAAATCAGTATTTTATTTTAAGCACAGCATGCTTACAGCTCTATTTCAATTTTGGTATTTTAAACATAGCATTTAAAAAACACTGCATCCATTTTTATTTTATTTTTGTCATCATGCAAAAAGTCACGCAAAATGCAAAATTGAAAAAAAGAAAAGAAAAAAAAAGTCAAAAACAATCATCAAGAATCAAAAAGAAGTATCAGATCCATCATTGAGGGTCTGATGTCTCTCCAGTTCAACTCTTCTTAATCTGATGTCATAAACCAGCACAATAAACGCAGCCGCAGCAGCCACGCCCACCAGAGCAGTGACGACCAATCGAATCACAGCTTCAGTCCCTACAAAATAATGACTTCATCTGCATAAAGAAATTAAGCACAGAAAAAGTTTTTTTTTTTTTTTTGAATATACAGTAATATAATACTAATGTACCATGACAGAGATTGGTTGAGTAATAAATAACATCACTGCTAACGTACCTGAACACAACTGACAGAGATCGGTAATGCAGACGTGTTTGGTCTGGCTGCTGAGAGGATTGTTCACCACACAGCTGTAAGTGTTATCCTGATATTCCACCTCCAGAGGAAGAGAGAGACTGATGCTGAGGTCAGACACACTGATGCTGGACAATAAACTGGTTCCTTTGTACCAGGAGAGATTAACCCTGATCACATCCATCACTGAACACCGTAGCACACATGTTGGGCTTGATGAACTCTCTGATGATGAAGAACACTGTGAAATGACACTGCTGATGACAGGAATGGGTACAGGAGCTGCAAAACATGAAATAACAAAAATAATTGCAGCCTTCCAAAACAGCACATCTTCATCCTTCATCAGCACTGAATTAAGTTTCAGACTAGTGGAAGTGAGGTGTGCTTACAGTGTCTTATAGCGCTAATTACACACGTAATTTTTGTTTTATTCGATGAGCTATATACACATTTTAAATGGATTGATATCTACAATATTTAACGACAATACTTTTAATAAGACACAATGGCTTTGTATGATGAACAGATTGAATATAGGCGCATATCGACCGCAAAGGGGGTGCTCGCGAGCACCCTTCTGAAGCCTAAAATGACAAATGGGACACCTTAGGGTCTCATAGACTTAACGGACACGCGGCAGCCATTTTTAAGTCCACAAGAATGTGGCTGCGACCGAAATGGCATACTCTCTCGAGTACTTCAGAAAAAAGTATGTTGTAGTATGAATTTGTGTAGTATGAAGGCGATCCAGATGTAGATTGTTCTCGCGTGTCAAGCAGGTTCGGTTGAGCTTCTGTGTGTGTTCTCTGATCAATAAAATGAGAACTGTACGTCGATTTAATAGGCTATTTTTATCATAACAGAAAGATTACAGAAATTGAAGAAATATTATTGTTTGGGTTAGTTATACCTTACTTTTCAGTGCCGTTTGATTGATTACTCATTTATTGACAAGTCTTTCTGTATTTTATAACTCTATAAACAATAAAATATACAAAATACCGATTTTAAGCAGATAAACACCTAATTCATAAATTAGTTCACCACATCTTGACAGAAATATTAAAGACATCTCACTGTTGGTTTTGTATTCTAATTAAGGGTGTCAAAATCGAAATCGATCGAAATTAATGCTCAATCTCGATCATCGAATCAAAAAATGGACTCGTCGATGCTGCCACGCCCCATATGTCACGTTAGCTCGGCTTGCCTGTAATAGGTAAAATTCCTTTTCTCGAGAATATTGAAGCCTTTATTTTAAAACGCACTGAAGCTGCACAGCGAGAGCATCATAGCTCGTCTGAGCGAGCTGGCTGTGCTGCGGCAACTGCACAAACCTATGGCGAGTTAACAGTGGCGTGCGGTCCAATGGGAGCGCTTGGCGCCCTGCCAACCTCGAGCGCGCCAATTTGGACGCGGCTGAAGTGTATAAATTCAGAGAAAACTCGCCAAAGGAAAGGACTTTAGGTTTAAATCGACTGAAGCGAAGTACCTATGAGCGAAGCAGCACGGCAAGGCAACGCAGTACTTGTTTACTTATCTCTAAGGGAACCGAGGTTACACAAATAACCATGTAGGCTACGTTCCCATACGAGAACGTTCTCTCGTACTGCGTTGCAAACGCTGTGGGAACCCAATTTAAAACGCCATGCCAGGGAGCCCCGGGACTATAATAGGTAATATAGGTTATATTGTTTAAGTTTCCAATTGACTTAAGATATAAGTTATTGTTACATTATGTTGTTAATAAACGTTTTAAATTTGACAATGTAGTGTGTGGTACATTGCGAACAAAGGTCAGATATTATTATATTGCATAAAAGTCTAAAAATGGCATAGCTTGTGCTTTCAAAAAAAAAAAAAAAATTAAATCGAGAATCGAATCGAACCGTGACTTTAGAATCGAAAATGTAATCGAATCGAGGATTTGGAGAATCGTGACACCCTTAATTCTTTTTTTTTCTTTTTTTTTTCATTTGTAAATGTTTCTTTGTGGGTTTTTGCATTTAAGGTAGGCCTATGTTATTTTTTTATATATAGGCCTATGTTGAAAAATTTGAATAAAAATTTTTAAAAAATAAAAAGTGCCTGTTGATTAAGCTGCACTACCGCCTTACGCCTGATTATTAATGTGACATTCGTCATGCTTCCGGCCTGAGGCTGGTGCTGCGGGTCTGCATCTGGATACTGAACAGTGGGTAAAAAACGCGGGTATTTCCGCCAATAGTTATAGGAATTATAAAAACGTTCCTCCAGTGATAAAGACCCTTGTGTCTCCAAGCGAGAAAAGTGAATGATTGTGGAAGCTTTTCAGTACTGTGTACGTTGTGGCCATCTGGTGGTCAAATAATGACTATCACTTTCGTGTCTGGCCAATTGAAAAAGCCGTGCAGGAGGCGTAGGCGACAGCCTAAAAGTATATAGATGTAATGTCCAATATAAAAACCATCTTGAAAAAAATTATAATTTTGAGAACGATTTAGTGTAATTTACAATATGAAAAAGGATACTAGGCTAATACCCACCGTAAACAGTAACACTGAACGTCTTTATTAACTCCTTGTTATTGATAATTGTCCTAAATGTAAAGACTCCAGTGTCTGTGGTTCTGGTGTCGTTGATGGTGAGAGATCCGTTTCTCTCCAGCTTCAGTCTGTCTCTGAATCTCTCATCATCATACTTTGGATTGCCCTTAATTGCGTAAACTATGCGACTGTTGTAAAACCTCCAAACGATCTCATCCGTCAACTGTATTTCAGAAACATTCGAGTCCAGAGTGACAGAGTCTCCCAGCATTACTGACTGAACTTCATGTGATTCAACCTGAAAAACACCTACAGAACGAGATTACACGGCTTACATATTTAAACTTCTTACAGTTAGTAGTAGTATTGTGTGTAGTAGCCTAATATGTAATAGCCTATTGTGATAGGCCTAACATTATGAAAAACAGATTTATAACTTACCAACTAGACACAACAAAACGAGCAAAACAAACGTGCAAATCATTTTCGCAGAGTCTCAAATTGTCACCTAACAAGTCCGAAAATGTGATGTTAAATTAAGATAGCCTAATGAATATGTTCTTTTTTTATTTTCTTCTTTTTTTTTTCCTTTTTTTTTTTTTTTTGTTAAGTGAATGTTTCACAGATCCGCTTCATACTCCAACACTCTGCACGTCACCGTTATGTGCGCGTGCCTGTGGGCGTGAACTAGTGTGCACCAGTTGGTGACGTAGGCATCTGTTCAACCAATGAGAATTTTAGAGAGTGAGTAGAGGTTCAGAGTTCTAGGTCCGGTTCTTCTTAAAGAAATCCACCCAATTAATTAATAAAACTGACATTGTAAATAACGTTTGCATCCAATTGTAATTGTGTATAGCAAAGAAGCTGGTAGCCTAAGAGGACACTATAATATAATAAAGGACACACTATCTATAATTATTAATAACTTATTCTGAATAAACACTTTGTTGTGACATTCTGCCTGATTGTTATTTCATCCATCCATCAACTCTCCATAACGCTTCCTATAGGGTCACATTAGGGTCTGCAGCATCTTGGGCTGTAGGCAGAGGAAACACTGGACAAGTGGCCAGTCCAGCAGGACTATTTTTTCTTGTTTATGATAATTACAGTATTAAATTAATAGACCTAAAAAATATTTCAAGAAAATTGAGCTTGGCTTATAACTTAATTTATTGTGGGACACCACTTTTGTGTATTTTTGGTGTATTGTCTTATTAGGTTAACATAATCTCAAATAATTTCAATAATTTCAAATAATTCAACATTTTTAACATTTTCAAAGCCTTTGCATTTAGACATACCATCAGTGACGTACAGATGTTGACCTCACAACTGCAGTAACTCTCACCAAAGCAGAGACGATCGCTTCTTTTTGCTTTCTTTTCCTTTGGATAACGCTTTGAAATAGTGTGATGATGTAATTCCCTCTTTCGCAGAGTGCGTGTGTGTGTTTGTTAGACTAGTGAACACTAGAGAGCGTGAACAATAATAATAATAACATTAAGCTAATACTGGCTACTGTTTTAGCGGAATAAAAAATACTGATCTCAAGTAAATCTCTTTAGGTAGGCTGTAAAAGTGTCTCTGTCTCCTTCCTGTCGGTCGGTTATGGGTGCGGCTCAGACTCGACCAACAGCAGGCGCACATTAATAACTTTAATAAATCATTTATACAGTCAGATATCCCTGAAAAATATATTAATATGGATTACTTAAAAAAACGTCTTAATTTGCGGTAGGCTATTCAGTGTCGCTAGGAGAGGGGGGAACAACGTAACGCTTTTTGACTTTCTCTCAGTTTGTGTAAAGATACTCAGGGTTCAGATTATTTATTTTTCCCCACAATTAATTTCAAAAGTCTAGTACAATTATGTGGTTTTGTTTTAGTAATACAGTGTATATTTTTTCTTGATATACCCCGAAAGAATGGAAGTGACAACATGCCCCATTGGTGGAGCACATTGTAACATGACCACGTGACAGCTTAAAATGCTATCTGATCTAATCAAATAAATATACAAGACAAACTAAAATATTTTCTCAATAAAATACCATTATTAACTTTTTCATACAAAATAATAGCATTTTTTTTAATAATTAATAAGTAATAATAGCCTAACTTTAATAAGTTTGACAATGAACACCAGAAAACAGCTAGCCTATACAACAGTTCAAAACATAATAATAATTAATCATTTCTGAACATTGTTACTCAGTCTTTATTCACCCTTTTCCTATGTTTTATCAATAGAATTCATAAAAGTATATAATATATATCATAGTTCTAATAGGGGCTCATTGTAACGCAGTGTGACAACATGCCCCAGCTGCACAACTGGGATTTAAACCTGGCTAGTGTCTTATGATAGTTAGATCTCTGTTAAATAACAGATATAAGATTAAAATAATATCAGATTTCTCTAATTTTAAATAAACACAAAAAACAGAGATGAAAAATTAACACAAGTAAGAACTTTTGCTATGGTTAAATGTTCAGTGATATCTTCCAAAGATTTCTGAATTTTGGCGTTTTGTTTTTTCTCTATATAGTGTTGATATGGCAACTATAAATACACTAAGTTTTGTCATGCTAACATGTGTGGAAGTATTTAAAACAATGGTGTTACAACCTTTGGCCCAGAGCTGTTTCACTTATTCACTTTGTGCTATTTATCACAAGAATATGAAGATGACATAAAAGTACACTGTAAATCTCTACCGCAGTGAGAGTCGAATCAGACGTCAGTGTTGCTGGATTCACTACTTTATTTTTAACAACGAATCAGTGTAGAGTGTTAATCTGTAGGGGAGACCGGGGAGAGTTGTAACAGGGGATGAGTGCAACATGTCATTCTTCTCCAATCAGAAACAAGCTAGAGTGATGTCACTCATAGACCCTCCCCCCACCAAGACAGAAGACATATTCAACATCTGCTGCTGCATTTATTGAACAAAATGGAGGTATGAAAGTAAATGTATTTTTGTCATACTGTCCAGACATTTTGTATGAATTAATCAAAACTTACTTAGTATGAATTATTGTTTTGTTGACTTCTAAGTGACATGGTTAGCTTGTGTCAAAGTCAGTGTGTCTAGCAGGAATATGATGTTCTGTCATGGCTGATAGGGTTGGGGACGGTTGCAACAAGTTATAAATTGCATGTTTAATAAAAGTTTGTTGCATCACAAATTGTTCAATTCTTCCTGTCTGACATTGAAATATGGAGAGATTGAATAGCATCTATAACACCTGCACACTGAATATATGTAGGCCTATGTTCTACACATGAACTAACAAAACTCAATAACTGTTATTTGATAAATATGACTAAATAAATAAATAATAGGCTACAATAATATTAGTGTATAAATAAATAATACTATAATATTATAGTAGGCCTAAACAGTTAATATTTTCAGAATTCTTCAAAAAGCTAAAGTTAATTAGTGAAATTTAAGGTATTTTTAACATGTTGCAACCGTCCCCTGGGCTGGGGTCAACATCTGGCTTCTTCCATTCAAATAAATACTGAGAACGATATGTCATATATAATCATCTTTAAATGGTATGGGTATTAGCAGACAGATTCAAGTTTAATATGTACAGATGTGGTTGGTCTAGTCCAAATAGTCTCTGAGTAACTGAGAGAAATGCAAAAAGTGTTGCAACCGTCCCCGGTCTCCCCTACTAAAGGAAAATAATGCCTTTGACCGTTTACCCATCAGTCAACCGCACACATGCAATAGTAAACAGGAGCAAGACATTTGTCCACTCATTCATTTGGGTCACTCTTCCACTAATCTAACCTGAAATAAACTCAGACCACAGCAGTTTCACTTTAACTCAGAAATGTAGCTACAAGAGCTTAAAAAACATTCTGCGGAAACAATGTGCTTCTTGCATGAGTAGAATAACACTTTGAACATGAAAATATGTATTTTCTGCAATGTCCTTTTTAGCTGATACATCATGTTGCTTATAATTCCAGTGGAATGTATGAAGTCCCAGTTTAGGGAATCGTGGGCCCTACTCACTTTTAGCCTACTTTATTTTAAAATACATGGTCTTCAGCTTCTTCCAAAAATGTAATCTTACATAAATACCGCTACTTGAATTTTAAATTCCTAATTAACTATGGGATAATTAAAAGCAGTGATATTACCAAGACAGTCAACAACTGAAATCTAATGAGGGCTTAGAGGAGAGCGGGCACAACCTCACGCTTTTTGACTTTCTCAGTTTGTGTAAACTTACTTAGGGTTTTTAGAGTATTTATTTTTTTCCCACATTAATTTCCCACATGTCTAGTACAATTATGTGGTTTTGTTTCATTAATACAGTGTATATTTTTTTCCTGATTTAACCCGAAAGAACGGAAGTGAAATGTGACAACATGCCCCATAGGTGGAGCACACGCAACATATGACAGCGTAAAATGCTATCTGATCTAATCAAAAAAATAAACAGGACCGATTAAAATATTTTCACAATACAATACAGTAATTAACATTTAATATATATAAAATAATGCCATTTTCTTAAATAATTTAAAATAAAATAACTTTTTAGTTTGACAACAAACACACGGGAAAACACCGCTATACAGCATAGTTCAAAACATAATAATAATGAATAATTTCTGGACATTGACTCTCTATCTACTTTTGCTATAGTTAAATAAATGTTCAGTAAATAAATAAATGTTAATAGAGCAAACTTTTTGTTGTTTTTTAGAATTATTTTGTTCAGCCAGTGTGCCTTTATGTTACATCAGTAATCCAGCAGATGGAGACAAGTTGATGGCCACTTGAGAGCGCGTGCACGCGACAGGAAGTAAGTGCGCAAGACTGTCCCAGTCATTGGGGTAATTTTTAGGCTGTAAAATAAATGGTTTCGAAATGACCTACTTCCCGGCTAGTACTAGACATAAGCTATGTGTGTTATTAATAGGCTACTAGCTGCAAGGAAACGTACCCTATAGCCTACCAGATAAAACAATTATTCAACGACGAAATTTAACAAACACGGAGTAGCTTGCATCCAACTCGCATTCTTTCTTTGAACGAAACTGAAGCGTCGCGGTAGCCCTCCTTCTTTAATTTGATATTTCCTCTTAAACACTCATGACATTGACGAGCGCTGTTACATTCCGCTAAGAAAGCTCAGATATAAGCAATTAAGTCTGTTATGGCATGATTGTACCATAACTTTGCACCACTTAAGTATGGTTATTATTAGGCAATTATTTCACGACTTTGATTATATAGGCTACACCTCGGAAAAAAACACGGAGATCCTTGTGTACGTCCATGACCGGATCGCTTTCTGAATTTTCTGTAGTCTGTACTGGGCATCACCGACCAGTGTAGTCCGATCAGTCCGATTCACGAATGAATGATTCTAATGTCAAACCGACTCATTAGAATCATTCGTTCGTGAATCGATCTTAGTGAATCAAAAACATACAGGTCAATCAGTGTAGTCTGATTCCCGAACGAATGACTTTATGAGTTGGTTCTTTCTAATGAATTATCCACAGCTCACTGTGGGACTTAAATTAGGCTAGTGAAGTTGCAGGCTGGTTGTTCATAAGTAAAAAGAAAAAGGCAATTAGTTCAAAAGAAATAGGCTACATTAGCAATAAGTTATAACTGATTAAATGATAAGAGATGAGAATAAAATAAATATAATGGGATTAAAAATCCAATAAAAAGTTTGTATATTGGCAGTATGTACAGTATATGCACATATGGAAATGTTCAAGAAAAGGGCCACACATTTTTTTTTTTTTTTAAAAGCATTTATAGCCTTTGCATATAGTATTTTACACATTAATGACATAGCATTAGCCCAACATTATCCCATATTGCATATATGTTTAAGGTTAATTGTTATAACAGGTAAAAGCCTGCTTCTGTGTTCAACAGCTGGAGCTCCAGCTGTGTCATCTGCAAAAAAAAAACGGCCTTTTTTACAACAGAAACAACACATGATGAGATGTACCACAGTCCTTAGGCCTTAATTACTGTAAGCCTACTCAGAAAATAATAATAATCAAATAAAAATTCCAAATAAATGACAAGATTACATATGTTTTAAGATATGTGTATCGACAAATAGACTAGACAGGCAGGTTTAGCTTTATACTGATTTCAGAGGTTTTGACATTTACTCTTAACCCCAGGAACAATTGTAGATATTTTCAGCTGTAAAGATGTTTTAGGCTGCTTATGATGTTATATCGGTTTACCTTTAGTCCAAATTAATCACATGTTAAAATGAAAGAACACAAATTATCTCATCAAAATCACTAAAGGCCATGTACACACTGTAAAGATTCAGCAGTGACATATTTAAATATGGGTATGAATCCCCTAAAAGTGTTTGTAAGGGGTTTGTTCTTGGAAGGCTACTTTGCAGAGTGATTTCTTGAAGTGTTGCCATGTCCACTTACTATAAGCATCTTTGGGCTTGTGGTTTGAGTTTGGCTCATAAAGTGATCAAGTTTATGGAATTATTAAAGTGGGGAAGTAAAGGTTGCAATATGTTTGTCTTATTTATATAAATATAAAGCATTTGGATTTATTTATGATTATTTTGGGCTTGTGTCTTGTTTGTCTTGTTTTATATCAATATCTGGCAACACGAATGAGACGAGGCTTGCACCTCTTTCCCTGTGATTTTCCTGCTCATACAGAAGAGAGAGGGTATTTCTCAAACTGAAGGCTGACTTAAGTCTTCCTCAGCACTAAACGCTAGAATGAGACAGTCTAGTAAGTGCATTTGTATACTTTATGAAATACTATTAAAAACCTTTGTATTAACTGGCTTTCTATCAAGTACAGGTGAGGTAACGACAACCATCTGTGATCTCCCAGTGGATTACATTATGCACAGCTTAGCATTATGTGATTAATTTACATCAACTCCCCAAAAAATGTTTTGTCTTGCATTGTATAGTGAAATAAGATAAGATCAGTGCGGATTCATTTTCTGCTCATTCTTGTTCATGAATTGGAATGTATGCAAAGGATTATGGGTGATTGGAGGACGCTAAGGATATACTTGATGCCTTCTTCAAAATAAGCCGAATGAAGGACGAATTGCATACTTTCCTACTATATAGTAGGTGAAAAACTGTATGTGACAAAATAATTATGTCTGATTCACAGTACTCATAAAGGAGTAGGCAAAAAGTCCCCGGATGACCTAATACCGTGATTCTGAAGTGTGCATGAATGATATCACCAAGTACGACATCTTTGTTGATCCTAGAATAACATTCCAATCAACTGAGAATTAGATTTGAAGGACAAGTTTACAGTTTATGTAAAGTTTAAGCTTACAAATAGGTTTAGGTGCTTCTACATCAGTGTTCCTATCCTTTCCCTCTGATTTTAGGGATAACACTTACAGAAAAACCACATGAATTTCACATGTTATCACGTCACCACACGTGAACAATGTTTCACCACATGTGAACATGTCAACACATGCGAACATAATGGAGCATGTGGAACATGTGGAAAACATGTTACTATAGGTTATGATGTGGAGCTCATGTGAAATATATTTGCACATGTTGTAATAGGTTTTAACATGTGAATCTTGTGAATCATGTTACCACATCACAAATACTGTACATGTTCAGCTTCATTGTAATGGGAAGTTCAGATCATTTTACTGACTCAGATCTTTTGAATCTCGTTCATCATCTCCTTCGGATGAGACGTTAAACCGAGGTCCTGACTCTCTGTGGTCATTAAAAATCCCAGGATGTCCTTCGAAAAAGAGTAGGGGTGTAACCCTGGCATCCTGGCCAAATTTGCCCCTTGGCCTCTGTCTATCATGGCCTCCTAATCATCCCCATATACTGATTGGCTCCATCACTGTCTCCTCTCCACCAGTAAGCTGGTGTGTGGTGGGCGTTCTGGCGCAATATGGCTGCCGTCGCATCATCCAAGTGGATGCTGCTCATTGGTGGTGGTTGAGGAGATTCCCCCATCTATGTAAAGCGCTTTGAGGTCTCAGAAAAAGCGCTATATAAATGTAACGAATTATTATTATTATTATTAAAATGTTATATGTTAATGGCCAAATCCCCAAACACATCAACTTACGCGATGTTGATGTTTCATTCATCCCCATAAGCTGAGCTATGCCTATAGTGCCGGATAGTGAGTTAACTCATGGGTTGGGTTAGGTTTAGGGTTAGGGATATGGCGAGGATTCAATTATCAGACTAGAATTTTGTTCTAGGATCAACAAAATATGTCGACCCAGGAACGTGTCTAACTCGGCAAAGTCAGGACATGCCTGCATGATGGGCACTTTACGGGGCCGCGGGAGAGAATTTGTGAATGGCAATGAAACAACGCAACTGATGCTGTAAGGCACATTTCAGTGACAACATGGTGGATGGAGTACATCCGAATTTCATTCATATACACATTCATACTATATAGAACACTTTTTTAGCGGTCGCAAAGTCATTACTTATTCAAAATAAGTATCTACTCAAGAGAATATGCAATTTCAGACGCAGCCCATGGCTTTCTTTAAAGGATCTTTCAAATTGAGATTTTCTTCGACAAGAGCTTTATGACATGGCGTCTGAGATGTGCACCCGCTTGAGAAAGAGAAGCACAGACACATCTCTGATGTGCTTTTAAATATATACATCATTAACAACTAGTTGTTCAGTTCGGTTCTGTACATACTGCATAGAATGTTTTGTAAATGTGGCGTTGACTGGAGTTAATTCAGTTGTAGAATGTGACTGTAGCTCCTGTAAATGACTGAACTGTGTGTAAGCAGTAAATGGTGAATTGACAACTGAGTTTAGCTGCAGTGTGTACGTGGCCTTAAATCTAAACGCCGTACAAAACAAAACAAACTTAGCATGAAGAATTGGATTAACGTCTCGTGACGACACCTGCGTACACCACCTCTTCCTCCTGTGTAACAGTCTGAAAGAAAACACAAACACAAAAGTTACAGAGATGAATGTTTAAGTATCAGAGTGAGATGTTTTTCAAGAACAGTGTTACCACTAAAGAAAACCAAAGAAATCCCTCATACTACAAGTCATAAAAACTACATTTTAAACGCACATTTAAAAACTGTATTTTAATGCATGCATATTCAAGAGAAACATTTTACTGTAAATTATAATGAAATTATTAAATTAAACTTTCATGTCCCCGTTATGACAACAGTCCAATATCACTCTATTGAACATAGGCTATAATTACTCTCAGCTATTTTACTCTCAATTCTGTGTAGTTTTACCACTTTTTGGTTAGTGTTTTCATGAAGGTTTGACTAAAAAAGCAATATTTCTAATGAAGGCCACACTCATTCACACTCATTCTCTCTCATAGATACAACCATGTCTTCACAGTTTTCTGCTCCGGAAGTCCAGTTTCCTGTGGAACTGTCTCTGTTTCAGCCTGCAGAAACACCCTGAGCTATTATAGGCCTAACGTTTTTACCGGTAAAGAGTACGAACCCTACCCCAGAAATAACACTCTGTTTGTGCTGTTCTCTCTTACTCCTGTCTCTAGATTACATGCCATTTATTTTTCATTTCAATGGCTTCAATGTATCTACTCAAATTTATTCAGTTTCTTGGATCTAACACAGAATGCAGATTTAAAAAAAAGAAATTCCTCAAATAAGCAATGTATTAAATTTATCAGTGCTATTACTGTTGAGTTTATGTCAGTAGTGTCTGTTTAATTTACATGTACATTTCCCGTCAACTGCATCGGCATGTTAACATCAAATTTCCTTCCAGTTAAAGGCAGAAATACATTCCCACATTTAAATGTTACTTTTGCTTTGAATGAACAAAGGAATAAACAAACAAACAAATAAATTAGTGAAATAATTTAGCTTTGGAGGACTAGGATTAACACTGAAAAATAAAATGAGTTATCAATTTAATAAAATAAATCACTATTTAAATAGACAAATTAATGATTGTAAACTGTTTCTGTAATTTGTGTTTCAAAATCTATTTAAAAATAAAAATGAATTTAAAAATAATGAATTGTTTTCAAAGTGTTCCTATTATGCTATTAGGTTCCTAATTGTGTTTTGGAGTCTCCAACAATATTACATGCATTTAATTTTCTCATATTATATTGTGTCACAAATGGCAAAAATGAGATGAGCAGGATCTATTTTTATTACTTATTTTATTAAAATGCAAAAAAGCACTCAAAATACTCAGAATCTCAAAATACAAATATAACCACCGGTATAAACTTGCGAGATCAGCTTCAACAGTAGACGTTGTTCACGGGCAGCCAATAAAGAGCATGACTGGTATTACACACTATACGCAGGTTTAAGGTTTGTAACAGGGAGTGTGACTGGAATCACAACTATATTACACACCACTTTAAATGAAAAATAGAAATTAAAACAAAATTTTAAAACAATTTAATTCAAGTTTTGAAAAGTATCCAAATAAAACTACACAATCGTAAATGTATATTTAAAATAGCTTTAAAAAAACAAACATTTGCGACTTGCTTTTATTTGTCCTTTTGTCAAGCATGAAGCAGTGTTTCGAAAGTGCCCAACACTACTTTATACCAATGTAGTAGAACTCAAAACTGAACAAAGCCAGACTTGGACTCAAGTCTAATTTTTGGACTCAAGTCTGAGTACAAGGCTGTTTTTTCAGGAGCATTTGGACTCATCCTGGACTCAGACTTCCATGAGCTGGTCTTATAGTCATAAAAATATGGTCCTGGACTCAGACTTCATTTTGAGAACACTGCTTTACCTTGCGTGTTGCGAACTACATAACATGGCAGGCAAACAAGAACTTATTTAAAGAGGGATTGTAGATGCTTTTACTAGCTGGCCCATCAATGAGAGGTTTTGGTCATTCAGTGACTGAATCTCTTAGCAGGATAGTACACACTCAACTACTGACTCAGTGGTGGATCTGAAGACTCACTCTTCCTCATGCAAAGTTTTTAGACAGCAATCAATAATAATTAAAATGACAAATTAAAATTAAAAACTAGTTAAAATAGCTACTGTGAAATAAAAGTATATTTATGGGGACATCCAGAGTTACAAATGTAAATTTTTGTCACTGCAGTCAAATGAGAGATATAAAAAAGGCTAATTTTGAAGGCAAAAGTTGAAATGTCTTTCCCACGTTCAAATTCTTAGAACTATCTTCAGCTCTCAGTGTTACAGGAAACTCACACTTTTAGCAGCTAGTCTAGCTGTGTTTATTTTAGCGCCAACACATGTACTGTTTTTACAGTTATTTTTGAGTGAAGTGTCAAGATCTTATCTGCTCTTTCGCTCCTGTCATTGTGGACATCTAACCATGGCTCTTTTTTTTTCTTTCAACCCTGTTATTGCTTTTGTAGCTCAGAGTATGTGCAAGAGCCAAAGTTGAAGTATTTATGTTTAACCTGTAGAACGGTACGACTACGGTCCCACATGTGGGATTGTTATTTCTGTGATCCTGCATGAGATTTTAGAATGTACAGTGACGTCACATAACTGCCAGATTTAAACTGTGCTTTCGTGCTTTGGCTGGAGCTGAACACATAGACAGTAAAAGAAATGGACACAGCGACCCCATAGACTTCTACGGAGAAAAGTGAAGTCAATTAGAAGCACTCACTTCCTGATGGCTGAGCGTAGAGACCTGCACGGGTTCGGGTACCCGCGGGTACCCGACGGGTGACCCGCAAATTTTGCTCAAACGGGTGAGAAATATCCAACTGTGTCGGATACGGGTGCGGGTCGGGTCGGACACGGAGGAAACACGGGTTTAAACATGGGTTTAAAACAATCACGTGCAAACGTAAAAATATATATGCATATTTTTAGGAACACGCTTACAAAAATATGCCTGTATTTCAAGTTGATAAAATAATTTAAAATCCACATCAGTTTATTTGTGCCCACGCCCTCTCAGGAGTCTGTCTCTATACCTACTTTCACTTTGAAAAAAAAAAACGTCATAACCGCGCGCGCGATCTGCTTGCAGTCGGCGAGATGGATGCTGAAGAGTTGGAGAAAAGAATAGCTTGATTGTAAAGTTGTCGACAATACGTTATCAAAAATCAAGTCCATTGTGTGGGAGAAATTTGGAGATATCTGAAGAAAACAATATTGTGAAAGGATTTGCTGCATGCATTTTCGTGTTGGATTGCCGCAAATGTGGATTCATCGCCGAGGAAGCACGCAGTAAGCAGTTCTATCGAACAGTATTTTTCACATTTACTGTTAAATATGTGTTGTGTGCAGGCAGGGCGTGTTTGAACCCAAAATTGTCAGATGTAAGCTAGACAAAATTGCGTGTTGTAGCCGCGTCTGTTATTAGGCTACTCAAGTTTTGTGGTAACGTTGGCTATAGACGTTTAGAAGATGTCAGTTTAACATACATTCTAAATTACATTACATCATTACATCTTAAAGACATCTTCTAAATGTCTATTTGACATCTGACAGGAAACGTCCTATAGACGTATTGCAGATGAGCAAACACTCTTAAAAATACGTCTTCCAGATGTAAAATGCACATCAAATAGTCGGTGCTATCTGGGATATGTTCTTCATGTACCGGCCGTTTGACAGATTCGGCTGAAGTTGTCCTTGTGTTAATGGTTGTGTAATAACTTCTGTATGACCGGGCAATAAACATTTTTGTAAGTGTGTCTATAATGTGATAGTCTAAACTGATTTTATTTCGGTTGCGGGTCGGGTCGGGTGCGGATTTGAATTAGTGCTGCTGTCGGAAAATGGGTCGGATTCGGTTTTAAGCACTGCGGGTACGGGCGGGTGCGGATTTAAAAATTTGGACCCGTGCAGGACTCTGGCTGAGCGTACTGCGCAGACTCAAACTGAGCTTGACGACGTAGATGTGACATGAGCAACCCGTCTGTCTTCTAGTAGCTGTGCTAAGAGAAATCTGAATCATTCCCTTCCGAAACTTGCAGAGACGGAGAGTGTGAGTAGGAGCTGTCCATGAGCTAGGAGAAGGAGAAACTTTTGCTAAGTATTCTGATGAATTACTTGCCTCCACGTCCCCCCGATTGCCTGCGAGCTTCTCCTCCTTTTCCATACGGTAATTTCTCTACTGTGCGACAGAGAGTTGCATGGTTATGACGCAATATTTAGCCTATTTTTACAAAAACTGCTTCTACGGGGCCATAATGTAAGATACAAGGTAATGGAGCCTTTTATACATTTTCGTGTTTCTTTAGAAATAAATAATGGACAAATGGAGTCTTTAAACGCCTCAGATGTAAAGTTATTCGCTGTCAAAGTGACGCCAAAATGAATGGGAGTCAATGGAATGCTAACAGCAGGTGATGGTCCGCTAGCCAATGGCGGCCTTGGCGGCCAATGAAAGCTTCAGTTTACGGCTGATAGATTACCCCCTTGGCTGAGCCAGAGACGGACACGCTCAGCGCTTGTCATATATCACAACTATACAACCACATAATGTTTATTTTAGGTTTCAGACATTTAAATACACATAAGCACTAGAAAAACAATACATTTATAGTATGTACAATACACACTGTGTCTATGGAAGCGGCAATAATAATCCATTAAAATACAATTTAATTTAATAGGCTTAATAATAGGCTTAAAAATGTAATAATTTTCAAATATAACTGTTATCAGATACACATTGTTTAACTATAAAGGTCACTCTATTCTTCTCACAGTTCACTGGCAACTTACTTTCATGAATTTCGGGAGAAACTAATGAATTTACTTGTTGTAAATCGGACAGATGGGATTCTCGATCTGAACTGCGGCGCCCATGTCGTGTTAAATGATTAAATGACAAAACACACTGACCTAAACGTATTTGAGGATCGGAATATCAGATAGTTGGTTATCAAGTTTCTGAATATTTTGAATAAAAAATGAAAAATGAAATAAAAGCAATACATCGGTCACACAGAACTGTTGTGGCTGCGGTGTGTCACGACAACCATGAAGAGTCGCCATGGAAACAGGTAATAAGGGGAAATATTCTAAAATAACGGTCACCTTAAAAAAACTCACTCTGGGTCTGGGGGGAGCAGCTAGAATATTTTAAAAGTACCCGTGAAAGGGTTCAATTTGTGAATTAAAGGGATCTACCAGAATGCTGTAAGATTGTAGATAATGTCATGATATTATAATTTTTCAAAATGCATTTCTTAGAGTTAATTTCTTTTAGGATGTTGCCTTATAAGGGAGCTATCTGTGTAGACAGTAAAGCAGATCACTGGGTTTAGAACAGACTCATCACATTTTCTTTTAATTTCCCTGTTCACCTTTTTATTTACATGAATTTGCAAACATATGTAGAAATACGGAAAAAAGCATTATATAATACAATTGTATAAACTCCTCCTAAATTATGCAATGAATGCTCAAATTGTACAGTGTAAACTGTGACATGAATTGTCTTACCGCTTTTTGTGCATTTCTTTTGTAGAACATTGGATCAGCGTAAGTGATCTCTTCATCACGGGTCTGAACTGTTTGAATAATAATGACAGGCATGTTAAAACAGCAAAACTAACTATTTCTTCAGATGTAACAGCAGTGTGAAACACTTGCCCTGTTGGTCTGTTTTTCTGTGTTTCTTGCAGATCCAGAAGATCCCAACAGCAGCAACAATCATCAGAGATCCAGCAACAGCAGAAGAGATCAACACTATCTGAGACACTGAGACTGGAGGAGGAGAGGGAGTTTGCTGCTCAGATTCTGGAAAGATAAAGAGAGACAATCTGTCAGTCTGTCCTTAGTCTCAGTCTCAGATGCACACAGTCTGTTCACTGACTCTCTGATACTAGTCTGACCAGCACGAGTCTCCTTTAACATGTTTATGGCTTAAATATGTTTGTCAGAAAGTGTAAAGAGATTATATGTGTTGTAATTGCCTATTTTTTAGCAAAGAAAAAAGCAGAAAACAATTGGCCGTATTAGTTTGTTTATTGAACTGTTCTCACACTCATAATTGTGCTGTTGATCTGAATATCAGCTTCATTACCCTCTGCATTCTCACTTTCAGATGATGAAGGACTTTGTGGAGTGAATGGCTTAGCTGGAAGATATTAGAGAACCACAGAAATGAGAACAACAGTGAGAAGGCTGCTTATCTTTGTCAGTCTCATCACATAAAATATAATCCACTCATTTTGGAAAAATAAATAAAATATACAAAATCTGAATACAGTGGCTCTTGTTTGCCAAGGTTCTTGATCACCATCTATTTGTCAGGTTTGGCATAGACGAAGTAGACAGAATGGTAAGTTAAATGCTTTAATTTGCAGAATGGATCGGTACAACGTAACAGGTGAGTAAACAGTAAGTTGAATATCAGATGATAGCTTAACTGAAGTGTAACCAAGTCTCTCTCTCTCTCTCTCTCTCTCTCTCTCTCTCTCTCTCTCTCTCTCTCTCTCTCTCTCTCTCTCTCTCTCTCTCTCTCTCTCTCTCTCTCTCTCTCTCTCTCTCTCTCTCTCTCTCTCTCTCTCTCTCTCTCTCTGATGATGAAGGAGTTCCTTAGAAGACGGAATGATGACTGGCTG
This sequence comes from Vimba vimba, assembly GCA_022828995.1. Taxonomy (NCBI): domain Eukaryota; kingdom Metazoa; phylum Chordata; class Actinopteri; order Cypriniformes; family Leuciscidae; genus Vimba; species Vimba vimba. Next base: position 28,860,046 of record CM040825.1, on the reverse strand, counting down.
AGAAGATTGGGATCGTTGGTAGGAATACAGGTAAGTATGGCAGAGAGTCTGTATCATGTGTAGACGAGATCAGACAATGACTGAATGTTCGTAGCAGGTATATATGGGTGAACTGATGAGGTCCAGGTGACGGTGATTAGTGATCGTCGATAACCACACCTTCTGACCAGGTTGATATTGGGGTGTATCGGCTCGTAGACGATCCGCTTGATCCTTGTGCCTCCGCACTGCCTGTTGTAGATGCACATGAGCTGAGTCCCATACCCCTTCGCTAAAGTCGACAGCTGGAACCTCCGAGGGCTCACCCGACCAAGGGAAGAGAGGTGGCTGGTATCCGAGGAAACACTGAAAGGGGGTGAGCCCGGTGGGAGGTATCGGTTCCAGCTGTCTTGGTACTGGTGGCAATAAGTTTGCAGATAACGTCCAATCTCCTGAATCTTCCGCTCAGTCTGGCCGTTGGTCTGCGGATGATATCCTGATGAGAGGCTGACAGTGACCCCGAGGAGCTTGAAGGCGTGCCACACCCGGGAGATTAATTGGGGTCCCCTGTCCGAGCCGAAATTTCTGAATACGTGATGAAACAATGCTTCAGCTGTTTCTAAAGCCGTGGGTATACCAGGTAAAGGTATCAGCTTGCAGCCTTTGGAAAATCTATCCACAACGACGAGCACACAGGTAAATCCACCGGATCTAGGAAGGTCAGTCATGAAGTCCACTCCGATGTGTGACCAAGGGCGTCTGGGTATAGGTAGCGGTACAAGTTTACCCTCAGGTAGTTTTCTGGGAGTGTTGGTGATGGCGCAGACTGAGCAGCCGCGGACGAACCTGGAGACATCTTCGGAGATGGACGGCCACCAGTACTGCTGACTGAGGAGCGAGAGGGTACGCTTGCTACCTGGATTTCCAGAGCCCGGAACCGTGTGAGCAGAGTCCAGAAGGGGAGTACGAAGATGTTGAGGTACGAAAGTACGCCCTTCTGGACCTCCCGGCGGAGCAGGATGGCAAGAATTTTCCTGAGAGATTTGTTGGTCGATGTCCCAGAGAATGGGACTGAGGATTAAGGCTGGAGGGAGGATGGTTTCAGTACTGAGGTCCTCTGAAGATGAATGATGGAGTCTGGAAAGAGCGTCTGCCTTGCAATTCTTACTTCCTGGACGGTAAGTAACAACGAAGTTGAATCGAGTGAAGAAGAGTGCCCAGCGGGCCTAGCGAGGATTCAATCTTCTTGCCTCATGAAGATATTCCAAGTTGCGATGATCTGTAATTACTTCAAACTGGTGATTTGCTCCCTCCAGCCAATGCCTCCATTCTTCTAAAGCCAGTTTTATGGCTAGCAGTTCCCGGTTGCCGATGTCGTAGTTTTGCTCCGCCGGGGACAGCTTTTTGGAAAAGAAGGCACATGGATGGAGTCTGGGAGGCTCACCCTGCCGCTGTGACAGCACCGCTCCAACCCCAGTGGAAGACGCATCGACCTCAACGATGAAGGGAAGTTCAGGATTGGGATGGATGAGGATTGGTGCTGTCGTGAAGACTTCTTTGAGGCGATGGAAGGCTTGGATAGCAGTGGGATTCAAGGACAGAGACTTGGGTCGATTCTTTAATGAAGATGTGAGAGGAGCACTGATGAGACTGTAGTTCTTGATGAATCTTCTGTAGAAATTTGCAAAACCGAGGAATCTTTGAAGTTCTTTGACAGATGTGGGTAATGGCCAGTCTTGGATTGTTTCCACCTTCCTCTGGTCCATCTGGATACCGTGCTGATCTATGATATAACCCAGGAACTGAACAGAGGTGATATGGAACTCACACTTCTCCAATTTCAGGTAAAGCTTGTGTTCTCTCAGTTTCTCTAGTACTTGAATGACATGACGATGGTGTTCAGCAATTGAAGATGAATAGATGAGGATATCGTCAATGTAGACAATCACAAAGTGGTTGAGGTACTCACGGAACACTTCGTTCATGTACCCCTGGAAGACCGCTGGAGCGTTTGACAGCCCGAAGGGCATAACCTGATATTCATAATGGCCAGATGGGGTGACAAACGCTGTCTTCCACTCATCTCTATGCCGTATACGGATCAAGTTGTATGCACTCCGAAGGTCTAGTTTAGAAAATATGCGAGCCCCACGCACCTGCTCCAAGGCAGCTGGGACCAGAGGAAGGGTATAACTGTATTTGACGGTTTGAGAGTTGAGATGACGATAATCGATGCAGAGCCTCAAGCCTCCGTCCTTCTTACCCACAAAGAAGAAACTTGAAGCGGCAGGGGAGGTCGATGTGTGGATGAACTGTTGTTGTAAAGCCTCCTCCACATACTCCTCCATGGCCTTCTGCTCCGGGATGGACAGTGGATAGATACGACCTTTAGGTAGAGTGGCTCCAGGTAGCAAGTCGATTGCGCAGTCCCATGGCCAATGAGGTGGTAGTTTAGTAGCCAGTTTTTTGCTGAACACATCCTGGTACGCCTGGTACTCCACTGGAATCTCTACTTGATGCTGTACTTCAGGGCTCTCAACCGAGGTGGAGCAAACAGGAACTTTGGACCTCTTCTGAGGCGTCGATGATGATGAAGGTATTTTCTTGATGGATGATAGACAGGACAAATGACAGGACTCACCCCAACGCAATACTTCACCAGATTTCCAGTGGAGCGTCGGCTGATGTTGAACTAACCAGGGGCGTCCCAGGATGAGCTCAGCGGTGGACTCCTCCAGCACCATAAAATAAATCTCCTCTGAATGAAGACAGCCAACGCGCAGCGTCAGAGTAGGTGAACAGTGACGAATTCGACCTCGACCCAACGGTTTTCCCTGGATGGTTTGTACATGGAGGTCTTGAGAACTGCGATGTTTGCAGATGTTCAATTTTTGGAGAAGCTGGGTGGAGATGAAATTCCCCGCCGAACCAGAGTCAATAAGGGCTTGCGCTGAGACAAATACGAGAAGTTAATACATGCACTGTGGTGCGATTTAAAGCTTCAATTTTAGGTGAGACTTGAATTGTGCTTACCGCTGGGCATGGAGGTCGAACAGGGCAAGTGCTGAGAAGATGATTATCAGATGCACAATAAAGACAGAGTTTATGAAGAATTCGTCGTTGACGCTCTGAAGCTGGAAGATGGGCGGAGCCGAGATCCATAGGCTCTGGTGCTGGAGGAGTGACTGATGGAACCGTGGGCGGAGGACATACAGTGGGAGTCGGAGAATCACATGCTGATAGTCTTTGCGAAACTCGAATGGATTTTTGAATTAATTTCTCAATTCCCAGACTGTCGTCGTAAACCACCATCAACTGACGAATGTTAGGGTTCAAACCATGACGAAAAGCTGTGATCAACGCTGCCTCATTCCATCCACTGGATGCCGCTAAGGTGCGGAATCGTAAGGAGAAAGTACTCACGGAAGATTGGCCTTGACGAAGATTGTAGAGTTGATCATGTACTGAAAGATCGGCAGCTGTTTGACTGAAAACTTCTTTGAAGTGTTGTATGAAACCGGAGAGGGATTTGACGACTTCCGAATTCGAATTCCACAGAGACTGTGCCCACTGAAGTGCTTGCCCAGACAATAGTGAAATGATGAAAGCAACACGAGCTGAATCGTTAATGAATTGATGTTCTTGCATGGAGAAATACAAGGATACCTGAAGTAGAAACCCACTGCAGTCCTCCGCCTCACCGGAGAATGTCGCTGGTTGGGCCATGGGACACGCAGAGGCAGTGAACAAAGCAACGGGCGCTTGAGGAAGTGAAGCTGAAGAGGTGGGTTGATGAATGGTGATCGGATTGACAGGTGAATTCGCCGTGGATCCCGATGGATTCTGCATGGTGGTCTGATTTTCTGTCAGGTTTGGCATAGACCAGTGGTTCTCAATTCCAGTCCTCGGGACCCGCTGCTCTGCACATTTTGTATGTCTCCCTTATTTAACACACCTGAACCAGATCATCAGCTCATTAGGAGAGACTCCATGAACTGAACTGAGTGTGTCAGATAAGAGAGACATACAAAATGTGCAGAGCAAGGGGTCCCGAGGACTGGAATTGAGAACCACTGGCATAGACGAAGCAGACAGAATGGTAAGTTAAATGCTTTAATTTGCAGAATGGATCGGTACAGCGTAACAGGTGAGTAAACAGTAAGTTGAATATCAGATGATAGCTTAACTGAAGTGTAACCAAGTCTCTCTCTCTCTTTCTCTTGCAGATGATGATGAAGGAGTTCCTTAGAAGACGGAATGATGACTGGCTGAGAAGATTGGGATCGTAGGTAGGAATACAGGTAAGTATGGCAGAGAGTCTGTATCATGTGTAGACAATATCAGACAATGACTGAATGTCCGTAGCAGGTATATATGGGTGAACTGATGATGAGGTCCAGGTGACGGTGATTAGCAATCAGGTGACAATGAGCGTGTGAATGACTGAGTGGGCGGAGTGAGGGAATGAGTGGAAGGAGATGGTGATGGAATCCTGACACTATTCTCTCTCCTAAAGGATCTTATATTCATATTACACCCTTCCTGACAGATGTATCATCTAAACATTGTCCTATTATTAAGGTGCATTAAAGAGGACTTAAAACATTGTTCTGGGTCATTCCATGTCAAATCAACCATATTTCCGAAACTTTCCAGGTTAAAATTTTGGATTTTGTTAATATTGTTTTCTCAAGAGAGACACATAATGCAAGCCAAACTATTAAATGTAATAGAGCATAGATGTAAAAAATATCAGCTGTATGCAAAGAGACCCACAATTGATTTCTGACCACAATAAATTTGTAATTGACCAATTTATTCATGGATCCACATTTAGATCTCCATATTTCTTGGACTGAATCATTGAGGGCCTTTAAAATGAAGATACCAAAATTGTTAAAGTTTGTTAAAAATCTAAATATAAAAGGATATTGAACTTGCGCTCCCTGGAGCGGTGCAGCGAAAAGAGGAGGCGTGTTCCGGCGCAAACGTTCCCTGATGCTATTTTGCAGGTTTAGAAAACAATTCCGCCACAGACCAGGAAAAACCTAGTCTAAAGTCAGTGGCGCGTTGTGCATGTTATTCATATGCTATTTTAAGGGCGCATGCTTGGCCATAATCAATGTAGCGTGTGCACAGCGCGCATACACTTTGATTCTCTCATCTACACAGAAGCAGCAGTTTTCATTTTTGCAAATCATACATTATTACTAGGAAAAATATTAACACACGAGGGAAATCATTGTGGTGCCCATGAAGATGTGAAAAAATAGGCATAAATCTAGCATACACATTTACCCAAATTATCATACGCCTGTTTAACCGAAGCTAATTTGGGTGGGTTTCTCCCATCCCCACTGTTACTTCTCTGTATTTTATGGCCCTGACGATAACGTCGGTCTCCTTGGCTGTGAACCGCTCCTGGCGTGCGTCTGGCAAATCCGCCGTTATAATAGCAAGCCGCCATGGAACAAGCGAGCTTGCTCTTAAAGGGAATACAAGATGTCGCTCTGATTGGTTTATTTCACGTTACACCCAAACCACACCTATGAATAATGAAGCTACTTCAGATTAACCCATTTTAGATTTGCGTCGGGCACAAGAGTCCCTTATCCCGCCGGTGTTTTTTTCCCCATTTTTTTAACTGTCAATGTTGGCATTCATATAATGAAACAAAGATTGCTAAAGTCAACAGATTTTACTAATATACTTACCAATCTCTGTGTAAAAATAAAATAATGATTCTGTCAACTTTCTGAAGTCATTTAAACCCCCTGTAATTTGACTCCAAATCTCAGGGTGAAAATTGTCATTTTGACCCTCAAAGCAGCAAGTTACTCAGTAAATATACATTCTTGACATTTAATATGTTGTCTTTCTTCTTCATTTATGTGTTTCTTTCACAAGAAAAAAATTATGTATATATATATATTTTTTTTTTTTTTGCCAGGGAACTCTGGTTGAGTTGATATGGAATGAGTCACTTAGCGTTACTTCATCTTTATTAGGTTGAGTTCATTAAAGTTAATTATGCATTTAATTAATGCATATCCTGCCCTGCTGTACTTTCAGTAAATTGCACTTGAATGTTTTTGTAAGTTATTTTGCTCTGATGTCATCAAATAAATTGATAAATTATTTGTAATGACTGCAGTAATTCACCGATGTCATACAGAGTTTGGCTAATCACAGTTATTTTATTTATTGTGAAATGTTGCATATTGCTGTAATATATCTGAGTATCCTCCTGTAAGAGCACAATGGATCAGACATACACTGATGCTGTCACGTGTCTGTTCTGTCTTGTGCTGCACATGGGTGTTTGTTGTTTTGTGCCATGTGCTCTCCTGTCTATTGTCTAGCCCCTCCCATCTTATCTGATTATTGGTTAATTTGTCCCACCTGTCTGTCTCGTTACCCTCCTTTGTTGTTCCCCTATTTAGCCTCCTTGTGTTTGTAGTCTTGTGCTGGGGTTGCTGGAGAGGACGGAAGTTTTTGGACGGAGCGAAGGCAGATTGCAACCGAACTGTATTGTGAGTGTAACGATGGGAGATAGCTCGGATGGTAGCGATAATTATGGGAGGGTTTCAGATATGGAGATTAGCCAAACAAAAAAGGCAAGGAAAAAATCTTGGTCTGAAGCGAGTAGTGGAGGAGAGGGTAGACAAGTTAACAAAAAGATTAAAGCTAAATCTAAGGGGAACAGTAGACCTGACTTAGATGATAAGCAGGAAGAGTGGAAAGTTATTATCACGCTCAGTAATGATAAAGGTCATTTTCACCCAGTTCAAGTGACCAAAGCAATTGAGAAGGATATGGGGAAAATTAAATACGCTAAACTACTGAATAACAGAAGAATTCTAATCTCAGCAATAAATAAGAAGCAGCAGGAAATGATTTTGAAAATGAGTAATCTTGGTGGTGGAAAGATTAAAGTGCATGTACCAGGAATGGCAGCAAAGCTAAGAGGAGTGATCTCAAATGTTCCACTGGAAATGTCTGTGGACGAGGTAAAGAGTGAGATTAAAGGTGGGAAAGTATTAGAGGTGAAAAGGCTTCAAAGCAATAAAAGTGGTGTTAAATCAGACAGTCTATCTGTATTGCTTGTTTTTGAAAAATCCTTACCTTATGAAGTTCAAATAGGATGGATCAATTACAAAGTTAGGGAGTATATCCCTCAACCGTTGAGATGCTTTAAGTGCCAGAGAATGGGACATACAGTACAACAATGTAAATGGAGACAAAGATGTGCGAAATGTGGAGGAGAACATGAATATGGAAAATGTAATAAGGATACCAAACTAAAATGCTGCAACTGTGGGGGTGAGCATAGTGCTGCATATGCTGGATGTGTGGTCCAGAAACAAGCTAAAGAAGTACAAAGGTACAAGGTTGTGAATAAGATGTCATATGCAGAGGCTATTAAAAGCATAGGCAACTATGAAACAAAGGAAAATAGTCAAATAGAGAGTCATGAAAACCTGAATGAAAATGTAATACATGGAGCAGCAGGCCTACCCCAGAGGTTAAACATAAAGAGATGTCAGTCAGGAAAAGTAGACCCAATACCCATTGCCATACAGCAACCATGTAAACATAAGTGTATAGTGGAGGAGAATACCTTGATGGTAGAAAAAAAGAGCTTTGTAGCTTTTATATGTAAAGTTGTGAATGTTGCCACACGACAAGAAAGGAAAAGTGACAGGATCAAGACAGTGGTAGAAGCTGCAGAGGAATTCTTGGGTATCAAAGATCTAAAAGCAGAAGATATACATGGCATGCTAAGCACTAATAATGATGGAGGGTCTCAGAGTATTACTTAAATTTATTATGGTATTCCATCTGTTACAATGGAATGCTAGGAGTCTGACTGCAAATGGACAAGAATTTAAGAAGTTTATAGTAGAGTCTGAAGTCAAACCTGATACTATTTGCATTCAAGAGACCTGGCTAAGGCCTCACCTTGATTTTATTATACCTGGTTATGAGTCTGTTAGGTTTGATAGAGGTGGGAATCAGGGTGGAGGATGCGCAACATTTGTAAGGAATGGGATACCATTTAGAAGAATAGAAACTACAACAGAAATAGAATGTGTAATTACTGAAATTTATAAATCAGATGGACACTTAGTAGTAATAAACTTATATAACCCTTGTAAATCATTAAACCTAGAAATCTTAGAGGGAATAATAAGTAGACAAGGAAACCGGAAAGAAATATGGTGTGGAGACTTCAATGCACATAATAGTCTTTGGGGAAGTAAGCATACAGATAGTAATGGAGAAGCAGTGGAAGAACTGATGGATGTTAGGCAATTAGTTTGTTTAAATAATGGGAATGGTACAAGAATTGATATACGTTCAAACACACTGTCTTGTATTGATCTCACTCTGGTTTCTAATAAAATGTCACACTCTTGTGAATGGAAGGTGATAGAAAGTACAAGTATTGGAAGTGATCATTTTCCAATATTTTGTTCTATAAATATTGAAATAGATCTCCAAGAAAGGCCTAATCATAAGAAATGGGAGTTTGAAAAAGCTGATTGGGAAAAATTTAAAGAAATATGTTGTATTTCAGCAGAGACAGTCTCAATGCAGGGTGATATTGAGGAATGTGCATCTGAGGTTACACATTTAATAATGAATGCAGCATTAAAAAGCATACCATTTAAGTCAGTTGGGGGGAATAGGAAAATGGTTCCATGGTGGAATGATACATGTACAAAAGCTATTAAAGAACGAAATAGGGCAATGAGAATGTTAAGAGGTAATTTGAACCAAGAAAACTTAATTGATTATCAGAGGAAAAAGGCTCAGGCACGAAGAATAATTAAGAATAGTAAACAAAATGCATGGAAGAACTATTGTTCTACTATAGGGAGGGAAGTTCAAATAGGAGAGGTGTGGTCAATGCTGAAGAAAATGAGTGGGAAAAAAGTGTATACTAAAATACCTGTATTAGAGGGTGATGGAATACTGGCAATAACAGATAAAGAAAAGGCAAATGCATTGGGAAAGAAGTTTGCCAGTGTTCATAGTGGGGATCATTTAGATGATATACATAGATTACATAAAGAGAAGGTTCTTAAAGAAAATAGAGATGTGTTTATTAAAAAAGATTGTGAGGAATGTACTATGGATGCAGAAATAAACTTGAATGAACTAGTGATAGTATTAAATGATATTAAGAATACTGCTACAGGAGAAGATCAACTAAGTTACATCATGTTCCAGAAAATACCTGGGAAAGTATTGCAGATAATATTACAGTTATTTAATAAGATATGGGAAGAAGGTAAAATGCCAAAAAGCTGGAAAAGAGCGTTAATATTGCCATTTAATAAACCTGGGAAAGACCCAAATAATGCTGGTAATTATAGACCTATTGCCCTAACGTCACATCTCTGCAAGTGGATGGAGAAGATACTAGTTAGAAGACTTAACTACACCCTCGAATATAGAGGATTATTTGCACCATACCAAAGTGGATTCAGGAAAGGGCGTTCCACAATGGATGCTGTTGTGAAAGTAAGTAATGAGATAGAGAAAACTTTTAAAATGAAAGAAATAATGAGTATTGTGTTTTTCGATATTGAAAAAGCTTATGATTCCATGTGGAGGGAAGGGCTGTTAATTAAAATGAATCAAATGGGAATTAGAGGTAGGTTTTATAACTGGGTATTAGACTTTCTGTCAGAAAGAAGATTTAGAGTTCGAGTGGGTTCAGGAATTTCTGAGGAATTTGAAATTGTTAATGGAATTCCACAAGGTAGTGTTATTAGTCCAGTTTTATTTAATGTTATGATCAATGATATTTTTATGAATCTGGACAGAAGGATTGGATCAGCTTTGTATGCAGATGATGGGGCCATCTGGGCAAGAGGACGAGATCCTATAAGGGTAAGAAATAAAATCAAGGAAGCCATAGGAAAGGTAGAACAATGGTCGTATAGCTGGGGCTTTAAGCTTTCTCCAAGTAAGTCTTGTCATATGATATTTACAAGGAAGAAAGGGATAGAAAAACAGAACCTACAGTTATATGGACATAATATGGAAACAGTAGATAATTTTAAATATCTTGGTATGTGGTTAGACCAAAAGGGAACATGGAAAATACACATTGAAAAGGTGGAATCAAAATGCAAGAAAGTCATAAATTTAATGAGAGCAGTAGTGGGGAAAGACTGGGGAGCAAATAAACAATCACTAATATATATTTATAGGGCTTTAATGAGGTCAACAATAGATTATGGATGTTATGTATATGGAGCAGCAGCTAAAACACATTTACTGAAGCTGGATAGAATTAGTAACAAAGCATTGAGGATATGTGCAGGTGTAATGAGATCAACACCAATTAAAGCAATGCAGGTTGAGTTAGGAGAAGTGCCTTCAGATCTGAGAAGAGATAAGCTCATGCTTACATATTGGAGTCGTTTAAGTGGATGTGGATATGAAAATCATGCAAAGAGTATTATTCAAGAATGTTGGGAGTATAAGTCTTTTAAAGGTAACGGCTTTGGATGGGTAACAAAAACAAAATCAGAGGAATATAGAGTGAACAATATCTGGTTTAATTTACCTACACCTATTAGTAATATACCTATATGGTTATTTACTAAAACTGAGATAGACTTAAACATTTTGGAACTAAAAAATGAATGGGAAGAGAGTGAGAAAGGACATCTGGCAAGTCAATATATAAGGAATACATATTATAGTTACTTAGAAATGTATACAGATGGATCTAAGGATGAGAAGGACAATGTAGGAATAGGAATATATATACCGACAATGAACATAAGTATTGGAAAAAGATTACCTGATCAGGCTTCAGTGTATACGGCAGAGATGATGGCGATTATTGTAGGACTACAGTGGGTTGAGGAAGTAAAACCAGACAGAGTGGTGTGTTGTGTTGATTCTGTAGCAGCTCTATATAGTATTCAAAATATGAAATCTAATAGAGAAGATCTAATGCTAGAAATCCAACAAAGTTTATTTAGATTACAGAGACTACAGATAGATGTGAGATTCTGTTGGGTACCTGCTCATATAGGAATAAAAGGGAATGAGGGAGCAGATAAAATAGCAAAAAAATCAACCAGGACAAATGATACAATAAATATACCCCTTGGAAAAGGAGAGGCTAAGGCAATAATCAAAAAAGAAATGATGAAAAAATGGCAGGACAGGTGGGATGTGGATAAAAGTGGAAGGAAATATTACAGTTTGCAAAAATCTATTAATGCACAGGGGGTGAATAGAAGTAACAGAAGAGAGGAGAGTGTTTTAACCAGGTTAAGGTTTGATCACACAGGTTTAAATAAAACATTGTTTTTAATGGGTAAAAGTCAATCTGATGAATGTATAGAATGTAGATCCAAGGAAGATGTTGAACACGTATTATTGCATTGTAAGAAATATAGGGATGAGAGGATGAGATTAAATCAAAAGATAAATCAGGTAGGAAGAAAGTGGAATATTGAAGGTTTGTTAGGCACAACAGGAGATGGGGTAAAGGATGCACAGAAAGCAGTTGTACAATATTTGAAAAATATAGGAATATATAATAGGATTTAGGTAGTATCCAAATTTATTTTTTTTTTATTTTTTTTTTTTTAAATGATATAGTCATGATAATATTGTCTCATGTTACATACTCCTATACAGTAGGTGGCGGTATGCACCTTTATAGTCATGGTTGCAATCTGCCATAAAACGAAAAGAAGAAGAAGAAGAAGTCTTGTGCTGGTTCGTTGTCCGAGTTACCTGTCTTTGATGTTCCTGTCTGTTGATTATCTGAGTTCTCTGTATTTTTGTCTGTGTTTGTTAATTAAATCTCCTCTGCACTTGAATCCTCGTCTCTCGCTCACTCGCCCCGTGACAGAACGAACCAGCCAAAATGTGGATTCAGCGGAGCGAGATTTTTTCTTCAGAGGAGGAGAAGGGAAATTCCATTTCCCTATTTGAATATTTCTCCAGATGTGTTCAGAGGACTTTGGAGGAGGAGAGCACCATGTCAGACGGTGATCAGATCGGAGGAGGTGGTCCGGTGGTCCGGAGACGGAGGAGGAGAAGGAAGACCTCCTCTGTGACTATTCTGGTGGTCCCAGTTCCGGTGGTCCCGAGTCCGGTGGTCCCAAGACACAGGAGGAGGAGAAGGGTTCCCTCCATAATAGTTCCGGTGGTGCCTGCCGAGCCTGTGTCTTCGGACAAGATGGCCGCCGCCGAGTCTGTTCACGTCACGTCTGCCGGGCCTGTGTCTTCGGACAAGATGGCCGCTACAGAGACTGTTCACGTCACGCCTGCCGAGCCTGTGTCTTCGGACAAGATGGCCGCCACCGAGCCTGTTCACGTCACGCCTGCCGAGCCTGTGTCTTCGGACAAGATGGCCGCCGCCGCGAGTGTTCACGTCGCGTCTGCCGAGCCTGTGTCCCCTGACAAGATGGCCGCCGCCGAGAGTGTCCACGTCACACCTGTCGAGCCTGTGTCCTCTGACAAGATGGCCGCCGTCGAGCCTGTGTCTGTTCCTGAGCCTGAGCCGGTGGTGTCTGTTCCTGAGCCTGAGCCGGTGGTGTCTGTTCCTGAGCCTGAGCCGGTGGTGTCTGTTCCTGAGCCTGAGCCGGTGGTGTCTGTTCCTGAGCCTGAGCCGGTGGTGTCTGTTCCTGAGCCTGAGCCGGTGGTGTCTGTTCCTGAGCCTGAGCCGGTGGTGTCTGTTCCTGTTCCTGAGCCGGTGGTGTCTGTTCCTGAGCCTGAGCCGGTGGTGTCTGTTCCTGTTCCTGAGCCGGTGGTGTCTGTTCCTGTTCCTGAGCCGGTGGTGTCTGTTCCTGTTCCTGAGCCTGAGCCAGTGTCTGTTCCTGAGCCGGAGCCAGTGTCTGTTCCTGTGTCTGTGTCTGTGTCTGTGTCTTTGTCTGTGTCTGTGTCTGTGTCTGTGTCTGTGTCTGTGTCTGTGTCTTTGTCTGTGTCTTTGTCTGTGTCTTTGTCTGTGTCTTTGTCTGTTCCAGTGCCTGAGCCTGTGGTGCCAGTTCCAGTGCCTGAGCCTGTGGTGCCAGTTCCAGTGCCTGAGCCTGTGGTGCCAGTTCCAGTGCCTGAGCCTGTGGTGCCAGTTCCAGTGCCTGAGCCTGTGGTGCCAGTTCCAGTGCCTGAGCCTGTGGTGCCAGTTCCAGTGCCTGAGCCTGTGGTGCCAGTTCCAGTGCCTGAGCCTGTGGTGCCAGTTCCAGTGCCTGAGCCTGTGGTGCCAGTTCCAGTGCCTGAGCCTGTGGTGCCAGTTCCAGTGCCTGAGCCTGTGGTGCCAGTTCCAGTGTCTGAGCCAGTGGTGCCAGTTCCAGTTCCTGAGCCGTTGGCGTCTGTTCCAGTTCCTGCGCCGTGGCCGCCCGAGGGAAAGTCTCCGCCCTGGCCGCCCGAGGGAAAGTCTCCGCCCTGGCCGCCCGAGGGAAAGTCTCCGCCCTGGCCGCCCGAGGGAAAGTCTCCGCCCTGGCCGCCCGAGGGATAGTCTCCGCCCTGGCCGCCCGAGGGAAAGTCTCCGCCCTGGCCGCCGGATGGACTGTTCGCTTCGCCCCGGCCGCCCGACGGTCTGTTCGCTTCGCCCCGGCCGCCCGACGGTCTGTTCGCTTCGCCCCGGCCGCCCGACGGTCTGTTCGCTTCGCCCCGGCCGCCCGACGGTCTGTTCGCTTCGCCCCGGCCGCCCGACGGTCTGTTCGCTTCGCCCCGGCCGCCCGACGGTCTGTTCGCTTCGCCCCGGCCGCCCGACGGTCTGTTCGCTTCGCCCCGGCCGCCCGACGGTCTGTTCGTTTCGCCCCGGCCACCCGATGTACTGCTTGTTTCGCCCCGGCCACCAGATGGACTGTTTGCTTCGCCCCGGCCACCAGATGGACTGTCTGTCACCCTGGCCCCTTTGAGTCTGTTACCCCCTGTTTCTGTTTCCCTTCTTGGACCTGGCCCCCCGTCCCTCCCGTCCCTCCCGTCCCGCCCTGGTCTGTCCCTCCCGTCCCTAGTGGAGCGTCTGGTAGCCGCTCCTTAAGGAGGGGGTAATGTCACGTGTCTGTTCTGTCTTGTGCTGCACATGGGTGTTTGTTGTTTTGTGCCATGTGCTCTCCTGTCTATTGTCTAGCCCCTCCCATCTTATCTGATTATTGGTTAATTTGTCCCACCTGTCTGTCTCGTTACCCTCCTTTGTTGTTCCCCTATTTAGCCTCCTTGTGTTTGTAGTCTTGTGCTGGTTCGTTGTCCGAGTTACCTGTCTTTGATGTTCCTGTCTGTTGATTATCTGAGTTCTGAGTTTTCTGTATTTTTGTCTGTGTTTGTTAATTAAATCTCCTCTGCACTTGAATCCTCGTCTCTCGTTCACTCGCCCCGTGACAGATGCTCATGGCACTTGGAAGAAGTTTATTTAATCATAAACTATTTCAGTTTTATAATATGTGTGTTCCTTTTGCCCCTTGTGTGGGAGGTAATATAATGTGGACCTGGATGTTTTTCATGGACTGGAGGGATAATGTTTGGTGATTTTAATTATTTTCTTTGATAAATATCTATCTATAAATTACAGAAACGTCAGTCTGTCTGTCTGTTATTCACATATCTCTCGAACCGTTAATCCGATGGATTTCAAACTTGACATGTGTCTTGCTACGGGCATGAGTAAGTGCAGTGCCAAGTATGGTGTTGTTTGGATTAGAAATGCAAAAGATATTGTTAAATATATCGGTAAAAGAAGCACACATCGGCTTTTGCCGCTCTAGCCGCTGGCCACTCCCCCTCTCACACTGACACTGAAGGCTTGTTCGACTTCATGCAGCTCTGCGCAGACCAATTGGCGGCTGACTTGAAGCAGTGCATGCCGGTTAGAAATTTTATCCGACTTGATCGGGGGGAAGGGTTTCATATTATTTTGAAGTTTCCCCGGGCGCTGCCATTGGCTAGCGGACCATCACCTGCTGTTAGCATCCCACTGACTCCCATTCATTTTGGCGTCACTTTGACAGCGAATAACTTTACATCTGAGGCGTTTAAAGACTCTATTTGTCCATTATTTATTTCTAAAGAAACACGGAAATGTATAAAATGCTCCATTACCTTGTATCGTACGCTATGGCCCCGTGGAAGCAGTTTTTGTAAAAATAGGCTAACGATTGTGTCATAACCACGCGACTCTCTGTCGCACAGTAGAGAAATTACCGTATGGATAGGAGGAGAAGCTCGCGCGCAATCGGGGGGACGTGGAGGCCAAATGACAAAGTAATTAATCAGAATTGTAGAATTGAAAATAATCCAAGATATTTTAAATGAACAAAGATATTTGCTTGATTGTTTTTCTACCCCCTCTTCCGACCACAATGACCATTTGGAGTTACAAAAGGCACAGAGGGGCTGATAGTGATCTAGGCTTGCAGGCCAAATGTTTGTACTTTGGGGGTCGATGAATTGTCACACCTTTAGTACAGTGGTGGAAGTGTAATTATCTGATTGGTCAGTTTGAATGTCTCACATCTGGGTTTTAGTCACATGGTCAAGGAAAGGATAAAACAAGATTGTAACTGTTGCTCTGTCTCTTTGATGCTCTGGCTCTCTTCTTCTCTGGGTCCCTTTCTTGGGGGCTCCTCTTTTCTTTGCCTCTCTCTCTATCTATCTCTCTCTCTCTCTCTCAGGTAACATTTTTCATTTTCATATGCTGGGTACAATTAATAATATAAGTTATCATCATCTCATACATCTATTTTGTAACTATTTTAAGTGTAACCATAATTTTGTTATTAAACGTTTGTCATTATTTTGTCAATAAACCTTTTCAATTGCAACTAATGTGATAACTAGTTTTGATTTGGTATTGACTTTGAAGTGCTACATATTGCAATACAAAATCGTCACTCTCTATTGCAACGCTCTCCCACAAATATTAAGCTATTGTAACTGCACTTATTTCCGTCATTGGTATAAGTGGCAGTGGGTGGTATAGACAAGAAATGTGCAGTTTTCTACCATCTTGCTAATAACGTTTCTTTAGTCATTTGGCAGTTCTTGCAGCTTGAACCACTGCAGGAATTCCACCCTTACAGAATAATTAGCAAAAGTTTCTCCTGCTCCTAGCTCATGGACACCTCCTACTCACACTCTCCGTCTCTGCAAGTTTCGGAAGGGAATGATTCAGATTTTTCTTGGCACAGCTACTAGAAGACAGACGGGTTGCTCACGTCACATCTACGTCGTCAAGCTCTTTGAGTCTGCGCAGTACACTCGACCATCATCAGGAAGTTAATAGAGCTGGTAAGTCCCGCCCATCCGTAAAACCCCACTGGACCTCTAGGTTGAAAAATCGTCAATGCAAGTGAATGTGAGAAAATAATTATTTTCTGGTCTCGTGTGAATTGTGCCATGAATGTGAACATATGTTGTCTGTGAAATTTTTATATAATTTTTCACGTTACGAGTTTGACAGTATATTGTATGATTCTTTGTCTAGTAGTTGTGGAAAAGACATAACGAGAAAGACTACATGTCGCCTATGTGACGTCACCCCATAACACATTTTCCCTCCACTTGTCAAATCACGGTGCTAATGCTGTGATAATCTATGGAGACAGATCGAGATGCCTGTGTGTTTTGTACCCAAATGTCACCATTCAAACCAAATGGGCTCAAACCAAAACGATTTTTCAACCTAGAGGTCCAGTGGGGTTAGCGGAAGGGGCGGGACTTACCAGCTCTATAGGCTTGTTTGAGATGCGCCTTGCCTCGCCTGAAATGTATGCGAGAGTAGGCGGCTGCAGTGAGAGGAGGAGTGAAAAAAGCGCAGGCAAGCCGGACAGATCTCTCTTCTCGCAGTGGATCTGACACCTGCGACATCGCGGGATTCACGCTCGTGCACAGTGTTGCTAATAAACTGGATGTAATTCAAGTTCTGTTGCTTTTATATGAAAATAAATAAAATGAACAAGACACCCAAAGTACTTATTTAATTCCATTCCTAATACATGTTTATCAATAATTTTTTTTTATAAAAATTCAATTGCATAACCCAGAGATCGCACTGTCAGATAGTTTGGGAATATTCACACATAACATATACACATAAAACATGATATTTGAGTTTTAAAATCAAACATTTTAAAAGAGAACAATACATCACAGTTGTTTAAACCAATGAGCATTAAGCTGTGTCGTCAGCAAGTCGTTTCCCATCGTGCTTTTAGGCTTGTTCGACTTCATGCAGCTCTGCGCAGACCGATCGGCGGCTGACTTGAAAATGCCGGTTAGAAATTTTGTCCGACTTGATACAGCTCCGACACCACGTGACTGTGACGTATGCCATCAAAGTACCGCGAGAGCGATTCGAGAGTAGCCGGAGAACTCAGCCAGCGCAGCTTCTGCACTGGTCTGCACGAGGGCTGATGACGACACAGCTGTTCCACGATTGGCCGAATTCACTGCATGACAACGATCACGTGTGTTTCGTGTTTATTCGAACACCTTTAGTTCCTTTAGCTCACAAATCAGTTTTATATAACAGTAAACACTCTTTCATGTAGTTGCGATGGTATATTGTGTCATGTTTATCAAATGAAAACTGATTAAAAAACTCCACTTCATTGAAAGTAGCCTAGCCTAGCTTATGTTGAACTTTATTCTTGTTCAAACAGACGCTGTATAAAAATGTCTCTGAAACATCTGTGTATTATTTGGCAAAAATTGCATTTATTTCACTGCAGCTGTGGTAAAGTATGCAAACACCACGTGAGCGGTCACTATGGGAACCAGAAAGTGTCCGACTTCACGTCTCCGTTTGCAGCTCCTCCCCGCCTGCACGCGGCTACTCTCGCCGATCGGTTACATCCAGCCGCAGCCGATGTCGATCAGACCTTCAGTGAGCACAGCGCAGGACCAGAGACAGAGAGGGTCGAAGAAAGCAGCGGAGCTTAAGTAGCGTTTTCTCAGAGTTCACTGTGTAGCCTGCTCCCTGAATCATTGCACGTATTCATTTGTAGATGTTAACTGAATCTGTCAGCTACACTGTTTATTTCTGAATATTATATTTTATTCTGGTGCGCTTAACGCCATCGCTACTGTGTAATAGTAGCCTATATACTATTCACCAACTAAACATAGGCCTATCCTATTCAATGCGTTCACAGTCTCTTTCACGGCCATCATTTGCAGCCTATTCACAAGAGCTATTTGCTCAAGCATAGTGTTTTCTCGGAGTTCACAGTGTAGCCTGCTCCCTGCATAGTGTAGTTCAATTTACTATACAGTGCTATGCATAAGTTTAGACACCCATGCTAAAGTTGACTAAAAAGAGGAATAAAAAATCATCTTTTGGAAATTGAACTTAATGCCTTAATTTTAAAAATTTGGAAAAATCCAACCTTTAAGGACACCAATTTTCTTTGTGAATGAATTATGTATCGTAAATAAATAAATGTTCTTCCTTAAAATACAGGGTGCATAAGTTTGGACACCCCTATGTTAAATTCCCATAGAGGCAGGCAGATTTTTATTTTTAAGTATTTAAAAAAAATAATAATTTAGGATACTACTGTATGCATCCTGATAAAGTTCCCTTGGCCTTTGGAATTAAAATAGCCCCACATCATCACATAGCCTTCACCATACCTAGAGATTGGCATGGTTTTATTTCAGTTAGCCTAAAAGCTAGTTTGATTTGCATTGAGAGATGATCTTATGGAAAGTACCCCATGCCAATCTCTAGGTATGGTGAAGGCTATGTGATGATGTGGGGCTATTTTAATTCCAAAGGCCAAGGGAACTTTATCAGGATGCATAGTATCCTAAAAAAAAAAAAAAAAAAAAAAAAACTTACAAATAAAAATCTGCCTGCCTCTATGGGAATTTAACATAGGGGTGTCCAAACTTATGCACCCTGTATTTTAAGGAAGAACATTTATTTATTTACGATACATTATTCATTCACAAAGAAAATTGGTGTCCTTAAAGGTTGGATTTTTCCTCATTTTTTAAATTAAGGCATTAAGTTCAATTTCCAAAAGATGATTTTTTATTCCTCTTTTTAGTCAACTTTAGCATGGGTGTCTAAACTTATGCATAGCACTGTATTTATTGTATGTCATTATGTCAGTATCAGTATTTGCTTTCTACCATGCACAAATAAAACTGTCACTGAACTTTTGCAGTGTAATTGTAACAATGAGCGGAACTATACGGTTATCCAGACCACACCTATTTGGGTAGGGTGGGTAGGGTTAGGTTAACCGTATAGTACATTTACGTGTGGTCACGTGTGGTCCGGACCGGATAACCATATACCCAATGAGCACTCAAACACACCAAACCAACAATTACTAGAAACACACATAAAATCTGATTTTGCACGGGCACTTTGCACCATTACTTTAAGTTTTAGAATAAGGTAAACAAAATAAACTGCATCTGAAATGTATCTTCAAGATTTCTAATAAATAATCTTCAAAAATCATTGTGGGTTGAGACAATAATTATGTATATTTTGAATATGACCATGATAGAAGAAAACACATGTAATTATGCTCACCATCAACAGTAACACTGAATCTCTTGATAAACTCCTTATTCCCAATAATGGTACTTAGTTTATAAAGTCCAGAGTCTGTGGTTCTGATGTCACTGATGGTCAGAGATCCAGTCTGATCCAGTTTCAGTCTGTTTCTGAATGTCTCGTCATTAACATATTTAGGAATGTTCTTGGTCACTATAGCGATGCGAATGTTTTCAAACCTCCACTCGATCTCTTCATCTCTCTGTATGTCTGTAAGATTAGGGTTTAGAGTGACAGAATCTCCCTCCATCACTGACACTGACTTCACTGCATCTGTGTCACCAAACACTCCTGGAGGACCAAGAGGAACAGTTCATCAGACACAGATGAAGTAATTTTATGTAGTCAATTAAACAGTTGTTTAACTTTCTGTTTATTTATTTATTTATGTTTTACAGCTGTCTGCTTATTTGATTCAATAGTGATCAAACATTGGAAATGGGATCTCAATGGAATATAGTAAGAAATAAAAGTATACTACAGCATTTGTTTTGGTGAACTTAATAGCATTAAAAACATAACTAATTAAAATGAGCAAAAACAAATAAAAATCAAGATATTTCTCATTTGAATTCACCTCCTCAACCTGGATAGGTAGCCTTATTTTAAAAGTGTGATTTCAAGAAGAACTTCTGAAGAATTTCTGAAGAACATTCAACTCTTAAATCTGAAATTTATGGAGGCCTTGGAGAGCCACTGACTACCTAATAATCTTAGCTTTCAATTGTAGTATATTAGGACATTTTAAGTATGAATAATTTAATGATGGATATAAAGTGTTTAACCAGAAAGGGAACTAAATCTGTCTGTCAATCATGCACCAAACCAGTGATCAAAAACCGGAATTCAAACTACTTCTCACAGTAATATCTTATCTAAAATTAAAACAAAAAAACTGACATGAAAAAGAAACTTGGCTATATTAGATTACATTTCTTAATAAATATAGAAGATTTACTTACCGACAAAATGCCATATGCAGAATAAAAGTATTATGTTAACCATTTTCAGTTAAGCAGCTTTCTAAATGTTTATTGGCATAAAACCAATTACAGATCTCATAAAAAAAAAAACTTGTTTAACTGTCTTATGTTAACAGGAGGCCGAGAGTCGTGGTTAATTAGATGCATGAGTGGGTATGTACGTGTCAGTTTGTGAAGTTAAAACCAGTGTAGGCTAAAAAAAAACCACACCCACAATTCTTTATTGGTCTAATTAAACGTCGTAACAAACAAACAAACAAACAAACAAATAAAACAAAACATTTAGTCAGAATGCACATATTTTTGAATGGACATCAATGCGTGTGTGAGGTAGTAATCTGACACATTGGGTTGTGGAATGCTGCTCTGATGCGAACATTTGTTATATTCGTTATTATTAGTAGTCACGTGATTACACACGCATTGTGAAAGTATTAGGCTTGTTTGAGATGAGCAAAATCTGCGCAGAACCGATCACCGGTGATCAGCGCGAGATGCATGCCGGTTAGAAATGTGTCCGAGTACGGTGAGTACGGTCCGCCTTGCTCTGATGTCATGCTGACATATGTCAAAAATCTCTCGCGATCGCAAGGCGCACGTGTCGGATTCTGCAGTCGAGCGCAGTTGCTCTCCACTGACTGCGCTGATCAAAAGCACGATGGGAAACGACTTGCTGACGACACAGCTTAATGCTCATTGGTTTAAACAACTGTGATGTATTGTTCTCTTTTAAAATGTTTGATTTTAAAACTCTAATATCAGGTTTTATGTGTATATGTTATGTGTGAATATTCCCAAACTATCTGACAGTGCGATCTCTTTGGGTTATGCAATTTAATTTTTATAAAAAAATAAAATAAATAAAAACACATATGTCTGTATTAAAGAAAAAATTATTGATAAACATGTATTTGGAATGGAATTAAATAACAAGTACTTTGGGTGTCTTGTTCATTTTATTTATTTTCATATAAAAGCAACAGAACTTGAATTACATTCAGTTTATTAGCAACACTGTGCACGAGCGTGAATCCCGCGATATCCATCTTTGATCTCGCAGGTGTCAGATCCACTACGAGAAGAGAGATCTGTCCGGCTTGCCTGCGCTTTTTTCACTCCTCCTCTCACTGCAGCCGCCTACTCTCGGCTACATTTCAGGCGAGGCAAGGCGCATCTCAAACAAGCCTAGTGTTGCCAATAAACTGGATGGAATTTAAGTTCTTTACATTGCTTTTATATGAAAATAAATAAAATGAACAAGACACCCAAAGTAGCCTACTTGTTATTTAATTCCATTCCAAATACATGTTTATCAATATTTTTTTTCTTTAATACAGACATATGTGTTTTTATTTTTTTTATAAAAAATGTAATTGCATAACCCAAAGAGATCGCACTGTCAGATAGTTTGGGAATATTCACACATAACATAGGCTATACACATAAAACATGATATTAGAGTTTTAAAATCAAACATATTTCTTTATAAAGCCTCTACATACATACAATGAAAAAATAGATGATCAGTAGTTTCAATATTATCACAAAAAATACAATTACTAGTTTCAAATCCAAATCTTCGCTGTACAAATTCACTGGATGGATATACACCATTTATAATTTTAAAATGAATTTCCTTAGCTTTGGGAGTTAAAGGAAATTTTAAGTAAATTGTTCGTAATCTGTGAATATTTTTTTTTTGAAAAGAACTGTGAAATCAAGTTTCTATAGGATACTATGGGGAATAAGATGTTATCAAACATATTTCTAATAATTTTGTTTGGAAGTTTAATTTCTTTAAAATCGACACCTTCAACTAAAAGTAATGGGAGACAAAAAATGGGAGGATTCGTTGTTGAAAGGTATCCTTGAACCAAACACATGAAAGCATTGGGGATAGCTTTAATCATAGAGTTAAATGTGTTCTGACTACAGGTTATATCATATTTGAGACAGAAACTCTCATGTGATATAAAATATCCTCTGCTATCGATTAAATGAAACACCGACCATATACCTTTCTCCATCCACTCTTTTTTATACAATGATTTGTTTCTTATTGTGATATATCTATTATTCCACATTGGGGTTTTGTGTGGTGTAAAATTATGGTTGTATAAGAGCTTCCAGTACAACAAGACTTGCTGATGAAACTGGGATAGTTTGATAGGGAGACGCTGGGGAATGAAATCACATCTAAGCAAAAATTCAATCCCTCCCATTTTCTTAAATATTTCTCTGGGGATGTGAAACCAAAAGTTATCATTATTAAGGAAGGATTTCAACCAGTTCATTTTAAGAGTTCCATTTATGAGATCAAAATCAATGGCTTGTAGACCTCCATCTTTGAATTCTTTAGTCAACTCTGCTCTTTTAATGTAATGAGCTTTTTTTCTCCAGATATAATCAAAGTTGATCTGATTAATTTTTTTAATCACTTTATTTGGTATCGATAAAGAGTATGCAGGGTAGATACATCTTGATAAACTATCCATTTTGGTTAAAAAAATTCTTCCCAATAAACTAATATCTCTCAATAACCATAAATTAAGTTTGGATTGACAATTGTCAACTACTTTCCACAGATTCAGATTTTCACATTCCATTATATCTTTAGAAAGATATATTCCTAAATATTTCACTATAGATTTAATAGGGATGTTATAGGCCTCGGTTAACTGGCATTGATGAACTGGCATCAACTCACACTTTTGCTAATTTAATTCTAAACCAGAAGCTTTAGAGAAAATTTGGATTTTTTGCAGGATTTTGGGGACTTCTGAAAGCTGCTTCATAAAGATGGTAGTGTCATCAGCTAACTGGCTTTTGAGAACTGGATGCCCAAACACCTCTAACGGAGCTATATTTGAATTTTTAAGAAAGATAGAAAGCAGCTCAGTAGATATTATAAAAAGAAATGGGGATAAGGGGCAACCCTGTTTAACTCCACGTTTGATAGAGAATCGGGGTGATGTACCTCCTGATAAAGAAATTGAACTATTTGAATTTTCATAAAGGGATTCAATTGTATTTCTAAATTTCTCTCCAAAACCAAATAACCTTAACCCTCTGGGGTCCTTCGTTTAACAGTCACACTCAGGACCTTCGGGTCCAAATGGACCCGGAGGGCGGGATTAATATATATATATAAAAAATCATATTTTTTTTTTTTTACTTGTTTTTTATAATATTTTTTCTTTTCTTTTTTGGTGTTTTGAGATAATTTTATGATTTTAATTAATATTTATGCAATAATTATGACCCATTTTTTCCCATTGAATATAATAGACATTTTTTATATATATATTTTTTTATTTTATTTTTATAAAAAAAAATGTGTGTGTGTGTGTGTTTTTTTTTGTACTCTTGATGTTTTAGAGATTCTCCCCTTCACTGTTGAGTCCTTTTTTTCTGCATCCTGGCTGATTTGTAGATTGTATGCACAAAAAAATTCTGTGTTTTCATATTTTTGACAATTTCCCATTCATTTCCTATGGGGGTCATTTTTGACCAAAGAGCAGAAGTGTGACGTGCTTGGATCATGACCCCAATATTTTTTGTGTGTTCACATACCTAATACCATAAAAGTCACCAAGTTTCGGAACATTCCGATGAAGCTGTGATTTTTAAAAATTCAAAACAGATTTTTGTAATCTGAATTTATTAGTGTGTATGTGTATAAAAGTGTGTTTGTGTGTGTGTGTGGATGTGTCTGTTTTGCACTCTTGATGTTTTATAGATTAACCCCTTCACTGTTGTGCGCTTTTTTTCTGGATCGTGGCTGATTTGTAGATTGTACGCACAAAAAAACTCTGCATTTTCACATTTTTGCCAATTTCCCATTCATTTCCTATGGCGGGTCCATTTGGACCCGAAGGTCCTGAGTGTGACTATTTTTTTTACAACCACTTAGACTATTCAAATCCTGTCCCCAATTTTTTTGGGTGTTCATATACCAAGTACCAACAAAGTCACCAAATCTCGAACCATTCCGATGAAGCTATGATTTTTAACATTTTTTTATTTAAACGCTTCGGGTCCATTTGGACCCGAAGGACCCCAGAGGGTTAAACTATTCAAAATAAATGGGTGTTCAATTGAATCAAATGCCTTAAAAAAATCAAGGAATAAAATAAAACCATCATCATCAATAAGATGTCTATAATCTAAAATATCCAGAACTAACCGAATATTGTTATGGATAGATCTTCCTTTCATAAAACCTGATTGAGAGTCGCTTATAATTTTATGTAGGAATTTTTTCAGTCTGCTAGCGTAGACAGTTGTTACAATTTTGTAATCGGTGTTTAATAGAGTAATGGGCCTAAAATTAGGGTTGCCTTATCAGGTTTAGGGATTAAAGTTATTACACCTTGTTTCATTGTAAGGGGGAATGTCATATTATCTGTAGCTTCTTTTAACATGAGAGAGAAAGGATCTTTCAATAAACCCCAAAAATATTTATAGAAATTGGCTGTGAACCCATCGCTGCCTGGAGATTTATTTATAGACAAACTGTCTACAGCATTATCCAGCTCATCAGAGGTAATATCAGCATCACATAACAGTGAATACTCATCATCTATACGGGGAATCAGATCTTTAAAATGGCTGAAAAATGATTCAGCATTATCCGAGGAAAAGGTTGAGGAATATAGTTTTTTATAGAAAGAGACAGCTTGCTTAGCAATCAAAGATCGGTCTGTGACTACATTACCATTAATTAATAATGCTTTAATAGCAAGTCTCCCCAGCTGGCATTTTAACGTAGAGTCAGCGTTGAATCAACGTCAGGTGTCAGTGTTGGATAACCGTTGGATTTTGTCATGGTTGTAAAAATAATGTTGATTTGACGTACAACTCAAATTTTATTTATATTTCTATGTTGAATCCATAGTGAGTTAACAACACCATTTCAACCATTTGGTGTTCAACGTTGTTTTGACGTTGAATTAATGTTTTTTCATAAACTGACATTATTTCAACCACATTTAAACGGTTAAGGTCAGTCGAATGCCAGCTGGGTCTCCTGCCTTCTTTTTTCTAGACGACAGAAATAAGCGGTACTTTTCTCCCCTTCCTCAATCCACTTTGCCCTACATCTTATGAAGGCTCCTTCAGCTTTTTGAAGATAGATATCATCCAGTTTAGTTAGTAGACATTGTAACATCCGTTTATCAGTGTCGGTAAGTGATGTTCTGCTATAATATTCATTTATTTCCTTAATGACGGTAATTTCCGTTAATTTGCTTTTTCTATTAAGGGATTTTCCAAAATGAATAGAAAATTCTCTCATTTTAAATTTAAGGAATTCCCACTTAGCAACATAGGACATTATTGAATCATCGTTCCTAACCTTAGAGATTATGTCTTTAAAGTAACAACGTGTAGTTTTTCAACCTTCATAATATATTTCCAAGACCCTTGTGATGGTACATCAACTTACAATAGGTTGAATGACACGTCTGCCAGAGCCTGACGGGGTCTGTATCGCTTTTACTAGCACTATGTAACTTCGGGTTGCGGGTAGTAACCAGAGCTCAAAAAGAACTACAAAATTCGACTGCTTTACGGCATACGTCACTTCGCTTCCTCACTTCGGCCGTGACAGGCCAACCAGCGCGTTTGTTTTCGTGCGTCTGTTTTCGTCATGGCTGAAGCAGCAGCGAAACGTAAGAAGTCCAAAGTTTTGTCGGAGTAGAGTCGGAAGAGGAAAAGGGAGAGTGATAAACTGAAAGGCAGGACGAGGATCAATATTGGTCGAGCGTTTGCTCGCTGGCGTGAGCTTATCGTCAGACCGATGCTGACTTGGCCGTCATGCTGTTGAACTAGTAAGTAAATTGCTTGCATACTATCTTTAGTTTTTCTAATCTGTTGTCTGCCTGGCTACGTTACGGAAACTATCTGGTCCTCCATTTATCTTCATGAATCAGCTAACGTTAGTAGATGAGCGAATTATCAATCTGGTAGCTAGTAAACACTAACATGCTAGTTTTAGATGGTTAGGATGCTATCGCTATCATTCTCGTTCAGATTTGAGCATTGCAATCGACATGCAAATCGCAAATGTTTGAGTTAAAATGTTTAGTCTACTAAACATATATGAAATTATGAAAGGAGGAAGATTAATAATATTATCATTGTCCATATGAAAAAAACCTGCATGCTTCATATACAGTAACAGCACGTTCTCATCCCAAGTCGTCATATACTGACGCTTTCAAAATTTCTTCAATATCTGACGCACAAAGCACCCTTTAGCGTCCATATGAGACGCATAACCCTACCACAGACCTAAACCTACCCATAACCGAAGCGTCTCATATTGACGCTAAGGGTGCTTTGTGCGTCGGATATTGAAGAATGTTTGAAAGTGACGATTTGGGGATGAGAATGCGTTGACAGTAACCGTAAATCATTTTACGACAGCGGTAATGGACAATTCCGCTTCCAACCTGTAGGGCGACCGCAGAGGAAAAGTTCCATGTTGTTGCTTTAATACCATCCTGAAAAGATTGGCATTTTAATAGATTAGAATTAAATTTCCAATACCCCTTATTATTGCCTCTAACACCAGAAGGATTGAGAAGTAACTTAATAACAGAGTGATCTGTGAGAGGTGCTGCTGACATACAACAATCAGAAACAATATTTATCATAGAGGAGGAGATTAACCAGAAATCTATTCTTGACTTTGCTGTATTATTTGGTTTAAACCAAGAATATTGTTCAACATCCGGATGTTTGATACGCCAGGGATCTAGTATGTTATGCTTGCGACAGAAATCAGACAGGGTAGGGTTATAAGAGCTATATTGACATTTGGGAGGATATCGATCAAGCCATTCATCATATACCATGTTAAAGTTGCCCCCCATAAGTTAGCAGTTGGATAGAAAACTTTAAGGCCATCCATGACGTCTGACACATCTGAAATCAATTGTCTGTTTTGAACTAAATTATTATATCCATAAACATTTATGTTATAATTTTGAATTTAGCTGGATCAATGTGCACTGACCGCCACAGTGTTCTTGTCAGAGAACTCAGAGTCATGGATAGATGATAGCCTTTTAATGATTGCTTTGGCATCAACATAGATGGACATTTGCAAGGTTTTCTAAAACAATGAAAGAAAATAATAATCAACATAAATTCACGTAAGTGTTACATTGTAGATATAAATGAAAAACTCAACATGAAGTATTTGCTTCCTTATACAAGTTATAACGATCGCTATTCAAACTTCAAAGGATTGACGGCATATAATACAGCGTGCAATTCACGTGCGGTAAATCGGCCGCTTTAATATAAACGAATAAACTTAGAAACACTATCTACAACAAATACTCTTGCACTATAACAGTAATATTGAAATAACACGGGTCTTACTTGTCCGTTACTCGTACAATGTCCTTATAATGCAAGCAATCCCGCAAACTTTCCGGTCAGAACGGCTGATGCAACTCTGTGGCGCTACGCTTATTCTCAGTCTACTAAATCAGCGTAGGCTCCGCAACTGCGCTTGTTGCGCACTATTCAGTGACGCACAGCGCTGATTCTGTGCGCATCTCCGTTATTATGCTAAACATGGAGAATTCAGAACAATTTATTAGAAAGATATACTGGTCATCAATGGACAAAACGCAAAGTAACCAGTGACCGTTATTGCTACCCCTAGATGTCACTACTTTACCAGGTGAATTGCAAAACAAAATAGCTAATCCTGCAGATTTAGTTGAACCATGGTCAAAAAGAATTTTGTCTCCCCATTGGTTTTATACACATAAAACATGATATTAGAGTTTTAAAATCAAACATTTTAAAAGACAACAATACATCACAGTTGTTTAAACCAATGAGCATTAAGCTGTGTCGTCAGCAAGTCGTTTCCCATCGTGCTTTTGATCAGCGCAGTCAGTGGAGAGCAACTGCGCCCGACTGCAGAATCCGACACGTGCGCCTTGCGCTCGCGAGAAATTTTTGACATACGTCAGCATGACATCAGAGCAAGGCACTCGGACACATTTCTAACCGGCATGCATCTCGCGGTGATCACCGGTGATCGATTCTGCGCAGATTTTGCTCATCTCAAACAAGCCTAATGTCTTACTATTATTATACATATTATCGTCCAGCTGCAGTTGTTAATGCACCATAAACTGGTTTGTCAGTAAACTCAGATGATGATGAAGATGATGTTCGATTCCATCAGTCAGCACTTTGTAATGTGTTAATCCCAAATTAGATGTGTAAAGGAAGACACCCGGTTGAACAGCATTAACCCGTTTCACATTTCTTCATTTCATCTCTTCTTGTAAAACATTTTCACGTTAACACACTCACAGTCCCAAGTGGATTAGAATAGTAGCCCACTATTGCAGTTTAGGTTTTTTTTTTTTTTTTTTTTTTGTCAAAAAACTTGCTTGCTTCAACACTTTAGATTTTAGCACAGAGGAGGAATTGGTCAAAATCCAGTAAAGTGTGTGAAGCTTGTGGGAAACAAGTTTGATTTTTGTCATTGACGGGACAGTTTACCCAAATGAAAATTATGGCATTTTGTTTTCCCAAAGCTTAGGGCTTTCTTTCTTCTAAATGTGACATTAACAAAACGCAACATGTTTGAGCTCAGACTTCATCATAATGAGTGGAGTACTTGCAGAGAGATTCCGCCCACATGCTCTTCTGATTGGCTGCGATCTCTGTGAACCCATGAATCTTGAGAATTCACTGAGATCGCCCCCTAGCGTAGAGCTCCGCAATTAGAATCCTTTATGGCAACTCCAAATGTTCCAATTGTGTTACTCGTCGTAATTGCATTTTTACTTATAATAATTAAATTAGAGAGCTCTATAATTCAGGTATACCAGTAACAATTACAATTATTGAGCTCTCTAATTCAATTCTTACTAGTAAAAATACAATTGCAGAGCTAATTGAATAGCTTTCTAATTCTACTTTACATTTTATAATTTAGCTAGCAGATGCTTTTATCCAAAGCGACTTGCAAATAAAAGCAATTA
Source organism: Vimba vimba (assembly GCA_022828995.1). NCBI lineage: Eukaryota > Metazoa > Chordata > Actinopteri > Cypriniformes > Leuciscidae > Vimba > Vimba vimba. The sequence goes on along the minus strand of CM040825.1, from coordinate 28,830,506 downwards.
AACTAACAATAGGGCAACAATATGCAAGCGTGCGTTTGTATGTGTGGTATGTCAGATGGATGAATGGATATTAGAAGCAGTTCAGGGTAGGCTAAAATTCCTCTCTGTGAAAAATAATGTGTGTAACACTCATAATAGTTTGTGTGTTTGTGTGTGTGTTTGGGTAGCGTGTATCCACACATGAACAGGCCCAAGGGCTCGATGTTTGCAAGCACACATGTACATATGTGAACATGAACATAATGAACATGCACCTAAAATATATTTTTCTCTTATTTTCAGTCTCTCCCATTCACTTTCCATGGCTGGTCATTATTGACCAGGAACACCACAAGTGTGACCATAGATATACATAAAGGCCTTTATGTATATATGAGTGTGACTATGTGCCATTTTGTACAAAATAAAAGCTTTTCAAAACAAACTTCCGGGTTAATCATTAAAGTAGACTAGTGTGATCAACAGTGCATTTTTTTTTTTTCATATTTCATTTAATATTTCCGAATTTGTTCACAAATAATGCTTTATTTACTAAAACAAAAGAGAAGCCTACTCTCAGATAAATGAGGCCTACAATAAATCAGATGCAAATAGAAATATAAAACCAGTCTTAATTGAAAGAAAACAAGTTGACAAAAAGATTGAATCCGATTATATAGCATAATGAGAGATTTATAAGCTATTTTTTGTAGGCTGGTCATTTTTGACCGGGAACACCACAAGTGTTTTGAACACAACACAAGTGTTATGAAGATGTGTTGATAAATCAGATTCAGTTAATGTGAAGAGCTAATGTCAAGGCCAATGGTTGTATCATTTTTAGCCATGATATCAGCTGTAATTGATATCATTTGACTTACTGTTTTCCAAAACAGAATCATGTTTATTTGGCACCAGCTGCAGTTAATGTTGACTTTTTATATTTTCTTTATCAGTATAATCATTGCAGAACCTGTATTCACCTCATGCTGCAGGAGTGTGGTGGGGTGCAAGATCTGTATTGACCAATGGATGGAGAACTCAAGGCAGTGCCCTAAATGCAGATCTGAAGATTTTGTCATCACAGAAGTTGCAGGCCGTGTTGTAAGGACCACCCATTGGCCCAACGACGGAATCCAACGGTGGGCGAAGGAATAATGCGTGTATGTCTTTTCAGCGCTCCAGTGAAGTTCACTTCATTTATTGGAATTTAGTTTCAATATTACTTTAGCTCTACGGTTATCTGACTTCAATTTCAAATGATAATCAAATTTAGATCGTGTTTCTGATTAGAAAATATTGATGAGTATTGAGTATATTGAGAGTGCTCACTCGTACAAAAAAGTGTAGTTTATTATATACTTCTGTACAACTTGCCAAATCAGTGATAGACAGAAATCAAAAGCTCTTCAGATGACGTGCCTTCTGCTCCGTTCATACATGCGCCTTTAGGTTGACCTATCCTGGACACAGAGCTGCAGTAGCACCAGCCTCCTTATAATCTACTAAAATAATGATTTCAGAAAACTTCAGAATAAATCAAGATGTAACATTTATTTGTCAGGTAAAAATGTATCATGCCAATTACACAAGTAAATGATTAAAAGCCAATTCAGAAATAATAAATACACATAATTTACTCAAAGATGACTCTAAAAGTAAGCAATGTATTCCTGACAGAGACACAGAGGTGTGTGGGTGATTTTCAACAGGAAAACACTGAAACAGCACTGTATGGGGGATCCTGGTAAAGGGTCCCACAGACTGCTCTGTCACCTACCCTTAAATACCCAGACCAGAACAAAAGGGTTATACAAATATTGTTTAGAGTTGTTTTGGGTCAATTCATGTGAAGAGTTCAGATGCAAAAGCCTCTAAGTGCCATCTGAAATTTTCCTCTAGAATGATCATTTTTATCAAGCTTGTATATTTAATTTGACTAATTTCACTTAAATGGCCTATAATAGGTAATGAAAATTACCTATTATGAAACTGCAAACTATCTTCAGTGAAAATTTTCTTAAATTTTTTATAATTCTGACTCCGGGTCTTCTTTCAAACATCTGGTCCTTGGGTCCTAAACTGTTAACCCCTAACAATAGACACCCAACTGTGCAAATTCATTTATAGATTTAACACCCAGTCCTGAACCTGGAGGATCATGTTCTGCCGAGTTCAGCTCCAACCAGTTCCAGCACACTTTCCTGGACATTTCTTGAAATCCCGAAGACCTTAGCTGGTTCAGGTGTGTTTAATGAGCTGAACTTTGCAGGACATTGGCCCTGACATTAGCTCTCCACATCAACTGAATATGATTTATCAACACCTACATCTTAAAACATAGAGCTCATGATAATTAAAGGTTCCAGATGGGCAAACATTAAATGCATAAACCAATGTGAATAACAATATCTTAAAAGAAACTAGAGAGTGGCAAACTTTGAAGTAGGGCTAAAAAGCCTGAATAGAATGTTTTAAATAGTTTTACAGCTTGAAGCTTGTTCTCATACACAGTTATGGCCTATTTAAGAATGCAATTCATGCATTTATTTGTCATTGAAACTGATGCATGTTTACATCAGTTTCTCATGTTTCAATGAAGAGATCAAATTTAGTTTTGACGAAAGGTGGATATCACTATCAGTCTGAAATAAAAAGCAGGATTTACTAAAAATGTCAATTTTATTTAATTTGAAACCGTAGTGTAATAGTGTGGAAAATGTATAATTCATCAAACTTTGTTAAATAGATGAGTTGCTTCTCAATCAGGTGCAGAGAGAGATTGAGCATGATATTGAGAGATGATCCATATTTCATTAAGGTAGGGAAGGATGGAATATTAATTTGACACAGTATGGAAATTCTAATTGTTTACCCAGCATTTAGTCTTTGTGCTTATTGAACGTTATAATTGCACTACTGCCCTGTACTGTATGAGTTTGACAGAAAGATGTGTTGTGTTCTTTTGTGTTACCGATTTGGTATAAGATTGTCGATCATAGACTGTAAAAAATACAGAATCCAGAAAGTCGATCCAGAACAGGTGAATGTAACACTGTCCCATTTTATGCTTGCAGGTACGAGTTGTATTCATTTAGTTTCATTAATGTTTTATTAATTTTCAGAATCCATAAATCGTATTAATTCTACATAAAAAATATGCCTTTGGTGTTATGCATTTTATTAAATGGAACAATTTAAAATACTGTAAAGAAAATACATCTTGTATAATATGTGAGTTTGCGGGAAGCACTCTGAAGAGAGATTGTCGATCCAGAACAGATGAATGTAACAATTGTCCCATTTTATGCTTGCAGTAAATACACAAAAGCGAAAAGGCATTGCTGGTGTTTCTCTTTATTGATCCTGTGGTGCGTCCAGCAAACTGCTACAGTAGTGTAAAACACAAGTGCCAATACAATCGTCAGTATACAATTTACAAAGAAACAAAATCATAGACGGTTTGATCATTGATCTGTGGTGAAACACAAGACAACACAAACACTAAACACTATTTCAGTGTTTCTTGCACTGAATTATGGTCTTGTGTTTATGTATAATGGAGAGTCTCTGTGTCTTTTATGTTTGTAGGGCTTTTATTGTGAAATTTTAGAACAGATCAGCTTTAATAAAAGTGACAAGAATAAATAAAACCAATAAGCAACAAGAGTGACTGTGGAAGCCATAAAATATTTTCAACACCACGCATTGTGTGGTATCTAATATCCATATATTGATACATGTTCAAGTTCAACAGTTTTTGAAGTATGCAGATGTTGCCCCCTCACTTTTGATTTTACAATTACAGATATAGGGTGACCAGACATTCTGAAAAATTTGGGACAGTCCCGAAATCTAAGCTGTTGTCCCAAATCCCGAATCCGTCCCTAATTGTCCCGAAAATTATACTAAAGCAAAATCTTGACTAGCCAAGTTATTGTCTGATAGAACATTAAAAAACTGTCCGTGGAGGTTGAGTTGCCATGCAGCCAGCATAGTATAATAAATAATAATAAAGCAATTTTTTGTATTATTTTTTTTATTAACTGAAGAAAACATTTCTAGCGTCGCACAGATGCTTGTTGTTTTAAAAATCCCATAAACTTTCATTGAGGTAGTCAAAACCTTTGTGTTTTGCGATGTGCTAATCATGTTAGCAACATGTTAAAACTTGCAAGCAGTGTGGGTAGGTAGGATTTTTCTAAAAAACTTTTTCCCAAATTTGTTTAAACTGTCTTTATATACCAATACATAATTGAAATGTAAGTACTCTGAAAAGGAGAGTATAAAAATCGAGTGTCTCTAGTCCTCTCAGGGCGCAATAAACACAGCTACTTATTTAGATTAGGGACGAATAAAATGATTGGCTGGGCGACTGTCACTCTCCCTCGCTACCATGGCTACCACCCCTGCCGCTACAGGAGCTGCCCACATGTGCGCATCCGTTTGACTCGAGGAGGCGACGAGGCACGGAAGCACAGAATCACGGAATCACAATTGGCTTTATGCACAGCTGCACTACTTCCTGAACTTCAGCCAGCTCCTTTGTTTCCTGTCTGCCATTATTGGACCAACTGATTAATCCAGGTGTGCCTGACCTCAGTAGTCACAACAACAATAATCAGACACACCTGGGGCACGTTCAAGTTCAAAATGGTGCGCAACGTTTTGCTACGGTTTCCGGGTTGAACGTTATGTTTCCTGGAAACGGCGTGCACCGGTGTGCAACGGGGTTTGAGATGTGTTTTCTCTTGTTTGGTGGGTGTGTCAGAACTGCAGTCCAATCAGCAGCAACATGTATATAAAGCACGTGGTAAGTGAACTCGCACAATGGGTTCAAGGAAAGTAATTTACAAATGTGCTCGATGCAGCTCGGTATACGCAACAACTGAGGATATTAGAAGACATGTTTGTTGTAAGTTGTATTGTAAAAATATAGGATATCAACATAATGATGTAATTGTTTATATTTTTAGCTTCATTGCAAGTGTATGACATTTGGTATAGAAATAAACAATGGTAATTAAGTGCTTTTCCTAAAAATGAGAAAGAAAATACAGGGTATTAAAACAGTATGAACTACAAATAAAGTCAGTATGTGAGGCTAAATAGATGTGTTTTAGTCTGAATTAGGTAAGATGTGTGCTTCCATTTCAGTTTCCACAAATCCCTTCACTCGATTGGGATGTTCTCTTTTGTTCTGGGCGGCAAGTGCAGTAACTGTAACATCGGGCATATTTTGTAGTATTAAACACATATTTATACCGACTTCATCAGGCTCAGAAAATTCTTCACAAAGAACACAAAGAATGGCCTTCTCAGTTGCCATAGTTGCAACTCTTGCGTCATCAGAACAGTGTGTTCAACGCATCACCGTTTCTGTTTAAAAAACGTTGTGCAACGTTTTGTCGGGGCTGAACCATAGACAGTATAAGAAGTGGACAGAGCCATCTCATTGGAACTCAATTGAGACAAGTGAAGCCCATTTTTAGCGATTTTTTAGCACTTCCGTTCCTGACGCGCAGACTCAAACCGACTCAAACTAAGCTTGATGACGTGAGCAACCTGTCTGACAGATGTAAATCTTCTAGTAGCTGTGCGTGCAAACTGCCAACGTTAATCTTGCAGAGACGGCGAGCTTGAGCAAAGAGTTCTTTGGCGTGAGTAAGCAGGAGTAAGTATTCTGATTAATTATTTTGTATAGTATTTATTTTAAAATGTAACGCCAGGGCTTCTCCCTTGACGTCCCCCCGATTGCCTGCAAGCTTCTCCTGTCTGTACGGTAATTTCTCTACTGTGCGACAGAGAGTCGAGTGGTTATGACGCAATCGTTAGCCTATTTTTACAATAACTGTTTCTACGGGGCCATAATGTAACATAGAAGGTAATGGAGCCTTTAATACATTTTCGTGTTTCTTTAGAAATAAATAATGGACAAATAGAGTCTTTAAACGCCTCAGATGTAAAGTTATTCGCTGTCAAAGTGACGCCAAAATGAATGGGAGTCAATGGGATGCTAACGCAAGTGAAGTTCTGCTACAAGATGGCGGCACGCGGCCGGCTTCAACTTCCGGTCGATGGATTACCCGCCTGGGGCTGAACGCAGCCCTGGATTAATCAGTTTGTCCAATAATGGAAGACAGGAAACAAAGGAGCTGGCTGAAGTTCAGGAAGTAGTGCAGCTGTGCATAAAGCCAATTATGACAGAGAAAGAGCAGTCAAAATTCCCAGTACCTGCATATACAGTCAGCGAAGGCAAACAAGGCAAAAAAAAAAAAAAAAAAAAGGAACTATAAGGTAGAAAGGTAGGCTACTTGTCACCGGAGTGTAACGTTAGTCCTCATCAGAGCCAACAGTGCTTTCATCGTGGAAGCTCTTATGCAAAACACCGTATATGTTATGAATCTTACACGAAATTCACCTTCATCACAGTGTAACTGATGGTAATGGGAAAACGTGTATCAATGCAACCTGTTGTTAGCTTTGCCTTATGTTACTTTTTATTTTATTTTTATTTTATTTTTTATTAAAGATTCATATATCAAACATACAACAAGGCACAATGTAATCATATTCAGTCAATCTTACAACATGAATTGAACATGGAGTACAACACTGATACATTTTCCAAAAACAAAACCTAAATAAATAAATAAATAAATAAATAAAGGGAAAAGAGACCAAGAGACTCAGCAGTAGACACTAAGGAATGAGTTTGCATAAGTATTAATGAAAAATTAGGGCTTTTTTTGTTTTGCAACATTTCAGGGATTGTTTATACAGAATTATATCATTTAGAAAGGCATTAAAGACAGGGGATGTTTTAAGAAATCGACATTTGTGTATGAAATATTTTGCCATTAAAATCAGATTATTCACTCCAAACTCAGTTGTTGCCTTATGTTACTAGCTCGTCACCGAATCAAACTCAATATATTTTAAACTTTACCTGTAGGCTATATGCTAGCTTGATAGTGATTACTAACAGCCATGTTAGTTGTTTATATTCATAATGATAAAGTTAGTTATTTTATTACATGATGTGATTCTGACATGATATCACTACATGCACTGCGCTCCTCTCCGCTCGGCGCTGGCAAATGCGTCCTTCAGCTGAGCAGTTGGCATCGCGTGTTCATGTGTTTTGGGGGCGTGGCTTTGGAAGGAGCCCAGAAGGGAGGGGGTGGGAGTGAATGGAATAAGTAGCTGTGTTTATTGCAGCCCTGAGAGGACTACAGACAGTCGAGTTTTATACTCTCTCTTTCAGAGTACTTACATTTTAATTATGTATTGGTATATAAAGACAGTTTAAACAAATTTGGGAAAAAGTTTAATTTTTTAGAAAAAACCTACCTGCCTTTAAATCATGGTATCAACATTGAAACTTGTAAGCAATATGCTGATTTCACGCAGCCGTTATTTTGAAATCGAAAGCGAGGCTCCGGTGGGAAGAAAACCGGAAGTGTCGCCTTTAATCACAGGAGAGTCGTGAATGCGATGGCGTATTGTTGTGTTTAATGATGTTGTGTCAATTCTAAAACTGTACATACATTTCTTTCATACTTTAGACTATATACAGTGAAATTCATTTATAAATAAAATATTTTTTTTATATAATTCAGAAAGTAAAAAAAGAAGCAGGAATGAACTATATACATATCCTACATTGGATATTAACATCCAAAAGTGTAAATCGCGGTAGCAGCTTCAGGTTGGTAGTCCAAAGGCATTGTTGTTTATCTTTACTTCCGGGGTTTTTCCCACCGGAGCCTCACTTTCGATTTCAAAATGGCGGCTGCGTGAAATCAGCGTATATGTGCGCGACAGATATCATATAAAGGCTAGATGTCTTAAGGCGGAGTCACTTCCGGCATCACCGGCGGCCATCTTAGGACAGGGCTCTGTGAATTAAGGTGAGTGAGCAGCATGCACACAAATCCTCTTATCTCGCTGAAATCTGGACGGATTTACAAACGGTTTGGTTTCTTACAAACGTTATTAACGTGGCTATAATTCTGAATGCTTAAACATTTTGAACATAATTATTCATATGTATGCAGTATAATAGCTACATCTCTGACGTTTATAACAAACCAAACCGTTTGAAAATCGGTAGAAAATTTAGCAAGTTATGGTTATTTAAAAGTACATGCACCATGTTATGAGTGAGCGAGCACCCTGTCTTAAGATGGCCGCCGTGTGCGGATGTCGAGCTCCATTGGCCAGCAGCGCGGACGAGACATCTAGCCTTTATATGATATCTATGCTAAATCCATAGACAGTATATAAACTGGACACAGCGACCCCATTGGATTCAACGGAGGAAAGTGAAGTCAATTAGAAGCACTAACTTCCTGATGGTCGAGCGTACTGCGCAGACTCACACTGAGCTTGACGACGTAGATGTGACGTGAGCAACCCGTCTGTCTTCTAGTAGCTGTGCCGAGAGAAATCTGAATCATTCCCTTCCGAAACTTGCAGAGATGGAGAGTGTGAGTAGGAGGTGTCCATGAGCTGGAGCAGGAGAAACTTTTGCTAAGTATTCTAATTAATTACTTTGCCATTTTGCCTCCACGTCCCCCCGATTACGCGCAAGCTTCTCCTCCTGTCCATACGGTAATCTCTCTACTGTGCGACAGAGAGTCGCGTGGTTATGACACAATCGTTAGCCTATTTTTACAAAAACTGCTTCTATGGGGCCATAACGTAAGATACAAGGTAATGGAGCCTTTTATACATTTTCGTGTTTCTTTAGAAATAAATAATGGACAAATGGAGTCTTTAAACGCCTCAGATGTAAAGTTATTTGCTGTCAAAGTGACGCCAAAATGAATGGGAGTCAATGGGATGCTAACAGCAGGTGATGGTCTGATAGCCAATGGCGGCGCCCGGGGAAACTTCAACATAATATGAAACGCTGCCCCCCTGGCTAAATCATGTGAGCAACAATGTACTAATGCTAAAAACATGCTAAGAATGTGTTAAATCATGCTAGCAACATGTTAAATCATGCTAGAATCATGCTAGAATCATGCTGGGGGGGGGGGGGGGGGGGTGTTGAGTAGGATACAGTTTTTATTATTGCTTGACAAAAATTTCAAGATTTAAATTCCATTCTTGTGATTTGATTCCGATTTTGATTCAATATTGACTAATTTGGATACATGATTATTTAAAATTTAATTTATTTAAAAATAATCTCACCTAATGCTGTAAACATAGAGGGCCCAATCTGCTGGTATTATTAAAGGTTAAAAATAAAAAATTATAAATAAAAAATATAATGCAGTTTTTGTTATAATAACAATTATTTAATGACATAAGTAAAAATATAATAAATATGTAATATAGTGCTCAGCAAAATCTCCTCTCTAGCTATTTTTTCTATTCAATTAACATGCTATGGTCATTAAATGGCTTTCCTGAGGTAAATGTTACGTTATGTGACATAATTGTTCTCCTGCTGTTATATTGACCTCTTTCCGTGGTTGAAAAACACTAATTGGTCGATATTATGTATACTTTCGGTAAGTTGTACTGCATCTTTAAATAAAAAAGTAACAGATGATCGGTTCACGTGCACTTGAACTGAGGCGCTCAGCGATCTGTCAAGTCACATTTACAAGCGGCAAACGTATTTTTGTCTGAATTTCGTAATAAAATTGACGGAATCTAAGAGCTGAGAATTAGTTTAATATTAAAAGCACCTCTTTACTCCGCAATTTTCTGTGCGTGAGAAAATGGATGTGTGGCGTGAGAGCGTGTGAAAAGTGTCAATTGCGTGAGGCTCACGCTCAATGCCTGAGAGTTGGCAGCCCTGTAACCAGTTTGTTTGGTGTTGAGAAATAGAACTGAGAGTATCAGTGGTGAGACTCTCCAGTCTCAACTGATACTCCCCCCCTTCCTTTGAGTCCACACTTTCGTGACGTAACGCCGCTTTAAATGTCGGGAAGAAGTCTGCTGTGAAGCTTGCATAAGGCTGAGTTCCAGTCCACTTTTAGACATGCACTTGCAAACTTCCCTAAGCACTTCCCCTCGGGGGAATCCCTGCCGCCATTTTGAAGTGCGTTCCACTTCGTGAAGTGGACGAGGGAAGTTTATGGACAGACCCTCATTCCCTTGATTTTGACCGAGGGAGCGAGGCCCTGTCCAAAATGACACACTTCATATGCACTTTCAGTCTTGTGGACTTACAATGGCTGGACTTACAATTTGCGACTGATGCGAGCTCCGCAGCATACTTCTTCCCGACAGTCAAAGCGGCGTTACGTCACGAAAGTGCGGACTCAGACGAAGACCGCGGGTGCTTAGGGTGCCATTTTGGACAGGGCCCAAGTCTACTTCATATGTACAATTCAGGCAGCTCCATATACCACAATACAACACGACTGTGATGTCACCGTAGATCTCGCCTAATCACCACCACCACAAACAACTCTGATATATTAATTATATATATTTTTTATTTAAAACAACCCAAACACACCTATATGGATGCTGCATTAAACAAATTCTTAAAGCGAATTAAAAAAAATAAAATAAATCAACTCCATAGCTGATTCCAAGTGATCAAGGGCTTAGGACCTTCCAATTCATCCCATTGCAGTTTCCGCCAGTAGCGGGCACTCGTAAGCAATGATGTACATCCGAGTGAACGAGACGGAGGGAAGTTAGCGAGTGAAGGTCATGACAATTTTGGACTGGAACGGATTCCTCAGTGTGGGCTCGTCAAAAGTGTGCATCGAGGGCGCATATCGATCGCAAAGGGGGCGCTCGTGAGCACCCTTCTGAAACCTAAAATGAAAAATGGAACACCCTACGCCTACGGTCTCTATAATGACTTAACGGACACGTGCACGTGGCAGCCATTGTAAAGTCCACAAAACCGAAAGTGCATATGAAGTATACAATTCATCGGAAGACTGTTGCCTTGTCCAAATACCCACAATTGCCTCTGCACTTGACCACTTGTCTACTTCCATGACGTATTTCCTTTATTTGGCACAAATGTTCAAGTAGAGTAGAAGTGTGAACTTCTGTTTACTCGATGGGACACACTTATAGTCTTGATGCAATTTGTTTACAGAGATTTGATTTATTATATTTTCAATACTTTGCATTTTAAAATAAACTTCTACATGTCTGTTCAGTAGTCGCTATGTAACTAACAGAAGACAAATTTAAGTGATAAAAACAGTTGCAAATGCTGTACAAAATAGGCCTACACATACCATACTCATCTTTGCACCAATAAAATGTTCAACACTCTGTTTTTACCAAGCGATCCCATTGGCTCACATAACTTTTAATAGGAACTCTTTACCACCTTTACAATTCCTACAGGATTCCTTTAAGAAATATGTCATTTGAACAGAAAGAGATTTTAGTTAAAATGACCATTTAATATCAGTTTTAGTTAGCTTACTAGTATAGCATACAGATACTCTATTAGCCTGTTTAGCATTTACCCTACATGTATTCACAACCATCTTTAATATAATTAATTCAATATCCAAATGTTTAAGTTATTAGAACAATGTAATGATGTTCAATTATTCATTTATCTTTTTTTTTTTTACAGTTTCTCAAGTGAAATATATTACATGATGTCCAATTTATTTTATGCATTATATAGTAAACAATTATACATTTATATAATTTAAATTAACATAGTTTCTGTGTACCTAGTATAAACTATTAACTGATAGTTGATGGAGACAATATCGGACACCTTGGGAGTGAGAACAGGTTTTTTTTTTTTTTTTTTTTTACAAAGTGGGTAATATGGGAACAAACTCGCCCATCACCAAGTTGGGACAGGTGCTCATCAATGTCTGTTTTAAAATCAAGTTTTACTTCTCCATATGGATCCAGTAGAGCTATAAAGCTCCAGGTGAACATCATTTCTAATTTGACCAAAGAAAACACAAAATGACAAATAAGGTGAAAAAAAATAAATGAAAATTATACACAAAAATCAAAAATCAGTATTTTATTTTAAGCACAGCATGCTTATAGTTCTATTTCAATTTTGGTATTTTAAACATAGCATTTAAAAACACTACATCCATTCTTTTTTATTTTTGTCATCATGCAAAAAGTCACACAAAATGCAAAATTGCAACAGCAAAAAAAAGAAAAGAAGAAAAAGTAAAAAAAGACTGCTTATTCTTGTTTTAGAGTATCAGATCCAGCACTGTGGGTCTGATGTCTCTCTTGTTCAGCTCTTCTGGATCTGATGTCATAAACCAGCACAATGAAAGCAGCCGCAGCGGCCACGCCCACCAGAGCAGTGACGACCAATCGGATCACAGCTTCAGTGCTTTCACAAAAACTGACTTCATCTGTAGAGAGAAATTAAGCACAGAAAAATATTTTTTTTGACTCAGTAAATATACACTAATATAATACTAATGTACTGTGACAGAAATTGGTTGAGTAAATAAATAACACCACCGCTAACGTACCTGAACACAACTGACAGAGATCGGTAATGCAGACGTGTTTGGTCTGGTTGCTGAGAGGATTGTTCACCACACATCTGTAAGTGTTGTTATCCTGATATTCCACCTCCAGAGGAAGAGAGAGACTGATGCTGAGATCAGACACACTGGTGCTGGACAATAAACTGGTTCCTTTGTACCAGGAGAGATTAACCCTGATCACATCCATCACTGAACACCGCAGCACACATGTTGGGCTTGATGAACTCTCTGATGATGAAGAACACTGTGAAATGACACTGCTGATGACAGGAATGGGTACTGGAGCTGCAAAACATGAAATAACAAAAATAAATGCAGCCTCCCAAAACAGCACATCTTCATCCTTCATCAGCACTGAATTAAGTTTCAGACTACTAGTAGTTTTAGGCCAGCAGCCACAGGCCGGAAGTGAGGTGTGCTTATACATTCTTAATAGAGTATAGCGCTAATTACACGCATAATTTTTGTTTTATTAGATGAGATGTACACATTTTAAATGGATTGACATCTACAATATTTAACAACAATACTTTTAATAAGACACGAAGGCTTTGTATGATGAACAGATTGAATTTAAGCTTTTATTCATCAACGCACACATCAGTTAACACACAAAAGTGTGCACTGAGGGCGCATATCGACCGCTGAGGGGGCGCTCGCGAGCACCCTTCTGAAGCCTAAAATGACAAATGAGACACCTTACGGTCTCATGGACTTAACGGACACGCGGCAGCCATTTTTAAGTCCACAAGAATGTGGCTGCGACCGAAATGGCATTCTCTCTTGAGTACTTTGAATAAGTAATTACTTCACAACCGCTAAAAAAGTATGTTCTATATAGTATGAATTTGTATAGTATGAAGGTAATCCAGATGTAGATTGTTCTCACGCGTCAAGCAGGTTCGGTTGAGCTTCTGTGTGTGTTCCCTTCCCTTATCACTAAAATGAGAACTAAGTGTGTCTATTTAATGGCAGGGTAGCTGCACAATTTTTAAAGTCAAATTTAACGCTTTTTAAGACCTGAAGAAATCAAAATTAATACCATACATTAGGGGTGCGCAATATTGACAAAAATATGTCTAGATATTTTCAAAGTTTTGTTGATAATAATTAGATGATATTTTACTGATTGTGTTTTTGTACTGGTACCCTGGCTGGTTTAGGCCTGTTGTTGACAGCTGACTCACGAAGATATTCATATTTTTTATATGCAGTGGTCAGTTCACAGCAGTGACCAAAATTAACATTTTTATTAAGGGGCAATATTTGCCACCTTAAATTGATTTCCAGGGGCATTTTCACATTGTGGACATTGTTTCTAAACGTATTTAGAGGTATGCATCACCTTTTATGTCAAATTCTAACATTTAAATTAAATTATATTAGAATAACATACCAATGTCAAATTAAATCATTAAATTAAAATCCATCCTTGCAGTGCAGAGGTGACACAGAAGCGGCATTATAGGCTATTTTTATCATGACAGAAAAATTACAGAAATTAAAGAAATATTGTTTGGGTTAGTTACACCTAATTCTACTTTATTTTGCAATGCCGTTTGATTGATTACTCATATTTATTGCCAAGTAGATCTATCTTTCTGTATTTGATAACTCTATCATAAACAATAAAATATACAATACCGATTTTAAGCAGATAAACACCTAATTCATAAATTAGTTCACCACATCATGACAGAAATATTAAAGACATCTCACTGTTGGTTTTGTTTTCATATATATATTTTTTTTCATTTTATTTATTTGTAATTGTTTCTTTGTGGGTATTTGCACTTAATGTCTGTTATAGCTATCTTTATTGAATTTGCCACATTAATGAATTATTTGAATGTCCCTGTTGATTAAGCTGCACTACCACTACGTCATGCTTCCGGTCTGAGGCTGGTGCTGCCATACATAGATATCATATATAAACGCTAGATGCCTTATGGCGCAGTCACTTCCGGCATCATCGTTCGGCTATCTTGTGACAGTGCTCTGTGCATTAAGGTGAATGATCAGCACGCACTAGGGATGGGGAAATGAAGCCTCATGAATCACTGAGGCTTTCCCCTGACTGTTCCGGGAAAAGATTCAAAGCTTCGAGAGTGTCGAGAACAGCGCCGAGAACAGCGCCATCTGGTGCTTATTTAAAATAAAGCAGCCAGAAGCCTGTGTTAGAAGCTCTGGCAGATAAAGCAACCACAACACACTCCATAGTTTCAATGTTATGTGTACAAATAAATGCCTTACATGTTTGTGTTTGATTTGTTCATTGAATAAATTAATTTTCCCATTAAAGTGTGACAATAAAATATAATAGCTTATAAGCGTATGATTCAATAAGATTTAATGTAGGCCTACTCTCTCTCTCTCTCTCTCTCTCTCTCTTTCTACACACACACACACACACACACACACACACAATGAATAAGGACATTGTCTGATAGGATCGTCTGTTATTAAATGTCAATATCAATAATTGTAAATATCAACCAGACTGAGGCAATGACTCGTTAAATACGATCTGAAGTTCGAGCCTTCTGACACCCAAAGCGAAACGCGCACGTGACTGGTCAGAAAGTGAGGCTTCGTTTGTCATCGATCACGTGACTCTAGTAAACCAACACACGCCTCGATACGGGGCTTCACTACAAATTGTGTCGCTTATGTGATACGCGCATCGAAGCTTCAGTGTCATATAGTATGGAACGCCTTTGGGGACAATACCTATTATATGCAACGCGTGAAATTTGGACGCATTAACACGCACAGTTTGTACGCGTCTTTTTGGTCCGTGTAAACGCGAACGTTTTGTACGTCTAACGCCCGTTTCACACATACTCCGTGTGCAGTGCGTGTGCGGTGCGTGTTGCAGTGCGTATGCAGTGCAGGAGCAGCACGCGCAATAGTGCTTTCACATATGCTGCGTTTGCAGTGCGTAACTGATCCGCTGCTGGCTATACCACAAATACATACTCTCAATTTGTATTTCAAATCAAGAAGTTATCAGCAACTTTTATTTAAAAATGTTTTTTTGTCAGCATTGCTATTCTCTTTGTACACATATAGCCTACACTCTTTAATAGATGTATTCACGTTTAAACACAATTTAAACAACATATTATTAAATGCATTACTTCTATATAATTATATATTAAGTTGCTCAAGCAAGTGGTAAAATATTTTACCATGTAGCCTACTTAAAATCGCAAAGCCTACATTTTAAATAAAACGTAAAATTGACAAAAACAGCAGACTCATACCCTTTCCTTGCATAATTTAAATCTTTATATAATAAATCTTGCATGTCACAAAGAACTTGTTTTTCCACCTCCACGAATGAGACGAGTGTTGTTCATTATGTCGCCTTGTTGAAATTGTATTTTCCATTGATGTACCCCGGTCTTAACGTCTCAGCATTGCGATTCTCTTTGTACATACACTCTTTAATAGACGTATGCACGTTTAAACACAATTTAAACAACGGCAGCCTATTATTCAATGCATAGCCTACTTCTACTTATATTAAGTTGCTCAAGCAAGTGATAAAATTTAACCATGTAGCCTACATATTAAATCGCAAACATTTTAAATTAAAACTTAAAATTGACAAAAACAGCCCACTCGCATGCCTTTTCTTTTTCATTTAAATTTTAATACAATAAATCTTGCATGTCACAAAGTTTTTTTTTTTCCTCCACGAATGAGACAAGTGTTGTATGTCGCCTTGTTGAGGTAAATTGTAGCTTGCTATACCCCGGTCTTGTGGAAAAAGTATAATTAAATACATTTATGGTGAGATTACTACATTTTATTTCATTAATCGCATTTATGGTGAAATTTCTACATTTTCAGGTCAATATGTGTTCATTTTGACCACGAAACATGCGCTGTCACTTTAATTCAGCGTTTGCAGCACAGCAAAAATAGACTCGGTGCGGAAACGATCTCTGCACTGCTGTATACGCACCGCAACTGGAACGGATCGACGGACTGCAACCGCGTGCAGTGTGAAAGCTCTAACCTGTTAACATGGGTACGGAAAAAAATACGCACCGCATACGCACTGCAAACGGAGTATGTGTGAAACGGGCGTAAACGCGAAGTTTTTTGTCATGTTATTTAAAGACACGATCGTTTGTATCGCCTTAACGCAACATTTTTGGCCGTGTATTTTTTGTTACGTGTTTCTATACGAACGTTTTCGTCGTGTAAACATGACATTTTTGAACGTGTAATATTTCTGAGTCTTATTTGATGTGCGACATACAATTTTTTTCTGTTTTAGTTAAACTGGTGATAATTTAGAGTCAATGATTAAATACATTCAATGACTGCATGAATTAACATTAGCCTATATTCTTGTGTAATGTTAAAGGAATTTGTCCTGTAAAAGTGAGTGGTCTCTGTGATCCAACGACCATAGCCTATTTCCCCTCTGGTTAATGCATTCGAGGTGTCTATTTGGACCACTGCAAATTGCCAACAAGTAGGCTATTTGCAGTGGTCCAAATAGACACCTCGAATGATTTTAATATTGGTTTATAAATCTAATAATCTACTGTCAGTTAAATTGCAGGATGTTTTGCACAACAATACTGATGAGCAAATATTAACGTTATCTGTAACTATTTATAAGTAAATAGCATCTAAATGTCTACTGAATCCACAACTGTTGCTATTTACACGTGGACTTGGACTGGCTGCCCCACAGTTTACGTGGTCCGCCTGCTGTGATTCTGTAATGTTTATGTGTCGTATGATTGTGTCTGTGTTTAAATGTTGAATCAAGATTTGTAAATTGTCATAGGCTACTGGTGCTTTGTTTTCTGCTTTTATTTGCCTTATTGTTATAATATAATTGTTAAATTTGTGATTGTTACAATATATTGTTGTTATTAGATTATTTTTATCTGACATATACAGTATACATACAGTATATGTGTATTAATTATTTCCAGTCAAACTGACATCCCGACTTCAAGGAGCATTCCAGAGTCTCTCATACCAGATTGATGCTGGCCCACTCGGAGATTACTCCAGTCATTTTGAAAAAACAATAGCCACAGTATTTAGCCTTTGCTAACTTTATTATTCATTGTATTTATTAAAGTTGAATGATTTATAGCATTTATTGGCACTGTTATGTATAATTATTGACACCCCACCCTGGACCTCACTAATTATTAAACCCTATGGCCGTATCCAGTGTTGTATGTTGTATATAGCCTATGTTAACATATGTTATAGGCTACACAGGGCTTAATTTGAGCCTGAACACTCCGGAACATGTTCCGTCACCTCCGACATTGGATTCGGCACCTTTTTTATTGGATCCGGCACCTACTGTGCCACTAAAATTAATTGCCTAAATGAAAAATAAATAAATAAATACTGTTTGTGTAGTGTTCAATGTTTGTGACACATGACTTGCGCGCTTGTTGTACGAGTTGAGATTGCTGTTAGCCTCGATCGTTTCACGCAGGGGAAAAATGTCAAAAAGACAGGAA